>JABFTP020000021.1:2502592-4902592 GCA_013387265.2 Cryptolaemus montrouzieri
TAGATAAAATCATTGAGGATTCGTTAATAACTCAAGAAAATATGATGTAATTCCAAACTCAATGACTCTAAATAATCAAAAAGTAAGCGGAGGTAGGGCCATAAGTAGTTGTTTTACCTAACAATCACCTGATTGCAGAATTCCGCATAACATATCTTCCGTCCATCAATTTTGTTTCAGATACTCTTGCTAACGTTGAATTTTCCCAGGATGAAATACTCAATGCGTTGAAATCTTTAAGACCTACGAATACTTGTGGTCCTAATTGAACCATAGTATCGTGTGCTCATAATCTGATTGATCTTCAATCATAGCTTACAACAAGGAACTTTTCCGGATGACTGGAAACTGTCAAATGTAACCCCAATCTTCAAATCTGGAATACGCACTGATATACAAAATTATCGCTCCATGTCAATCTCTAATGGTTTTGCAAAGGATTTTTGACCTGATGCTTGCGAATTTACTCATTGGACACATTGTGCAAACAAATCTACTGACACTAATTTATTCCTATTTGTCACCTTCGTTTCTTAGAGTATTGAACAGGAGGTAAATGTGGACTGTTTATATGGCAATATAAAGAGGGCATTTGATAGAGTTCCAGTCAATCTACAAATATTCAAGTTGAAACATTTTTTGGCATCTCAGATCCATCGCTTTCTTGTATCGAAGCTTTTTGATTGGCAGAAAGCAGATAGTCAAACGTCAGAACCAATTGATGTCTCTTCGGAGTAGGACAGGGGACGCATTTGGGACCTGTCTTGTTTTTATTATTCATAAACGATGTGAAATTCATTTTCAAGCATAGCAAATTTTTACTGTTTGCTGATAACTGTAATATATTCGAGCACATAGAAACGGTAAAGACGAACGTGATCACCAAATCGAGCTCGATAGTTTTCATAAGCGGTGTGAAGCGAACGGTTTATCTCTAAATATTGCAAAATGCATGCACATGAGATTCTCAAGAAAGATAAATCCTCAAAATTGCTCTTATTACTTCAATGGTGACTTGATAGAGTATGTTACAAGCTACAAAGATTTAGGAATTTTTGTGGATAACAAACTATCATATGACCTTCACGTTGACTGCGTCATTGAAAAAGTAAATGAAATGCTCGGTTTCATAAAAAGGAATACCAAAGAATTCAAAAATATCAGATGCTTGGTGATTCTTTATGTGTCAATAGTTAGACATATTTTGGAATATGGCTCTATCATATGGTCTCCGGTGTATGCAAACACACATTGGAAGATTAGAAAAAATTCAGAAGAAATACATTAAATTAACTTGTTTCAAAAGTTCTCTTAGCTTTGAGTCTCACAACTATGAGTACTATTTTCATCTGTTTTCGCTTCCCCATTTTCTTAGCCGCAGGTCTTTTTGCCATTATTCTTCTGTAACCGCATCGGAGGGTCTATCGCTGCGGACTTGATCGGTTGTGGACTTGGGGCCAGTACGAAACTCCAAATCAATATTTGACGGTTAATCTGTTGGAGCATTACCCCATAATATTTATCCAACTTTTTTTTCATTTCGTTCACCGTTATTTGAATACCCAAAACATTGAATTAATGGCCACCTTATTGTCCCGATTTGGCACCTATCGATTTATTTTTGTTCGCGCACATTAACAAAAAAATTTCAACGATTTTTGACGACAGAAGGAAGTTGAAACCTGCTAAAACTATGTTTTGGAGTTATCTCATTCGGAGTGGCAAAAATGTTTCGAAAATTGTTTTATGCGCATGCAAAAGGGTATCGATCTTCATAGAGTATCCTTCGAAAAACAATAAAGCTATTTTTTCCCCTAAGTTACTCGCTTTTTTGTCAGACGCAAAATTCAAAAGGCAACCTACGCAGTGCAATTGGTTTCAATAAAATAGAATGTTTCCTCTTTTCAGGTCCGCATTGCAGACTCTGCACAAGGTCAGTTCCAAAGCACGCGAGCAAAATTACTTCCAGGCCGGGTTGACCCACGGCTGGGTCGACTACTATGAGGATAGGATCGAGTCCGACCGATCGTGTCTCAACGAGTGGCATGCGATGGACAGCTTGGAGTCCAAGCGACCGCCGTCGCCTGATTCCATCAGAACCAAACCGACCAAGAGGGAGGAGACTGAACAGGTCATCAGGAACACCCTCAAGGAAATCATGATGTCCGTGGACCTGGACGAGGTCACCAGCAAATATATACGTACTAGGTAAGTTTTAGGAACTTTAGCATAGCACTGTATTAATTGAGAGCTAAATGATCTAGGACAACTGTTATTATTGAAGACTTTCATTCAGGGAATATTCGCAGAATGTTAAATATTACTCCCTGAAGGAGCTTGCTTTCAATACATTCTCATCATCGCAACAACATAAACAGTCTACAAGTTTCGCTCACGTTTGACCTAGTCAGTATTGCACAACACCAGGCCACCCATTTATCTCAATTCGTTAGAAGGATCAATTACATGTATATGTATACATATACAATTGGCGACCTCCAACGAACCGTCAAAGAGGCTACTACCATCGCCACGGGAAATGATGAAAAGGAAGAATAGATCGAACCGAAAACTTCAAGAAGCCATATTAGTTCGGCTATCTTCCGCAACGCTACACACCGTGTCTGCAAGATGCGATCAGTCGAAAAGCTGATGCTCCAAGTACTTGCTTGACTGTTAACCAAGTGACATCATATCTCAAAATGATAACATGCGAAATTATAGTTATATGTGTAAAAATTGAACTTTATACCGGATAATGCTATCACTACCCCTTTTTAATATCTTCCTTGAAACTGAAAATGTCAACCCTTTATGTATCAAAGGTGTCTTCCTCGAAGATGATATCTACAGAGGCATTCATGTTGTCATAAAGTCATCCTTATGATTTTTTTATTATATGATGATGAAATCATACAATGAACAACCTTTGGTAACATTTATAATGAAAATATTCAATCTATTGATCTGACTTGACTATATCCAGAATAATCATACGAGGCGTGTTTTTTAAGTAAGTGTGCCGTTTTTAAATTGAAAGGCGCACAAAGATATCTCAATAATTTTATCTTCACATTGAAGCCTGTACCTCAATATACTCTTCTACATAATTTCCTTTGATATTGAGGCACTTGTCATAACGTTGTACTAGTTTTGGAATATCATCCTCATAGAAGTCTGCCGCCACACTTCTTAACCGCTGCTCCACAACTGTTTTGACTTCGTCATCGTCTTAAATACGATGGCCGACCAGGTGTGTCTTCAAGTGCAGAAATAGATGGTTGTCACTGGGCGCTAGATCAGTGCTGTACGGAGGATGATGTAGAGTTTCCCATTAAAAAGATATGATGAGATCTTTGGTCTGATTACCTGCCCTTCCTCAACTTGCCACGTCTTTTGTTCTAGATTGAACGGCGCATATTGTCCAATGTCTCACAATAAGCTGCTGCATTCATTGTCTCATTAGAGGTAGCAATTCCTCAGAAATGCTCCTTTTCTATCCCAAAAACTGTGCACGTGACATTCCGAGTAGAAATTGTTGGCTTAAACTTTACTTTTCCTCGGTGATTCTGAATGCCGCCATTCCATAGACTGTTGCTGTGATTCTGTGTGACGTAAGCCACCCATGTTTCATAGGCATGTGCGACGGTGATGACTTCTTAAGTCATCACCGTCGTTGTGGTACTGCTCAAGGAAAATCAATGCACCGCTTAAACGTTCGGTTTTGTCTGCATCCGTCAATATTTTGGTAAAGCGTCTGTTTTCTCCCATCTTATTGTCTTCCGGCACCAAAACTTTCATTAACGACCGAAGGACGCCCACTCCGATGTTCATCATACACATTTGTGCGGCCTTCTTTAAATGATCCCGTCCACTTTCTAACCATTTCTCAATCTTTATGTTTTGTCTATAAAAGCAAAGCTCTCACGATGGCATTTAATACTAAGAAATCTTGTAACAGCCCGTACTTCACAGTCAGCAGGACTCACGATTATCGGAGGCATCTTAAAAATGCAGTAAAAACATAAACTAGGAAGAATCATACTGCAATGGCGTCAGTGCGTAGGCAGAGAAATACCCAGCGTGCATACGCAGAAGGCAAAGCTGCGGCCACGGTGTGTCGAAACGGTACTTACTCAAAAACTCGCCTCGTAATTAATATTCACTATCCTGAACAGGTTTGGTTTTCTGCTGCTCTATAACATTTAGGGGTGCATTCAGCTGCACGGGCTTGAAGCCACACGAGCTGATGTGATCATTCAAAACCGTACTTATCCAGACACACATGATTTGGTGAACGTGGAAATAGACGGCGGAGTCGTAAAAAGCACGAAGTGAGTGCTCAAAGAAACACCTCTACTACGGCGCTAGGTGCACTATTAGGGTCGAATCACTGCACCTCTCAATAATTAGGAGCGTAGTTTTGATTGCTGTTTCCTGAAGTTATGGACAGCGACTACCTCCACTGGATGAACTCGGAGAGAACCACGCCGAGATACCACTTCTGTGATGAGATCGAGGTGAAAATCATCCAGAGAGAGTGGAGGGAAAGAATGGATGCCTTTCCAGGTGGACGGTACATCCGGTACATGGATAGCTCGTAGGCAAAAGAGAGATCAGGCAGCTGTTAGCAGAACTGGTTACTAATGCGACGATTACGATCTGCTCCAACAGTCAGGCTGCTCTGAGAGCCTTGCACTTTGTTTTGTAAGTTAGAAGTGAATTTTTTGATTTTGTTAACGTCTGCATTCGTTGAGCAAAAAATTTGCATTAAATTTTGTTTGCGGGATGAATTTTCTGATGCTGATTCATCGAGGATGGTTGAAAAAGCCTTAGGTAATGAGGCTATGTCGAAAAAAATGTTTACAAGTGGTATAAAGAGTTTCCAAAATGGTCGAGAACATGTAGAAGATGAAGAGCATCTCGCTCGACAATTAACCTCGACCGAGGAAGCTCACGTTCAAATAATCAAAGATTTGGTGTTTGTAAAATGCCGATTAACAATAAGAGATTGTACGATAATGCACCGTCTCACATTGCATTGGTTTTTCATGACCATTTCGCTGAAAACTCGACTAACCACCGTATTCACTTGATTTGGAACCGTGTGACTTCTGGTTGTTCAGCAAAATCAAAAGATCGCTTCGAGGACACCGTTTTGAGTCAATAGAAGAGATACAAGCCGCATCGAAAAAAGGACTGAATGCCAACCTGGAAATCGACCTCAATGTTTTGAAGATTGGAAAATCCGTTGACATAAGTGCATTGTATGTGGAGGAGATTACTTTGAATGCGATGAAATTGATTCGGAAGAAAAATAGAGATATTTCAAAATAAATGCTGAGTCACCTGATTTTTTGGACACAGTAGTATTATAATTATGTTATCTGGTATCTATTTATTTGCAGATATCCAAATCGTAGTATAACGTATTTCATTCTAAAGACAAATAGAAAACAACAATCAAAAGATGTGATATACTCTTTAGTTTAAATTGTAATTAATCAGGAAATATTCAAATCAATTGGTACTCAATAGAAAATTAGTCTATAGATTTTCTAGCTAATTAATATTTGCTTTTCTCCACAGGTTAGAAGAAGAGTTAGATGTGGACCTGGGAGAATACAAATCTTTCATTGATCAGGAAATGTTGACAATTCTCGGTCAAATGGATGCTCCCACAGAAATTTTGACCATGTCTATTTAGGTTCTGAGTGGAATGCTTCCAACTTCGAAGAGTTGAGAAAGAATGGGTAAGAAAACATTTTTATATATGTTTTTCGATATATCGAAAACTCACCTTTACTGATATTTGCATGACATATGACTCAACACACCCAAAATTTCATGAATACGCTGCGTTTTATTCAATGATTCATAGGGCTTCCTCTGTGCCATTATCCGAATATAATATGTCCAGGAAATTGTCAACTATTTAAGAAATAGCTAAGAACAATGGTATATATATATATATATATATATATATATATATATATATATATATATATATATATATATATATATATATATATAATAAACAAAATGATTCGAAAAACAAACATAAATAGCATATCATAATATTTACCCACGTATAGAATCAACTAATACAGATAAATATATTTCATTAACATATTTTGACTCTATCGCCGAAAAGATTGCAAATGTCATTTCAAAAAGCATAAAAAGTATATTGCAAAACCCACATGAAACTCTCCCAAGAATTTTCCAATAGTAAAGATAAAACTGATAGATTTGACCATACTGGAGTTTACAAGTTGTCCTGTATAGATTGTGAAGGCGTTTATATAAGTCAGACATAATTGAAATTCCTTACGTTGGATTGTCCGATGTGCAGATGGGTCGAATACTTGCTCCGTTGAAGAATAGGTGACACAGAGAAGATGTCGTTGTTCTGAAGAACAAGACCGCTTTTTGGGCCAAATTGCAAGAAGAGACCCTAGTGCATCGCACCCATACTTCGAAGGCAATTTCGGAAAGCTACAGACATCAGTGTACCAATCGAAACGATACGTCAAAGACTTCGTTCAAGGGTTTATATAGCAGAAGGCCCTTAAGAGTTCCAGAGCTAACTAGACAACAAAAATTAACAGACTTAATTGGTGTATAGAGCACCAAAAGACCAGAATTAATGTTCTATCAGATGACTGCCGGATTCGGGTTTAAGGGGTCGGAGAAGACAAGCTAGACCCCGAGCAGCAAGACAAATTCCGAAATACCAAGGAGCAGTGTGATGTTTTGGGGTGGCATTATGCTGGTAGGCAAACGGATTCGATTGCGTTTCCTGCGAGTATAACGGCTAGAAATTACGTGAAGCTAGTAGTGGGACTCTGGCGCGGTGCCCACGGTGAGAATTTCACTTTTATGCAAGATAACGCCTCCGCATATCAACAACCTCGCGCGACATCTTGAAACAGAGGGGAATCGCTATTTTGGACTGGCCAGCTTGCTCTTCAGACCTAAATCCTATTGAACATTTATGGGATCATCTCAAAGCGAAAATTAGATCGTGCCAGGATAATCCAAGAACCCCACAACAGCTCATCCAAGCCGCCACAGAAGAGTGGCAGAATATCACCCCAGAGGAGGTCGAAAACCTAATCCAAAGCATACCTAGACAGATTCAGGCTTGTATCAAGGCAAGAGGAGGTAATACAAGCCACTGAGGTCCGTGAGATTTTTTTTTTACTAGATGCGGAAAGTCTTTTCTTTTATTTGTTGCTTTCTTGAAATAAACCTTATTTATTTCTTTTTCAATTTAAATATCTCAAAAAGGATCAATTCTAACAATCCTTCGAAATATCCAAAATCCTTAAATTAATATTCAAAATATCGGGTGATTCCATATACATTTGGTTGTGTGTACAACTTATTGTCTAAATTTTCATTTGTGATGTATTAATAATTCACAGGGTCGGCCACATTCTAAACGTGACAAAGGAAATCGACAATTTTTTTCCCGGCACGTTCGACTATCTGAACATCCGAGTCTACGATGACGAAAAGACCGATCTGCTCAAACACTGGGACGACACATTCAAATACATCACGAAGGCAAGAAACGAAGGTTCGAAGGTGTTGGTACACTGTAAGATGGGCGTCAGCCGCTCGGCCTCGGTTGTGATAGCGTACGCGATGAAAGCTTACAACTGGGACTTCAAAACGGCGTGGAAACACGTCAAGGAGAAGAGAACCTGCATCAAGCCGAACACTGCGTTTCTGGCTCAATTGGAGACTTATAGAGGTAGGTACAGAAATAAATAGCTTTTCTTCCTTTCAATATTCTAATATTTCGCCTTACAGGTATATTGGACGCGATGAAGAATAAGGAAAAACTACAGAGATCCAAGTCTGAAACTAACCTTAAAAAAACCGAAGATGGAGTCACGAAAAATCCCAAATTGTTGAGAGGTAGCGCACCAACTCCGATAGTTCAAGCCTTGAGAAAGTGCACAACAGAAGGAACCATGTCAGGGAAAGATTTGAAGCATTTGGGGTAAGTACGAGAGTATTCAAATATATCTGTCTTCCCCCATTTATAACCAATTGATTCTCGAGTCCGATCGCACCGCCACAAACAACCTGTCAGAAAGGCCAGATCTACTGTAGGAGCTATTCATTCTGTACTTGATAAAATAATTGAGTCTTTGAATAGTGGAAAAGAAACTATGGCGTTGTTTGTAGATCTGGCAAAAGCTTTTGACCGTGTCGATCACACTATACTAATAAAAAAACTTGAAAGGTGTGGATTACGTGGAGCCTGTCTCAAGTTGATGGCATCTTATCTGAAAGACCGATATCAATATATAGTTGAAAAAAATTAAAAAGGTGTGGAAATAATATCTGAAGAGAAAGTTCTACGAGGCGTACCGCAGGGCTCAGTCCTTGGGCCTCAACTTTATATCTTATATATGAAGGATGTGCCGGATCAGATTTTGAAATATATTTTTCAGTATACGCCGATGACACATCAGCTGTTGTATCTGCAAATGATAGCGAAAACCTTACATTGAAAACCCAGGATACATTCCTGGGTCATCCATCATTCGCGAATACCAGAAAATTGGTTTATTTCAAATAACTTGAAATTAAATGTTTCTAAAACGCAATGTTAATATTTAAAATATCACAAACCTGATACTCATTTTGAATTTCAACATAAAAATACCTTAATAAAAGAAAATAATGAAGCAGCCTTTCTTGGTGTCAGGCTGGATGCTAGACTTGACTGGTCTGAACATATTGAATACATAGCAAACTCTATTAGTAGATATTGCTACGCATTTAGAATCCTTTCCATCTGGTAGATTTAGAGACAGTTCTCTTGATGTATTGGGCGTTTGTGGAATCAATGCTGAGGTATGGTTTGATTTTTTGGGGAAATGCACAGGAGGCAGAAAGGATTTTCATCCTTCAAAAGAAGTGTTCAAGATCTATTTTGAATCTAAAATATCGAGATAGCTGCAGAGAGCATTTTATTACCAGAAGTGTGCTTACGCTGCCGAGTCTTTATATTTGCGAGTGTGTCCTTTTTGTTAAACAAAACCTAATGAATTCCTTGACTAGTATTGACCATATCTACGACACAAGACATAAAGCCAGGCCGAAAACTTATGAACACAATTTTACTTACCTTCAAAAAATGTACATTTCTCATCTATAAGTGTTTTCAACAAAATTCCAGCTAATATTCGACAACTTCCTTTGAGAATCTTCAAATTTAAAATAAAGCAGTTTTTATTGGGGAAAACCTACTATAGAGTGATAGATAACATTAATATATTATGATGCTGCATGTATTTCCTTTGAAATTGTATTGTATTGTATTGCGTGTGTATGTCACCTTTATGTCAAATTTGTTGTCCATATTTCTGTTATGTGCTGTACATACTCATATTCTTTTTGACATGTTCATCACCCGTATGGGCTTTTATACTGAACGAATAAACATATCACTAAACATAATTTATCAGACAAATTGTTTATTCCGCAAACCCGTAGCGACCAAGCTTAACAAGAAGAGCCGAGCATTTTCCTTCTGAAACCGAACTGATTTCGTGGAAACAAAAGATTCCTCTCAGAATATACAATAATTTGAACATGAAATAGCTTCTCCACTACTTTGGAAACGGATCGAACCAGATAACTCAGCCGGGGGTCACCCAAGATGATTTAATGTGTGTATTCACTCGCTTCTCGAAGAGGGCCAAATTGTAAGTGATCAGAAGTGTTCGATGGAAACTGTTTTTCCTTGAAACTGGATTTTTATTCTGGAACCAAGCTGTTCAGTTCTTCAGAGCATTTACCATGGTATATGTGAAAAAGAGGAAGATCAGCAATTTGCCATCTTTGAGCGAGAGGCTGGGGATCACGCATGATATCCGGGTGGTCGACGAGGTGTATTGCTCTCTTCCGGACACTATGAAAAAAGTGTAATGAACGTTTTGGAGCGAGGCCCCACACATAAGAACAGCATTCCAGATCAGGTGCAACCTGTGCAGCTGTGATGACGTGAAGAACTGCTTAACTCTTAAAATAAAACTGAGTTTAGCAGAAGCACATTTGGCTTTGGCTGACATACTCATGTCAGCAAACTCCGTTGTTGATATGCATATTCTTTTCTGAGGTAATTTGATGTCGTTGCATGATTATAGCATTTCCAGCTGTGATTGTTCTGGAGAACTTCGTTGATTGCGTCTTGTTCGCGTTGAAATTGACCGAATTCAACCGTAACCGGTCTAATATCTCCTCCAAGTCTGAATTCAGTGATATTGTACTTTTTAGGGAATTAATGGTGTATCTAATCTCCTCAAATAAAAAATTAAAGTCTCGAGGAATTTTTTTGGACAAAAGATCCTCCTGTGAGACATTTACATCACGAACGTAATAATAATATTGATTGACAAGTTGTCATTACATGGTATAATTTGTGGTTGTATGCCATTTAATTGTATTAACTTAAAACAAGTATGGGGTTACTAAACATTCATCACATAGCTTGGAATATTTGATACCTATTTTTAATAATATTCCCTTCTTTTCAGACTAAGGCCAAAATCGTGGTCACCCGACTGTGTTACTGCCAAGGAACTGATGTCGGTCAGTAAATCGTCTCCAGTTTTTCTCTCATTAGAAGATCTCAGTCAGACGTCCTCTTCGAGAGAGTCGGTGAGGAATTGCCAGCAAGCATCAGATCGACGATCGTTCCTGCCACGTCATATGCTGATGCCTTGCGATAACGGGGAGTCGTACAGCGTATCGCCGAATCAGATTGTTCATTTGCCCGGACAGCATATGGATTTTTGCACCGCATCGGTGAAGGATAGAATCAATGAACTGGAATCAAACGCTGAACAAAAATCGATTGATCGCAAAAAGCTCGTGCTGAATTTAGCTTGCCAAATTGATGCTATTTTAAGTGAGGTAAGTATTTTATATCATCGATATTTCATATCGGTTCATGAAATTTAAAGTAAGTTTGCCTTCAGAAAATATTTTATCTATCGGTTTATGAACTGAAGTTCTTCCAACAATACACAATATGCTTATGCATAAAAATACCATACTCTTGATGCATCATTTAATTGTGATTTGCAACTCCATTTTATGTAAGATGAAGTTTTTGTTGAAATTCTTCGTATTCATTCATAAATATCTCTTTAAGATGTAGCCATCAGCATTAAATTGAATGAGTTAACATGAATTCTAGAAAGGTCCAGATACGAAACATCTACATTTCGTAATGAATTATTGAAATTCAAGTTCCAAGAATCAATGAGAATACAGGATGGGACGTAATAGAAAGGCGTTTTTGGAACGGGTAGTGCACGTAACGGTGAGTGAGCAGAGGGGAGCGTCTGAGTTCATTCGACTCAGGGAGAGTTACCTTTTAGTTCACAATGGTTATCTTGACAAGAGAGCACCGTGCACTCGCAGTTGAAGAGTATTTTAAATCGAATGCACGGTGCTTTCTCAGAACATGAATCTTTTCCTTTTTCTGCACTAAATGGTAACATTTAACATTTTAACAACAGCTGAGTTATTCTCATTTCAAAAACGCCCTTCCATTACGCCCCACCCTGTATATGAAACTTCTTATGCTGAAAGACAACTTTGTACATTTTTTTCGATTCACTTTCTTTAACTTTGTTGTACCGCGGGTATCCTACATTATAATATTGTGCGCAAATAGAATTTGAAAATTATATTGTGAAAAATCCAAAGCAGGATTATTCAATATTTCTCAAATAAAGATTCAGTTGTTGTGACTCATCATACATTCTGCCAAAAAAGTACCGGGAATTGGTCAATGCAACACAAAATGTTTCTTTTTCATTCAAATTTATTGTATCGCCTTCAAAGTAGCCCCTCTTATGCCAACGAATAATCCAACAAATCTCGCCTCAATTTTTTTATGTCCTCTATCGATTCAAAACCCGTACGTCGGAGTGGTAATTTGAGTTTTGGGAAAAAAGGCGTCATTCCGAAGCTTGTTGACTGGTTTGCATGCATGTCAAACCGTTTTATCATAAACCCATGTCTCATCACCAGTTACAATGCGTTTTATGAATGTGGGTCCGACTTGAATTGCACCGCATTCTGTGCGATTCGGCACACGAAGTTCCATTTGCAATACAAAATTAGAGACAAATTCTTTCTTCCATATTTTATCCATTTAAAAATAGCAAAACGCACTTGTGAGAACTGACAAAATCGAGCACTGTGAACAAACTAAATGACAGATCGAGTTCAAACTCCGAGTAAGTCTAGAAAATAGTTTTCTTAGTAACAACAAAAATTCTGACAATCGTTTCAAGCATATTTTCAAAATAATTCTCGGTACTTTTTTGGCAGAATGTACTTCTCTCTTATCACGTTATTGTAGTCGGGAAGGCAACATTTCATATTTTTCTTATCTCCGCAGGAAAAAACGATAGAACCGAAAGACAGCAGTGACTCAACCCACGGACAAATTCGAGATTTCGCAGACACTTGGGATCCGGGGGAATCCCCAATTCCCGCGGACCAAAACCAATCCAAAAACTGTACAAGTGAAAACTGTGATTCTGTAACTGTAAGAAGGACTAGTGAAATAAATCAACAACCGGTGTGGACCTCTTCGACAGTGATAAAGACGATTTCGAAACCACAATCTACCGGTAACGCTGCGAATAAAGTTCCTGAATCTCACGACGCGAAACATCCCCGAAAAGACAGTGATCCGTTTTCGAATATTTTGGACCACGTGTTCGATCGGGAAGAAAAAAAGCAGCAACGGATCTCGGTTATTCCGGTGCTTCCAGTTCACGATAACGAGAAGCGCGAGTGTCCGTCGCGTCAAAACTCTTGGAGCTCCTATGACAGCGCAGTGGTCATGGGTGGTCAGACGGAGCTTTCAAGACATAGTTCGTGGGGTTCGGGGGATACCCGCACTTTACCGTCTAGAAATAGTTCGTGGGGTTCGTATGATATTAAACCGAGGGGTCCAGTTCATTACATCAATGAAAAGGGCGAGAAAATTGTACATAACACTGATAACAATTTGAATTGTGGTGTTTTTGATAGGGACGATGTACCTTGGTGGCACTCAGGAACTGTTCGAAGGACTAAACAGAAGTTAGAGGACTCGAGAAATAAGAAAAATGTTGAAATCATCCAGTCGGACTGTGTAGAAATTGATCTCTCAGACTCATCTGATACAACTGAGAATTCCGATATGTTATTGAAGGAATCGCCGAGATTCCCCAAAAGATCGAGTGCCATATCGAAATGTATTGAGATTCCTAGAAAAATCGCAGATATTAGACAGAAAGACTACAGTAGATTATCCCTTAGTGCTCCAGAACCTTCCTCTATGAATCTAGTCGTTAAAGAATGCTCTCTTTCACGGTGTGCTTCCAGTGGATCTACGATATCGAAGCCGGTTACTAACGTCCAACCATCCTCTGTGAAGCAGCACGGCACATTCTTAGAGAACTCGAACAAAGAAGTTCAAGTTAAGAAAACCGACGATTTGCTCCAAACCACCAATATTTCCGGAATGGTGCGAAATTTAAAGCGGAATTCGAAGCTAAAACTGGCACAAAATCTGACAATAATCACGATCACTTAACTGTAGACACCAGAGCTAAAACGAAGGGAGTAGTTTGCCCTCGTCCCCGATAAGCGTGCATGTAGAGAAATCGAAGCCACCCGAAGATCTCAATTTGAAGAATTTAATAGGAATGTTCGAAAGCAACAAACAAGAACCGTTGAAATCTCCACAGATCAACCAGCGACCGAAATTTCAACGTGCGAACACTTTGCACAACAAATCTACGACACGTTATTCCTGCATCGAAGTATCCGTAGAGAAAACACCGTTTTGTATCGCACAGACTCCGTTGATCGCCAATCTGAAGAAGAATGTTTCGAGTATTGAAGGCGAGTTCAAGAGACCGCCTGTGTCTCCGGTTGTTAGAAAAATGGTAGCTGCCACGGTGATCGCAACGGCCGCCAAGAAACAACAGCAGTTCGGGAAGAGTCATCCTCTGGCAAGGTTGAATATCAAACCAAGACACAATAATCCCGTTTATAATACCATGTAATGCTCAAAGAGTATTTCTTGACGAGTAAATCGGTTTATTTTTGGAGGTTATATCTGGTTTCTGCGCATGTTCTTTGGAAATTTTCAATTTATTTTTGAAGATGATGGTTTTTTGAAATATATGAATATATCGCTACTTTGGAAGAAACCGTCGCAAAATTACAAAGTAGACCTATTTCACGAACTTTTTAATCAAAGCTTTTTATTTTCAGCCAGTGTTAGGAAATTTTTCCATATTGTGCTTGAAGAACATATTGAAGCTTGCAAATGGCTCACTCTAATAGTTACCTTCAAGGACCTCGAGTTGTGACAGTTTTGCCCATAAAACATATGAGATTTTGCTGAAATTGTTCTAATGGATATAGCAAGAGAAAAAAAATTATTTAATTTTTAACCCTCTGTCAGACGCAATATGGAGGGTACCGAGTTCCAGTGCATTGATCCTAATACGCACCGTTGCAAATGGGCTATTTTTGATGTGAAAAAATACTATTATTTGAAGAGTCAAAAACAACTCCATTATACTGTTTTACAACTATATCGATACAAATAAGATGAAAAATTTAAGAGATTAATATTTACGAATCGTCTTCTACAAACTTGGGAAAAATCGGAAGATTCATTTTTGAGAATTATAATGAAACTGAAGATTGTATTTAATGTAAAAATATCAAAATTAGAGTGAATCATATTAAAAGTTAAGAATTGAGAGAAAGATTACTTCTGGTCCTGCTGATATGTAAGCCAGCATAAGAAAAGCAGAGCACTGTTACAATTCTTGCAGTCATGTTTGGACAGTCGCCTTATTCTTATTGACAGTGCATCTACTACATCTTCTATTCTCGAATGTTTGTAATGTACCTGGTTCTTCATCAGCAGAAGGACAATATCTTCCCAGCATGTGTTGCAGTTTCGAAGGAAGTCTAATGAATTTGATGCTTCTCCTTTAAAGTTCTTCAATTCATGGGATAGTTTTTTTTAGGAAGAGTCTTCTTTTCATTGCTTCCAAACCATTGCCTAAGCAAACAACTTGTGATGCCTGCGGATATATTGCATCCTCATTATGAAGGGTGGACACAATAATAACACTTTTTGAGGTTTAGGAATATATGAAACTATGGATGTCACTTCATTGAAACCGAAAATACTGGTATAGGGTTTTCTCCTTTTGTTGTGATGAATGAGAATGATAACACCTTTTATTCTTTCTCATGGTACCCACATATGATAATTTTCGTTCCCTGAGTTCACAAACAAGATATAGGTTTGAGAAATAATTGCCAGCAGTTATATTACATCCAGAGCCAAATAAAACTTTAGCGAATCGCTTTACAACATCCATAGGCTTATTACTTATACACAAGCGACCTTCTGGTTGCTTTCTAGTGTACATCTCTAAATTATAAGTATACATCATTTTGGCATCTACCAAATCATTTATTCGATTTGGATGGTATATACTCCTGAATGGACATCTTTCACAGAAACCTGAAAGTAATTTGTCTATTATCACGTTTGTTCTTGGGAGTAGTTCATTTTAGTTATGCACATTGTTCAAGAATGTCTGGAGCCAGATGGTCCTCTGCTTTTCTTATATCCCTTGTTGTTTAATCGTCAAACCTCAAGCATTACAGTAAAGTTTCGAATCTTTTTATATTCATAACAAGATTCTCGATTCCATCACCTTCACATCCTCATAATTCCTCAAGAGACTACTGTTTGCCCTGTTAGCTCCTGCTAAGTATAACAGGCCAATGAACGCTCTTATTTCAATGACATCTGTGGTGTGAATATCGAACCGACTTTTCATACTCTCTATACTGGTTTGTGAATCTAACAATGTCATCAAATATATCTTCAGTGAAGAAGTTGTCCCAGCATTTGACAACGCATTTTGCCAACCTAGCATTTCATATAACTCCAGGAAGTTTACTCATGATGTTATGGTGATGTGAACGCATAAATCTATTCCGAGGTTTTGCTCTCCACTGCAAGAGCTTTTGTCTTTTCCCACTTAAATACCGGTGTTTTTGACTCATCACTAGACTCTGTATCAGTGTCCTGTTCTGTCTCACCATCTAGTAATCTCTCTTATCTTCATCTTCAGAGGCGATGTCACTCTCTTCTCCCAAATCTTCATTGATGATCATATATATTTTTTTTTTGAAATTTCTACCAATATTCTGCAAGAAAACGAGAAATTCTGATAAGAACAACCGGGCACGATGTACCTCAGAGATACAGGACGTAAAACTTAGATGGATCGTGAATAATGAATAATAACTTTTTCGATTTAGGAATCAAATGATCAGATTGAAGTATTTTAGTAAAAATTGAGAGCGCAGATCGGGCGCAATTGACCTTTCCATTCAAGCAAAACAGGCATATCTCAAAATCGTACCAATATTTCATATGATAAATTGTGATTGCTTATATGATTTTGAAAGAACACAAATCGAAATGTGACTTCTTTTCATTACGAAAAGTCTCGCATAAAAATTCACAACAACCACGTGTTAGAACAACTGACAGTCTTGCACCAAATGGCTAAACAAGTCCCAGCAGTTCGAAAATGGCATAAGCGCACTCTACCGACTGAGGAAGCAAGTGTCCTATATGACACATAAAAATATACTACTTTTGTGAGGTTAGGTTAGATTTAGGGAAAAGTAAGAAAAACACTATTTTTGTGTTGTGACGGTTTTCTTTTAAAGTAGCGATATGCTTCAAACCATTTCAATATATATCGAAGAAAATATTGATTGTATTCAAAGTATATTTGATACAGCTGATCTTTAAATGCTCGTATATGCTTCAAATATTTCATAAACATATGATTTTTATTCAAAACACCAAATCTTCAATGTTAGATTCTATTGAGAAACTTTCTAGGTTGAAAAGTATACATTTTATTTTTAATTCTACAATACTTGACTTTGAAACTCTCAATGAAATCCACATGGCAAAGTGATATTCATTTTGATCTTGATACGATTAGAATTGAAGCTTAATTTGACTTTCCAATTTGATAGAAAACTTTGATTTTTTTATTATTCAAGTGATTGTAGATATTTAAATATTGATCACCTGCTGGATAGGAAATATCATTTAAATACAGGGTATTTCATAATAAGATGATGTAAATGGTAAATCCTTGGGGGATGTCAAGAAACATAGTTCATATAAACATAGTTCTTTTTCAAGATACAGAGTGCAGGGTGTTTCTCAGTATTTTTTCATAAAAACAACAGTTTTCGAAATTTTCAGCCTAAAATTGACACGAGTTATTTTCAGAAAACAAACAAGCCAAACGTTTGTAACAATATACAGGGTCAGAATAACTTTTTTCTCCCACAATTTGTTTTGTGATGCACCACTGATGTGTTTGAAGAATAATATTGAATAGATCAATTATTTTACAAACTATTTTAAAGATTGCATTTTTCCGTATCTATCACTAGTTTAGAGTTATTAATTACTGAAAATAACCTCGATTTTTCTACTCATATCGAAAGAATTCAAATATTTTGTCGATAATTAAGTTGTTGAAATTACGAGCTCAAATTCGATACAAGAGTCACCTACGGAGATCTACGGCACTAGAAGAACGAAATTATGTGAAAGTATACAAGGTTCTACCCCTTTTTTCCCTTGATACGCTACTGACGTATTTTGTAAACCAAATATTATTTGCTAAATTTGAAAACTTTTTCGTCTCTTACATTTTTTTTTATATACAATAAAAATCGTCGAAATATTTCTCCTATTCCAAAACGCCTCCGTGACTTCAAAATATTTGAATAGTGGGTTAATGAAAACTATTCCATACTTTATTCCATTACCATACCAACCAATTAATCAATTGGTTTTCCAACTGAACTCAGTCAACAGAGATTTTGAACAATTTTAATTGAAACTAGGTAACAATATTTTATGAAAATCGAAAAACGAAGAAAAATAGATGATCTCCAACAAACTTTCAAGGAATAAAAAATACGAGCATTTTGAAGACACAGGCGTTTTGAAATGTTAGAAATATTTCGATGATTGTTATTTCAAAACTGTGAGAGATATGAAAAGAATTCAAGGTTATGACCCGAAAAATATCTCCTGTATATTATTGTCATATTTAGGACTGTAGATCTCCGTAGGTGACCCGTGTATCGAATTTGAGCTCAACGTCTCAACAATCGTAAGAATTATCGACAAAATATCTGAATTCCTTCTATAAGTGTAAAACCATCGAATTATTTTCGATAAATAATATCCCAAAAACGGTAACAGACATGGAAAAATACAGGAATTAAATAAGTTTACAAAATAATGTTCGATTTTTTTCAAACACGTCAGTGGTGCACCTTAAGAAAGTTTGGGGAGAACAAAAGCAACCTGATCCAGAAAAACTATCATCCTGTATCCTGTTACAAAAGTTTAGTCTGTTCAAAGATGTATATATCTGAAAGTATCCCTTGTGTCAATTCTTTGTTTAAAATTCCGAATTTATGAAGAAAATTTTGAAACTTGAATAGCACACCCTGTGTCTTGGAAACGAAGCATTTTTAAATCCATGTTTATTTGAACTTTTTTATTGACATCTTATTATGAAACACGTTGTATATTCCTAGATTCAACCTTGATTATATTTTACTTTACACAAGTTTTTCAGTTTAAAACCTTCAGAAATAAACTGCTCCATTTTAAACAGGCTGTGACTGCATTATTGTTCTCCTCTTTATGCAGACCCTTTTATTAGTTTTAAATTTACTAGATTAATTTGGCTTTTCCAACAATTTTTAATAAATTTTATTCATGAAAAATATTTTGTTTGTTATTTAAAGCTTACTTTTGAACTATTTCTCACATAAGTTCACTCATGTAAATATGGAAACATATATTGAATTTCTCTTATCCTTTATGTGTATTACGATTATTGTGTCTATTTCTTGTGTCATGAAATTGAATTATAAAATTCATCGTTCAAGTCGTACCTTTCTAGTAAATTACTTTCTGCATGCTCCAAATTTCGACGTACATATTTCTTGACAATATTAAAATGTGCACATTTGGGTAATGTTGATTCTGTTAAGATGAAAACTATAGATAAATGTTTGAAGAATGGCTTTAAATATACTGAGAATAGTGCAAATTAAATTAAGGCATCTTTGATGCAAAAATATTTTCGAACTTGTTGAGAAGCTCCTTTTATTAATGAAAAACTTAATTTTGTAATGATTGATAACTGCATATAAAGCTTTTGTATATCGAATAGTTTTCATAGTATAAAAATTTCCAATGATTTTACCCTTGCATGAATCATTAATTATTAAAAATTTGTAAACTATCGGATAATCTTTTGAATGGAAAGAACATCAACAATACCATGATTCAATGTTGATACCCAGCTTGGAATGACAAACTACAGTTTCATTTCTGTTTCGAGAGTTGGTACCTTTCTTTTACAATTAAAACCTTTATTCTCGAATCTCTGTCAATATCAACTGGCATATCCACACTCAATACTGCCAACAGTAGAGTAAGTGCCACATTACAACTATTTTAATTCGCTATCTTTAGTTTCGAATGACAAAAAAGGTTGTCCTTGCTGTTACATTCAATTGAATATTGTCACTGTTAATGTTGGATTTTTCGCTTTGATACACTCTAACTAGTTCCAATCGAAAGAAAAATTCATTATTTTCATTCGTTTTACAATGTTTTTAATTAAATAAAACAATGATGTTCAAATTTTACTATTTTCACAAACGTACATAGATATTATCATTTATAATTCTTCCGCACATCCACATCAAGATCAAAAATCTGCTTATAACAGTATACATAAACTTACCACTATACCAATGTCAAAATAGGTCTTGAAAGAGCTCAATATTATAGAACAAATAGTGATAATTCTTCTTCGTAAACAATTTCAACCTATAATCCATGAGGAATTTCCTATTGTTGAATAGACAAATTCTAAAATATGACATATTAACTATTAGAAAACCAAGTCTGAATTCAAATTTGAGTCTTTTCTCATTTCATAATCAGGTTTCTAGGCAGGTATATTAGAAACTAAATCTAAAATTCATAAAGCAAACAAATCAGCTTTCTTGTGGAAATTATAACAAAATTTCTATCGATTGCTTTTAGAAATTTTCAATATTAAAATAACAGAACACAAATTGTCAACATAATTGAATCTTCTTAGTTCTTGAAGGAGTCCTGTTTAGATTTTCCACCAAGCTGATGAAGCATCATACGTTTGTGAATATAGTGAACTATTGAGAAGTATTGTATTATTTAATTAAAAATTTATATCGATTTTCATCAAGTTTTTTCTCAATCAAATCATTATAAAATGTCCTCAATTTTAAAGATTTACTGTTTTTAAATATTAATTAATTACGAAAGGCATATGCAGTTATCAAGATATATTTTTCACTCTCACTGCCACCTGTGGACCACGTAACAATAAACACAACACAGGGGAGAATAATTATTGTTTTGTTTTAACATCATGTGATGTGATTTAATTGGATTTTTCTATTTGGCTGTCTGAATATCTAGTCTAGAACGCGAACACTCTTGAAAGTGATCAATTCAGGATTCAAGAGTGTATGGAATGGTAATTTTGATTTGCAAGAGAAATTTGGGTAACTTTATGTTGTCTCATAACCTATATACTTATAAGTATTTGATGTGAATATATGCGGGCTTTAACAGGACAAAATATGTGTTCTCTGAAAAGCTATGCTCGAATTAAATGTCTGAATTTAGAAAAATAATGTGTAAAATGTAAATAGGAATATTCTGCTAATGGAATCAGATTCAGAAATAGTATGGTTCTTCACATGCTGTCTCTTTCTTGCTTTTCGTGTGTATTTGTGTGATAGCAATTTTTGTACAATAGCATATTTCAATAAGTTAAAAAAGAATTGTATCGCTTAAAAACTGTTCACGTAAATATGGAATTAAAAGCGATTGTTTAGTATTTATGTTGTTTTGATTTATAGAAGTTTATCAAAATATAAAGGAGTCAATAAAGATGAGATAAAAACACAAGGTTTAACTTTAATTACTTTATTTGAAAAAATTTGTTCTGTTTTTCCGAATGTTTGCATAGATAAATACAAACATTCGACAAGCTTTTGAATGAACAGGTAGATTTGAATTACTCACCGTACTTAACTTGTTTAATTAGTTTTTATTACCTTTCATACTAACTGTACAATGACTCGTGGATTTTCCTGTTATTCATCCAACTTGTTCTACGATTTGTTTATAATACCATACTCTTCATTCTATTTTTCATTCTTGATAAAGCTGCTGTGTCAGCGAAACGTCGTCGAATTTTTTTCAAATAAAGTGTAGATTAAAGTTAAACCTTGTGTTTTTATCTCATTTATATCATGGATCTACATCAAGTAACGGCCTCCACAATTCAAAAGAGTCAATAAAGAAACAATATTAACAATGGCAATTGGTATCATTAGGAATAGCATTCTAATGGTTTTTATGAAGAGAATGTTAGAAACAATTTTGCTCTCCAGCTATTATTATACATCTCGATTGGAAAATTTTGCAGAAACGCGTCGAATTATTTTGTTGGGGGGGATCTTTTGACTTACATTTTATGCTATTATGAGCAATTCCTAAAGAATTACGCTTCAACTTTTCAAAATTGAATGGAGCAAAGGGTTCAAAGAAGTAATATTGACTAAATCATTTTTTATTTCAAACGAGCGAATATTTTGGCTGTTTCCATTACAGTACAGGTCCTTATTTGCGCTTCTTACATACCCGTTTCCACCATTCGTGGAACAAAAATGTCACGAATATCGATCAGTTTTAGGCCTTTTGCACTAAGAAATTTTATAATGAGTCATACTTCACAGTCGACGGGAGTCAACGATTATAGAAGGCATCTTAAACATCTAGTAAACAGCTTCAACAAGGAAGAATCAGACTGCAATGGCTTTAGTGCGTAGGCAAGAGATGTAGGTACCCAGTGTGCATCCGCGTCTTACTTAAAAAACTCGCCTCGTATTACTCTCATTAGCCAATAACTTTCCCCTACTTAATATCAAAGTAAAGAATATATCTTGTAATCATCTAACATCTAAGTTAGTATTCAGCACTTGAAAATGACCAAAGGTCGTATATCAATAAATAAACGTGGAAAACTGACTGAGTGTCCTTTCTTTTTCGTAGTTTTAGTGCAAAGTTTTGGTAATTTCAATTGAGAGATAAATTTTGTCTCTAGTCTTCTTCGTTGTTCTAGTATACATTATGTCAAAAAATAAAAAAAGCACCGGGAATTGATCATTCAAAAAATCTGCTTGAAACGACTGTCAAAATTTCTGTTGTTGCTAAGTTGGCACAACTGCTTTCTATATTGACGAGAAGTTTGAACGCGATCTGTCATTTACTTTCTTCACAGTGCTCTATTTTCTCAATTCTCACAAATGTGTTCTGCGATTTTTACAATGGATAAAAATATCCAACAAAGAATAATCTAACCTAACCTAACCGTTGCTCCACCGAGTCGGTTCAACCACCGTATTCACCTGATATGGCTCCGGTCGACTTTTTTCTTTTTCCTAAACTCAAAGTTTTGAATCCATTGAAGACATAAATGAGAATTCGCGGCGAGAACTGAGTCGATTCCGGAAAGAGCGTTTGAAAAATGTTTTCATGATCGGCATTTGTTGGCGTAAATGTATTATTTCGAAAGGGGCCTACTTTGAAGGCCATACAATGAAAATTATATGTTTCATCGACCGATTCTCGGTACTTTTCGACATAATTTACAATGGATCACAAGAGTATCTGTAGGAAAATTTGTCATAGTTTGCTGTAGTTAATCCAATTTTTTTTCATGAAACATGGAGTATTGTTCCTTAGACACGTGCTGCTCATATAGCTGGAAAATAATAATGTTCATCTGATTTCGTTTATTATTTCCATTCAACTCATAGAAAATTAATCTCATATACCCTCACTCCAGCAGCGAATAATATTCTGGGTTCGTAAGATAAATCCGGCAGCGCATTATCGTTTTCATCCTCAAATTTATTCTTCTTTGGAGGTGGAGCGCTCCTACTGGGTTTTCCCACACATAAATGGAAGACATCAGCAGGTAAACCAGTTACGCTGGCTCTTGTCTGAAACAATATACAATCGAAAAGAAAATATATTCTATATATGGAAGACGGTCCCACTCCTGTCGGCCGGTGTGATACCACATCATGCTTAAGGCTTCATGAATTGGTCATTTGTGACTAAGATACAGATGCTTTGCAGGTGGTCCGGTTTCTAGAATAGGAAGGATTTTTCCGATAAAACATGATGAGCCTTCTTGTGACAAAATTATACGAAAATGAATTCGATTCCCACTCGGATCTCCAGGGGAACTAACAACGGCCCTCTGACAGACGCATGGAGTCCCCTAGAATTTATTGAGAAAAGCCAATTCTTTATTGAGTTTTGCAACATAAAAGGACAAGGACACAACATGAATGTAAGTGTAGTACACCAACATGAATGTGAGTGTAGTACACCAACAAGAATGTGATTGTAATACATCAATACCTTCAAGACAAGCAATTTCAATGGCTATGAATTGCTCTCAAGGCTTGGGTTTAAAGGAAGGCTTTGTGTTATTGCCAGAACGGATGTCGCATTCTGAAGAGATGATAAGGTGGAGGATGACGTTTTCGATCTGGCTTGGTTCAAAATCTGTAATCTGTTTATATAACAAGACCATCTTTCTCTGTTGTCTGTATCGATCTCCTAACGAAAACAACTACCTAGATCTTTCAGTATCTGGACGACAAGGAAACACGATCCGAATACAGCATCCGCCAGCTGAGGTGATCATATTGGGAGACTTCAACTGGCACCAATACTCAAATAGGACCGACTAAGCAGGAAGGCAAGCAGATGCCTTTGCGATCAGCCGAAACTTGACTCAACTTGTCGATAAGCTGACAGAAATTGCTGACAATATAACCGATGTTCCCAATACTCTCGATCTTCCTCTTGTTTCAGATACAGATAATTTTCGTTCACAGGTCTCAGCAGCCTTAGCCAACTCCGACCACAACCTCGTTCCTACTACTAGTAACTTTGTATAGCCACGCAATAAAGATACAACGCCTTCCAGGAAGAGATAGCATTACAGCCAGCTTGAAGCAGCTACACCAGTTTTCTCGTCTTTTTCCTTAAATGACGTCTGCTTTTCAGATCCTGACATCAATGTCTGCATTGAGTCCGTCACTGAAGTTATTTCTGCAGGAGTTATGGATATGTGAAATACGAGTAGATTTTTAAGAAAGTTTCTTCTTATAGACTCTGTCTATAAAGAGATGCTACTTAAAAGTCATCGAATAAAAATGATAAACTAGAATATAGACCAAGTTTTTACTAGCAGTGAGCGAAATGCGAAATTTAATCGTCTGAGTTTTTTCATGAGAACTCTAAGTGGCAGGTCCGGCTTCAGGCATGTGTCAGGGCCGACTCTAGGTTTATATTGCTTTGTTGGCCTTTGGTGTACTTAGGGTTGTTATTTCCTGGTAACTTAACTTAGGAATTATGAGTGGTAATAAAGTTAGCTGCCTTAACTCAGACATGGAATTCTTCATTCCAATCTCCACGAAAAAACATCCACATAAAACCTTAGTTCACTAAATACTGCCAAAACGCTGTCACCATTAAAAAAAGAGCTTATAAGAACTGGAAGAAAAATTCATCAGATCGAACTAAAGGTGAATATGTGCGTTTCAGAAACATTTGTAACTCAACGATTGATAAAGCGAAAACCTACTTCAATGAAAGAATTAGGTTAGAGACAATTGGAACAGACCAGCGTCAGTTCTGTTCTATGACGAAGGCGGTCAGCAACAACTTTTGCAAGTTATCTTTTCCACTTTTTATTAGAGCATCTTTACCTAAAGCAAAGGCGGATCTCTTTACAAAAATGTTTTCGAAAAGTTATGTTGTAGATTCATCGAACGCAGTGCCACCAAATATATCACATGTTCAATCGAATACATTACATTACATTGAAAGGGGTCGCTTGGTTTTGCAAGTTTTTCCGAACTGCGACCAAGTTGGTCTTTTGTTCATAACCCTTCTTTATTCATTTCTCAGTAGATCTAGTTCCCTCACAAAATTAAGAATCTCCCTGGGAGCTTTCGTTTTTACTTCATGCGGCTTAAGCTTGTCGCTACCGAAGTGTTTATGTCTTTTACTGACAATTGCGATGCAACTGGAATGAATATGTTAGGCAGTTTCATCGCCGAGATGGTATCTCTGTGGGCTGTGTCCAGTAAGGAGGCCTGTTATAGTCCTCAGCTCATCCCTAGATAGGTCGAGAAGCTATTTTGTCTTTGGCAAATAGTCAATGAACTTTTTCGCTTGCCTTTGGCATGTTTCGAGAATTTCAGAAAGGAGGGCTTCAAGTTCAACTTTCTACGTCTTGTGAATGGAATTAGAATGGTTTTGTCTGGATGGATGTTGAGCCCCTCTTCAGCACACCATTCATTTACGATGTTAAGGGCTTTTTGCAGCAGGTTTGATAAGATCCCATCATGCTTTCCCCTAATGATGATAACTAGATCATCAGCATAGCCTTGTGCGTTAAAGCCAGCGTGGTTCAGTCTTTCTAAGAGGCCATCAACAACTACTGACCATAGTAGCGGCGATAGGACACCTCCTTGAGGGCATCCTTCCACTGCCGACACCGATATTTCAGTGTATTCAAAAGTGGCCGTTATGGTCCGGCCCTTAAGCCTTTCTCTGATCCATTTGATGGAGGGTATTTCGACACCCTTGTTGTTTGCACTATTGCTAATGGATGTATAGGAGGTATTGTCAAAAGCTCTTTCTATATCTCCAAATAGAACTAAGGCTATTTCTTTAGCCTCTAGGGCACTTCTTTGACTAGAGCGTGTAGGGCATCAATTGTAGACTTGCCTGGTTGGTAAGCAAATTGTTTTTATGAAGTGTTATGAAACTTCTAAAGTGATTGTCGAGAATTTTCTCCATTGGTTTCAGGAGAAAGGAGGTTAAGCTTATCGGACGATATGATTTATGCTCGTGTGGAGACCTCTCGCCCATTTTCGGTATAAATAATACTTTAACTTTCCTCCATGACTGGGGTATGTAACCCAGTGAGTAGCTGGCTTTATATATAGCTCTCAGACAAGGGGCTGTATATGTGTTGCCTTTTTACAACATGACGGATAAATTCCGTCCACTCCTGGTAATTTGTAGGATTTGAAGCTTTTGGTGGCCCACTTCACCCTATCTAAGATGAAAATTCGGCCCGCTAGACTGTGGCTATGTTATATTCAAGACCATCACTTTCAGAATTTAACTTCAAAGAGATTCCATTCCGCTCTTTTGGTGCTCTATATTCCACTTTTGAATCATATCTGAGTCAATTTCGAAACCAATCATTTGGTGGTCTGACATAAATATTTCGTCCATGACGAGCCACTTCTTAATTGATTGTAGTATGAATGGCGAGGCAAAGTGAGATCCAGGACCTCTATCCTAACCACATTCATGAAGGTTGGTTTATTACCTCTATTTACAATGTCTATGTTATTAGAGCAAATGTATACTATGTTCAATCGAATATGTCTGAAGTAATATTCAGAGTGCGTAAAGTAAGACGCGTTCTTCAACAACTGAACTGTAAGAAAGTAACGAGTCTTGACGGAATACCACCAACTATTTTGAAACAATGTGCTCCAGAGTAAGCACCTGATCTTGATTTCGCAAGAAAGCCACAAGTTTCCGATGTGTTGGAGAGTTTCGAGAGTACAACCGATCCCAAAGAAATGGAGGAAATGTCTAGTGATGCAAAGTTACAGGGTATCATTAGTGATTGACCATACGGTTTCCGTAGACGACAATCAACTGGTGACCTTCTTGCATACGTTAGGCATTTGTGGACATCAACAATCGAAAAGCATGGCGAATCGAAAGCCGTTACTCTTGTTAACTCAAAGATCTTCGACAAGGTTGGGCACGTAACCTTGATGAATAAACTAATCGCATATGGACTGTCCAAGAAATTGCGTTGTTAGGTTATTAGCTGTCACTTCAGTAGATCATTTCGGGCTCCAATCCCCGCCAACTCTTTTTCTTCTGTAGGTTAATGATCTGCTCTACCCCACCGAAAACAGAATATTTGGGCTGGTGGACAACTGTACTCTGGTGTCTTCATTTTCTTGTCAGCGTCCTGTAAATGCTGAAGAGCCAAAACGACAAAGATATCAACAGAGCATGTCACTCAACAACGTTCTCCAAAAACGTCACTACTAGAAAACGTCCTCAGAAAATAACATGCCTCCAAGTCAACACTGGAGTTTTCTGGCATGACGATGTGTCAGCTATTGCCAAATCTACTTTTGCTAAACTTTCTTTTCTTTTCAGCGCTATGTAGTAGTTTACGCCATCACAACTGATGATTTGATTCAAAGCGCAGATGCGACTTGGTCTGGAATACTGTTCCCATGTATGAGGCTTCACATTTTAATATCAGTGCATTGTTGGATACTTTACAGAAGAGAGTAGTGCGCTTTATGGACCATCCGGAGATCAAGCGTGATCCCCAGCGTTTCACAAAGGCGGCAGGTTGCTGATCTTTCTCTCTCCTACAAGTACTTCCATGGTACATGCTGCATCACGGATCTGTCCCTATAAAAATTCTATTGTTGGCAGCTTTTCGATAACTTACGATTTGACCCTCTTCAGGAAGCGAGTGATCACACACATTAAATAATCTTGATGATAAGTAAAGAACAAAAAAATATCTCTTGTTCTTTTCAGAAGGCAAGGAAAGTTTGCAAGAACTCTGGGACAAAGTAATATTTTGGATGGTCAAAGAAGGAAAAGAGTTCAGTGGAGAAACAATACAATATTAAATGAAATTTGCTGCAAATTGAGATTTTTATTATTACCTTATATACAGATGTGTCCAGTACTCGAAATATAGAAGGATATCCTCCACCGCAACTTATATATTCTGGACTTATATACCTCCCGCAGTAAAGCTAGAAATGTTCTTCCATTTAATCCGAAATGTATTTAAATACAGAATAATAGTTTACTTTACTATAATGAGAATCTGGGCTTAGTGAGTCGATCAACTTGAATGTAGAATAGTCCCAGATTTGAAGTGGATCCTCCGTACGCCAAGAACAGGTTAAAACCTGAAATGTTTTTCAAATGTTCAAATGTTAATACAAGGTGTTTCAGGTATGCATTTACTAATTTTTATAGAAGATTCCTCGTCGAAAAACATGAAAAAATTGCCCATAAACATACGTCCAAGAGTTCTACGTTCTCGAAATACAGGATGTTTCACTTTTCTATTGGTGGTAGTTTTCAAGGGCTCTAGCTCCAATTAACAGAAAATGAACTTTTTAACTCATCAATTCATTAGATGTGTCCAATTGTTGCGAACATAACATTTACATGAATTGGGATGAGTAGGTGGAAGTCTGACCTGATGTTGTGAATAGGTATATAATACTGACGAGGTCAAATGAGACCGAAACTGCAGTCTATTGTTCCTATTCGTAACATACGACCGAGCAGTACCACTGCTGTGTGGCTATGGTTGATGGTGATTATGAAGGGTGGATCGGAAAACCAGTTCCTTCAGAGAAGGATATTAAACATTCTACTGAAGGTTGAATATTGTTAATTGAATAAAATTCTTCAATGTGTCTATTGTCTACACGTGTAGCGATAAATTCGCAAGTTGTAATTGATGACATCCTTACCTTAGTTAACTTCCCCTTCCCAGCTTTCTATCTCCAGCTGTCCCCCTTGCCAGAAGTCTGTCTACGCCCATTTATATTTATCATAAACATGTACTATAGTTTTTCAATTTTTCTGTTTTCCAATAAAGTATTATTAAATGATAGTTTTACCTGACGACCTCCGCTAGTGACGTCCAAACCTTCCCCACACAAATGCACTCCAGAAATATATCTAATAGCATGAGGATGTCTCAAATCCCATAGCAGAATAGTAGCATCCCACCCGCCAGTCAAAAATTCGGTGCTAGATGCAGGATTGAATCTACCAGCGAACACTCTAGATGTTGGTCCATCGTGCACGTCTCTGTATATACTACAGTATAAAACATAAAAATTGTAATGACTCAAATAATCAAATGCATAATAAATTCGGAATATATGAAACATTCCAAACAATCAATCTACTAATTATTTAGTACAAGAGCTTTTATTGTATACGGGTGTCCCATAATTAGACGTTTTTTGACAAGATATTCTACACATCGAAACACAAAAGATCTCCACAACATACTTTTAAATATTTTTCGTCAGGGTGTGAAAGGAATTAACATGAACTTCTGGTTCTCATATTGTATTATATTTTCAGAACCTTGAAGAACAGTCACTAGATTTATAATAGCAATAATACAATAGGTTAGAATGAAAAAATTCGATACGAGTGGAACCACAAATATAGAATTTTTTCATTTTTATCTAGTTACAGACTGAATTTTCTTCACGACCGCAAAGTATAAATATTACGAGGATTGCGAATCTATGTGAAAAATATCACTGTTTAAGATGGGAATCTGTATAACTATTTCGAGCTTTTGCTCATCATCAGACAAATATCAAAACTAAATTACAAAGTTAGCCTTTTTCTTATATACAGGGTGTTACATAATAGTATGTCACAACTTGAGGGGGTAAATCTACGTCCAATTTTAAGAAAAAAAGTTCATATAAACATAGGCCCGCAAAACTTCGTTACTGAGCTACAAGGTGTTGAAATTTCCGGAGTTTTTGAGATATTCAGCCCAAATTTGGAATGCAGGCTATTTTTTACTGACTCCATCATAACACGTCCTAAATGTTAACTAGAATCTACAAGGTACTTTTTTCGGAGCCTTGTCTTCTTTTGCCCTTTCCAACTTTTTTGCAGTACGCTACTGATCAGCGTACAATCAATTTTCGTCATCTTCGTTCAATTTAGAAACTTTTTTGACACATGTAATTTTTTCGTATCTCCAACCGTTCTCGAGCAAAAAATTATTGAACGATTGTATCCATTCGCTGAATTGAAAGCACTTCTGATTGAAGAAATTACTAGTACGATTTGATTTTTTTCATTTATTTATTATTTTGAAAGTCGCTAAAGTTGAACCAGTGTCTGCTCGAATTATTTATTAAATTAACGATTAGTTTCAAGACTTTTGAAGTTATTGCTATAAGAAAAAATGGCTAATTTAACTAACGCCGAATTGGCTGATATCCATTACATGTACGGTCTGACTGACGGAAACACAACAGGTGCGCTTTCCAAATCGAGTAACACCAGACAGGCGAACATTTTCAAATATCCACAGAAGGTTGAGGGAAACTGGTACTTTTACTGCAAATAATCACCCCCATTTGATTGAAGAATCTCAAATTCAAGAACAATTCTCACTAAATGTCTGGGTCGGTATAATTGGAAATTATTTGATTGGCCATTTGTTTTGCCTAACAGACTAAACGGTCCCGCTCATCGGCAATTTCTTGAGGAGGAGTTACCTTTATTTCTCGAGGATGTGCCACTTTTGGTGAGAAACATGTGGTTTATGCATGACGGGGCACCAGCACATTTTAGTGGACAGGCTAGGGAATTCTTGAATAATACATTAAACAACCGATGGATAGGTCGGGGTGGGCCAGAACCATGGCCTCCTAGGTTCCCAGACTTAAATAGTTTAGACTTTTTCTTATGGGGATATCGCAAAAGTTTACTTTATACCACACCAGTGAACTCTGTAGAAGAATTGAAAAATCGAATAATAACCTCTTGTGACACGATAAGACAGGAATATTTCAAAGAGTGCGTGATAATATGCAAAGAAGGACAGAGGCCTGTATTCTTGCAGGTGTAGGTCACTTCCAGCAATTTAATAAGTTTTTAATTATTCTTTTTTAGTTTAAGTTGAGTCTCAGAAGACGAGCTATCAAAATAAAAGCAAATTTTGGGAATACCTATCGAGTATTTCTGTTATTTTTTTATTTAGCGAATAGCATACTATTCAAATAATTCAAATTCAATAATTTTTCACTCGAATACCGTTGGAGATACGAAAAAATTACAAGTGTCAAAAAAGTTTGAAAGGGCAAAATGAGACATGGCTTCTGAAAAGAAAACACCTTGTGAATTTCAGTTGAAATCTAGGACGCTGTGAAAAAATAGCTTGCATTCCAAATTTGGGCTGAATATTTCAAAAACTGCAGGAGTTTTGAAGAAAAAACCATTTTTTTTCCTGTGATTTCAACACCCTGTAGCTCCGTAACGAAGCTTTTGCGGACCTATGTTTATATAAACTTTTTTTCTTAAAATTGCACGTAGATTAAACCCTCAAGTTGTACAAACTATTATGTAACACCTTGTATAGGTACAGGGACTGGGTTATAGTCCGGTTAATTTAGACATTCGAAGTTACATAAATTCTCATCAAGCTGAAAATCAGTAAAACTGTTTAAAATATGATTAAAAATAAAATTTGAAAGTTTCCATCTTTTCCTTTATGGGAAATATTTAATTCAAGGTCAAAGGTAAAATAAATGAATTTTTCGAGATTTTCAACAAAATGGTAGGTTTTATCATAAAATACCTCAGTCAAAATTGTAGATCATATAATTATATACAAAAATATCTGGATACGTTCTTCCCACGGGCCACCATTTTTGAGATATAACGATTCAAAAAGTAATCGTCATAATATACATGAGTACGCCACGTATATACATCTCTATAGTTGTAATATATGTTAAAATATGTTTCTATCGGTCATTGTAACTTACACTTATAATATAAAATATACATGAGTTATAAGTACGAAAATATCAGGTAAAATGAAACCCAATCCCTTAGTTTAGACGCCATTTTTACCTTGAGACAACATCTGTCCCCTGTTCAATTGTATGCGTGGCTAGGGTCTTATACCATTAGTCTTTTACGCTATTCTATGGCCAGGAATTGAATGAAGAGCATTAGTCGAATTAGCCAAGTACACATCAATTTAAAGATTCAATTCTGGAAGTACTTTGGACTCGTGACGATGCTACAGCAAATGATGTTCTTGCTCGACTCGAATTTGAATATGATTTAGTTGCTGCGAAAGCTAAATATCGTCGTGATTGCCATGCTTTGATGAAATGTTCCACTGGACGTGCTAAAGACGAAGCTATGGATCGGGCAATGGGAGAAATATTTACTTACATTGAAAATAGCGATTTAGTAGATAATCATCATGATATTTTGAATCAAGCCTGGTACGAAAGAAAAAAAAGAACGATTCAAACCGCTGTGTGCGATAATTCTAACTACCCCCCACCAGGTCGCATGTTTGAAGATTTGAATAATGAAATCCCAGAATCGTTGACATATTGCAAAATGGGGTGCAGTGTTAAAAATGGTTGCAGAAAACTCCGGGTGTTTTATGCATTTATACAGTATCAACGCTTGTCGTGCTCTAATATCACAAACAGTGGAGGATCCGTTTGATTCCAACCAGGCGACTTGCGATACATCGTTATTAACGCAGTTTTCATGCACTCAGGAAGAAAAAGAACAAGAAGAAGAAAACCAAGACGAACAAGAATAAGAATATCAGTATGAAGAAGAAGATGAAGAATTAGAAACTTATATTCGAGGGATTAAATTTCAATCTCTGCTATTATCCGTTATTTCGTTATAGTTTCAAATTAAACAGGATAAGAACTGACCCTTGGAATAGGCCTACTGGGGAAACCACGTTTAAAAAAATGCGCTACGTACTCTACCTCATAGGTGGCGTGGAAACCTGTGCATATTATGACGATTACAACTTTTACAACTTTTGGAATCGTTATGTCTCAGAAACGGTGGCTCGTAGGAAAAAACAATTAGTACATTTTTTGTAGGTAATTTTATTATTTACAATTCTTGTCTGAGATATTTTATGATAAAACTTACCGTTTTGCTGAAAATCGCCAAAAATTCATTTTTGTACCTTCGACCTTGAATAAAAATTTTGTCATACAGGGGAAAGATGGGAAACTTTCGAATTTTATTTTTAATCATATTTTAAACAATCTTACTGATTTTCAATTTGCTGGGAATTTAATTCGACCGGACTATAAGTTTAGATGGAATATTTTCAAGTTGTATATCTAATGTACTCGATTTTACCCTAATAATCTTATTTAAACATAAACTTTGTCGAATATAATTATTATGGAGATACATTTATCTAGTTATAGAAAGGAAAGACATTAAAACCACAGAAGAGACAAGTGTCTTAGAATAAATATTCTATTATTAACATTCAGTGATGTTCGTGGAATAAAATAGTTATAAGCCCTCACCTGCCTTGAAATACTCTCTCCTTAGCTTGTGTTTCAATATCGTATAGATAAATTTTCAAATCATCTCCGTAGCTTATAAATTTCGATAATTTTGGATGGAAAGTTAAACCATACGTTTGCCTTTTTTCTTTAATAGTATACAAACATTGATTGGTTTGATAATTGAAACATTTGATGACGCCATTAACATCTATAAAATGAAAAAGAATTAGTCAAACTACACTGGGTCAACAAATTGACGTACAAAATTCAAAGTCATTCGGGAAGAGCTTAGCTATGTTGAAGAATTATTTTTCGGTTTCAAGGAGTTAATGACTAATTATAATGTAGTTTCTTACAAGAGCAAGTGATCAAATTATCATTTGGTTCAGATTTTCCCAAAGGTTTCACTTTTATGCAAGTAACACAAGAAGTTTGTCCTTCAACCTCCTTGCCTCCTTTTAAAGTTTTTACAAGGTCACCGTTAAATGCATTGAATAATCTTACAATTCCATCAGCTCCACCTGATGCGAACATAGTGCAATCCTGATTATACTGAGCACAAAGTTGGTCCACATCCAATTGTCTGGAATATTTCATAAGAACTGATAATACTAGGGTCAGAAGAGAGATGTACATTCTGTCAAAAAAGTACCGGAAATTGATTATTTTGGAAAATCTGCCTAAACCGATTGTCAACATAAACACAGGCCCGCCGCTAGCGGTTTGAACGCCGGTGCAATTCTATCGTGCCGCCCTATCTAACTACAAAACCTAGGTGTTTATAAAATGTGAAAAAAATGCTGTACAGTGAAAAACTATGTTATATTAGGTTATTTTATACAAGATAGATACAGTAATACGACATTAAATGAAAAAATGAAGGCAAGAAAGGTGCAGTTTATACATATTATGTAGGTAGGTATAGGTATTAAGTTATTTTACAGAAACTGCACCTTTCTTGCCTTTATGTTGGCAAAATCAGCTATAATTTTTTTGGTGTCGAGTCTATTTAGAATCTCATGTTCAATTGAAATTATTGCTAAATTACTTAGTCTTTGCTGGTGCATAGTTGATCTCAAATAGTTTTTTATTATTTTTAACTTTGAAAATGACCTTTCACCAGATGCAACTGAAACCGGCAATGTAAGCCTTAGCGCTATTGCTGTATTCGGAAATGTTGACATTAATTCATTAGCAAAATGTATTGCAATAGGGTTTGTGGATCATTAGACTGGTTTTCAGTTAAATGCAACTTTAAAGCATTGATTTCATTAAACATATCTATACCGTCACTACTTGAACTATCTTTTAGCTTCACATTCAAATCTTTACAATGTTTCATTAAATCATCTTTGAGTAACTAAACAAGTTATTATTGGTGAAAAAGCCAAAACGTCGGTAAAAGTTTCCAACTCATCGAATCTACGTTTTAAAGAAGTTAAGGTTTGGTCCAGGATCCTAAAAAAACATCTACCTTGTATTTTGTTTTAGGGTCTAGTAAGACTTCATCACTCTGTTCATACTGAAATTGAGTTGGTTTTCTTCGTGGACGAACGGTATCTATAGGCGGAAAATCTGCATCTACATTAAGTTCCTCGAGCCACAGTGGTAGCTTCTTCTAACACCCTTTCGAAATGCTCATCTGTGCGAATTCGGTGAATTTATGAATCAATTTATTTAACAAATTTATGCAGATTTGAGTATTTATTGTGGGGTTTGCATCATTTTGCTAATAGCATTAATTTCTGTTTAAAATATCAAACCAAATTACAACTAAGCAAATAAATCTATAATTTTGAATATTCAAAGCAAGCGAATGTGCTTTAGAGTTGTTGTACAATCCCATTCCGACGAATTGTTATCTGATATTTCAAGTAAAGCGTCAAATATTTTTCGAGGTGATACCGTAAAGGTTTGACTGCATCGATTCTGCTAGACCATCGCGTGGCACTTAATGCCTTTAGTTTTAAATCAGGTAAATGCTTGCAAATTATGGACCACCTTTTGGTAGAAGACGAAAAGAAAACGTAAATTTCTTTGAATTAAGTTGAAAAGTTGACCGTGTCGTGCGTTATATTTGCCGCATCGTTAAAGACCAAATTGAGACTATGCGCCGAGCATGGAACGTAAAATGCACGATTATTCATTTCCAATATTTTTTTTGTAATCCATTGTGTTTTCCACGCATATTAGAACCATTGTCATAACCTTGGCCACGTAAGTTTTAATATCAAGGTTTAATTGCGAAAATAAATCTAAAACAAAATTTAATAGTCCTTCACCTGTGGAGCTGGTTATCGGACAGATGCCAATAAAACTTTCGCATATTGTAACATTTTAGTTTCACTGTTTAAAACACATACCTTAGTATAACTGTAATTTGTTCTGTGTGACTTACATCTGGTGTGCAATCTAATATGATAGAGAAATATTTTGATTCTCTGACTTTGTTCAGGATATAATTTTTATGGTCGTGCCGAAGATAGACAATGAACTTTCTGTGTCTCACGAATCAATTCGTAACATTTTGAATGATTGCTTGGGCATGAAACGCCGCACGACTAGTTCCAAAAGACCTGAATTTTCTTCAAAAATTTAATCGCGTAGAGGAGCTGCGGGGAATTGGAACATACTAAGGAAAAAGTTGATTAAAAGTCTAATTTACGGATACTTCAGGAACATTTTATTGCAAACTAAATCTTTACTTATTTGACTATTATTTAATCACAACATGTCTGTTAAGACAACATCAGCTATAAAATAAAACATTGTTGATTGTAACAAACGTATAACTTCACACTTACCTGGTCGTGGAAATTCCGTATTCTTTGAAGCGAGAAGCAAAAAATCGACAAGCGTGCGTTATTACATAATGCGTGGCACTGAGGGGTCTAAGGCGGCAGGGAAACATGGCCGCAGTGTGACGAATACGCCCGAGTGGCAACCGAATGAATACGAGCTGTAGTTTTGTCTCTAGTCGCACTGGTCTCATTACCCTCTGGCTCCCTTAAAGGTCGCGGAAGGCATGCTAGAACGAGTCAATGGACCACAGGAGTGTGACGTAACGACGGCCATTTTGTTGAAGCACTTTCAAGTTAGAAGCAGTGTTAATTTCCATAAGGACAATTTCAAATCGTGATTATTTTTATCCAGGAGCCTGGTTAGATCTGTAGATTAGCAAATACTTGGTGTTTTTGAGTTTTTAATGACATAAAAAATTCATTTTCAGAGTAAAACTTGACACAGACAAGTGTATCGAAGAAGCCAGTTGTACATGCACAAGAGGTCAGTTAAATGTGTGTCATCACATGGCAGCATTGTCGATTTTGGTTATCACAATATATCTGTAACAGATATAACTTGTACTTGGAAGAGCAGAAAACCTCATACCAATGCAGTACAAACTGGCTTTTCTGATACACTTGTCTGTGTCAAGTTTTATCTAGAAAATGAGTTTTTAGTATGCTACAGAACACATTCGCTACTTTGGTCTCATAATTTACTTTATATAAACGATCCCATGCATGCTAGCATGAACATTGCCGCGAATGATGAGAAATTCTCCATCAAATGCCATGTCTTTCACATGACCGGACTCTACAGCATTTTCTCCTCGAGCTACAAGCTTGGCATCGTCTTTAAAGAACTCCAAAATTGAGGATAAATTGAGAACATGTTTAGATGCCATTAAAATTCTTCTGAAATAGTTTCAAAACACCAAATATGTAAAACGTATATAATCATCTACAGATCCTAACCTCACTAGTTCAATAACTAGGTCTAAATACATATATTCTTACGAGCATAAGAATTGGCTATTAGTGAAATTCTTTAATTTATCACATAATTCAATCATAAAATGTACTCACATGTTCAGAACTTCCTGATAAAAAATAATCACGATTTGAAATTGTCCTATGGAAATTAACACTGCTTCTAACTTTGTTTGGAAAGTAGACACTGACCTTTCCCAACAAAATGGCCGTCGTTACGTCATTACTCCTGTGGTCCATTCCGAACACACATTCATAAAACGCATTGTTACTGATGACGAGACATGGATTTATGAGTTTGACATGCTTACTTGAGCGTTATGAGGCGTTTGAGAGGGCAATTTCATAGAAATTGTATGAATTTTGATCCACGAAAATGTACCATCTCACAAGGCTGTCACTGTGAATGAATTTCTGACCCAAATTTCAACAAATACCATCGAGCAACTACCGAATTCACCTGATATGGCTTCGGCTGACTTTTTTCTTCTTCCAAAACTCAAATTACCGCTTCGAGATACCTGTTTTGAATTGATAGAAGACAAAAGAGAATTCTGCGGTGGGAATTGAAGTCTATTCCGGAAAAAGCGTTTGAAAAATGTTTAGATGATTGGATTATTCGTTGACGTAAATGTATTATTTCGGAAGAGATAGAATAAATTTGAATAAAAAATAAATATTTTGTGTTTCATTGACCAATTTCCAATACTCTTTTGACTGAATGTATTTACTGATTTGTGTTTCACAGAAAGAATGAAATATATTAGAAAATTATGTATACATACGATAACAATTTAAGATTGGCTTTTCCTTCGATTATAGGATCCTTTACTACCGTTTGAACTCTCGAACCAGCTGCCGGAGTTGGTAGATCACTATTTCTTCGTTTTTCGCTATATTTCCTACTCAATTCTATTCTTCTTGATCTCGCAAAATCACTGAATTTTCGCTCCTGTTCAATTTCTTCAGTAGTTTTGATTGCACTTGGCACTTCTTTTACCTTTATAATATTCTGTTGCCGCTTTTTTTTCGGAGCCGTTGGAAGTGGAAAAGAAGATATCGTGTTGTCCATCTCAGAGCAATATAATATTTTTTTGGGGTTTACCTCATTTCCGATTATCTTTACTAAAAATTTGGCTTTATCAATATTTCATTATTCTGATTACACTTCAAAGTAACGTTGAAGTTTCGGATTTATACTTATGATCAATTTTTTGTAGGTTAGATTTCATATAAGTAATTCTCTCTTAACTCTTTGTGAATGAATGATTAATAAAAACACTTGGCAAAAATGAACGACATATGGTTCGGGTTATCAGTTAGAAATCTAAGAGAAATATAATAATGAAATACAAAATTATCAAAAAATCAATAGAAAACGAAATTCTTCTCCTTATCATTTAATAATCTAATTCTTCATATTCCAATCTTGCATTTCCGACAGATGTTGTCATGGAAACATTGACTCCAGTGACACTCAGCTGAGTGCATCCTCTCACGGGTTTATCGATGATCATTAAAGGTTTTGATCACACAAAGTACTTTCCAAAAATAATACAATTGAATTCCCAGCGCTGCTTTAATTGGTCGTAATAGGCTTGGACCTGGTAAGTGGAGAGATACTAAGCTTTGCAGTAAAACAATCTCAGTGCTATCCCAGCTAATGAAGCGACAGGACATCTGTTATTGTGAACCTCTTCCTCAGTTTTGTAGTAAACTGAAAAAAATATCTTTAGAGTCATCGAAAATAATTCGTGAAGCACTGTCTCTGCTCTGTCCTACTCATAATGTACTAGGACTCAAGGGTTCCCAAACTTTTTTGCACCACGCCCCCCTCTGGTTATTTGGAGACCCCCACGCCCCCCTTTGTACGTATGATGAAAATTAAAACATTTGAATTGTGGAGGCCGTTACTTGATGTAGATCCATGATATAAATGAGATAAAAAACACAAGGTTTAACTTTCATCTACACTTTATTTGAAAAAATTCGACGACGTTTCGCTGACACAGCAGCTTTATCAAGAATGACAAACAGAATGAAGAGTATGGTATTATAAACAAATCGTAGAACAAGTTGGATGAATAACAGGAAAATCCACACCGAGCCATTGTACAGTTAGTATGAAAGGTAATAAAAACTAATTAAACAAGTTAAGTAGGGGTGAATAATTCACATCTACCTGCTCATTCAAAAGCTTGTCCGAATGTTTGTATCTATTTATTTCTAATGCTTCTAGAGATCTAATTTTAAACTTTTTGATTTTATATGTAATATGTCAAAGTTTTATTGAATGAATGGTTTTCTTTTATTAAGTGGTTTGAATAATTTGAATCAGATTTATTTTATCAAAGCTACGTTTATGTTCAGATGTTCTTATGCCAAAACTCCTATAGGTCCTAGCGATATAAATTTTATCACAAGAACCGCAATTGAGTTTATAGATTCCTGATTTACTTGATTTTTCAACACGAGATTTATTATTTTAATATGTTTACCTAAGTTATTAGAAGTTTTGAAAGTTATATTAAGATTTTGTTTGACGAGAAAGGATTTAATATTTGTACTTGCAGAACCGCAGAATGTTAAACTGTTGAATATTTTATAGTCTTCATGAATAGGATATACTTCATTTATTGCTTTCTGATACAGTTTTTACGAATGATTAGATCTATCATATCCGGATTATATGAATTATTAATGGCTATCTGTTTGATGATGTTTAACTCTTTATTATAATCTTCTACTGATAAGGGTAAATTAGTAACCGATGTACCATGCTGTTTAAAGCTGAAAATTCATACATCCACTCATTTCCAAATTTCTTTATGGGTATAGATATGTTGACGATCTTAGTATGTTTCATTGAACTACTCGTCAATTAGACTTATTTTCAATTTCATTAATTCCATCCATTTGAACATTAAATTCACGATAGAAATTGAACAAAACGATTCCATTAATTTTTGGACTTGAAAATCACTAAACGAAATAATAATCATGTTTTTTCGGTCTTTCGTAATCCAACACATACTGATACAATTATACATAACTACTCATTACATCCAATTCAACACAAAGTTGCAGCTTTAAACAGCATGGTACATCGGTTACTCAATTTACCTTTATCAGTAGAAGATTATAATAAAGAGTTAAACATCATCAAACAGATAGCCATTAATAATTCATATAATCCGGATATGATAGATCTAATCATTCGTAAAAACTGTATCAGAAAGCAATAAGTGAAGTATATCCTATTCATAAAGACTATAAAATATTCAACAGTTTAACATTCTGCGGTTCTGCAAGTACAAATATTAAATCCTTTCTCGTCAAACCAAATCTTAATATAACTTTCAAAACTTCTAATAACTTAGGTAAACATATTAAAAATAATAAATCTCGTGTTGAAAGCTCAAGTAAATCAGGAATCTATAAACTCAACTGCGGTTCTTGTGATAAAATTTATATCGGTAGGATCTATAGGAGTTTTGGCATAAGAACATCTGAACATAAACGTAGCTTCGATAAAATAAATCTGATTCAAATTATTCAAACCACTTAATAAAAGAAAACCATTCATTCAATAAAAACTTTGACATATTACATATAAAATCAAAAGTTTAAAATTAGAAATAAATAGATACAAACATTCGGACAAGCTTTTGAATGAGCAGGTAGATGTGAATTATTCACCCCTACTTAACTTGTTTAATTAGTTTTTATTACCTTTCATACTAACTGTACAATGGCTCGGTGTGGATTTTCCTGTTATTCATCCAACTTGTTCTACGATTTGTTTATAATACCATACTCTTCATTCTGTTTGTCATTCTTGATAAAGCTGCTGTGTCAGCGAAACGTCGTCGAATTTTTTCAAATAAAGTGTAGATTAAAGTTAAACCTTGTGTTTTTTATCTCATTTAAAATTAAAACAATTATTACATGAAAAACTATTTTAATTACTGATACAAATTTTAACATTGTAACACAGATACATTTTCAATTTAAGGAAGGTAAAGCAATAATCCTACCTACTTACAAAAATAAAACATAAAATGTAATTTAGTGCGATGGGTGCGCTTGTATGTTCTGGGTAAGTTGACAGATCCTGGGTTGAGTTTCAGACAAAGCACTGCGTAGGTCACTTTCTACATCAAGTTTGTTGCGGTACTTGGTTTTAATCGAGGGCTTGTCCACTTTTTCAAAATCGTATCTTGTAACAGAGTCATTTTTTATTTCTATTCCCTCATCTTGCAACTCTTCTGACAACAACTGTATGTCCATGTTGAACGGTTCGGTTGATAGTTTGTGAAACTCCTCTGACAAGTTAGGAAAGTACCTGCTGAACTCCTCCTTGAGGTTAGGCTAGGTTAGCGGTCCTTCAAAAACGTACCTGATTCTTCTGAGACTGACACTATTTTGTTGAAACTTGAATAGTTGCTGGGGTTCATGGATACTTTACGTATTCAAAGTTGTAGTTTCTTAACGTACATCTTGATGGAATCCCGATATGTTACTATATTTGAGCCTGCACCTTGCAGTCTCAACTTCAGGTTGTTTAACGTGTCAAAAAAGTTTGATAAATAGGCCTAAATCACTTGGTTACTGGGTTTTTTTGAACTCTGCACTAAGCTCGTGTTTTTTCTGCAGTGCCAAAACGTAATCACTTCATCACGGAGCTCAAATAGTTTTCCCTAAATATTGCCTTTTGATAGCCATCGTATTTCTGTATGAAATAGCAGCGTTTTGTGGTCACTTCCTAAATCTTCACAAAGACTTTTAAACAGTCGAGTATTTAATGCACTGTTCTTCACGTAGTTGACTACTGTAATATATAGCTTTAAAACAGCATTGAGTTCGTTTGGAAGCGTTTTTGCTGCCAAGGCTTGATGGTGAATAAAACAATGAATCCCAACCACATCAGCATTCTTTTGGTTGACCAACTGCACAAAGCCTGAGCGAGAACCGAGCATTGAAGGAGCACCATCTGTGCATACAGCAATAAGTTTTTGCCAAGAAAGTTCGTGTTTCTCAAAAAAGTCTGATACTGCTTTCATCACATCTACAGCTTTAGTAGTGGTCACCAGCTCAGTAGAAAACATCAGTTCATCCTTCGTTCTTTCATTATCAATGTAACGAACATATACAATCAAATGAGAACATTGTGCTACGTCTGTACTCTCGTCAAGCTGGATAGCAAAAAACGGGGATTTTTTCATTGCATCAACCACCTGATTTTCAATGTCCTCAGCCATATCATCAATTTGGCGTTTTAGGGTGTTGTCTGAAAGTGGTATTTGTGATAGCTTCTGCCTACTATCAGTTCCAAGTACAACATCGGCTGCTTTCAAAAGGTACGGTTTAACAAGCGTTTCACCAATAGTGTGACTTTAATTTTCCTTAGCAATAAGAAGAGATAATTCATAGGTAGCTTCAAGCACTTTTAGAGATGACTGAGCAGCAGATCCAGTGCTATCTAACTTCATGCGCTTTACATTCTGAGATTTTGCAGCAAAAAACTCTTTAGGTTTGTCTTTCAAATAACGCACTGTGGGTGATCAACATTATCTTTAAGCAAGGAAACAAACCCATATTGAATATAACCGTCAATATACTTGCGTTTCTTTGCCGTGTTCACCTTCTTTGATTCAGCTTCACACAGAACTCACACAACACAAAAACACTCGCACTCACACCAAGGCCAAACGGAGGTATCGGTTCACACGGCCGTTGCCGTCGAGAGGGACGGTTTTGAGAACCTTGAATTCTTGTGTGCTTTGTAGTTTTATAAAACAATTATGAAAACTTATAAAGACTTTATTTCAAAGATTGAAGGAAATTATTTTTGTAATTTTTTTATTTATTTCATTTGGGTGTCACGCCCCCCCGGACTTTCTCCACGCCCACCAGTTTGGGAACCCGCTAGAATCTATACGAACAACTCTCAGGGCCAAAACAATGCGGCTCTTGTTCAACAATTTTCGGACTCTAACCATCGATTGAGTATCAAGATGGCTACCAATCAACTGAACTTGTAACCTTATTAATTCGACATCAGCATTATGCAGAGAAAGATACAAAACAGCATAACCAAATAACCAACAAGTTCTCTGGTCATTAATTAGATCCTAACATGTAATCAACATCCCTTATAGCGCCTAGATCTACCACAAAATTTTTTCATTGGTTTTGAAAAAGTATTTGAACAGGAGGTGTGGGGGATAACTTTGAAAATTTGGGAATACGAGGCATGTCGCCGAAGCTTATTGATAGTTTCTTGAGTTCAGAATTAAGTTACAGTTGTATTGCTACAAAGACCCGTGTTGGTACCTTTACATTTTAATATCTTCAACAACGACCTGGTTCTGAATATCAGAACTAACATTGTATCATATGCTGCTGTTCCACTCCTCCTCACTGACCTAACTCTTCGAGAATTGACATTGCTACCATAATAAAAATTAAAGAGAACAGGCTCCTCAAGTTGGTGGCAAGGGGTGGCCCTTTTTAATGTAATCGATGAATATAATACCCTGGTCATCCTAGAAAGGACATAACTTTGCCAGCTGACTACTGCATTTTGGAGTGTATTAATGAATGCATGTTTCATCCATTGAGATGCATAGACGAAAAAACTAGGCTTTATGACGGTTAATTATCTGCAAACAGTGCTCAGAATCATCAACTCGTTGTTGTTTTCGATCAAGAGTCAATAAGTGCGGCACCCATTTCGTACACAGCTTTCGTATGTCCAAACATTCTTTCAAAATAAATCTAACACGTTTCTTAGATATCTTCAGGATCTCAGCTCTCTCGATCAATTTCATTTTTCGATTATTCAAAACAATTTTGTGTACTTTTTCTATGTTTTCATCGATGACAGCCTCTTCGGGTTGTCCACTGTGTTCATCCTCTCGGATGCTCATATCACCTCGTTCAAACTTTGCGAACCACTTTTCCACCGTTGATTTTCCTAGCGCAGAGTCCGAATAATGTTTATAACTTAATTTTTTTCATCAAAAAGCAATATTTAATCAACACACGGAATTCTCTGTTATCAGTTTTTCAACAATAACAAAAGTTCAGTCACTTTCAATGTCATATCTCGCAAACCAACGGTTTGCAGCTCGTGTCTTGTTAGAACTAACAGAAAATCATGACCATAGTAACGCCATCTGTATATCAGCCTATTTTGGAGACCACCGGAACTAATAAACCATTTGCGATGGTGTATACATCATTGATCAAACCTTGCATTATTAAATAATTCTACGAGCACAATAATAAACATCATCAAAAATTCAATGCTGTGCTTTAATCATAACAGTTGTTATATATAAAACTCAATTACATTATATGAAATCTAATTGTACCAGCTTACGCCCACAAGTATAACATAATTTAGGCACTCGACTAATATCTGCCTTCGCACGAACATCTTCATCAGGTAGAATTTTCTTGACGTTTTTTAGAGGACCCACACTTAAATGATAAACTGCTGATGGCAAGCTGTGCACAATAACTGCAGACTGAAAGCAAAAATTGATTTTGCTTAATCAGATTCGAGTATTATTGAAGACTTCTAGAAATTTATATGAAAAAATTACAGAGAAAGTACAATATAAAAACTTAATAGTGTTGTCTAAGTCTCTGGAATATTCTGCTACTATTTTTGAAACTTACATATGAAGTTTGAAGATCTACAACCCGTAGTATTGCAGGATCTCCACCACTACAGCAAAGAAAATCTGAATTCATAAAACGTCCACAGTAGAGCTATAAGAAAATGATATTAGGAAAACTCTTTACAATTTTACTCTTCCTATATGTATGTTGAAGTCTTGGTGATGAAAATGTAACTATCTAAAAGTTGATAGAAATAACGACTTCTGAATGACTGTATATTTAAGCTTTTTGACCTAAAATTTCAACTCCTGTATTTTTCATTCTTTTGTTCATATTGCTACATTTATACCAAGCATAATTGGCTTAGTCTAAAACATTGCAAATCAAAAACAAATTGTGTTCAGTCTCATACATTCTGTCAAAATAGTTGTAGAAAATTGGTCATTAAAACACAAAATATTTATTTTTCATCCAAACTTATTGTATAGCCTTCAGAGTAGGCTCCTTTCTAAATCCAACAAATAATCCAATCATCAAAACATTTTCGAACGCTTTTTCCAGAATTGACTAGAGTTCTCGCCGCGAATTCTCTTTTATGTCTTCTTTCGACTCAAAACTAGTACCTCGAAGTGGTAATTTTAGTTTTAGAAAACGAAAAAAGTCGGCCAGTGCCATATCAGGTGAACACGCTGGTTGTTCGATCGTATTTGTTCAGTTTTTGGTCAGAAATTAATTCACAACAATAGTCATGAGTTTCATTTCCACCAATCTGGACGAATTTACGCTCTTAAAGTTTTTGGTCAGAAATTCATTATCGATGATAGCCTTGTGAGACGGTGCAAAATCCATGAGCTTTCATTCCTTTCTCAACGCATTTCATGCCCAAACAATCGTTTAAAATGGTACGAATTGATTCGTGAAGAGGTTGATGGCCCACCAGAGACTTCACATGAAACCCAAAAACAAATCTTCCACCACATCATGCCCGCTGTTAAATGAACTGTACCTCTCATATACACGCGTTTTTGATAAAGTCGATTCAACGTATGCCTTCTGTAATATTTTTAGCGATTTCGTACACGAAATTCCATTCGTAATACAAAATTTGAAAAAAATTCTTCGTTCGATATTTTCATCCATTGTAAAAAATCGTAAAACACACATGTTAGAATTGTCAAAATTGAGCACTGAAAACAAACTAAATGGCAGATCGCGTTCAAACTCCTCGTTAGTATAGAAAACAGTTGTGCCAACTTAACAACAACGAATATTTTGACAATCGTTCTAAGCAGATTTCGCAAATATTCAACTCCCGGTACTTTCTGACAGAATGTATGAACACAGTATCAGGGTATCTACAATTCCTTATATCAATACCAACCTTACAAGAATGAACATCAGGATAGAAAGTAGATATCATTTTGAAAGTAGAATAATCCCATAATTGTAATTGCTCTTCTTTACGCCAAGAGCAAGTTAAGATCTGAAACAGAAAATCACTTCAAGTGAATTATTTAGGTGCTTGTATTCACTCAAACAAAAAACATTTTCACATAAAAAAATACTACTGTGTCGAAAAGTAAGGTGACATTTGAATTTAACCTGCGCGAAAATTGATATGGGGCTGTGCTCTGGGTTGGTAGGACTGTCTTTGATATCTTTGTCAAGGTTCACATCAAGATATTCTTTAGTGTTCGAGACACGCTTCATTTTGTAAGCCACTAGAAGTGAATTTTTCGATTTTTATAATGTGTGTATTTGTTGAGCAAAGAATTTGCATTAAATTTCATTCATTGAAGATGCTGCAAAAACCTTCGGTGATGAGGCTATGTCGAAAAAAAATGTTTGTCAGTGGTATAATGAGTTCCAAAAAGGACGAGAACGTGTAGAAGATGAAGAGCGTCCCAGTCGACCATCAACCTTGACCGACGGATCAAAAGGATCAGTCAATGCCATTTTGAAGGATGTTATGTGAAGATTATGTTTTAAAGATTGGAAAATTCGTTGGCATAAATGTATTGTATCTGGAGGGGATTTCTTTGAAGGCGATGGAATTTGAAAGAAAAACAAAGATTTTTCAAAATAAATGCAGTCATCTTTCTTTTTGGACACAGTAGTATGTCTACGTACTTCAGTGCCCTTTTATTAATATCCAAACCTTCCCTGCACAAATGGATTCCAGAAATATGTTTGACAGCGTGAGGAGCCCTTAGGTCCCACAGATGAACAAGATCGTCCCATCCACCCGTCAAGAATTCGTAATTCGATCTGGGATTGAAACGCCCTGCGAAGACTCTTGACATTGGTCCATCATGTAACTCTTTTCTATCACTAAAAAGTAAATTCAGCATTCATCTTAGTTGAAATTCAAGATTAAATGTGAGTGCCTGTTCTACAATTCACTGTCCTATACTTTTTTACAATGAAAAGAAGAACGAAAATATTTGAGAAAAAGGGCAATAAATGAAATATTTTCAGCTGAAAATTTTCTTTTAAATTAATGATATGATATTGTTATTGGGATAAAAACACAAGGTTTAACTTTAATCTACACTTTATTTGAAAAAATTCGACGACGTTTCGCTGACACAGCAGCTTTATCAAGAATGAAAAACAGAATGAAGAGTATGGTATTATAAACAAATCGTAGAACAAGTTGGATGAATAACAGGAAAATCCACACCGAGCCATTGTACAGTTAGTATGAAAGGTAATAAAAACTAATTAAACAAGTTAAGTAGGGGTGAATAATTCACATCTACCTGCTCATTCAAAAGCTTGTCCTACCGATATAAATTTTATCACAAGAACCGCAATTGAGTTTATAGATTCCTGATTTACTTGATTTTTCAACACGAGATTTATTATTTTTAATATGTTTACCTAAGTTATTAGAAGTTTTGAAAGTTATATTAAGATTTTGTTTGACGAGAAAGGATTTAATATTTGTACTTGCAGAACCGCAGAATGTTAAACTGTTGAATATTTTATAGTCTTTATGAATAGGATATACTTCACATATTGCTTTCTAATACAGTTTTTACGAATGATTAGATCTATCATATCCGGATTATATGAATTATTAATGGCTATCTGTTTGATGATGTTTAACTCTTTATTATAATCTTCTACTGATAAAGGTAAATTGAGTAACCGATGTACCATGCTGTTTAAAGCTGCAACTTTGTGTTGAATTGGATGTAATGAGTAGTTATGTATAATTGTATCAGTATGTGTTGGTTTACGAAAGACCGAAAAAACATGATAATTGTTTCGTTTAGTGATTTTCAAGTCCAAAAATCAATGGAATCGTTCTGTTCAATTTCTATCGTGAATTTAATGTTCAAATGGATGGAATTAATGAAATTAAGAAATAAGTCTAATTGACGAGTAGTTCCAATGAAACATACTAAGATGTCAACATATCTATACCAATAAAGAAATTTGGAAATGAGTGGATGTGTATGAATTTTCTGTTCAATATTATTTTAAAGGCCATCAAACAAAAATCTCAACTAAATGAAGTTATTTTTACAAAAGCAGATAAAGGTGATACTGTTATTGCGTTAAAAAAAATGACTACCTATTTAAAACACTAAATTTCATTTCGTCCGGAAACTATACTTAACTTGTTTAATTAGTTTTTATTACCTTTCATACTAACGGTACAATGGCTCGGTGTGGATTTTCCTGTTATTCATCCAACTTGTTCTACGATTTGTTTATAATACCATACTCTTCATTCTGTTTGTCATTCTTGATAAAGCTGCTGTGTCAGCGAAACGTCGTCGAATTTTTTCAAATAAAGTGTAGAATAAACCTTGTGTTTTTTATCTCATTTATATCATGGATCTACATCAAGTAACGGCCTCCACAATTCAAATATTGTTATTGGATTTATTTTATGGAAATTCATTTTAATAAAATAAAATGAGACACAAGGAAAGTCTGCCTTGCATAAAAGAAACCAATTGGTTATAATTATGGAAATTTGTTTACCTAGCCTGAAGAACTCTCTCTTGTACTTTAGTTTCATCATCATATAAAAATATTTTTAAATTATCACCATATGTAATAAACTTAGGTAATCTTGGGTGGTATGTTAAGCCATAAGTTTGTCTGTTTTTCGTATGGTATATACATTGCTTGAAATTGTAATTCCAGCATTTCACCAATCCGTTTACATCTTGAAACTTCATAATTAAAATTCTAAAATATTCTGAAACCGTTTCTCACTTACAAGTGCATGTAAAGCAATTATTTATGGGGTAATTTTTTGTAACTGGTCTATGTTTAACACAGGTTACTGAAGCAGTTCTTCCTTGAACATCATTGTCTGATAATGTCATCAGAAGTTCATGGGTATCTGCGTTGAAAATTTTCAAATTTCCATCTACTCCACCCCAGCAATCATACTATAGTCTTCGTTGTAGTGGCAACATAGCTGATCTGCTGTACTCTCACTATAAAAGAAAAAATGACTTGATGGGATTATTTGAAGGTGAATCTTTTCTCCTTTAGAAATCAGAAATTTTCTAATTGCTTTCGTCATAACTTAGACACGGATAGTTTAAACACTACTGGAGGTTTATACACTTCTGGGGCTGAAAATATTCAATTCAAGGGTAATCCTGTTGTTTATGCTGACTACTTTCGCGCATCCAATACCGAGTCGATCTGATATTTCCCGAAAGTATTCGAATTGTAGCCAGTGTTGCCACAATTTATCTCACGTCGGAAATTTGATTACCTATCGTTGAAAATGAAATAGCGAAGTATAAGATATAATTGAAGTGAAACCGATAGCTAAAAACTTCTTATCAAAGGCGTAACTTCTCGAGAGTGGAAGGGACATTTTTAACTCGTAATTCAGGGGATCAGGAACCCGCGCTTGATTATCTAAACATACAGATCCTATTTTGACTTCTTTCAGACAGGGTAGAGCGGTATAACACAGAATGTTTTCAGAATCTAAAGAGTTTCCAAAATATTCATATGATATTCGAATCTGATCTCTCATTTCAGTAATTCAATAAGTTCAACATGATGATGGGTTGAGAGAAAATATTTCCCTTGTTTGGTATAAATTTTCTGACAATCTGAGTGCAGAATATGAATTGTTTCAGAGTTTTTTATAAGCTGGAACCTATACTATTTAGCTCATACTACAGGGTAATAATGCTTCAAACAAAAGCAAAGAAATTTGGAAAATCATTAACGCTGAGTTGAAGGAACCAAAAGTGTGAATGTAAACTCTAATCTGAGCACTCATACTCTCTGCGACCACTTCGAAAATGTTGCTATGAGATATACACCAGAAAATCCTGACCAGAATGAATCTCCCAATCCTATGCCAAAAGACTGCTACTTCTGAGTACAACTCGATGATGCTATCATATACAACAGCTATAGAAACAATGACTTTGGTGCATGGCATGCAAGAAAAAAATTCTGTAGATATACAATATCTAATCCACGCTGTGGCTGTACCTTTCAGTTTAGTCACAAACCAATGTCTTTTCGGTGGAGTTGAAGTATGCTAGAGTGTTGCCAATATTCAAAAGGGGGACCCAAACGACCCAAATAGCTACAGGCCAATTTCTATTCTGCCTGCCTTCTCTAAAGTTTTCGAAGCCTTGCTTAAAAATAAAAAAGTGGCTTACCTTGAGTCCAAATCAATATTGACACTATGCCAGCATCGATTCAGAAAGGGCAGGTCAACAGTCACCGCCATGGCTGAGCTAGTCGAGTATCTGATGAGAGCCATGGATGATCAGGAAGATGCAGAAATGAATTGTTGTGATTTGAGTAAGGCATTTGACCTGATGTTGAGACCTGTGCTTCTTCTCAAATTAGAATATTGCGGAATGCGAGGAAGGATTTGGAATATTCTCAGATCTTACTTTGAGGATAGGTGCCAATCATTATGTTGGAAAAATGAGTTGTCTGCGCCAGTAAAAATAAACCTTGGAGTTCCACAGGGATCAATATTGGGTCCGGTGCTTTTCATTCTGTATATGAATGATATCCCATCCAGTATTGAAACAGATAAAACATGTTTGTTCGCGGACGACACAACATTTCTTGTCACGTCTAATTCTATAGAAGAGTTGAACAGGCGTTCTGGGTCTACCATGCAAAAGGCACATAAATGGTTTCGCGGCAAAGCGTAATTACGAGGACAATGATGACTCCATTAACAAACTGTTGGGCTTTACAATGGGGAGTGGGAAACACACATCGCTGAAATGAGTAGAGAATTATACTAAGCAACGAAAGGGCCTCTCAACGCACTTTGCGCATTTTCATAGTGTCGTGTCTTATAGAATACTTCTCTGGGGGCATCTTTTGAAGCTCAACAAATTTTCTTATTGCAAAAATAGTCTGCTAGAGCAATAGTTGGAGCAACGCACTAAGCACTAACAAAGTTGCAGGAGTATATTCAAGACACTGTGCATTCTCCCTGTCCCTTCAATTTACATCCTCGAATGTCTGAGCTATATACACCGTTCCCGTGATCAGTTTGCCACTCACAGCAAAGTTTAGAACTACAACACCAGAAATAAGGAAAACCTTATATCACCACAACAACGTCTATCGCGTTCACAAAAATATTTCACTTATTTGGGACTGAAAGTATATAATCGACTCTTTAAAAGATACAAAAATTGAGCAGTTTTGTTTTCAAGAAGAAAATTAAGTCTTTACTTTTAAAGAATATATGTTACAGTATGGACGAATTTATTGATATGGGATTACATGAGTGCTTTATCTGATGTTCCATTTTGTTTTAAATGTCTTGTCTCCTCTTGCTTATTGTGATTTTATTCTTTGTTTATGTCCACTTCATTGGTTTTGTCGAATTATTACTAAGGAATTAAGATATTATATTTACTATTTCTTGACTTGTCATCTATGATGAATAAATAAATGATTGATTGAAACAATTGAGAATTGTACACTGTATGATATATTCTTTTTATTCAAGTATTAGTGCAAAAATGGAACAGATTCATTCCAGATCAAAGGCTATCATCTTCCAAACACCATTCACATCTCAAATTTCAACTGTTCCATTTTTTTGCACTAATACTTGAATAGCTCAGGGCGATAGATAGTCTCCTCTATTTTTCAGTAGCTCACTCTATATCTTCTACAGACAAAAATAATACCTTTCTTTCAAGGTATTACTCGACCCATCTACCCTCTTTCAAATTTTCAAGGGTGGTCATCCCTGCTCTAGGGGTTGAAATTCGAGATGAGGATGGTACTTGATGATGACTGCCATTAATCAGCATGGATCTGTTCCATTTTACTTCACTGAAACTTCAATAGTCTCAGGGAAATAGTCTTCCCTATCTTTCAGTTGCTCACCCTGTATCTTTTACAGTTTTCAATTAAAAATGACAATTCGTTCAAGGCGATGTAGACAAAGATACCACCTTTCTTTTGAGTCATCACTCGACCCATCTTCCCTATTCAAAATGTTCAAGGATTGCAACCCCCGCTTAGAGGGTTGATATTTCAGGCAAGTTTTGTACCCCAAAAATGTCCCCTTGAAACAAACATTGATCTGTTTTTGTGTTTTGATCAGAAATGAATATCTTGGTAGATATAGCCTCTGTTTAGATTTCGTTGAAGCACCCTGTATACTAGTATATTATCATCTCCTGATGATGCTAACTTAGTTAGCGAAACGCGCGTCGAGAGTTAAGGTTAAAGTTTTGGTGTAGTGGTGATATAGTGTCTTCATTGTTCATACGCCAAAGATTCCAAAATCACAACAATGTTGAATTGTAAATGTTTGCCTAATATTGAGAATTGAGGGCAATCATTTCTGGAAAGTAAATATGGCAGGTTAACTGTCTAGAAATGTATATTTGAGCATAGAATTACTGATTAATGGTACATGTGTGTATATGTTATCCATTGTAATAATAACAAGGCATTTTAATGAAGTAATGATGGAGTTTGAATGATATAGACAAAATGACTTTCAAGGAAATTTTGTTTTCATTTTCTTAAACAATAGCCTTCTGGGGAAAAATGATTTCAGATTTGGATTTTGGGCCCCAAAATTAGTACATTTTTCAGTGGCTTCTGACTACCGCCACTATACGGTATAATTACCAAATAAACTTCTAACAGTTGTAAATATATATCTCAAAAAATATATTAAATATATAAACATTTCACAAACTCCAATATTTAATTAAAGGCTATAACCCATATCTTGTATCCATTTTAAACCACTAGTAGTATCAGTTTTAGGCTTATATTCAAGTCCTATCCAGTCCTCGTATTCTCTTTTTCTAAAACATCTAAAATATACTTGTAATTCAATTCACCTGGATGATTAGGTTCATGTCGATTTGGCACCTGAGCTATTTGCACATGACCGATGAATTTAGCCAAATCTTTGATTGTATTGGTTATATTTCCTTGAATGTGTTGTAAATGAAAAACATCTAACATAATTTTCAAATTAGGGCTTCCAATATTTTTCACAACTTCTACAGCTCTTTGATAACTGTTCATGTAATAATTTGGAACAGAGTAACTGTTAATAGGTTCAATAATAGCTAGAATATTATCTTTTTCTAACAACTTAACAGCATATTTTAAATTCTTCTCATATACTTCATCGTTAGCTTTCGTCACTTCATCAGTTAGTTTCCCAGACATGATATGTATTTTACGAGCTCCTAATGCTTTAGCATATTCAATAGTTTTCTGGATACTATCTTTGAATTCCTGTTCTTTTCCTGGGATTGCAGCAAATCCAAGTTCACCTTTACTGACATCCCTGTGTATACATTTATAAGTACTTGTTCAACATTAGCAGATTTTTTGCTTCAGCTACTTGCTCCTTTGATAAGCCAACTGGAAAACCAGTTTCACGCATTTAAAACCTGCGTTTTTGGCCAATTGATAACGTTCAAGAAATGAACTTTCCGTGAACAGAAATGCTAAATTTGCGCAGAATTTCATCCTTTGACAGTTAGATGAGATCGTAGTTAACATGAGAATGAGTGATGATAACAGGAGGTACATAAGAAACAAATATAATCTTATCTAATCTCTCCAATTCGATTATTATGTTCAAAGCTAGATTAGAAAGCTGCTGGTTACCAGTTGCCATTTTCTTAGGTTAGGTTAATAATTTGACATTTCTTTTCTTCTTTGTACTGGTTAAAGCATAACAACGAACCATAGAGTGATTTGCCATTTATTTGAGAGTCTTCACAATGAACTTTTTCGTAAAAGCATAAAGCATTTTGAATGATCACGAATCATTGGCTGAATTTTCCATCTCATTTACATAGTTTTGAAATTCCGAAATTTGGAACATATTTTCACTCCAAATTTATTTAAAAATTCCTAATCTCAGTCCCTATTCATGTCTATAAATACTAAGTGAAGGAATATAAAATGTAGAATTCTTTGAATTTGTCTTAATTAACTTATATATTATTAGCTTAATTAAAAATATTACTTACGCACTACCAATTATTGTAGCTCTACCCTCTATTGTTGTTGTATCTTTTGGACCTCTAGCTTTTTTAAATCCTGCTCCAGTTTCAACAGTTCCTTTTACTATTACCTCACCTGCATCTTGTTCAGTTTTTTTCTGAGGACTAAGACCAGCAGGAGTTTCATGGACTGGTTGTGCGTTAGCTAAATGAACTGGCCCTGCAACTGACTTTCTTTTCGGCTGTTCCATCATTCACTGGTAGTTTAATGATTTACATTGAATCTATATTCGAATTCCGTTTCAAATTTTTTGTGATTTGAAATATTTTCAACATATATTTACTCCAATTTCGAAGTCCAAAATCATATTACTTATTAATTTTCATGGTAGAAGATTTTAGTACTCTGTCACTTTTATTTGAAGGGTGAAATACCATAACCATGCTGGTTTGTCATAGTGAAAACGAAACCTTTGAAAAATTACATATTCTGTCATTTTTCTATGTTGTAATAAATAAATGCATTTTATATAATACCAAAACTCACAAAATAAAATAAATCGTAAGTTAACTTAAGCCAATTTATTGCTTATTTGCATTATATCTCTTCCTACCAATTAATTTTTTTCTACCTACCAGAAAATCAGTTATAACCTATAAAAATATTTAATTTAAAATTGTTTACAAACAAGATTTTTGCTCGTTAAATTGAAGTTCTCTTGATTTCTCCAGTTGAAAATACAGTTTATTAATATAAATAAGTCTTTGTAGGTGAGTTATCAAGTCTTAGTCCATTGTTCATTATTGGACTGCAAGGCCATATGACTGAGATAAATGATTTTATAAAATCCTCTTCTGATTTTACATTTTCAATTTCTGTATGCATCTAACTTTAGATGCATTTTGAAATTTAAGCATTGAAATCCGTTTTCTAACGCCTGTATATATGATGAATTCGAATAGTTAGAAGAAATTCTTACACCGTGGTTCATTCAACTTCATTGGTTGTGGTTACTCGTTGAATCAACTTTCGTTGAAAAAAGTATTTGTGTAATTTTAGAAAATCCAAATTTTGAGGAGACTATGAAACGCAGGCCACCCCAATCATATTACAGACCTGGTAGTGGCTCATTGAGAAAGTCAAATTCTGGTATTGAAGAAAGCGAATCTGATACAAATTTATTAATTAATTCAAAACATCATTCTCAACAAAATCCAGTACATGTGGATTCAAATTTCAGGAGTGAAGGTGAGAACAATTTGTATAAGTGAAAGGATTTATTCTAACTATGTAAACTGCAGGTAATTCTCCTAGGAATGATTTTCATAATATGGACAGCACAATTGAGAAATTAGGAGATGTGAAAATCAAAGACGTTCCAAGGAAAACCAAGAAGCCAGACATTGAAATTTATGTTCCAAGACCAGTGGCTCTAAATAAAAAACCAGAGGAAATGAATGCCCATAAGCCGTTTATTCATAGAGGAGATGAAGCTTCCGAAGATAGAGAAATCATTGGGGATAACGATAGGAACTCCCATGGATATTCTAATGGAAATGATAGAAGATTTGAATTCCATAGTAATGATCGTTTCAATAGCAATAAACCTAAACGATATTCCAACACGAGGAGGGGTAATGATAATCGGGATTTTCGAGATGATTGGAATGAAAAGTCGAACCAAGGCAGACAGGTAAATGAAATTAAATGAGGTAATCTTGTTTTTTACGCAGACGACTTCTGCGCACCCAAAACGAGTCGATCAGCTGTTTGCCGAACGCATTTGACTTATACAGTGTTGTCAGGTTATGAACAAGATAATATTTGGACACACTGTAGCCCCAAGTGTCTATTTTTCAGATCTGGATAGTAAAATTATTTAACGTAAGCGGTTTTCAAGTAATCATTCAATTACCAACGGAAAACAAATTTCCAAATTTTTGCTAGTCTAAAATCGTCTGTGGACTTCAACAATTTTTTTATCATGTAACCCCAGATCTCTTAAAAATTTAATTAGCTTCAATTTGAGCTTCATTGACATTTTTCTTATAACTTATATGCATTTTGATATTTCTAAGTAATTTCTAGTTGACTGAGATTGTAGTTTAGAAATCTGCCTTTTTAAACGTAAATCATTGGCAAAAACTGGTTTATCTTTGAATCTTTGTTAATTTTTGTACCCTTGGACCAACGATGACCAAATGAGGTAATTCTGTCTCTTAGGCTGACGACTTCTACGAACCTAAAACGAGTCAATCTGCTGTTTGCCGAACGCATTCGACTTTTATACAGTGTTGTCAGAATATGAACAAGATAATATTTGGACACACTGTAGCCCCAAGTGACTATTTTTCAGATCTGGATAGTAAAATTATTTAACGTAAGCGGTTTTCAAGTAATCGTTCAATTACCAACGGAAAACAAATTTCCAAATTTTTGCTAGTCTGAAATCGTCTGTGAACTTCAACAATTTTTTTTATCATGTAACCCCAGATCTCTCAAAAAATTTAATTAGCTTTGATTTGAGCTTCGTACCAAAATTTTTCATAACTTATGCATTTTGATATTTCTAAGTAATTTCTAGTTGACTCAGAATGTAGTTTAGAAATCTGCCTTTTTGAACGTAAATCATTGGCAAAAACTGGTTTATCTTTGAATCTTTGTTAATTTTTGGACCTTTGAACCAACGATGGCCAAATGAGGTAATTCTGTCTCTTAGGCTGACGACTTCTGCGCACCTAAAACGAGTCAATCTGCTGTTTGCCGAACGCATTCGACTTTTATACAGTGTTATCAGATTATGAACAAGATAATATTTGGACACACTGTAGCCCCAAATGTCTATTTTTCAGATCTGGATAGTAAAATTATTTAACTTAAGCGGTTTTCAAGTTATCATTCAATTACCAACGGAAAACAAATTTCCAAATTTTTGCTAGTCTAAAATCGTCTGTGGACTTCAACAATTTTTTATCATGTAACCCCAGAACTCTTGAAAAATTTAATTAGCTTTGATTTGAGCTTTGTACAATAATTTTTCATAACTTATATGCATTTTGATATTTCTAAGTAATTTCTAGTTGACTGGGAATGTAGTTTAGAAATCTGCCTTTTAAACGTAAATCATTGGCAAAAACTGGTTTATCTTTGAATCTTTGTAAATTTTGGACCCTTGGACCAATGATGACCAAATGAGGTAATTCTGTCTTTTGGCCGACGACTTCTGCGCACCCAAAACGAGTCAATCAACTGTTTGCCGAACGCATTTGACGTTCATACAGTGTTGTCATATTACGAATAAAATAATTAGACGCATGGTTCGTCAGTATGCGACACAATACTTGAACGCTCTTCAATCACCAATCAAATAGTTTATTTGCTGCTATTATGGCTAGCATAAGCCGTACATCGTGTCAATAAAAGAAACTGTGAATGTACAAATAAAATAATATAAAACATTACAAAAATAGTGGTATTTACCGACAAACAAACTTTCAAAAACATCATAAATAATTTTCAGAATATACAATAAATTGAAAAAATTCCTAAAGGGAATCACTGAAAAAATCTGTCAATGAATAATAAGACTTCTTCAGGAGAAGGTCACTCAACACAGATTTCATTTTCATAGGAGGCAAGTTTCTTATCAGCTCTGGTAAATGGTTGTAAACTTTCAGAACAGAGAAATGAACTTTTTTTTGGATGTACATGTAGTTATATCTCTCGCATAGTGAATCATTTTTCTTTAGGGTATTGTATTGATGATCTTGAGTGAGCTTTCCAAACAGATTCCTATTTCTACAGATGCCCCCTAAATGAACAGACTTGGCAGGGTCAAAACTAACACCTAAGCAAAGTGAGGCTTACAGCTGGCATTCCTTCAGAGGCTGAGTATTGCCCTTATCATCTATTTCTGCAACATGAAGACTATTGAAATCTGCGGAGTTCGCCCAGAAAATAATTCCATAGCGAAGACGGGACTCGACAAAAGAATGGTAGGCGATGATGGCAGTCTCCTTACAGACCTCCATGCTCAAGATCCTCAGAGCATAACAGTACCTACTCAGCTGTCCCATTAGATTATCTATATGGATCCTCCAGTCCATTTTGTGATCAATCTCCATGCCAAGGAACTTAATATGTCTCTGTGACTCCAGATTATACCCATCGAAGTTCAGTTGTAGTTTCTCTTGGTGTCGCCTGTATGAATATTTCATGAGCTGCGTCTTCTCGACATTAAGTTTCAAAAAGTTGTTCTTGAAATATTCTTTCTTGTCGTCAAGTTTTCGACAAACTGCATCTTTCAGGTCTTGATCGCTGTTCCCCGACATGTGACAGGACGTATCATCAGCAAATTGAACTGCTCCATCGCCCAGAACGTCCGGTAGGTCATTTGTATACAGAAGATAGAGCAGAGACCCCAGTGTAGAACCCTGAGGTACTCCTCGCTCTATAACATATGAATCCGACCCCATGTAAAAGCTATAGCTACGCCCATGAGTATTGGTAATACCATAAAAAATAAAGTTTACGGGATAAATTATCAACAAAATATAAAGAGTAATAAGGCAATTCCAAAGTACACACACCACAAAAATTGTCGCATCACCTGGTATTCTGAATTCCACAATCGATTAAGCAGCTCGATCGCAGTTTCTTAGTCAACATATGTTTTTGGACATATGAGGAGAAAAAAATCTTATCTATGTAGTAACATTTGTTTCCATATGATCTCAAACATGTCTGAAACAAGAATGAGTTTATTTGACTATCAGTATTCATTCAATTTCTCTTCAGTTTTCACGCTAAATTAATGCAAGTTTTCTGTGTTTCTTGTTGGTTTTCGAATCTTTGAATTTATTGTAATGGCTGCTGAACGTCCTGGACGCTATTCGAGTGATCATGAAGTGGTAAGAATTGTAACACTTCTAGAGGAGGGGCGAAGCCAACGTTACGTGGCTAACTTGTACGTTAACTAAAGCACTATTTCAAGAGCAATTAATCGATACTATGAAACAGGGGAATATGGAAGAAGGACTAGACAGGGAAGAAATCGGATAACAACACCAGATGATGATCATTGGCTTCGTTTAACTGCACTAAGAGTTCGCCACTGTACGGCTAGAATGCTACAAAATGAACATGCATTTTCCAGAAATGTGCATATTTCATTGCAAACTGTTGGGAACAGGCTCAGAGAAAACGATATCAGATCAAGGGTGACTTCTACCGGCCCGTGCCTCACCAGAGAGCATCGAGTTGCAAGACTTAAGTTTGCGAGGGAACATGCAAATTGGGGTATTCCAGAATGGTCGAATGTTCTCTTTTCCGACGAGTCCAGGTTCTGTCTAGTATCAAATGATAGACGCATGCCTGTATACAGACGACCTGGGGAACGGTATCAGCAATGCAATATCAGGCAAACCAAAACTTCGGAGGGGGCTCGGTAATGGCATGGGGAGGTATATCTTTCCATAGTCGAACTGAATTAGTCCTAGTGAATAATGGAAGAATGACAGCGGCCAGATACATCGCAAATATCCTTGAACCCCATGTTGTACCCTTTGGCCCTTTGATTGGCGAAAACTTCATTTATAGCATGATAATGCTCGGCCTCATGAAGCTAGAGTAGTTACAGGCAACGTATGATGCCTTGTTGAACACTCCAACAACTAGAAAATCTGCTTCCTGAAATTTGGAACTCAGTGACTCAAGAGTACATCCAAAATTTATTTGAGGGGCTTCCGAGACGTATACTGGCAGTAATTAGGGCTTGGGGAGGAAACACTCGATTTTGAAAATGATTAGTAACCATTCTGAATCTGAATCTGAAAGCTTTCCACCGAAAAGAGTCTGCTGAGTCCTGCCTGACAAATAGGATACAAGCAACCTAATGCTAAGATCCTGGAAACCATTGAACCCCAGTTTTCTCTAAAGATACTCATAAAAAAATGCAATCAGTGGCCTTAGAGAGGTCACACAGAACCGCTCCGACGTATCTCCTCGCTTTAATTGCACTTTAGTAATGACAGGATAGCATACACTGTCGATGTAGATCTCATGAATCCGTACTTATTCTCGGCGAACAAATTGCTGTCAAAAAAATATGTATAGGACTGATCCTTAAGAAGATACTCAAAGACCTCAGAAATAACTGGGACTAGAGTAATATGGTTGTTCATGTCCTGAGGATCTCCTTTTTTCAGTACTGGTACCACCTTAGATCTTTTTAACATTTCAGGATAAACACTATCCCGCACGCATGAATTTATCAAATGCACAAGAGGGGTAATCAGATTGTTTTTCAATCCTTCAAGTAAGAGTGTGCCATACCCAAAATATCCCTGCAAGTTCTCGGCTTCAGGGTGTCTATTGCATTCCTCACCTCAATCAGAGTAACTCTCTGAAAGAATAACAATTCGAGAGTGGATTTATTCTTAAGAGTTGAAGATACTTCTCAGGGTTGCAATATATTTTGTGCAGCGTCTGCAAAAAATGTTAGAAGAGTTTGCATCAATATCGTTTGTAACTGATGCTGAGTGAGCTTATTCAGCTCTCACTCACAAAACTTATATCTTTTACAAGAAGGATGGAGCTTGTGGGTGAAATTTAGATTAGTGAACCACAATACGCCACTGGTTCGCAGTGGCGTATTGTGGCTATATTTATATCTATAACTATATATCTATTAGGATGATGATTTTGTATTGAATGAACTGTGAGTGAAATTTGTTTGATATTATTTCTTATCTTATTTCTTATCTAGAAAACAAAGTAAGATACGAAAAATACTCGAGACATAAGTTGCATTTTTGATTATGTATTCAGAAGAAAATTAATAAATCAGTTTTTTCAAGAAAATAATGGTTTGAGTATCGGCCAAAGGACAGATTTGAATTATTAAGGGTTAATTGTCTCTTACCACTGTCAAATTTCAAGAAAATCGACTAAAAGAATATTAACATATTCACGAAAAAACGAATTTTTTCTGAAGTTTGACACCTCGTATAATGAGAAGGAAGCATTTCTGCATCTATGTTTATATGAATTTTGACTTATACTAAAAGACGAATCGCCCACAACAATATTTTAGATTACTTTGGAAACACCACCCTGTATACGAAACATTTACAAGTATAGGGCCTTAATGTTAAAACTTCTGCAGATGAGACAAGGATCTGAACCTAGAGGAACAAACTCGAACCGTGACACAAATAACTGGCAAAGAATGAGAGATACTAGAAGCGTAGAACCTTCTGGACCCCCTAGCAGTTCAAGTTATGGAGACAAATCTTATACCAAGCCACCTAGCGGAAGAAGACATAGTACAGTAGGGCTGGAAAGACTGAATGAGATTCCTCCCAGATTCAGGAAGAAAATGATGGAAGAAGGCAAGCTGAAGAACATGAATCTTCCAGAGGAAGGGTGGGATGGCAATAGTTTGACCTTTCAAGGTGATGTGCTGTTGATATTTTTCATGCATACATGAAGCCTAAAATGAGAATTTATCGCCTTGAGCTTGATGAATTTCGTCGAAGCTCTTTTTGCAAATTCACAAAAATCGATGAATAATTTTCTTCAAAAGTTTTTCATGTTTTTCCTTTTCCTTTTCAATAATTGGTGTGAATGCGCTCTGGCACTTACACTATTATACCAAATTAGACTTGTGAACAGGCGATAAATTCATAACTCGTGTGGCTTATAAAAACAATATTGCCGATATCTTATACTCTTGTCATAATCAATCTTTCATCGATTATTGAACACCATATCCGATCTATATAAATGAAAGCGATTTTTTCAGGTACAAGTAACCAGTCATTCGATTACACAGGTAGTAGCAACTATCAGTCGAACACGGGTTCTTACGCAACCCTTCCAAATTCCCATATGCATCCAAATCAGAATTTATCGTCCCAAAATATGGGTTACTCCACATTACCGGGTCGATCTAGGGGAAGAGGTCGTTTGAATTACGATCAATTCGATTATGGGAGACCTGCGGATATACGTAGTCCATGTAATTCTAGACCGCCCACCCCGCCGTCTTTCGGTAACGGCTCTAGAGAGAACGAGAATATAGGGAGACCTACCAGTAGGCCACATACCCCGTCATATACCAGGTATTATCCTCATACAATAGTTTGATATACTAACATGCTTGAGAATAGTTTGCAGCATTTCATAATTCATATCTAACTTTTATGTGGTTCATGTTTTCATTGCTATTGTTGTTTTCATGATTAGTTCAATTGTTTGTTTCTATAGCTTAGATTTAGTTTTGAGTATTATTCATAGTGTTGAAAGTAGATTGAGTTGGAAGGTATTTTGTGATGTTGAATGTTATTTGAAGAAATGAATATGTTTATATAAAGGTATTACAAATTATATAGCAACATGAATTCTTAAATATTATAGTTGAGTTCCAAGAATACTTGCGGAATTGTAAACATTTTAGCAAATAGCGCCTACAAACAACTTGCTTGTCTATATTGTTGTTGCGAACTTCGTTGCTTCATACTTTCTACAGACGATGAACTCTGTGTGCAATCTTGTCGCCAATTTAAGTTCCCAATCGACTTTGTTTGGTTTTTGCTTATTCTCGTCGTTATACAAAAAGAGCCAGTACATTTTGATGTTGTCAAATTAAAACCCTTTACTTTGAACTTAAAACTAAGCTTACTTCCTTGCGCGCGCATATTGACGTTATCCCATTGGTGAAGCTACCATCTGCTCTGCGAATAGATGTTCAATGAATGTATATAATAATTTCATTGGTTCAAGGAATATGACATGCGCAGTGACACAGGATATTTACCGATTATCTGACAAGTTTTCGGTCGAAATTAGGACACCACCTCTACATTTCAGCTTAGTTGGACGTCCTCGGTATAGTGTTCATGTTGTCAACCTTGTAGTCAACCTCAAAGTTGCTTCTACAGGGTAATCAATACGGGGGTACACCGATTGAAACTCCAAAGTCTTAGATCTTCTGCAACGAGCGGACCAAACGTTTACCACAATCGCCAACTTGCCCACAGGCGTGGGCACAGCTTTTGTGCAAAATATTTGTTTTTTCTATTGGCGGAGATGATGATACTACTACGTTTAAATGTGAAGAAAAGATGAGGATAACTCCAAAAAAAAACAATTTATATTTTCTGTACGTTTTCTAAAACCTTTTTGTGATGTTTCAATTGTTCCTTGTAAAGCAGCGGTAACAATTCATTGCGTTTACATGCTCTTTCATTTATGAATTTTAAGGTTGCATTCATGACCTGATCCTCAAATCTAACAATGTTCACTAGCTTAACTGTATATCTATCAAATGTATGTTTTCTATAGCATCTTCTATACCTAACTTTTACTGATATATTTAGTTCAACAGGCACTTTTGAGGAAGATCAAGAAGTATTTCTTGTTTGAATTGTGGAGGCCGTTACTTGATGTAGATCAAATTTATGATATAAACATTTATTGATTGAAAAAAGACTTGAAACTTTGAATTTTACTTTCAGTTTTGTATTTTATTTCATTTTGATTTTTTAACACGAGATTTTATTGATTATTTTAATAATAAATAATAATAAAAATAATAAATCTCGTGTTGAAAAATCAAGTAAATCAGAATCTATAAACTCAATTGCGGTTCTTGTGATAAAATTTATATCGGTAGGACCTATAGGAGTTTTGGCATAAGAACATCTGAACATAAACGTAGCTTCGATAAAATAAATCTGATTAAAATTATTCAAACCACCTAATAAAAGAAAACCATTCATTCAATAAAACTTTGACATATTACATATAAAATCAAAATGTTCAAAATTAGATCTCCTAGAAGCATCAGAAATAAATAGATACAAACATTCGGACAAGCTTTTGAATGAGCAGGTAGATGTGAATTATTCACCCCTACTTAACTTGTTTAATTAGTTTTATTATCTTCATACTAACTGTACAATGGCTCGGTGTGGATTTTCCTGTTATTCATCCAACTTGTTCTACGATTTGTTTATAATACCATACTCTTCATTCTGTTTGTCATTCTTGATAAAGCTGCTGTGTCAGCGAAACGTCGTCGAATTTTTTTCAAATAAAGTGTAGATTAAAGTTAAACCTTGTGTTTTTATCTCATTTAAGTATTTCTTGGTTTATATCCTTCTTAATTGTAAATAATCATTGGTAATTTATATCTTTGGTTATTTTATTTATATATATTTAAATGAAAATTTTGAATCATTTAATCACGAGCTCATAATAATTTTGGAATAGAATACCTTTATATCAAATATACATTTCACGCTTTTGTAAAAATTTCGAGTTCGCCATATAGAATTCCTTTTTTTTGCATAGAAAGTTTTTCAATAGTTTCATTTCATGGTAAAAGCAAATCTAGAAAATTTGATGTGACGTTTGTTCTATTTTATTTAGAACATTTTTAATTACAGTACAACCTCTCTAATCCGAATCCAATGGGACCAGGGCTTGTTCGGATTACTGAAATATTCGGATTATCGAGGTAATTGAAATGAAATAGTAAAGAAAAGACAGGGCTGAAAAATGTGAAATATTTATTGAAAAACGTAAAATGTTCATTGAAAAACTCAAAATTATTATGATTCACAGAAAAACATGAAAATATAACTACATATTCTTGAGAAACTGATACATTTCAGAGATCATTTTTAGGCTATGAAGAAGTCTTGGATCGTTTTCTGTTTTAACGAACGAAGACGAGAATTTGCAGTTCCTCTCTCCATTTATTCAATAATAATATTTGGTGCTGAGGGATTTCATTTTCTGTGCACCATTCTAAACATTTGTTGAAACACAAGAGAGCTTCTTTATGTTTCACTGAATTCATGGTGACATCGCCTTCTTCAAGCTCTTCTGTATCCTCGTCACTTGTTGTTGTTGATCATTTCAGCTTCAGAGAGATTATCATTATCTCCTACAACCCATTCTTCAATGTCTTCGGTTGTTAATTTTTGACTAGATACATTTCTTAGCACATCTGTCATGTCATCTTTCTCTAGCAAATTTTTTTCTCTCGGTCGTGAAAGAGGCAACAGGTCACCTGCGTCATAATCATCATCTTTTGTGGGCCATAAATTCTTCAATGGTTTCTGAATTAACTCTTGGGACACAGATGACCAGGCCCTTTCAAGAGAAAACACAACATGTTTGAGGTCCAATTGCTTCAGTAACTGCGAAACGTTATTGCCTTCTTGTCCCACAATATTCAGTAACAAAGATTTTCGATAATGCAATTTCACATTCTGTATTACATGTTGATCCATTGGTTATAATAATGGAGTACAACTGGAGGTAGAAACATAACCTGAATATTTCGGTCCTCACTGATCAATTACTCTTCTCTTGGATATCCAGGAGCAGAATCTAATAAAAACAGAGCTTTTTGTGGCAATTTCAAACATCAGGAATAAATTGTTTGTGGAACCATTCGTAAAAAACTACTCTAGTTACCCATCCTTTTCTTTGTCCTTTATAATAAACAGGCAAATTGGAGCAGTTCTTGAATGCTCGGGGTTTGTTGGCTTTTCCGATGACCAACAATTTCATTTTATGAGATACTGATGCATTAGAGCATGGCATTAATGTAATACGGTCCTTACTCATCTTCCGACCTGGAGCTGAATTTTCAGCAGCATGGGCTTGTGTTTCGTTTGGAAGAATTCGCCAAAATAACCCACTTTCATCTGGGTTGTAAACTTGATCTGGCACTAGATCGATCTCCCGTATTTTTTTAAGTAATTTATTTTTAAATGGTTCTACCGCACTAACGTCGGAGGACAATTTCTCCCCTGATATGGTAAGTTGTCGAATTCCATGTCTTTTTTTGAAAATTTCCAACCATCCTTGACTTGCCTCTAAATCATCTCTACCTGTTCTACTGGTGTAAAAAAATCTTGCTTTCTCACATATGAGATCATCAGATAAAGGTGTATGTCGAGATCGCTCTGGTAAGAACCAAGTGTATAGAGCATTTTCAACATTTGGATTTTCACTAGTTCTGAGCGTACGCCGTTTCCCAGAACCAGAATCAGAAGAAGATATAAAATTCTCAATTGATTTTCTTTTTTTCTTTATATCGCATGCTGTAGATTTTCCAATTGAGTGTATTCTGGCCAATTCGGAAACACTTTTTCCATTATCTAATCCTTTCAAAATTTTGCATTTTTGCTGCAATGCTAACGTTTTATGTCGACGCGACATGATTAGTACGGATATCAGGCGCTGAATGTGGGAAGAGAATCGAATCTGCACAAGTGAAGCTAGTATTCAGACAACATAAGTTCGGACACTTTAATCGATGAAATTATTGATGGCGTTCGGATTATAGAGGTAAAAATAAATTGTGTGGATTATAGAGGTGGGTGATTTCAAAGTTTCGTTGTTCGGATTACTGGATCTGCGGATTAGAGAGGTTGTAATGTATTTCGAATGCTATTAAAACTGTTAAAATGATTGCAATTGAAAAAATTGTATTTTGTTCAAATAGTTTATTGATTCCGCCGTTACTACGTGATTGTTAATCATGATAATAAGAAATTTAACTATGAATTGAACTATTACAAGAGTTTATTGAATTTCAGGATTGCAATTTCGATTTATCAGCCGACAACTGAACTAAAGTTTAAAGACATACATACACAAACAGGTAGATACTAAATTAATAAGGGTACAAACAAGAGATTATAAACGAGTTAATCTGAAAACATGTATTATTTAAAGATATCAAATATGGACGAATAAGCTGGGCCATTCTGGTCGTTTAGATATGGGGATGGATTCTAAGAAATATAGCTTTCGTATTCTGTGAATAATTTGATGTTGATCTATGGTTGGAAAATGATGACCATTTTCGATACAATGTGATGCGAAAGTAGATTCGTCGGTTCTCTGGTTATTTTAATCTGATTGATGCTCTTTGTATCGAGTTCGGAATGACGGACCAGTCTGACCTATATAAACGCTTTCACAATCCATACAGGACAACTCCAGTATTGTTAAATCTATCAATTTTATCATTACTATTGAAAAATTGTTGGGAGAGTTTCATGGGGGTTTTGAAAACAGTTATGCTGTTTTGAAATGACATTGTGACAATGCTATTTGTGGCCAATTCAGAAACTAACCTAATCTAACCCACCTGAAACCCTCCCAAAAATTTCTTAATAGTAGAGATCCTAAAACGGGTAGATTTGACAAGACTGGAGTTCACAAGTTGTCCTGTATGGATTGTGAAGGTGTTTATATTGTTCAGACTAGTCGTTCATTCAAAACTAGCTACAAAGAGAATCAATCAGAATATAATAACCAGAGAACCGACGAATCTACTTTCGCATCACATTGTATCGAAAATTGCCATCATTTTCCACCCATTTATCAACTTCTGATTATTCAGAGAATACCTAAAGTTCGAATCCATTTTAACATAATTCGTTTTTACCTCTCGTTTGCACCCTTATTAATTTTGTATCTACCTGTTTATGTATGTGTGTATTTAAACTTTAGTTCAGTACTTGTCAGCTGAAGATGGTCGAGAAACTGAAATTTCTATCCTGAATTTCAATGAACTCTTGTGATAGTTTAATAGATAGTAATTTATTATTATCATCGTATTTTGTTCATCAATCAGTAAAAAATCTGAACAGTAGGTAAGTATCATTTTAAATTTAATTATTTGCTACTGCATGAAGTTTGGATAACCGATATAACTTCCAATTAGTTCTTTTAATTTATTCTTATACTATTAAATAATTCCTTTGCAGGAGGAATGATTACTACAAGAACAATGATGAAAAATATCATTCTTCTTCACGGCAGTCATCCCAAGAAAGATATAGAAGAAATAATTACAACGATAATTACGATAAACGATCATCAGACGATCGTTTCTCCCATAGGAAAACGACGATCGATATGATCAGAGGAATAAGGACAATTTCTACCATCGAGAGGATACAAGAGGTCAGAGAAGACCAGAAGAACATAGGGAAGAACCAAGATCTCATCGAAGGCAGGATCATAGAGAAGAGCCAAGAGGTTATAAGAGACAAGATCATAGGGAAGACGCTAGAGGTAATAGGGGTCAGAGAGACCAGGTGCAGATCAGGAAAAATGAGCTAAGAGGGCCAAAGTTCAATTCAAATGATTCATCCAGAAGTGAGGTGGAAAACAGAGATACATCTCCATCAGCCGGTTTTGCTCCACAGGAATCGGAAATGAGACCTAGTTTGGAGGCTCAGTTGTCACCCGTACGCCAGATATGCCACCAGATAATCTTTTCAAGCAGTTCTTAGTGCAGCTGTGGATGTTATTGTGAGTATTGCGATAGTTCGTAAGATAACGTTATATGTAATTTGGTTTTCATTGATTACAGGATTGGAGCGAGGAAGTTGAACAAAACTATAGATTGGAAGCTGAAGCTTTAAGTGATGCTTTGACAAGAAGTTCTTCCGTGGTTAGTTTAGTTGACAGCAATGCTACTCTTGTACCTTTGCAGTCCAATAAAATTCAAATTCAGTTAAAAATCTAAGAGGTAAGTTTATCGCCTATTGCACAGTTTTTGGTATTATGTACTTCTGTCAAAAAAGTACCGGGAATTGGTCAAAGAAACACACAATATTTACATTGTTGTCATTTTTGAGATGTGATGTATACCTGGTTGACAGCCAGACATGAATAAGGAGCGTTAGTTTTTCGACAGATCGCTTTCTTTCAGACACGTTGTGTAACGTTGCGGTGAATAGTCGAACTAGTGTCTCGACGTTTTCTGTTAATCTACCCTTTGTTTTCATGGTTTCCTGGTGGCGATGGTGAGTGGACTTTGTGTCAGTTCGTTGAGGGGCGCAATAACATTTACATGTTTTGTTGCGCTCCAACGGGTTGAGATGAGTAAGTGGCAGTCGGGCCTGGTGTTGTGAATGGGTATGCAATACTGACGGGATCGAATGAGACCGAAACTGCAGTCTATTGCTCCTATTCATGACATCCGACCGAGCTATACCACTGCTGTGTGGTCCTGGTTGACGGTGATTATGAAGGGTGGATCGGAAAACCTGCTTCTTCAGGGAAGGATATTCAACAATATTCTACGGAAGGTTGAATATTGTTCTTTGAATAAAATTCTACATCAATTTTTCATCCAAATTTAATGAATCGCCTTCAAATAAGGTCTTTCCGAGATAAGACATCTACGCCAAAGAATAATACAATCAATTTTCCGAGGGTTTTTCCGCAATCGACTTTAGTTTTTGCCGCGAATTCTGTTTTGTCTTCTATCGATTTAAAACCGTTACCATATCAGGTGTATACGGTGGTTGTTCGGTGGCATTTGTTGAGTTTTTTGGTCAGAAATTAATTCCCAACGATAGCCTTGTGCGATACTGCATTATCGTAGTGCCAAATCCATGAGTTTTCTTTATACAAATCTGGTCTTTTTCGACGAATTTGCTCTTTGCAAGAATTTTGAGTGCACAACACTGTGGTAATCGAAGAAATCGGTTCCATTCCGATGCGTTTTATGAATTTGCGGTCGGAATTGACTCGTTCTAGCATGTATGCAGAAATCTTTACGCGATTCAATTTTTTTCAAAAATTAAGGTCTTTTGGAACTAGTCGAGCGGCAACGCGTTTCATGCCCAAACAATCGTTTGAAATGGTACGAATTGATTCGTGAGACACAGAAAGTTCATTGCCTATCTCTTTCAAACTTAAATGACGATTTTTAATTACCATTTCCTTCACTTTATCGATGTTAACTTCAGTTGAAGATGTTGATGGCCGACCAGAGCGAGGCAAATCTTCCACCACATCTCGGCCGCTGTTGAATGCACTGTTCCATTTATATGCACTTGTTTTTGATAGAGTATATTTCCAGTAAGCCTTCTGTAGCAGTTTCAGCGTTTCGGCAATACAAAATTTGAGACAAATTCTTTGTTTCATATTTTTATCCATTGAAAAATCTTAAAACACTCTTGTGAGAACTGGCAAAATCGAGCACTGTGAACAAACTAAATGACAGATCGCGTGAAAACTCCGTCAGTATAGAAAACCGTTGTGCCAACTCAGCAACAACAAAAATTTGACAATCGTTTTAAGCAGATTCTTTGAATAACCTATTCCCAGTATTTTTTGACGGAAGTATAATTTGGAGCATTTTTAATTTTTTAAGTTCTCGTTCATTGCATGCGGAAATAACTGAAGGGCGTAAGAGATGGAAATTAAACGTAAATTATCAATTGATTCAAGCTGTGGACTTTTGTCTTAAGTAAAAAAAGGGAGCATCAGTTTTAAGAGCACTCATGTTCATAATATCGCCTTTGGCGATGTTAAAGCATTGGTTCTGTTTCAGATAACTAGTACATCTTTTCAAAAAAATTATTTTCCATTATTGACGTTTATTTGAAAGAATTCAAAATTGAGGGGGTACACCTATGTGATGGGCCATTTTTTAGCAGCGGTTTTTTAAGAATTTGTAGTAGGAGAACTACTCAAGGCTCTCTCGATGTCCTTGCATAATCAAAGGAATGACTTTTCTGGAGAACGTTGTTGACTGCATCTAATCTTATTGCGTTAATTGACCAAGTTCAACCTGTTCCACTCTAATATCTTCTGAATCCAGTGACATGCCTGTTGGTATCTTTGTCGGTGTATCTCCTCAGCAGTTATAGGACGTGACTAGAAAATGAGGACACGAGGAACAGTCGTTCGCAAACCCAAATATTCCGTTTTCAGTGGAGTGGGGCAGATCATTAATCTGCAACAGAAAAAGAGTTGGCGGTAGTATGGAGCCTTGGGGTACTCCTGCATTACCTGAAAAAATTTACTCGTTACACTATCAACTACCACCTGAATCGATCTGCAAGTAGGTCAACAGATGATCGTTGTCTACGGAAACCGTATTGTCGTTCACTGATGATACCCTGTAACTGGAGATATTTTATGAGCCCATAATTTATCATGATTTCCATGATTTTCGAAATAAGAGGAAACAATGCTTTTCTTCCCTCTTTTCGAAATCGGTGTACTCTTGCAACTTTCCAACACTCCGGAAACGTATAGCTCTCATACGAAATCTGACACAGACATATTCTATTGAACATGTGAGCTGCTTGGGGACTCTGCGGTTGATGTATCTAAAATAGAATTTTGCCAAAACATTTTTCCAAAAGATCTGCCGTAGTTGATGATACGTAGAACCGTAATCTCTTATCGAAGGTGGGAAGGATGACTGGCAAAAGATGTCTTTGACCGCCTTTGCCATACACCAGAACTGACGAGTTCCACTGGTCTGCCCCAAGAGTCTATTCCTAACTCTTTCATTGGAATAGGTTTCCCCTTTATTAATTGTTGAGTTATAAATGTTCCTGAAACTTATTCAGCTTCAGTTTCATCTGTCAGATTTTTCTTCCAGTTCTTATAATCTCTGTTTTTAACTGTGTTAGCTTTTCGACAGTTTTTAGTGAATCAAGTCCTTTATGGGCATGTTTTTTCGTGAATTGTAGAATGTAGATATGCATACCTACAAGAATGACTTCAGTAACGGATTCAGCGCAGACATTGATGTCAGGATCTGACGATTTTTTGAAATGCTCAAACAGGTCTATCCCCATAATTTATGCTATTTGATCGTGAACTTACTGAGGGTGTTGTGTCAAACTAAACTAATATCATTTATGTCACCATTTCAATATGCATGCAATGAAGAACAAGAAATGCTTTAGATATTTGTTCATTTCCACCCACCATTATATTGTTTCATGATTGCCACTATCCATGTCACGGAATGCTAATGTATAAGTGTTTCATTCCTCATTTCCAGAAAAAATAGGAAAAGTGGAAGGCGAGGAAGGTGAGAAATTCGGTATATATCAGTTTCAGATTTGAGTAATTCAAAGTTAATGTCATTTACAGAAGCCGCAGCGGCATGAGGGACCGAAGCCAAGATAGACCTACCGATAGTCAACCTTCAACTTTCGACAATTTCAAAGTTCCAGCCGAACCTAGAAATCGAAAACCATCGGACAGAAGAGATTCTAGCTTCGATAGATTCAGCAGGTCGTCGCGAAACCGAAGTAGGGAGTGTAGTTTCGATAGAACCCGACGAACTTCTGCTAGCGAACATGAAAATTGGAGAGAGGAGATAAGGAGTCGGGAAGAAAACGATAAAGATAGAGGAGTAACGAGAAACAGGAACAATTCGGATAGCAGCAATCCTCAAAGAAGCCGGCAAAATTCTGAGAACGTTCCGGTTAGTGGACACAGCGACTTTTCGAATATTGCTAATTTTGATGTCAAAAAGGCGGGAGTTCTGGTCATTCAACCGCCAAAATTTCAAGAGAACGGTGAGTGAGAAAATCATAAATGCTATGGTTGAATCGCACAGTACATACGTCCTATTTTTTGTAGTAAGAGTCTTCTCTTGCGCCGTACTTCTTCATAAAATTACGCATTCTTGCATCATTATTCAGGCCATATATTTTTGCTGTAAACTCTGGAACAACTTTAATTTTTTCATTAGTGAAAATATCAGTTTCATCAGTTAATGAAACAAAAATATTTTGGGCCGTCTCATTTTTAGTAAATATCTCGCTGTCATTGTCTATCGTATGAATACCGAGCATGCGCACTTTCTTATATTCGAGGTCCCATTACGTGGAACTGCAATGTTCTCGATTATTATACGCTATACTCAACTCGGATCTCTTTGTCACACATTTCCACTCGCGTTAAGATTGAAATTTTTAAAATTCGTAAACCCCTATTAGGGCCAAGTTTTTTTCAGACAATCCTTTATCAACGTGTTTGTAATAAAACAGCGCTTATATTGATATAAATTTTTTTCTATTATCTAATCAAGTGGATATAACTGGTATCGACATTGCTGTTTATACCTGATAACCGAGTAGTTGGTCCAAGTAAATGATAGGCGATCTAACGGCAGCACATTCTGTAAGTTTGATACTTAAGTCAGGGTAAAAATGTTCAGTTAGTGATTTTTCCATCTGTCGCAAAGTTGGAAATAATAAATAATAAATAAATGAACTTTATTTTTCTTTTACATACGTTGGGTAATAAAGTTAGATGGCACATTAACTTCCTTATACTCTAAAATGAAATTGAATAACCATATAAGGCGAACCTTGTGCATGGTTTAAAGAATTAAACTGAATAAAGAATTACATTATACTGAGCCAAAAAATTAAATAGAAATGCTTCAAGTTATGCAAAATGAATACAAAACATAAGAAGTAGAAATATAAACAGGGTAAATGTTAAACAAATATGATTGCAAATGAGTCACTAGTTACCAAACTTGACAGAAATTTGAAGATACAAGACACAATATGAAGAGTTTTAGATACTTTCAGTTTCTAAACACTATAAAATAATATCAAATAACCACACAAGGCTTCCTTGTGCATGGTTCCTTAAAAAATATTTCATTGAAAATTCACAATAAAATGGACCAGAAAATCAAAGAAGTTCAATTCAATGCAAAATTCATCAAAAACAAGAGAAAATCAAAGGTGAATAGTCTACAATTACAGGTACCATCCAATTACAAAACTAAATGTCTAAGAGAAATTTCATATACTTTTCTCATGAAGAAGGAAAAAGAAAATAAAATTCAAAATATAATCACTATGTCAAATTCAACGTGCTAATAATATTTCCTGAATGAAGATACGCATCTATTTATTATTTTCGTTGAATAACTTCTGTCTTCTGTTTGAATTAGACCTAGTTGCTGGTTTGTTTCTGTCTTCAATTTTATTGACTACTTCTTTACTATTATCATTCATAACGCCTGAGATCCCACTTTCATTCTTCCTCCACTCCTCCAATTGCTCCAATGTATAGAATTTTTCATCTATAACCAAATTAAACCCTGCAGCCTACAAGTGTGCCCTAGTCTTCTTTCCTTTCTCATACGTCCAACTAAAATTTTCTGTTGCATCCTCTCCTCAGGTATGAGATCATTTGATAGGAACACCCGTGTTCGTTTCAGCTTAGCGGAATTCTTTAAAACTTAAATTTTTTTACTATAATATATAAATTCTACAATAACTGGCTTTACCCAGTGAGTAAGCATCGCTTATATCAGACGATTCTAATTTGATTTGATTGGAACTGAGAATTTGTATGTCAGCATTAGACGGTTAATCACCTATGTCAAGACCACTAATTATAAAGTTATTTTTCTTTGGTTTCTTAGCAACTACACACACCACAAAAATTGTCGCATCACCTGGTATTCTGAATTCCACAATCGATGAAGCAGCTCGATCGCAGTTTCGTTGTCAACATATGTTTTTGGACATATGAGGGGAAAAATTCTTATCTATGTAATAACATTTGTTTCCATATGATCTCAAACACGTCTGAAACAAGAATGAGTTTATTTGACTATCAGTATTCATTCAATTTCTCTTCAGGTTTCACGCTGAATTAATGCAAGTTTTCTGTGTTACTTGTTGATTTTCGAATCTTTGAATTTATTGTAATGGCTGCTGAACGTCCTGGATGCTATTTGAGTGATTATGAAGTGGTAAGAATTGTAACACTTCTAGAGGAGGTGTGAAGCCAACGTTACGTGGCTAATTTGTTGAATGTTAACCCAAACACTATTTCAAGAGCAATTGGTACCACGAAAGAGGAAAATATGGAAGAAGGGTCGGACAGGGAAGAAATCGGATAACAACACCAGTTGATGATCGTTGGCTTCGTTTAACTGCACTAAGAGTTCGGCACTGTACGGCTAGAATGCTACAAAATGAACATGCTTTTCCAGAAATGTGCATATTTCTTTTTTTTTTTGTTAGGTTATAATCACACTGTGTACGTACGATCTATTCTTCGTTTCTTCCTAGTTGAACTAAAACAAAACATTGTCGTTGGCTGACTGACTGAGTGCGGCATCTATCTATCCTGCTCCGGCTGTTTACGACAGCTGGACCTTTTATCCTCGTTGTGGACAGCGGAGTTAGCCTGAAAACGGGATTGTCCCGCCCAAAGCGGGACGTATGGTCACGTTAAGCATAACGCGAATAATGAGAAATTATGATTCAGTTTTTCAATGACTATATTAATCTCTAAAGGTCCCTTTGGAATCCTCTATTTCAGAATGTGCAGATAAATTTGGCTTATATATTTCTGCAGATATTTTGATATCGAATTGTCACTGATGTTTTTATCGTAGTTTCAGGTACAACTCCTCCAAGTCTAGACCATCCTCGCTACGCGGATGCTAGAAAACAAACGATGGGTGCGAAGCCAAAGAGCCTCTTCGATCCCAATAATCCAGACAAACCGATAATTGTGAAACCTTCAAATACTAGAACAGCCCCAGGCGTACCAGAGAACAAAGAAATAACACCACCGCCCACTTATGATGTTTATGGAAATATCTGTCCGAATTGGTACATGGAGGGCTCGGAAGAATATCAGTTGAGCCACTATCCGAACATGATTGAAGACGTAAAGCGAGCCGATCACGAAATTCATTACATTATTTTTTCCGGGATATTCATGAAGAATTGGTCGGCACTAGAAAATTACAGGCAATTCTTGAAGGAATCATTGCAGTATTTCCTGTGCAAGGATTTGAAGTTCAGTCAAACTGGAAACATCGAGCAACACTTTTGGAAGTTACTCTATTACAACATCATAGAGAAAATTAGGAAAGCCATACAAGAAGACGAGGCGAATAAGGAACAATACAAGAAATGCGCTTTGTATTTGGTTGACGAGGGAACCCAGTATTTTGAAGGTTTACTGAAAATGCTGGAGAAAACATATCAGTTCGAACTGAACGATTTTCTTGGTGCTAATCACTCGGTGCCTCAGAAGGGTCTTCGGTTTGTTGGCTTAGCCTTGATTTCCGCGCAGAAGATTTTTATTTTTCTGGGAGATTTGGCGAGGTACAAGGAGCAGATCAACGAGACCAGCAATTACGGGAAATGTAGACAGTAAGTAGAAGTTTTCAATGTCTATTGAATGACTAAGAATAGGTTTCAATGAAAATTTTAATTTTGAGTCCATACAAAACGACACAGTATAAGCTCTTTATTCGCGGGGTATATGCTCCGCCGTGTATGGTAATTTATATGGTATTATAGGGATACGTTCCTAGGTGCAAATTAAGAAATAAGTATTTAAAAAATCAATTTCATTGAAGTTTTTGACCATATTGATTAATTATTGTCTTCAGGTTTAGGCAATGGTTTAAAGAATTTTGTAATTTTTTCTTGCTGGGTAGTTTTAAAGCTCCTTGAATTCAGACTGATATTCAGCAGTGGCATTAGCAATTTGCCTCTTAAAAAATAATATTTCGTTACATAGACGCATCAATCTTCATGAAGAAATTACAAAGCTCATTTGTTATTCTTAAACCTTAGATTCTTCAATGTCACATGCTTGTTGAAGCCTCGTCTTCAGTAGGCTGTGAATTTAACATTTTCTCCAATTCGGTTTCAGTCAAATCTGCATCTTGCAATTCAAACAACTCCTGAATTTCACTTTATTCTATCTGTTCGCACCCATCTCTGTCTATTCTATTCGCAATGCCGGCAATGTTCGCAGTTAAAGTTTGAATATGCACAGTCATTTTTCGCAGTCAAAAACTGGTCACAATTTTTCCAGCATGATTTCAATGTGTATGGGTTCAGTTCTTCCACTGATTCTTCTTGTTTAAGATACATTTTGCTATGTCAAATTTCTTCCAGCATTCCATAACATTTATATCAAGATTACATTCCATATTATCCCAATATGATTTTGTAGGTTCGTCTAATGTAAAAGAGCATGAAGGCCTGGATTATTCCTTGGTCTATAGATTGAATCAACCTGGTGGTAGATAAAAATGCCACTTTTATATTTGGATGCATAGTTTCAAATTCGCGAGGATGACCTTGGTGCATTGTCCAAAAGGAGAACAGATTTAAAGTCTAAATTGCTTTTTTATTAGCACCCCAAAACATTGGCAGGTCGTTCTTGTTGTGATTTTTTTTTCAAAACATGAGGATTTAACGTTCTATAAAGCTTCAGTGGTTTCCAGATGCATTAGGACATATCAGCAATGTAGATCTATCTCTTGCTGCCACAAGGGTTATATATAGTTAGAAGGCTGAAAAAAGCGAATTTTCCAGAATTTTTTTATGAAAACTTTTGGATTTATTGATCCAAAAATTTGTACACATATTATGGTATCTTTCAACTGTATTTTGCGACTCAGTATTAGTAAAAAAATTTATTTGGAAAGGAGCTACATCTGATCTCCTGGAGCTCCTCTCAAAAGAGACGTTCTTCGGTGACCACTATATCTCTGAACTGGATCTTCTGAAATTAGAAAACCAAACAGATTTAGTTAATGTAATGTTGAATTCAGTAATTAATCTAAGGAATAAGCAAAATAAATTTTTTACAAAATGGCGGTTTCTCAAAGAAAAATCGATTTTTGACCAAAATTTCGGCCTTAAATTGTTTATGAAAAAAATGTTTATCGGTGAGAAGAAATCTTCGATTAATTAATAAAAAATATATTGAAGAAGTTCGTGTTAAAATTTGAGACTAATTGGTTTAGCCGTTTTCGAGTTTGGAATACACTTTACATAGGATGAAATTTTTTTTTTCTCAACTTACATGGAGTCATCTATTCCAGGACCATATGATACACCTTCCGCCGATTCGGCAGCTTCTAATAACTCTAGTTGATGTTTACGTCTGCGGGCCATTCTTCCATCTCGGGTGCTCTCACGCGCTCTGAGATCGGAAATGTTCACGCGCTGCTCATCTTTTTTTCGGCATATGAAAGCGCATTGGGCGCAAGTATAATTTCTATTGCCTTCATATAGTACAATAGTGATGCCATTCAGTCATTAAATATGCCGGCAGCTATGTATGCAGCGATATCCACAGTTTTCTAACCGGCCGGAACAGTTTTGTGAGAGATTTTCCAAATCAGTTGATTGTAGCTCTCGTTGTTTTGGTTAAAACCACCTACAAATCTTTTTAATGAATTCTCACTTCTGGGATCTGTAAAAATCGGACGTATAGCCTCAGCAACATCTTCGTGTAATTGCTCATAATCATGTTCGAAAGTGGATAATTGATTGGCAGCTGTAGCCCTCTGCTAGCTGCGCTATGAGTCTGGTCCATCCGGGCAGGATGGACCGCGGCGGAGGCGGTTTATGTCAAAGGCAAAGCCGAACCAATCCAGCGGCGATATCATTTAAAAACATACTTTAGGCATAGTAGTAATAAGGCCTATTTCCCATTTTTTATTTAACGACGAATACCGAATTCTATTTTTAATACATACGTATGTACCGATTTACCGATTAGATCCGCAAATAAAGTAATCTTAAGCCGAGAATACAGGAATTCGTGCGCATTTTTTCATCCGCGAATAGTGAAAACATGAATGTAGGAAATGCAAATAAGGAACTATTACAGTATCTTGAAAAAAGCGAAAAAGAAATTTTTACTTAACAAAAATAAAATATCATAAATAAAATAATAAATTTATATATTGACCAGTCCGAGTATTTCCCCAAAAGTGTAAGGAAATATAAATTGTATTTCATTCTGTACAGTCGCACCGTATATATTATCTATTGTCGCTCAGGTCATTCAGATTGCTTATGTTCAGAATCAGTGAATCACATGGGACATGTGAAGTCTTGAAGTCTTCAGGAATTTATTTTGAAATTAATCTTAACCCAGTTATTCATAAATCAATTAAGTATCGGAAGCAGTATCTTCTCCTGATACGGAATTCATTACGGAAAGCTATCAGTATTCCAATCAATTTTTGAAAGAACTTGTAGGGATAAAGTGTTCGATAAAGTTTCGAATTCATGAAAATTTGAAATTTCAAATTGGCTCATGTATTTCGGGTTCTTGTTCCGAATATTTCAATTCATTATATTTAGATATGTTTCATGTTTTGACTCTCTGATCGCTTATTTTCTATGAGCTATAGTAATCTATAGTTTCAGTTGAACTCTGTGACTTAAATGGCTATTCTGTGAATTCAATTATGTTTCCAGATAGCTGTGCTATCTGCAAAATATTGGCGAAGAAAAAATATGAGTGATGTTGAACATAGCTTTTCTTTAGTTTAATTTTAAAATGAGTCTGATTGAGAAATTCAAATCAGCTCAGCATTTCCGGTTTTTGTTCTGAATAATCCAATTTATTATATTTATATAAGCTCCATGTATTGTCTCTCTGATCACTTATCTTCTATGATCTAAATTAATCTGTAATTTCAACTTGATTCTATGACTGGAATGGCTATTGTGATTCTGTGATTTCAAATTATGGATCCAAATAGCTGTGCTACAATAAATTGACACTTTGAAATCAAGGTTTCATGAGCGAATAACAGTCTAAATTTTGGCGAAGAAAAAATATGAGTGATGTAGAACATAGCAGCTTTACTTTAATTCAATTTTAAAATAGTTTGATTGAGATTAATGATTCGATGGTTATTTACTTGATAAGATTTAATTTAATAAACTACATATTTTTATGTTTTCAAATAACGCTGCAATTCCATAATTCATTTAAGTATTGGAGGAAGAAACTTTTCCTGACTTTTATAATATGGAATCCTTCATACAACGCTATCAGCATTCAAATTTATTTTCAAGAGAATTTTATCACAAATCCATAAAATCAGAAATTCAAATTGGCTCATGAATTCCGGGTTTCGTTCTGAATAATCCAATTTATTATATTTACATAAGTTCCATGTATTGTCTCTCTGATCATTTATTTGCTATGATCTAAATTAATCTATAATTTCAACTTGATTCTATGACTTGAATGGCTATTGAGATTCTGTGATTTCAAATTATGGATCCAAATAGCTGTGCTACAATAAATTGACACTTTGAAATCAAGGTTTCATAAGCGAATAACAGTCTAAATTTTGGCGAAGAAAAAATATGAGTGATGTAGAACATAGCTGCTTTACTTTTATTCATTTTCAAAATAGTCTGATTGAAATTAATGATTCGATGGTTATTTACTTGATAAGATTTAATTCAATAAACTACATATTTTTATGTTTTCAAATAACGCTGCCATTCCATAATTCATTTAAGTATCGGAGGAAGAAACTTTTCCTGACTTTTATAATATGGAATCCTTCATACAACGCTATCAGCATTCAAATTTATTTTCAAGACAATTTTATCACAAATCCATAAAATCAGAAATTCAAATTGGCTTAAGATTTCCGGGTTTTGTTCTGAATAATCCAATTTATTATATTTACATAAGTTCCATGTATTGTACCTCTGATTATTTATTTGCTATGATCTAAATTAATCTATAATTTCAACTTGATTCTATGACTTGAATGGCTATTGAGATTCTGTGATTTCAAATTATGGATCCAGATAGCTGTGCTACAATAAATTGACACTTTGAAATCAAGGTTTCATAAGCGAATAACTAGCAAAATAAATTTTGGCGAAGAAAAATATGAGTGATGTAGAACATAGCAGCTTTACTTTTATTCATTTTCAAAATAGTCTGATTGAAATTAATGATTCGATGGTTATTTACTTGATAAGATTCAATTCAATAAACTACATATTTTTATGTTTTCAAATAACGCTGCCATTCCATAATTCATTTAAGTATCGGAGGAAGAAACTTTTCCTGACTTTTATAATATGGAATCCTTCATACAACGCTATCAGCATTCAAATTTATTTTCAAGACAATTTTATCACAAATCCATAAAATCAGAAATTCAAATTGGCTTAAGATTTCCGGGTTTTGTTCTGAATAATCCAATTTATTATATTTACATAAGTTCCATGTATTGTACCTCTGATTATTTATTTGCTATGATCTAAATTAATCTATAATTTCAACTTGATTCTATGACTTGAATGGCTATTGAGATTCTGTGATTTCAAATTATGGATCCAGATAGCTGTGCTACAATAAATTGACACTTTGAAATCAAGGTTTCATAAGCGAATAACTAGCAAAATAAATTTTAAGGCGAAGAAAAATATGAGTGATGTAGAACATAGCAGCTTTACTTTAATTCAATTTTAAAATAGTTTGATTGAGATTAATGATTCGATGGTTATTTACTTGATAAGATTTAATTTAATAAACTACATATTTTTATGTTTTCAAATAACGCTGCAATTCCATAATTCATTTAAGTATTGGAGGAAGAAACTTTTCCTGACTTTTATAATATGGAATCCTTCATACAACGCTATCAGCATTCAAATTTATTTTCAAGACAATTTTATCACAAATCCATAAAATCAGAAATTCAAATTGGCTTAAGATTTCCGGGTTTTGTTCTGAATAATCCAATTTATTATATTTACATAAGTTCCATGTATTGTACCTCTGATTATTTATTTGCTATGATCTAAATTAATCTATAATTTCAACTTGATTCTATGACTTGAATGGCTATTGAGATTCTGTGATTTCAAATTATGGATCCAGATAGCTGTGCTACAATAAATTGACACTTTGAAATCAAGGTTTCATAAGCGAATAAGTCTAAATTTTGGCGAAGCAAAAATATAAGTGATGTAGAACATAGCAGCTTTTCTTTCAATTCAATTTTAAAATGAATTTATTGAGATGAATGATTCGAAGATTAATTACCTAATTAAGACATAATGGTTTAATAAAGTAAGTTATTTAATAATAGGTTTTCCAATTGACAAATGACGTTTCAGGTTCAAATTAGGAATGATGCTTTGGCATCTTTATTGAAAGGGGCGTATTTAGTGGAAAATGAATAGTTAGACTAAAATTTCTTGAAAATGTTTTCGAAAAAAGAATTTAAAATTGTATTTATTTTTCAGATGGTACATAAAAGCTCACGAAATAAATCCTAAAAATGGTAGACCGTACAAACAATTGGCTGTATTAGCAGTATGTGCAGTAAGTAGATGTCTACGATTTTTTATTCAGTGTTTATACGTCATTATATTTTCAGCGTAGAAAGTTAGACGCCGTATATTACTACATGAGGAGTCTTATGTCCTCAAATCCAATTCATTCGGCGAAGGAAAAATTGACCAATTTATTCTATGAAAATAGTAAAAAGGTAAGTTAATTTTCTTTCCATGAAAATTACTTTCAATTGCGTGGCTATCCTTTAAATGGTTTTGGGAACAAAATAAATTCTGTTTACTTTTTTCTTGTGACAAAGTAACTTTTACTGAAATAAATCTTATCTTTCCATAATGCTGCAGTACCATCAACAAATGAGTGTATGTATGAATTTTTAAACGTTTTACGTTCATTTTGCTTTTTCATTCCTTGATTTTTTATTAAGATTTACATATAACTCTTTTGAGTAGGCTAATAATAAATGAATTGATATAACTGAATGGCTTTTACTCTAATGTTCTACATAAATGTTCATTCTTCTTAGATTTATATATCTTTTGAAGATGTAGAATATAGTTATTATACAAAGTGATTTTTTCAGTGTGCACAAAAAATATTTCAAAAACTTTTGCAGTGCAAAATTTCAGTTTTTTAGAATTACCCAACCACACCAGCTCGAAATATTCAATTGGAACATCCCTAATTTCAAATGGAATAAAAAACAACAGGGATATCGGATCCGTTTTGTGAAGATGCTTGCCCACGCGTTTAATTGTTGAATTTTTTTATTATCTCGTCCATAAAAATGACAAATGACAGTGGGTTCATCCCACCTCCTTGTCGAAGTCTACTTGTTGTTCTAAAGTACTCCAATCTTCTGTTTCCACTCATTATCCAGCTTCTATTGCTTTTTTAACATTTTTAGTGAATATTGTTTATACTGGTATCGCTATGTAGACGATATCATTGTTTGCTTCACAGGTACAAATAGACAGTTGAAAATTTTCGAAAATTATATAATATTCATTGATAAAACTTCATAAACCTAATTACACTATTAGACCTGTTGTTTATTTTGTAACGGTACCTTCTTTCAAACTTTCAAAACGCTTTAACGACTTTACTAATAAAACATTGCTATTTTAAATCTGAATTTTCGGTCAAAATACATACGAACTTATTGCCAATATCAAAGATACCATTAAACCACCTAATTCTAAACTCATATCTTAAAAATCTATTTCCTAACATTCCTCCGAAAGATACGTACTACTTAGTTAAAGAATTATTAGAAAAGAATCATGTCAATACAATCATTAAATCAGATATTCTTTCATTATTACAAATTTGTTTAGATCAAAGTTATTTCCATTTCAATAACAAATATTATACTAGTGAAGACGGCTTGATTATGGGCAATCCGTTAATCCTTTGTTAGCAGAAATATTCATGAATAATTTAGAGAAATTAATTCATAATCATCCACTTAGTAAATATTGTTTATACTGGTATCGCTATGTAGAATATCATTATTTCACAGGAACAGATAGACAGTTGAAAATTTTAGGAAATTATAAAAATTCATTACATCCAATAAGAAAGCAATAATTCAACAAATTTCTTAGACGTAACAATTTCGAATGAAAATGGAAAAATGTTTTCGCAATCTACCATAAGCCGTCACATACAGATATTATAATACATAACTCGTCTTGTCATCCGTATCAACATAAAATGTCAGCATTCAATAGTTTTATTCATAGATTGATTAACATTCCGTTATCACCAGAAAATTTCAACAAAGAATTAAATTTAATTAATTAATTAATTTATTTAATTAATAATTAATTAATAATTAACAAATAGCTGAAAATAATGGTTATAATCCCAAAATAAATAATATTTTGAATAAAAACAAAGTAGAATCGCATTGAATGAAGTTTACCCTATCAATAAATTGAAACGAAAATTCAAAACCTTAACCTACGTTGGCATTACAAATGAAAAACTGAAATCATTCTTGAGTAGAAATAATATATATAGTTTTCCAAACTAATAATAGCTTTAGGTAAATATATAAAAACAGTAAAACCAAATCAAATAAAAATACTAAACCAAGTGTTTATAGATTGAATTGCAATGACTTTAATAATTTCTACATTGGTAAAACACAAAGAAATTTCAATATTAGAATATTGGAACATGAACGCTGTTTTTCAAATAAAAAATCAGATTCAAATTACGCGAATCATCTCCTAGAAAATAGTCACTCTTTCGACCCACTGTTTGAAATTTTGCATACAGATAATAAATATTGGAAAGTAGATCTTTGGGAAACTTTAGAAATTAACAAACACAAACACTCAGGTAGACTCATCAATGAACAAGTCGATTTAAGCCCTTCACCTCTATTGAATCTCTTCGGGGAGCAATCTATTCCTTAATTTTATTGGATATACCTGTCATCAATAACCACTCAAGAAGAAAAAAACTGAATAAGCTTTTAATTACTCAAAACATTTGTATTTATATTCTCATTTTTATCTATATATAGTTGTCATAATTTATGTACATTCATTCGTCTGAAGAAGCTGCGGTGTAGTGAAACGCATTACGAATCACAATTATTCAGTAGAATTCCTCCAAAAACTACTTGTTTTTTTTATCTATTGCTTTTATATGTATTTATAATTGTTCTTATGGTTTTTGTTTTGATTTCTCTTCCAACGCAGAGTTTTTCTCAATCTTTGTCTAGATACTTTGTCAAATGCTTTCTCCAAGTTCACGAAAGGTATATTTTCTTTTCCATTCTAGTTGATTCTTCCATTAGTATCTTTAGGCTTAATATATGGTTTCGTAAACTGGCTCCTTTTCGGAAACCCACTTTGTGACTCTACCACTGTATATTTTCATTGTTGTACTTAATAACTAATTTCTCTATAATTACTACATTTATGTTTGTCACTCGATTCATAGATCAGAATAATCATTGAAATCTGCCAGTCATCCGGACCTCTCCATACCCGATTATATATTTCTTCCCCCAATTGTCCTATATTCGTGATCATTTCGGTCATAATCTTGTCATGACCCATTTTCCTAGCGTGTTTTTCTTATATGTAAATTTTCCTATTCTCTATTAGTGGAAACGAAACTACGGATTTTGCACCACGATAATGCACCATCGCACAAGGCTATATTTGTAAATCAATTTCTGACCAAAACGCAACAAACACCATCGAACAACCACCGTATTCACTTTTCTCTTTCCAAAGCTCAAATTACCACTTCGAGGTACCCGTTTCGAATCGATAGAAGACATAAAAGAGAATTCGCGGAGGACTGGAGTAGAATCTGGAAGCGTTTGAAAAATGTTTCGATGATCATTCGTTGACGTAAATGTATTTTTTCGGAAGGGCGTACTTTGAAGGCGATACAATAAATTTGGATGAAAATAAATATCTTGTGTTTCATTGACCAATTGTCGGTACTTTTTGATAGAATGTGAATGTCATAATTCCTTTTCTTTCTGCACGATTCAACAATTTTTAGAATAACTTAAGGTTTGCTTTGTTCTCCATTTCAATTTTTCTGTGAATTCGATCCATTTTCTCTTCAAATGCCAATACCAGATCTTTACGCATTAATCTCTGCTTGTTCTGCAGCTTTTGTTAGTTTTTCCTAATATACGTTCTCAATACCTATTAAAAGTTCAGCATTCTCTTGACCAAGCTAACTATCTGCTCAACAATTTCTGTGTCTATCAAACTCTATCATGCTCATATACTAGCTTAATTTATAGGAACCGCTAGACACCTAGATCAAGTTTTAACTTACATCAATAGCTTCTTCTTCTTCTTCTTCTTTTTCAGCCCTTCTCTGTCCACTCCTGAACATAGGCCTCCCCTTCTATCTTCCATCTCTCTCTGTCCTGTGCTATATTATACCATCCTCTTCCTACTTTTTCCTTTATGTCATCCAGCCACCTTCTCTGGGGCGCCCCACTCCCCTTTGTATAAGCGTGGTCTCCATTGAGTTATTCGCTTAGTCCATTTTACATCCTGTTGTCTTGCTACATGTCCAACCCATCTCCACTTCAATGCAGCTATTCTCGTGATTACGTCCTCTACGCCTGTTCTCCTTCTTATTTCTTCATTACGTATGTGATCCCGCAGGCTCACTCCAAGCATAGTTCTTTCAATTGCGCGTTGTGTGGTTCTAAGTTTGTTAGCAGATCTTATTGTGAGAGTCATGGTTTCCATGCCATACGTTAACACTGGGAGAACGCACATATTAAAAACTTTTCTTTTGAGGTTAATGGGGATTTGTTTGTTTTTCAAGACAAATCCTAGTTTTCCAACAGCAGCCCAAGTCATTCTTATTCTTCTTGACAATTCTGCAGTTTGATTGTCTTTACCTATCTTTATAGTGTGTCCAAGGTATAGATATTCATTCACTTTCTCTATAACATTGCCGTCGACTTCCAATATTGCGTCCTCCGTTGTCATTATTTTAGTTTTTGTCAGATTCTTTTCCAATCCTACTTCTTCCGATGTTCTTTTATTCATCCCAAGATCAAATTCAAAATAAAGAGAGAAGTCGATAATCAGATTCACTTTTCAGACCTAACAATCACTGAAATGAAAAATATTACACTTACTTTTGATATATTTCGAAGATCCACCTTTACTAGTATTTGCATCCCTTATAACTAAGCATACCCAAAATATCATAAATACGTTGCGTTTAATTCAATAATTTATAGCTCTGTGCCATTCTGAAGTATCAATTATTGAAGAAATGGCTAATAACATTGGTGATTCCTCAAATAAAATGAACGGAATGGTCAGAAAGAAACCAACATAAATAGCATATCATAATATTTACCCACCTATATAATCAACTGGTACAGATAAATACATTTCATCAACATATTTTGGCTCTATCATCGAAAATATTGCGAATGTTATTTCAAAATAGCATAAAAGGTAGCTTTCAAAATCCACATGAAATCTAACCCAAAAATATTTCAATAGTAAAGATAGAACTGATAGATTTGACACTAGAGTTTACAAGTTGTCCTGTATGGATTGTGAATGCGTTTATATAGGTCAGACTGGTACTTAATTCAAAACACTACATACAAAGAGCATCTATCAGATTACAATAAACAGAGAATCGACGAATCTTATTGTCAACTGTAAATGGTCGAGAGCGAATTTGCAATCCTAATTTTCAATAAACTCTTGTGATTGTACAATCCATAGTTTAATTTTTTATTATCATTCTCATTATCTTATTTTAGCTACTAAATAAGTAATTTTTCACGAAAGATATTTTACAAATCAAACTATTAAAGATCAACGATTAAACTGGAAATGGTAAATCACTATTAACAACTATAACAACATATTAATTTTCGGATCATAAAGTGGCCCCAGAAAAAAACCAAATTTTACGTCTTTTTTGCAATATTTTGGACTGCTTAAGTTTTTGAGATATCTTGGGTGGACAGTTTTGAAAACTATATATCTTGTATAATTAATATAATGTAACCCTATGTATATTTTCATAGGTTTAAAATAGTCTTGAACTTGCTGTTGAAGTGTTATTTTATTTATATCTTCACCTATACAGCTCATGTCACTCGTAGATCTGTTTCTGTAAATCATCAAACAACTCAATCATATATTTCATTGCCAGATGCCAATGTTTATCCATCTACATAACCTGCTCTCCGCTGATTGTGTTTTAACCCACATCAGTTTGATATTATGATATAATCTATGCCTTTAATTTTTCTCATGAATGAGTAAATGAATGTATTCAATTACAAGTTTCAAAATGGGTGATGATTATGAAATTTTGATATTTATTTTATATCTTTCAATTAATATTTAATGTGCGATTTTTAAAAGTTCGTCAAATTATTTTGAACAGTATGAACAAGGCGAGAAAAACGTAGAGAAGAAAGATTAGAGAGGGCAAGACAACACATGAAAGAGAAGGAAAGCGAACAGTCTAATTTCCCGACATCAATTAGGAGGGAAACGTGGATTAGACCAGATGGAGGAAAAAGAGTACACAGAACAACGCAAGCTGTGCACGAAGAGGAAGATTCTGAGGAGGAAGATCTAGCTTCCTTAAGTAGTGTTGAGGTAAAGCTGGCGAGTTTTCAAATCATCATGAAATTATTCGTTATTTGTTTCAGGTTAATAAGCGATTTGTGATCAGTTATTTACACGTTCATGGAAAGTTGATAACTAGAATTGGGTGAGTAGATTTTTATTTGAGCTAATTTAGTTAGTTGGATTTCGGAAAGGAATGCATATATTTCTGATAAGGAAAATAGCGAAATATATGTCATCGGATGATTTCGCCGAAAATTCGATCTAAAAATACGTTTTCGAACGGCTCGAAAGAGCCTATTTCCCATTTTGAAATTAGGTCTCGTCTATATGGCCTGGAAAGAGTCGCTTATGTCGTACGAAATAAGAAATAAATATATAAAAAATTAATTCAGTTGAAGTTTCTGACCATATTTTCAATGAAATAAAACTATGGTATTTAGATTTTCACTATACAGTCACAACCGGATATAGCGTCATTGAATTGACCGTATAGTTCACGACGTTATATCCGATAGTTGTTATAAGCAATACATAGCATAAGTATGTAGTTAAATTATCATAAGTATATATATATATATCTAATATAGAATAAAATATTGTTTTCAAATGAAATATCAAAAAAGAAATAAAATGTTTATTAAGAAATATTTGGAGATACAAGATGTACTTAGCTGCACTATAAGACACACTAGTTTTAAAGTAATCAGTCATTCTAGTCTGTTATATATATATATATATATATATATATATATATATATATATATATATATATATATATATATATATATATATATATATATATATATATTCTTGACGTAGATGTTTCTGTTCTTCAGAAACAGTTTTTCATATATTATCATCTTGCTCAGTCCTTGCTTCAACAGATTATTTAGAAAAACATAATGCCGTCGCTAATATTATTCATTTTAATCTAGGAATTAAACATGACCTAATTCCCAAAAGAAAAATTCCACAAATATGAACCTGAGATTATTTGTGAAAATGACAAATATGAACTTTATTTTGATAAAACAATTCTTTGCAACAGAGCTGTAAAACACAATAGACCAGATATCATTCTTAATGATAAACAGAATCAAATAACATATATAATTGATATTGGTATACCCGACACACATAATATACAAAATAAATACAATGAAAAAATTTCTAAATATATGATGCTTGGCGACGAGATTAAAAAATGTGGAAAATGAAGAAAATATTTATTCTAACGATTATTATTTCCACAACAGGTGTTATTCCTAGAAATCTTCACAAAAGTATTGAGATTTTGGGTCTGAAGAAAAATTTGTCTGAACAGTTACAAAAGATAACAGTCATCAAATCATGTAATATTCTTCGTAGGTTTCTTTCCGAAAAAATAATGAGGTAGAGTCATAGGTTTTCTCTTTAGTTTATACTTCTCAGAATCTCATTTCATATTTTATTTATTTGTTTATAAAATGTAATATAATTAACTGACAATTTTGTCATATTTATATTCAGAGCAGTATTCTATTCGATCGTTCACCACTTCACACAAAGGAAACTATTGATGAGTAACATTCAGTGTTACTTGACTAAGGTCCGTACACTGGATTATTTTTCTGGGGAGAAAGCCTCTGACACTACTCGTTGGTACATTGATATCATTGTCTGATGATGTTATAGTATGTATATATTCTGGTAGATTGATATATTCTCATAACATTTAACGTTACCCTATATATATATATATATATATATATATATATATATATATATATATATATATATATATATATATATATATATATATATATATATATATATATATATATATAATAAAAAGTGAAGAATTAGCAAATGTTATTTTAGGTTGAAAACAATCTCTATTGGAACTTTTGATGAACTACAAATTGCCACAATAATTGGAAACATAACAAGGAGAAGCGAAAACAATTGTTGAAAGATTATGAGTCCATTTTTAGAACAGCTAATAGAGAACCAAATATCTTCTTATCGATTGATTTCAGCTGATAGTGATCCTCGTAAAATCTGTTTCAAATTTTGTTTTCTACAATGAAAATATTGAAACGCATATTTGGCTATTCGAAATAACAAAGATGATGCCTACTAAAGGTAGGTAGGTAACCTAACCCAACCTAACCGGGAGTGCCACGGCATTGAAAAGATATTCGCAATTTAGTGAAAATGACACAAGAATAAAAAAGAAAAATATTTCACTAATCGGTCAAACCCGTTCTCCATATACTTCTGTCGAATCACGTGTGGACATCCGGTATATTTTCGCTGTTCGACATCATCGTGATTTCCTAGCATTCCTCCTGAAATTCTTACGAATGATTAGAATATAATCTGGAGACACACAATCCTTCTGACCCTCTAAATCACGAAGTCCCCGCCTTGAATTCGCGACAACTTACGCCGGCTTTATCGAGGTCGGATTATTATTATTTATATCGAAGTACCAAACGTAATATCGCTAATAGTGCGATCTTTTCGCGCGACCTCCGACCCCACCGTTAGCGGTTTTCAACGGGGCCCTGCCTCGAAACAATGAAGATTATGCGGGATTTTGTGCCATTTTAATATCGTAGAAGTAATTATTAAGAGCCCGAGCAGGTTCCGATGCTCCGACGCGACCGCGGTTTGTAGGCCAGAAATGTTGAGAGAATATCGTAAACCTTTGGCCCCCTTGTACTCGTCGGCGCGCCAATTCAGTGTGAAGGGGACATAAGAATGTCGCTGCGGTCAATTATTGCTCGGTCAAATATGGATGGTACTTCTGTCAATGGTTCTAACCTACTTTACACTACCTATATTCTTTCTCGGAGAGTTCAAGTACTCTTTGTGAGTTCCTGATTCCACGATACTCTAGTTGTTAATACAGGGTGGGGCGTAATGGAAGGGCGTTTTTGGAACTGGTAGTACGCGTAACGGTGAGGGAGTAGAGGGGAGCGGCTGAGGTCATTCGACTCAGGAGGAGTTATCATTCAGTTCATAATGGTTATCTATTCCAAATGTATCAAAAAGTACCTAATTGCTATGTGTTGATGTTGTTTATATAATACTAAAATGACTCCGCTCACACAAACTATTATTGCTACTATTATTGTTACACCAGTAAATGAACTTAGATTTACTCGTGTGTTAACAGCACTATATGCTGATTTACAGTTTTATATATGAATAAATAAATGAATATCTGGGTATGAAAGCACCGCGTATTCGCAGTTGAGGAGTATTTAAAATCGGGAGAGTCTGTTATTGTCGTGCAGCAGCGCTTTCGCCAGCGCCAACATTGGTCGTAACGTTTCAGTACCGAAACGTGACGCAATCATCCGATGGGTACAGAATCTTGGAACGACTGCATCAGCGATGAATTCGAAACCTCAAGGTCCTCCCCGAAGTGTAAGTACAACAGCTTACGTGGAAAGAGTGAGACAAGCTGTAACTCGAAGCTCAGGGCGCTCCGTCCGAAAACGAGCTGCAACACCTCCGCTTTCACCCCTATAAGCTCATGGTTGTCCAGCACCTGAATGTAGGAAATTTTGCACAACGTCAGCAGTTTGCCGAGAAAATGCAAATGATTATCTGATGAAAATGACTCAGTGATAATGATGAGTGATGAGGCACATTATCATTTGAGCGGTTCGGTTAATGAACAAAACGGCCGATAATGGGCAGCAGAAACCCCCGCGAACTGCATCAATCTTCACTTCACAGTGAGAAAGTCACCGTTTGCTGCGCTATGAGCCGTCTTAGGGTGATTGGACCGTATTTTTTCGAAGATGGGAGAAGGGCACCGTAACTGTAAATTCTGAGCGATATGTTTTCATGCTGGAGAACTTTTATCCTAGACTTGCGACAACGAAGAATGAACAGAAGAAATGTTTGGTTCCAACAGGATGATGCCACAGCATATACAGCCAGAGCCTCGATGGAAGTTGTGCGTTACATTTTCCTGGTCATGTAATCCCTCGTTTTGGTGATGTGCCGTGGCCCCCGTTCCTCGGATCTCACTGCTTGTGATTATTTTTGTGGGGAAACCTACAGGTTAAGGTCTACGTCGATGCAAGAGGGGAAAGAAGCCATCACAAGAGAAGTTAGGGCAATCGACACCGATTTGTTAGAGCGGGTGATCCAGAATCGACTACAGCAATACATTGCAGAACACGGACTTCATCTTCTTGGTGTCATTTTTAGAACATGATTCTTTCCACATTTTTACAGTAAATGGTAATATTTTACCTAACTAAAATGTTCTACGTTGGGAAACAGCTGAGTTATTCTCATTTCGAAAACGCCCTTCCATTACGTCACACCCTGTAAAAAACAGGAACTCAGCATTGAACACTAGTGGCGGTTACTTGATGCAATTCCAACTAAAATCATAAAGGAAATTCTGATTTACACTTACTATATATATATATATATATATATATATATATATATATATATATATATATATATATATATATATATATATATATATATATATATATATATATAATTTTTTAATTTCCATTTGAAGAAAAGTGTTGCAGAGCCGCATCGAATGATTGTCGAAGCATATGGTGATCATGCTCTCTATCAGAAGCAACTTGCAAAAATGATTTCAACTGCTCAGAGATGATGATTTTGATGTGAGGAATGAAGAACGTGGAAGACCACCAAAAAAGTTTGAAGACGCCGAACTGCAAGCAATTATGGATAAAGATGATACTTTGAGTCAACAGCAAATGGCAGCCATCTTGAATGTTGCACAAAAACAAGTTAATAACGTTTGAAAGCTATGGGAAGATCCCAAAATGTGGAAAATGGGTGCCTCATGAATTGAATGAAAGACAAATGGAAAACTGAAAAAACACTTGTGAAATTTTGTTTCAAAGACACGAAAGAAAATCAGTTTTTCATCGAATTGTCACTGGCGATGAGGATTTATTTTAAGAATCCTATATCATATATATATATATATATATATATATATATATATATATATATATATATAAAAAAAGGTAGATTTTGATATATTTGATGATAATTCTAAAAGAGAAAGTTGGATGCAGAAGGAATTACACGGAAAGCACCCTACAGAATTGAAAAATGATTATATTGATGAAATCGCATCGAATAAATGGTTAGTATCTGGAGAATTGTTTGCTGAAACAGAAGGCTTGGCAATTGCGATCCAGGATCAGGTTGTTTTCACGAGGAATTATAGAAAACACATCATCAAACAAAATATAGATGATTCTTGCCGTAGATGTTTCTGTTCTTCAGAAACAGTTTTTCATATATTATCATCTTGCTCAGTCCTTGCTTCAACAGATTATTTAGAAAGACATAATGCCGTCGCTAATATTATTCATTTTAATCTAGGAATTAAACATGACCTAATTCCCAAAGAAAAAATTTCACAAATATGAACCTGAGATTATTTGTGAAAATGACAAATATATATATATATGATAAGTGAAACACCCCCAACCCCGGTCTACGAAAGACGAAGCAAAATGCATCGCTTTTACGTAAATTACAATACCTGAATTATCTTATTTTCTTCCCCATATTAATTACACCCGAGACCGACTGAAATCGGTCAAATTAAAAGCCATGTGATCGTCTAGTACTTGAACTTGCCTTGAAGTTCTCTTTTATAAAATAGGACCCTTTTCTTTGTTGTGTTGTGTATTTGTAGTAACCTACTCAAGTTCTTTTATGTGAGGTTTGATGTGATACGATCAATTCTTCGTCGCTTAAACTATAGGTAAGGAAATGAGAAAACAAAACAGATTCCGTAACAATGTCTATTTGATCTTTGTAGCATTTGTATTAAATTCTTATCCTTGCATTCTTTGGCGTCTTTTAATGAATTTAATAAATATGATCATTTAGATAGAGGCCCAATTTGCCCTCACCCATATTTTGAGTGGAAGTTTATACCTTAGATTATTTTATACAGACCTAATTGGTCCTCACCCATATTACGAGTGGAATGTGGAATATTTAATTATTATAACCAGACCTAATTGGTCCTCACCCATATTACGAGTGGAAGTTGGAATATTTAATTATTATAAACAGGCTCACTTGGCCTCATCCATATTTTGGATGGAAGTTTTAATATTTAATTATTATAACAGGCTTAATCAGCCCTCATCCATATTCTGGATGGAATTCGGATATGAGATTATTGTAGACAGGTCTAACCGACCCTCACCCATTTTATGAGTGGTAACTGACCCGATCGAAGGGTTTTGATAATATGATATGTTTTCTGACGAGGTCGTTGCCCTGATACTCCTAACTCTGAAAGATTTACTTTTAAAATCCTAAGGAACACGTCCACAGCTGACAACTTGCAAGCGTTAATTCGCTCGCGTATTTTAAACGAATTCAGTAATTCGTATAGTATTAAAACGTTATATATGGAACTAGAGGTAAGCCCGTAAAGCCGTACGTGATTCTTTTGCTCAACTAAGCGCCAACGGGCAGTTATTGTCACTGACTGCGGATCATATTCTATTCCCATATCGCGGATTTGCCAACCAGGGAAACATGCCCTCTGATCATACACCTGTATGTACCACAAACGTCACATACATTCCCTAACTCAGACATTCTTCAAAACTTTCATATCGACAACATACAAGCCTCAATGTCTGTGGGTCCATACATGCGTATCGTCCCTAAAGCCATTTATTTATACTAATGAGTTATGATATTATTCATAGGTGATCATTACACCTGAAGGCAGGGAAAGTTCCCTTATTGAGCTTAAGAGTATCGGACCTCAAATCAATAATTTGAAAGTAAGATCTTCCCATAGTTGAATACAATGAAATATAAACATCTTCGTCACAGGTTAAGTATGTTCTGCTAAGTTATAAACTGAGATAAATAGAAATACCGAATAAAAGGATTATGGTATTTCAAATAGATAATTGGCCCATTATAGAAGCAAAGATAAGAATCAATATTAAATGTTCTCACATTCGAACGTATCGTTCATCATATTATAAACAAAAGATTTGGATTGGCAAAATGGTTAAGTAACATCTCAATGAGATCAATTTTCTGAGTTATAAAAGTAAAGTTTCATGTCAATATTAAACTTCATAACATTTTAAATTCAAACAGTTCTCAAAGCTGTTGGAATCAGTACACAATAAGCTTAATTAGGTTTCAATAATGTTGCCAGTTTGATAAACAAATGTTGAAATCAATATTAAAGAATTTTAGTGTACTTCAAAATAATGCGTTAAGTTAAAACAGCTGTTGAAATCAATATAAAATAAATTCAGTACATTTCATATTATTACCAAGTTACGAAAGCAAACGTTTTAAATAAGTCTATGAAAATAACTCTTCAAAATAAATATTAGAAAATGTCAGTGCAGTTCAAATAGATCATTTGCCAAGAAAATAAATATATGAAAATAATTTGGAATTTGAGAAATGATTATTTCAACTCGTCCTCAGTGCGTTTAGGAATTACGTAGCATATACTTCAAGAAATTCGTGAAAATTAAATAGTGAGCAGAAATATTAAAAGAAATTCAGAAAGTAATCACCTGTGAGACACAGCGGGAACGGTGTTTCTTCCCCTGTCCGGCTTCTCGGAGAGGAACAATCTGCGTCTTCCATTCTTCTGGACTCATGTTGTGCACGATTAATTAACTCAAATTTAATTCCGATTCACACGAATGAGTAAATTCACTGAGCTTCGAAAACTAAATAACTGAATTATAAGAGTAACTGCACATCTGACGAAAAATAACTCAATAATAACCAAAATCATAATAATGAATGAAAATTAATGATCCGAATGATCCCTTTAACGCCGCGATCGTGATACTTATATATGCGTGACCCAGCAGTCCTAACCCCTCACTTCCCTCAACCCTTGGTACTCAAGTACTTGTTACATAGTCTTTTCCAGACGCGTTCCTTCGTCCCGACGTGGGAATTGCTGATTTAGAAAACAACAGCTGTGGGACTGTGGATATACCATTGAGTGCTTAAGAGCTTAGGTATTAAAGTCGATTATTGGTTTCGCTGGATTTCTTATTTGGGTTAGATAAATTCCTTCGTGTCTGTGTTTACATTATTGGGTGATTTTAAGCTGCCTTAAGAATACGTAATATTCTACTATATTGAGAATTTAAAATATAATTATTGAATCATTCTGGCAAATGACCGTCTTTTCACTGTAATTTGAATTCAGATGAACAATATGAAATGTTATGTAGGTAGATCTACAAAATATAGTTATCACAGTTGATAATAAAATTCAATTAGATCAAAACCAAGAAATATATGGATAGTTTTAGCGAATTAACAAAAAAATTGACCCCGGTTCTGGGTCGTCTCAATATATATATATATATATATATATATATATATATATATATATATATATATATATATATATATATATATATATATATATATATATAAAAAGGTAGATTTTGATATATTTGATGATAATTCTAAAAGAGGAAGTTGGATGCAGAAGGAATTACACGGAAAGCACCCTACAGAATTGAAAAATGATTATATTGATGAAATCGCATCGAATAAATGGTTAGTATCTGGAGAATTGTTTGCTGAAACAGAAGGCTTGGCAATTGCGATCCAGGATCAGGTTGTTTTCACGAGGAATTATAGAAAACACATCATCAAACAAAATATAGATGATTCTGGCCGTAGATGTTTCTGTTCTTCAGAAACAGTTTTTCATATATTATCATCTTGCTCAGTCCTTGCTTCAACAGATTATTTAGAAAGACATAATGCCGTCGCTAATATTATTCATTTTAATCTAGGAATTAAACATGACCTAATTCCCAAAAGAAAAAAATTTCACAAATATGAACCTGAGATTATTTGTGAAAATGACAAATATAAACTTTATTTTGATAAAACAATTCTTTGCAACAGAGCTGTAAAACACAATAGACCAGATATCATTCTTAATGATAAACAGAATCAAATAACATATATAATTGATATTGCTATACCCGACACACATATATATACAAAAATTTCTAAATATATGATGCTTGGCGACGAGATTAAAAAATGTGGAAAATGAAAAAATATTTATTCTACCGATTATTATTTCCACAACAGGTGTTATTCCTAGAAATCTTCACAAAAGTCTGAAGAAAATTTGTTTGAACAGTTACAAAAGATAACAGTCATCAAATCTTGTAATATTCTTCCTAGGTTTCTTTCCGAAAAAATAATGAGGTAGAGTCATAGGTTTTCTCTTTAGTTTATACTGCTCAGAATCTCATTTCATATTTTATTTATTTGTTTATATAAATGTAATATAATTAACTGACAATTTTGTCATATTTATATTCAGAGCAGTATTCTATTCGATCGTTCACCACTTCACACAAAGGAAACTATTAATGAGTAACATTCAGTGTTACTTGACTAAGGTCCGTACACTGGATTTTTCCTGGGAGAAAACCTCTGACACTACTCGTTGGTACATTGATATCATTGTCTGATGATGCTATAGTATGTGTATATTCTGGTAGATTGATATATTCTCATAACATTTATCCTAATATATAATTATTCCAGGATATGTTTTGATTATAATCAAACTCGTCGGGGTGAAACCCCTATATATATATATATATATATATATATATATATATATATATATATATATATATATATATATATATATATATATATATATATACATAGATTGCAATTTGCGATTCGGTAAGAAGGCAATGCTCTGTGTTTGGTGGAATCAGAAGGGTGTGGTATATCATGAACTTCTAAAACCTGGTGAAACTGGTAATACAGACAACAAATGATCAATTTAAACCATGCATTGATCGAAAAACGACCAGAATGTGCCAGAAGATACGACAAAAGTAATTTTGTTACACAACTATGGACCTGCACACAGAGCAAAGTCGGTTCAGGATAGAATCAAAGTAGTTGGTTGGGAGCTGCTACCCCACCCGCCGTATTCACCAGACTTGGTCCCTTCCGATTACCATTTATTCTCATCAATAGAACATGCATTGACTGAACAGCAGTTTGATTCCTAGCAGAAGTCGAAAATTGAGTGTCTGATTGGTTTGTATCAAAAGACGAACATTTCTAATGGCATGGTAACAAGAAATTGCCAAAAAGGTGGTCAAAATGTGTGAAAAGCAATGATTAATACTTTGAATAAAGTTTTTTTTTACTTTATCATTCAAAATCAGTGTTTCATTTTCACAAAAACGCTCATTTCATATCGGTATGTACAGGAATCCGCGCTAAATGGCCAATTGAAGTATCTGGGTAACGGGTTCAAATTTTGGCATAAGAGTATTTAGATATTCATTTACAATTTGCAATTGTTTTCGGAACGGTACTACATCCAGTTGCAATGACTGCTCTGTATAACCTCTATCCTTTGAAACTCCACTAGTCACATACAGGTGGCGCCACCGAAAGCGTCTCTATTGCGGAAAGTCCTGTTTACTTTGAGAAAGACTGTGTACGTCTCAATGCATTCAGATCCATAGGTGGAATTAGGGTTGTGGCATAAATTTGACAAAAACATCACCGTCAGGTATTTTTAACTCCTATATTGATGGATGGGAGGGAGTATTATCTAACAGAAGGTTGATTTTGATAGGAAATGTTTTAACCTGTAAACATTTTGATTTACTAAACCATGAAGCCGAAAAGATATCTGGAAATCTCACCGTTTGTTTAAAATTTCTTTGGTCATCCATGCATTTTTAATGTGAGTAATATTGATGATTTATTCATTATATAGAAATATTCATTCTCTACGAAGATGAAATTAATTATATTTCATTTTCCACAATTTTATTTTTACATATACGACCGGTTTCGACCGTCAGGTCATTTCCAAGTGGTTAATTACAGGAAATAAACTCACTTATACAGGGTGTTTAAAAAAACAGGTCAATATTTAAGGAGGTAATTGCTGAAGTCATTTCATGAAAAAAATCTTGTGAAGATGCAGTTAAATTTGAATCTGTCGTAAATTGCTGGAGATATTTTTGGGTGTTGAAAACTTTCGACATAAAGTGACCTCCTCCAGCTCGGAAGCAAGATTCCAGTCTTCTTCTTGTTCGTTGGCGAACTCTTTCAAAACACCTAGGTGTGTTTTTATCGAGTTGCACCCAGCGATGTTTCTTTTTCTTGAGTCATCAACATTTGCCACGGGGTAGTGTTATTCAAAGACTTCAAATGAAATAAAAATGAAAACATGAAAAGGACTCCACAGGAAGAATGGGGGGGGTAGTACGGCTGGGGACCGTGCAGGCCAAAATTGAAGTTCACCTCGACCATTCCAGCGATTTCCATACTCTGGAGTTGGGAAGTCACGTGCAAGCTGACTAAACTAGGCAGATGAATAAACCAATCGAATCGTTTGTCTTATTGTCAATGGTACATCCTCCAAAAACTCCTGTTTAGATACTAGACTTATTTGATAATAAGTTGTGGAGAGGTATTAATCTCTAGCTGACTGTTAAGGATGATTTCACTTTGGTTTTTACCAAGTTTATTGATTTCCAAACATTTCAACAGATTTATTTTCTTTCCTTTTTCGCAATTATGAAGAATTGCCCATATTTTTCAAACTCAAATGATGATTTTCAATAACCATTACCCTCACTTTTTGTATGTTAATTTCAGTCGAAGATGTTGATGGCCGACCAGAGAGAGACCATTGAAAAAATCGCCAAACACTTGTGAGAACTGACGAAATCGACCACTGTCAACACACTAAATGACAGATCGCGTTCAAACTCCGCGTTAGTATAGACATTATGCCAACTTAGCAACAACAAAAATGTTGACAACCGTTTTAATTAGAATTTTTAAATAATCAATTTGCGATACTCTTGACAGAATGTATAACATCTGACGGCAAATGGACTTTTCGACATTGATTCGAACCATCTGCAACACTTTTCGAATAAAATTTTTTCGTTTCAGTCAATTTTCCAGCAACGCCATATCGATTTTTAATTATGGGATCGACACAGACTTTTAACATTATTTTCGCTTTTTTACGATCTTTTCGTACTAGTCGATCGCGAAGCGTCCGTCTCGAAAAATGTAACGCATTTATTAATGGTCTCAATAAAACGGGCAATACGAATTATGATTTAATAACGCGCACCTCGTCTACTAATTTAATTACGTCCATTCAGGTCGTCATAAATCGCATACGATGTTAAAACGATTCCGTTGTTACATGATTTATCGACTGTGTAACGTAATATCCGCGAGTGGGAACGTAGCTTCATTATGTTGGGCTTTTTATACCCATTCCTAATTGGCAGTGAAAATTTCTACACTTTCACTGCAGGTTATTTGCTGGGATTTTTTTTCGTTAAAACTGTCTGCCGAGCATTCTTTTACCAAGTGCGTTGATGGCTTACTTGGAAGTAATAGTACTTCTTTGTTGACCGTTTTGATAATGGTGCTCGAAGATATACTACTGTGTTCAAAAAGTAAGGTGACATTTGATTTTAAAATACGCGCGCAAATGGATTTGGGGCACTGCTCTTATTTTTGGTTGGTAGCATTGTCTGATATATGTGCCAAGGTTGAAATCAAAAAATTCATTATTGCTTGACATACGCTTCGTTCTGTGAGCTCCTAGAAGTGAATTTTTCGATTTTTATGCTGTCTGCATTTGTTGATCAAAGAATTTGCATTGAATTTTGGTTGCCTAATGAATTTTCTGCTGCTGATTCATTTAGGATGGTGCAAAAGCTGTTGGTGATGAGACTATGTTGAAAAAATGATTACAAGTGGCATAAAGAGTTCCAACAAGATCAAGAACGTGTAGAAGTCGAAGAGCGTCCCGGTCGCTCAAAGATCAAAGTCATGTTTTCCTCGATTATCGCGGTGTTGTGTCGTCAACAAAGAAGATTATTTGAGCGTTATGCGTCTTTGTTTGATGCTATTTGCCTAAAGAGACCGGAATTGTGGTGGGACAATGCTTGTTTTTTGCACCACGATAATGCACCGTCCCACACTGCAACAACCGCCGTATTCACCTGATTTGCACCGTGTGACTTCTGGTTATGCAGCAAGCTCAAAAAACCGCTCTAGATACACCGTTTTCAGTTACACGTAATCTCCAGGTGGTCGATGAGGTGTACTGCTCTCTTGTGAACACTATTCAATACATGTAGCCGTATACATGGGAACAGTATTCCAGATTACGTTGCACCTAAGATTACAACTCTATTACTACCGCTACTCAATAAAATGAAAATGTGGGTAGATCTCACCGATAGTGGACTTCGGTGGTAGTCTCAGGTCTCGCTTCCAATTCTTTGGTTTACACACAATGTAAGAGTACACAGTTGATGGAATGGAAAATCCTTACTTCAAACTGGCGTTAATCAGTATAGAAAGGAAATAGCTGCAGCAAACCAGACTGAACAGATGTAGGTACAAGGAACGAGTTCCACAGTATCGAAGTTCAAGACAGGAACGAGCTGAACTGTCGTACCCGATTGGAGTTCAAAAGCTGGAACAAACCGTAACAAGAGGCCCTGAAAAGAATATGATCCCTGCAGGATAGCTGAACGAAATGAACAAGTCCTAAGGTGATGTGTGCCTTAAGGTATGCCTTCGAAATTCTCAATACGATCCCTTATACGATGTGCTTAATGTCTCTATTCAAAATCCATAAAACTATAGACAAACTTGCGAATTTAACCCACCACAATGTCGAAAATCAGAAACACACACACACACACACACTGATTTTAATTAGAAGCGACACTTAAGAATTCCAGAATGGCAAGATGTCCGCTTGACTATCCAACAGCTGATAGATTAACCTAGGTCGACATCTAGAAACTTCAACAGACACAACCAGGAAACAACCAGAAATCAATCGCTGTCGAGTCGTTCCGAAGTCAAAGAATCTATATCATGCGCAGGGGGGGCACGGAGCACAATATCATAAGAACTACAGTTAGTAAACGCAACAATAAGTGGCGACTCACACCACATGTAATACCGTGTTCAGAAGACAAACAGAAGAAGTGATAGACTTCGAAATAAATATCTCCTCGAAGAAAATTTTATGTATATTTTGTAGAAAAAATTTTTAAAATACGCACTGAACAAACGTCATAATAATGAATAACAACACGACTAAGATTTTGAATTATTAAAGATAAAATTGAAAAAGTATTATTAGAATGAAAACATTCAAATAAATCTTTGAACATAAAACTTCTATAGGAGTTCTTCCATAATATAAACTCAAATTTATGTAAATTCTTTTTTTTTCGAATCATTGATCAAAAACTGGAAAAATTGATAGGCGTTGATGTCTGACGATGAATATCTCGTAAACGCTGAACTTAATGGAAAATTATAGGAGACCATTTTGTAGAACAGTAGATTTCCTACAAAACTATGAGTTTCATGATTCATAATGATGTTTTTCGTTGAGTTATAAAATTCATGAGAAAATAGGAAATCGTTAATATCTTTAAACGGTAAGGTTTACGAAAACAATCGTGATAGACTTTTTTTGTGAAAGATTCAATTTCCTACGAAATCTATAAACCGATATAGTTTTTCAAGTAGCTGGAAGCGAGATGTTAATTTCTTCATGCGATAATAAGAAAAAAATAGAAAACTGTAAGGCGGAGGACCTTCCCGTTACAATTAAGAGCGCATATTTGAAGAGACTTCCTTAGTTGGGTCTAGGAATCTATTTCTCAGAGTACCAAGTGAAAAGCGAAATATACGTTATTTTTGACCCACTCTATTGGACATGCAAAATGGATGCCGGCTTATGACTCTTGATCAATAACGAGTCGATGATTATGAGCACTGTTCGAAAATAATTAACCGTAATAAAGCCAAGTTAGATGAAACATGGATTCATTACTATACTCCAGAAAGCAATCGACAATCAGCCGAGTGGACTGAACGAGGTGAACTGCATCCAAAGCGTTCAAAAATGTAGCAGGCAGGTGGCAAGGTTATGATATCTGTTTTCTGAGATGCGCAGAGTATTTATCCATCGAATACCTTGAAAAGGGCCAGACGATAAACAGCGACTACTACATTGAGTTATTGGATCAATTGAAGGACCAAATCACGAAGAAACGACCCCATTCGAAAAAAAAAGAGAATGCTGTATTATCAAAACAATGCACTTTGCCACAAATCAATCAAAAAAATGACAAAATTGTACGAATTAGGATTCGAATTACTTCCTTATCCACCTTACTAACCAGATCTTGCCTCCAGCAACATTTTATTTTCAGACTTGAAAGAATGCTCACTGTAGAAAAATTCAAAACTAATGAACTGGTAATCGCAGGAGAAATCTTATTATAAAAATGGCATCAATAAAATTATTGATCGCTACAATCGCTGTATCTACCTCGAAGGTGACTATTGAATAATAAAATTGTTCTTGACTGTATAGGACTCTGTTCGTCACTCTCATTTCAATAAATAATAATATTAATATCCGAAGTCAGCAACAAAATAAAACAAAACAACCTTTGAAATTGATGTGAATTGGTTAATACTGGAGAATTCCAAGTCGCATTTCGTAAACACAATTCCGGGTATCCATAAAACCAACAGAATGATTCAATGATTCAATCTATTATTGCATTCGCATCGTGTAATGGCAAATCGTAAATTAGAGATGTTCACCTGTGTCCGTGAAGTATTTGTGAGTACCAGTCATTCGGAGATTGTAGACATGCCAGGAGGCTGTATCATTAACGACAATAGATTGTCGACTGGCCAATTTAAAAATAGTCATTCACAACTTCCCAATGAATGAGTTTGTAATATCAGGATGGAGTAAACACTGTCATCAACCACGGACAATGTAACCAATACAATGGAAACAGAAGTTTCGAATTCTTTACTGTATTATTCGCGGAAAATCTTGGGAAACGATTTATCTAAATTTCAGTTCTGTTGTAAATTATTCTGCACATACTGGAAATGTAGTAAATATCATCGTATAGCCGTTGGGTCATTTAACTATACTAGAACCGTAAAGAATGAGCGTAGACAAATTGAAGAATTCTGCGTGGAAAAGCAAGGGGAATTGTTATGCGATTTTTTGGACACAGAAATTTTTTTGAAATAGCGGACAGTGTTTTTGGAGAGAGTGGGGCTTTCTCCGTCTGACGACGTCTAGTGCGTGTCCGAGCGGCATCTGGGGGCGGCGCTAGGACCCTTCGAAAAAAAATTGCATTTTTCCCTCAAAAGATGGATCGAATTGGCCGGATATCGTGCCGCGGTTTCTGAAGGGGAAACGCTACCCGAGAATTCTTCTGTTCCCATAGTGTAGTCCCATTTCGATATTCCTAACCATTCCGGAAAAATCCGCCTCCAAAGTAGGTCTTTTTTGAGCGACCGCCGAAAACGAGAAAAACGACGACTTTTCCCAGGCCTTATAGAGCGCCGTGACGGAACCTAATTTCGCTCTGTGCTTTTGAGACGTTCGAAACTTATATCTAAATCGAATATTTCGATATTTTCCCAATTAGAAATTGTATACATTACTTTCCGAAATCCAAGTTTTAATCGATAAAGTAACGTTCAAAGTCATCTCTCATCGAACTCGGTTCGAAGTTAACCCCGCCACTCAATGTGACCGCACTTCCACGTCCAGAAATTTACGGAATGGAGGATAATAGAGCGGTCAAAATTGGGGTATTTCTTTCATTCGTCCTACTTATGTGGTTATCGGGTGATATTATTCGTCTATCAATAGATTCGTACATATCTCGGCAATAGATGAAAAGAAATAGTCATTTGACGCCATAATTTTTGAATATGGGACCATTTTTGAGGCCTAGATTTTCGGCGAAAATCAAATAACTCTTCTCTTCTTCCTTTTGTCCTACTTGAGCCGAGTTCTTCTGAAAGTTAGTATGACGCATATCAAGAATATAGTGCTCTCTTTCTCTTCTGAAGGATAATAGAAATATAATATCAACACAACCTCTGAAGTCATACAAATACATTCGTTATGCCATAATATTCTATACAGGGTGTTACATAATAATATGTCCCAACTTGAGCGGGTAAATGTACGTGCAATTTTAAGAAAAAAGTTTATATAAACAAAGGTCCGCAAAAGCTTCGTTACGGAGCAACAGGGTGTTGAAATTTCCGGAAAAATTGTTTTTTTTCAAAACTCCTGAAGATATTCAGCCCAAATTTGGATTGCAAGCTATATTTTACAGCCTCCATCATTACACGTTCTAGATTTTAACTGAAATTCACAAGGTGTTTTCTTTTCCGACGCCATGTCTTCTTTTGCCCTTCCAAACTTTTTTGCAGTACGCCACTGATCAGCGTACAATCAATTTTCGTCATATTCGTTCAATTCAGAAAATTTTTTGACACTTGTAATTTTTTCGTATCTCCGACCCTTTTCGAGTGAAAAATTATTGAATTTGAATTATTGGAATTTTATGTTATTTGCTGAATGAAAAATGAATAATAGAAATACTCGATAAGTATGCCCAAAATTTGCTTTTATTTTGATAGGTCGATTTCTGAGACTTAACTTATACTTATTCAATATCAAACTAAAAAAAAAGAACAATTAAAAACTAAATAAATTGCTGGAAGTGTCCTCCACCTGCAAGAATACAGGCCTCTGTCCTTCTGCGCATATTATCACGCACTCTTTGAAATATTCCTGTGCTATTTATTATTGTGTCACAACAGGTTATTATTCGATTTCTCAATTCTTCTATTGTTCACTGGAGTGGTATAAACTAAACTTTTGAGATATCCCCATAAGAAAAAGTCTAAACTATTTAAGTTTGGGGACCTAGGAGGCCATGGTTCTGGCACACCCCGACCTATCCATAGGTTGTTAAATGTATTATTCAAGAATTCCCTAGCTTCTCCAATAAAATGTGTTGGTGCCCCGTCTTGCATGAACCACATTATGTTTCTCACCAAAAGTGGTACATCCTCGAGGAATAAAGGTAACTCCTCAAGAAATTGCCGATAATCGGGAATGGCCAAATCAAATAATTTCCAATTATTCCGACCCAGACATTTAGTGAGAATTGTTCGTGAATATGAGATTCTTCAATGAAATGGGGGTGTTTCTCTGCCCAATAATGATTATTGTGAAAATTTGTGATAGCAGTCCTCGAAAAGTTAGCTTCGTCTGTGAACATTATTTCACTACCAGAATGAACATTTTCTCTAATTTTATCTAAGAACCATCGCCACAAATTCAGTCTCGAAGGAAAATCTGGAGGAAGTAGAGTTTTGACGCGTTGAATATGAAACGGGTACAATAAAAAGTCGTGAAAAATCCTCCAAACTAGAACATGTGAAATATTCAACTGATTTCCAATTTTCTTGTACTCACATGAGGATTCAAATCAATACAATTCAAAACTGCTTCCTCAATATCTGTAGTTCTCATAGTTTGAGTTGCACCTTTTAAATAATTATTTACAGTAAAAGTACCAGTTCCCCTTAACCTTCTGTGGATATTTGAAAATGTTCGCCTGTCTGGTGTTACTCGATTTAGAAAGCGCACGCGGTGTAATCGCCTAGCTTCTGTTGTGTTTCCGTCAGCCAGACCGTATATGTAAGGGATATCAGCCAATTCGGCGTTAGTAAAATTAGCCATTTTTTCTTACAGCAATAACTTTCAACTCTAGCAACTGTCGAAATAAATAAATAAATGAAAAAATCAAAGCCTACTAGTCATTTTTTTAATTTATTAATTAATAAAGTGCTTTCAATTCAGCGAATGCATACAATCGTTTAATAATTTTTTGCCCGAGAACGGTTGGAGATACGGAAAAATTACAAGTATCAAAATAGTTTCTAAATTGAACGAAGTGACGAAAATTGATTGTACGCTGATCAGTGGCGCACTGCAAAAAAGTTTAAAAGGACAAAAGAAGACATGGCTCCGGAAAAGAAAACACCTTGTAGATTCTAGTTTAAATTTAGGACGTGTAATGATGGAGGCTGTAAAAAATAGCTTGCATTCCAAATTTCGGCTGAATATCTCAAAAACTGCAGGAGTTTTGAAGAAAAAACCAATTTTTTCCGGAAATTTCAACACCCTGTAGCTCAGTGAAGAAGCTTTTGCGGACCTTTGTCTATATGAACTGTTTTTCTCAAAATTGCGCGTAGATTTACCCCGTCAAGTTGTGATATACTATTATGTAACATCCTGTATAACCCCCACTGTAGAAACTTAAAGTTTCAAAGGTAAGTGAACGTAATTTGATTTACGGTAATCATTTGAGATGGTTAGGATATTCAGAATTCAATGAAAAATCATTACCCACTAGTACTGTAAATTTTGTTAGAAAAGTACTGGGAATTAATTATTTAAAAATCTGTTTAAAACGATTATCGTTGTTGTTGCTAATTTGGCACAATTGTTTTCTATACTGACTGGAGTTTGAAGGTGATCTGTCATTCAGTTTGTTTACAGTTCTCGATTTTGTCGGTTCTCACAAGTGTGTTCTACGATTTTTACAATAGATAAAGATATCGAACAAAAGAATTTGTCTCAAATTTTGTATTGCAAATGGAATTTCGTGCATCGAATCGCTGAAACAGATACAGGAGACTTCATCAAAACACATATGAGTTGTGCAGTGCATTCAACAGCAGCTGACATCTGGTGGAAGATTTTTCTTGCTCTGGTCGATCACCAACATCTTCAACTGAACAACAATTGATAAAGTGATGGAAATAGTAATTGATATTCGTCAATTAAGTTCGAGAGAGATGGGCAATGAACTTTCTGTGTCTCATGAATCAATTCGTACCTTTTTGAACGATTGTTTGGGCATGAAGCGCGACTATTATTAAACTAGAAACGTTCATTTTTCGGATTTGTAGGGAGCTTAGAAAATTTTTCTGTAACGTAATATTTTGTTGCAGGATGGAGAGTTTTCAAGAGGCAGCTATGCAAATGCTAAAGGAATTCAGGGCCCTCCTGCAGCACTCTCCGATACCTTTGCCGTCTAATAGGCTGCTGCAGTTGCTGGCTTTGAACATGTTCGCAATAGAGAGCACACAACTTAAAGGTAAGTGTCAGTAGATTTTTATATTTGCGGTAACTTCACTACATCAAGAAATCAACGTATAGATTCGAACATTCAAATTTATTCAGAAGCTTAGATATATTAGAGAATGATATTTCCAGTAATCCATCGACACTTGAGAACAATCGAAATGAAAATGACACTCATAGAAATTGAAATAAAACTAATAATACAAAATGAAAATCTTTTCATTGTGTCGCTATCATCGTTGGATGTCAAAGGTCGCCTTTTCGTTTTAACTTTAGCTTATTCGCAACAAATATCGTCCACCGACTAGAAAATAAATCTACAGCTACATGAGGGCAGCATCCCACAGTGCGGTTGCTATTGGGATAATCAGAGGAATAACGCTGAATGCTGGTGTAATCAGATACTCTATCCTGAGATTTTATTTCTGACTCGACCATATTACCGATACGCGTGTACCAGGACTGTTTCCAGAGGTGGAAAACACGTTTTGAGCGTATTGTTAAATTCAATCGGGATGTAGAAACATCGGAGAAAAAATCAGAAAGTTGGTACGGATACTTTCGGGACTATCCCCGTACGTTTATACGAAAAAAGTGTAATCAATTAAATTTGAATGATTGTTTTCAAGAGTATCGTTAACGTCCCTTCGGGAGAAGAAGAGTTGGTTTAATGATAGTCAACCGCAAACCCAGCACCACATGCCTGTACGTAGCCAAATGTGTATAATCTCTCTTGTTTCGTAAGTGCTATTTCTTCTAAGCGAACGTTGGAATCGATAGTTCTGCCCCAAGGCTGTCAGATACGTAGATATTGAAATAATGTGCGTTAAAATTACAGTGGACTTTGTACACACGGATTTTTTAATTTCTCATGCACATCTCCCTGTTTTCAAATGTTCATCTGTTCTCCCTATCAATTGACTGTTTTCAGGAGTTCTGACAAAGTGATATGAGGTGTTCGAAGGACATTGTACTTGGATAACAAAAAGATTTTGAGTCAAATCCAGCTAGTTTTTTACATATTTATTCATAATATTTGGTTTAAATCGATTGGAGGCATCTGTCATATTCAGAAGCTGATTTGACGAGTGTCAAATTATTATAATTATACAGGGTGTTTAAAAAAGACACGGCAATATTTGAGGAGGTGATTGCTGAAGTAATTTCATGAAAAAAGTTCATATAAACATAGGCCCAGATATACTTCGTTACGTACAGAGTGTTGAAGTTTAATCGAAAGATGCAGTTAAACCGCTTGAGATATTAAGGTAAAAGTTTGAGGGTGTCAAAAATTTTCAAAGACGCATAATTTTCAACACAAAACAATATTTTGGACTCGCCAGTGGCGCGCGTATGGGCACAGTTCAGGTTATTCTCAGAGAAAAAACTAAGAAGTTACTGATTTTTTCGAAAATAAAAAATATTTTTGATTTTTTCAATTAATCTTCAAGAAAATCGCTCTCCTAACATTTTTCTGTACGACGCCCAGTTTTTGAGTAAAAAAGTTTGAAAAGTTTTCTAGGAATCCTTGCGATTCCATTGACAATACCTGTTGTATCCTAAGTCATAGATGTGTTCGTGTTCAAAGATAATTGATTCACGTCTGTCTCACCGTATTGCTCCCGATAGAAAAACATTCGAAAATATTCATCGCCGCTACGTATGTACGATACACGTCCTTTCTGGAATCGTTAGGGTACCCCGATGTAGCTTGTAGCTTGTTAGGATGCTGAGAAGCGATATGCGACACTGATGAGATCCTAATAACGACGAAACTGCAGTCTGCCACTTCGTTTCTGGGCATCCTGCTTAGTTGCACTATTGTGGCACTTGGGGGCTGCGTGACAAGACGAATTATTCAAAAATCGTAGATCAATGAATAATCCCTCCTGACAAGAGCTAGTTTCCAAATCTTTGGAAACTAGCTATTGTCAGGAGGGATTATTCAATGCAATATCCGGCAAACCGAAAACTTCGGAGGGGGCTCAGTAATGCTGTGGGAAGGCATTTCTTTCCATGGTCGAACTGATTTAGTCCTAGTGAATAATGGAAGAATGACAGCGGCCAGATATATCGCAGATATCCTTGAACCCTATGTTGTATCCTTTGGCCCATTGATTGGCGAAAACTTGATTTATATGCATGATAATGCTTGGCCTCATGCAGCTAGAGTAGTTACCGAATATATGCAAAATGCCGAAATTGATATTTTAAGATGGCCAGCCAGAAGTCCCGACTTGAATCCCATGTTGTCTTGTAGAACACTCCAACAACTAGAAAATCTGCTTCCTTAAATTTGGAACTCAGTGACTCAAGAGTACATCCAAAATTTGTTTGAGGGCCTCCGCGACATATACTGGCAGTAATTAGGGCCGGGGTGGAAACACTCGATTATGAAAATGATTAGTAACCATTCGATGCTAGTTGATTGGTCTCTTCGCGAATGTTTGAAGATAATAAAATTTTTTAATTATTCATTAACTCGAAAATTGTTGATATTTTCCATCATAACTCATCTCTTTTGAATGATAACTTCTGAAAGTTACCAAGCGACTCTTAAATGAACAACCTAAAAGTTTATATAGTATTGTCGTAAAAGTAGGGCGATTTTTGTGGGAGTGTATTTCACTATATTCGAATTTTGAAAGGAAATTATTGAATAGTTCTGGCAAATTACCGTATTTTCACTGTAACTATATAAAATTCTCTTCAGGTAGATCTACACAATACATTATTTACAATTGATAATTGATAAATTCGATTAGAATAAAACTCAAGAAATATGTGGATAATTTCAGCAAATAAACAAAAAAAGAGCCTCCGGTTCTGGGACGTCTCGGTATCGAAATTCGTCCACATTGTACTATAGATTTCCTTTCATTCCATCAAACAGTGAAACAGGAACTATTGAAAACGAGTTTACTGTTGCAGAACCTTATATATAAATGGGTGTATCCTGGCGGAAGGTACCGTTGAAGGTATAGCTTCTCTTTTTGCATTGAAATTGTTTAGAATTTCACACATCCTGTATATAGTTGTACACCCAATCGTCAGCAAGGTAATTCAGTTTTGCTGCGAGTATAGATTCACATCTTTCTTCCGTATGATAACAGAGTCCCGGAGTCATAACGTTTCAGGCCTCGCCACTTATTTTCCATAAACACACGTTTTGCGCATTGTTTTCTTCCGTTTATGATGCGTTAGTTAATCAACCGTATTTAGCGACTGGTTTTCTTCCGTTCCGTGATTGGTTCCAGGTACCGAGCTGGATAACGGTAAGAAGGTTTGAAATTCGCTCATTACCCGGAAGAACGACTAGTTTCGACCCTTAGCTCAATTTCAAGTAGTAACTACAGTAAAAACTCCTCATTGGCGCTTCCTATATTCGCATTTTCACCATTCGCGATGCGTTTCTTATATTCGCGGCTAAAGATTTCTTTATTTTTTTATATTTAACTTCAAACCAATATTGAGAGAGCTATCAACGAAATAAAGTCAGCTGTTTGTTTGAGAGCTATGAAAATCCGTAATTGATATTATAAAATTCTCTAATAATTAAAAAAATCTCGAAGCGTTCTATTGTTTTTGTATTTTGAAATCCCAGCGTCCTTATCGGTAAATCCCGATATTTTCCCACAAAATGTTGCTTGCCTGGCCTTGAAGTACGGGTAAATGTGGACATGCAACACGAAGAACCCCCGCTATTCATTGAAAAATTGGTTACTTATCCGAAGAATGGAATGTCCTTTCTTCTCAGGTCTAAAAGAAGTGCAACGTCCTTTGTTACACTTCTGGGAGTCCCTCTCGTCAATCACCCAAAGCATCGCGCGTTCGTCAATCAGATACGATGTCCGATATCAGCGCATGCAAATGCGTTAGACGTGACTAAGCCCTGATCTTGATATATCCCGAACGAATTGAAAACATCAACGTTGCCAGATATTAGAAATAAGTCTACTATATATATTCTTTTGAAAAAAGAGGATTTACAAAAATTCGAATAATTGTATTTACAATAAATGCTTATAGCTATAATTTTGGTGTGTGTCAGAAAAAACACTATCGTAAAAAACAAGCGAAGAAGTAGAATAACAGCAGAAAAAACAGACCATGTCCGTTCCTCAATCAGGCATCTAAACTCGCATCATGCCTCCTACGATTGCCCCTAAATTGTGAGCACAGGAAATGTAACAGGGCAACTATCTTACTTATGATTCAGTAAACGAGTGAAAGAACCCGTGGAAGAATCGCGTTTCCCTGTCGCTATTGCACTAGCAATAGCTTGTCTGTTTATGGTGTGTTAAGGTCGTGTGTACAAAAAGAGTACCAAGAATTTTTCTGCTTAGCAGCTTCATTCTCTCATTGTCATCTTGCACTCCATGATTTCCAGGACTTCTTCACGAAGACAAGGGTGAAAAGGAAGGGGGATTGGGACAGGAAAAATTTGAATCTAAGAACACAACTAATGCTCCTCTGTTTTTCAACAGGAACATCTCATACGCTTTTTGGAAATGAAGCCCTACATGGGTGTAGCCCTTGCCTTATCAACATACACCATGAAAAAAAACTATGGGGGAGTAAAAACTAATCTCTAAATAGACTTAAAGTTCTCTACCCAGTTAATGAAATCATCTGAAACGGAATGAATTTCTTGAAAACCACCCGTAAAATAGTAAATAGGACAATCGAGGACTAAATGTCTTATTGTTTCTTCAGCTGCTCCACATTCACATGCCGGACTTTCTAGAGTATTCCATTTGAACAACATATTATTATTTGAATTTGGGAGGCTTTTACTTGGTAAAATTCAATTATCAATAATAAAAAACAAGTACTGTGTTTTAAGGAATTTTACTTAATAATTGCGATTCGTAACGCGTTTCACTACACCGTAGCTTCTTCAGACGAATGTCGTCTGAAGAAGCTACGGTGTAGTGAAACGCGTTACGAATCGCAATTATTAAGTAAAATTCCTTAAAACACAGTACTTGTTTTTTATTAAACATATTATTATTACGACCATGTCTAGTCCTGAGACGATTTAATGTACACCAATTTTTCCTACTTATATCGAAACCTGCAACCCTTTTGGAAGGATCCTCTATGAGAACTTTATTAAAAACATCAACTTCCTGCCATTCAGTTTTCCAAAGATCGACAGCCTTCACCCGTGTACGCAAAAAGTCAATCGACCAAATAGGTTTCCTAGATTTCAATCTCAGGTTAGGTGGATTTTGAAGATCCTGTATTATCGGAAAAACTTCTGGAAATGAGTGATACTTATCCCAAGGCGATTTAAGAGCTAATTTCCTGCGAATATGAGAAGGAACTATTTTACAAATAATCGAAAGCCATGGGGTAGCAGTTAAACTGATATCTCCACTTATAACTCTCATAGAACAGTTAAACTGAGAATCAATCTTATCGACATGAGCACTATTCAACCATACCTGACAGCAATATTCAGCTGTATCTTAGGTACGGCTCAATTCTTTTAAAAGTCTGATTTTTTGGATATAGTTAGATGCGTCCAATAAGGCCTAGATGAGCGGGAATTGAAATAAATCAAGAATGAAACGAATTAGCAAATTTTAATCTTGATTGAACATTTATATCAATTACAAAGAAAAAACGGTAACTTTTGCCATGAATCTAGTAGAAATTAAACATTTTTAAGAACACTGTCTTTAGACCATTTTAAAAATAGTAGCATAATTAAGCCTAAGACTTGAATGTATAAAATTGAACAAAATAAACAGCACACCAGCCTGTAATCAAAAGAATATTCATAGAGAGAGATACGTGGCGTAGCTAGTTGGACCTTTCTCTGATTAGAGATTTTCGAGAATCTGGTTTTTCGTTGAAACTGGATTCTTTCCAGAATCAAGCCTTTCAGTTCTTCAGAGCATCTACCATGGAAGCATCTGTAAAAAAAAGAGATCAGCAACTTACAATCTTTGAGTGAGAGACCAGATCTCCAGGTCGTCGATCAGGTGTACTGCTCTCTTGTGAGCACCATCCAATGGATGTACTGAATGTTTGGGGGCGGAGCCCCACACATGGGAATAGAATTCCAGATCAGATCGCACATTTTCTTTGTATAAGAGCACCAACTGTCATAGCGTGAATTACTCTTAGGTGCGGAAATAGCTATTGCACTTAGCTCAGTTGACTCAGTTGAGAGGTACGTGGCGTAGCTAGTTGGAGTGTCCGCTGATGAGAGTCTGGTATTCTTTGGAACTGGATTCTTTCTGGAATCAAGCCTTCAGAGCTACCATTGTAGTAGAAAAGAGAAAGATTAGCAACCTGTCGCTTCTGTCTCCGGATGTCGATGAGGCGCACTGGTCACTTCTGAACACCATTATAAGATGTAATGAACGTTCAGGTGCGGAGCGCCACACATGTCAACAGTATTTTTTTTTGTAATGTGTGTAGCTTTAGAGCTCTGGCTGGGTTCGTAAACTGAACCTTTCTTCGTGATATATACGCTTGTCTCTTCATAAACTTCTTAAACCAATCCTTATCCACAACTTTATCTTGTCAATTGAAGCAATGATTTATCTTATTGAAGATAAAACGTCAGAGAACCAGTGGTGCTACTGGTAATCAGCGAACTTCATAATTTTGCTCGCAAGCTCAGCTTCCTGTTCGTTATTAAGTGAAGGTTTTCGATTTTGTTTTTTAACTGGCGGCCTGGATTTGTTTTCGTGAAGTTGTTCTGGGCACTTAGAGCCTTTAGGCAGCTTTGTACGTGCTCACACTTTACTGCTCACCAGGTCGTGTTCACAACACAATGCTCTCTAGGGTAGTTATAAATAGTCCCTAAAAACAATAAAATAATCAGAAAACAGTTGTTATTACATTTCTAAAGGCATATAATCAGTCGAAAAATACCAGAAATTGATTAATTCAGAAATCTGCTTGAAACAACTAAAAATTTTTGTTGTTGCTAATTTGGCACAACTGTTTTCAATACTGATGTTGAGTTTGAACGCAATATGTCATTAAGTTCGTTCACAGTGCTCGATTTTGTCACCTCTTACAAGAGTGTTGCGATTTTCACAATGTATTGCAAATTGAATTTCGTGTACCGAATCGCTGAAAATATTACAGAAGGTTTACGGTGAATAGACTTTATCAAAACACATGCATATGAGTGGTACAGTCCATTCAACCGCGACGGAGATGTGGAAGATTTTCCACGCTCTGGTCGGCCATCAACATCTCCAACTGAAGTTAACATCGATTAAAGCGAAGGAAATGGTAATTGATGAACTTTCTGTATGCCACGAATAAATTCGTATCATTTTAAGCGAATGTTTCGGCATGAAACGCGTTGCCGCTCAACTAGTTCCAAAAGAACGAAATTTTCTTCAAACATTCAATCGCATAAGGGTCGCTGACCCCACATTCATAAAACGCTTTGTAACTGGCGATGAGACATGAGTTTATGAGTTCGGCATACAAACCAGTCAAAAAACTTGGGAATGATGCCGTCGATCGAAATTCAAGGTAATTGTTTTTGCCAGATTTGTGGAAAGAAAAGTCATGGATTTTGCTCCACGAGGCTTTCATGAATTAATGAATTTCAGATCAAAAACTCATCAAATACCATCGAGCAACCATCGTATTCTACTGATATGGCTCCGGCCGTCTTTTTTCTTTTTCCAAAACTCAATTACCATTACCCATTTTGAATCCATAGAAAACATAAAAGAGAATTCGCGGCGACAACTGAAGATGATTCCGGAAAAACCGTTTGAAAAATGTTTTGATTGGAATATTCGTTGAAGGCGATGCAATAAATTTGGAAGAAAAATTGATATTTTGTGAATTATCGACCAATTTATGGTACTTATGTGACAGAATATAAAAAATGAGTGTTAATGAGGCCTATGGCCGCATTTTATAGGCCTCAATACCGCCGACAACTTTGTAAAGATTATTTACAATTAATATTACTCGTTCTGAGTTATACTACTTACATCACAGGCCCCGTAAGCATGAACTTATAGACAATTGAACTGCAAAATAATGCAGAAAAGTGACTTACGTTTCATTCGACCTTTATATTATAATTCGAGCTGAGCGTTCGTCGCACTGGTAGCAGCGTGCGAGCGATCGAGTCTTGACATGTTAGGGGGCCATTTTGGATTATTAGCTATAACTGTGACTCTGTGGGCGGGCATTATTTTAAGTTGTTTCTGTTACTTAAGCCTTATTACCCGACGGGCCTTATTGATTGCACCTACCTTATTTGAAAATTATCTCGATCGAAAAGACATTGTAAAATCTCATAAATCCGTTATTACGAGAACTACGCTGTAAATTTGGAGATATAAGAAATTCACGAGGCGTATAGTGCAAATTGGTTTATTTATATTCAAAGTAATCCCCACCTACATCGATGCAATTTTGTAACCGAAGCTTCCACAACTGAAAGGGTTGGGAAGCCAGTCATCGTTAGAGAACCTCTCAAAAAGTGATAAATTGCCCTATCGATCTTCTCCATCGTGAAGCGTGGACCTCGTAAATGTTTTGTTAAATCAAAGAAATTCATTTAAAAAGTTAACTATTTGTTGTATCATATGTGACGATGCATTGCCGCGATGCAATATTATCCCGCGAATACTTACTAATTCAAGCAATGCAGGTGAATATTTTGTGGTGTACCAGTTGGCTGCCACTGCAGGTTGATTTTCAAGCTGAGTAAAACTAAGAAAACTGATCACATTACTTTTCTGATAGATCTTTGCTTTTTCGCAATGGTTGGGGTCATTTTGATGAATCCACACTCCTTGCCGAATAGGAATATCTGAAAATGGAATGAGTATTCAATCACCTATTATTTTCACTGCTATAGTTTAGTTTCATCTCAAAATATACATCGTAGCCCTCGTACAACGGCGAAAATTTATGGGTTGCACTTCCAATTGTTTCTTATTTGCGAGATTCATTTTTTCATGTTAGTTTCTTCTTCCAAACATGAGATAATGGCTTGGTGGTTTTTGTTAGGCCAGATACTTCTGTGACCAACCTTGTATTGAAAATTGAAAAAAAAGAAACAGTATTTTAGAGGTTCCAACCAAACATTTGCTCAATCAACTTCTTCGGCGTGAAGACGTACCCAATGTTTTGAATATTCCCATGCTTCCACATGCAATTTTTCTCGATAATTGCGTATAAATCATTTTCATTTCAGTTTTTCAAAACTTACCCATCTAGATGATTTAATTATCGAAATTGCGATCACGCAAGTTAACAGCCTCTCATACTAAACGTAGAAAACCCTTAACTCTTTTTAATTATGATTTACTAACACAAAGTAAGGCGAAATCGTGCAATATTTAAAAGTTGCATCTGATAGCGTGTGGCAGGTACCAGATTTACGACGTGCTCCTTGCATGATTTACGCAGAAATTAAAACAGTTTTCGCCGATACGTTTTTTCCTGAGGGTTCGGTTCTTAATTTGGCAACGTCGGCTTTCGGAACGTGAGACCGTGGCGCGATGCAGCGTCAAATTGTGTGTACCGTGCGCGCCGAGCGCCTTCTAATTAATTACACGTACGTACATTTATCTCTGCTAAACGTTCGCTGCGTTAATTGCTCACATTAACATTCGCTCCCATGAGATCTGAGGCTTCAGATAATCGAAGGATTGATCGGGCTTCCGCGTTCGGAAATGTACCATGAGCAACAACTAGCTGAAGATTCGAAGGAATCACCATTTATTGTTTAAATGAAAAAATACGAAAGTAAAGGTGATTATGTGCAAAATGGTGGAGGAGCCAGGAAAGTTTTCATAATTAGTAAAGATTGGATTGTATCTAAGGCCGAAATGTGAAAATATGTACATATATACAGGATGTTCAAAAAAGACACGGCAATATTTGAGGAGGTGATTGTTGAAGTTATTTCATGAAAAAGTTTATAAATATAGGTCCACAAATACTTCTATACCGATTTGAAGTTTAATTCAAGGATGCTGTTAAATCTGAATTTTTCTCAAACCGTTTGAGATATTGAAGTAAAATTTTGGGGGCATCGGAAAATTTCGAAGACGCATAATTTTCAATACGAAACAATATTTTGGATTCACCAGTGGCGCGTATATGGACACAACGCAAGTTAAGAAAAAACTAAAACGCCACTGATTTTTTCGAAAATGAAAAATAATTTTGAATTTTCTAAAATTTTCAAGAAAAACGTTCTCATGACTTTTTTGTACGATGCTGAATTTTCGAGTGAAAAATGTTCGAAAGTTTTCTAGGAATATTTTCGATTCCATTGATAATACCTGTTGTATGCTAAGTTATATATGTGTTTAAAAATAATTAACGTCAGTGTTTCTGTTTTTCGATAATTTCGAATCTATTGAATTTGAATTTCAAATCGGGTTTCATGAATCGTTAAACGAATGCTGAAATGACCGACATGCACTTCATGTATGGACGTGCTGAAGGAAATGCATTCAAAGCTAGGCACATTAAGACGATAGGAGCAGGAATGCCAAGAGAAGTAAGAGCGGGGGAGCTGAAAAATGAGGTTCTTGCAATGATTCAAGACGATCTTGGTGTAACAAAATTTAATTTAAGGAACGTTAAGAAAATTTAGAAAGATTGAAGATAGAAAAAATTTGAGGAAGTAAAACAAAGTTGACTACACTGTATAATAGTGTTACAATGAAAACTTTTACCTGTTAAGCCCAGAGAAATATGAGCAAAGAGACTCTAATTCAATAATTGTCACTGAAATTTTGGAAGAAAAGCCAAGAAAGTTCTACTTAGATATTTAATTACATATTATAATTATGGTAAACAATGTCAACGAATGCTTCTTTCTATATATATATATATATATATATATATATATATATAGACTTATCTTGGTGAAATAGTTAAGGTAGAGATCGTCCATGTTCCCAATCACTTAGGGAGTTCAAATTTCGGAAAGTTCTTGTATTTTACTGCTGCACATGGGGGAAACCTCTATTTCAGCTTCGGATTCATATAGATTCTTGAACTCCAGATAGAAGTTATATTTCAACCTCTGATCTCCACCTACGACTTTCCATCTACGGCTCTCCACCTAGGAATCTCCATCTACTAATCTCCACTACGATTCTCCACCTAAGACCTATATTTTTGATATAGGTCACTACACAGTATTTAAGATAAAGGTATACCTCTAATATTCACCTGAGAACTTTTATATAAATTAATTATTTCAAATACAATCAACAATTTTCAGGTACAACTAATTAGTCCAAAAGTCGGCAAAGAAAAAGAAAGCAAAATGAAGATTCTGAAGCGAAGCTAGTAGAATATATCATCTGATAGCCGGATTATGCGCATCAGACTGTTAACGAGTGGCGTGACACAGATAGAGGGTTGACTGGAATCAGGTGTTTTAATTCAAATTGTTGTGACGTGATTTTAGCATGTTACACTGGTACCTCCACCCGAAAATTTGCTGACGCTTCAGGTGTCAGTAATGGAACTATGTGGCAAATTCTTCATGAAAACTTGTTGTATCCATTCCACCTTCAACGCGTCCAAGCACTTCTTACCGATTTTCCTGCCGTATTGCGTATTGACAATGGCTTTTGCGTAAATTGATTAACATTCCTCAATTTCTTACAACATCAGTTGTCGTTGAAAGTTTAGATAAGTGTTTTGGGTGACTGTATAATTTCCGACCAGTTTTTATACCAGGGAGACTTACGGGGGAGGTGTACCGTCACTTTTTGTAACACAGGCTTCCAGAATTTTTGGAGGATATACCTTTGGTAATAAGACAAGTTATGTGGTTTATGGACGAAGGCGCACCTGCTCATTTGACTAAGCTTGGTCGTGATCGAACCTAACTCAAAAGTATGGAATCGCTGGATTGGTCGAGGTAGATCTGAATTTTGGCCTGCCCTGTCCCCAGACTTAAATCCCTTCGATTTTTTTCCTGTGGGGTCATTTGAAGTCTTTGGATTACACTACCCCCCTGGCAAATATTGAGGAATAGAATAATTGCTTGATGCAACTCGATCGAACAAATCTTGGTGTTTTTGAAAGAGTTCGCCAATCAATGAGGAGAATACTGGAATCTTGCATTCGAGCTGGGGGAGGTCACTTTGAACAAGTTTTGTAATTTTGTAAGAGTTATTGTTGATATACAAAACTCTTTGTTTTGCCCTTGAATTAAACTTTCCATTTTCAATAATAGATTATTCAATAAAAAAAAATAAATACACTACGATGGTTCTTTTAATCGGAGACTACGTACAATGAAATGTATGAACTTTCTTTTTTTATACTTTTCAAACATTTTTTCACCCAAAAACTTGGCATCGTAAAAAATGGCAAGAGAGTGTTTTTCTTGAAAAATAATTGGAAAATTCAGAAATATTATATTTGGGACAATCAATAGCGTCGTAGTTTTTTTCTCAAGAATATCTTGCGTTGAGTTTATACGCGCGCTACTGGTGAGTCCAAAATTTGTTTCGTATTGAAAATTATGCGTCTTTGAAAGTTTTGAAAAGTCCGAAAGAAGATATGCTAGTTCAAATTATTTCCGGCCTACTTTCTCATAAAATAATACATTATTTTTCCAAATAACCACCTCATTCCCAAGCGGTCCTAATATCAGTAAATTGCAGATAAATTGAAACAATCTGGTATTTACAAAATCGAAAGTAACGAATGCCCTTCAGCTTATGTAGGTCGAACAGGTAGAAATTATGAATGCAGGTTCAAAGAACATGTAATGTCAGACAAGAAATCCTTAATATTTGAGCACATTCAATCAACAAGCGACACAATAGTTTCAAACAATTTCAAAGTCCTCCACAAATGCAATAAAGGAAGTAGAATGGAAACCGTTTGTGTATTAATAAATAAACATGGAGAATGACAAAAGTTTTTTTTTTCATATTTTGAAATGGATTTCCACAAATTAAATATTTTACCAATATCATTAAGTATAAATAAATGAATAATTTGAATAAGTTAACTCGAGCTAGAAAGCAGGAGATTTGTCTCAATATTATTTATTCAAATTTTCGGTTAGATTTAGTGATCACAAGTTTCCTCCCGTTCCATCCCCCATTTCATAAATTCTAAGAATTTAAACTAACTCTTACAGCACTGATTTAAGCATCCAATTTAAAGTTGTAGTGGTTCTATCGTAAACTCGAAAGTTCCCAGAAACACGATCGAGTAAATAAAGGAGGTAAACAATAATTTAGGAAAAATTCCAATGCGTCATTCGGTGCAGATGGTGCAGAGACCCGATGCAAACTTTCGGACTTCCCCATGACCGTTCTGCGAATCGTGGGGTTAATGAAACGAAACTATTTAATCGGAGGCCGTTCTTGATGGATACCAGAGATTCGGCCTTGTTGTGGTTGTTTGAAAACATTTTCAGGAATCGAAAATTGCTACATAATGTATTATATCGATATTCATAATCGTCTCGAGATGATTCTGGGTATGTTTATGACCCCCAGAAAATTTGCGTACGTGAGGGATTTCGGAATTTGTTCCTGGAATTTCCATTGCAAGAACACTCGATGACAGTAATTTTGCCGAAAATGCCACGTTCGTCTCAGTTTAATAAAGAGTTTGGTATCTTTTCAGAATTGTAATTGATATTTTCGAGAGGTATATTCAGATTTTTTGGGGTTTTGTTTCTTGGTAAGTTGAAATTAAATAAAAATTACCAAAAATTATAATGTACCAATTTGAAGAGATACATACTTCTTATCAGCCTTCTCGCGCCCAAATTTGAGCATAGGCTTCCCTCCTCTCTTTCCAATCTTTCCTATTCTGTGCTGTCGCTATCCAGTTCAGTTCTGCCACCCTTTTTATATCATCATAACACTGCATAATTGGTCCTCCTCTTCATCTATTTCCTATCCATGGTCTCCATTCAATGATCTTACTGTTCCATCTTTCATCTCTGATTCTTGCAACATGACCGGATTAGTCCCATTTAAGATGTAAAATGGTGTATACTATATCTTTTACTTATGTTCTCTGTCTTATTCACTCGTTTCGCTTTTTATCCTTTAAAGAGATGCCCAGCATTGATCTTTGCATTACTTTCAGCTTGTTTATTGACCCTCTCGTGAGGGTCTACGTTTGTGCACCGTTTGTTGGAACCGGGATCACACACTGGTCAAATATTTTGGTTCTCAGATATTGGGGGATTTCTTTGTTTTTCAATATATATGAGAGTTTCCCGAACGCTACCCATCCTAATCGCATTCTCCTATTGATTTCGTTGTCCTTATTTTGTTCTCTATCTGTTGTCCGAGGTATATATATTCTGTGACATTCTCTATGTGTTTTTATCTTAATATTTTGTTCAATTTGTGGTCTCATTATTTTCGTTTTTTGTAAATTGACTTTCAGACCGATTTTCTTTGACTCCTGTTTTAATTCTGTGAGCATCTTCCGTAGGTCTTTTCATTTTCAGCGAATAGAACGATGTCGTTCCGCAAACCCCAAATGTGACAATCTTTCACCGTTTATGTTTATGCCCAAACCCTACCACTTCAACCCTTTGAAGATTCCTTCCAAGACTAGAGTGAAAAGTTTGGGCGATATTGTATCCCCTGTCTTATGCCTCGTTTGATCATTATTTTTTCGGAATCTTCATGTAGTCTGATTGCTGCTGTAGCCCGACGGTATATGTTTATTATTAAATTTTTGTAGCGATGGTCTATACGTGCTTTGTCTAGTTCCTCCATGATTGCCCAGTCTTCGATAAAGTCAAAGGCTTTTTCAAAGTCTACGAATGCCATGTGTAATGGGAGATTATATTCTGTTATTTATATATGATCTATCAGTAACTTCACTCAGTAAGTGATCGCACGTACTGAAACTCTTCCTCTATGATGGGGTTATTCCAGTTATCTGGTGTAGTTTGTTGTTCTGAACATTCGTTGAATAGATTCTTCAGTTCTGGTACGATCATATCATGAGCTTCCTCAATCATTTCAGCCAAAATATTATCCTCTCGTAGCGATTTATTGTTTTTTAGTGTTTTTAAGGCGAATAGGCTCTCTTCTTCATTTATTTCTGGAGTGTCTTCTGATCCAACGTTCAGTACTTTAGTGTCTGTTGATGTTCGAGGTCGTTCGATTTGTGTGTTGTATAGATTTTCATAATATTGTTTAGTCATTTCTATTATTTCATTCCTATTTTTTATCTCTCTGTCACTCTCATCTTTTAGATCTACTATTTGCTGCTTTTCTTCCTTTCTTTTGAGACATTTGAGGTTTTTGTTCTTGTCTATTACATACATTTTGTCAAAAAAGTCCAGGGAATTGGTGGCAAATATTCGAAAAACTTCTGCAGGCCTGTGGAGAAAAGTGTTTTGGCCCACGTTTTTAGGTGGTTTAAAGCATTTTCAAACCATGTCCATATTATTAATGTCCATGAGTTGCGAGTAAGCAGTCATTTGTTTGTTTGCGAATAACGCTAAAGATTGAAGATCTTTCAGCGGATTAAAAGGCGTTGGTTGGGAAGATAGGAAATGGTAGCATGGTTGGCCATGTGCGATTTCTGCCAGTTCTGATTTCTTAAATAGTGTATTTCGTTTAGAAAGGTCTGCTTGTTGATATTATGGCCACTACAAGAAGAAGCATCGTTCAATCGATGCTCAATTGAGACTTAAAAGATAGAATTGTGCTAGCGATGATTCATTGAAACGAAATTGGGTTTTTTCATTCCCAACTCTTGAGAGGCAACGGCTGTGGCTGACCAAGATAATTCAGTGTGTATTAACAAGTAATTGAAGAGTGTCAAATTGTAAGATGTCGAAAAGATGTTCGATGGAAGCCAGTTCCATAGCACACTAGCCTTGTAAACAAAAAAATTTTATAGAGGTACGTGGCATTGCCAGTTGGACCGTCTGCTGATGAGAGTTTTTCGCTAACTTGACTTCTTTCAGTTCTTCAAAGTATTCACCATGGGAGTATCTGTTTAAAAAATCGCTAATCTGCCGCCTTTGAGCGAAAAGCTGGAGATCTCGTGTGATCTTCTGGACTCTATCCAATAGATTTAATGAATGTTTGGGTGTGGGACTCCAGACATGAGTACAATCTTCTAGAACGTCGCACCTGTGCTTTGTATGGAAGCATCAACTAATGATGATCTGGTTTTTCCTGGAAACTGGATTCTTTTCGGATTCAAGCCTTTCAGTCCTTCAGAGCATTTACCATGGAAGCATCTGTAAAAAAAGAGAGATCAGCAGCTTACCGTCTTTGAGTGAGAGACTGGAGATCAGGGGTGATCTCTAGGTGGTCGATGACGTGTACTGCTCTCTTCTGGACACTATCCAATAGATGTAATGAATGTTTGAGTGAGGAGCTCCACACATGTATTCCAGACCAGTTCGCACCTGTGATTTGTATAAAAGTATCAGTTGTAATGGCGTGAAGTACTGCTTGGCCCTCAAAAGAAAACTTGGTTTAGTAGAAGCAGAATTGTCACATGGACATGCCAGCAAATCCCGGGGTTTGACGAAATTTGGTCAACACACCTCATGCTCATAGCGTCTTATCTTGAAGAATAAGGCATTCAATTAACGTTCTCTTCAACACAATGGTTGAAATGATCTAATCAGTTGAAATACTGGTAATATAGTCTTTTCACGGTTCCTCCTAGTGTTAAAGGGTCTTCCACCGGTAGGTTTCATTTTTAATTCCTAATAAAATGCCATTTCTTGGGAAAAGTGGTTATATTTCAATTTGAAGTATAAAATCTGAGGTTAATAACGTAACACGATATCTGGAAAGTGTCCACCTTGGTCCTTTTTGCAAATGTTCATTCTTTCTAGGAAGTTTTTCATTACATTTTCGCATAATTGCGGTGGTATTTCCAGCATAACTGCTCGAATATTGTCTTTGAGTACTTCAATCGTTGCTGGGCATTGGCGTAGTCCTTATATTTGAACCCCAAAGAGAAAAAGTCTGTATGATGGGGTTATTCCAGTTATCTGGTGTAGTTTGTTGTTCTGAACATTCGTTGAATAGATTCTTCAGTTCTGGTACGATCATATCATGAGCTTCCTCAATCATTTCAGCCAAAATATTATCCTCTCGTAGCGATTTATTGTTTTTTAGTGTTTTTAAGGCGAATAGGCTCTCTTCTTCATTTATTTCTGGAGTGTCTTCTGATCCAACGTTCTGTACTTTAGTGTCTGCTGATGTTCGAGGTCGTTCGATTTGTGTGTTATATAGATTTTCATAATATTGTTTAGTCATTTCTATTATTTCATTCCTATTTCTTATCTCTCTGTCACTCTCATCTTTTAGATCTACTATTTGCTGCTTTTCTTCCTTTCTTTTGAGACATTTGAGGTTTTTGTTCTTGTCTATTACATACATTTTGTCAGAAAAGCCCAGGGAATTGGTGGCAAATATTCGAAAAACTTCTGCAGGCCTGTGGAGAAAAGTGTTTTGGCCCACGTTTTTAGGTGGTTTAAAGCATTTTCAAAAGGAAGAGAATCGATTGAAGACACAATGGAGAAAAAAAATGGATACGATAATTTAGTTTATTTCAATCACAATTCGTTAAATTAGGTAGGTATTTGTAATTGATGAAACAACTTTCCAAGAAAGTTGTTATGATTTGTGAGTTTACTCACAAATTGTTTATTCGTGTTTTCAAAACGATTTCTCCGTTCCTTGTATGCCACTTTTAATTTATATGGCTGAAATAGTTGATGTTATGATGATAAGAAACTAAAACTAGGTATTACACTATCACAAGAGATTTATTGAAAATCAGGATGCAATTTCGATCTCTTGTCCATCTTCAGCTGACAACAATTATTGAAGTTTAAGTTGAAAAAACATACATATATGAATCGGTATATACAAAAAAAAATTAATAAGGGTGCAAACAAGTGGCAATAAAATAATTATGATAAAAGCAGGTATTATTTAAAGCTTTCAAATAGAGACGAATAAGCCGGATTTAGAGGACGATATTCGACAATACACCAAATAGCTAGAAACACGGAAGACATCAAGGACAAACAGAACATATCAACACCGACAGGAGCAGCATTTTTCGACATTGAGAAAGCATTCGATAAAGGAAGGACTAATCTACAAGACGACGACCACAGGATACCAAGCGAAGCTTACCAACATCACGATGTCATATCTACAAAACAGAAGATTCATAATCAGGATACAGGACCAGAAGTCAACAGCGAAGATAGAAGCCGGCGTAACCCAAGGGTCAGTACTAGGACCACTACCATTCAACATATACATCGCAGACATACCGAAGATGGCGCAGGTCGCAGAAGACACGGCAATATACACATCCCACAGGAACAGAGCAGCAGTGAGGAAATGGCTACAAGAAGATATGGACCAACTTACCAATTATTTTAGAAGATGGGGAATCAAGGTAAACCCGAAGAAGACGGTAGCAATGTACATCGACCACAAGAAGAGGAGACATCCGGAAACACCAAAGGAAATCACCATAGAAGGACAACAAATCGAATGGAAGAAGGAAGCAAAATATCTCGGCGTAATTCTGGACGACCAACTGAACTACAAGTGACACATCGAGGAAACTACAAAGAAAACAAGAGCAATACACGGAATCTCTACCCCTACTCAACGGAAGAAGCAAACTCACATTGGAGAACAAAATCAGGATAATCAAGGCATTATATATATATATTGTTTTAAAAAAGAGAGGATTTACAAAAATTCGAATAATTGTATTTACAATAATTGCTTTTATTTATGATTTTGTTGTGTGTCTGAAAAACACAACTGTGAGCTCAGGAAATGTAACAGGGGATCCATACTATCTTGCGTATGATTCAATAAACGAGTGAAAAAACCTGAGGAAAAAACTCGTTTCCCTGTCGCTATTGCACTAGCAATAGCTTATCTGTTTATGTTGTTAGTGTCGTGTGTACATAAAGAGTACCAAAGATTTTTCTGCTTAACAGCTTCATTCTCTCCTTGCACTCTATGATTTCCAGACGAAAACAAGGGTGAAAGAAAGGGGGTTTGGGACAGGAATCTGTAACAATGGAAAAAGAAAACCAGCAGAAAAAAATTTCAACAATCATACCTGACTCTTACATGTCTAAACTCTCTTGAATTTAAGAAAAGATTGTACATAGTAAGTAATTCTATAAAAAGGACGATATTTCCTCTTTCGCGGAGATGTTCTTCCGTTGCAGTGTGAGTCTCCTGAAACATAATCAGTTCCTTGTTCTTGCTTGCCAATTTTGAAGTATAATCGCAAAATCCCTTCAATATTCGAACTCAACAAAACAATTCCTTCTCCGTTTCACCGAGAGAGCCCCGATGGCCAGATTCGGTCTTCTAAGTGATGCCGATTATGATAATCCTCCCAGGTATAACATACGCAGCACAAATTTGGCAACTAGAGGACAGATTCGAGAAGAGGAAACTACAAGCAGCACTCAACAAGATCGTCAGGACAGCAATAAACGCCCCATAGTACATAAGCAACGACCAACTCAGGAAGCAAATGGAAATCGACACACTGGAAGAAATCATCACACAACTAACGACGAAAACAACCGACCAGATGGAAGGCCACGAGAACAAGGAGATCAATCAAATAATGGAACTACAACCGAGGACAACAGGTAAGAGGACATCCCTAGTACAATGGAAGAGGAAACAACAGGCCAGCATAGATGCACCATAACATAAAAGAAGGAGGATAATCAACCAGTAGGACCACAGGACAAACCAAATATGAGATGAAGTGGAAAAAGGATAGACATTCGAACCGCACAAAAATTCAAGGATCACATAGAAACGAATAAGCCGAATAAGTTTCAGTTACATGTGGTATGTGAGAACGGACAAAAATTGAGCACTGTAAACAAACTAAATGACAGATCGCGTTCAAACTTAGTATGAAAAACAGTTGAGGCAACTTAGCAACAACAAAAATTTTGACAGTCGTTTGAAGCAGATTCTTCAAATGATTAATTCCCGGTACTGTTTTGACATAATGTCAGTGCAGAGTTACAGTTGTGTAAAAATCGTAAACTTAAGTTTCCAGGACCACCAACAAATGGATAAAGGAGATAATCAATAATTGAAAAAAAGGCATCTTGCAGTCCCGATGAAATATTTCAGATTAATCTCGAGGTTAATGAAACGAAATTCTTCCATAGACGCCGTTTGTCATTAATACCAGAGATTCTGTCTTGTCGAGCTTGTTCGAAAAACATTTTTACGAATCGAAAATTGGTTTATCGATATCCATAATCTTCTCAAGTCGATTCTTGGAAAGTCGAAGTTTATAACCCCCAGAAAATTTGGGTACGTGAGGGATGTCAGGTGGATTTCTTGGAATTTGGATGTCCTACCTGGCAAGGATGCTCGATGATCACACTAATTTCGGAAATGAAAAGAATGTATGGTTCTTTTTACGTCTTTTCCAATTCGATTGTAAAGAAAAATAATAATTTTGAGACCTTCAACTTCATTCCATTCGCGACGCCGAGAAATTTATTGTGTTTAAAACTTCAGACAAACGCCTTTTATATTCTGATATTTATTGGCGATTTTTGGACCTCCATTTTAAGCATGAATATGTACGTTGTCCAGGAAATCGTTAACCGTTGTGCCGTTATGATTTACTGGAACAAACCGACTGTCAATAGCCGCAAGACGTATTGCCGCATTTGGAACAAGTATTGTTCCACTAAATTACAAAATTTGTTGTATTACATCATCCATTTCTCATGTCGGTCGCTCTGCGTTAAACGAGAAGGTTGTTGAGTCCGTTTCACACGAATTGTAGCTACATCGTTTTGAGAAATTCTGAAAATCTAGCGAGTCTCTCTCTTCATTCTTTATCCTCTCCTGAGGATGTAGCGACTAATGAAATGTCATCAATGAAAGTTTTCCATTCCTTTCTATCCTGTGCCATTACAACTAGAGAATGCATGGGTCGGTCTGTTGTTTCTGTAATTTGATCCATCCATCGTGTTGGGGCCCTTCCTCTTCCTCTCTTTCCATCTACTTTCCCCTGAATAATGATTTTTTCCAAATTCTCTGGTCCTCTTCTCATGATGTGTCCGAAGTATCTCAATATTTTGAGTTGAATTGCACTCGAAAGTCTTTGTTTTATGCGGAGTTGCTTTAGAATCGATGTATTCGTTCGGCGTTGTGTCCATGGGATGTTAAGCATCTTTCTCCAACACATCATTTCTGTCGCTCATTCGAAGGGACCAAGATTCGCAGCCGTATGTGAGAATTGGAAAGATGAGGCACTTCATAAGCCTGGTTTTAGTGGAAATAGCGATATTTCGATCGGCCCAAATTTTATTCATTTTTTTCGTAGCTACTTTGGTTAGTTCGCATCTACGTTTAACCTCTCGTTCTACGTTTCCTACGTTTGTTATCAAGGATCCCAGATAAAGATATTCTTGCACTACATCAAACCTATCAATTTGCTTTTTTTCTGGTTGATTGTTGTTCATCCTGTCCACGTTCATGATTTTTGTTTTAGAATCTAGCGAGTAATCGAGTGGAAATTGAAAATTTCGAATTTAATCCATACGGCGTCTGTAATTGACGTACTTCAATATTTCAAATCTCTTTTTTGACGGGCACGTATTTGTTGGCACGTCTTTTTCGGATATGTTCATACATCCTCCATTCCAAAAGTGACCTAACTTTTCGAAAAAGGAAACAACCTGTATAAATTTTTCTATTAATCAATTTACATATAATCATTTCTTAGTTAAAAGGGGAACGTACTACTAAAAAGTTTGAGAAAAACGAAATTCTGTTTGGGTACACGAAAAATTCCAAGATATTGAATTTCTGATGAGTACGGAACAATTTTCTTTGCGCTAAACTGATAATAGAAAAAAATATATAGTGTATCGGATGCTGATGGCCGAACTACTGGGGTTATGGTACATATCATTTGAAACAAAAAAGTCCTATAACACTTTTTTGAGAAGTTGTTAGTTACTCTTCTATTGAACATTTCTTGATTTAAAAAATTTTGTGTTTTTTCCATGAAAATAAGAATATTTCCGTTATTCTTCTGGCCACATGAAATAGCATTAAATTTTCTATAAGAAAAAAAGTATATATAAGTGTTGGGAAAATGTTCTATACTGGTTGTTGCAAGAGATCAAATGTAACGATTTGGAGATGAGCAAATTTAGTGGTATTTTCTAGGTGGTCGTACCATTCATTTTATGGATGAGGATTTGTTTTTTTTCGGCAAAAACTACTTCATTTAATAAGCTTTTCAACGATATATCAACTTTTGCTTTAGCTGTTTCTTTTCCAGCAATATCATGGGTTGAAGCAATTGAACCACTAAAATCGAAAAACCAACATCTTATTTTATTGCATTTTAAGACTATGAATATATTTGCATTAATAATTTTAGATGTAACGTCCACCTTGGCATAGAGCGCACCTTTTCCATAGAGGAACAACTGCGCGACGCACTTTTCCATTGTGGTGTTGAAGTTACTCATAACAAGTAAAAATTCTTTGCTCGAGTTGTTCTCTAGTTTCAAATGGTACTTCATATACCAAAGATTTCAATCTACCCCACCAAGAAAAATCTAACGCTGTTAGATCAGGGCTTCGAGGAGGCCATTTAACTACTAAAGCGTCCTATCCATTTATCTTCATAATTTTCATTTATTTCGAATCTTCCTGATATTATGAGCAGGGCAACCATCTATTTGGAGCCAGAAATTAATTCTTAAAGGAACCTCTTCTACATTGTGCAGTTCGTTTTGAAGAAGATCCAGAAATCTTTCTGCGATTAATGTGTTTTGTAGTATAATTGGTCTAGGAGCGTGATTATCAATTATACACATTCATACGTTGAATTTGAATCTGTATTGATTATTGCATGGTCTAACAGCACCGGGATTTGCAGCCCACTTATGGTCATTGTGACAATTAAGTAGCCATCTCTGGTAAACGTTGACTTATCAGTCCAAATTACAAATTTCGGATCTCTGTTAGTTTGTTCGATACACCACTGACAAAACTGAATACGTTGTGCCCTATCACGATCCCGTAAATTTGAAACAGGGGTGAAATGATAAGGGTGGAGGTTATTTCTTCAAAGACTTCAATGAACTGATGTATGCGAAATTCTCCCAAGTTGTATTGCTACCTCTCGCGTAATTAGTGTTGGAGTTTCGTAACTCTCTCTTTGATTTTATCTTGATGAGTTACTCGATCGGCATTTAGACGATTATGTCTTGGAACACTCCCTGTTTTTCTCAAAATCTGACATGCAGTTACAAAAGTTTCTATTTGGAATGCGTCTCTCAGAATAACGACGAGAATATTCTTCAACTGCTGCTCTAGAATTGCCATTGCAAAAACCATACACAAATATCTTGATACTCGATATTTGTGAAAAAATGTGGCATTTTCACTTTAGATACTTCAGTAATCAACGAGAACGCTAAAGTTCTTAATTTTATGACTTTGACAGTTCTGTCAATATAGTTTTCCAAAGCCGCCTCGGCGTTTATCAATTTTGAAATGAACAGGGAGTGTTCCAAGACATCATCATCTAAATGCCGATCGAATAAATCGTCATCAAGATCAAATCATAACAGCGCTCTTTGAAGAAACTTTCTGAAGAAAAAAATTCAACGTATGGATATGTATAATCTTTCCAACAATTTCGTTATTTTAATTTAAATAATAGTCTCTAAATGTAATGAAATAAGATGTTTGTTTTTCGATTTTTGTGATTTAATAGCTTTTTTGGCCCTGGTTATGCGAAAGAAACAGCTAATGCAAAAGTTGTTGCCGAAAAAAAAAACATGTCCTCATTAATTTTAGTGATATGACCACCTCGATAATACCAGCAAATTTGCTCATTTCCAAATTGTTACATTTAATTTCCTACAATAGCCAGTATAGAACATTTTTCTAACATTCATACATAATTTTCTTATAGGAAATTTAATGCTCTTTCCGATGGCATGTCTAAATTTCATGGGCTAGAAGAATAACGGAGATATTCTCATTTTTATGGAAAAACCACAAAAATTCTTGAAATCAAGAAATGTTCAATAAAAGAGTAACAAACAACTTTTCAAGAAAGTGTTATGGGACTTTTTTGTTGCAAATGATATGTACAATAACCCCCTGAAGTTTGGTCATCCGCCTGTATGTAATAAAATGTGTGCATCTTATCTCACTTGCGTTTGGGCTCTCTATATTTTATCCCATTAAAATGTGTCGTAGTACCGTTATTCTTCGGTGGTTTCTTAATGAATTAGAATACAGGATATTCCTTTTTTGAAAAGGCAGAAATGAAGATAATTCGCACATGTTTATTACCCAAGACGAAGTGTAAAATGTACACTAATTGAAGCTGCAGAGACAAAACGAATGTCAAGCAATAAAAATCGCAACTCTCATAAATACAATGCGGAAATACATAAACCGAACGCTTTCCAAGTGAAAAACGACGAAAGAATCGAAAACGTACCATGTCCATATTATTAATGTCCATGAGTTGCGAGTAAGCAGTCATTTGTTTGTTTGCCAATAACGCTAAAGATTGAAGATCTTTCAGCGGATTAAAAGGCGTTGGTTGGGACGATAGGAAATGGTAGCATGGTTGGCCATGTGCGATTTCTGCCAGTTGGGATTTCTTAAATAGTGTATTTCGTTTGGAAAGGTCTGCTTGTTGATATTATGGCCACTACATGAATAGCAATTCGTTCAATCGATGCTCAATTGAGATTTAAAAGATATAATTGTGGTAGCGATGGTTCATTGATATGAAAATATGTTTTTTTTTACCCAACTCTTGAGAGACAACGGCTGTGGCTGACCAAGATGATTCAGTGTGTATTAACAAGTAATTACAACATTCCGACAAGATGTTCGATGAAAGCCAGTTCCATAGCACACTAGCCTTGTAAACAAAAAATTTTTATAGAGGTACGTGGCATTGCCAGTTGAGCCGTCTGCTGATGAGAGTTTTTCGCTAACTTGACTTCTTTCAGTTCTTCAAAGTATTCACCATGGGAGTATCTGTTTAAAAAATCACCAATCTGCCGCCTTTGAGCGAAAAGCTGGAGATCTCGTGTGATCTTCTGGACTCTATCCAATAGATTTAATGAATGTTTGGGTGTGGGACTCCAGACAGAGTACAATCTTCCAGAACAGGTCGCACCTGTGCTTTGTATGGAAGCATCAACTGTGATGATCTGGTTTTTCTTGGAAACTGGATTATTTTCGGATTCCAGCCTTTCAGTTCTTCAGAGCATTTACTATGGAAGCATCTGTAAAAAAAGAGAGATCAGCAACTTACCGTCTTTGAGTGAGAGACTGGAGATCACAGGTGTTCTCTAGGTGGTCGATGATGTGTACTGCTCTCTTCTGGACACTATCCAATAGATGTAATGAATGTTTGAGTGAGGAGCTCCACACATGTATTCCAGACCAGTTCGCACCTGTGATTTGTATAAAAGTATCAGTTGTAATGGCGTGAAGTACTGCTTGGCCCTCAAAAGAAAACTTGGTTTAGTAGAAGCAGAATTGTCACATGGACATGCCAGCAAATCCCGGGGTTTGACGAAATTTGGTCAACATACCTCATGCTCATAGCGTCTTATCTTGAAGAATAAGGCATTCAATTAACGTTCTCTTCAACACAATGGTTGAAATGATCTAATCAGTTGAAATACTGTTAATATAGTCTTTTCACGGTTCCTCCTAGTGTTAAAGGGTCTTCCACCGGCAGGTTTCATTTTCAATTCCTAATAAAATGCCATTTCTTGGGAAAAGTGGTTATATTTTAATTTGAAGTATAAAATCTGAGGTTAATAACGTAACACGATATCTGGAAAGTGTCCACCTTGGTCCTTTTTGCAAATGTTCAGTCTTTCTAGGAAGTTTTTCATTACATTTTCGCATAATTGCGGTGGTATTTCCAGCATAACTGCTCTAATATTGTCTTTGAGTACCTCAATCGTTGCTGGGCATTGGCGTAGTCCTTATATTTGAACCCCAAAGAGAAAAGTCTGAAGGTATTAAATCGCATGATCTAGGGGATCTACGGAATCTTCATGTAGTCTGATTGCTGCTGTAGCCCGACGGTATATGTTTTTCATTAAATTTTTGTAGCGATGGTCTGTACGTGCTTTGTCTAGTTCCTCCATGATTGCCCAGTGTTCGATAGAGTCAAAGGCTTTTTCAGTCTACGAATGCCATGTGTAATGGGAGATTATATTCTGTTATTTATATATGATCTATCAGTAACTTCACTCAGTAAGTGATCGCACGTACTGAAACTCTTCCTGTATGATGGGGTTATTCCAGTTATCTGGTGTAATTTGTTGTTCTGAACATTCGTTGAATAGATTCTTCAGTTCTGGTACGATCATATCATGAGCTTCCTCAATCATTTCAGTCAAAATATTATCCTCTCGTAGCGATTTATTGTTTTTTAGTGTTTTTAAGGCGAATAGGCTCTCTTCTTCATTTATTTCTGGAGTGTCTTCTGATCCAACGTTCAGTACTTTAGTGTCTGTTGATGTTCGAGGTCGTTCGATTTGTGTGTTGTATAGATTTTCATAATATTGTTTAGTCATTTCTATTATTTCATTCCTATTTCTTATCTCTCTGTCACTCTCATCTTTTAGATCTACTATTTGCTGCTTTTCTTCCTTTCTTCTGAGACATTTGAGGTTTTTGTTCTTGTCTATTACATACATTTTGTCAAAAAAGTACAGGGAATTGGTGGCAAGTATTCGAAAAACTTCTGCAGGCCTGTGGAGAAAAGTGTTTTGGCCCACGTTTTTAGGTGGTTTAAAGCATTTTTAAACCATGTCCATATTATTAATGTCCATGAGTTGCGAGTAAGCAGTCATTTGTTTGTTTGCCAATAACGCTAAAGATTGAAGATCTTTCAGCGGATTAAAAGGCGTTGGTTGGAAAGATAGGAAATGGTAGCATGGTTGGCCATGTGCGATTTCTGCCTGTTCTGATTTCTTAAATAGTGTATTTCGTTTAGAAAGGTCTGCTTGTTAATATTATGTCCACTGCAAGAATATCAATTCGTTCAATCGATGCTCAATTGATACTTAAAAGATAGAATTGTGCTAGCGATGGTTCATTGATACGAAAATGTGTTTTTTTATTCCCAACTCTTGAGAGGCAACGTCTGTGGCTGACAAAGATGATTCAGTGTGTATTAACAAGTAATGGAAGAGTGTCAAATTGTAAGATGTTCGATGGAAGCCAGTTCCATAGCACACTAGCCTTGTAAACAAAAAAATTTTTATAGAGGTACGTGGCATTGCCAGTTGGACCGTCTGCTGATGAGAGTTTTCCGCTAACTTGACTTCTTTTAGTTCTTCAAAGCATTCACCATAAATCACTAACTTGCCGTCTTGAGAAAAGCTGGAGATCTGGTGTGATCTTCTGGACACTATCCAATAGATTTAATGAATGTTTGGGTGTGGGACTCCAGACATGAGAACAATATTCCAGAACAGGTCGCACCTGTGCTTTGTATAAAAGCATCAACTGGGATGATCTGGTTTTTTTTGGAAACTGGATTCTTTTCGGATTCCAGCCTTTCAGTCCTTCAGAGCATTTACCATAGAAGCATCTGTAAAAAAAGAGAGATCAGCAGCTTACCGTCTTTGAGTGAGAGACTGGAGATCACCGGTGTTCTCTAGGTGGTCGATGACGTGTACTGCTCTCTTCTGGACACTAACCAATAGATGTAATTAATGTTTGAGTGAGGAGCTCCACACATGGGAACAGTATTCCAAACCAGTTCGCACCTGTGATTTGTATAAAAGTATCAGTTGTAATGGCGTGAAGTACTGCTTGGCCCTCAAAAGAAAACTTGGTTTAGTAGAAGCAGAATTGTCACATGGACATGCCAGAAAATCCCGGGGTTTGACGAAATTTGGTCAACACATCTCATGCTCATAGCTCTTATCTTGAAGAATAAGGCATTCAATGAAAATTCTCTTCAACACAATGGTTGAAATGATCTAATCAGTTGAAATACTGGTAATATAGTCTTTTCACGGTTCCTCCTAGTGATGAAGGGTCTTCCACCGGCAGGTTTCATTTTCAATTCCTAATAAAATGCCATTTCTTGGGAAAAGTGGTGATATTTATATTTTAATTTGAAGTATAAGATCTGAGCCCCAAAGAGAAAAAGTCGCATGATCTAGGGGGCCAATTCACGTTTCCAATGCGAGAAATCACACGTTCAGGAAATTGTTGTTGCAACAGAGCCATTGTTTCACAGCTGTGTGGCATGTAGCGCCATCCTGTTGAAAATAAACACCCTGTAAGCCAAGAGCATCCTCTTCGGGCCAAACAAGGTTTGTCAACATTGCTTTGTAACGGTATCGATTTTTCGAAAAAATGTGACTCACTGACTCCTCTCGACCAGAAACACCCGTTTTGGATGAAGATGCTGTTCGAGTATTTCGTTTAGGTTTTCAGATCCCCAAATGCGGCAGTTTTGTTTATTGACATATCCAGACAGTTGAAAATGGGCCTCAATACTCAGAATAATTCGGTTCAGAAAAGCAGGATGTTGAATATTCATTTCCAGTGCCCAATCAGAAAATATACGGCAGTTTTCGTGGTCAGTTGGCTTCAATTCTTGTGTTAACTGCATTTTATAGGGATGGAGATGCAGATCGAGATGCAAAATACGGTGTAAAGTGATTGGGGAAATGCCCAATTTCAGTGATTGCCTCGATATCAACAAATTTGGCTGTTCAGCAACACTATCAGCTACAGCGGCGATATTTTCAACTGACCTCGCCGGATGAACAAGTGTTTGATGCTGCATATCACTAATTTGTCCGCAACGTTCAAATTTGTGGATTATATTCACTACAGATGGGCGAGTAAGTGCTTGATGATGATCAAAAGCAGCACAAACTTTTCGAATTGTGTTCGCGAAATTATCACCAGTATTTTAGTTAATTTTCACTATTTCGATGCGTTGTGCGACAGTAAATCTTTTCATTCTTCTCCTAGTTTTCACTTGTCTTTTTATCACGCATTGACGGTTCTATGTTGACAGTTCAAAATTGGCGGCAAATATAAAATGAAAACTTCATACACAGTATGTCGGATAAGTTCCCAAACTTTTGAAATGAAAAATCGAAAATAACTTCTAATGAAATTTATTCCAATTAATTTTCAAGACGGTCCCTTCCCTAGATATACACTCCTTTGAGCGCTCTACGAGTGATTCGATAACTCCCCTGAGGTTAAGGCTCTGAAACGTTCGGTTCGAGCCGCTTCAATGCCCGTTACATTTTCAAAAAATCGTCCTATTAGCTTGAGAAATAGGAAAAAGTCTGCTGGAGCCAGATCTGGCGAGTCACAGAAAGCGATGAGTATCGTCTTCACCCGTGTTGGCGTACTTTTTGACGCCTCGCACGACCCGGACTGAGCCAAGCGTACGACTGCCGCCTCGTCTCGATAAAATCTTGACAACATTCGACGCGAGTCTTCTTCTGCCTCTTGTGTGAGGAAGTGCGGAACAAATCGAGAACAGACCTACCTACGGTTCATTTTTTCTTTCAAAATCAAAGCTACGCTATCCCTACTCATGTTCAGTTTGTCTGCTAACATTCTGAGAGACATGTGGCAATCCTGATTTAGTAGCGAGCGCACACGAGCCTTATTTTCGTCGGTAACAGCTGTTGACGACCGGTCGCTTCACTCGTCGTCTTCTAAATATTCTCTACCCTTCTTAAACCGATTGTACCACGTGTAAACTTTTGTATGCGACACTACACCTTCACCGTGAGCCAAATCGATCATTTTTTTCGTTTCCGTGAACGTTTTTTTAGTTTATAACAAAATTTAATCGCCGCACGCTGTTCAAATTTCTCATCCATCCCGAAGCTTGTACCGGGGTACCAAACACACGTTCACGCAAACACGTGTTTCTCGAGAACTGATGAACCGATACTAGGGAAAAACTTGTCAGACACTCCTGAAGGATGTAGCACCATGGTACCGGTGACGTTCAACAGATCTCGCCACTTGTATGGGCGCTAAAAAATAAGTGCGGGAACTTCTCCGACATACAATATTAACTCTTTATTCGCGAGATATATGTTCCGTGAATATGCCGCAAATACAGAAATCGTGAATATACAATGGCAACTTGTATTGGATTATAGGGGATGCGTTCCTTAGGTTAGGCAATGCTTTGGATAAATTCATAATTTTTCCTTGCTTGGTGGTTTTTAAAAGCTCCTTCAATTCAGACTGATATTCAGCACGTTTTATTTTCACGTCAGTGTTCATCAGTTCTTTTCTCTGAGACAATAAAAGCAATGAGTTCAGGCTTCTAAACGTGTTCTGTGTAAATCGATTATCCGAACAGAAAGTTGTGGAATTTCTCGAGTTTGAGAGTTTCGTGACTTTCATGAAACGTTTTCGATATCGGGCTTTGTTTAGGACGATAGGTTTATGACGAATGTAAATACCATGAAATATTCGAATAGTTACTCTGTACGCCAGTGATTTCAGCACATCCAAACGTCAGATATTGCGAGAGCTTCTCATAACTCATTTATTGGTTCTGTTCACGGTTCATATTTCAATGGAACAACTCAGTTGCATTCAGAAATATTAATTGTTGTGAACATTGCCAAGATAAATCACTTTGTGTCACAATATACCGAACGAAAACGAATGATTATCCGACGTCGTCCTTTCAATAAATTACAATAATTGATTAATTACACGGATAATCGAACGATGAATTCGAATTACGGTATCTACAACATAATGGCGACGCATAAAATGTTACGTCGCGCGTAAGCGCGTGAACCGACCAATAAATCACGTAGGCTGAAATCAAAACTGCATTTCGTCATTGTTGCCGGTTTGCAGAGTATACCTTCGCTTCCAATACACCCGGTTTGTGTCCACATAAATTTCTTTTTATTATAAAATTCCGTTTGAATCACATTATTTGGATTAGAATAACCTCAAAATCTAAAATTTTTGAATATACAGGGTGATCCAACGAAAACTTAACACCTCGATTTTCCGGTTTTAAAATGAAAATATGGAGAATCGTCCGGACCCGTCGATTTCTGATTCGAGGGGGAACAACTATTCTGATTTTTTCATCCCCGTAACTTCAATCCCCTACAAGGGGTGAGCACAACCCCCTGATGGGGTGAGGGGTGTTGCGATACCTCATTTTGAAGATCTTATCGAGTACTATCTGACCCTAAATTATCGCTTCAAAATTTTCATCGTTAAACGAAATGGCAGCTAAAAAAGTGGAAGACTGCTTACTTTTGTGATTAGTTTATTAAGTGCTGAAAATGGGCACCATTCACTTCCATGCAGTAAAATAAGTTTTGCTCAAATCGTTCACGTACATTACTCAATATTTCTGGTTCAATTTGACGAATTGATCCGAATTCGTGAATCATCCAGTGACTCAGATTGGGTAGCGTAAATCTCAGATTTCTTCTTGCAATCCAGGCCTGAGGATAAGAACTGGCGCACAGGTTGAACGAAATGAGGTGGTTCGTCATCTTGTTGAAAAATGACCTTCATTCGCCAATACTTGCACGATGGCGTTCTATAATAGTTCTAAATAAATTTGGCCAGTGATATTACCGGGTATAAAAAAAGGGTCGATGAAGTGATTTCCATAAAAACCCGCCCAAACATTTAACTTTTGGGTATGTTGAATATCCTCTTCCCGAAATAATCTTGAATTTTCATCTGACCAGTACCGACAGTTATGCCTGTTTACAGCGTTGTTAAGCACTCATCCGAGAAACAGATATTGAACATATAGTTTGGGTTATTGTTAATAATTTCACTGACCACTTCACAGAAAATGGGTCGACGATGAAAATCATACTCATTCAGTTAATGAACCAACCAAAAATTTTCATGATTGTTGTGGGTGAAACACCAGACATATTGGACGATTTCCTAGTACTAAGGGTCGGATCCATCGCTACGTAACCTAAGATAGCTATTTTCCTCGCTTCGTCACCTTCATACACCTCTTTCTGTTACCGACGGCACCAGTAGCGTTAAATTTAGCAACTAGTTGCACAACGTAAGCAGCGGATACATTTTTTTCAGGATGTCGTTAGTTAAATAAAGCCGCTGTTAATCGCGCAGAGTCATTATTTCTAAAAAACAATTTCATCATTTCCACCCTTTCTTCTACGGAATACACCATTTTAATCCTACTAAAAATTTACAATCGCTTTGGCACAGTTTCAACGATCCTGAAAATTCACGGTAGACTAACGAGAGACTAAGGTAAATCAAACATGGACTGTCTACGTTGAACAAAAAATTAACAAATAAATAAAAAAAATTGCATACCTCGAGGTAAATTCAACATAAGCTGGCCATACACCAGCGTTCTTTACTGTACGGAAGTGAATGGTGCCCATTTTCAGCACTTAATAAACTTATTAAAAAACTAAGTAGTCTTCCACGTTTTTAGCTGCCATTTCGTTAACGATGAAAATTTTTAAGCGAAAATTTATGGTCAAATAGTACTCGATCTTCAAAATGAGGAATCGCAACACCCCTCATCCCTATTCAAAATAAGGGGGTTGTGCACATCCTCGTTAAGGAATAGAAGTTACGGAGATGAAAAAATCGAAAAGTTGTTTCCCCTCGAATCAGAAATCGAGTCCGAGCAATTCTCCATATTTTTATTATAGGAAAACCGGAAAATCGAGATGTTAAATTTTCGTTAGACCACCGTGTGTATAAAAATGGACAAAATAAAAATTAAACTACGTTCTCTTACCTTTAACAGTTCATTTCAAGTTTCGTTAAACTTTTCATTGAAATAAAATTGGGAATTATTTAGTCTGAGAGATTGAATATAAGACTAATTGAAATGATATCAGTACACATGGATATTTCATTTCGTCTCATATTGTCATTCAGAAGAGAGAGCACTATATTCTAGATTTTGGTAGTACCGAAATAATGTTGGTGAAAATAAAAGTTACTAACTATTTCCATCTCACTATTTTCATTCAGAAGAGAGAGAGCGTTGCATTTTACACGTTGTTAAAACTGACTTCTGGAATATAAACTCCGAGGAAATCAGCAGCTGTGCCGGCGACATCGACTTTGTCACGTTTATTAGGTTGACTGCCAACCGGGCTTGAATAGCGACGGAGGGGCGGTAGGAGAGGTTACTGGTCCCGACCTCGTGTTTTCGGTATTTTTCTCGAAAATGTAGGTCTCAAAAATCGTCCCAAATACGAAAATTAAGTCGTAGAGTAACGATTTCTCTTCGCGGTCCCGATCTCGAGATACGTAGGAATCGTTCGACACCCAAATCCTATATATATATATATATATATATATATATATATATATATATATATATATATATATATATATATATATATATATATATCGCTTTTTCGGTTTTTTTATATATTTTCGCTCGATCGATTGTTCGGATCGCCTTCCTACCGAAGTTTCCGAATCTCGCCGTTTCTACTTTCCGTTCGCTCTCGGCGACGTTTTGGCGAAATTTTTGAAAAATCCTAAGGGCTTAGTCGTTCGAGTTAGAGGTTCCATTTTTGGCATGTACCTTTCTCCGAACCTTGTACTCCGAAAAAGAAATACTCGCGGTGGTCTTTGGCACCCACGTTTTTCCGCATCCTTTCTCCGTTCAGTTCAAACTACCGTCATCCCCTCGGATTATGCCCGAAAAAGGCCTTACGACTTGATTGAATGATTTTGGTGATTTTAGGTCACATTCAAAGTCACTATCGCTACAGTTTTCGTTTCAGTGTCAATTAATTTCTGCTCTGAAACATTAGCTTAAGGTACAGGCGAAGTTGTAGTGTTCAGAATTCGACTACGTGCTGATTGAATGGAAGGATATTCCCATTTTGTTCGATTTTTATGGTTAATGCCAGTTGTGTCATCATGATGGTTAACGATTTCTTTCCAAAGCATAGCAATTTCGCATTGGAGAGTTTTTCTTCTCTTATTTGCCGATAAACGTTGAGACTGGCAAGTTTGACAAACCTTTTTAGGAACCCAAAGGCTCATCACGCATTTCCAGCGAATGCTCACAGTACTTTTGTACTTTCTTCACCTATGAACATTTAAACGCCATTCTTTAAATATATACTTTCGGCAAATAAAACAAAAATGATTTGAATTATTAATAGAAACTCTCCTTATGGTCAATATATTTTCCAAATAACAACAGTTAATAATTATGATAAATAGATGTTATTTAATAAACGCTATATCTTGTAAACGAGAGCTATAACGAGGGTAATTTAAAATTAATGACGTCAAACTAGTAAACATCAAGTGGCATCAGACGAAAATTGCAATTTTGTTGTCCATTGTTATAGATGATGTTCAATCATATGAATAATCAAGTAAAAGTTGGAATATTTTCATAAAACTGTATATCTAACCAGATGAAACACATCCGAAGTCAGCTTCAACTAGAACCGGTTGCCAGTCTATTTGTAGGGAGTGATGGGGATTTTTTCATATAGCCGTTTCACGGTAAAAGTTCACACACCCGTTTAGCGTTTTTAGCCACTGGCTACTGTAAACAGAATAATCCGAAGAACATGAAGAAAAGGTGAGATGGTGAGAAAATAACGCGACGGTGAGTCACCAACATGTTGAGACATCAATTTCGCCGTTGAAGATTTACACGACGATAATTTATATCTGCATCATGGAAGCTCATTGAAGCGAATTATTTTAAGTATCAGCATAATTGCTAACTGAACGATATCGATGGAGGATTTATTTATTATACGAACATTTGTGAATTACATTCAAATTAATCAGGTAACCTTCAATGATCAAATTCTCAGATTAATGTAGGATTAATTCAGTAGGATAAAAGACTTTTTCTTGCCAATCAACCACTAATATAATCGCCTGATTCGGCTCTGTTAGATTTTTGATTGTTCCAGAAAGTCAAAATTCACGTGTGTTACTATTACGAAGTAAGGAATCTAACCTTACTCCCTTTCTAGAGTAAGCCAGACCTAGTGTTACCGCACCTGTAATGTAAGTAAAACAATTACAGGGCCTGACCAACGGAATTCGATTTATTAAAGTGAATAGCGAATGGATGAAGTTGGAAAAACTGGAGAACTACGGAAACTGATTTTGACCCGTCGTCTATATGTCGAATTTAGGTTTCTTTATTTTATTTTCAAACCGAATACGTGTAAGGTGGGATGATCATCTTACCTTGCTATTTCGCAATTTGAAATAATTTGAAATACGATTAAAATAAACTCAATTTCGCTTTTGTATTCTCTTGGCTTAGAGATAAAATCAGAATAATTAATAATAATTAATTAAAGGTGCGACAGTTATTGCATAGCATATAAATTGTTGGAGAAGCTGCATCTACAGGCATTGCTGTAGATGCATGTTAAATTCAAAGCCAATTGACGACGAGGCTTCAACAAGTCTGGAAACGTGACATTTAATTCGGAAAATCTTTGTGAAGGTTAAAGAATGGCAAATAAGATTTGTATCTTCATGAAAATTGAAATTTCGGAAGTGGAAGAAACCAACGCGGAGAGACGCTTTTGAACTTCCTGTTGGCAAACGGCTTATTCTTGATGAACAGCTTTCACTCTAAGCAACCTAATCGAAGGTGGACATGGATAAGCCCAGACGGAAAGACAAGGAATGAGATAGACTTAATAATCACTGATAAGAAATCCATACCACAGGACGTATCAGTGCTGAACCAAGTCAATGTGGGAAGTGACCACAGAATGGTGAGAGCCACAGTCCAAATCGATATAGGCAAAGAAAGATACAGGTTGACTCAGCCAAAGAGAATACGAAAATGGAGCAATCTAGAGAGTGCTGAGAAATACCAAGAAACCATCAACAGAACCTTATAAAATACACAAGCCATGGAAACATCGAAGAATTGAACATAACAGAATCCGTCATCGAAACAGTTAGAAGATGCTGCCCAAATCACATACGAGAAAGTAAAATAAGCCAAGAAACAAGACAAATGATTGAAGATCGAAGAAACCTACAAAAACACGACAACACTAATACCCAACTGATAAACCAACGGAGCAAATAAATCTCAAAAATATCAGAAGAGACATAAGAAATTACAACAACGAACAAATAAAAGACATCATAGAGAATTACAAAAGCTTGAAGATCCTGAAAAGAAAACTTAGTAATGGTAAGAACGAGATACTAAAACTTAAGAATAAGAATATACAGACCACTACAAATAGAGATGAAATACTCCGAATAGTTGAGGAATTTTATGAAAACCTGTACAAGAGTAGCATAGAGTTGGAAAAAACACCTAAATAAACACAAAAAGCTAGCGGTGTCATGAACCAAGGGTCAGAAGAACTACCAGAAATCAAAATAGACGAAATTAAATCAGCTATGCAGCAAATGGAGAACAACAAAGCTCTAGGAGAATACCAAATACCTATTGAGGCAATTAGAATGGGAGGGGAAACTCTGCTACGAAAAATCAAGGATCTTTTTAACTTGTGCTTAGAAAATGCTTCTATCCCAGAAAAGTGGAATAATGTAACGATGTTGCTGATTTATAAGAAGGGAGATGCTGCGGACATGGGCAACTACAGGCCAATTAGCTTGCTGTCGCATTTGTATAAATTGTTCACTAAGATCATTAGCAAAAGATTGGAGAGGAACTCGACTTTTACCAGCCAGTCGAGCAGGCAGGCTTCCGATCAGGTTTTGGAACAAACGATCATCTCCTAACATTGAAACTATTGATCGAGAAGACACTTGAGTACATCAGACCTTTGGTGCTCATTTTCATTGACTTCCAAAAAGCTTCTGACACGATCGAGACAGTAGCCCTCCAACAATGTCGCATAGATTAATAGATACACTCGTTTACTGTATAATATCTACCACAACTCAACTGCAAGTATAAGACTTCACAAAAATAGGAAGAGGTGTTCGACAGGGAGACACCTTGTCTCCAAAACTTTTCACTTCAGTGCTCGAATACGGTTTTAAAAAACTCAACTGGGAAAACAAGGGAATTGACATAGACGGGACAAAATTGAACAACCTACGGTTTGAAGACGACATTGTTCTCATCACGGCTAATTTACAGGAGGCTGGTGTGATGATAAAAGAACTGAATGAAGAGATGGTAAAAGTAGGGCTCTGCATGAACAAACAACAAACGAAAATCATGACGAACCTAGTATTTGGAGGAACCATCACTCTAGACAGCGACATCATTGAAGAGGTTAGCGAGTACAAGTACTTAAGTCACGAATTGAGAATATGCAGAGACAATCAGACACATGAGATGAATAGAAGAATAGGGTAAGGCTGGGGAGCATATGGAAAACTTCGAGACCTATTGAGCAGTGACATACCGACTAGCCTGAAAAGGAAACTATTTAACGAATGTGTTCTACCGGTACTGATATACGGAGCGGAAACTCTCACGTTGACTAGAAATACTGTTCACAAATTGGAGGTAACTCAACGGAAAATGGGGAGGGCCATGCTGGGAATAAAACTTCAAGATAGGGTGAGAACACAGAGATAAGACGAAGAACAAAAGTTGACGACATGATAACGCTAAAGTGGAAAGGGGCGGGACATGTTGCTCGGCTCAAGGACGAAAGATGGTCTATAAAAATATTGAACTGGCGAAGAAGAGATAAAAGAAGTAGAGGAAGACCCCCAACTCGCTGGAGCGATGATATTAAAAGAGTCACCGGTCATTGGATGAGAGAAGCCCAAGATAGGATACATTGGATGTGCTTAATGGAGGCCTACGTCCAGCAGTGGACACAACAGGCTGGAGGATGATGATGATGATGATGAAAATTGATCCAACTATGGAACGAAGTCTTATTTTCAAGAGGCAAATTGCTAATACCACTGCTGTAGGAAGCAAGAAAAAATACAGGTTTTCAAACCATTGTGTAAGCTTGAAGATGATGATCATAATGTACTCTCGGCATATTTACGGAACATATACATCTGGAATAAAGAGTTTATACTGTACATCAAACCGAATTGCATCTTCAATAATATTCTAGCAAGCCAATATTTGCTTCGATTTTTTATCAGAAGAACTTGGTACAAGTGTATCACAAAATTGACATTGCTGTTTAATCGCAATCTCTCTCGCGTCAAAGCAGACCGACGTCCTAATAGCGAAATAAGTCATTAGCGGCAATCTTGCTTGAAGACCAAGACCGAGCTCGCGAGAGACTGTGTTTTCTTGGTCTTGTAATTGAACAATACTTGCCAAAAGCAGAGTTTTCATCAATTGTGGAAGAATCTTTAATAGCTAATATTATATGCAACGTGATGCAACAGTAGGAAAATTGCAAAAGTTTTAGTGTTTCACCAACCTTATTTCAGAATCTAGCTCTTAGATACATCTTCACTGTGAAATATTTCATTGAACATTGGAATTAACATTTGTGGTGCTATACGAATGGTGCAGGACTTCACGAATATAATTTTTTTTCAACTCCGCAAAAAAATATTTACACTAAACGAAATATTACTTAAAGCTTTCAAGCTTTAAGATCGAGGGTATCGAGGACTATGGCAGAGCGTTTCAAGGAGGAACGTGAAGGTGAAAATGATAAATAGTCACGCGGAGCTTGCCTTGTTACGCTTGTTTTGCTACAGCTTGTCCAAACTTGTTCCTACATGTGACAAGGCTGCTGCGCACACTTGAAAACACAATTTTCTTCCAGAACAGCCTACTTGTTCGAACCAACATCAGAATATGAAAGATATCGATCTGACTTCAAAACAAATTGAGCAGAAAAACTTCACGAATATTCGAATGTATTACAATTTCGTAAAGTTCATTTTTTCTATCGATAAGGCCGTGTATCCACAACCTCATCCAAAAAATGGACTGGATGAAATACCTAAGCAATATTTCTCACGCATCCCACTAAAAACCGTTCTCAAACTTGAACTTCACTTAAAACTTTCAAAACGTAAAAATGACCTCATCAATTATTCACCTTGTTTAGAAGTGGCTGGGGAACAGATGAGAAATATGCGCGAACATTTTACGTGTGACGATCCGTCATTTTCAGCGTGGTAGACGACGCTTTGCATCGAAAATGATCAAGCAGGTGAATAATATATACCATTACTCCCGTGAGAGAGCGCCGATGGCGACTGCTGAATGCGAGAGGCGGCGAAAAATACAGGCAGAATATTGATTCCATATTTCAAGAATATGCTGCTAATCCGCGAGCGAGCGATTTGAAGGGGAAAACCTCTGTTAGTTTGAGTAGAAGTCTCGACACTTCCGGGAATTATAAGAGACCTTTTTAACTCGAAACGGTATCCCACTAGAAATTAGAGAGGCTCTTTTGTCAGGAGTTTATCGCATGACATTTTTAGATTATAAACAACGAAAGAATTTATCTGAACCATTCATGTTGGAAAGCAAAACGTGCTTTAAAATCAATGAAGGTGCGTAAATTGTAAGGTTTGATAGTATACTTTCAGACAATTGGTAAATAATGTTTCACAATAGCTTCCGCTAATATTTTTCAGATTTATTTCAAAATATTACTGATACTTACACATCAAAGCAGTTATTGATGAAGCTTGGTCCCATTCGCATAGCGGTTTCAGGACACAACATGGCGATTTGGACAGCGAAGCTATTTTAATAATAATAATCTTTATTTATTTTCAATGAAATAAAACTATGGTATTTAGATTTTCACTATACTAACAAAACTATGTCCGGTTTCACCACACTGTGGCTTCATCAGATAGATACAAACTTATGAACAGAGTTATTCCTTATATATTAGTCTGTTGGAAAACCCATCGGAGTTTCTTACTTTATGAATTGAAAAGATTGAGTAAAGGAGAAGGATTTAAATTCAAGCTAATTCTAAGATGTGCAACCAACACACAAAATATCTGGTTCCTATCCAGTTTTTTGAAGAACGAAGTATTTCCGAATTATATAAAATTGAAGACACATAATATCAGCCCCGCAGCCCGAAATGGATTACTACAAGGCAAAAAGAAATAGTTGAAGTTAGACATCAAGTTTCAATATAGCCAACGAGACAACTACATCTTTTCAAAGGTAATCCATTCGGAGTTGCTTCATAGATTGCATTCAGTAGAATTTGACATTTTAGATTCCGTAACAAGATTCAAAGTTCATTCATTAATTCACAAAAAGTATAAAATTTAGTTGCGAAAATTAAATAGATTATTGAGTGATAAACCTGAAACTTCAAAACTCAAGTCCAAATTTTCCGATCACCAATTTTATGATAGGTTCAGTAATTTTTCCGAAGATGAAGTTTCATTTCTAGAAAAGGGTTTTAAACATAATTTAGAGTCAAATAACGCTCGTCTCCATTTCGATCTGCTAGGAATTGAAACCGAAATAGCTCTAAATTATTCATCGCAAGCCAAACACCTAAAACACTCTTCAGCGTTACTATTTCAAAAAGAGTTCAATAGTTTTCAACCTAAGAAATTCGAGAGTACAACTTTAAAGTCCATTAAATTTAAGTCCGCATCTGAAGATATCATATTCACCAAAGCAGACGAATGTCATACAGTCATAGCCTTAAATAAGCAGATTATTTATTGAACACCCAGAATTTCATTGAATCGGGTAGTTATGAAAAAATTGATAAAGATCCAACGAATAAATTTCAATCCATAGTAAAGAACGCTTTAGAGTATGCCAAGTCTATAATACCTACCAACCAAAAATATAAACTTTTCGTTGACAACCCGCAATCACCAAAACTTTACTCCCTTGTCAAACTCCATAAAACAGGGCATTCCACTAGACCAGTTTTTTCATATTTTCAAGCTCCAGCTGCAAAACTTTCACGCTTTCTCATAGACATCATTCAACAGTAAGCTAATTTTCAACCTAAATTCTCAATAAATAACTCTTCAGTCCTAATAAATAAAATTCAGCACACGACACTATTACCGAACGTTAAACTTATGTCATGGGATGTAGTAAATCTCTTCCCTAGTGTTCCACCTAGTGATACAGTGAAACTCATCAACAACGCCCTTCAAATTAATAAAGTCAATCCGGTAATTCAGTCAGAAATCTTACACCTTTTAGAAATTTGTTCAGAACAAAATTATTTTAACTTCAAGGGAGTATTATATAATAGTAAAAAATGTTTAATCATGGGTAATCCTCTGAGCCCTCTACTCATTGAAATGTTCATGGATAATATTGAAAAAACTATCCAAAAACATCCGTTATTCAAATACTTTATTTATTGGTTTAGATATGTCAACGATATCATTTGTTGTTTCACTGGCACAAACAGACAATCAGATTCATTCAAAACATTCATTAACAAAATTCACGATAATATTGAATTCACGTTAGAGATAGAAACAGAAAACTCCATTAACTTTCTGGAACTATTACAAAAATTAACGGCAGACATGATTTTTCTTTTTTTCATAAGCCATCGCATACAGATATTACAATTCACAGCTCATCTACACATCCTTATCCACATAAATTAGCTGCATACAATAGTATGGTACATAGTCTCATTAATATCCCTATGTGGCAAAATAATTTTATGAAAGAGCTAATTATACTAGCTACAGCCCTAGTATAATTAAGAACATGATTTCACGCAAAAAATTTCAAAAAGCAATCCAGGAAGTATTTCCAAATACAAAAGTTCAAACACAAAATGCCACAGCTTAATTTATATTGGTAATCCTAGTCTAAAATTAAAATCATTCCTTTCGCATTATAATTTCAATATAGCATTCCGAACTGATAATTCTTTAGGCCGAAATATCATAAACTGGAAATCGAAGATTGATAAAGGTAATAAATCCAGTGTTTATAAATTGTCTTGCGGGGATTGTAATGAAATTTATATTGGTAGAACTTTCAGAAATTTCATAGTTAGATTATCCGAGCACAAACGTAGTTTTAATTATCATAATTCAAATTCCTATTAGTCTAATCACTTACTCGAAGAGAACTTTAATGATAATTTCAAAATTTTACACAATGAAAATAATAGATAAAATTTCAATCTATGGGAAGTTTTAGAAAATGATAAAGAAAAGAATTCAAGGAGGTTACTTAATAGTCAATTAGATCTAAATCCTTCTCCTTTACTCAATCTTTTCAATTCATAAAGTAAGCAACTCCGATGGGTTTTCCAATATACCCCTTGTACTTGTACCTATTGTAACCTTAAGTAGGAAATAAGAAATAAGGAATAACTCTGTTCATCAGTTTGTATCTATCTGATGAAGCCACAGTGTGATGAAACCGGTCATAGTTTCGTTAATTTAGTGAAAATCTACCATAATTTCATTTCGTTGAAAATATGTATATCGATTTTCATCAAGTAACGACCTCCTCAATCAAATCAATCTTTAGTTGTATGTTGGTCACAGTAGGATATACTCGTCAATTGAAAATCTTAAAATTAAAACTTAATAGCTAGTCACTAACTAACTAACTAACTAACAAACATAATGTATACAATGGAATTATAGGAACAGTTCGTTTCACATTTTTTCTAAGTGTGACGGTCGCCCAGAAACTCGTACTTCACTAATCAGCAGTTGGCTCACCGTAGACTTGAACTGTTTAGGTTTCAGGTCCCTTATTCGCGAGGGACGCTTATTAAAGAGTTTCTTTCCGTTCGCTCTCGGCGACGTTTCGGCGAAAATTGCGAAAAATCCTCAGGGCTTTGTCGTTCGAGCTACAAGGTTCAAATTTGGCACGGAACTTCCTCAGGCCCTTCCCCACTGGAAAAAAAATTACTCGCGGTGGCTTTGGGCCCCCTATTTTCTCGGCGTCGCTTCTTCTCTGCCCGGTTCAAATTACCGTTATCCCCTCGGATTATTCCCGAAAAAGGCCTTACAAGATGAGGTCTTTTTCTTGGATTTTTGATTATATGAATTTCATTGTTTCTGTGTAAGTTTGCTTTTGGACTCTACAATTATTTCAGCAATCTTATGTTAATGTAGAATGGGATTGTTGATGATATTTTTGCTCTTCAGAATATTTATAATAATAATTATAACTGACCCTCCACCGTATTGCTCAGTTCCTGCGAAGTTCGCTTGATTGTACCGTTCCCCTCGATGCCTCCATATTCTATCTCTACCATCCACGAAATTCATACAATATCGGCTCTCATCACTAAATAAAACTCGTCTCCACTGATTGATTGTCCATGCTACATGCTCCCTAGCAAACGCTAATCTTGCTACCTAATGGGCTCTATCGAGTCTTGGTGCTCTTGCTTGCGCGTATGATCTCAGACCAACTTTATTTAATCGTCTTCTGACTGTCCTCACACTGACCTTAATGTTATCCACTGCTTGTAAAAGATTACGTGCCTGAACAGCAGTAAGACGAGGATTTCTTATGATTTGATTGACGATGAAACGTTCATGTATAGCGCGGGTTGCCCGATTTCTTCCTTGTCCTCGCCTCCTTACGTATAATCCAGTTTCCCTGTAACGTCGGTAGATTCGATGGATAACCGACGTCGAGACACCCAACATGGTACCGACTGAGCGGTAGGTGCGCCCTTCCTCGATCAATGTAACTGCCCTTGCTACTGAGGTTGGTGGTAAATCTCTCATTCTGAATGAAAAATACCGTTTCGAAAGTAAACAGTAAAAGAATCACAAAACACCGCAACCGATCGAATTTGTATCAAATCAAAGAATGGAAAACTCTCATTCTTTAAACAAGTGCAAATGTGGTCATATACAAAAAAACGTGTGTTGTATTTCATATTTGATAAAAAAAGGTGTGCACATGTGTAAATGAAAAGTTTTATCAATGGTCCCAGAATTCGGTTGTGCATTTTAATACCTACCGACTGTTATCTCCTATGAATTCCTAATATTCACCAAATTAACCAAATTGTCATCAATAATTAATGCAATTCGAACATAAAAATCGCAAACGACAATTTCGACACGCCTGAGTGATAATAAGAAAATTCCAAATTGATAGACGAATTTTAATGACAATTTCTTGATTCAATGGAATTTCTCCAAAATGGTGATTTTCCACTTGAAATTAAATATATTTTGCAAAAATAGAGATAAACGCATGAAACAAGAAGGGCGTTACTGTAGGAAGATGTGTCTTGACAGACCATGATATTGTACGTTTCAACTCGGACCACGAAATTCCACAGGGTGTTACGATTTTTTGCCAAAAAAAACACTTTAAGTTTTGCCCCTGTTTGAAATTTTTCTTGTTTTCTCTTATAATTTCTACAAAGCAGAAGAGTTGATCTATAACTTGCCGAAAAAATCATCTAAATCGGTTGAGAATTAGGAAAAATATCGAACTTGCCTCCGAGTGTATATAAAAACCCTCAAATATCTAGGATAATTTTCTGTCTGTACTTGTACCTACCTACTCACCTGTTATTCACTTGAAAATGACCGTAAGGTCGAAACCGGTTGTGATTATTAAATAAATTGTCAAAATGTGACAAAAGTGACTTTTTTTCGTTTTACTTTGAAGATGAAATTCCATAAAATGAATAGATCATCAATACTATCAATAAACTTTGTACAAACTCAAGTGAAATCACCCTTAATAACCAGCTAGACTTCTCCAATACTTAATATCAAATTAGGCAAGTATCTAAATAAGTAAGTTCAGTTCCTGTAGTTTGTTTGTTTGTTTTTCCTTTAACGTGCTCTGTTTCTGCTATTCGGCTAATGACACGCCAGGGAATTCTGTCACCTCACTAACCCGGAAATTTTGCCGAACCCCTCTCGTGTCGAGGGAAGGGATCTTTAATGTCCAACACATCTCTGTTAGACAGGACCGACAGCTTTACATCTCCTCCGAAAGATGGACACTCAAGCGATTCCCAGAATCCGAAAAATCGCACCGACTTTGTGGGGATTGAACCCAGGTAACTCTGCGTAGGAGACGAGCATCATATCCCATACGCCACCGAGCCGGCTAGTTCCTTTAGTTGACCATTTGAAAATGACCTGACGGCCGAAACCGGTCATTTCGTAATAAAAAAAAATTGTGTAAAGTATAAAATATATTTTACTTCATTTTCATTGTAAATGTTACCTTACTTATTGGACACTGTAATATATTTATTTCAAAAATTTCTTTGAAATATCTTGAATACCTCCGGTTATTTCTTAGATAGTTAAGCAAGGGATCTCTGATAAACATGAAATTGTATGAGGTGGAAAAAATGCACAAACGAAAACAAAAAGTGAACGGAAATAATTGAAGATTAAATTCGTATACTATTAGTGGTCTTAAAGGGTACATATTACTTATGTTTTTATTGCAGTTTCACTGTTAGATATACAATGAAATTATTTCATTCTCTCGATATTAAACGATTCTCGGGAGAGAGAGAGATTGAAAATAACTGTATGCAAACAACACTTGTCATTATTGCCTATATCTGTATATGATACCGAGTAATATATTGTTTTTCAGTCGGTATGAAATCCACCTGGTTTAATGCGAGCGTATTTTATTCAACCTTTGAATGATTTTATTGCGACCTCACACGATGGGCTATTTACATAGGAAGATGGTCACTTCGGTTATAGTCGCGACACCCATTTTTATTTTTGCGTGATACGGAAACGTACAACAGGTTGCTGCATCTTGAAGAAGACCTTATGATATCATTCGATATTTAAATAAGCTACCAACTGAAAATATTGGTTGATAAGAAATTTTATATCGTTGAGATAAAACTTGACTACAGAATTGCACTTTTCGTTTGATGAATGACTTGATGCTTACTAATTTGACGTCGCTGATACTAAATATACCTTCATCTGTTTTCTGACAGGTCTTGTTCACTAGTTATAGCTTTTTTAAAAAAATACTTAATTACCGTAATAATTTGCTGTAAGTTGAAAACAATATTGGTTGAACTTGCTTTAACTTGGTATGGCATCGTCAAGAAATGTTAATTTAATTTGCGGAAAGTATATATTTCGAGAATACAGTTTAAATGTGACAAATCCGTGATGCTTGAAGAAATTACTTTGGGCATCCGCTGGAAATGCGTGATAAGCTTTGGGTTCGTCAAAAGGTTTGTAGTGTGTTGTGTTTCTACTAGGTTCGCAACAAAATTCTCGCTGTTTTTCTATGAAAATACAACTTAATTGTGAAAAATTATTACAAATGAATCATTCAAAATATTGCCCATCGCTAGCTACAACTATTTCCCATCTTTCTGGCAGAGCTCGAATACCGTGACGGTAGAAGTGTTCGTCTTTTGAGGCTATCCAGGAATCAAGCTATTTTTCGAGCTCTTCATAAACACCTCAAAAAAGTTTAGGGAGCACTTCTGAATATGGATATATCGTATCCAGAACGATCAATATGGATGATTTTTTTAAAGAGATGAACACCTGCATCAATTTCTCACGAAATTATGTAGAGTGCCGCAACAGATTTTTCAGTTTTTTTTAAGAAAAACTAGAAATGCAGCAGATGCGACGCTGCTTTATAATCATTTCATGTATTCAGTGTTTGAAATCAGTTAGTTGGCACTTTGTTTCTGTTGTAAGCACAAAAAAAAGTTTTGTGATTCGACCATGGAAAGACGAAATTTGACTAGAGAAGAGATGTTACGAGCCGTTGGCATGCTCCAAGCTGGGAGCTCACAACGGGAAGTATCCAGGGTTCTGGGAAGTAGCCCAAGTGTCATAAACCGTTTATGGTTTCAATGAGAGGTAGCGTAGAAGCACGCCATACAGGTCGTTTCAGGATTACTACAGTCGCCCAAGACCGATATTTGGTTTCACAAGCCAGAAGAGATCGTACTACCACAGCATCTCAATTAGCTCAAGAGCTATCACGAGTTCATAATGTACAAATTTCCGACCAAACTGTGAAAAATCGACTGCACTAAGGTCAACTCCACTCCAGACGTCCTTTAAGAGTTCCACAACTGACCCAAGGAAATCGCGCTGCTCGTTTAGCTTGGTGCCAAGAACACGTAAACTGGGATCAAGAGAGGTGGGCCACAGTTCTCTTCAGTGATGAATCTAGATTTAGTTATTATCCTGATTCGGGAAGAATTTGAATATGGAAGGAACCTGGAAAGCAAAACCGTCTCCAGCATGCTCGAGAAGTTGTTAGACAGGAAGGTGGATCAGTGATGTTTTGGGGAGGTATACGCCTTGGTGGAAGAACTGACCTCGTTTTCGTACAGAACTACCTCACGGGAAATTATTACGCAAATGAGATAGTTTTACTCGTAGTGGTACCGTATCTCCAAACAATGGGTCAAAATCCACTCTTCCAATAAGATAGTGAATCCGTTTTTCATCACCTGTTACGATACGATGAAGGAAACCCTTTCTTTTCTGCCGCTGGAGCAGTTGTTCACAGGCGAAAAAACGACGCTCAACCTCTCTTGGCTTCAAATCATAAGGAACCCAGGCTCCTTGCTTTTGAATCATTCCCAGCGCATGCAATCGCTTGGAAATGGCCTGACCGGTAACTCCTAAGGCTGAACCAAACTCTTCTTGTGTTTGGAACGGATCTTCATGGAGCAATGCCTCCAATTCAGCGTCTCCGAAGATTTTTGGCCTTCCTTCACGTAGATGGTCGTCCACATCGAAATCACCGTTTTTGAAGCGACGAAACCAATCCTGTCACGTTGTATCACTTAAAGCAGCATCTCCGTAAACTCTTTGGAGCTCTATACGAGCTTCAGCCGCCGTTTTCTTCGAATGAAAGGAGAAAATCAACACTTTCCTCAAACGACGATTATTTGGCACAGAATCAGACATTTTCTCACAACTAAAAGTAAAGCAAAATCACTAATGTGTCACAGTGGTTTGTTTACCATATGTCTAAGCTTTGTGCAAGACGTTCTTGATATGTAAAAATCGACCAGCACTTACTGCTGGATCCTTCTATTGACAAATAGCGAAAACTCAGTTGCGCACCTAATATGTTCATGGAAAAATAAGAAAACAAAAACTTTCCGGTAAGAAACTGTTGAGATCTGGAAAGACCTCGTTAACCACTATGATGTCTGTTGTTTTTGTTTGTCCAACATAACTGGTATTAACCAAAAAATTCGAGCCAAAAGGGAATATCTTTTCATACAGTCGGCATATAGACGAATTTTGAGCCGTAGAAGTTCCCTTTGTACTCAAGCTAATGCTTCACAGCAGAAGTTGAGACATTGAGACCAAAATTGATGGTAGTGAGAGTGACTTTGAATATGACTTGAAATCACCGAAATTATTCAATCGAGATGATTTAAACGACCAAATCAGAGTTCTCGCATACAAAATTCTATCATCGACGGTCCATGAATGCCTAGCCAAAGCATCAAAAGCAATCGTAGGGTAATAACAATGCGGGTTTGTCCAAGCAGGCCAACAACAGATGAAATTGATACCTCAAAGCCGATAATGGAGAAGGCTTACAAACACGGAATAGATCTCTGAATATTATTTATCGACTTTGTGCAAGCATTTGACTCAATAAGATCAGAACTTATGACAGTCCTAGAAGAACTTGGAATACACTCGAAATCAAGAAGATTGATCTGGATGACACTAAGAGAAACAAAACCCGAAGTAATAATCCGAAAAGGAGAAACAAGAGAATTCATATTGGACAAAGAACTGAACTGAACTGACGCTTTGTCAGCTACACTTTTCAACCTAACACTAAAGTACGTACTAAAAAAAATAAATAAAAGTATTCTGAGTGTGTAACTGAAACTAGGGTCACCCCTGTACCTTTTTTCTATTCGAAATATTTTGATGAAATTTGCGAATCGAATAGGAGACAACATTTTGAATTTGATAACATTAATATGTTGGACATTTCGTTTCCGGTTATGCTGGAAACGATGATAACATTCGATTCTCAAATGGGACACCCTGTATTTTTTGTTAATTTTATCCTACGACCTTTTGATATATTTTTGAAAGAAAAACAAAACACATATTTTTTCTGCCATTTTCATCTTTCGTTCTAGAAGGCCATGAACAGTGACAATTGGCTTTGCTCAACATCTATCACGAAAACACAAGATTGTATCTAAAAATTTAATTGCCAATTTTTACGGGGTGTCAAAATTGATAAACAAAACAGCGAAAACGAAATACTTATAATAAATGTTCAAAAATACCACCATTCTCTCAAACACACCATCGCATACGATTGATGGTTCCCCTCACAACATTATTTAACTATTGGGCTGTAATGCCTGCAATAGCCTGACTCAAACGGTTCTCCAATTCTTGTAGGGTTCTAACAGGTGTTTGGTAAACCTCATTCTTCAAATGGTCCCATAAGAAGAAATCCAGTGGACTCAAATCTGGCGATCTAGTTGGCCATCGTATGCGACCATTTGTACCTATCCATGTTTCGGGAAAAATTTTGTCGAGATACCGCGAGACCTCCTGTGTGTTGTGAGGAGGTGCACCATCTTGTTGAAAATATATTTCATTCACAACAGCTAATCTCTATCTCTCCCCTGTCAATGAACCTTCAAATATTAAATATCTTTCCATCATCTCCATCCAGACATTGAACTCAAAACGTACTTGGAAGTTTTCATCTTAATATCTGTGCTCATTTTGGTCGACCAGTACCTGGAGCTATTATGACAAATCCACCTTTAGTATCAGGGAATCGCATAATATCGCCTCCGTTGCATCTAAAATTAGGGCTCATGAAACAATTTGTTAAAGCTTTTAACAAAAATGAAAATTGTTTCTTTTTCTTGTCCAAAAGTTCCCAAAGCTGAGCGCAGAAGAGATGGTACCGGGCATCTTTGATGGGCCACATATTAGATCATTCATAGAAGACACAAGTTTTACGGGAACTAAACTACAGCTGATACAGAAGTTTTAATCACAGATTTGAAATCGTCATAACGTGCCATAACTCAATCATCAGAATCGATGTTGTTCGTTGTTTTCCTACTAAATACAGACAGATGAATTAACATCCAGTATCAGTATTCACCGATTAACAATCATAAAAACTAAAAATCCCAAAAGCATTACAATCACAATTAAAACAACATAAAATTACATAACAATATAAAAACTTTGAGTTCAGTCAATACATAAATCAGTAACTTCAAAATCTATTTAACAATTTACAATTCCCTCAAGCAATATCCAAGTGCCACAGAGGCACAATAAGCTAGAGAGTAACAAAAAACCGAGAAAATAATTGTTTTTTTTTCACGATGTGCCATCTTATACGGCTTTGCAGTTCGCGGGAATTTATCTCATATCGTTCAACAACCGCCCTGTTCACCTGATTTGGCTCCGTCTAACTTTTGGCTGTTCCGGAGTATGTTCTTCAACACTTTTTGTTGTATGTTTGATGGCTCGACCTTCATTTAGCTCGGGTTGGAAAGGAAGGTTGCGAATTCGATAATTAACCAGATAACTCCGCAAATTTAAGGATCAGAACCTTTTTGTAAACAATCCCAGACTATGGAATGAGGATTCAAAAAAATTCGGAATCAATTAAGATAAAATCGGAATAATAAATCGTTAACTTTCCATGAATAAAATAAAGTGTAAAATCTCGACACTAATCGAAAGGACTAAGAGTTTAATACAGGTTGTTTCAACAGTTAACATATTTAGTTTGAGTGGTGAACTCGAAACGGAATGTTAATTGTACTTTTTCTGTTTCGTTTGTAGTATACAGGCTGTTTCTTAGGTCTCTTTCCCGAAGAGAACTTTTAAACTGATTTTTGATATCAGTAAGAGGGATAGTGGTTTCAGCATGATTGTGCAACACCACATTGTCAACCAGTAACCTGCTTTGTCAGAGAATTAATACTGATTTAATCAAGCCGATTTTTTTATAGAGTTGTCCAAAGAACTTAAATTAACTAAAATGTTACTGTGCTAACAATAGGAGACTAAGTTTAGATCGAATTGGAAAATAGACTGGGAAATTCTAGTCTAGAACTAGATACAAAAATTTCATCATGCAGATGATCAAAATAAAAAGTTTGTGAGAGTTCTTAGATATGAAGACACAGATGATTTGGACTTTGTAAAGACCTTATGTTGCATTAAGCAGGCGTGTAAGGTCATCCTTAAAACAGAATATAATACAATGTTTGGCACACTGCAAGAACGTTTATAAGAGTGTATTGGCGTCGAAGGATAATGCATTGATGGAATTGAGATGAACTTTGTATATTAATAAAGAGTTGAATTTTTATTTGGACAGGTATTCGAGAAAGTTTTTCCGTATTACTTTATTTTCAGTTCAGTATCTCATATCCCAAGTGGGATTGTGTGTAGTGCATTTGATCAATTCCTCGAACGTCACATCGGCGAAACCAAATAACCCATAAAAATTTATACAGTTCGCCGAAAATAGCTGGCCGAATAACGGAAAATGCATCGGAAACTCGAACTTGGGAATTTTTATCACTAAAAAATCGCTTATTACAAAGTGCAATGACTCCGTAGAAATTACTGCGGGAAGTGCACACGCGCTGAGCCCGAGGCGGAACGCCGTAATTCTTTTTTCACGTTTTTCGGTGGGCGGCAATTTAAACACGAAGAAGAAGCAAACTAAATAGATTGTCGCACGTTCTTTCTCTGGTTTCGGGTATGGATATTACGAAATTATACATTCCTGGTTCCGAGGCGAGTAATCGAATGGACCGTTGTTTGCTTCGGATACTTGACGCTAATTATCACTGTTGACCTCTCGGACTCTTATGATGTTTCTGCGTAAATTCTGAATGTAAACTGACACTACATTAGCTTCGATTTATTTATGATTAATGATACGTGAAATCGATCATAGTAACCGCAGATATTAATTAATGAATCTTCTTTCTGTCGAATGACTCGAAGGTAATCTTGAAATCTACTTATTCAATTGGGAATTTGCGCCGTTCAGGAATCAATTTATACACACGAAAAATTTCATTGAAATCCGTCTAGCTTCTTAGCAGTAATTTATAAAATAGTACATTCAGAGAAGGTGTAGAGTAATAAAAGCTCATTCAATATGCAAATCTCCTGTCCATGATGTACGGAGGCACGTCGACAAATCGGAGAACTTCTGTTATCTTACTTGGGGCTAGGTATATTTATAATGACGGTCGACGAAAAAGAATTCCCCTTATATAACTCAACGTTAAACCCGACTAGCTGTAAAATCTATCCTTGTTTTTCTCATCTTATTTTACAGGGTTTTTAAAAAAGACACGGCAATATTGAGGAGAAAAAGTTCATACAAACAACACTTGACGTTTTTGAATTTGAGAATTTCAATATCGTTCATAAGGTGGGTTCGAGAGAATAAAATGACCGTGAAAACAATTCCGTATCGTTTTCCAGAATTCATTAAAATGCGAGAAGCGGAAAGGTCAACGGGAGCTTACGGAAATAAATTGGCGTTTCTGCGTTTCGCGCAGATAACTGTATGTCGCGTGTTCACGCGTCGGAAACATCATCTTCGTTTATTTATGCGCCTTAGAACAAAACAAAAAACGAGATTTATCAGAATGGATTTCACTGATTATTGACCGCTTAACTGCATTTCTCTATGTAAATGAAAATTTTGAATTAATTTGAATTACAAACGAATAAGGTATTGTATGAGTTATTTTATATTATTTATTACACTCCAGTACAAAAAGTATAAGATTAAAAGTCTTAATAATCGTTCTGTTGGTGTTATACTGAACTTAACTCTCAGTATAGTCCATTCAGAAATGGGTAGAGTAAAAAGTCACTAGGTGTCATGGCGGCCATTGGTGAGCGCTCATCGCTCGGGTTTTGGTTTATAATCGAATATCGCGTTGCATCCAATGTGCAGGATCGGTATAACTCTGTGTACTCTCATGTGAATAATAAATGACCAATTTGTGGAAAGAAAACTCAACAAATACCATCGAACAACCACCGTATTCACCTGATATGGCTTCAGCCGACTTTTTTCCAAAACTCAAATTACTACTTCGAGGTGCCCGTTTTGAATGGATAGGGAACATAAAAGAGAAGTGTTTTGATGATTGGATTATTCATTGGCGTAAATGGATCATTTCGAAAGGGGCCTACTTTGGCGATACGATAAGTTTGAATGAAAAATAAATACCAGGTATGTAAATATTTTTATTTTTATTAGAAATAATAATAAATATAAAAAATCATATTAGCTCTACATATCACGTCAAAAAACTGTCGCTCTTTTGAAGCAAACCAGTCATTTAGCCATTTCCGTAAATTTTCGTGAGAAAGGAAGCGTTTCTCAGCAAGTGTCCCATCGATGAAAATGAGTGATAATCGGACGGAGCCAAATCTAAAGAGTAAGCCGCATGCGGAAGCATTTCGCAACTAAACGTCAAAATCGTTTCTTTGACCGGTTTTGTTGTGTGTGATGGTGCATAGTTATGAAGCAAAATCACTTTGTGTTGCCTTTTTAGATATTCTGGTCGTTTTTCACGCAAACCTCGATTCAAATCGACCATTTGTTGTTGGTAGCGTTCAGTATTAGTTTGAGCATCATCCTCATCCAACAATGCTTGCAATTCGTTCTCAAACCTTTTCGGTGTGTTTCCTCTTTCTTCGTTGCTCAAGTGAAAATCGCCATTTTTGAATTTTTAAAACCACTCAAAGCAGTGATTTACTAAGAGCATGCCCACGGTAAGCTTCGACAAGCATTCGATGCGATTCTACAGCAGTTTTCTTCAAATGATAACACAAAAGCAATTCTGTCCGCAAATCGTAGTTTCCAGGCACACAATTCGGCATGTTTAACGCTATTATTGTATACTATGCTGTTGTATTGAAAGTGTATTGTCTGATGTTGATGTCTGTAGTTGGTAGTTCAATATCTTTGTCTGATGTCAAAACAACAAGCTTTTGAATAAAATGTTCTACGATTCGTTTATAATACCATACTCTTCATTCTGTTTTTCATTTTGATAAAGCTGCTGTGTAGATTAAAGTTAAACACACATAACACGGTTATGTTTCATTGATCAAGTCCCGGTACTATTTTGGCAGAATGTATTTATTGTCACTTTCTACTTGGTTGTCACACCAACAGGTACCAGTTATCTATTGATTCAATTCATTTGTCTATAGTAAAAACAAATTCATTTTCGATTTAAGAATGCGTTTTCTTATTAATTCGAAAATATTTCAGAATTGCAGAAACGAACTCGTTAGAAGGCATCAAAGGCGGACTCTTTTATTCCCGAAAACTATTCAAATTCAGGTAGCAGTAAGAGGCATCCGAACGAAATTAAGGTAATCAGTCTCACCTGACCATGCCGATAATAACTTGCATAAATTAGCATAATGACGCGTTACTGGTATTTTCGGCAGGAAGACACAGACAACGGTGAAAAGGAAAAAAATCGTACGGATTTAGCGTGAGAGGAACAAACATATCGATTTAACGGTACCGAATTCGTATTCAACATCCGCCGTAATTTACGAGAAATGTTTTGATATTTCCGGAGAGTAAAGTTTTCGGACTTGAGATATTTTGCGTTGAGGTAAAGAATAGTAATTAAATAAACAAAAAAACAAATTTAATTGAACTTTTTGACCATATTGATTAATAATCATCTGAAGGCTAGGCAATGCCATAAAGAATATAACAAAAATAATTCTAATGGTTAAGCCCAGGGAAATATGAGCAATGAGACTCTTATTCAATGATTTACACTGAAATCTTGGAAGCAAAGTCAAGGAAGTTTTGCTCAGATATTTAATTACATACTATAATTATGAGTAAAAGTTATGATAAACTATATCAAGAAATGCTTCTTTTAATATATACAATCAATAAGACTTATCTTGGTGAAAGTCAGAAATTCTTGGTCCTGTAGAAACAGTTGAGGCAGAAGTCGTTGATCTTGAGTTCAAGTTCCAAAAGTCTCTTGTTTTCTTATGGAGTGAAAACCTCTATTTCAACTTCGGATTCATCTAGATTTCTTGGCTCCAGATATAAATTATATTTCGGCTTATGGGCTCCACCAATGACTCTCCACATACGACCTATATTTCTGATATAGGTCACTACACAGTATTTAAGATGAAGATATACCTCTAATTTTCACTAGAGAACTTTTATATAAATTAATTATTTCAAATACAAGCAACGATGATTTTCAAGTTCAAGTAATTAGTCGGGAGGTCGGCATAGAAAACAAAATGAAGATTCTGAAGCGAAGCTGGTAGGACATATCATCTGATAGCCGGATTATGCGCATTAGACTGTTAACCAGTGGCGTAACGATTTGACACAGATGGAGGGTTGACTGGAATCAGGTGTTTTGAATTTAAATTGTTGTGACGTGATTTTAGCACGTTACAAGAACTTTGTTTTTTTTTCTTGGAAGATTTCAAGAGCTCCTTCAATTCAAACTGATATTCAGCAGTGGCATTAGCTATTTACTTCGTAAAAATAAGACTTCGTTTTATAGACGGATCAATTTATCAATAAATCACAAAGCTCATTTGCAATTCTCAAATCTTCACTATGATTTTTCAAATTAATTATCACGTTTCCAGTGCTTTTTGAAGCCTCGTCTTCAATAGACTGTAGATTTAACACTCGGTTTCAGTCAAATATTCATCTTGCGATTCAAACAACTCCTGAATGTCACAGTCTCAAAAATTACTACTTGCGAAATCATCGCAATATGTGTAGACACACTGAAACATTTTTATTCAAGGAACAGTATTCAACCTTCCGTAGAATGTTAAATATTCTTGCTTGAAGGAGCTGGTTTTCCGAACCACCCTTCATAATCGTCGTCAACCAGGGTCACACAGCAGTGGTACAGCACGGTCGGATGTCATGAATATGAGCAATAGACTGCAGTTTCGTTCTCATTAGACCTCGTCAGTATTGCATACCCATTCACAACATCAGGTCACACTGTCACACGAATTGAGATGAGTAGGTGACACTATTATGTTATGTAATAAGGGCCTGGATTATTCCTTGTGTTCATAGGTTGAATTATATGCGTTGGGAGGTAAAAATGTCATTTTTATGGTTGGATGCATAGTTTCAAGTTCGCGAGGATGAAAAGGCACGTTGTCCAAAACTGAAACACTGGCAGGTCGTTCTTGTTCTGATTTTTCAAAGTACGAGGATTTGAGGAACCTGTAAATAATCAGTGGTTTAATGACACAATCTATTACAACGAAGTAGCAGAAACTCTAAGATGGAAGTCTGAGTGTCGTTTATAGCTGCAGTTACCTCGGGTTCACTTTCACCGCTCCTAACAATGCCAGTGTCGTCAGCGAACAAAAGCAGATCAGCGGCGCCGACTGCCTGCACAAGGTCGTTAATAAAGATCAGAAAAAGAGATGGTCCAAGAACTGATCCTTGTGGTACGCCACTAACAACACGATCACAGCCGGAAGCGACTCCATTCACCACTGTGTATTGAGTACGGTTCGAAAGAAAGGATAGTATGAGATTGCAACTAGCTGTATCAAACTTAAAGCATTTCAATTTATCGACCAATATGTCAAGGGATACACAATCTAACCCCTTTCCATACCCTGAACTATTAATTCCATCAACTTTCTTATAGCGTCATCAGTGGATCTGTGCTTGCGGAATCCGTACTGCCCAGCAAACAAGATCCCTGACTCCTCAAAGTACTCATGTATCAGACAAGACTCGAAAATTTTTGAGAAAATCACAAAGTTCATCAAATTTTGAATATGGAATCAAGTGACATTCAGGAGTTGTTTGATTCGCAAGATCATTTGACTGAAACCGACTTGGAGGAAATGTTGAACTCACAGACAATTGAAGACGAGGCTTTAACAAGCACTGGAAATGTGACATTTGATTTGAAAAATCTCAGTCAAGGTTCAAGAATGGCAAATGAACTATGTGATTTCTTTATGAAAATTGATATATCTATGGAACGAAGTCTAATTTTCAAAAGACAAAGTGCTAATGCCAATGCTGAATATCAGTCTGAATTGAAAGAGCTTTTTGAAACTGAAAAGCAAGAAAAAATTACAATATTCTTTAGACCTGAAGATAGTAATTAATCAATTTGGTCAAAAACTTAAATTGACTTTTTTATATATTTATTTTTTATGCATCATCCAGGAATGTTTCCCTAATAATCCCATTTAAATAACGATTCCATATTCACTGTTTTTATATTCGCGGTATACAGGATGCTACATAATGGTATGTCCAAACTTTGGGGGTAAATCTATGTGCAAATTTGAGAGGAAAAGTTCATATAAATATGGGTCCGCAAAAGCTTCGTTACGGAGCTCCTGGGTGTTGAAATTTCCGGAAGAAAATGTTTTTTTTTCAAAACTCCTGCAGTTTTTGAGAAATTTAGTCCAAATTTAGAATGTAAGCTACAACCTCCACACTACACGTCCTAGATTTTAACTGAAATCTAACCTAACCCCTCAAACATGTCCGACCGTTCGGTAAGGAGAATTTTGCATAAGGATTAATTTTCCATCCCTATAAGATTATTGTGGTTCAGGAGTTGATACCTTGTGACATCTAAAATCGTGGGAATTGCGCCTAAGAAATCAGGTGGTATGCCTGTTTGAAAATTTTAAGAACTACTGTGTCAGACAGATCGTTTGAGAAATTCATGAATGAAAGTTGCATTCAACTCTCATCCAATTCAGGTCGAAACGAGAACAGAACCGCAGAAAATTCGAATTTCATTACATTTTCCTACTATTCGAGTCTCTCAATATCAGCTAATAGGAAAAGACTGGAAAAAATGTTCAAATTACCATGCATTTCACCGGATAGCCATTAGCAAGATTTTCTCCCATCATTCGCTAAAAGCTTTATCGGTTTTGTTCTATGCCAATCGCATTTACTCCGTCTGTTAGAAAATTTATCGACTTCTTTGTTCGGAGAGGCCGTCGTTCCCGAAAATGTCCATAGCCCGCATTTAATTAGCCCCCTCATATCAGCTATGCGATGGACGTTCACTTAATTGTTTCAATTTCATCCGAAAGGGGTGTCGAAAAAAGTTAATTAGGTCTAAACGTCGACGTTCCGCAGTATATACGAACCCATCGAGCCGTTGGTCCGATATCCAACTGGTCTTTTTGCCATTATTTTCGAACGCAACGCCAGAATGTCCGGCGAAATTTTGTCGTTAATTAAAGGCGAAATTTTACAAAGGTCGCGACTAACTTTGTATTATAATGAGCGAAGAGCAATCGAATGGTTCCATTAGCGTTGCATTGAATTGTAAGTTATCGTGCCTTCTACCAATGCAAATTCGATTGCTGTGGATAATTTGAACGAATATAGTCGGGACAGTAGACTAAAAAGCCAGGCGAACGAGTGTTTCTTCAAGAGGACATGTCTTGCATAATCTTGAGGCTCAAAGACGTTTTCGAGAACGTTCGAAAGAGATCATTTTAGGGTGACGTTATCAGAGATTCGTCAAGGATGTTATGCGTACTCGCTGGATTGCTAACTTCTACTACAATGCCTCTGACAGTTGTGATGCAGGCTGACGTCATGGCGGCCATTTGTAGTGTAGGCAAAGAGGCGCGGAATTCAAAGCTTTGTGGTTTGATATGAAGAATTTTTTAATGAAATGATTGTTAACAATTCCGAAACTAATTGAAAATCATATCTTTTGATATAAATACAAATGGTTTTAGGTTGAATTGTTGAATATGTAACCTTTAATAAACTACTAGTGTTGGCAACGAACTTTTTTCTTCGATGTATTATTATTATCATCGTGGACTTATGCACTATCTCAGCTGTTAGCTGGATATGATTTACCTTTCCCAGATGCTGCAATCAAAGGAAATTGGCTCGATTACAATATACTTGACATAAATTTCCTAACTATCCTACATGTATTAAGAATTACAGCTTTTTGCATTTCTATATAGGTATTCTTATGCAATTCTAATTTCTTAAGGCTATCATGCAAACTTTTGGGTATTAACCCAGTCGAGGATACGATGACAGGAACAATATCTATTTTATCGAGGTGTCACATCTGCTTTATATCAATAGCAAGGTCTGTGTATTTGGACTTTTTCTCCTGGAACTTGTTCAGCACGTTGTTGTTATTAGGTATGGTGTCATCCACCAGCATTGCTGTTCTGGCTCTCTTATGATACACCACTATGTCCGGTCTATTATTCGTCACCATTCTATCAGTGATAACAGGCGTATCTGATAGAGTTATTTTCCAATACGGGCGCCGGTTGATACTTGTAATATGGCTGGAAGATATTCAGAAGTCCGCACTTGTGTGCAAGTTTCTGATGTTGCACACTTGATTATGCATGTGAGGATACTCCGTATTGGCCAGTTGTTCGCATTAGGACGTAATATGCTGTATAGTCTCCGATCTTATATGGCATTTTCTGCACGTATCTGTTTGTAATGTTCCGTCCTTCATAATAAATTTTCCTTTCTTGACCATTGCTCTTGTTTTTCTGTATCTGATAGGAACGGTAGATTCAGCAGGTCATCTCTGGTAGCAAGATTTAGAGGTGTATATCCCTCATCAGCCAACGATACCACTCTATGGAGGTCAGAAGTGAGAGCTTCTGCAGAGAAGAATTCTCTGAGATTTTTTATCTGTTCGGTGAGTAAATTGATAACATCTATCAATCCGCGTCCTCCTTCTTTCCGCTTTAAAGTTGTTCGTATTAGAGACGATTTTGGATGATGATTATTGTACTTTGTCAGCATCGTTCGGGTCTGCCTTTGAATATCATCCAGTTCTGTCTTAGTCCATCTGATTATTCCAAATGAGTAAAGCAACACTGGAATGGCGTAGGTGTTGCCTTGACTAGATTCCCCGAGTTTAACATTGATTTCAGCACAGTCTTCAGACGCTGACCGTATTCTGAACGAATCTTCTCCTTTGAATGTTTTTGGTTTAGCAATCTGGCTTGTTGGTATCCTAGATATTTGTTTGTTTCGCCATCCCTAATGCACTGTATAATATCACCGTTTGAAAGTTGTGTTTCACCATCTATGACTTTCCCTCTTTGAATATTCAGGGACTTACATTTTTCAATTCTGAATTTCATATAAACATCTGCCAAGAACTCACTGACAATTTTCAGCAAATCATCCAATTGCTTCTTGTTCGAAGCATATAATTTGATGTCATCCATATACAGCAAGTGGGAGACTGTATGATAATTCCTATCTGTTTTTATCCTAAATCCGTATCCTGTTCTCTTGAGCAATGAGGACATTGGGTTCATAGCTAAACAGAACCATAGTGAACTCAAAGAGTCTCCTTGAAAAATTACACGACGTATGGGTATCTCGTCAGTTTTAATTGATTTATTGTTCATGTTGACCTGCAGAGACGTGTGCCAGTGTGTCATTGTTGTCTTCAAAAATTCTACCAGGGCTGGGTGAATTTTGTATATCTTCAATACTTCGACAAGCCAAGAATGGGCGGTACTATCGAATGCCTTCAGATAATCGAGAAAAGCTGAATGAACATTCCAATGCCCTACATGTGCCTGTTTCATTATCATAGAATCGATGATGATTTGTTCCTTGCACCCGTGGTGTTTCTTTCCTGCATCCTTTCTGCTCCTTTGCTAATATATTGTTGTCGTCAAGATGTTATTATTATTTACAACCAAACGCGTGATAAGCCAAAAACAGTGCGCACAACCGAGAATATCGCTGCTTTTGTCCAGAGTGTGCTCGAGTCGCCAGGAACATCAGTCAAGCATTGTTCTCAACAATTGAACATTTCAGAGACATCGCTGAGATGAATGTTGAGTAAAGCCGTACGAAGTCCAATGGGTTCAGGAATTGAAGCCACGAGACCTCCGTTGCGTTTTCGCTTTGCTAGTTGGCCTTGCGACCAGCTTGAAAACGACGCCGATGATTTTTTCGGATGAGGCGCATTTCCATCTTGGCGGATACGTCAAAGAACAAAATTGCCGCATCTGGGGGACGGAAAACCCGCACGTTATCATGGAGAAGCCGATGCATCCTCAGAGAGTGATGGTTTTGTGTGGATTTTGGTCTGGAGGCATCATTGGGTTTCCTGTGGAAATGAACGCTACCGCGTCATGATAACCGATTGGTTCTTCCCGTTACTTGAAGAGGAAGACTTGAACAATATTTTCATTTCAACAGGACGGCGCTCCGTGTCACACATTCAGCATTACGAACGCTCTTTTGACGCCGTTGGAGTGTTATCTTTGGGGTGTCGTCAAACACTAGTGTTATGTGGACAAGCCAGAGACAATTCAAGCTTTGAAGGACAACATTCGTGCATCTATATCTAAAATAGAGTTGCATACAATTGAAAATCTACTCAAAAATTGAACTGACCGAATGGGGTACTGCAAGGCCAGCCGAAGTAGCCATTTGAATGAAATTATATCCCACAACTAACCGAAAGGATCGTACTTCAACATGAAAAAATGAATTTGAAAATCAAATGTACTGTTGTTGTATTATTGCAAAAATACATAAGTTACGATACGGATCCTAGAAGTTATTCGACTCAGAAGCGTAACCATTCAGTTCACAATGGTTATCTGAACATGAGAAGTACCGTGCATTCGCAGTTCAAGAGTATTTGAAATCGGGAGAGTCTGTCATTGTCGTGCAGCGGCGCTTTCGCCAGCGCTTCAACATTGGTCGTAACGGTTCAGTCCGAAACGTGACACAATCATCCGAATGGTACAGAATTTCAGAACGACTGCATCAGCAATGAATTCGAAACCTCAAGGTCCTCCCCGAAGTGTAAGGACACCAGCTTACGTGGAAAGAGTGAGACAAACTGTAATTCAAAGCCCAGGGTGCTCCCTCCAAATGAATAGTCGAACTGTTCGCAGAATTTTACACCAAAACCTCCGTTTTCAACCCCTATAAGCTCATGGTTGTCCAGCACCTGAATGAAGAAGATCGTGCTCAAGGCCAGCAGTTTGTCGATAGAATGCAAATGATTAAAGCTGAAGAAAATGAAGTAGTGTAATGATGAGTGATGAGGCTTATTTTCATTTGAGCGGTTGGGTTTATAAACAGAACTGCCGATATTGAGCAGCAGAAAACCCCCGCGAACTGCATCAATCCCCACTTCACAGTGAGTAAGTCACCGTTTGCGCTATGAGCTGTCTTGTAGTGATTGGACCGTATTTTTTCGAAGATGATAGAAGAGGAACTCTGAGCGATTCGTTTTCATGCTGGAGAAATTTCTTATCCCAGAATTGCAACGAAGAATGAACAGAAGAAACGTTTGGTTCCAACAGGATGGTGTCATGGCACATACAGCCAAGAGCCTTAATGGAAGTTGTTCGTCGCATTTTTCCTGGTCATGTAATCTCTCGTTCTGGTGATGTGCCGTGGCCCCCTTGTTCCCAGGATCTCACTGCTCGTGAGAAATCTACAGGTTAAGGTCTACGTCGATAAACCTCGAAATCTGCAAGAGTTGAAAGAATACATCACAAGAGAAATTAGGGCAATCGACACCGATTTGTTAGGGCGGGTGATTCAAAACTTCGAGAATCGACTACAACAATGCATTGCGGAACACGGACGTCATCTGCTTGATGAACATGATTCTTATCACTTTTTCTACACTAAATGATAACATTTAAGTTCATATCACGTAATTAAAAATGTAGGAAGCGTAAACAAGGAATCTTCACTGTATACTATTTCATCAATTGTGAAATTTGAAATTTTAAATGTCATAATTAGAAAAAAATCGTTATGCTCTCCATTTCATCTCGAATACGGTTCTGTCGCTTCTTAATTCCCGCAGAATGGCACGTTGAGGCTGTTTTTCTCTCCGCTGCCGGTGCCATTCGATTGGATCGAGTTTGTTTAACTGCTCTTGCCCAATTTACGATTGTCAGATCGTTGAGCACGATGTTAGAATGGCCGGAAAGGAGCCCAATTTATTTTTTCCATTGAAAACATAATTCGGTAATGGTACAACGGCCCATCCATTAGCTCCCGAGTATGAAACGATCTTGTCGCACTACGAAATACTTGTGTTTGCGGTTTCCGATTAACGTAACCAAAGACGAGCATTCTACGAATTCAGAAATTAGCTTAATTCGATCCCATAGAATTTGTTCGTTTTGTTTTTGTCGTGAAGAGGTCGATGGCCATTTATCGCTTCTTTTGCGAGGTTTAAAACTTGTAATTATCATTTTCGTATAAAATATCAGAACGCTTGAGTATTACTTAAGCATCAAAGGAGGAGAATCTTTAGGTTTGGTTATTTTTCAGCACAGAGGGGACGGTTGAGTCTAGATGATGCCCCAAAATGATCATCTCGGCCTCTCACCCTTTTTATTGACTCTTGGAAGATACCCGTCTCAACCCAGAGTTTCACAGGTAAAACATAAGGATGATCTCCACCTACCCAATTCATTATTTTCTCATTATTTCCTTGTTCATCGGTAGTGTATGAACTTTACAGAAAATGAAAACAAATTCAATCAGATATAAAAAAAGGGTATGTTTGAGAATAATAGTGCTCCAAGTTTTCTTTAAGATCATAAGTGTTTCAACTATACAAGTTATAGATCAACTCTTCTGCTTTGTAGAAATTATAAGGAAAACAAAAAATTTGAAAAAAAATTTATACGGGGCAGAACTAAAAGTGGTATTTTTATCAAAAATTCGTAACACCCTGTGGAATTTCGTGGTCCGAGTTGAAACGTACAATATCATGGTCTGTCAAGACACATCTTCCTACAGTAATGCCCTTCTTGTTTCATGCGTTTATCTCTATTTTTGCAAAATATATTTAATTTCAAGTGGAAAATCACTATTTTGGAGAAATTCCATTGAATCAAGAAATTGTCATTAAAATTCGTCTATCAATTTGGAATTTTCTTATTATCACTCAGGCGTGTCGAAATTGTCGTTTGCGATTTTTATGTTCGAATTGCATTAGTTATTGATGACAATTTGGTTAATTTGGTGAAAATTAGGAATTTATAGGAGATAACAGTCGGTAGGTATTTAAATACACAACCGAATTCTGGGACCATTGATAAAACTTTTCATTTACACATGTGCACACCTTTTTTTTATCAAATATGAAATACAACACACGTTTTTTTGTATATGACCACATTTGCACTTGTTTAAAGAATGAGAGTTTCCCATTCTTTGATTTGATACAAATTCGATCGGTTGCGGTGTTTTGTGATTCTTTTACTGTTTACGATTCTAAACGGTATTTTTCATTCAGAATGAGAGATTTACCACCAACCTCAGTAGCAAGGGCAGTTACATTGATCGAGGAAGGGCGCACCTACCGCTCAGTCGGCACCATGTTGGGTGTCTCGACGTCGGTTGTCCATCGAATCTACCGACGTTACAGGGAAACTGGATTGTCTGTGAGGAGGCGAGGACAAGGAAGAAATCGGGCAACCCGCGCTATACATGACCGTTTCATCGTCAATCAAACCATAAGAAATCCTCGTCTTACTGCTGTTCAGGCACGTAACCTTTAACAAGCAGTGGATAACATTAACGTCAGTGTGAGGACAGTCAGAAGACGATTAAATGAAGTTGGTCTGAGATCATACGTACAAGCAAGAGCACCAAGACACGATAGAGCCCATCGGGTAGCAAGATTGGCGTTTGCTAGGGAGCATGTAGCATGGACAATCAATCAGTGGAGACGAGTTTTATTTAGTGATGAGAGCCGATATTGTGTGAATTTCGTGGATGGTAGAGATAGAATATGGAGGCATCGAGGGGAACGGTACAATCAAGCGAACTTCGCAGGAACTGAGCAATACGGTGGAGGGTCAGTTATGTTATGGGGTGGCATATGCTTGGGAGTACGAACAGAACTGGAGATTATTGGCAATGGATAACTTAATGCCCATCGATATATAACAGAAATCTTGGAGCCCCATGTTGTTTCCTTTTTATGCACGATAACGCGCGCCCTCATACTGTGTTAGAATATCTCAATGAAGTTGGGATCACACGAATGGACTGGCCGTCGCGGTCACCGGATTTAAACCCGATCGAACACGTTTGGGACATTCTTGGAAGAAGGAAGAACATTATAGTAAATTAGCATCAGGAGTATTTCTTGGAACAATTGAAATCTGGAGCCATGTTATAGTAAATTAGCAATTCGAATGGAAACTATAGCCACCAACTAAAAGAGCAGCATATGCTGGTAGGATAAATAATTGCAGTTAAAGTTTGAATTTGCATAAATTCTTCGTCATATTTCGTAGAACAGGCCACAGTTCTTTCCAACACGATTTCAATGTGTATGAGTTCAGTTCTGCCATTCATTCTTTCATTTAAGATACATTTTGCTATGTTAGAAATCTTTCAGCATTCTTCTCACATTTCAATACGATTTTGAAGGATCGCCTAATGTAATAGAGCTTGAAGGCCTGGATTATTCCTTGGTCCATTGGTTAAAGCAAAAAGATGCGTTGAGAGGTAAAAATGTCACTTTGATATTTGGATGCATATTGTAAAGCTCGCGAGGATGACCTGTTTCATTGTTCAAAACCTTAGAACAGCTTAAAGTCTAAATTATTTTTTTCAATTCTTGAAACAAAATATTTCCGGAATCATTCTCACAGAATAACGCTTGTAACGCACGCTTTCTTATTAGCACCTAACACTGGCAGGTCGTTCTTTTCGATTTTTCGAAGCACAAGGATTTAAAGATCTATAAAGAATTAGTGGTTTAATGACAAAATCTCCTGATGTATTAGAACAGAGCTGCACTGTAACTCTATCCTTGGCTGCCTTAAATCCAGGGACAGACTTTTCGCTTTTGGAAATGAATGTTCTGGTTAGCATTCTCTGCCAAAACAGTGCTGTTCCGTCTACATTAAATACTTGCTCAGGTTTGTATGCTCCATCAGCTGCTACGTTTGAAAATTCTTCTGGATATCTTTTTACTGCAGCATTGTCTATAGATGTAGCTTCTTGAACGATTTAAATGCTGTGCAATGATTGTCTCACCATGAATTTATTGAACCAACCTTCACTCATGGACTTCTTTTTGTGGTTGCGATCTCCGATCCATAATGACAATGCCACTTTTTTTCTATTTCTGAATCACGAACAATTTTCGCTGACAGTGAAGTTGAAGTTACGACGACCTTATTTCACCTTCGGATTTAATCGATCGTACAGTTGATTTTTCTCGCATAAAAACTTTTTCTCAGGCGACATTTAGAATTAGAAAGACAACGATAGAGACGTATTACTCGATCATAATTTTTGTAACGAATGGAAAAATAAATCAATAAAAAACGCAAAGCTGCTTTTGCCAAAGGACGGAACGTTTGATGAGTGGCATTTAACAATATACTTAGTTGGGTAATAAGGACGCCTTTCTCGAACATTTAATTCGTTTTACATTCTTAATAATACCGACTGCGGCGAAGGCGGCTTTTGTCAAAGGAAAATCCGAACCAATGCACCTGCGATATCATTCGAAAACATACGTTACGTGTAGTAGTAATAATGTCTATTTTACTCTTGTATTCGTCCATTTGACGACGCGTTTACAAAGAATACCGAATCCTATTAATTGAGACTAATGTATATACTGATTTGATCCGCGAATAAAGGAATTTTTAACCGCGAATTGAGTAATTGGGTCGCATTTTTTTATTCGCGAATAGTGAAAATGCGAATGTAGGAAGGCTGTTACTATACTCCTCTTTTTTCACGAGATTTTCTAATTTTCACTTCGACCATCAACCTTACAGCATCACGTTATACAAACAGCGCTTATTCAGTCATCTACCCGAAAAATGCATTGATATTTCTTCCAACGTCATGCCAACAATTATCCGTAAGATTCCAACAATACCATTGCAGAACATCCTTCTTACATGCCGGCGCGCAGCGAGTCAACGAAGAAAAGAAGACACCAAGCACAATAATTACGTACACACATTCGCATAGCGTGTGCATTTATTTATTCAAATTCGTAGCGTGCCTCCGATCGCAGTCTGATCTATGAGAACTGCGAGGCGACCTGGTACACAGCGTGAACGAAAAGTCAGTAACCGGAGATCCTTGACATAGGAAATCGAAAAGCCGATTCGATATGGAACTGTGTTTTTCGGGAATAGAAATGTTTTAAGGAACATTTTGTGATTTATGGGACGACTAAGTTGAAAATTCTGCTCTAAGTCTAAGTTTGAAGATAGTTAAAGATGATTAAGGCAAGATTCATGAGTTGAAGCAATATAACTTTCAAGTACCTTGAGGTAACTCCTGGAGGTGGCTCGTGACAAGCACCTTCAGATTCATAAACGATTGAAGTTGATTCTACGCTTCATGTTTTAGATTTATCTTCAATATGATCTATTCTGATACCTGCTGAACTCGTATGGGCAACTTTCTTCTAGAGCGTAACCAATTGCTCTATCATATGCAAGATACAAATGCTACTATGCTTTTGTACTTGCCTTATATGCCATATAGTCGTGGAACCATTGCATTATCTATTGTGATAAAATTTCAGAGCTTGTGCAAGTAACAGAGAGATCCTGGCCTGCTATTATTATCTGAACTAAGATCTCCTCTCATTCGATCAATCTTTTGAGGTACAGCACTCTGAAAGGTTATGAAACTAAATCTTCACTTTGAATGTGTTAAAGTCGTACATCCGGTATCTTTGTAACACAACTTGACCTCGATGAATTTACTTCCTTATAAATCATCTCGAACGAGGATACATGATCTTCTGATCTCCATCTATTTTTTGTCAGATGATTTCATATTTCTAGAAGGTCACTGTTCCTATCAAGGAATAGTTTACATGGTCACAGATTTTACGTGCTCCTATCGATGGTTCATTTGAAAATTTTTAGTATCATAAATAGTTTGTTTTTGATGAGGATAATTCCTCAGTAGATAACTGGCAGGGTTTCAGCCATATTCATCGAGTGGTTTTGTTTTTATCGTCGGTTGAAATGAACTGCTCACATTGGAACTTTTTCAGCGATCAATATTCAACCTTTGATATAATGTTGAATATTCCCCCTAACGGAGCTAGTTTTCAAATCAAGTCGTCATGATCATACTCTTGGTTAACAGCCAGACAAGTACGGAAACGCAAGCATTTTGCAGCTTGCAGACACAATGTATAGCGTTGCGGTAGATAGTCGAACTAGTATAGCGTATAAGTTTTCTGTTTGATCTACTCTTTGTTTTCATAATTTCGTGGTGGCACACCGAAATTGCAGTCTATTGCTCCTTTTCAGGACATCCGACCGGCCTGTATTACTGGCTGACATAATTAACAGCTCCTTCAGGAGGAGATATTCAACGATCTACCGAAAGTTGAAAATTGTTCCCTAAATAAAGTTTTCAATCTGTTGATTCATATAGCGATAAATTTCGTATGTTATCTTTATAGAGATATAACTTATTGCTTATTTTTCTGTATTGAGAAAAATGGTAAAGTGAGTGTCGATTCAACCCCAAGGTCAACGTAGGAACTTTATTGTTAGGGAGTATGTTAGGTTTCTTAGCATCTTCTAAGGGTTGATCGCATAAATAAAAGAAAAGTCGATCGAAAAACAGACACACTTTTTGGAGAGAACGGTACTTCGCCGTTCTATTTTATCCGCAAGGTGCGTTCACCCTTTCATTAAAAAGTTTTAATGGGCGCGTATTCTTCTTCATTCTTTCACTTTGTATACGACGCTCTTTTTGATCCACTTCCGTTGCCTCGGAATATATTTCTTCATACGTCATATTCTCTTTTCTCTCTCGTGTAACGTGACACATGTTTTCACACAAATTTCACTGTGGATTCTCGTCATTTTATCGATTTTTTGTAAATATTTGAATATATTTCTTGATTTTCACATCTTTCTCATTCGCACGACTAAACTCTGGCAGATCGTTCTTGTTCTGATGTTTGAAAGCGCAAGGATTTGACGATCTGTAAAGCATCAGTGGTTTGATGAAGTTTTTGATTGGCATTCTTCTCTACAACAGTGCAGTTTCGTCTGCATAGTATACTTGCTCAGAATTGTATCTTCTGTCAGCTACTAGGTTTGCAAATTCTTCTGATTATTTTTGTGCTGCAGCAGTGTGTAGATGCAGTGATTATCGCACCTTAAATTCATTGAACTTATTTTCCGATGTTTGACATCCTCTACTACCACAACTATCTCCAGGTTTTTTTTAAATGTATGTAAAGTTTTGCCTTCTCTAGAATTATTGGACCTCTCAGGGCACTCTTTTTTTTCATAATGATAACGCCACTACCATTTTCTATGGCTGGATCAAAAATCCTGGAAATGGGTGCCACAAGAATTGAATGAAAGACGAATGGAAAACCGAATATAACACTTGAAAATTTGCTTTTAGGTCACGAATGAAAATCAGTTTTGCATCGAATTTTCACTGGGGATGAAAAATGGGTTTATTTTAAGAATCCTCAGCGGAGAAAAGAAGGCAATGCTCTGTGCTTGTTGGGACCAGAGAAGGGTGTGGTATATCATGAACTTCTGAAACCTGGTGAAACTGTTGATACTAATCGCTACAGACAACAAATGTTCAATTTGAACCATGCATTGATCGAAAAACGACCATAATGGACCAGAAGACGGCAAAGTAATTTTGTTACACGACAATGCACCTGCACACAAAGCAAAATCGGCTCAGGATACAATCAAAGTACTTTGCTGAAAGCTGCTACCCCAGCTGATATATCCATCACACTTGGCCCCTTCCGATTACCATTTCTTTTCAACGATGGGACACGAGTCCGATGATTGGTTTGCTTTAAAAGACGAACATTTCTATTGGCATGGTATCAACAAATTGCCAGAAAGTTGGTTAAAATGGAAGCAATGGTCAATACTTTGAATAATTTTTCTCATTTTCCCTTTTAAAATTAGTATTCAATTTTCACAAAAAAACGCTCATTTCACACCGGTACTTTAGTTTTGTTTGTCGCATGATGACAATGATAATGGCGTATTTTTAGGGAAAATTAGGATTCATTATTGACCCTAAATATTGTTGATGTGTCTAGATTATTATACAGTTGTTCATTCTTGTTGTCGTACATCTGCATGAAGAAAATGCTGGAATTTCATAAAAGTACGTTATAAGTCTGTTTCCTTTCCTCCAATACTACTACTTGAAAGCGAATAACGATAAAATAATTGTTACAATTTTGTCTCTATTCAGTTATGTTGTGGTAACAGCACAGAGCACAATAAACTTAGAGGAATCTTTGATACAGCATATCATCCGGCAATAATGAGACCACTGTAGAGTAAAGAAACGACCTCGTGCAAACGTTGGATCGGACAATGTTCGGCCTTGAAACAACCTTGTGATGGTCCACGTCGGGGGCGGGGGAGGGAGATAGTGAAGCACGAACGGGGGTCACATCTCTCTTTCTTGTGTAGCTCCTCTTTTCCTTGCAAAAAGTTTTATTAGATGTTGATTGTCGATCTGGGGGCGATGTTCTACGGGCGCCCATGCACACTTTGCCATCTCATTTATGTTGCCATGGCTGACTGTAGTGAATCTAATTTTGCATCTGATTCTGTATGAAAGGGTCGTTTCCATGAAAATTTAAGTTACGGTGGTGAAATATTTTTTGCATTTTTAGAATTCAGGTTGTCATATTCTGCAAAAAATTCTTTCATTTCATTCATTGTATAGCATTTAAATGATCGTCTATACCAGGGCTTCCCAAAACTTATTCTTACTGTGACGCCCTTGAGAATTTGTCATTTTTTACAATCCTTCCTGTAATCAAACAAGACGAAGGATTACAAAAGATATTTATTGCATTCTGTACCGGGATTTCATCATTTAAAAAGTCTGTCAAATTGTTGTTGTTGCTAAGTTGACACAACTGTTTTCTATGCTGACGTGGAGTTTGGACGCGATCCTTCATTCAGTTTGTTTACAGTGCTCGATTTTGTCAATTTTCTCAAGTGTGTTTTGCGATTTTCACAATGGATAAAAATAGCGAACGAAGAATTTGTCTGAAATTTTGTATTGCAAATGGAATTTCGTGTGCCGAATTCGCTGAAAATGTTACAGAAGGTTTACGGTGAATCGACTTCATCAAAAACAAGTGCATATGGTATGTGTGGTACAGTGCATTCAACAGCGGCTGAGATGTGGTGGAAGATTTACCTCCCTCTGGTCGGCCGTCAATATCTTCAACTGAAGTTAACATGGATAAAGTGGAGGAAATGGCAATTGAAATTATTATTTCGGTTTGAGAGAGATAGGCAAGGAACTTTCTAGGTTTCACGAAAAAATTCGTTCCATTTCAAACGATTGGGTATGAAAAGCCCAAACAAATGACCTGAATTTTTTCAAAAATTGAATCGGGTAAAGGTCGCTGCATTAAACTCATTGTAACAGGTGATGAGACATGGATTCATAAGTTTGACATGCAAATCAGTCAACAAACTTCAGAGTGACGCCTTCTAATTGAACCGAAAAGGAAAAAACCACGACAAAGTCGATCAAAAGTCGAGGTAATATTAATTATTTTCTTTGATTTTCGTGGTGTTGTGCACTCGAAATTTGTGGAAAAAACTCATGGATTTTCTACCACGATAATACACCACTTCACAAGGTTATCATTGTGAATGAATTTCTGACCAAGAACTCCACAAATACCATTAAACAACTACTGTATACACCTGATATGGCTCCGGCCGGCTTTTCTTTTTTCCAAAACTCAAATCACCACTTCGAGGTATAGTCCATTGAAATGTTACATGAGCTTTGCATTTTTTAGATGACCCATTATTTTTGGGACATGTGAGAGGGGGGTCAATAGAAGCTTAACCCCAAGTTTGTGGGGTTGCTGATATTGTCACGCGGCCGCCAACTTGGAAAGGACATAATTCGTACCAAATTGCGTTGCCTTCAAATATGCTCATATAACTTTTTGCCCTAAATTTAAAATTAAAGAAGTTATGAGTAGAAAAGTGAGAAAATTTTCTTTTTTGCTCTATAACTTTATTTATACATTTTACAAAAAAATTACCTCAGACCAATCTTGTAGATGGTCATTTGAGGAATATTTTCTCTTAATTTTTTTTTAAATTTTATTCACTTAAAACGCTTTTACAGCGATTCAAAGTTGACCGGGTTCGTCAATGCTCATGAGAATCCGGTCAAAACAAAATGCTTAACTTAGTTTTATGACCTTTTTTTTCAAATTGTGAATACAGTTGATAGTATTGATGATTTATTTATTTTATGGAAATTCATTTTGAAAGTAAAACGAAATGAGACAGTTTTGTCACTTTTCCACAATTTATTCAATAATCACGACCGGTTTCGACCCTATGGTCATTTTCAAGTGAATTCACATCTTCATATATGAAACTCGAAGGGCTATATAACTGACTAGGTTTGCGCCTTTCTGAAGGTTTTGTTTATAGAAATACTATAAGAAGCAATAATTCGGAAAGTTCTATACTAAGGAAAACAGTTAGCAATGAATAAGTAAAGTTGTAGGTAGGCATTCAACAAAAATTTTTGTGAATGTATTTACAATAAAAAAGATCATAAAACTAAGTTAAACATATTTACCGGACTCTCATGAGCATTGACGAAACGGTCAACTTTGGAGCGCTGTAATACGTTTTATATGAATGAAATTAAAAAAAATAAAGAGAAAATTTCATTCAAAACGATAGGTCTGAGGTATTTTTTTGTAAAATGTATAAAAAAAAGTTATAGAGCAAGAAAGAAAATTTTTATAGAAATTTTCTCATTTTTTGCTTATACCTTCTTTAATTTCAAATTTAGGGCAAAAAGTTATATGAGCATATTTATAGGCAAAGCGATTTGCTACAAATTATTTCCTCACAATTTTTTTGTAGGACGTTTCCAAGATATCGCGAAAAAGGTGTTTGCACCCCTGCACCCTACAAACTTGGGGTTAAGCTGCACACGCTCCAAAAATAAAATTCCGTCCTCTGCTATATTAGGCCTTTAAATCCTAGTATTTCATTGATGTAGTGCCCGCTTTGAATCAATAGAAGACATAAAAGAGTAATCGCGGCGAGGACTGAAGTCAATTCCGGAAAGAGCGTTTGAAAAATGATTTGATGATTAGATTATTAGTTGACGTAAATGCATTATTTCGTAAAAGGCCTACTTTCAAGGCGATACAATACATTTGGATGAAAAATGAATATCTTGTGTTTCATTCAGTAATTGCCGATACTTTTTAACAGAATGTATATTTTTTCGAATGGCTACTAATGAAAGGATGTGCTTGCCTTTTGGTGGTCAGCAAGTTAATAACGTACAAAATATAACATTTACATTACCGGACGAAAATGAGAGTTGCATTGTTTCATTCAAAAACAATGTGTATCGATTTTCATCAAGTAACGACTTATTTTTATTGTAGTAATTGATAAGCTTTAACTGCCGCTGCCAAGCTGCTGTATGTAACAATAATGTAACGTACAATACACTAAATCCGGTAGATGAAATTTTTACAAAAGAAACGACGATAGAAAAGCAACGTAGTATGTCCAAGAGGAATGCAGCAAAAAGTGGTGTTAATAACCTTGTTCGCGTGAACCGTGAAACAAGTGCACCCGTAAATTCGTGTGACGACATCTCCCGTGCGATCCGAGGAGGCTGATGCCGATGATAACGTTGCTGTAATACGTTTGTGTGAATAGTGTGGTGCGACACCGTCATCGTACGATTCTATCAGCTAATTCACCAACTCAGCCGCTAACCTTGTGAAGGTTGTGCGTGAGGCAAGAGGTGAACCAACTCTCTCGCAAACTAGATTGAAGTCAAAACACCGAGATGGTACCGCGATCTAGCGGGTGATGGTAATCCTTGCCCATTGCGAGATTCATCAAATGCGATCCGGTCACTGAAAATTTAATCCACGGTAATCCTGTTTGATTGGGACAATCGTCAAATTACCGATTATGGTTGGTGTCTTGGTACCATGAATATGTCATCTTTATAAAATTTTAATGCCATTGACCGAAAAATTATTGAAAGAGAATTTTGAGTTTTAATACGTTTTGAAAAAATTGCTTTGGCTGTTGATGAATGTATATTTTTATTTGACAAATAGATGGTAATTTCATCGATAAATACAGTATACCAAAGTTCTGTATTCGTTGGATATACACACAACCAAATTTATATGGAATCACTCGATTCCAAGATTTCAAAAACCTACGCCCGATTCGTGGAGCTACAATCTCTGCAAAATAGGCATAGAAGAAGTCGTAGGAAGGTGACTTCTGGAGAATAAGACCGTGTGCCAAATTGCAAGAAGAGACCCTAGTGCGTCGCACTCCATGCTCCAAAGCCAATACTTGGAAGCAACAGGCATCAGTGTATCAGTCGAAACGATACGTCAAAGACTTCGTTCAAGGTATTCATACAGCAGTAGAGTTCCAGAGCCAACCAGAAAACAAAAAATTAATAGACTTATTGGTGTATCGAGCACCAAAATTTGAATATTGAGAATGGGTGAAATGTTCTTTTTTCAGATGAGACCAGAATTGGTGTCTGATCAGATGACCGCCGGATTCGGGATTTAAGGGGTCGTGGAAGACAAGCTAGACTCCGAGCAGCAAGACAAATTCCGAAATACCGTGGGGGAAGTGTGATGTTTTGGGGTGGCATTATGCTGGGAGGCAAAACAGATTTAATTTCGTTTCCTGCGAGTGTAACGGTTAGAAGTTACGTGGAGCTAGTCTTGGAGTTCATAGTAAGACTCTGGCGAGGTGCCCACGGTGATAATTTCACTTTTATGCAAGATAATGCTCCTCCGCATACCAGCAATCTCGCTCGACATTATCTTGAAACAGAGGGAATCGCTATTTTGGACTGGCCAGCTTGCTATCCAGACCCAAATCCTATTGAACATTTATGAGATGATCTCAAAAGGAAAATAAGATCGAACGAGGATAATCCAAGAACCCCTCAACAGTTCATCTAAGCCGCTACAGAAGAGTGGCAAAATAACACCCCAGAGGAGATCGAGAAAAACAAAAACAATTTTTCAATTGTTTCACTACATGCGGAAAGAGTCCCTTATTTTCTTCTATTTGTTCCTTTCTCAAAATGAACCTTGATTTACTTCTTTTTCAATTGAAATATCTCAAAAAGGATCAATTCTAACAATCCTTCGAAATTTCCAAAATCCCTGAGGTGATATTCAAAATATCGGGTGATTCCATGTAAATTTGGTTGTGTATGTGTAAATGTGCCGCGAATACAGAATCCGTGAATATGGAATGATAGTTGTATGTATGGGATTATAGGTGATGCTTTCCTAGGTGACGAAATAAAAAATAAATATAAAAAAAATCAATTCGATTGAAGTTTTTAACCATATTAATTAATTATTATCTTGAAGCATTGGTTTGAAGAATTCTGCAAATTTTTCTTGCACGGCAGTTTTCGGAAGCTTCTTCAATTTGGACTGATAGTCAGCAGTGGCATTAGCGTTTTGCCTCTTAAAAATAAGACTTCGATCTACACTCTGGATCAATTTTCATAGAGACATCACAAAGCTCAGTTGCCATTCTTAAACCTTCACTAAGATTTTTCAAATCAAATGTCACGTTTCCAGTGCTTGTTGAAGCCTCGTCTTCAATTGGCTGTGAATTTAACATTTCCTTCAAGTCGGTTTCTGTCAAATGATCTTGCTATTCAAACAACTCTTGAATGTCTCTCAATTCTATCTGTTCGAATCCATCTCGTCGTAGCAATTTTTTTTATGCGCGCTTTCCAGGAATAAGCGAACCTGTTACACCACATGAGTAGACACCTGGGAAGAATTGAGGTGTCTCTTTACTCGCTTCTTGAAGAGGGCCAAATTGTAGAATTTTGGGAAGCGAGTATCTCAGCGCAACGCCCTGTAAACGAAGGATTTCTTATAGAGCGAGGTTCGAGGGGTCGTTAAATGTACCGCCATATGATGAGTACTCCTTGCCAGTCTAGTGTTGCGGCAAAACATGAGTTTTCTCTTTCTTTAGCTTCTTGTTTGCAGTTTAAGAATTTCTACAGATTTTTCGTTATTTTCCGCAGTCCGAGCAGGCCACAGTTTTTTCTAGAGAGATTTTAATGGGTATAGGTTATATATGACTGCGAAGTCAGTTACTGGGTTTCTTCCAGTGTCAGATAGAATAATGCTAATAAAGATAGACAGCAGACCAGTCAATATGAATATTATACAGATATATGCCCCAACAAGTCAAAGTACAGAGGAGGAAGTAGAACAATTCTACGAAGACTTAAGTAAAACTTTACTCCAAACAAAGAAACATGAAACCAACATAATTCTCGGAGACTTCAACGCCAAGATTGGAAAGGGAAGAGAAGATGACACGATGGGTGAGTTTGGCCTCGGTATAAGAAATGACAGGGGAGACAGATTAATACAATTTTGTAAAGAAAATCAATATAGTATAATGAACAGTTTTTTCAAGTTACCACCACGAAGACTATGTACATGGAAGTCACCAGCAGATGGAGTAGACGGACGCATCACAAGAAACCAAATTGATTACATAATTGTTAACAGAAGGTACAAAAATGCAGTAAAATCATGCAAGACATACCCCGGAGCTGACATTCCCACCGATCACAATCTTCTTCTAGCAAGGATAAAGGTAGAATTTAAAAGAACCAAAGGAAATAAGAAAGCAACTATTATTAACACCGATAAATTGAAAGAGGAATCTACGTACAATAAAATAAAGGAAGAAATACATAGATATATAAACGAAAAACCATTAAAGCCGACGCAAACTTCTGAAGAAGACTGGCAAAAGATTAAAACAACACTAAAAAATGTTACAGAGAAGCACCTTAAGCAGGAGACCAGGAAAAAGAATCAATCTTGGATGACAGAAGAAATCTTGGACATGATGGAAGAGAGAAGAAAATTCAGAAATAAAAACGAAACAAGATATAAACAAATACATAAAAATATCAAAATGAAAATCAAAGAAGCTAAGGTTACCTGGCTAAACGAAAGATGTGAAGAAATTGAGAAACTAGAACAAAAACATGATACTTTCAACTTACACAAAAAAATAAAAGAAGGAGCTGGAATGTGGAAGCAATCCTCTTCATCTTTCGTCGAAGATAAACATGGGAAACCCCTACTGAATATAAAAGATCAAATAAACAGGTGGAAAGAATACATAGAAGACATGTTTCAAGACCAGGAGAGACAAAGCATAGATGTACAGAAAGTAGCGTCTGGACCCTACATCACAAAGGAGGAAATTATTAAAGCAACAAAACAACTAAAAACCAAAAAGCTGTTGGAGAAGATAATATCCCAATTGAAATTATAAGGATAATTTCAGACGAACACATCGATGTTATGGAGAACTTATTTAATAAAATATACGAAACTGGAATAATACCAAAAGACTGGCTGACATCGGTGTTTATACCACTACCAAAGAAGAAGAACTCCAGGAAATGTGAAGAATATAGGATCATTAGTCTAATGAATCATATACTGAAATTGTTCCTCCGAATAATACACAATAGAATTTATAACAAATTGGACGAACACAATTTGGCTTCAAGAATGGTTTTGGAACAAGAGAGGCACTTTTTTCAATACGTGTGCTTGTTGAAAGATGTAGGGATGTAGACTCTGATGTATATCTGTGTTTCATAGACTTTCAAAAGGCTTTCGACCTGTTGAAACACGATAAACTAATAGAAATTCTCAAGTCTTGTAACATAGACGACAAAGACTTGAGAATCATATCAAACCTTTACCAAGACCAAAAGGCTAAAATTAGAATCAATGGAGAGACATCTGAAGACATTAACATCGAGAAAGGAGTAAGGCAAGGATGTGTTCTTTCCCCGTTGTTGTTTAACGTTTTTTCGGAAGAGTTATTTATGAAGGCATTACAGGATACCTCGGATGGCATAATAATAAATGGACAATGCATTAACAACTTGCGATACGCAGATGACACGGTTATTCTAGCAGATAGCGCTGAAGCACTACAACGCCTAATGAACCGAGTGATGATAACATGTAAAGAATTTGGAATGAAACTAAATACAAAGAAAACAAAAACGATGGCTATCAGCAAACACCAAAACAGAAAGGTCGGAATTAGGGTCAACGGAACAGAATTAGAACAAGTAACAAAAATAACATACCTAGGAAGTAGCCTTGATGAAACTTGGGATCACTCACTAGAGATAAAAACACGCCTGGAAAAAGCACGAGCTATAATTTAAAAATGCAAAAATACTTTGCAACTGCCAACTAAATATCTCATTAAGAGTTCGAATACTGAAATGCTACGTTTTCTCCACCGTGCTATATGGCGTTGAAGCATGAACAAAGACGGAAACAACACAAAAAAGAATAGAATCGTTCGAACTTTGGTGCTACCGTAGAATGCTCAGAATATCTTATATGAGTCATACGACAAACGTAGAAGTTATGCAGAGGATGAAAAAGGATCGAGAACTTGTGCAGATAATAAAAGAAAGAAAGAAAGACGCAATATTTCGGTCACATTATGAGAAACCAAAAGTACGAACTGCTTCAACTTATCATCGAAGGAAAAATCAATGGCAAAAGGGGACCGGGAAGAAGACGCAACTCCTGGCTTAAGAACTTACGTCAATGGACTAATATGAGCTCTATAGAATTGTTCAGAGCTGCAACAAATAAAATAAGATGGGCAAATGTAATCGCCAACGTCCTCAAGGATAAGGCACCGTAAGAAGAAGATAGGTTCTGTTCTTCCCTTGATTTTTTATGTTCAAGATATATTTTGCTATGTCAAATTTCTTTGCAGCATTCTAAAACATTTATATTAGAATCACATTTTATATTATCCAGCATGATTTTGAAGGTTCGTCTAATGTTAAATTCCTTGAAGGCCTGAATTAATCCTCGGTCCATATGTTGAAGCAAAGACGCCGTGTTGCCACGTAAAAATGTTATTTCTATATTTGGATGCATAGTTTCGAGTTGAGGATGACCTGGTGAACTGTCCAAAACTGGAACAGATTTGAAGTCTAAATTCTTCTCTAAGTTTCAACTTCTGAATCAAAACAATTCCGGAATCAGTCACAAAAAGTAGCGCTTGTAACCCACGCTTTCTTTGTACCACGGCGAAACACTGGCATATCGTTGTTGTTTTAATTCTTGAAGCACGACGATTCAAGGATCTGTAAATCATCCGTGGTTCAATGACATGATATCCAGAGGCACAGAGCTGCAGTGTAATTCTATCCTTGGCTGCTCTAAATCCAGGGACAGACTTTTCGCTTTTTTGAAATGAATGTTTTGTTTGGCATTCTCTTTCAAATCAGTGCAGTTTCATCTGCATTTAATACTTGCTTAGGTTTGTTTTCTGCATTACCTTATAGGCTTACAATATCTTTCTGCTGCAGTAGTGTCTGCAGATGCAGCTTATCTAACGAGTCGCACCTCAAATTCATTGAACCAACTTTCCGATGCTTGAAATCTTCCTCTACCAAAACTACCACCAGGCTCTTTAAAATGTGTGTAAAGACGCTTTGACTTCTCCAGGATAATTGGACCACTCAGAGGCACTGTTTTTTTTTTGTTGCGGTTTTCCATCCATAATGACAACGCCACTTTCATTTTTCTGTTGCTGGATCACGAATAATTTTCGCTGATAATGAAGTTGAAGCTACAGGCGACCTTATTTCATATTCGGATTTTTTTATCGATCGTCCAGTTAATACGTTAACATCGAATGAGCTTGATATGGAGTCAAACAACTATCTAAGGCGTAAACGATCAAGCATTTCTATTTTCACTTCAACAGGTCACACTGTTTTTTTGTATCGAAACTAGTTTTCAATTTTTTTAGGCAACATAAATTAAGTGGAAAAATGAAATAATAATAATAAACGATTTTTTTGAATTGTGGAGGCCGTTACTTGATGTAGATCCATGATATAAATGAGATAAAAAACACAAGGTTTAACTTTAATCTACACTTTATTTGAAAAAATTCGACGACGTTTCGCTGACACAGCAGCTTTATCAAGAATGACAAACAGAATGAAGAGTATGGTATTATAAACAAATCGTAGAACAAGTTGGATGAATAACAGGAAAATCCACACCGAGCCATTGTACAGTTAGTATGAAGGTAATAAAACTAATTGAACAAGTTAAGTAGGGGTGAGTAATTCACATCTACCTGTTCATTCAAAAGCTAGTTCGAATGTTTGTATCTATTTATTTCTTAGAAATAAATTTCTTTTCTTCTTTAATTAGTTTTTATTACCTTTCATACTAACTGTACAATGGCTCGGTGTGGATTTTCCTGTTATTCATCCAACTTGTTTTACGATTTGTTTATAATACCATACTCTTCATTCTGTTTTTCATTCTTGATAAAGCTGCTGTGTCAGCGAAACGTCGTCGAATTTTTTCAAATAAAGTGTAGATTAAAGTTAAACCTTGTGTTTTTTATCTCATTTATAAACGATTTTTATTAGCCAATAAATAATAACATAATATTGGCCAATTGGCCATCGACCTAGGTCCTGCAGCCCGTAAATTTTACATTTAGATATTATTTCCTATTACTGAAATTGAACATAGAGATTTGTTCTCCCAATTTTGATTGTAAAAAAAATTATAAGTGATTATTTATATGCACAGAACTATTTTAGTGCCCTTGAAGCTGCTCTATAACTTCCAGTAGTGTGTGCGTGGGGTATTTTCGTCGACTTTGTATATGTATATCTCTTCTTCTTATGTGGGGTTGTAGTATTTCCATATTATGTGGTCGTTTTGCAAACTTAATTGAAAGCATCCTTAATCTATCAGTGATGGGTTGAATTTTTGTCACCTTGTAGAGTAGCTGATTTGAAGGGTTGTGGAGTGGATTATCTGGGTGGCGCATCTTGGTAATCGTTCTGAGGGCAGTAGTTTCTGCAGTTCTCAATTGTTTTATTGCTGGATTTCTGCAGTTTAGAAATATAATGTGGCCATATTCTAGGATTGGCCTGCAAATGCTTTTATAGATTTTAGCATCTTTTTTTTTTTGCTTATTCCTTTGTTGTAGGTCAGGCAGCGAAAAAATTTAGCTCTGGCAGTAATTTTTCTTTTACAGAGTTTAGTATGATCGTTGAAGCTAAGTTTGTTGTCAATATTTATGCCCAAATATTTTGCTGTGACGTTAGGTTTTATGTTGTGCTGGTTGATCGAAATTTGCGGGGAAGCATGAGATGGGGTATGATTAAAAATAATCAGTTGACATTTAACAGGATTTAGCAGTAATTTCCATTTGTTAAGCCAGTTCATAATTTTATCCACCAGGGCTTGTAGCTTCTCCATAACTTGTTCTTTTGTTTTAGCGTGTACCATGAGGGCAGTGTCATCGGCAAACTGTAGAGCATATTCGGCCTTTTCCTGATGGTCGACATTTCCATTTATATCAGTGCAAAAAAGGTTGTATAGTAAAGGCGATAAAGGTGAACCCTGGGGAACTCCTTTTTTAGGTTTGAAGGATTCTGATCTTGCATTCTTGATTTTTACTGCCAAATAAAAATTCTCTTATGAGGTGGATTAAGTAGTTGGGCAATTCCAATTTTTTCAACTTGTATAGAAGCCGTTTGTGCCATACACTATCAAATGCCTTTTTTATATCAAGAAATATTGCTGCAGATGAGAGGTTATTGAGTTTGGCAGCCTGGACATAGAATAGGGTGCAGAGTAGAGCATTGGCTTCGAAACCCAAACTGATGATTAGGAATTTTATCCCCAATGATTTCTTCTATCTTTATGAAAATGAAACAATAAAAACGCAAAGCGGATTTTACCAAAGTATGGAACGTCTAATAACATAAGTGGTATTTAACAATATAAAGGGTCGTTTCTATTCCTAATAAAACGCCATTTTTCTGTGAAAAGTGGTGATATTTTTATTTTTATGATAAGTAATAAAAACTCTGAGGTTAATAGTGAAGATCTGACTAGTGTCTACCTTGAGCCATTAGTTGTAGGAAATTTTTCATTACATTTTCGCATAATTGCGGTGGTATTTCGTGTATAACAGCTCGAATATTGTCTTCGAATGCCTCAATCCTTGCTGGAGCATTGGCGTAGACCTAATATTTGACGTACTCCCAAAGAAAAAAGTCTAATGGTGTTAAATTGCATGCTTGTTTGTATACATCAGCGATTGAATTTAACCCTATAAAAAAAGATCCGAAGGGGTTAAAACGCAGGAACGAGGCGTCCATTTGCGAGAACCGTTTCGTGAGATACGCGTTCGCCGGACTTTGCCTCCAACATTTCGATTGTGTCGTAGTCGGTATTGTCTAGACATAATCTCTAGAAATTTTGTGAACTAATCTAATCATGAAGAAATCCCAAATTGCATTTGTGCACAAGAGAAATACATTTCAGAATCGCGTTTTGAATTTGATAATTATAAAAAATTTGAAAGTCGTGAAAATAAGTCCAGATCTGGATTTTGTGGTCGCTGAACACGAATGTGGTACCCCCAATGTGTGTTTCAACCGTCTTCCTCTGGAGTGTTATGACAATTTATCTTGGAATTGGCCCATACTCGTTACTCGGAGGTTTTCGAGTCTAATTCTTCTTATATTGCTTCAGGAATCATCTCTCAAAGTTTGTCATAGAGCTTGGAGGACTCCCTGTATCTATTATGTTCATCTCTGCATTTTTAGTATACTAATTTTATGCTTTGTGTATTTGTATTTTTATAAGTCCTTCGGTGAGAAATCTGATGAAAATCAAATAACCTGACTAGTCACTGAAGTTTTCCTAAGGGTTATCCGAAAGTAAATTGAAATTATACACACTTATAATTGGAATTTCGATGAGGTTTTTATTTCGAAATAATATTTGGACTATGTGAAATACAATATCTTTCATATTGCCACCAAGAGCCTTCTGGCAGACCTCGATTCTGAAATCGTAATTTTCTGCAATTTTTCGGGCGGCATCTCGGACCTAACTTGACGACTGTTGTTCTTCAACTGCTCAAGCGTCTGCGGAGGGTCGGTATAGACACGGCCCTTGTCGAAGCCCCTCAAAAAGAAGTCCAAAGGGTTCGAATCGTACGAAATTGACGGCCAAACGGTATCGCCAAAACGCGAAATTATTCGGCCCAGAAACTTCGATCGCAATTCGGCCATATTCGCTCGCGTTGTGTGTCCGGGGTCATATCTTCAATTGCCGGCCAAAAATATTCTGTTATCATCTGGCCGTAATGCTGTTTCCATCGTCATCTTCGAAGAAATACGGCCCGATGACGCCGTTGGATCACAATACGTACCAAACAGTGGCTCTGTGTGGGTGCAATGGTTTCTCGACGATCACATGTGGATTTTGTGAGCCCCAAAAACGATAATTTTGGTTACTAACATAAACGTCGAGTTCCAAATGGGCTTCGTCGCTGAAGAAAATTCGATGCGAAAAATCAGCATTTTCTTCCTTCGCTCGTGTATCCAATCGACGCGCATTTGATGGTCATCTTCCTCTAGTTTTTGCGCGAGACTGACTTTATATGGGTGAAGATGCAAATCTAAATGCAAAATACGACAAATTTGGGTCTTCTTCAACACTAGCGGTTACACTTAGGTAGTCCGAAATGTCAAACGGTTGTCAAATGACGTCCATTTAGTATCGGAAGCCCGAAGTGGATACCCATTATTATGCCAATACAAATAGAAAATTTTGATTCGCATACTAACGCACACAGGCATCAGAATGCAGAACGAATTCCACTGTGTTCGAAATAGACCTAAACACATTTCCATATTGCAAGTTTTTGGAAATTTTCCGTTGACCATTACATCCGATGATAAGAAGATTTCTACTTTTCATATCCACAAAACTATATATTTTCAATTTATGGGGAGGATGTGCAGTTTTGATTCAACTCGTCTCGTTTCCGGTACTAAAGAGATGGATGAGTTAGTTAAAATCGTTTCATTACATCTCAGAAAACATGACGATATTTCTGTCTCGGAGAGCAAATACCTTTTCGATACTTGAAGCTTTTTTAAACAACTTTACGATTCCCGCTGCATAAATGAAACATTCGTTAACTTGAAGCATATTTGTACAATTTGCGGAATTAGTACTTGTTAGAATTCTCACCGAGCGAGTTTAACTAATAAAATTCCCATATGCTTTGAAAGTGTTTAAGTTGTCAGGAATATCCTTTGGGAATGAATTTCCCACGGATCGTTTCAACTTCATGCTAATTCTCGAGTAGCTGTCATCAATGATTTTTTTTGAAAAACGCTTGTTTGTACTCTAAGGGTATAGATACGAGGGTGGGTCGAGCAGTTTCCGGGCTATAAAAAATTTCTCTGCGAAATTGATCAATTAAAAATCATTTGCTATCTTTCATACAAGAATACGTTTAACTGAAAATTTCAACGTCAATTCCAATAATATTAGTAGTCCACCTATAGTTGGAGAATTTGGGAGACAACTTCTGAATATTATTTATTAATTTAATTATATAGATATAAAGAGATAGATTAACATTCAATATCAATATTCACTGATTGACAATTATAAGAACTCAGATTCACAAAAGCATTACAATTCCAATAGAAACAATATAAGATGAAATAACAATATCAAAATTGAAATGAAAAGTTGAATCGTTCCCACAACAAAAATGAAAAGAAACATCACAATTTGAGTTCAATCAATACATAAAGTAGTAAATAAATCCAAAAACTATTTAAAATTTACAATTTACAACCCTAAGCTATACCAAGCGCCATAAAGGCAAAACGAGCAGGAAAGAGGAACAAAAAGTTGAAAAAAAAGTTAATTTTGTATGAATATACTCATTTCAATTCTAATTTCATTACTGCTCTATTATTGAAGAAAAAGTCGATGTCGGTACTACAGAAGTTAGAAGATTGAAGCATACCATACATTGACATTACAATTGTAAGTGAAAAACGGATTTTGACAGAATTGCTCAATCGAATGCTCAATCGAGTTTATCATTAATAGGTCTATGTATTGACAAAATGTGATTCTTCTTCGAGCTACAAGACTTAGTACTTCAAAATGGGCAAATCGAACAGGGTAATTGTCAGGATTACTTAAGTTAACCATACATTCTGTCAAAAAAGTGATTATTTAAAAAATTGCTTAAAATTTTGTTGTTGCTAAGTTGGCACAACTCTTTTCTATATTGACGCAGAGTTTGAACGCGATCTGTAATTCAGTTTGTTTACAGTGCTCGATTTTGTAACTTCTCACAAGTGTGTTCTGGGATTTTCACAATGGATAAAATAGCTAACGAGAAATTTGTCTCGTTCTGTATTGCAAGTACAGAATTCGTATGCCGAATCGATGAAAATATTATACAAGGCTTACGGTGAATCGAAATGATCAAAACACGTGCTTCTGAGTGGTACTTTGCATTCAACTGAAGTCAACATCGATAAAATGAGAGAAATGGTGATGGAAAATTGTCATTCAAGTTTGAGAGAGATATGCAATGAACTTTCTGTGTCTCACGAAACAATTCGTACCATTTCAAACGATTGTTTTGGCATGACTAGTTCCAAAAGACCTGATTTTGTTGACTGTTTTCTTTGATTAGTGCAATGTTGAGCACTCGGAATTCTGCCAGAAGGTCAGAATGTAAATAAAGAATATATACCTGAGCGTTATGCGATGTTTAAGAGAGCAAATTCATCAAAAAAGGACTGATTTGTGTAAAGAAAACTTATGGATTTTTCACCACGATGATACACCATCTCACAAGGTTATCAGTGTGAATGAATTTTCGACCAAAAACTCAACAAGTACATGCACCTCTGTGAAGGAGTTTGGCGAAGAATTGTTCATTTCCAGAGTGAGAGAAATTTGCTGGAAAAACAATTGGAAGAATCGATAATGATCAGAAGAGATTGTTGTTCGTAACCTTCAACTTCATCTTGATAATGAATTTGCAGAATCATCAATGAGCATGGCTTTGTTAAAGGAGTATGCTTGTTATACCTGTATGCAGGAATGTGCGTTTCCTGTCTAGGTATGGTTGTATTAGTTTTGATCGAGATCATATGGCAGTGGGAATGGAACCTACAATTGGTTGGAGGACATATTGGTATAACAAGCGTACTTCTTCAACAAACTCTTCACGTCATAGATGATTCTTCACATTAATTAGCAAGATAAGGTCAAAGATTACGAACAACAACCCCTTCTGGTCATTGTCGATTCTTGTACTCACTTCTTCAGCAAACTTCTACAACAACATTCTCTGGACATTTATCAATTCTTCGCCAAACTCCTTCACAGTGGACAGTACAAGGTCACGAACAACCACCATTTACCGTCATCGAGAACTGGATGGCATGTGTCACAATATCCCCCATGCTAAAATACTCCTGAAAATGGAAGAAACTCCGAAATTGCAATAGCAAATTCGAATTGACATTTCTTTGTTACGAGGTGTGTTATTTAAGAAAGTGCCGTTTTGAAATCAAAAAAAGACGTACAAAGATATCTCAATAAATTTATTTTTTCATGGAATCATCCTGTACCTTAATATAAATGTCTACAAAATTTCCTTTAACATTGAGGCACTTGTCATAATGTGCGAGTTTTTGGATACCCTCCTCATAGAAGTATGCCGCTTGACTTCTTAACCGCAACTGTTTTCACTTCGTCATCGTCTTGAAGACGCTGACCGCCCAGATTTCTTCAAGTGCAGAAATAGATGGGCGCCATCTTATTGTCCACTTTCGGCACCAAATTTACAAACGACCGAAGGGCGCCCACTCTGTTGTTTATCATGCAAATTCGTGCGGCCTTCTTTAAATGCTCTCACACACTTTCTTCTAACCATTACATCGCCATAATGTTTTCATTAATAAATTGCACAGATCTCACGATGAATATCGATCGGTTTTAGGTCTGCAATGGCCTGCGTAGGCGAGAGATGTAGGTACCCAATGCGCATGCGCAGAACGCCAACCGCAGCGCTGCAGCCGCGGTATGGCAAAACGGTACTAAAAAACACGTCTCGTAAATATATAGTAGTGGCAGAATCAATTCAATTTTCGAATCAAAAGTTCACCCATCTACTCGCAACTGAAACACTGTAATTTTGCAACTTAAACCTAAAGCAATGATTACTGGAAAATTGATCTCTTTTAAAACTGCTTATATGAATGGATATTGCGTATAATGAAGGGTGGAACGCCAATGATAATTATCTTTGATTGTTTACAGCAAACGTGCCGTTGGACATTAAATCGCCAAAATGACGGGCTTCGGTTCGGCCGAAATTCAAGTGCGCACTCACGCAGTACCTATTAAGTTGTTGAAAAATTGACAGGACAACGGGATAATCGTTTAAATGTGTTGTTTGTGACATTAATCGTTTTATTGTACGTCAGAGTTTTCATGTCTACAGCTTGCTTCGAAAGAATAGAGAGTGAAAAAGGACAATAAAAATACAAATCGCCGAAGGCAAATCTTTTTTTTTGTGATTTTGCTTTGGTACATTTAATTTTACTATCGGCAGAGCAAAAAATTCTTTATGAAGATCCTGATATTCGTCCGTGTTTTGGAATATTTATTATTCGCTATTTATTACTCGTTACCTTTTCCGCAATGGCTTTTGTTCAATTCGATTGAATTGTTATGATTTTATTATTGATCATATACAGATTCATCTACTTTATGCTTTTCGTTTCGCTGTGTCGGAAAGACATGATTTTTTTCACATCGAGAAATACCGACGGAACGTGAGTTGTTCGTTACGTGCACTCTAATTGTCGTCGTCAATGTAAACTCGAAGGAGGAGCCACGGATTTCAATTTTCTAACGATAATCGACACTTGCTTGCACGCGAGCTCTGGTTGAAAAAGTCCTTTGAAAAGGCGAAGTAGAAGAAGAAAAAGTGACTCGCGGGGCTGTGGGCGACACTCCCGATGGCAAATTGAGTGTGGTAATGAGGCTCGCGGCCGAGTCCAGTCGGATAGGCAGGTCGGTTGGCGCCAGGCGTAGTAAGAATGCGTGCCACGGATAATTATAGCGTGAAAGTACACACACAACGCACTGTCACTCCGCTATTTATCTGGTTTATTGCGAATTTGCGATTACTCGACTATACGTTATGATTTGGGAAATTTCAAACTATTGAAGAAGGAATGGAAATGGCTCTGCTTCTAGATACTATAAGGCAGGAGTGCTCAAACTTGAACTGCTGGCGATCTACCTCAATATTTTTAGACTACATATACGATACACCCTTCCTACCTACCTACCCAGTCAAAAATGCCAAATCAGTCAGCCATTTTTCGTTTTTCAACATCTGAGTGTCATCACCTCTTTCGTCTAGAAAAGCTGTTATTTCGGGCAATAATTTTTGAAACCTTTCTAGGAATTTTCTGCGACTCAACCACCTGACATCCGTGTGACGAACTAAATCAGTGTGTTCAGCGGACTCCCTGTCTTCCAACTACAACTTAAAGAGCCACCGTTGCAAGCTACGTGTACGGATGGAATTCACAATTTTTGTTGCAATGCCCATAATTTCCTCCGTGTTTAAAACTTTTCAACACACAACTTGTTGATGTATAATGCAATGGAATGAAAAAAAATGAAGGGAAATTTTCATTAGCTTAACACAATGCCAAAAAACCGTTTTTATTTCCAGTCATTGCTGGTGCTCCATCGGTTGTAACGCACACTAATTTATATATAGGTAGTTTGTAGCTTTTTCCAAAATGGAAGAAAACGTCATATATATCTCCGCCACGGATATTCCCCTTCAGAGGAATGATTGTCAAATATTTTTCCTTAGCCAACATGTCATTGAATACCATCCGAATAAAAATACAGAGCTGGGCAGTGTCTGTCATATCGGTGGATTCGTCGAACTGTAAAGTATGTACATTTCATGATATCATGCTTTAGTTTATCTGCCATGTCCTCATGACTTCAATACGCCTTGTGACAGTCGGACGAAATAACTGAAGTTCTCTAATAGCAGACATGATTTCTGTTTAATTTTTGAAATTTCTAAATAAAGTTTCACCCGCTTCAATAAATGCTTCCTGCACAACCAATTCATCTTCGAATGGTTTCTTGTGTTTAGCCAATATATGAGATATTTTAAATGACTATCGTAGCAGCTTGTGATTTTTTTTTATTTAGGAAATTTACGTGCCTCGACGGCTATGGTCATTGACACGACGAAATTATACATTCATGTAAACATTAATTATACAGAAGCAATACAAAAGTGTTGTAAAAATAAAACAGAGATTATCATGTCAAATGAGGTTATACAAGTTCGTGTTTTTCAGAAATTCGAACAAATTAGAAATCTGATATTCGGAGTTGAGCAATTCTTTTAGGTTTCTACTGAGGTTGTGTTGTGATCTGGCATCTCTGTATTTGTTGCAGTCTATCAAAATATGTTCTACTGATAGTCGACTGTTACAGACTTCGCATTCTGGAGAGTTTTCTGACTCCATCAGGCAGCCGTGAGTAAGGCGCGTGTGGCCTATTCTTAGTCTCCTTAATATGATTTTATTCTTTCTGCACATCGGGGTAGTTTACAGGGTTTGAGGACAGGCTGCACTGGATGAAGTTTTGTGTTTGACCTGTTCCACTGGCTCTGCCACTCACTAAGGATTTGGTACTTTATGGTTGATTTCAGATCGTGGGATAGTTGGATATCTATTATGGGTTCATCTGACATGGACGCTTCTTTAGCTGCTCGATCGGCCCTTTCATTCCCGGGGATTCCAAGATGGGACGGGATCCAGATGATGATTATGGATACTCCGTTAGATGAGAGAAGATGACATGTCTCTTGAATGTTCTGAACAATCCAGTGTTTAGAATAAATATCTTTTATGACATGTGTGGAGGACAGTGAATCCGTGCAAATTGCAACATTTCTTTGATTAGGTTTAACCATTTTAAGTGCTTTCAAAATAGCAAATAGTTCACCTGTGTACACACTACATTCGATAGGGAGTAGATATTTTTCTAGTGTCGTTTCTGCAGTAGTTACGGAGCAACCAATACTTTCTTCTCCTTAGATGCATCAGAGTAAAAATTTGGTCAAACTGATGTTGATTCAGAATTTCTAAGAATGCCTGTTTGTAGAAAACACTAGGGGTTTCGATTTTGGTATAGTTGCTTAGGGTTTTGTTTACAGATGGACTGATTTTGATCCAAGGTGATATTGTTGAAGTAGAGTTTGGTATAGTGTTGGTGAGATCTATCTTCAACTGAAGTGTTCTCAAAATTTGAGGAATTGTTGGGGGGCTTCTTTGTCTATTGGGAGTTTCTGCATGGTTATTCATCAATTTGAAAATTGGATTTGTGGGATTTGCTGAAATTTTGGCTGCATACAATGTCAAATTTCGTTGTCTTCGAAGTTGAAGTGAAGGCTCGTGTGACTCGCAGTAAAGACTTTCTGATGGGCTTGACCGGAAAGCGCCCAGGCATATGCGGAGAGCAGTATTGTGGACTACGTTTAAGGATTTCAAATTTGAGTTTGACGCTGACATGTAAACTACGCTTCCATAATCAATTTTTGGAAGAATTATGGTTTTATATTTTCTTAGTAGTATCTTCTCTACTTTTTTAAGAGTTTTTAAGATATTCAGTCTTTTCAAACAATTCTTTTTGATCTCCTGAATGTGAAGTTTCCAAGTTAGTTTGGAATCGAAAGTAACTCCTAGAAATTTGAAATGATCTACTACATCTATCGGCACTCCATTGAGGATCAAGTGTGGTATCTCGATACTACTGTGTCTTCGACTAAACTTTATGACTTTGGACTTTGACGAAGAGAAGTTGAAACCAGTCCGTGTCGACCATTGTACAAGACTATTCATAGCATTTTGAAGAAGAGTACAAGTACTAGATGAATTTTTCCCTTGTGATTGTTTAGCTGGTCTTGTGAACATGGTTTGTTCTTTTTTCAAACAAGATATCAAATCATGTACTTTTTGTTTTCTCAAATCATCCTATGGCGGAAAATCCTTTTCATAGTTTTTATGAACCGTTTTATAATGCCTCTCTGAGTTACCACGCTTAGGTATTGCAACTGACGCACAAGAAATAAGACAAATGTACTTATCCTTCACCATACAAAAGAAGAATTCTTCCTCCCAAGCGTTATTAAAATGGTACATTTTAGATTTCTTCGCTGCACTCATTTTGTACTACTTAATGATAAACTTTGTATCAACGTAGGATTGCCTTCAAGTTAAAATTCAGAATGACTCTAATTCCTGCAGACGCAACATTTATATGCCGTCAAAGGCGCCTCCCAAAATTTCTAGAATAGCTGCAAGAATAAAAACGCGGCTTTTCTTTGGCAAGTACCGCGCGTTCCTTTGATAAAGCCGCCTTTTGCAGCTAGCAGAGTGTTATTTTATTACGTAATAAATTATTTTGGTTTAGTTACCTACTTTTAAAAAATTTTTTTCTTCTCCAGATCTACTCAAAAAGCACTCACAATCGACCGTTTGAGCACTCCTGCTATAAGGGATGTCTTCTCAGTTTTGCATATAGAGCCCAAATAAAATAATTGAAAGCTCTTGAAGATTTTTTCTTTTTCGAAAATTACTACACTTCGTTTTGGAAGCTTTCACTTCAATATCATTATCCGACAAAAAAAATTGTATAGGATGTAACATAAAGCTGAATAGTATATCATAGTAGGATGGACATATCGAAATACAAAATGATAAAAAAAGTTGTAACACGTAAGGTTTTCTCGCTACATTTATGGAACTACATTTAGTGTTACAATATCTGATGCGTATAGAAAAATATTTAATTTTTTAACAATATACAGGGTTGTCCATGCTATACGGCACGGAATATTGTGACTTAAATACGGGACTATAAGATTATTTTTCTCTTGATATATGTGTGGAGCTATTATAGGTACTTTATAAAATTATTTTCACATTGTACATTATGTCTTAAAAATCTTAAAATGATCAAACTTATGTTTCTTGGAACACCCTATATGTTATTGCGTATTTGGATTAAGCGTTCAAAAAAATTGAGTTTCATCAGAAATTACCATGCCTGAACATCAAGGTTTTTCAGATAATTCGATTTGTTTGAAAATTTTCTTCTCAAAATACTCAAAAAGGTAGTTCAGTGAAATTGATAGCGACACGAGAAAATAGATCGTTTTTATTTGGTTTTTTCACAAAATCACGTCGTAGATGAAAAATTGAATGCACATGTGTTACCAAAGTTACCTATGGTTATTAAAGAAACGCAAGATTGTATTATAACATTCGATTCGATTCTATGTAAAAAATGCCTGTAGAACGTCAAAACCATTTTTGCATTACTTCAAAAACATCCGAGTTATTGGCACTGGATTGCGTCCTAAAATTTTCAAAAATTTCCAAATAACTCGAAAACGAAAGAAGCTCCGTTGAGTCTGTTTGCAGCAATGACTTTATTTCTTTATTCACAATATTTCACATCGCTGTAGTACTACAACGTCGAAATATGCCCACTTGTAGATTAAAATAGTTCTTTTCAATCACACTTTTCAGCCACCACCTTTTTTGATTAATTATTTTATATTCATTCTTTATACCACTTGTAACAGTTTCTTTCGACATAGCCTCATTACCTAAGGCTTACAAAACGAACCGTATCACAAACCCTTATGAATATTTTGATGTGAAACTTGACGCATATCATAGACAGTTGACATTCAAACATCCTTACTTTTTGGACACAGTAGTAGCTTTCCAAAATGCATCGACGAACAAAAAATTCATTTTTAAATAACTCAGGACAACTTCCACTAGTGTCTTGGGAGATGCAATGTTCTCACAAATATTCTATCAACTTGAAATACCTTTTTTGCATAAAATAAAAGTTTAATTCACAAATTGAGGATATTTTCATGGCATACTCATGTTAAAAATTACTGAAGTCAAATTCAAATATGAACTCACGAACCTCTTGAAGGATTTTTGACAAATATTTAACTTTTCTTCATAGAATATCTAAATAATCACCTCCTGAAGGTACGTTTAGGAAACACTCTCTATAAAAGGTACTGCTCCACCAATGCATACAAATCCACAACTTAATCAAGGTTCAGATGACTGATCATTTTTCAACCTGTCATATGGAAATTGTTTAATTGTTTTTTTCCTTTGCAGATCCCCAACTTCAACACCTGAGCGGCTACAGATCTGAACTTCAAGAACGAGCTCTTGTGATATCTTTGCAGATGTTCAATCTCATCCTCGAACGCTGCGTTTCTCTGCTCGACGAACATCTCGTCTCAAAACCGGAAAATTTGAACGCTGTCTCGATGGATACCCAAGTTCTGCTACCTCCCATCAAAATTTGGTGTGATTGGATGTTATGTCATAGTAGCGTATGGAACCCGCCGCCTTCGACGCAGGATTTCAAAGTTGGGTAAGGTTTTACTCTAGATATCTGTAGATCATCTCGGTTTTTGTAACAGTGATACTTCTTCGTCCATGAATTATTTATTGAAAATATTAGTTGAACTTAGAGAAACTTACTTTTCGAAAAATTCATACCTGTTGCTATGTGAATTTCTAAGCCATATTGGTGTATAATTAAAGGAGAATTATCTTCAGAAAATGAGTTGCTTCAATTGCTATCAAGCATTGTTTCGAATTTGGACACAATGCAACAGAAATACACTACCCACAAAAATTGTCGCATCACCCTACTTTTACGACAATACTATATAAACTTTTAGGTTGGTCATTCAAGGGTCGCTTGTTAACTTCCAGAAATGTAAAATAAGAAGATATCATTGAAAAGAGATGAGTTTATGATGGAAAATATCAACAATTTTCGAGTTAATGGAAAGTTAAAAAATTCTACCATCTTCAAATATTCGCGAAGAGACCAATCAACTAGCATCGAATGGTTACTAATCATTTTCATAATCGAGTGTTTCCTCCCCGGCCCTAATTACTGCCTGTATACGTCTCGGAAGCCCCTCAAACAAATTTTGGATGTACTCTTGAGTCACAGAGTTCCAAATTTCAGGAAGCAGATTTTCTAGTTGTTGGAGTGCTCTACAAGGCATCCTACGTTGCTGAATTTGCCACCTTATGTTGTCCCAAACATGTTCTATGGGATTCAAGTCGAGATTCCTTGCTGGCCCTCTTAAAATATCAATTTCGGCATTTTGCAGAAATTGTGTAACTACATTAGCTGCATGAGGCCGAGCATTATCATGCATATAAATGAAGTTTTCGCCAATCAATGGGCCAAAGGGTACAACAAGGGGTTCAAGGGCATCTGCGATGTACCTGGCCGCTGTCATTCTTCCATTATTCACTAGGACTAACTCGGTTCGACCATGGAAAGAAATGCCTCCCCATACCATTACTGAGCCCTCTCCGAAGTTTTCGGTTTACCGGATATTGCATTGGAATACCCCAATTTGCATGTTCCCTCGCAAACTGAAGTCTTGCAACTCGATGCTCTTTGGTGAGACGCGGGCCGGTTCGAAGCCACCCTTGGTCTGATATCGTCTTCTCTGAGCCTGTTCCTAACAGTTTGCAATGAAATATGCACATTTCTGGAAAGTGTAAGTTCATTTTGTAGCATTCTAGCCGTACAGTGCCGAACTCTTAGTGCATTTAAACGAAATATTCTTTATTCCCCTGTTTCGTGGTACCGATCAATTGCTCTCGAAATAGTGGTTTGGTTAACATTCAACAAGTTAGCCACGTAACGTTGGCTTCGCCCCTCCTCTAGAAGTGTTACAATCCTTAGCACTTCATGATCACTCAAATAGCGTCCAGGACGTTCAGCAGCCATTACAATAAATTCAAAGATTCGAAAATCAACAAGAAAGACAGAACACTTGCACTAATTTAGCATGAAAACTGAAGAGAAATTGAATGAATACTGATAGTCAAATAAACTCATTCTTGTTTCAGACGTGTTTGAGATCATCTGGAAACAAATGCTACTAAATAGATAAGATTTTTCCCCTTATATGTCCAAAAACATATGTTGACAAAGAAACTGCGATCGAGTTGCTTAATCGATTGTGGAATTCAGAATACCAGGTGATGCGACAATTTTTGTGGTGTGTGTATTTGAGATTATTCGCCAGGCCTATCGAGAAAGTCTTTTGTCAAGAGCTCAGATTTTTCTGAATGGTGGGAGACTAGACAAATTTCAGGACAATGCGCCATGAAACACTGCCTTTTCAAGAATGGAGTTTTTAGCCAATAAAAATATTCCTGCGGTTCCTCAACCCTCCTATTCACCAGACTTGAGTCGTTGTGACGTTTGTCTCTTTCCGAGTATTGAAAACCACCTGAACGGAAATCATTTTGTGGCACTAGAAAAACCCTAACAGCTGTAACCAACCAGCCGAAAACTATTTCAGTATCGCGAGTTTCAACAATGCTATGATGATAAGAAATACTGTCTCCAGCGCTGTCTGGCTACCCAAGCGAACTATTTGATGGAGGAATACACCGAGTCTCTGCGATTACAAAGGTCTTATACGGATTTTTCAATATGGACTTCCGAACTTTGCCATTCGAAAGGGGCCATCTTGTTGAAGCTATATCTGTCGAATTAGTTGTTATTCATTCAGTATGTTTCCCAAATCACCATGGACGGATACAGCTTTCAACAACACGTACAACGTTGTTTCATCAAAATTGGTGTTCTTTCCGAACAACGTACCGCGCGCTTCGTCCATTTTACGTTCCTACCGAGAGGACTATTCGCAATGTGGTAGATAAATTTGATACCACTGGATCAGTAAACGATCAAACAATATTTGTACGTCGACGAAACGCAACATTTGCCGAAAACATCGCCGCTGTCCGTGAGAATGTGCAGGAGAATCCAAGGCAGTCGATTTCGCGTCTCCCACAAGAACTCTGTCTTTCACAGACCAGAACTCGGCGAATTCTGCGTTGTGACTCGGGCTTGCGTCCGTACAACATTCAACTGATCCGGGAACTGAAGGTAAACGACCATAGACGACGTGTGATTGCTGTACGGACTTTGGACTAGTTGGCAACTGACCCTAGTTTTCATCGAAAAATCATCTTCAGCGATGAGGCCTATTTCAGGCTGAATGGGTAGGTGAACAAACAGAGTTGTCGAATTTGGCATGATTCCAATCCACGAGATCCAAGAGCGCCCAATGCATCCCGAAAAAGTTACTATTTGGTGTGGATTTTAGGCTGGCGAAGTCATCGGCCATATTTCTTTGAGTACGACGTTAGTCAGTCCGGCACTGTCAACGGCGAGTGCTATAGGTCGATGATTACCAACAACAACATGGCGCTACGTGCCACACAGCTTACGTCACATTAGATATTCTGCACGAGCGATTTGAGGGCATGGTCATCTCACATGGAGGTAAATTGAACTGGCCACCGATGTCGTGCGATTTGATCTCGTTAGACTTCATCATGTCGTAGGTCTATGCAAATAAGCCACAAATCACATCGGTTCTCAAAGTTAACATAACCCATGTCATCGGTCAAATTCAGCTGGATTTATGCGTCAGAGTCATGAAAATTTGGATATTTCGGATGAGCTCCACTCAGGAAAGTCGTGGCGGACATTTGATTGACGTTATATTCTATACATGATGGCATCGATAGTTCTTTCAAACGAATAAAAACTTTCGATGATATCTCACACCCTCTTTGTTTTATTCAAATTTTAAAATATAGGAAGCGCTTAATGAAAGACTCTTTACTTAATTTATTAAAAAATGGTTAAAGAAGCTTCTGGCTTGACCCAGAATAATTTACGTGTGATTTAATTTGCCAATTATATTATGAAGCAGTGTATCGACTAGCTTGCGTACCAACTTTCATGTCGATTAATTCGTTATGATACGTTTAACAGTCTATTTAAGAATCATAATAATCTATTCAGAGACAACAAATAGCTTTTCACTCGACCAATAAAAATTCCGTAGAGTTATCATCAATCTTATAACATACGTGACAGGCGTAGAAACATTTTTCTGATCTCTACACCGACTGAAGATCCCTTGTGCGCCTCCTGTCATGCATTAATCACTAAATCGCCTTGAATTCGTACGAAAATTATACACTCATAACCATCATTTATATCCGTCGATGTTTTTGCTCTTTCAGGACGCCCGGAGATGCTTGGTCCAGATTGGCGACACTGATAAATCTCCTGGCCCAATTCGATCAATCCGCTTCGAGTGTATTTGAGACTGAACTACTTGAAGGTGAGTGTATTAGAATATTGGGTTTTACATTCTGTTTGAAACCGGTAAAAAAGTTTTAAGATAACCACAATATGATGCGATTGGTCTGTATGTCGCAGCAGCTTATACATTTCCATACCGTTCAACCAATCGTCATGAGAGAGACGTCTTCGGGGTCCTCTCACGAGGCATTCGTTACGCCTGATTAGATATTTTGTACGCCTGGGGCGACTTCAGAAGTAGAGGTAGTTTTTGGTCCAGAACTATGAGATTTGAAGCGCGTTGTGGTATTGAGTCGTAAGTAGCGTAGAAGTCTTAACGCATCCTGACTATCCCTCTTTGCAGTTTTCCAGCACTTTCACTAGTAGAGAGCATCAACTGGCTGTTTTCGAGGAACAAACTCCTTATGCATCTCTCCTTTGCTGTCAAAATAGCATTGTTTTACTTCTCATTTGCTCATTGTTGTTATTTTGGCTTTGGGGAACTGGTCGATGTGCCACTCAGAGTCTTGGCGTTTCGTTTCTGGGTTGTATTCTAAAACACAGCTTTCATTACAGTGATGACGTTATCCAAATAATCTGCGTCAATTGCAACAATTTGCAAAAGCTCACTTGAAATTGTCGCCAAGTTGGTCTTTTGGTTGTTTGCCAATACCTTGGGCAATAAATTGGCGCACTCTTTTTCCATCGCTATATTTTCAGTAACAATACAAAAGATAACAGAAGGTTACAAGGTCAGTACATTGGCAACCATCTTGATACTCAATCGATGGTCAGAATACAACAATTCTCGAACACAAGTAGCATTGTTCGCCCTGAGAGGGTTGTTCGTCGTGAACCTTTTCTTAGCCCTACTTATATGTATTAAACCACCTAGAAACTTATAAGGACAGAACAGAGTCGCCGTAAGCGTCACGAATTTTTTTTCGAAGTCTCAAGAAATGTCTTCAGTTTAGCATAAAACTGAGGAAGAGATTCACAATAACTGATGTCCTGCCGCTTCCACCGCTTGGAGAGTACTGCGACTGCTTTGCGGCAAAGCTTACGGTCCTTCCCCTACTCCAAGTGGTCCGAAGTCATTCCTACTAATAGAACCGACGTTGAAGATTCAATGGACCACAGGAGTGTGACGTAACGACGGCCATTTTGTTGAAGCAGGTCAGTGTCTACTTTCCAAACAAAGTTAGAAGCAGTGTTAATTTCCATAAGGACAATTTCAAATCGTGATTATTTTTTATCCAGGAAGTTCCTGAACATGTGAGTACATTTTATGATTGAATTATGTGATAAATTAAAGAATTTCACTAATAGCCAATTCTTATGCTCGTAAGAATATGTATTTAGACCTAGTTATTGAACTAGTGAGGTTAGGATCTGTAGATGATTATATACGTTTTACATATTTGGTGTTTTGAAACTATTTCAGAAGAATTTTAATGGCATCTAAACATGTTCTCAATTTATCCTCAATTTTGGAGTTCTTTGACGATGCCAAGCTTGTAGCTCGAGGAGAAAATGCTGTAGAGTCGGTCATGTGAAAGACATGGCATTTGATGGAGAACTTCTCATCATTCACGGCAATGTTCATGCTAGCATGCGGGATCGTTTATATAAAGTAGAGGTATGAGACCAAAGTAGCGAATGTGTTCTGTAGCATACTAAAAAATCATTTTCTAGATAAAACTTGACACAGACAAATGTATCGAAGAAGCCAGTTATACATGCCCAAGAGGTCAGTTGGTGTGTCATCACATGGCAGCATTGTCGATTTTGGTTATCACAATATATCTGTAACAGATATAACTTGTACATGGAAGAGCAGAAAACCTCATACCAATGCACGAGTACAAACTTGCTTCTTCGATTAACACTGCTTCTAACTTTGTTTGGAAAGTAGACACTGACCTGTCCCAACAAAATGGCCGTCGTTACGTCATTACTCCTGTGGTCCATTGCATCGTAAAATATTTCTGTATACTAGGTATACTAGCCTCCCTATATTGGTGAAAGTTTTGAACTTAATATTGAAACTAAATGTCCAATATAAATGAGGCTTAAAATGTAGCATTGACAACTGTCAATAAGATAACATACATAAGGGTTTTACTTTTACATGTCATTTTATCGTCGTGGCATTCGTCTCCTCCCAGAAAAATGGGAAAAAGTTATAATAAATGATGGTTAACGCTTTGATTGATGGTATCTGTATTAATTTTCTCGAAATAAAGGCTTGATTTTAACAAAAATAAGGAGATTTTCGACAGACACACCTAATAATGGAAATTGAAATATCGATAACCTATGAGAATAGTCTACTCAGCTGAGTGTCACTGGAGTCAACGTTTCTTTGTCAATATGTAAGATTGGAAATTTCAGATGTTTAATTATTGAATGATACAGAAAATAATTTCATTCTCTATTGGTTTTTTTGAGTCTATGATTGATCTGAAGGATAACTTAGGATCCTAGGAGTGGAGATATGGTTTTGTATCTAATAGAAAAAAAAGGATTAGCAGATATACAAAGAGTATTATCAGCTTTATTAAGAATATATTGCATGCTCACAAAATTTTTTTCTTCTGCTATGCTCCTGTTGAATAAAGAATGAAATTAAAAATTGATCCTCGAGTCCGAGTACTTATTTTTTATTGACCTTAAACAGATACTAGGATCACTAATTTTACAAAACATCGCCTCGTTACAAAAATAATAATGGAATATTTTCCGATAACCACTTATTGAACTCTTATAAGCCAGCGTAAATTTCGATACCTTTCGCCATCCCTCCGAAATTCCCACAATTTTCGGAGCATCGAACCCGCGACTCTTTTTCTTTTTCAAGCGGAATCGTTAATCTCGATATCGATGACCCCGACGCGCGGGGCACATGACACTTGTTCAATTGTTGCCTTCACGCTATCTACGCATCTCTCAGACACCCCTAATTACTGGGAGAGAAAGGGGGAGGGAGGGCGGCAGTATCAATTTCGCCCAAAAGGCAGACGTATAATTTCTCGGCTCTGCTTTCGCGATCCACGTACGCCAATAAAACGATTGACGAGAGCCGCAATTTTTCACGTCTCCGATACGGAGTCATCATCGGATAAGCATCTGTGCTGGGGCCTGTTGCTTTCCTGCCTTATAATTATTGACCATTGGCAGTCGCAACTACTCGCGCCCATCGTTTGATATTATTATGCAAAACTCTAATTTCGTACTCGATTTGCAATTTTTCGTGATTTTTCGGCTCTCGTTCCTTTTTCCCTTCTGGTCTTCGCCCTGGGGGTATCATCGTCGATATTTTGATGAACCTATCGGATCAGAAGTCACTGAACTTGTTTGGGTTCAACGAAATATTTTATTTATGCAACGGACCTGGTCTGCCATCATCACTTTATGTTGAAGAGATACTGTTTCACGTAAACAGTTTGAAAACATGTCAATTAACGTACAATTTCAACATTTCAAATAACTTTTTTGTTAGCCAACTGCACTCGGAGGCAAAATTAGCGGAACACTCGAAAATTTAACCAAATTCGAAGTCCGATATTTTTCCTGATTCTCAACCGATTTAAAAGATTTTTTCGGCAAGTTATAGATCAACTCTTCTGCTTTGTAGAAATTATAAGAGAAAACAAAAAAAATTTAAAAAAATTTTATAAGGGGCAAAACTAAAAGTGTTTTTTCGTCAAAAATTCGTAACACCCTGTGGAATTTCGTGCTCCGAGTTGAAACGTACAATATCATGGTCTGTTAAGACACATCTTCCTACAGTAACGCCCTTCTTGTTTTATGCATTTATCTCTATTTTTACAAGAGATATCCAATTTGAAGCGAAAAGTCACAAATTTCAAGAATTTATTTTTAATCTTGCGTAGTTTAGCCAAAAAATAAAACAAAATTAGAGAAGCGGAAATCTAACGAAATGAATTTTTGAAATTCACTGGCCAATTTCACGCTCCGGGAGAACTCGAAGTACACTGGAAAAATCGTTGATTTTGCACATTTATTTTTGAATTTTTTTGTGTGACACTCTATAATAATTATCATTCCTGTCCAAAATTGAGAGCAGGTGTGTATCCTGGCGATACACTCGTGAAATGAAATGAACATGTTGAGAAAAATGTTCATGATGACCCACAAAAAAAAACATTTGATTTTAGTAGCGAGTATGACCCCCCCCCCGAGCTCTTATTACAGCGCGCATACGATATCGCATACTCCCAATGATGTTGTCTATCATCTGTTGAGGTATGTTGTCCCACTCTTCCATCAAAGCCAATGTCAGCTCTTCAACGTTGCCTGGATTCCGTTGTCGAACCCTTCTTCCAAGAATGTCCCAAACGTGTTCGATAGAGTTTAAATCCGGTGACCGCGACGGCCAGTCCATTCGTGTGATCCCAACTTCATTGTGATATTCTATCACTATGCGCGCAGTATGAGGGCGGGCCTTATCGTGCATAAAAAGGAAATTTTTCCCTATGTAAGGAGCAAAAGGCACAACATGGGGCTCCAAGATTTCTGTTATATACCGATAAGCATTGAGTGATCCATTGCCAATAATCTCCAGTTCTGTTCGTACTCCCAAACATATGCCACCCCATATCATAACTGACCCTCCACCGTGTTGCTCAGTTCCTGCGAAGTTCGCTTGATTGTACCGTTCCCCTCGATGCCTCCATATTCTATCTCTACCATCCACGAAATTCACACAATATCGGCTCTCATCACTAAATAAAACTCGTCTCCACTAATTGATTGTCCATGCTACATGCTCCCTAGCAAACGCCAATCTTGCTACCCGATGGGCTCTATCGAGTCTTGGTGCTCTTGCTTGCGCGTATGATCTCAGACCATCTTCATTTAATCGTCTTCTGACTGTCCTCACACTGACGTTAATGTTATCCACTGCTTGTAAAAGGTTACCTGCCTGAACAGCAGTAAGACGAGGATTTCTAATGGTTTGATTGACGATGAAACGGTCATGTATAGGGCGGGTTGCCCGATTTCTTCCTTGTCCTCGCCTCCTCACGTACAATCTAGTTTCCCTGTAACGTCAGTAGATTCGATGGATAACCGACGTCGAGACACCCAACATGGTACCGACTGAGTGGTAGGTGCGCCCTTCCTCGATCAATGTAACTGGCCTTGCTACTGAGGTTGGTGGTAAATCTCTCATTCTGAATGAAAAATACCGTTTCGAATCGTAAACAGTAAAAGAATCACAAAACATCGCAACCGATCGAATTTGTATCAAATCAAAGAATGGAAAACTCTCATTCTTCAAACAAGTGCAAATGTGGTCATATACAAAAAAACGTGTGTTGTATTTCATATTTGATAAAAAAAGGTGTGCACATGTGTAAATGAAAAGTTTTATCAATGGTCCCAGAATTCGGTTGTGTATTTTAATACCTACCGACTGTTATCTCCTATGAATTCCTAATTTTCACCAAATTAACCAAATTGTCATCAATAACTAATGCAATTCGAACATAAAATCGCAAACGACAATTTCGACACGCCTGAGTGATAATAAGAAAATTCCAAACTGATAGACGAATTTTAATGACAATTTCTTGATTCAATGGAATTTCTCCAAAATGGTGATTTTCCACTTGTAATTAAATATATTTTGCAAAAATAGAGATAAACGCATGGAACAAGAAGGGCGTTACTGTAGGAAGATGTGTCTTGACAGACCATGACATTGTACGTTTCAACTCGGACCACGAAATTCCACAGGGTGTTACGAATTTTTGATAAAAAAAACACTTTTAGTTTTGCCCCCGTATAAAATTTTTTTCAAATTTTTTTTGTTTTCTCTTATAATTTCTACAAAGCAGAAGAGTTGATCTATAACTTGCCGAACAAATCATCTAAATCGGTTGAGAATTAGGAAAAATATCGAACTTCGAATTTGGTTAAATTTTCGAGTGTTCCGCTAATTTTGCCTCCGAGTGTAATATATAGGTTGCGTCAGAGAAAACCGCACTAATGTATTTAAAATCCATAATAATTTAATGTGGATGTATAGATAATTACGTTTACCAAAAATGATTACTTCATGAATTTCGTGCATACTCAACTTACGCTTGATTCTATACGTTAAAATATATAATAATTAAATAATGTTTATGATATTTCAGAGAACTCAATAATTTTAGTAAATTATGGAAATGAACATTTATTTTATATTATAGTAGCTAAATTCTCCACATGAGTTTTAACCTAACCTAACACAATGTTTATACATAACTAGCTGACAAGGCGAACTCTGTTCCGCCTTAAAGACTATAAATAAGCAGATTTTGGAATTTATTAATTTTTTTTAATAGGAGATATACAAAAAAAATTAAGTACCTACATTAATCATTTATTATCATTTCTGTATTTTAGTACATAGGTTGCTCTTCACTTAAGTACCTTGTGATACAGGACATTTTTTGTTCTATTATCAGGCACAAAAACAAACAAAGCAGATGGTCTTCCGACCCGTGAGCATGCCACATATAATTGATCATGGGAAAAACATGGATGTTCTAGATTCAAACCAGAATTTTCATAAAAATTGGCCTTGTGATTTGTTGATGGTCATGGCAAATGCAGGACTTATCGGAAACTGAAGTCTTTTAAATCAAAACGGCATATCGGTTGGGATCATCGGGATCCTCGGAATGAGAACTTCTTCACCAACGACTGTTCAAAATATTCTCCGAAAACATCCGCATTCATATCTTCATGATAGTCTCCAGTAATTTTACCTTGAAATGATAATAACCCCCTATCCATGAAACCGTTAACACTACCTATATGCGTTATTATTATACGTCGTCCTTTTCCTGGCGGAGCCCTGAATCCTGTAGACTGTCCTTGGAGAAAGGCTTGTCGACAAGCCTTTGTATTTTTATCATTCCAAGTTTTCTGAACTGTGTACCCTTAATTGACCCAAGTTTCATCCAGATAAAAAATGTTCTTACTTTGAGAACGATATTTTTCAATTGCTCTTAAATAATTTCTTCCCCAGCAAACGATTTCTTCTTCATTTAAGAGAACTCACTTCCTGTTGTGATTTTCCATGAGAAATTCAAGTCATGCAAAACTCGTCACAATTTGTTTTCTGATATTAAAGGCAAGTCCTGATTTCCTACGAGCACAGCGTGTATTTTTTCCACAGTGGGAATTTCTTTCCGAAAATTGAAAGAAGGCACAGTTTTTTGAATAGAATTCCTAAAGCCTTCATGAATAACCATTCGGGCCTTCTTGGAGAAGTTTTTGGAGGTTTCACTATAAATTAATTTTCAGATTTTCTTTCCTTGAGAAGCTTATATATTTTGGACTGTCCAATTCCCGGCAACTCAGAACGTATTTCAACATTTTTATTGATTGAAGGTAAATGGCCTTGATGTCTTACTCACTTACTTCAAGAATTCTACTTAATACATATCTATGTAATAATTACCTTTCTTGGGGTTTAATTCGGAGAATATGCTCAATAATTCTTATCCGAGTGGACATTTGTCTCAATATACCTGGCGGGCGCTGGTACCTGTGTATCTCTGAGTAATCAAAACTGTTTTGTTCATTGGAAATCATTCATGATTTACCCATCAAATTTACATCTATATTGGTCTCATATACAGGTTATTGTGTAAGATGAAAATGGTTTCCATATCAGTTAACGGATAACAAAGAAAATTATTTTTCAAGAGACATCATTCAACCTTCCGTAGAATGTTAAATATCCTTCCTTGAAGGAGCTAGTTTTCCGATCTACTCTTCATAATCACCGTTAACTGGGGCCACAGGGAAGTGGTACAGCACGGTCAGATGTCACGAATAGGAACAATGGACTGCAGTTTCGGTCTCGTTTGACCTCGTCAAGGGAGGATATTTAACATTCTACGAAAGGTTGAATATTGTCCCTTGAAAAATAATTCTCTTCGATGTGTCTACACATTGCGAAATCTCGCATATAATAACTTTTCGTTTTGAGATGTAAATGTTCATAAGTTTTCGAGATGAAACCCACCTGAATTACCAATATTATATCAGGTACCCCGGATTATAATATGAAAGAAGAATATAATTAATGGAACGCCAATGACCATCCTGTCATCAGAAGATTTAATACTCTACGGCTTCACCAAATCGACTATAAAAGGGAAAAAATGCATTTCAATTATGTATTGTAAAGGTGAAAATAGAAATGTAGAAATCAAAGAAGGGCCAAAGATTTAATTTGTAGCGTACCATAAAGTTAAGGTGTCATGCATGATTCACGAGGCTTGTTCGAAAGTCGAGCGATTCAGCAGCATTTTATTGCGGATAAGACTACGGACAGAACTTCAAAGCAGAACGTTCTTTTATGAGGATGTTAAGTTAAAACAAGCGCGTAGCGTAGTCCGTAGAAATATATAAATAGATACGTGGATATTTTTAGCATAGTTGGTCAGTTATGTTTACGACAGATTACGAGAGAAAGATTCACCTACGAGAAGCGGAGATCTATTTATAAAACGAATATATTTTCGTTCTCGGCGACCGCCCGCCCGTACGCGCCGAGATAATCAGCCTTATTAGCATAAATTAAATCAACAATAATAAATATTCAGCAAGAACGTGGCCTGGTCCTTAAAGAGGAAGGCTGTAACGCAGTAACATCATATGCGATTTCCTGAGGTGCAAGAAGTGCATTAAAGGTCGTTGGTCGGCGATTTTATTGATATTTCAGTTAGCAACACGGCATTTATGGAAATGGCCTTTTATGGGTGAATAAACTGACTACGAAAAATCGGGACAGTTTCCGATGCACGACGCCCTCCAGCTCAGTGAATGGTCAATTTCAGGGGAAAGGGTTAGAAACGAACATGAAGCTTGAACGTTCTTTCACTAAGTTAAAAGAGAAAAATTCATCGGATTCTTTTAAGTAATCAAATTATTTTTAGCGTACCTTTGTTGGCTAACCAGGGTTGAATTTTGATAAGGTCAAAAAAAGGATCCTGGATTCAATAATCAGCCAAAAATTCTCGATCCCTCTCGATCTGATCATGTTCTACCCGCTACCAATAAAACAAAGAAGTTCTTGCACTTGTTGAACAGATCCTTTTCTGCGTTTGATCCGAGGATGGCATTATGCCCGCCTTGCTACAGCAAGGGTAGGACGTCCTCCTTCCATACCTCATTAGGCTTACCCGGTCGAGTCTGGCCTGGAATGTTGTGCCGACCAGCTGACGGAAGATTAGGGTTGTATTCATTCCTAAGGTGGGTAAATTGAACTTACGGTCTGATTCGTTCAGACCGATGAGTCTCATGTCTGCGTGTTATCGCTGAACCCTGGGAGTAAACATAAATGCGCCTTTCAAAAAGGTAAATCAACTGATCTGGCTCTAAAGAACATAGCGGGGAGGATCATTCAGTCTCTGACTGCAAGGATACTGCAGCTGTACCCTTCATGAAGGTGAATCTGATGCAGCCCCAACTAGTTCACTATGCGGGACTGCGAGAGCCAGAAGAGTACCAAATATTATTGCGGAATGGATCTGCAATATGCTAAATGCCAGAATGATCAGCACTTTTTTGAAAGGGAAACTAGCCAGTTTAGTGATTGGCAGAGGCTGCCTTTAGTGAGGAGTATTATCATCCCTGTTGTGTTTCCTATTGGTCGATGATCTCTGGATATAACCGGCGCACAGCATATTGATGTATAAACGTACTCTGACGATATAGTTATTCTGGCAGTCGGAGGTGATGACATACTTCAGGAGGCTATTTCAGCTACACAGGGGTGATGTGAGGGTGAGAAACTTAGCATGAGCTCCACAAAACCCTTATGGTACCATTCACCAGGAAATGGAGAAAATTTGTTTCTCCCCGATCCTGGGTGGAGTGTTTATCCCAGTTGCGGAGGAAGCAGAATATCTGGGGGTTACCTTTATCAATAAGCTCACGTGGAATTCGCACCTGGAAAACATGATACACAGGGCTAGACATTCCTTATGGGCATGTCGAAAGAAATGTGGTTTTGCTCCAAAGCAACTTCAGTGGTTATGGGAGATGGTGATGAGACCACGTATCACATATGGCTGCATTGTTTGGTGAGAGTGCAGCTTCAAAAAGCAATCCCAACTCAAGTTCCCTATATTGCAGATAACGGCCTGGATGATGATTACTGAAGCTTTTCGCTTTACACTGACTGCATCCATGGAACTGATATTGCGTCTTGTCCCTCTTCACCTGGTGATTTGAATGATTTCCTACAAATTTTTTTCCCGGAATGGAACAAGTATACCTAGCTTCGTGCTGGTGCTTTACACTCTGAAATTGAGGACAATGAGATGAGTATGTAGTCTGACATAGTAATAGCTAAAACCAACAAGAGCTGCCATTCCAGATCGTCATTTCTAGCAGACAGGAATGAATCATCTCCAAGTACCGTCTACTTGAGGGTACACAGGCATGAAATTTGATACTGGTAAAATATGCGGAAGCAATGGTGTCAGATGACAAATGTTGATCTTATACAAGAATAGGCAGAAGGCTTGGAATATTCCATTGAACTGCTTCCAGATTGATCCGCATATACAGGGAAACTGGTAGTCCTGAAAGAAGACTTGGGCAAGGACGACCTCGGGCAACAACGGCAAACCATAACCGTTATTTATGAATTTCCTCTTTGAGACAACGGTTCGCTATTACTAGGCAACTTGAAATGCAGCTTCAACAGAAGCTGCAAATTAATACTGAAACGATATGATAACGTCTCAGGGAATTTGGTTTGAGGCCTCGTTTCGCGCTTCAAGGCCCAGCTCTAACAGGTTCAATATTCATTCATTGGTGTGAGAAGGAATTTCTTTGAACGCCCGCACATATCTGAGAATTGTAAACAAAGGCACTCTGAATGCTCAGAGGTACCTTACTGATATTTTAGAAGAACATGTACCATTTACGGCGAACATGTGTGAAAACTTTTTGTTCATGCCAGACTTCATGAAGCTTGTACGTAGGTTGCCTTTTGAATTTTGCGTCTGACAAGAAAAAAGTAACTCAGGGAAAAAATAGCTTGTTTGTTTTTCAAAGTATTGTCCATGAAGATCCATACAAAACTGATTTGCCATTCTTAACATTCACTAAGATTTTTCGAATTAAATGTCACGTTTCCAGTGCTTCTTTAAATCTTTAATCTTTCAGAAATAATCACTACTAAATTTGCATTAAAAATGAAAGCTCACCTTAAAATCACTGACAAAATAATCATGCAACTGAAAGATACATTAACCACACTTTTGATGTATCTCTTCCATATTCTCCAAATATATTTGTAGGTTAGCTTTCATAGATTCATAACCACAGAAAATGAATTCTATCTTTTTAGGTTCAAACTTGAACATTGTCGAACACATTTAGTCTCATTTACTTTTACATTTGGATAATGGCAGAATAGAAACGTACTTCCTCCTGAATAAACTGAAATCAATATTTAATTTGAAATGGACACAGTCTTACTGACATTCAGTTTGAAATATTTTAATACACAGATGGCCTTCTGTGAATAACGACTAAGAAATTGAACCTTGTATTATACCATCATCAGGATTTATTATATATTTCAATAAATACATAGTGGAGTGTTATGCACGAAGACCAGACCTCAATCCGCTAGAACATGTCCTAGATATTTTCAATAAAAGATTGAGAAGCCAGTCATTTACCGTAATTTAGGTTCGGATCAGAGTAATCAAAAGTTAGTACGAGTATGAATCGTAGATGTCATGCAGTAGGCGAGGATATTTCCGGTATTAACAGGTTTTTAGGGACTTTTCTCAAATTTTTCATTATTACTTCTATTTCAATTTCAATGAGTACCATTTTCATTTCTATTGTTCTCAAGTATAGTGTTGGTGGATCACTTGAGAAATCATTCTTTAACTTCTCCTAAATAAATTTGAATTTTAGATTTTGTGGCTTGATTTCTTGGCACAGTGTATTTTCGAGCAACAAAACATAGTTTGATAATCTTGTGCATAGTGACGAAAGATCCAACAATTCCTTTGCCCTTTCATAAATCAAGAACGTATTGTCTGGTCGATGGTTCCAGTCGTTTACCTCCGAGTTGATGTCTTCAAAAGCATGATTCAAATACAACAAACTGGAAAAAAACAAAAAACCATTGAAAACTCTGTATGCAAAATTTAAAACGCATCTCTTGTAATCGCGACTAACATCTTGGAAGTCATCACTCAATGGTATTGAAATAATCACTGCTCCGTAAAAAGGTCGTTCAAAAGCTCGATCTGACGTTCAAGCGATTTTATCATTGTGCTAGCAAAAAATTACATTCGAACCCCAACTGGCCCACTTAGTTCCAAGAATGGCGATGTTATTCCACTCGATGGTTTTTCGTTTTATTTCGAGGAAATATTGCGAGGAATTTCGCTGGCCGTAATTATTACGTCTCGTTACATCGGAAGAAGTAGCCGAAATTCGCGTAATTCGACATTAGTGGAATTTTGGCAACTCTATTAACAGATTAACTTCGACAATATAACCCCTGGAATTTATGTAGTTGCCTGGCTATTTCCTGCACTCGCCTCGTTTGGTGTCGTAAATAACCATCTCAACAGGGTAGAATAGACACTAAATAGTCGTATATGCTTCGTGCTGGCATTGTGTAAAATATAGAAATGTCAGTCGAATGGCAGCCATATTAATACTTTACTCAGTAGAGTATGGACATCGGTTATATCTTGGGTGACATTATAGTTTCAAACATCCTTACCTTAACATATTGTATTCACATCTTTGATGTGAAATGGCTCTTAGTTACTATCTTGATTGCATTATACAGTGCGAGTGTAAAGTTTGGAATGAAACTCGTAATTTTTTTAACTTAATTTTTGGGGTAAATGTTCAGTCCGTTAAATTTTTATATTCAGCTAGAAGTTTTTAATCAAGTAGAAGAATCGATATTTTTTCAATTTAATATTCCAATTTTTTATTTTATCGTAAAGAACCTATTTTACTGAGTTCTACAATGATTCGGGATTAAAAATAAATACTTCTCGTGATATATTCAACAATTCGCAACGCTTGGACACGTTAACTTTTGTTATGAAACAACCTTGCGTTCATATGAATTGGTCGTCTAGTACCTCGCCTTGCCTTGAAGTTCTTCTTAATGAAATAGAAGTTTCTGTTGGGTTTCTGTAGTAGCTTATTCAAGTTCTTTTTTGTGAGGTTCGGTGTGATACAACCAATTCTTCGTCGCTTAGACCATGAAGGAAATTAGAAAATCAAACACAGATTCGGTAACAATGTCTATCTGATATTTGTAACATTCATATGAAATTCTTCTCTCTTTAATCCTTGGCGTCTTTAAATCAATTAACAGGGACATTAAATCACTTAAAGACAGGCCTAATTGGCTCTCAACCTTATTATTATGAGTGGAAGGTGGGATATTAGATTATTATAGATATGCCTAATTGGCCCTCAACTATATTATGAGTGATAACTGGCCCTCTAAGGGTTTTGGTAATTTGATATAATGTTTCATGAATGGGTTATTGTCGTGATACTCCGAACTCAGAGATTTGATTTTAAAACTCTAAGGAACACGTCTCCAGTGGCTCACTCTGTATCTTCTACAGTTTTCAATCAAAAATGAAAATTCTTTCACGGGGATGCAGACGAAGATAATACCTTTCTTTCGAGGTATCACTCGACCCATCTACCCTCTTCCAAATTTTCAAGGGTTGTCACCCCTGCTCCAGGTGTTGAAATTTAAGATGAGGATGGTACTTGATGATGACTGCCATTGATCAGCACTGATCTGTTCCATTTTACCTCATTGAAGCCTGAATAGTCTCAAGGAAATAGTCTTCCCTATCTTTCAGTTGCTCACCCTGTATCTGTTACAGTTTTCAATTAAAAATAGAAATTCGTTCAAGGCGATGTAGACAAAGATACCGCCTTTCTTTTGAGTCATCACTCGACCCATCTTCCCTATTTAAAATGTTCAAGGATTGCAACCCCCGCTTAGAGGGTTGATATTTGAGGCAAGTATTGTACCCCAAAAGATGTCCTCCTTGAAACAAAAATTGACCTGTTTTTGCGTTTTGATCAGAAATGAATTTCTTGGTAGATATAGCATCTGTTTAGTTTTCGTTGAAGCACCCTGTATATCGATTTCCTTTCTGAATTTCGCTTCATTTTAACGACAAAATGTTAAAGATTTTGGATTATTTTAGGCGCCTTCAAAAGTAAGTAATATTCCAATACAATGAGATTTTAAATTGAAATAATTGAATGATTCTGGCAAACTACCACCTTTCCAGTGTAATTTTGAATTCAGATAAACTATATAAAATGTCCGCCAAGTAGATCTTCAGAAAATAGTATTCATGATTGATAATAAAACTCAATCAGATCGAATATCATGAAATAAATGAATAGTTTCAGCAAATAAACAAAAAAAGAAACTCCGGTTCTGGGTCGTCTCAGTTAGGAAAGAATCATTTCTGCTGCTGAGTTTTGTGTTGAAGAAATTATCCCCTCACTTTCTACATCCCTCAACATAAGAAAATTGATAGGGGGCAAAGGTGAAGTGACAACATCTCATTTGAAAATTGACAAAGAAAACAATTTTATCTGGTTCGCTCTACAGCGCTAGACAGCCGGGTTCTACATACAGGCTGATTAGGCAACTCGAACCAGAGGGTGTGATACTAAAACGTTTTGCGAATTCTCAGGCTTTCAGAATAGTCCCCTCCAGATAGAAGGCGGTTTCCCCGGATCGGTCTTTTGAGTTTGCTGAATAAAAGAAGTCACACGGTGCCAAATCAAGTGAATACGGCGGTTGTGGAACAATATGGGTCGGATAAAGTATTAATGCAGTGTGAGATGGTGTATTAACGTGGTGAAAAACCGATTCCGATCTCTTTAGGCGAATAGCTTCACGCATGCGATGCATAACGCTCAAACAATGATACCAACATGATCAGCAACATCTCTAATTGTTAATCGACGATTTACAAGCAATAAATCTTTGATATTTTTGGACGTGAGCTTCTTCGGTCGAGGTTGATGTTCCACCGGGACTCTCTTCGTCTTCTTCACGTTCTCGACCTTTTTGAACTCTTTATACCACTTGAAAACATCTTTTTTCGACAAAGCCTCATCACCAAAGGCTTTTTCCACCATCCTCAATGAATCAGCAGCAGAAAATTCATTCCGAAAACATAATTTAATGTCATTTCTCTGCTCAACAAATTAACTTCTAGGAGCTTACAGAACGAAGTGTATCTCAAGCCCTCATGAATATTTTGATATGAACCATGGCACAGATATCAAGACCGTCCTACCAAACTAAAGATAAGAGCACTGTCCCAAATCCATATGCGCGAGCTATTTAAATTTAAATGTCACCTTACTTCTTGGGCACAGTAGTTTAAAAACACTTTCAGTAGAAATGAAACGAATGTTTAAGGTGAGAATTTCAATTCAATCCATTGATTGTTTTTTGAGTGTTATAGTTATAAATGTAAATTGATTTTCACACTTGGTTTTTTGTTGCAGGTTACGAACAACTCAGACTACCAGAAGACAATGTCCTCAGCGGTTTTACGCCGTTGATGGTGAACGTCGACGAGCCCACGTACGTGCCCAAAAACTACGACCTGGAAACTGCTCAATTCGTTCTGAGACTGAACAAATTGTTGTTCTTCGGCACCGAATTTCTCTGCGGATTGGAACCTCCCGTTTTAAAGTTGGAGATCGACAACGATTTCAGGGAGTACGTCTCTGTTGTTAGCAGCTCGAATAGCAGGGATTCGCCGCCATCTGTAACAGAAATGGTCAGTAAATATGATTAAATCTACTTAGGTTTATTATCTTGATCCTAGATTACTGAGTTTAATTTTATCGATCTGAAATCGAGCGAGAAAATGAGCAATTCTTATTGTTCAAAGTCCTTGTAAAGGTTCTTGTTGATGATAATTTTTTCGTATGTGTTTGGAAATGTTTGAGGGTAGTAAGAGATCAATAAATACATTCTGTTAAAAAAGTTCCAGTAATTGGTCAATGAAACACATAATATTTATTTTTAATCCAAATTTACGAGGCTGGATTGATAAGTCTCCGGCCTGACCAAGAGATGGCGCCACTAGGTCTACTTCGGAGGTGGCTTTCTACAGTACCATCCTCAGATAGCTTGTAGGTATAGTTTCAGTCTGATCGCCATGTTAGTTTACGTTTGAGAGTACGCTGAACAAAACGCCTCTGTGTTGTTTGTGAAAATGGAAATATTGGAAAAGCGTGCTGTCATCAAATACTTTCATTTGAAGGGGTTAACGCCGAAGGAAATTGAAGAAGAGATTGATTCAACACTGGGGCATCCTCCCCATCATATTCAACCGTTAAGCAGTGGGTTTCAGAGTTTAAAATTCGTCGTGTGAGCAGGTTGAGATCATAACTCCAGATATGATCGAAAAATTAATAAAATAGTGCTGGAAGACCGCAGATCAAAAGTGCGTGAGATAGCTGAGACCTGAAAGATATCATATGAACGTGAGCAAAATATTTTGCACCAACATTTGCATATGGAAAAGCTCTGTGCAAGATTGGTGCCGCGTTTACTAAAAATCGATTCGAAAAACCATTTCTACCGCCTATTTGGCGCTGTATAAGCATAATCCAAGCGAATTTTTGCGTCGATTCGTTACTGTTGACGAAACTTGGGTCCACCGCTACACTGCTGAACTAAACAACAGTTTAAACAGTGGATTGGAACAGGGGATCCAATTCCAAAGAAGGCAAAAACAAGTTTATCGGCAAACAAGGTTATGGCTACTGTTTTTTTTTGGGATGCAAGGGTATTATATACATTGATTATCTTGAAAAGGATAAAATTATTACTGGTTAACATTACGCAGACTTTTTGCAACGTTTTAGCCACGAGGTGCAAATTAAACGACGTCATTTGGCAAAGAAAAAAATTTTGTTTCATCACGATAACGCACCATCGCATTCTTCGCACGGTGCCATGGCTAAAATCTATGATCCGAAATTCGAATTGATGCCGCACCCTCCCTACTCTCCAGACCTAGCCCCGAGTGACTATTATCTGTTTCCTTACCTTGGCGGTAAGAGATTTAAGGGCAATGAAGAAGTAATCGAAGCTGTAAATGGGTATTTTGAGGAACTTGACGAATCAACCTATAGAGATGGCATTACTAGACTATAACACCGCTTTAAGAAGTGTATCAGTCTTAAAGGAGATTATGTTGAGAAATGAAAAAAAATTCTTAAAGTTGTTTTTTTGGTCAGGCCGGAAACTTATCAATACATCCTCGTATTGTATAGGCTTCAAAGTAGGTTACATTTACGCCTACGAATGATTCAATCATTAAAACATTTTCGAAATGCTTTTTCCGGAATCGACTTCAGTCTTGGAAAAAGAAAAAATCGGCCGGAGCCATATCAGGTGAATACGGTGGTTGTTCGATGGTATCCGTTGAGTTTTTCATCAGAAATTTATTCAAAATGGTAGATTTGTGAGATGGTACAAAATTCATGAGTTTTCTTTTCACAAATCTGGCCTTTTTCGACGAATTTGGTCTCTCTAAAGTCGCATAATGCTTAGGTAATATTCTTTATGTACCGTCTGACCTGACAAGAACTGCGAGTGCGTAACACCGAGCTCATCAAAGAAAATAGTCAACATAACCTTGACTTTTGATCGACTTTGACGTAGTTTTTCTCGATTTCGGTTCATTTGGAAGGCGCCATTCCGAAGTTTGTTGACTGGTTTGCACGTCAAACTCATAAACACATGTCTCATCACCAGTTACAATGCGTCTTGTGAATGTAGGGTTGAAATTGACTCGTTCTAGCATATCTTCAGCGACCTTTACGCGATTTAAATTTTTGAAGTAAATTCAGGTCTTTCAGACCTAGTCAAGGCAACGCGTTTCTTGCCCAAACAATCGTTTAAAGTTGCCTGTCTCTCTCAAACCTGAATGACGATTTTCAATTACCAATTTCCTTAACTTCGTCGATGTTCGTCATCAGTTGAAGATGTCGATGCGAGGTAAATCTTCCACCACATCTCGAATACTTTTGAATGCATTGTACCACTCATATGCACGTGCTTTTTCTGTATCCGTGGCACTTCAATTTGATCAGTTTATTTAAGTTCGTTAAAGTTTACATATGCAAAATTAGTTGTTTTTTATCAATGTCTAACTATTTCTCAATACCCTTTCCTGTGATGGCTAAAAGAATTCAATTTTTTTTCAGAGGATAAATAACGAAGTTCTGCTGGAAAGTTTCAGCGAAGACGAGCAAGACCTGAAGAAGGACAGCCTCAGCGAGGATACCTCCTCCGAGATCAGGGATCTCCTGAACAGAAAAGAAGAATTAGAGAGAAGAAATAAAAGCCACGATTTGCACATGGAAAGAGTTAAGGTGAGTGTAATCAATCTTTTTCATTATTTTTTTGATGACTTAAAACCTAGTTTCGCTTTAGTTTACGTTAGCAACTCCATGTCGACGATCGCGACGAAAATGGTCTCGAATGGTACGAGACAAGACCTACCGCGTAGCAAATGAAGCAACTTTCCGGGAATATAAACGAGATGCCGTTATAACTAAAATTGCGGAACTGTTTAAATATTTGAGAACGAAATGATTATGAAATTTATTCGATTTCATGAGGTAGGCATCATACACTTAGTGAATGATATAATATTTAGAAGCTAACGTCCGTAAATGTGATTTATTCGAAGGGAATAACACAAAATTGTCTAGTTTCTTCGAAATGACCGTCACGTGTCTCTCGAATCAGCTGTTTTTCGATGTAATGCAGAGATGGCGCAATTAGGCTGGGTTCTTATTTTTTATCGTGCAGCCTTGTTTCTGAATGAAGAGTATACGGGGTGAACTTTTGAAAACTGTATACTGTATACTGTATACTAAAGTTATCTCATAAAAATATTGCAGCGCTTAAAATATAAGCTCTAGTTTCTTGGGAGCCAAATTATTTCTCCCAAACGAATGAGTTCGTACCCTGTCACCCTTCACACTCTAAATTGAGAGAGAGAGAGAGAGAGAGAGAGATGACAGGTTAGATTCAGATAATTCATTCAATGTTCTGTTTTATCATCAGATTACAACTATTGAGCTTTGTAGAAACGAAGCGACCATTCCGTACGAATATTTCGAACCCACTTCGGATTTTTTGTGAAAATCGAGTCGATGTTATCCAATCAAACCTAGAGTCTTGGCAAAAATTGTTAACTTTATTACATCTTTGTTGGGAAGTAATAAAAAATTTTTTTATTCAATGGCATCTGAGCAAAATTTTTCTTCGAGCGTTTCTGGCGAGAGGTCTAAAAATGCTGCATCTTTCTATTCCGCTGTAATGAAAAAAAATCATTTTGTATTTCTAACATATGCACTGCTACGAAAAACCTATCAAGGAAAAAAGTATGAAATGAAAAATTAATTTAGTATTTTTTCGACAGTTTTTCATGTCTAAAAAATTGTTAATTTACATGAAATCCTGAGGTATATCCTACAGATAAGTTTTTGAAAACAAAGATCATCGCTTATAAAGTTTTCAGTCCAACGCCATTTACTGCAGAAACTTTATCATAAGTGCCAATTTGTTGTTGAAAATGCAGAAATTTTGTAGATGACCGCCAAACAGTAGCGTTAGAACTTTGGTTAGCGTTCTGGGTATGACCACCCAAGCATTTTTGGAGTAAGTCTTGGTAAATTGGTAGAAAATGCCCTCAAAGTTCTCAAGGAAGTTGCACCAGTTTTGACTTGAAGTCTATCCGTTTTTCGAACGATATTACCACCTTGGGTTCCGTTCAGATAATCTGGCATTTTATCTTATAAAATTGCTAATTTGCAGTTTTCGGATTTTTCCTTCATTCGTTCCTAAAGACATTGCTTCTTGCAAAATTTCATGTTCCTTGGACAAGGGGGATATTTTAGTACCCTTTCAAACGCCGCATTCAGTACATATTGTGAAAACCGCCCTGTATATTGAAACTTATTTCAATATCCTGAATCTGTTGACTGTTTCTTCATTCTCCGGAAAAATTGGGACAGGATTGAGGAAACTAGAATCCCCTATTTCTGCAAGTGACGGTGATTCCTTTAAAATTCATAGAATTTGGGACACCCTGTACTGTTTATTATTCAAGGCAGTTTTTTTCCTGTGAATGGGAAAATTTTTATCTCAGTAGTCATTTGAAGGCAAAATTCTGCCATTTGGAATAATCCAATAATCGGGACATTGGCAGATTCGGTTCTGGTGAAAAAACACTCGGAGAGAAATGCTCATCAATTTCTGCAAGACTGAGGATCTCTATTATATGAACTCTTTCGTTCAAAAACCGGATACGCGAAGATGGACTTGGAAAAGTCCTGATGGAAAAGTAAAAAATTAAATCGATTTCATCATAATAAACAAGATAGAAATATGTTACAACGTTTCGGTCCTGAATAAATTCGACACACATAGCGACCATCCGCTCGTTGGAGCTACAATCCATCTCGACACCAAATTTGAACGAACCAAAAGGATACTGAAGAAACAGAAGTATCCCACTTTAGAGGTTCTCACTAGAAATAGAGAAAAGTTCGAAAAAGCTGTCACGATCAAACTACAACACTCAGACTATTTGGGAGATGGAGAAATTGATGATCTTACTCAGAAGATAACAAGTTGTGTAGAAGAGGCAACAAAGAAGACGTGCAGTACTCAGAAAAACACAGGAAAAATCGGTCAAAACATCAGACATCCAATTGAAAAAAGGAGAAAAACAAGTCGGGAGGATGACAGCTATAAAACATTGAATGGGGAAATAAATAGAAGTAAAGAAAGACCTGAGAGATTGGAAGACAGCTAGTTAAAGAAACTATTGCAAACAACAAAAACATGAAAGCCCTCAGATCAAAGCTATCAAATGGAAAAACTAAAATTACGAAAATAAAGACCCCTGAAGGTATCTTGTTCAGCAAGAGAGAAGAATTCGTAGTTGTCATAGAAGAATTTTACAAAAAACTTTATAGTTCTGAAAATCAAGAACAGAAATATATTAAAAGACATACTCTTGATACCGGTTCTGAAGACATTCCTGAAATTGATACAAATGAACTGAAAATTGCGCTCAATCAGATGAAAAACCAAAAATGTCCCGGTGAAGATAAGATCATCACCGAGATGTTGAAGATGGGACGAGAATATCTGTTGGATAACGTACGGATCCTTCTCGACAAATGCCTGAATGAAGGAAGAATACAATGGTATGGAATAATGCTTAAGTCATTCTTCTGTATAAGAAGGGAGACAGAAATAACATAGAAAATTACCGCCCAATAAGCCTTATTACTGACGAAAATAATAACAAATAGATTAACCAACAAAATGGACGCTTATCAATCCGTCGAACAAGCCGGCTTTCGGAAAGGCTTCAGTACAGAAGACCATTTGCAAGTGATACGGACTCTTACCGAAAAAACCTCAGAGTACAATGTGATATTGCACATGGCATTTATACATTTCAAGAAACCATTTGACTTGATTAAAACTCGGGCAACACTAAGAGCACTAAATAACGCAAGAGTAGACAGTAGATATTCAAATCTCATCAAATACATATACGAAAACGCCATAATCCAAATAACGATAGACAAAGAAACAACATCAAAATAATTCTTCATCAAAAGAGGCATACGACAGGGACACACGATCTCTCCAAAATTATTTACATTGGAGGACGTGTTCAAAGGTTTAAAGTGGGAAACGAGAGGCATAAATATAGATGGTGTACGTCTGAATCATCTTCGATTTGCGGACGACATAGTTCTTTTTAAGTGATGATGCCGAAGATCTTTGCACGATGCTAGAAGAACTATATGAGGTTGCCTTGACCTACTCGAGATGAACCTGGATAAAACGAAAGTTATGAGTCCTGAAAATTTGAGAATCAGTATCGGTAACCACGAGATCGAAACTGTTACAGAATACATTTATCTAGGGCATAAAATCGTACAAGGCAGGGAAAATGAAACCTCTGAAATATCGAGAAGAATTGGACTAGGTTGGGCTGCATTTAGAAGACTGGGTCTTGTGTTGAAATCTCGAGAAATACCAATAAATCTCAAAAGTAAAACGTTTGAGACATGTATTATGCCAGTCCTCACATACGGTCTTGAGACAATGACTCTCGCCCGCGCATACGCCAACAAACTCCAGGTGACACAAGAGCAATGGAGAGATCGATGCTTAGAGTTAGTTTGCGGGATAAGATCAAGAATGAGGAAATAAGACGAAGACCACGCGTAACGGACATTTTGAGAAGAATAGCGGAACTCAAATGGCGCTGGGCTGCACATGTAGCTTGCCAAGAACCAAACAGATGGACTCATAGAATAATGGTATGGCGCCCAAGACAAATCAAGAGGAGTGTTGGCAGACCTCCGAAACGATGGCGGGATATCCATAAAACAGCAGGAAAAAATTGGGTTCAGATTGCCTTAAATAGACAGAGATGGAAAGATTTAGAAGATGCCTTCGTCCAAGAATGGATATCCACAGGCTGAAGGGAGAGACAGAGAAGAATCGGGAAAACTAAAACATTACACCATTCCCTCTGAAAATAATGCTGGTAAGCCTGTTGATCAGATGTTCACCACTTTGAAAAAATTGACAAGTTGCAAACCATAAACTCCATCGAAAATCTTCAAAGTTTGATCGAGTCACCAAGTTCGATTTTCAATCGCATAATGTTATTCCATTTGTTTTTCGAAGGATTTAATGTAACCCTCGCGAGAGCAAACTTGTAGATGTTCTCGAGTCGGAAAGACAACGGTCTCGCCCACTTGGTTCTAGGAGAACTATCGAATGACACCGATTTAGGTATGCGATCGACGATGACACCGTCGCTGTTCAAGTAGGATCGATCGCGTCTGTTATCGGTGCACACACGACTAACGGTGAACGTCGCTTGTAGACGCAAGTGATTGCACGCCAGCAGGGACCAGATTGCACTTATCCGTCGTGTGGGACGGGGGCGAAAAGAGGGCAGAGGTGAAAAAGCATAGACGTGCTGTGTAGGAACGTACGAGACATAGCTTCGACAAAAGGAAACATTTTGTCTTTCAACACCCCTTAGACCTGTTTTCGAAGTTATGGTACAACTCTTTTCCAACTCTGTTTTCGAAATCAGAAAATTTCGCAAACCAGAATGGAATTTCATTAGCTTTCGAGTGATAACATAGATGTGTCTTTTGGAAACGGAACCCTTATAGGACCACTCTGTTGTTAGCCGTCTGTCAAGACTTTTCTCAGGAACAGATGTAACTATTGGGTCGATAGGATCGAAATTAAATCCAAATACATATTTAGTTCTGGAAAATGTTTTTTATCTTCGCAAAATTTCATTAAATTCGCTCTATAAACAAAGATTGTGTTCTTAAATGTCCGCCAGGTCATCCGGAACACAGGGTGTCCCCCATGGCATGGTCCTAATATTATTAAATTCGTAGATATTCAACTTCAAAAATTTTATGCCTGAAATCACAAGTTTCAATATACGGAGCGATTGTGTGGTGTTATCATAGATGGAATGAACTACATATCTTGTTTCACACAAAGTAACATATGTAACCATAGTAACAATTACTATTAATTAGTAAATGTTAGAATATCATTTTTGTAGATATTTATTGCTTTGAAAACTTAAATTTTTCGAATTGAAATGCATGCCGTCGTTAATGAAAAATATGCAGATATGTTTATGGTTTTTGCAATGAAAACGCACGACCAGTTACTAGAGAATACTACGGAATATTCAAGAGCGATTCTGAGGTGATGAAATGAATATTAATTATAATTATTTGGATCAAAAAGTCGAAAAATAATTTTGATTTCAAATTGATATATTTGGAGTATATTTTTAAATTGTGTAAATTCATCAGAGAAAGTGATAAATGAAAGATCATTACAAGAGTGATTCAAGCTATTCCACCTTGAATGCATAGCTCACATCTGCAAAGATAAGATTGCGCAACCATATGATGGGCATTGCCATTTGTAATTATTTCGGTAATATTGTTTATCCGTTGTTGTTACTCCTGAAAAAATTTTTGTCTCTACACTGTAGACGAGTTGTGTCATGTATACCCATACGTACAAACTTTTTTCCGAATTAAATGGAGAATCTAAAACTGATTTTTATCTTGTGGGAAAACAGTGGCGTATTAATTTTTCATAGAAATTATCCAGTAACGTGCTAGTACGGAAACTACTAGTGAAGTTAAAAATAATAGTTTCACTGCAAAACATACTCCCTGGACGGCAGTTAACGTCGTTTGGCAACAATTAATAAATTTAATTTTTTTTTAACAAACTTGAAGACCCCATATTTCATTAACGAAGCATTTTTCGAATATAGTTAATATAGCAAACTCATATTATTTTTCGAGTCTCTATTGGTGTTTTACTTTCTTTTTACTTTACGCTTCGTTACCGAAATACAGCGTGTTCAAATCTTCAGTTTTATCTTATAAATACTACAGTTTTTCACATACTCAATTCAAATTCGGCACATGGGTGTCTTTTTAAATTCTACAGGGTGGTTCTTCTTCAGAGGTCACGTGTCCTTTCTACCCTCACAACTTTTTTCAGTACGTCTTGGGCAATCTAAGAAATTTTTTTCATCTTTTGCATTGTTTCCTTATCTACCACTGTTTTTGTGAAGATCCCAGGAGTATTTTCAATGATTCCATAGGAAATGATAATGCGGTTTCTTGTCTTCAATGTCCTGTACAGTAGTTCTGTAAACCAAATGTCCCCAAGTTGAAAAGTATATTCAATTCAGATCAAGTGAACGAACTTGCTAAAAATCGGGATATGTTTCGTTTAAATGTTGACGTGTTCTTATATTAATCCGGTAGGTCTTCGATTAAAAACTGAGTGTATGAATCTCCATTGAACCTAGGTGGAAGGATTTGTAGACCAATTAGGTGATCTTCGTTCATTCCAATCCAAACGTTCAAAGAAAATTGATCCTGGTATTGAGTTTCGTCCGTAAATAAAATATGCTCCAGAAATTCTGGTTGTACAGAAGTACAGCTTCTTCTAATTCTAGTGTTCTAATATCCCGGTGGTGACCACAATCATATTTTATAGTTTTGGAGCTACCTGTTTCTCGAAGTTGATAAAGCTGTACAAACAAAGTATGAGGCGCGACGCGCTGAAAGTATATTTCAGCATATCTTCTCGACTCTTTTTAGACCTTTAGATGAAATGGATGTCGGCCATTTCAGCGTTTGGATAAACCTCCATCTTAATGAGAATTAACGAAAGTAAATTAACAACAATTAAATTGTCAATAGAAGAAATCAACACGACAGCCGTCTACTAGTGAAATAAATCACCGAATTGGTCACTTTTCTACACAAAAACTGTGATTGATACATGAAAATTCAAGATATGAAAAAGATTGACAATACATTGAAAATTTATACGAAAAAAAATTTAAGGCACCCAAGCCAACTGAAAATAGTTGAAGGGGTAGAAAGGACACGTAACCTCTGAAATGTAACACCTTATAGATTTTCATAATCATTTCTGTGATCTGATAATGTGAATTTTAAAAAGACACTATGTGCCGAATTTGAAATGAGTATCTGAAAAACTGTAGTAATGATAATCAGAAAAACTGAATTTGGAGATTTCAACTCCCTGTATTTGTGTTGCATGTTACATTTCAAATATTTCACGCAAGTATCTATGATTTTATGTGTTCCGGGTTTCATTCCGTGGTCCGTTTTGATTTTGTTGACGTTTCGACAAGTTGTCCCTTGTCATCTTCAAGGGACAACTTGTTGAAATATCACTCCTTCTATGGAAATATCACAGAGATAATCGCGCTCCTATGTTGAAAATTCTGATTTCAGAACCTGAAAGGATCAAATTTCTGAAACTGAATATTTCTAAATTTGAAAAGATTAGAACCATAATATTCTCACTTATCTGTCTCAAAATTTGCATAGAGGACATTGGAGGACACCCTGCATACTGTTGATTCCAGATATGATTACTTTTGCATATCCCGGAAAAAATTATTCTGTAAATTAAAGGAATGTAAATTATATCAGCTCTTTTTAACCCTCCGTGGTCTACAATCGTAAACCACGCCATTTTGAATGGCGTTCATTGGTAGACTACTTTTATTGAGTGCGACTACTCTTTAGTAGCTATGAAAAAACTCAAGTATTCAGTGAATCAGTATATTTTTGACAGTGTTAGCAATTTGTTTTTTAAGTTATTTGCTTCTGAATATGACTGGTCTACGATTGTAGAGCACGCGAGCATTCACGTTTACTTGTATGTTTTACCCAAACATAATCATTAGCATTATAAGATTGCGGTCTATGCCTTAAATTATAAGTGTGTTTAGCTTTTTCAAGGGCCGATTTTAATCTTTCTTCAACAAAGGTTCTCAACTGCCGAAGTTTTACTACTTTTTCAGGTTTCAGTTGATCTCTATTTGCAGAATTTTCAACGATACTATTTCTATCTCTTTCAATATCATAATTACTACCACTTATGATCATTTCCAAGCCAAAGTTCACTGAATAGGGTGTATTCTGAATTACTTCTTGTTTAGCAGTTCTATAAGCACAACCAAGTTGAACTAGGTGTTTGTCCCAAGTTTTGAGATTTTTCTCAATATAACTAGAAATCATAGTTTTAATTACACGGTTTGCTCTTTCAGTAAAATTTGGTTCTGGATGATACAATGGGTTATAAAAATATTTTACAGGACTCTTTGCTTTTGAATTGGACTCCGTTATCACATTTAAGTAACTCCGGGACTCCAAAAATACTTGTTCTTCCAACAATTTTATGATTGTTGAAGCAATGGTTTTACGAATTGGAAAAAGAAAATTAAATTTACTAAAATAATCACAAACTACAAGAACATATTCTACATTCATTTACAAACTGTAATGTCGTGTTTCATTCCTGGCCAAAAGTTTTTCGAATAGACTTTATGAAAAGTTTTGAAAATTCCAAAATGTCCTCCTGAAATAGGATCATCATGATATTTACGTAATATTTCTTGACGATTTTCTTTCGGTTAGATTTGTTTCCAAGAACCATCAAATTGGTAGATTTTAGCTTGTAAACATCTTTTCAGTAGCTTGTTATCTGTTCTTTTCAGTTTTATACTGCATGTTTTTTTACGTTCATCTGTTTTTGAATAAATGGAAAATATATAGAGTTATGGCAAATGAAGGATTAATTCTGGAACTTTTTGGTTTATTCAATTCTACAATCGTAGACCACGCGAGTAAATACGTTTGAAAAGAAGGGCGCGAGTAACCGAGGGTCAACGTGACAGATAATATTGTGGGATTAGGGAAAAATACAGCTCGTTGAAATATCTGTTGCCAATTCATTCAATTCCATCATATCCGTCACTTCTCGGAGTAGCTAATAAGTTTACGCTAACCACTTAAAAACTGTTCACGTGCCGAATTGGCACGCCTTCGCTCGTGATCGATCGTAAGCTCATTTGGAAATATGCGAACGAATGTGGCGTTTATGTCACACTAGGAAGTGTATTGCATTAACCCAATCACACGAACGCTCAACGGACACCCACACTTTCCCACGGTGTCGTCTGCGCTCGCATCTTATCAACCGCGATGGAATTGTGACGACGGTGGGCGGCGAAAGTTGGACATGGGGCCCATACGAATCGTCCTCGTGCTCGAATTTTATTCATTCCCGAAATTTTTCTGATTAGGCATGAATGAAATTTAGATGTAAGGACGCATTTGCATATTTATATCTGACTTGTCGAAACGTACGGGATTTTCCAAGAATTGTACTTATAATTCTTAGGTTTTCATCGCTAAGCAGGTGTCCCCTAAGGTGATTCTAATAGTCGAGGAATAGAAGTACAAAAATAGGCATTACTATCGATTTTTTGCGCAGTGTGATGGATTTTAATGCACTTTGATGCGTTCGATTCGTGAGAATTTCAAAAATTTTTTATGGAAAATTCGGAATTTAGCAATTGGTTAAATAACTTCTGTTTCAAAAAAGACTTACTGCCGACAATTTGGTGTGAGAGAAGTCATCCCATTACCCTCTTGCACATAGAGAGGTGAGTGACAACTAACTTCGAAATTATTGTGAATCGATGAAAAACATTTTTTTGCATAATTAAAATGACAAAAATGGAGAACTGTTTCTGGCTTGAATGTGCAACAGGTGTCCCATTTTCGGTGTTTCATTACGGCAGCTATGTGAAATACTGCAAATAGAGAAGAATGACACCCCATCTCTCCTCGCTTTTCTATGAGAATTTATTGGTGAAAACAGATCGCAGTTATCTGCTTTTGTTCTCGAGCGATATAGGGATTTTGGCATATGCCAATATCTCGGTTAGTATCAAAGTTAGGTGAAAACTATTTCGACATTCTACGGGCACTTTTTCGAGTAGAATGCAGGGACATGATCAAAAATTTTTGTGTTTAACTGTTTTGGAATTATAATATAAATGGTATGATTGGAGGCATTAAAGCACAAGAATAGGCCTTATACTATCGAATTTTTGCGCAGTAATACAGATTCAATGCAGTTTGGTGCGTTTGATTCATGAGAATATCTAGAAACTTTGTGAACTAATTTAATCATGAAGAAATCGAAAATTGTATGTGTGCATTTGAATCACTACACACACCACAAAAATTGTCGCATCACATGGTATTCTGAATTCCACAATCGACTTAGCAGCTCGATCACAGTCAACATATGATGCCTAAGAATCATCTTTGGCATGAATCAATATGAAACGTGCAGGAACATATTCAAGAATTTCAACATCTTAACACTGTATGGTCTATATATCTATGAATCAGTGATGTTCATTTTAAATAACTATAATGATTTCAAAGATCTTCAACTCCAACATTCCTATAATACAAGAGGAAAAAATATTCTTCAAGAGGATAAGCCCAACTATTCATATTTACAAAAAATGTAACTTATAGTTTACTGTCAGTGTGGAATAAGTTTCCAGAAAAATTTAAGTCATTATCAATTAAAGTGCAAAAACAAAACTCAAATATTTTCTTATTGATAAAAGTTACTATAATATAGGAGAGTTCCTACAAGAAAATGATTTCAAGAAATTATTGTGATCTGAATTTTGTGTATTTTCTACATGTTTGTTTGTAATTTTTGACTGAATCTACACCTGTATGGTTTTTGATTTATTAAAGTATTATTATTATTATTATTATGTTTTTGGACATATGAGGAGAAAAAATCTTATCTATGTAGTAACATTTGTTTCCATATGATCTCAAACACGTCTGAAACAAGAATGAGTTTATTTGACTATCAGTATTCATTCAATTTCTCTTCAGTTTTCATGCAAAATTAATGCAAGTTTTGTGTGTTTCTTGTTGATTTTCGAATCTTTTAATTTATTGTAATGGCTGCTGAACGTCCTGGACGCTATTTGAGTGGTCATGAAGTGGTAAGAATTGTAACATTTCTAGAGGAGAGGCGAAGCCAACGTTACGTGGCTGACTTGTTGAATGTTAACAAAAGCACTATTTCAAAAGCAATTAATCGGTACCACGAAACAGGGGAATATGGAAGAAGGGCCGGACAGGTAAGAAATCGGATAACAACTCCAGTTGATGATCGTTGGCTTCGTTTAACTGCACTAAGAGTTCGGCACTGTACGGCTAGAATGCTACAAAATGAACTTGCACTTTCCAGAAATGTGCATATTTCATTGCAAACTGTTAGGAACAGGCTCAGAGAAGACGATATCAGACCAAGGGTGGCTTCTACCGGCCCGCGTCTCACCAAAGAGCATCGAGTAGCAAGACTTCAGTTTTCAAGGGAACATGCGAACATGGAATACCCCAAGTATTCCAGAATGGTCGAATAACGACCTGGGGAACGGTATCAGCAATGCAATATCCGGCAAACTGAAAACTTCGGAGGGGGCTCAGTGTGGGGAGGCATTTCTTTCCATGGTCGAACTGAGTTAGTCCCAGTGAATAATGGAGGAATGACAGCGGCTAGATACATCGCAGATACCCTTGAACCACATGTTGTACCCTTTGGCCCATTTATCAGCGAAAACTTCATTTATACGCATGATAATGCTCGGCCTCATTCATCTAGAGTAGTTACAGAATTTCTGCAAAATGCCGAAATTGATATTTTGAGATGGCCAGCCATAAGTCCCGACCTGAATCCCATAGAACATGTTTGGGACAACATGTGGTGGCAAATTCAGCAACGTAGGATGCCTTGTAGAACACTTCAGCAACTAGAAAATCTGCTTCTTGAAATTTGGAACTCTGTGACTCAAGAGTACATCCAAAATTTTTTGAGGGGCTTCCGAGACGTATACTGGCAGTAATTAGGGCCCAGGGAGGAAACACTCGATTTTGAAAATGATTAGTAACCATTCGATGCTAGTTGATTGGTCTCTTCGCTCTAATGTTTGAAGATGGTAGAATTTTTCAATTTTTTATTAATTCGAAAAATTGTTGATATTTTTCATCATAAACTCATCTCTTTTGAATGATATTTTCTTATTTTACACTTCTGAAAGTTACCAAGCGACTGTTGAATGACCAACCTAAAAGTTTATATAGTATTTTCGTAAAAGTAGGGTGATGCGACAATTTTTGAGGGGAGTGTATTATCCTTTAACACGTTTCAATGTTTCAATTATCATAATTAAAATTGAACAAAGTGTCACTTGTTCTACGTGTTCATTTGCCTAGATTCAATCAGTCAATTTTCTATAGTCATAATTAATTTAACGTTTTCTCCGTGTAGAGAATAACTAATTTGATAACGACAATTATACGAAGAAGAAACCAATGAAATTATTGGTTCAGCATCCTCTTTCAGAAAAGATGTACTGTGTTAAATGGAGATCGATATGTTATAACTTCCGAAATTTCACTCTGCTCTATTTCATATTCATATTCAGTTATATTCGGTTAGATAATTCGAATACCACAATTACTCCGTTAAGTTTAGAGGCGTTGATCGCTCATGTCATTCTTGCGTCTGGCCGAATTACCCCAAAACAGTGACGGCCCCGACCTTGACCACGTTTCGGACGCGCACTTGATCTAGAACCGTCGCTGACCTCGTACAGGTGACGTTCTACACATGGTCGGCGTTCAACGAATTGTCCGCTCGGAATTCCAAACTTCCTTGTATATTTTCGCCGTATTTATTTCGAGATGGTACAGTTGCGGACGGCGCCTGGCAACCGAATTTACCGTTTTCAAATTAGCGAGACTCCTTACTTCGGTCACAAAAAATGGCAAGCATTTTCGGTCATTTCTCGAATTATGCTGTTATATATTGAAGGAAGAATGAATTGTTAGAAAATACTTGATATTTTATTACCGAACATTTTGATTTGATTCCGGGATCCTTCTCCCGGAATCTGATAGAACTAGTCAGAATAATGCCATAATGTCATACAATATTTTTTTCCTCTGCTCCACTCTTTCTGTGAATGGACATAGAGTTATTAGATTTTAGAAAAATGTTTTATAATTTTCGAATTTTCATCAACACATATCCAGTATGAAAAAATGAATCCAAGTGTGATATATAGGGTAGTCCACGAAAAAGCGGAATTGCTTTCATAACCTATAACTTCCACAATTATTGAATTACAGCTTTTAATTTAGATTCTTTGGAATTCCGAAGGATGATGAAATACAAAAATTGTCATCGAATTTCAGTTTCGGTACAATTCATAGTGGCTGACAGGCTCAAAGGTACACTACTTTTTCAATTTGCTGAAATTTTTTCCTCAGGTCGGGCGGCCATTTCGATTCGAATGAAAATTCCAATTTTATGACGGTATTTGTGTGTTTCAACTTTTCTACTCCCGATTGAGTCTAGAGTAGAGACGATCACTCTGTGATCTTGAAAGTTATGAAGTGAAACAAAAATTCCAATTTACACTTCGCATACAAAGCTGGAATTCTCCGCTTCACAGTTTTATCAATTCTTTATGGATTTTCATGTTTAATCCTCACAATAACCAAAAAGAATTGGGTTTCTGATTTCATGGATCATAATCAATATTGCATGAAAAAAATTCCAGCGAATTGAAAATGTGGTGTACCTTCAAGCCTGTCGGCCATTTTGAATTGTACCGAAAATGAAATTTGATGATAGTTCTTGTATTCCATCATCCTTTGGCATTCCAAAGAATCTGAAATGAAAGCTTTAATTTAATACTTGTGGAAGTTTTAGGTTATGAAAGCAATTTCGGTTTTTCGTGGACAACCCTATATTTTCAAAAAAAAGAAAACTCCATTCAACAAAATCAAAGTTGCACTTGGGTGATTCACCAGTGGCGCGGTGCTCTGTATCTCGTTCACTCTTGAAGATTTCAGTTTTGTTCGAACGGTATTGTATTTAAAAATATAGAATCTACTTCAGCAATTTATTTTGAAGTAAACAGGCTGTCCCAATTTTCTCTAAAAAATCTTTGGAGTTTTTTCAGATTGGAATACCACTTTTTTGTTGCAGATTCAAGAGCTTCCTAAACTCCGCTATAATGTCTTTGAGTAATACGTTTTTTTGGTTAGTAGTTTCGTCACAATTTTTTTTTCCGTGAAAATCATGGAAATAGGCTCTCACATCATCGCATGCTCTTTCGGCCAGAGAGGATGAATATTTTTTTCCTTTCCTATTCTTATTACCCAAGGATAGCTTTATTGATGAATTGAAATAGATTATCCTCATTTTATACAGGAGTGATTCAAAAAATCATTGAATATTGTAATTTTAAAAATACTATATCTTGATTTTTTCAAATGGAACATCCTGTATTTCATTTATTATTCATGTCAATGCATAAAATATTGTGACATATTTTTGCCGAAGTAACTTTATCTTTATAGTCTACCATTTTCGAAATAAAAAAATGAACTAAAATAATAAAATCAGAGGTTGCGAAAGAAGAGTTTATTAGTACATATCATTATACTTGATCAGATAAATGGAGATATTTTAAGGTAGTCGTGTATGAAATACGTAATAAATTGGTTTTTGGTAAGATGATCTACAAGGTGTTGAACTATTTCAATAAGTGTTCGAAATGTTGCCCGTTTCCTTGTAGGCACAACTCAATCCTTCTGAGGAAAGACCATTGAACTCTGGACAACATTTGCGACCTACTAACTGAAAGGCGTCGACTATTCTCTGTCTCATCATATCCAACTATGTTGTAGAAGGAATCTGGTAAACGATGCCCTTAATATAACCTCACAAGAAAAAATCTAGACTTGTAAGGTCTGGAGACCTAGCTGGCCATCTAACAGGACCACCACGTCCTATCCATTTGTTTGGATGATTCAAATGCTCCCTAACCTGATGTGAGTAATGTGCCGGTACTCCATCCTGTTGAAACCACAAATCTTGTCTTATATGCTCTGGTACATCGGCAAGTAACATTGGTAGATGATTTTGCAGAAAATCTAAATACATTTCACTATTGAGGTGCCCGTCGAAAAAGTGCGGCCCAATTAGATATCCATCTACTATAGCGGCCCATAAATTCAAGGACCAACGATGCTGGTGATCTATTTGTCTCATGAGGTGTGGGTTTTCCATGGCGTAATAATGAAAGTTGTTCCTGTTAACAAGCCCATTCTTGTGGAAAGTTGCCTCGTCCGAGAAAAGAACTCTGCTAAACATATTTGAATTTTGCGCTACTTTGTCACTTGCCCAATTGCAAAAATTGATTCGATTTTCATAGTCTTGATTGTTCAGTTCCTGGTGCAGCAGTCCATGATATGCATGAAATTTATTCAGTTTCAAGATTCTTTGGACGAAAGTTTGACTTATATCTGTTAACTGAGAAATCTCTCTTTGGCTTTTATATGGGTCTTCTGTCACTGTCAACAAAACTGATAACTGGTTGGCTTCAGCTGTAGTTTTTGGTTTTTTATGTTTTTTGTAAGCGATATTACCCGTTTCGAGGAATCTAATTATAAGTTTTTCGAAGCATCTTGCATCAAGATGCCTCTTATTAGGAAGCCTTTGTGCATAAATGCTACTTGCCAACAAATAATTTCTATCACACTCAACCAGAATAAAAATCATATCAACCATTTCTTCTTTGGAGAACTTCATGGCAGTCAATTGAGAGAATTGGGTTCAAACCTCACTTTAACAATGTTTAATAACGAAATACTGATACGTTCACCATGTTAAATGCATAATATGATATCTCCAGGCACTTGACAAGGCACAAATAAAAAAATGTCAACACGTACCTCGATTACGTTACATCTTGATTTTATCATTCGTTGAAAGAATTATCTTGTTTAGATTTCATTTTTACTACCTGAATCATTACTGAAAAACAAACTTCCGTGCTAATATTGATGCATGTTGATGAGTTTGATACGGTTTGTAGAATGTTCATCAAAATGTTTACAAATAATCGAATATTTCGAAAAGGATCGAAGATAAAGATAAGGTTACTTCTGCAAAAATATAGCACATTATTTTATGCGTTGATATGAATAATAAAATACATCCATTTGAAAAATCAAGATATGATATTTTTAAAATTACAACATTCAATAATTTTTTGAGTTATTCCTGTATAAAATGAGGAGAATCTATTTCAATTCATCAATAAAGATATTCTTGTGCAAAAAGAAAACGAAAGGAAAAAGTATTCATCCTCTCTGGTCGAAGGAGCATGAGATGATGTGAGAGCCTATTTTCATGAATTTTACGGAAAAAAATATTGTGACGAAATTACTCACCAAAAAACTTAATACTTGAAGACAGTATAGCAGAATTAAGCCGCTCCTGAATCTTGAACAAAAAGTGGTCTTCCAATCTGAGAAAACATCTCAAGATTTTTTATAGAAAATTGGGACACCCTGTTTACCGCAAAATGAATTGCTGAAGTAGATTCTCACTTTCTAAATACAATACTTTTCGAACAAAAATGAAATCTTCATGAGTGTACGAGCTACAGAGCACTGCGTCACGAAAGAATCAACCAGTATAGTTCTCATTTCAAAAACGCAAGTTTGCTTTACAATAACTATTTCAAAAGTAATCGAACTTTTCTGAAAATAGAAACAACCAGTATTAATTTTGATGCAAATCTTCTTTTATTGATCAATGTATTCGTATTTATTTCTATTTATTAATACATTTGTATAATACAGTGTGTTCCAACGAAAATTTGATCCCCCCTATAACTCCGAAATGAGTAACATTAGCGAAAAACACCAAGACACGTCGATTTTTGTTTCGAGGGGGAGTATTTTTCGAAATAATTCGAAACTTGTCAGATCAACCCCCTACCCCCAGCAACCCTAATTTCGAAATTCATCATAGGGAATAAGGGTCGAGTGGCACCTTACTGTAAAGGTCTGTCAATTCTCCATTCTGATTTGTCATTTTTAGAATTTTAAATTAACATACAGGGTGTCCCAACCGAGGGTAAAGTTGAATTCCTGCAAATCCCAAATACTAAATGAAATCGATTTATTTTGGCATAATGCAAGCGCAGGTTTATGCTCGGTCTAAAAAACGACCTACACTTGTGAATTTGGAGTTGGTGCAATCAACCCCCTATTTCCAGCATCCCCAACTCAAAAATCATTCGATTGAAAATAGGTCAAGTGGCACCTCGTTGGAAAGGTATTTCAATTTTCTCTTCGAATTTGGTATTTTCGAAATTCAGAATCAGCATACAGGGTGTCCCGGAGCAGGAACACTGAAAACCCAAATAACTTTTTGAAACTGGTTCATTTCGGTATAATACGAGAACATGTTTATGTTTGATTCGAGAATAAGACTCTCTTGTGTGAATATGGAATTTTGCAATCAATCTCTTCCATTCAGCATCCCCAACTCAAAAAATCATACAAGTGATTACAGGTTGAGTGGCAAAGTTCCAGAAAGATTTTTCTATTTTCTGAATCACTGAGGCATTGGTTTCAGTTTGGCAATCGAGGTTTTCTGGCGTGAGGATCAGGATGAGGGATGATGGAGAAACTGATTGGATGCTCATCTAAACAGGAAAACGAGATTTATTGAACTTGTATTCAATTGAAAACAAAAACTAACTTGATTATTACAACAATTGTTCAAAATGACCTCCGCCCACCTCCATACAGTTATACAGACGATTTTCGAACTCTCTTCTCACATTAGCGAAAACTTCAGGAGTCAAAAGTCGGCATTCTGTGATAATCCTCATCCGCAGCTCCTCCAGGTTTTCTGGTCTTGTGACATAAACTTTAGATTTTAGATGGCCCCACAAAAAAATCTAGGGATTTAAATCTGGTGACCTGGCTGGCCACTCAACAGGTCCTCTTCTACCAATCCACCTTCCTGGGAAATTTTCGTCTAAATATTGGCGCACCCGAGCATCATAATGCGGAGGAGCACCGTCTTGTTGAAAATGCATTTCGTCCTCAGAAAGAGTTGGATCGTTCTGTAAAATTTCTGTCAATCTAGGATGTATGTGTTCCTCTAACAACTGTAGGTAGCCATTTCCATTCAGATTACCCTCAATAAAGAAAGGCCCAACTAGATGATTGCCAAAAATTCCTGCCCAAACGTTCAACTTCTGAGGCCTTTGCGTGTGGGCCTCTCTGAACCAATGAGGATTCTGTGTGTCCCAATATCGACAATTATGCCTATTCACTTCACCACTGAGCATAAAGTTGCTTTCATCAGAAAAACAGATGTTATTCAGAAAATTTGGATTAGCGTTTAGGTTTTCACTTAGATTTTCACAAAACTGTAAACGACGATCTGGATCATCTTCGTTTATTTCATGCACTAATTTTACCTTGTAGGGTGAAATTTGTGATGTTTCACGATTCTATGGACAGTTGTAGTTGATACACCAGTCAGACGAGATAGTTTTCTGATCGAAGTAGTATTCTCCATTTGTAGATGACCCACTACTGCCACTTCCGTTGCCTCATTTCTGACAGGACATGCCACTTCATGTTTTTGTTTGCCACCGAACCCGTAGCTAGGAATTTGTCAACCAAATATTTAACGTACTGGTGACTGACTCCTTTCTCTTTCAGGATGGTTCCTATCGAATATCCTTGCCGTTTCTTTGGCACAACTGTTATTTCGAAAATACGTCGATACAATTTCGACCCTTTCCTCAGTGGAATAAACCATTTTCAGATTAATTTCAACTGACGAACAACAACAATAATGAGGAACTGATCTGAATAATAATAATATTTCATTGCAAAATGAGAAATAACAGATGACTGCACGCCAGATGGAAATGAAAAAATGTGAACATTTTCAATGCAGAAATCAGCTTTATTTCTTCGTAATTGATGCTCAACACATCGTACCCCAATACTTTTAACAGTTTCGAATTAATTTTAGTTGATAATTTCAAATGACGATATTGAATTTTTCGAAAGCGACATCCTGTATGGAGAGCCGAACTGAATGAAATGCTTTAATCATTCTGGAATTCAAAAAACCTTTCTGAAGATATGCCACTTGAATTATTTGTATGATTTTCAAGTTGGGGATGCTGAATGGAAGGGGTTGATTGCAAAAATTCTATAACCACACAAGAAAGTCCTATTCTCGGATCAAACATGTTCTCGTATACCGAAATGAACCAGTTTCAAAAAGTTATTTGGATTTTCAATGTTCCTGCTTCGGGACACCCTGTATGATGATTCTGAATTTCGAAAATACCAAATTCAAAGAGAAAATTGCAGTACCTTTCCAACGAGGTGCCACTTGACCTATTATCGATCGAATGATTTTTGAGTTGGGGATGCTGGAAATAGGGGGTTGATTGCACCAACTCCAAATTCACAAGTGTAGGTCGTTTTTCTAGACCGAGCATAAACCTGCGCTTGCATTATGCCAAAATAAATCTATTTCATTTAGTATTTGGGATTTCCAGAATTCAACTTCACCCTTGGTTGGGACACCCTGTATGTTAATTTAAAATTCTAAAATGACAAATCAAGGTGGAGAATTGACAGACCTTTTCAGTAAGGTGCCACTCGACCCTTATTCCCTATGATGAATTTCAAAGTTAGGGTTGCTGGGGTAGGGGTTGATCTGAGAAGTTTCGAATTATTTCGAAAAATGCTCCCCTCGGAACAAAAATCGACGTGTCTTGGTGTTTTTCGCTAATGTTACTCATTTCGGAGTTATAGGGGGGGTCAAATTTTCGTTGAACACACTGTATGTACCGATGTACAGATTAGATCTTCGAAAAAAGAAATTATTAGCCGCGAATATCGTCGTATTTTTTTCATTCGCAAATAGTGGTACGAATGTTACAAGCACGAATGAAGAGCTTTTACCGCATAGTTGTTCTTTATTTCTTTATGTAGTTGTTTACTTTTTCTATTATTTACAGAAAATTCTCAGCCAATCTGTCATAAGTGTCCACATCGACATACTGCCCAAATATTTAGTACCCGATACTAATTGTTTCATCGATCACTTGGATAGGATAGGAACTATAATTAAAACACCAAATTCTCCATATACTATCATGGTGCCAATTGTTGGTAAGTATTCTAATCTTTCTAATCGCCATGATACTTCTGTCAGGCGGCACTGTCCATTGAGTACGTCATACTATTATTCGAATTACTTTTTCAGTCTTGGGTGAACTGGAAGGTCTCGGACGGGGCGGTAAATCCCCAGTGCCGGGAACCAGATCCTCTCTGAACCCTGAACATGTCAAGAAGGTGGGTGAGTCCGCACGAATGGCCCTCAACTTCCTCAAAAAACGTCATCCAAACGTCAAATGTGTTACGACGAAAGGTGCTATTTTTAATTCGACGACGTTCACGACAGAGGATGATACAACGTCGAACTGCGTTGCTAAAAACGACGATAAAATTCTGATAACGTGTTTGAACTTGTCTAAGACTCACGGAAAAGAACAAACTAGTACGGATGGTAAGATATATTTTTAAAGACTATTTTAATATCTTAATATTTTAAATTATATCGTAGGCGAACCGAGGCAATTATTTAGGGAGATAGTGCTTTTGACGGATGATAGAAACTTGCGAGTGAAAGCTCTCTCTTCTGATGTACCGGTCAGGGAATTGCCGGACTTTATGAAATGGGCTGGACTGGGTTGAACTTTTTGAGTACAAGATTCTTTCATGAAAATTGGTGATATGTTTCGGAGAGTGTCAGAACAACCTAAAATGGTGAGTTTATTTTTATTTAATTTTGTGAATAATCATTCTTCGATTTGAAAACACTGGCCTCCAAATTTGAATTTTTTTTGTATCCTATATTAAAATATTTTTCGCATTACTTTAAATCGACATGTGTGAGAAATACATAGCAATTTTTGCTTAGCTCTAGAAAATTTAAATTATCATCTCAAATATTACTTTTCGATTGATTACTTCATAGCTAACAATCATTCATAGAAAATAATGACAATGTAAGTTGCATTTTAGTCACCAAAGAATTTTTCTACCCATTCTAATGACGCACTTCTAGCGCATTTCTCATTTTTTAAGTTGCGGCTTGGAACCTTCGGCGTTTTATCACACTAAAAACATTACAAGGTGGACAGTTTTTGACATTTCAGTATTGCAGCTATGTGAAATATTATCAACAGAGTGTGTGTGTTCGTTGGGCATGAGGAATTCATTGTCTCAAACAGGTTAAAGCTAGGGTTTTTCGTGTTGAAGGTTTTCACGGTCGTAGTCAATGAAATTATTGGTTTCTGGACTTATTGGCCGTAGTCTAGTTAGATTATCTCCTAATGTTTCGTCCACTACTACGGAGAATATCTTCAGAGGATGGCAACTACACGGACGCAATAAACTTTAATGCGAAATATACCACTCTTAGGGCTTTTGATGCTACGCGACCTCCGTTGAAACTGATTCGTTTTTTCTTCGAAAATATGCACCCCGGAAATAGAAACAATGTTGGATTTTTATCAACTCTCAATCTTGGTTTTCCGAGCGACTATTGGCTGATGAGTGGCGAGGGGCGGTGTCGTGATTGACTTGTCAGTACACTGCCGCAGTCCAGGTAGCCATTGCAGGTGTTAATGGCTAGTGTTTCTTCTTTGCTATTGAAATAGTTTGAGTGTTTATGTATTCCGATGGATTCCCTGCATAGTCTAGTTCGGTAATGCGTTACGTTTCTTAATATTTGTGTTTTGTTGAAACGTATATGGTGTCCGCTCTGGAGGGCATGTTCCACCACGGCGTCAACAATGTCTCTCGTGTTCACCACACGAGATGCAGTACACTCCAACAGCAGACAATAGATCCCCCCGATCTTTTGCAGCTCCCAAAATTGTTGAAGTTTCGTACTTGGTTTGTAAATTGTGTCAATTTTGTGGCGTCCCAGTAGTTTTCCAACACTAAACACTAATCGCACGGTGGTCAATCTCATTGATCGTACGCTCTCTTCACAAAGATGACAACTTTGCAATAAGACCACGATTGTCTCCAATAGAGAGGAAGCTACATCAGTTCTCCCGGTAGATGGTGCTGAAGAGGAGTTTCGGACTGGGTATGCTAGAATCCTAAGAAAGACTAAACCTTCGAAATATAACATTACGGCCGCAGGACAATGTGCGATAAGACAATTGAGAATAGACAAAAACATCTAAATACTACCAGCTGATGAGGGTGATGCCACCGTTGTTTTGAACGCAGGACTACAAAAGCAAGATTCAAGCTTTGCTCGAACTATCTATCTGCACCCTCAATTCCAAAAGTAACCGATCTTTTCGAAAATAGGGACAACCAGTATTAATTTTGATATAAACCTTTTGTACAACAGATTTATCACTTTCTTACTTCGAGGTACTTTTTGTGGAACTCCCAGTTTCATGAAAAGGTTGAGGGCGTGGCTATGGGAAGTCCGCAATGTCCCGTTGTGGCCAATTTCTTCATGTAGGGATTTGAGAAAACAGAAATCGATTTCCCACCACGAAAACCTAAAACATGGTTTCAATACATAGACTATACTTTCGTTGTCGTAGTGATGAAGCACTCGATGTTTTTGTCGAACATCTAAATAACCTGCATACGAACATATGGTTCACAGTGAAAATAAAAAAACATGGACAGCTCCCCTTTCTTGATGTCTTGGTTACTAGGGAGTCGAATGGTCGCCTGGGTCACAAAGTTCATAAAAAACCACCTCACATAGGCAGATACTTACATAGAAACTACGTATGTAAAGTTTTTTCCAACAATTTTTGGGTTGGGGGTTTCGAACCCCAGTAAAAACAAACACCTTATACACAGACATAAGAGTATATGTTCAGGACGTTATACCACTTTCAGTATATAAATGACGTTATCGAATGACCTAAAATTCAAAGGAGAAAGCATTTTACTTTACACATTGGTAAAACTGACTTCCGAAATACTAACCCCGAGGATAATCAAAAGCTGTGTGGCGACATCGAATTTGGCACGTTTATTAGGCAGATATCCGTCTGAGCTTGAATAGCGAATGTAGGAGTGGTAGGAGAGGTCGCTGACCACGTCCTCGTGTTTCTGAAATGAGGGAAAAATAGAAATTTCTGCGAAAGTCCGTTGATAGCCTTTAGTTGGATCGAAGATTTTTCCGTTTTCCGGGGGTTTTACGGGGACCAAAATATCGTGGCGCAACATGCGAAACTCGAGGCTTCGTCCTCGCCTTGGTTTCAAAACGATCGAACACAATAGAAAAATTTGTATAGACATAAAAGTTAGCTGAAATTATCCCTCGCTCTCGCAAAGAATCGGAAACCTTTTATTTTCGGTTTTTCGGGACTTTTTCTAGAAATTTTCGCTCGATCGATCGCCTTCCGAAAACCGAAATTTCTGATTCCGAAGAAATTTCGACGTTTCGACTTTCTGTTCGCTTCGGCAGATGTTGCAGCAATATTTTTCGAGAATTCTCATGGCTCCGTCCTTCGAGCTAGGGGTTACAAATTCGGCACGGACCTTCCTCCAACCCTTCTCTACCAGAAAGAAAAATACTATTGGGGGTCTGTGACTACCGTCATCACTCCGGATTATTCCCGAAAAGGACTTAAATAATATAGGTTGATTTTTGAATCGTCATAATCTTGGTTTTTCATGAACACACGCCCTGGATGAAAAAACTAAGTGCATATGTGATTTATTTCTGAAAAGAAATTATTCAATAAAATAGAAGCTAACTTGGTTTATATTCAAGAAGAAAACGTTCGCATTGAAAAAAACGTTTGTGCAAAAAAATTTTGAACCTAGATCGATTCTACTCAAAAAGTAGAATGTCAAAACTATTTAAATTTTACTTCTCGAAAATAAATAAAGCTGTTTGCGGCATTGTATATAAAGAATACATGGAAGGGGTGGTCATTTTCCTTCCACGCTGTTTCACATAGTATGTACTAAAACATCGAAATCTTTCCACCTTATACAGTATGATACAACGTCAATGTGTCCAGTCCCCAATTTAGACCTTCTATTTTTTTCAAGTTAAATATAATTGGAGATTTGTGAAAATGTCGCCGTATGTGAATAACAAAACTTACACTCGCAGAGTATTTTGTACATCATATATAAAGAAAAGAGATTTGGTAACATAGGTTTTTTTCAATCATTTCGATTGCTGGCCAGTGTTATCTAATCAAATTATGGGACAGACAGAAAAACTAGCTCCTCATTTCGGAGTAACTGAATTGTTTGTATTCAAGAAAATAGCTCTGTGAAGTAAAATTCACGATTATGTGCATTTTATTTTTCAGGTGTCAGTTCCACGCGCGTAATCTAATCAAAAAGTTTCCAGTGAGACGTCCATTTTTCCAATTTAATTTATATAGTAATTGTGCTATCACATACGAAACTGACTGCATGCACATCGTTAATTATTCTCTTCCCCGATCATGGAGCACGGATTTCGGAAACTAAACGGTCCACAACTTGTAGTGATGATGAAAATCAAAGTGCATTTGCACCAGTTTTAATTTGTATAGTTTTATTTCATATACATATATTTTTTGAATAAATATATCGTTATTTCGTAGTATAATTCGATTATTTTGTACTTAGTGATTTATTATTTAGGGAAATAGATAATTACTCGTTTTTTCTTCACGATTTATTTTTTTTAATATTTTTAAATGTTTTTGACGTTAAATTGTTAAGGCTGGAAGACAAATTTTCACTTCTTAGAGTAAAAGCAGAATAATTTATATACAAATATTTATATAAATCAAGTCTACTCGTTGTTGCCATTCGTTTTGCTCAGGAATTGATTGTACATTAATAAATTTTAACAGAATATGTGTTTTTATTTTGATCCTCAAATGGAAGTATGAGTATGATATATTGACGTTCGGAGGACAGGTACCGAAGAAGCGATAGGTAAGTAAAAAAATCTGTCCAATATGGCTTTCGAACTGTGAGCTACAATGATAGATATCTACGACTACGAACAAGTTGGAACAATTTTCAAATGACTGAAATGCCTAGTAGGCCTATATCCGGTGTGCTAAAATTGGTTTTTTATTGCAATGCCAAAAACTCCGAAAATTTCCTTTCACGATGAAAAAAAAGTTTGAAATTCTGAAAAAAAAATGCCCAGAAAGTTGTCATTCACATTTTCCGAATTGATTATTTCAAAAAGACGCTTGTATTTAATCGTTTGACCATCTATCGAAAAATGATTTTAAACTTTCAATTTGGAAGGACAACCTTACAAACAAAATAAAACTATGTTATTCTTTTCCAAAGGTCAATTTTGCCATCCTGAAACAATATAACTGAATTTAATCTTTTTCGAAAAATAATTTCAAACTTTCAATTTCGAACGACAACCTGATTAAAGAAAATAAAACTCTTGTATCATTTTGCAAAGGTCAATTTTGTCATCCCGAAAAGATAAAACTATATTTAAATTTTTTCCGAAAAATTATTATTTGCCGACCGAAAAGATATAATTATATCTAATCGTTAGCCTTGTTCGCCATATTTCGAAAAATAAGTTTCAACTTCAGTTTTGTTCAATCACGTCACAAGAAATTATAAGTTATAATTATATTTAATCGTCAAGCCCCGTTCGTCTTATTTCGAAAAATAATTTTAAACTCTCAATTCCGATCAACAACCTTTTATAATAAACGAAATTTTTTTTATTTTGCAATAGTCCATTTTTGTCAACCCCAAGCAATATAGTTGTATTTAAACAGTTTTGAAATTATAGTTTCGTATAATAACATCACAAAAAAATCTTATTTTTCAAAGGTTCCTTTTTACCGATCCGCAAAGACATAATTGTATTTAATCGTTTGACCTTGTTTGCCATATTTTGAATTTTAAACTTCAGTTTCGTTCAATCACGTCACTAACAAAAAAAATCTCTTCTTTTCAAAAGGTCGATTTTTGCCGGCCGAAAAAATATAATTATATTTAATTGTTAAGCCTTGTTCGCCATATTGCGAAATATAATTTAAAACTTTCAGTTTCGTTCAATCACGTCGACCGAAAAGATATAATTAAATTTAGTCGTCAAGCCCCGTTCGCCTTATTTCGAAAAATAATTTTAAACTTTCAATTTCAATCAACAACCTTGTATAGTAAACGAAATTATCTTACAATAGTCGAATTTTGTCAACAGGAAGCAAGATATTTGTATTTAAACAGTTTGAAGTTCTAGTTTCGTATAACATCACAAAAAAATCCTTTTTTTCAAAGGTTGATTTTTACCGATCCGCAAAGACATAATTGTATTCAATCGTTTAACCTTGTTTGCCATATTTCGAAAAATAATTTCAAACTTTCATTTACGTTCATCACGTCACTAACAAAAAATCTCTTCTTTCAAAGGTCGATTTTTGCTGGCTGAAAAGATATAATTTTTTAATCGTTAAGCATTGTTCGCCATATTTCGAAATATAATTTTGAACTTTTAGTTTCATTCAATCTCCTTCCATAAGAAAAGCACTTTCTTATTTTTCAAAGTTCAATTTTTGCTGACTCAAAAGTATATAAATGTATTTAATCGTTTAAGTTTGTTTGCCATATTTCGAATAATATCTTTAAATTTTAGTTTCGTTCAGGCATCTTTCATCAAAAAACTTTTTCTTATTTTGTAAAGGCCGTTTATGTCAACCTAAAGCGATGTATTTTTATTTATTCGTTTAACCATGTTTTTAGGTTGATTTTTGCCGACTGAAAAAGTTTAATTATATTTAATCGTTTGGCCTTGTTTGCTTTTTTTCGAAAGATAATTTGAAACTATTTCGAATAATAAGTCTAAACATTTAGTTTCGTCTTTCATAAAAAACATGGACGGATCAATTTTCATTAAGAAACAACAAAACTCATTTGGCATTCTTTAATCTACACTAAGATTTTTCAAATTAAATGACACGTTTCCGGATCTTGTTGAAGCCTCGTCTTCAATAGGCTTTGAATTCAACCACCAAGTCAACTCTTCATATTTAAAGCAACCCCTGATTGTTACTTGATTCTATCGGTTCCAACCATGTTCCCCCATTCCATTCGCAATTTTGGCAATGTTTGCAGTTAAAGTTCGGATTTCCACAAATTCTTCGTCATTTTCCGCAGTCATAACAGGCCACACTTTTCCAGCATGAGTTCAATGTGTATGGGTTCAATTCTTCCACTGATTCTTGTATGTTTAAGATACTTATTGCTATGTCAAATTTCTTCCAGCATTCCATAACATTTATATCATGATCAGATTCCATATTATCCAATATGTTTTGAAGCTGCGTCTAATATGATAGATGAATTTGGGAGGCTTTTACTTGGTAGAATTCCATTATCAATAACAAAAAACAAGTAATATTTTTTGAGGAATTTTACTGAATAATTGTGATTCGTAATGCGTTTCACTACATTCGTCTGAAGAAGCTACGGTGTAGTGAAACGCGTTACGAATAACAATTATTCAGTAAAATTCCTCAAAAAATATTACTTGATTTTAGTTATTAATATAATAGAGCTTAAAGACACTTTTATTTTTGGATGCATAGTTCCAAGTTCGCGAGGATGACTTGGTGTATTGTTCCAAACAGAACAATTCCTGAACCATTCACAGAAAATAGCGCTAGTAACGCTTCCTTATTGGCCAAAACACTAATAGGTTTTTATTGTTTTGATTTTTTGAAGCACGATGATCAAAGGATCAGCGGTTTAATGAAACAATCTCCAGTTGTATAAGAATTTAGCAACAGTGTAACTGTATCCTTTGCTGTCTCAAATCCAGTGGTAGACTTTTCACTTTTGTTTGGCATTCTCTTCCAAAACAGTGCAGTTTTGTCTGCATAAATTGTTGCTCAAGTTTGTATCCTCCATCAGCTACTAGGTTTGCAAATTCTTCTGGATATCTTTCTGCAACAGTGTCTGCAGATACATCTTCTCCAACGAATTTTAAGCTATGCTTGAAATCCTCCACTACCACAACACCTGGTTCTTTAAAAAGTTCGTAAAGACGCTTTGCTTCCTCCCGTATAATGAGACCGCTCGAGACTCGTTCATTGTTTTGGTCATCTATTCATAATGCCCGTCCATTTTTCTAATGAGAGTGAAATTGAAGCTGCAGACGTCCTTATTTTATCTTCGAATTTTTTCATCCATCATTGAATGAGCGTGACATGGATACAAACGACTCTCCAAAGCATAAACGATCAAGCATTTCTAATCTCACTTTAACTGGTAACATTGATTTTTTTGGATCGAAACTCGTTCTTCAATGTTACTAAGATGACATTATAAATTAGGAAGACAACGGTAGATACGATCACATTTAGTAATATATTTTATGCATTGAGTAATGGGATCGCTTTACATAAATATTTTGTTTGTTTACATTCACAAAAACACCGACTGCGGCGAGGGCGGCTTATGTCAAAGGAAAAGCCGAACCAAAGCAGCAGCGATATCATTTAAAAACATTCTTAAGGCGTAGTAGTAATAAGGTCTATTTTACTTTTTTATTAGCCTATGCGACGTCGCGTTTACAAAGATTACCGAGTCCTATTTAATTATATATATGATTGTACCGATGTACCGATTAGATCCGCGAAAATATATCTTCAGCTGCGAATATAGGAATTGGATCGAATTTTTTTTATCCGTGAATAGTCAAAAAGCGAATGCAGGAAGCACGAATAAGAAGCTTTTACTGTATTTGGACCTTTCAATGGTCCCCTTTGTACCCTTCAACATTCTTCAAAAGATTTTTCGAATTATTCAAGTCCAAGATAAATCCTAAGGTCACTATTATGTCTAGTGCAAATAATTAATCGAAGTTTTCAGCATTTTAGAGTTGGAGACACGGAAAATTTACAAACTGCATAAAACAGTTTGTATTTTCCAAAGGAGGTCAAATTTATCAAAAAAGCTACAGCTGTTTGTTATCGCCATTTAAAATATTTCCTCCTCCTACTGAACCACCCGGTATATAAGAAGTTTGCATTTTTAAACTGCAGAAGTGCAGATAAAACTTTCCGCACGAAAGATTTGAAAATAACTTCGTTTATGCATACACATCCAGAAGATTCGCATTGTGGGAAGTGTCATTTGAATTTATTATGGTCGTTGGACGCGATAAAGCACATTTATTCGATGTAATTGGTTGTTGGTAGTTGATTCATGAGAATTTCTCGCGGAAACTTGGGATCTTTCCCTATAGTCCAGACGCATAAGGTACTCACGTTAAATTATAGATTTAACGAGATAGTAAGTCTCGTCCGAGGTATGTGACAGGATTATTTATGAACGTACCAACATGCGTATGCAATGCTGGATCGGGCGCCACTAAATAGATATAAATGTTTTAATGTTTATATGGAAGAAGGTGTGGTGTTGCAGTCTTGTATCGCCGATTGTGACAACGTTCAACGAGGTTCCTGCTTTCTCACGCGCCAATCGTTATTCTATAGAATTCAAAGATTACCGGATAATTCTGGACTTGAACGATCTTCACGTTCTACTATTTACAACTGTTGTTCGCGTTTACAAATTCATTATTGAAATAGAATCTAAATATAAAATAAATTAAATGTTTTGAATATTTAGTAGATACCTAAAACTCATGCCGAAATTTTAAGAAAATAGATTACTCCAAGAAATTGACACCACTTTCATTTTACCGAATTATTTGAGGGTATTTTTTTTATATTTTTGCATAATATGTTTTGAGGATCAAAAAGTAAGGGTAGGGGAAAATTATTCGTATATGAATTAATTTTGTTAGACCTGACCATAACAAAATCGAATAAATATACGATATATGGAATTATTTTTTCCGGACCAACTACTGAATATAATAGTTGCCAATACCAATCTATATATTCAATAATGTTCCATGAATTACTCCCGTGAAAGGGATTCGAAATTGACCGACATTTCGGAAATAAAAGCACTTTTTGGATTGTTGTACTTGGCCGGAGTACTGAAGAGTAACCACCTGAATACCAAGAATTTGTGGAAAACCGACGGCACTGGTGTAGAAATATTTCGACTTACGATGTCTGAGCGGCGTTTCAATTTTTTTTTGAGATACATCCGTTTCGATGATTTGGCAACTAGACACGACAAACTTGCCCCAATCAGAGATGTTTCTGAGATTTTTGTTGATCAGTGCAAAAACGGTTTTACTCCTCTTCATTATGTAACTGTGGATGAAAAGCTAGAGGCTTTTCGTGGACGATGTGCATTTCGCCAGTACATACCTAACAAGCCTCACAGATACGGCATCAAAATATTCGCGCTATGTGATTCAAGACTATATTACACGGTAAATTTGGAAGTTTATGTTGGAAAACCCATCCTATAGCCTTGGTTCATTTGGTTAACACCTGCTATTATTTCATCCATGATTAAATTAAATAGACATGGGCTGAGGCTGTCACCTTGTCTAATGCCTGCGTTAATTTTGATCTCGCTTGTAAGTCCCTGTGTAGTTTTTACTTTCGTCTTATTAGAGTTATTTAGTTCTTTGATTATGTTTATGTATTTATTGCTTAAGTTTTTATTTCTAAGGATAGTGATCACATCGTTCATTCGAATTCTGTCGAATGCCTTTTCCAAATCTATAAAACATATAAACATCGGTTTGTCAAACTCTATGGACTTCTCCACCAGTTGCCGCAATATAAAAATTGCATCCGTTGTTGATCTATTTGGTCGGAATCCCTGTTGTTCTTCAGACACACGTACTTTGTCATATATCTTTTGCGATAGAATTTTAGTGAGTAGTTTCGATGCAGAGTTAAGGAGTGTGATGCCTCTATAATTTGCTGGGTTTGTCTTCACGCCTTTTTTGTATATGGGTATTGTTATGCTCTCTCCATTCTTCTGGTATCTCCTTGTTGTTTTCAATTTTTTGGAATAGTTTTGTTATTTCTGCTCCCCCATATTTAATTAGTTCGTTATTTATGTTGTCCGGACCGGGTGATTTTCTATTTTTTAATTTATGGATTACTTGTTGTACTTCTTCTAGGCTGATAATGTCATTTTCTGTTTCTTCGTAGAGTGTGTTTTGTTGTTCGATTTCTCGTTCCTCATTGTTACCGTTATCATTATCTCCCAGGTATAAGTTCTGGAAATATTTCACCCACTCTTCTGGTTTTATTACATTGATCTGCAGTTCTTCGGTGATTGTTTTTTCCTGTTTCTCAACATGTTCCATACCTTTTTCTGTGCTCCTCGTAAGTCGTGTTCCATGTCATTTGTAAATCTTTCACAATATATTTTCTTAATTCTTTAATTTTGTTCGTTGTTCTATTTCTTTCTGTTTTATATCTTTGGTACTCTTCTGGTGTTCTGTGATTGACATATCTGATATATGCGTTCTTCTTTTCTTTTGCTAAATCTTTGATTCCTGTGTGAACCATGGTTTATCTTTTCTATGACTGTTTTATTGATTCTTCGTTCCCAATGGCTTCTTTTGCGCTGTTAATTATGTTGTTTTTCACTTTATTCCATGCGGCGTTTATGTTGTCTGTGTTTACTATAGGGTTAAGGTTGATCTTTTCCTCGAGTCGTGTTTGGTATAGATTCTTAGTACTTTCGTCTTGTGAAGATTCAATGTTGAATTTAGTGAAGTAGTTAGGCGGTTTTTTCTCTATTCTATATGACAGGCGGTACTTGCAGATAACCATTCCGTGCTGTGTTCCAACATTCGCTGATGTCAGTGTCCGTACGTCAAGTATTTCTCGTGGGTGAATTTCCTTATTGGTGATCACAAAGTCAATCATAGATTTTTGTCCTCTTGTGTTGGTGAAGTGTTTCGAAAAATTCTTCCCTTTCATTCTTTGGTTTACTTGTATCTGGCGTGTAAATGCTGATAACATGGGTTTTTTTTCCGCTAGCTTCATGGATAGGTGAAGTATATTTTGATTGATGTAGTTTACCTCTTTGACTGCGTTTTCAAATTTCCTATGCATTAGTATACCAACACCCGCTTGAGCTCTTAGGTCCTTGTCTACTCCACTGTAGAATAGTGTGTAGTTTTGGTATCTCATGCTGCCTTTGCCTTTTCTTTGTCTCTGCAATTGTACATACGTCTATTTTGTGTTTCTCTATTTCCAATATTACTTCCTGGTCTTTTGTGTTCCACGATGTAGTGTTCCAGCATGCTAGTCGCATGACGTTTTTTTTTTGATAATCGTGTATACCGTTTTCTTGCCATGTTGTTATCGTTAATCCGTCCGTCATCCGAGGCTGTTGTAACAGTTCTTGGAGCAATTTTAGTTTTTTATAGAATGGTAGGGTGCTAACCTTGCCCTTCAACCCTCCTCCTTTATCCGGGCTTGGGACCGGCAGTGAAGTTGACTTTGGGCTACTCAATCCATCCATTGTCGACAACCCAGGCGGAGTTCTAATATTTGTAAAATACTTAAATTAAATTTCTAAATTGTGGCTTACCTTGATCGATATATCGATGATTAATGATAAAATAGGGATCTTATCAGCAACTAACTAGTAAAAACTCACTCTCTGACTCGTCTATGTATTTTTTTCTTGACGGCATGGAACGGACTCAACAGGTAGCCGAGGCTGTGCTTTACTGTGCAAAGATATAACTCGAGAACACTCTAGTGTTGGGTAGTGTAGTTGTTTGAAAAAAATACTAACAGGTTTATAAAATAGCAACTTAAAAATAAATAGTTTTCACCCACAAAAGTTTCATTTTTACCCCATTTGGGGAATTTACTCCGGTTCCCCGACCGCAGGATGAGACAGAAGAGTTCTGTTGGAATAAGCGGAATGAATTCATTTTCATTCAGAATCGAGATCATCATTAGCATTGGAATTTTCTACAAAAAATGAATAGTAACTATAATTCGCGTATTATATACGTTGTTCGTGTCCTTGACCTCTGCCAGCAATAATTATTATTAAAGAACAGTTATTGTTTTAATGTTATTTGAAATTAAACGCCTCTAGCGCGATTGTTTTATATATTACGGTTTTCAAAAAAATTTCCCATGGAAGATTGAACGAACTGTAACCATTATGTCACTGTCAAATGACTACAATTAAATCGAGATGTTATAATTGTTCAGATGAGACAATAACGCGAATTACCTACCTTATGGCGAAATTAATGATTAGATTTCTTGGTAAGCTTGAAAAACCAACTGACTACTATGTTGCAGGTAAGTACAGGAGTTATCTACTTGGCGCCACTGGTAATTATTCAACTATTTGCAACGAAGATTAGAAACGTGTTCTGGACATGAGTATGTCATCAATTGTGAGGAATGAAGGTTTTGAATTCTCAGGTTATTTTTTATATGGAAATTTATAATAAAAAGAAAATAAAGCGATTATGGAATTAATTCAATACAGTGAAAGCTCCTTATTCGCGCTTCCTCGATTCGCGTTATCACTATTCGCAGATAAAAATGGGACCCAATTCTTATATTCGCGGATCTAATCGGTATATCGGTACATACATACATGTATTAATAAATACGATTCGGTATTCTCTGTCAAATGGACTAATGAAAAGGAAAACAGAACTTATTATCACTACGCCTAAACTATGTTTTTAAATGATATCGCAGCAGCCTTGGTTCAACTTTTCCTTTGAGATAAGCCGCTTTCGCTGCGGTCGGTGTTTTTGAGAATGTAAACAAACAAAATGTTTAAATAAAGCGACCTTATTACTAAATGCATGAAGTATATTGTTGAATGATACTTATTAGACGTTTAGTGTTTTGTTAAAATCCGTTTTATGATTTTTATTGTTTAATTTCTCGATTTGTTACAAAAGTTATCTCTACCGTTGTCTGCCTAATTTTCAATGTCGCACAAAAAAATTGAAAAACGAGTTTCGATACGAAAAGAATCAGTGTTACCGTCAGCGAAAATTGTTCGTGATCCAGCAATAGGAAACATTGAAGTGACTCGTTATTATAGATCGATAACCAAAACCAAATTCGGTGCTACCGAGTAGTTCAATTATCCACGAGAAGGCAAAGCGTCTCTAAGGACATTTTAAAAAAACCTAGTGAAAATTGTGGTAGTGTGGGGTTGCTAGTCTAAGTTGTGCCCATACTCACGCCATTCGTAAGTACAAAATATCGTTTCGCATTGAACATCTCAAGCGGTTTAGGAAAAATTCAAATTTAACTGCATCTTTCGATTGAATTTTAACACCCAGTAACTACTTCAATGATTTCAGTAATCACCTTCTTAAATGCCGCGTCTTTTTCAAACACACTGTGTACTTCTATTTCTTTGCGTGTGTCAGAATGTGTCACAAAATGCAATATACAGGGTTACATAAAAGTATGTCAGAACTTGAGGGGTAAATCTACTTGCAATTTTAAGAAAAAAGTTCATATAAACATAGGTCCGCAAAAGCTTCATTACGCAGCTACAGGGTGTGGAAATTTCCGGAAAAAATTGTTTTTATCTTCAAAACTCCTGCAGTTCTTGAGATAATCAGCCCAAATTTGAAATGAAAGCTTTTTTTTACAGCCTTCATCATTACACATTCCTAAATTTTAACTAGAATCTATAAGGTGTTTTCTTTTCCGGAGTCATGTCTTCTTTTGCCCTTTCAAACTTTTTTGCAGTACACCAGTGATCAGCGCACAATCAATTTTCGTCATCTTCATTCAATTTAGAAACTTTTTTGACACTTGTAATTTTTTCGTATCTCCGACCGTTCTGGAGCAAAAAATCATCAACGATGTTATGCATTCGCTGAATTGAAAGCACTTCTAATTAAAAAAATGACTGGTAGGCTTTGATTTTTTTCATTAATTTTTTCATTTTGCCAGTTACTAATGTTGAACCAGTGTCTGCTCGAATTGTTTATCGAATAAACGATTACACTTTTAAGGACTTTTGAAGGTACTGCTGTTAGAAAAAATGGCTAATTTTACTAATGTCGAATTGGCTGATATCCATTACATGTACGGTTTGGCTGACGGAAACACAACAGAAGCTAGGCGATTATATCAGGTGCGCTTTCCAAATCGAGTAACACCAGACAGGCGAACATTCTCAAATATCCACAGAAGGTTGAGGACAACTGGTACTTTTACTGCAAATAATCATTTTAAAGGTGCGGTGGAACTCAAATTATGAGTTTTGAAATGAATTGATTTGAATCCTCATGTGAGTACATGAAAAAATGGAAATCAGTTGAATATTTCACATGTTCTAGTTTGAAGGATTCTCCACGACTTTTTATTGTACCGTTTCATATTCAACGCGTCCAAACTCTACTTCCTCGGGATTTTCCTTCAATACTGAATTTCTGCCGATGGTTCTTTGATAAAATTAGAGAAAATGCTCATTTTGATAGTGAAATAATGTTATAATGGTCACAGACGAAGCTAATTTTTCGAGAACTGCTATCACAAATTTTCAAAATGATCATTATTGGGCTGAGGAATACCCCCATTTGATTGGAGAATCTCATCACCAAGAACAATTCTTACTAAATGTCTGGGTCGGAATAATCGGAAATTATTTGATTGGACCATTTTGTCTGTTTAACAGACTCAACGGTCCCGTTTAACGGCAGTTTCTTGAGGTGGAGTTACCTTTATTGCTCGAGGATGTGGTTCATGCATGACGGGGCACCAGCACATTTTAGTGGAGAAGCTAGGATATTCTTGAATAACCGATGGATAGGTTGGAGTGGGCCAGAACCATGGCCTCCTAGGTCCCCAGACTTAAATAGTTTAGTCTTTTTCTTATGGGGATATCTCAAGATTTTAAATCATAACTCCCCAGTGAACACTGTAGAAGAATTGAAAAATCGAATAATAACCTCTTGTGACACGATAAGAAATACCCCAGAAATATTTCAAAATGTGCGTGATAATATGCGAAAAAGGACAAAGGCCTGTTCTTGCAGGTGGAGGACACTTTCAACAATTTATTCAGTTTTTATTGTTCTTTTTTTTTAGTTTGATATTGAATAAGTCTCAGAAGACGAGCTATCAAAATGAAGTAAATTCTGGGTACCTTTCGAGTATTTCTATTATATTTCTCTATTTAGCGAATAACATACAATTCAAATAATTCAAATTCAATGATTTTTCACTCAAAACCGGTTGGAGATACGAAAGAAATACAAGTGTCAAAAAAGTTTTTAAATTGAACAAAGAGGACGAAAATTGATCGTATGCTGATCAGTGGCGTACTGTAAAAAAGTTTGAAAGGGCAAAGGGAGACATGACCTCGGAAAAGAAAACACCGTCTGAATTTCAGTTAAAATCTAGGACTTGTAATGATGGGGCTGTGAAAAATATCTTGCATTCCAAATTTGTGCTGAATATTTCAGAAACTGCAGGAGTTTTGAAGAAAAAAACAATTTTTTCCGGAAATTTCAACACCTACAGGGTGTAACAGCTCCGTAACGAAGCTTTTGCTGACCTATGTTTATATAAGCTTTTTTTCTTAAAATGGCACGTAGATTTACCCCCTCAAGTTGTTACATCCTATTATGTAACACTCTGTATACATATCTTTCATTGCTTAGATTTTGAAGTTTGACTTCTCATAGCCCAGAGAGAATATTCGTCATCAATTTTGACTCTCTTCTTGAGAAAAAAGTCTTGTCATACAACGAAGTGATTCTATGAGTTTTTTCTCTGAAAAGTGTTTCTACTTTTTGATCACAATACAATATTGTTTGGTATAACTACTTCTATATAAGACAAGGAATATAAAAAATGAGAGTCCTCACAGTACCAACAAGTGAATAATTAATTTGTCGGCGAAAAATCCAGAAATTCGTTACGCCGGCATTTTCAGCGTGTTCTGTACGCATCAGTCGATGAGTTACAGTTGAACGCGTACTTCCTGCAGTTTTAAATCGTGTTAGAGGCATCGTGTGAATTTTCTGCAAATTTAAATCTCACAAATACCATCGTTTAGCACATTTACGTACGGGCATCTATTTGTGTGCATTTCCCTACGCCGGAACGCCGACCGGTTGTTGCACTGGGACTTGTCACTCTTTTGTTTCATATCACACACGCACTCTTCGCGGACTTGACCACAGAACAAATAACAATGGCAAACATTTGCTCCCGGTGTAATAATTACCTTGAGAATGGAAACGACGTCTGTAAACTCAGGTGGATGATGATGTGTTATTTAGAATTCAACAAAATTTCGTATTGCATCTTTTAAATGGAAAAATCGAAGCTTTCAAGAAAATATGTTGTATAGATATACCGAGTGTCCACGCGAGATGGGACATTAAAAGTATATTGAGAAAGGAATGATCGATCATCGAACTAAGTTCCGAAAATATTTTCAATGATGTGGCACTTCCGGTTATACCAGAAGAAATATCGCAGGTTATGCACTTTTTGATTATCTCCTTAGTCCTTTTTATGGCCTTGCTTGCTATGTAAAATCTTTTCTCAGATTTGTTTAGACATATAAGAAGTTTGATTGTTGAAATATTTTTCTGCTGGTTTTCTTTTTCCATTGTTACAGATTCCTGTCCCAAACCCCCTTCCTTTCACCCTTGTCTTCGTCTGGAAATCATGGAGTGCAAGAGAGAATGAAGCGGCTAAGTAGAAAAATTTTTGGTACTCTTTATGTACACACGACACTAACTGCATATGTAGAAACATCCAATTCAATAATTAAATTAAGAACGGGAAATAAAGGAAAATTTTATTTCAAAAATATTTTTAAAGTTGAAAAAAATCCATGGTTTTTTAGGAAGAACCTAGAAAGGAGTTTAATTATCGTTATAAACCGATGCCGTTCGGGACACATTAATTTGAATAAATCTTTATTTTCGAAAAATGTCATAGACATGAGTAATTATGGTCACGAGTTTCAAACTTTGAATCATAGAGTGTTCCAATGTTCACTTCACGATAATGAAAGGAACAATGTTATCAGAAAATTGTTGTTAGACATAGGGCTGTTTCTACCTCTGAACATCAAGTGTTTATTGTTTGAACCTAATATCGTAGGTATGAGAATTGTCTTTAATTTCTTAGATAAGTGTAATATACACTTTTGTATACATGTATTTTAAAATTGTCACTCTTACCATAGGATAAAATGTTATTTATTGCTGTACTTTTTAAAGTTGAGGTAAATAACCCTTGAAGGGTTCTATAACTCTAATAAAAAAAGCGTTTTAGAAAATAGTTAAAATTGGGAATGTTTAAATTTCATTATTAAAATTATTTCAATGATGATCGTGAAGAAACATACTACAAAGATAGATGAAATGAATGAGATAAAAACACAAGGTTTAACTTTAATCACTTTATTTGAAAAATTCGACGACGTTTCGCTGACACAGCAGCTTTATCAAGAATGAAAAACAGAATGAAGAGTATGGTATTATAAACAAATCATAGAACAAGTTGGATGAATAACAGGAAAATCCACACCGAGCCATTGTACAGTTAGTATGAAAGGTAATAAAACTAATTAAACAAGTTAAGTAGGGTGAATAATTCACATCTACCTGTTCATTCAAAAGCTTGTCTGAATGTTTGTATCTATTTATTTCTAATGCTTCTAGGAGATCTAATTTTGAACTTTTTGATTTTATATGTAATATGTCAAAGTTTTATTGAATGAATGGTTTTCTTTTATTAGGTGGTTTGAATACTTTGAATCAGATTTATTTTATCGAAGCTACGTTTATGTTCAGATGTTCTTATGCCAAAACTCCTATAGGTCCTACCGACATAAATTTTATCACAAGAACCGCAATTGAGTTTATAGATTCCTGATTTACTTGATTTTTCAACACGAGATTTATTATTTTTAATATGTTTACCTAAGTTATTAGAAGTTTTGAAAGTTATATTAAGATTTTGTTTGACGAGAAAGGATTTAATATTTGTACTTGCAGAACCGCAGAATGTTAAACTGTTGAATATTTTATAATCTTTATGAATAGGATATACTTCATTTATTGCTTTTGATACAGTTTTTACGAATGATTAGATTTTTTATGTTAACATAAAAAACGTTAACCTACAACCTAACGCAAAACTTATTTCGTTTGATGTTGAGAATTTATACCCAAGTGTTCCTCCAGGTGATGTCAAAATATTAATCGAAAACATGTTGAATTCGAATCATGTTAACCACATAATTAAATCAGAAATATTGAATCTGTTGGACGTTTGCATTGAACAAAATTATTTTTCTTTCAACAACATCTATTACAGTAGTGAAAATGGTTTGATCATGGGAAATCCTTTGAGTCCACTTTTAGCAGAGATTTTTATGAATAATATTGAACAGAAAATTCATACACATCCACTCATTTCCAAACTTCTTTATTGGTATAGATATGTTGACGACATCTTAGTATGTTTCATTGGAACTACTCGTCAATTAGACTTATTTCTTAATTTCATTAATTCCATCCATTTGAACATTAAATTCACGATAGAAATTGAACAGAACGATTCCATTAATTTTTGGACTTAAAATCACTAAACAAAATAATAATCATGTTTTCTCGGTCTTTCGTAAACCAACACATACTGATACAATTATACATAACTACTCATTACATCCAATTCAACACAAAGTTGCAGCTTTGAACAGCATGGTACATCGGTTACTCAATTTACCTTTATCAGTAGAAGATTATTAAAAAGAGTTAAACATCATCAAACAGATAGCCATTAATAATTCATATAATCCGGATATGATAGATCTAATCATTCGTAAAAACTGTATCAGAAAGCAATAAATGAAGTATATCCTATTCATAAAGACTATAAAATTTTCAACAGTTTAACATTCTGCGGTTCTGCAAGTACAAATATTAAATCCTTTCTCGTCAAACAAAATCTTAATATAACTTTCAAAACTTCTAATAACTTAGGTAAACATATTAAAAATAATAAATCTCGTGTTGAAAAATCAAGTAAATCAGGAATCTATAAACTCAATTGCGGTTCTTGTGATAAAATTTATATCGGTAGGACCTATAGGAGTTTTGGCATAAGAACATCTGAACATAAACGTTATTTCGATAAAAATAAATCCGATTCAAATTATTCAAACCACCTAATAAAAGAAAACCATTCATTCAATAAAAGCTTTGACATATTACATATAAAATCAAAAGTTCGAAATTAGATCTCCTAGAAGCATTAGAAAGAAATAGATACAAACATTCGGACAAGCTTTTGAATGAACAGGTAGATGTGAATTACTCACCCTACTTAACTTGTTTAATTAGTTTTTATTACCTTTCATACTAACTGTACAATGGCTCGGTGTGGTTTTTCCTGTTATTCATCCAACTTGTTCTACGATTTGTTTATAATACCATACTCTTCATTCTGTTTGTCATTCTTGATAAAGCTGCTGTGTCAGCGAAACGTCGTCGAATTTTTTCAAATAAAGTGTAGATTAAAGTTAAACCTTGTGTTTCTTATCTCATTTATATCATGGATCTACATCAAGTAACGGCCTCCACAATTCAAATAGATGAAATGATTAAAAAGGGAAATCAAAATACAGTACAGCCAACGTAACAGCTATATCTTTGTAAAAGCAATTCATTCAGAGTTGAAAATTTGAAAACCTTTATTCTACTCAATTGGAAAATGTATATATCAATCAAATTCTAAATTATTACTCTGCCAAGTTTCACTGAAAGACAAAACCTTGTGTTCTTTGATAAATTCACAATGAATCTCTACAGAGTCATAAAATAGTATGCACAAAAAGTTTTCTAATTTTCTGGATCATTTTTGTGACACTTGTTTGTAACCTCAGAAAAAATTGGTGTCGCTTCTTGTATAAAAGAATTATCAATTAATCAAACCTTCGAATTTTTTCATTGGGAGCAATAAACCTTCAATGATTCTTTGCTATGCTGTAGGTTAGATTACAAAGCAGATTTTTAATTAAATGTCTAGCATATTGTACATTTCAAAATACAACGGTTGATCGTGATTATCTTTTTTTCGACTGGTGGACAATCACATCCGTAACAATCAGACGATGCGAATGAATTGCAAAAATGGACGAGATGAAATTTCGTTTTGGCCCGATATAAAACAGAGTCCAACAATGAATGAGAGTACCGAGTAAAACAGCTGTAGACGAAAATGATGTTGCGGAATTTGGCGACGCCGCCATCGTCATCGGGTCGAATCTTTTTTGATGCTTCTTCGTGGACATGTGTTTGATTTTATATACGGCCATTTTCCGGTATTGAGGCTAATGACACGGCAAGGAATATTCATCATCACTCCGCTTTTCGTCACAAGAAGATGCCTTCATCAAGACATACACTGCTCCAAGGAATTAACGCACAATTTTATTATTTCCAATCTATTTATTTTCCTGTTTTTTCCGGATATGTCAGGACATATGCTGACGTTTTTTCTGGAGCACATTTTCATCTCATGAGAAATAAAATGGAAGAAATAAATTGAGATTTTACAAGAAACCACCATATATTGATAATAGCAGTTGACGATCAGTTTTAGTCAAAAACGTTTATGCTTCTTGAAAATTGTAATTTTCGCTAATAAAGCACCGCGAATTAAAAAATTTGACCGAGCCAGAATATGCTGAAGGAATGAAAAAAATGCGACCCAATTCGAAGCTAAAGATTTCTTTATTCGTGGATCTAATCGTTACATTGGTACATACATATGTAAAGGCGACGTCAAACGTACTACTAAATAATGAAATAGACCTTATTATCACTGCGCCCAAAATATATTTTTAAATGATATCGCCAGTTTTCCATTGACATAAACCGTTTTTGCCGCGCTCGGTGTGTTCGAGAATGTTTGTTTGTTTGTTTTTCCTTTAACGTGCTCTATTTCCGCCTTTCGGCCAATGACACGCCGGGGAATTCTGTCACCTCACTAACCCGGGAATTTTGCCGAACTCCTCTCGTGTCGAGGGAAGGGATCTTTAATGTCCAACACATCTCTGTTAGACAGGACCGACGGCTTTACATCTCCTCCGAAAGATGGATACTCAAGCGATTCCCTGAATCCGAAAAATCGCACCGACTTTGTGGGGATTGAACCCAGGTAACTCTGCGCAGGAGACGAGCATCATATCCCATACGCCACCGAGCCGGCTAATGTTCGAGAATGAAAACAAACGAAATATTTGAGGAAAGCAACCTTATTACTCAACAAATAAAGTATATTGTTAAATACCACTCATTGGAAATTCCGTCCTTTGATAAAAGCCGCTTTGCGTTTTTTATTGTTTCATTTAAATTCGTTACAAAAATTGCTTTCGAGTAAAACATCGCTACTGTCGTCTTCCTTATTTATAATGTTGCATAAAAAGATTTCGTTTTGATACGAAAAAACCAGTGTTACCACTTAAAGTGAAAATCAAGATGCTTGATCGTTTACGCTGTAGCTTCAACTTCACTCTCAGTGAAAATTGATACACGAAATTGATGTGGTGTTGCCATTATGGATCGAAGAACGTATTCAAAAAAGAGTACCCCTGAGTAGTTCAATTATCCAGAAGAAGGTAAAGTATCTTTAAGCACATTTCATACACCTTGTGAGGTACCTGAGGTAAATAAGGCCCAAGGGGTAATAAGGCCCAAATTTCAAATTTCGCGGGAAAATATACCTATGACACTTCACTGTTTACGCACACGTGCACAATGTCGGTGTGAATGATTCCGTATTGGTCAGCAGACGCTAGCGCCGCTATCTTGTCAGTCAAGTGCGATGCTTTGATGAAGTGACTGGCTATTGTGCAATTTTATAATTTTCATACCAAGAAACTGTAAGTATTTAACGTTTTATTTAATAATGGACTAATAACGTTGTATTTATTACCTTAAGTATGTCTCGCGTAATACAAAGGATATGGCTTTTCCTAACCAGAGAATGATTTTGTAGGTTATTTGGATTATTTTGTAAAACGTGGCATGCGGTTAATAAGGCCCATTGTAACGATACTTGGGCCTTATTAGCCTCTTAATATTAAAGTATCAGATTGTATTGTTCGTTATTTTCTAGGTCAATGTACTATGTGAATTTTGACAATATATGTGTAATATTGTTACAGATTTTGATTAAAATGCCTCCAAAGAGAGCTCAGTGGACAGAAAACAATTTACGGGCTGCTATGGCAGCTATAAAACGAGGGCATCTGACGCAACGAGCTGCAGCTGAACGATACAATATTCCAAGACGAACTCTCCGAAATCATATAAAGTCCGAAAGTACTATTAAGCGCTTAGGTCGTCGTTCCGTTTTGACAATTGACCAAGAAAAAGATCTTGTACAACGCATTATACGATTTTCTAACATTGGTGTACCTGTTACTCCGAAAGTCATACGGAGACAAGCATTTTATTTTGCGAGAGTTATGATATTAAGCATGATTTCAACAAAGACTCTGGAATTGCGGGCAAAGACTGGCTTAAAACGTTTTTGAAAAGGAACCCAGAAATTTCCAAAGAAAAGCCCAGTTTATGAATCCAGGCAGAGCACAGAAATTAAACCGTCCTATTGTCGCTCAGCATTTCCAAGAAGTGAAAGACCTATATGAAGAATTAGATATTCTACAGAACCCTCAACGACTCTATAATATGGATGAAAAGGGGTGTAGACTCACTATTCATCATCAACAAACTGTTTTGGCGCAAAAAGGAGCTCGTCGAGTCCATTTGATTGCACCTGAGCACGCGGAAAATGTTACGATAGCAATGTGTGTTAATGCTGTTGGTACTGCTATCCCACCAATGATCATCTTCAAAGGCCAAAGGCAAAACCAGAATATAGTGATAACTTACCAGCTGGATCTCTCATAAAGATGGCTCCAAAAGGAAGTATGACCACGGAGCTATTTATTGAATTCATCAAGCATCTGGGAAAGAATAAAACGCAGGAAAAGTCTTGTTAATCTTTGATGGAGCATCCTCGCACCTGGATTATACAATTGTTGAAGAAGCAGACAAGCATGATATTGTGCTTTATTGTTTGCCTAGTAACACAACCCATGAACTTCAACCCTCGATAAATCTGTCAATAAGTCTTTTGAGCATCACTGGGATCAAGAAGCTATGACATATATGTATCAAAATCCTGACAGACGCTTGATAAAATCGAACTTCAACAAAATATTCTCAAAAGCTTGGTCGAGGCACTGACTCATGAAAATATAATAAATGGATTCAGGGCTACTGGATTGTTACCATTCAACCCTGATGTATTACCAGATGAAGCATTTGCACCAGCGATCTTGACCGAACATCCTCCTCCACAAACTTCAACTATTATTGAGGCAAACATAGACTACCCTGAAGTAACGTCACGTTCTGACACTGTTTCACCGTCAATACTAAACAACGAAGAATGTACTATTGCTGGCATTGTTACCCCAGAAAAGCAAATTGGTGTAAGGGCTTTAACTGATATTGATACATCAACTCTTCCTGTGAAAGTACCACAAACTTTAACACCATCGCCTAAACCATCAACATCTGGTATTGTGACAAAACGTCCTCTTATTCTAAGTTCAGACTCAGAAACGGATATTGAGCCTGATGCTATACAGAAGATGTTGAATATAAATAATCCCACTAGAATCAATGTATATACCTCCGAAGAAGACTCAGACAATGATACTCCGCTAGCCAGTCTTAAAACAAAGGAAACTAAATCCCGTTTCAAGAACTTATGCCAACTCCAAACTATGCTGTTATCAAAAACAAACCAAGAAGAAAGGCCATCAATTATAGAGGTCAACGGATTACTAGGACCTTTTTAAGAAACGGAGGAGCTAAAAGAAAATGAGGTAATAAAGGTGAAAAAGCCAATCGGAAAACTAAAGATCGTAAGAATAAGTCTGGAAAAGATAGCAGTAAGGTTAAGAAGTCAAAAATAATTGAATCTGAATGGTTCTGTCATGCTTGCAAAGAAGGTCGTGTTTCGGACATGCGACAATGTGCCCAATGTTTAAAATGGTACCACGAAGAATGTGTCGGACTTTCAACCGAAGATAAAGATATTTTTATTGCTGTGTTTAAACAAAATACTTAACTATATTTTACCGTGTCAGTATGAATAATATGTTTGTTAATCGTTTTATTTTTATTTTGTTTGCAGAAGATATTTTGTTTTGTTTTGAGTCTATTTTCTGAGTCTAGGAATATGCTTGTGATACTAAAGAACTAAGTTAGGTATTTTTAATTAAAGTCTGATTTTAAGTCTTAAAAATTAATATAAGATTAATTACATAGCTTTTGTTTAATAAGAAAAGAACTGATTATTTTAATTTTCTAAGTTAGAGAACATGTTGTGATTGTACCAAATACTTTAGTTAAGGCCACTAGTTCCTGGAAACTGAATTGTCTTCGATTACTATTGAGAGGGTAATAAGGCCCACGTTTAATAAATAAAGGAAAATGATTAAATAAGTAAAAAACAACAATTTACTTTTATTTTAACTTATTTCTAGGTTAATTTAGGGCGATTTACTTTAAAAATAAAGCATTTTTTTATATGGGCTTTAATATACTACCGTAGTATAATAAGGCCCATGAGAGAAGTTTAAAAAAAGTGTATTTTCGTATTTAAAAATATGCTTTTCTGAATTGTTTCTCACAATTTATTACAGCAACATGTACAAGCTATGTAGACAACATGTTTTTGACGTCCTATACGCATTATACTCAGATTTAAAGCAAATTTTTGTTAGGTGGGCCTTAATTGCCACCGGTACCTTGGTAGTTGTGGATGCGGAGGATTTTGAGCATCATATTCATATTCATATTCATTTGTTTACCATCAAATAATTACAATGCCCGTCTTAAAATACACAAAATTAAAATTGAATAATGACAAAAGACTGTGACATATTTCACAAACAAATTATCATTACTAAAATTTAAGGCAATCGATAAAATCCTCTACACTATAACACACGTTTTCGATTAAAATGGACTTAATTCTATTCTTGAACAAATGAAGACTAAGCTTCTTAAATTCAGCTGGCAACATGTTGTAGAGTTTGACTCCGATAAAGTTATAGTTATTTTGCGTACAAGCGAGTCTATGTAATGCCAAAACTGTACGATCTCTGTGCCGAGTTGAATATCCGTGTACTGTGGAATGAGACCACTGTTTTTCAGGATTGTTGTGAATGTTACACAAGCAGGTGAGTATGTAAATTGACGGAATTGTCAATATTCTATATTTGAAAAATAATTCCCTACAACTATAAGATTGGCGCACTCCAGCTATAGCTTTTACTGCTCGTTTTTGTAGCAGAAAAACACGCTCCGTTTCTGTCGAAGACCCCCAGACAAAAATCCCATAAGGTGCCAATTTGTGAAACTGTGCATAGTAGGTGAGTATCGCGGCCTCTTGATTTACTATATATTTAATGCGTCGGATGGCGTAAATTGCTGACGATAACGTTCTGCAAACTATATCGATGTGGCTCCTCCATAATGTCAACGAGCTATCCATGGTAAAACCGAGAAGTTTGATCGGGTTTTCATTTCCATTTAGCGTTTTGGTGGTCACTACCAATCTCTGTGTTTTATCCACGTTGAGTTTAAGTCTGTTCGCGGAGAACCATTCCTCGGCTTGTGATATTGTCTCGGCAGAAAGTTTCGTAAGTTCTTCAATTGAGGTTGTCTTATTTAGGAGAATAGTATCATCCGCAAACAGGCTCTTGTCACCTGAGGAGACATTGACTGGCAGGTCGTTTATATAAATTAAAAATAGAATCGGCCCAAAGACCGATCCTTGTGGTACCCCAGCATCACTTTTTTCCAGTCCAGACAAAGAATTTCCCCATGAAACTGAATTTGTGAATTGGACCTCTCATGTCATAGTATTCTAGCTTCGAAAGAAGAACTGCTCGAACAACACAATCGAAGGCTTTGCTCAGGTCACAGCCGCTAATTTCTGCATCCTCTCGATTGTTAAGCGCCTCAAGCAAGAACTCCATGATCCTCATCATTGCTGTAATAATAATTTTATTCAATAATAATAATTTTATTCACTCAATCATGATCACAATGTGAAAACCTCCCATTACAAACTATAAAAAGAAAAAAACACAAATTATGACCATGACGAATGAACAAAACACATCAAGGATTACCCACTAAGGCTAAGCCAGTGCGTGGGTACGCAACTACAAACAGAGAAACACAAAAGGTATGCTATGATCAACGAAATACAAATCAATAAAAAAATTTTATATGGATCAAAACAAACAATGGATGTCATTTCTATCTTTCATTCTGAGAAAACAATTGACCTTCCTTTTGAAACTATTTATATTGGGTACAATTAAAATATTATACATTCTATAGGCATTAAAATCGAAAGAACGTTGAGATATAGCTCTCAAAAAGAAAAGGGTTTTGACCTCTGCCTGTGAACAAGATCGGGTCCCATATCCATGATTAACATATTGAAGTTTGTTTTTACTTTTGAGAATTTGCGTTACACAATCAAGGAAATACAGCTGCCTGACATCCAATACACCAGTTTGTTTATATAAGTCATCTGAGGGTAGGTATTTGGTTTTTTGAAATTATTTTCAGAATTTTTTCTGTAAGATTTTCTTTATTCAGATAACAGCTTGCTGCAGCACCATATATCGTGATGCCGTATCTAATTCTGCATTCTACAAGGCCGTGATAAATCATCTTCAATCTACGAAAATCGACAAACTTAGCAAGGAATCTAAACAAGTAGAGCAAACTCGTCAGAGACTTAACCAATACTTCAATATGATAGTCCCATCTTAAATTTTGATCAATTAGTACTCCACAGTTTCTTTTGTAGCAATTTTGACAGTTTTTTCATTTTTTCTATTTCGAGTTCTTTGAAAAGGGTAAACCACTGCTATAGCAACTAAACGGCATAAAATATGTTTTATCATAGTTAACAGTCAATAACATTTCATCAAATGCGTTCAGTATTTTACTTAAATCCATTTCTTCTTTTTCTTAACAGCTTCCCATGACCTATCTGTATAGAACAAAACCGTGTCATCCGCGAAACTAATGATTGTACCCTCTGTTTCAGCTTTCAAAATTTCGTTCATGTAAATTATAAATAGAATCGGCCCAAGAACAGTGCCTTGGGGTACTCCTATTTAACGATAACAGACTTATCTTTGCGGAAGCCGTGCTGCAGCTCACTCAAAATGCCCTTAATATAGTCCACTAACCTTTTTTAATAGCGACTCCCAGATTTTTGAAAAAACAGGTAATATTGCAATGGGCCTGTAGTTATTAGCGTTATCTTTCTTTCTCTTTTTGAAAACTGGGGTCACTTTGGCAATCTTCAAGGGATCTGGAAAGACACCCTCCTCAAAACTCATGTTTATTATTATACTCAATGGATCAGCCAACGACTGGATAACCAACTTAAGCACTCGTACATTAAATCCGTCACACGAAGATTTGGTTTTATTAAGTTTCAGAACGATTGACGGTATTTCGCCAAGACCAACTACCTTCTTGCAGTTCTGTTCGACAGAATGGCAAGATTTCTGCCATGGAAGAGTTTGTAGATGGTGGTATTGCGTAAGATGTATCTAGCACAGAATTCTTTGAGAACAAGAGAGCAAAGAGATCGATTCCTTACAAAGTAAACCAAATTGATTCCGTATCTAGTTATAGGATGAAAATACATGAGAACACATAAGAATCAAGTGTTTTAGAATAATTATTCAAAGTTAAGAGTGAGAATTTTCAAATTTTATTATTGAAAAAGGTTACAAAATTAATACATTCAGTGATGGCCGTGGGGAAAAGTTCTTACCATATTATGTCTAAAACAGCGGCGTACTCATCGATTTGATGCATATGACATTACTAGATTTAAATTAAACAAAAAAAAATTAAATAGTTTGGGATAATGCTCTCCTGAGAACATGCATTTCTCAGGTTTTCCAAGTGCACAATAATATTTTATTTGTAATGCATACTCCCATGACTCCTCATTAAAAGAATGGGGAACAAACAATGGCTACTTATCTTATTTTCTATTATTTCTTACAGTGATGAAGTTCTTCCATTGTTAGATAATTCGAAGATTAAAGATTTTACACAGGAAAAAGATAAATTAAGGGGATTAAAATGTATCATGTGAGTCCATATACTCACCTAGTAAATATAATACAGAGTGTCCGTGAATTGCGTGTACCACATTATACCACAGATTCTTCAGCTCGGAATAAGTCGATTTCAGCCAACTTACCTATATGAAAGGTATCTGCGTTTGGCCGCTAGAGGTCGCTAAATCCAAAGATTTTTTTCTAATTTTTCAAATAATTCGAGAACAACTCCATCTATAGAAACCATATATGGTATGCGTAATCGGGTGTGTTATTCACGTTTTTTGAAGATCCACTCAATGTCCTTGACGTTTTACAAGTGTACCTAAAAAGTCGAACGTGTTTTTAATCAACCATAATTTTTCAACTGTCTGCGTTTGAGCAAAACTGTTTTAGACATTGAGTAGCTAGGTTAATTATCAAACTTTTTTGTGTCTTGAAGAATTTTGATATGATAAGCGGTTCAATCACAGAAAACAGTTTTTTAATATCATGATTTCATTTCTTCAACCACCTAGCAAGTCAAAAATATCACATATTGACCATGTTGGCTTTGGATTTGTTTCTGTAGTCTGGCAGATTGTCATTTTATTATGCTGGACAACCTCTTATTGGCAGAATAATGTTTTCTAGGTTGCAAAATCGGATCAAGAAAATAGGAACTTCAATGTTCAGTAATATAAAAATCGAAAAATTTGAAGAAAAAATTTAATAAGGTTTCACAATGACTATTTAAAAATATGAAAACAGGTTGGCTAGTTGGAAACTGCATAAGAAAAACAAATTACTTCAGAATAACGATTAATTAGTTTACAAGAACTGTGTTTTAAGGAATTTTACTTAATAATTGCGATTCGTAACGCGTTTCACTACAGCTTTTTCAGACGAATGAATATACAGAAAAATATAAATTAGAATATAACTATAAATGTTCCTGAGTAATTAAAAACTTATTGGGTTGCTTCTTCTTAAGTGGTTATTTATGACAGGTATATCCAATAAAATTAAGGAATAGATTGCTCCCCGAAAAGATTCAATAGAGGTGAAGGGCTTAAATCGACTTGTTCATTGATGAGTCTACCTGAGTGTTTGTATTTATTGATTTCTAAAGTTTCTCAAACATCTACCTTCCAATATTTATTATCTGTATGCAAAATTTCAAACTGTGGGTCGACAGCAAAATCATTAATCACAGACCACGAAAAATATAAATTCATTAACTCCAATCCACAATCCCCCGAATTATATTCGTTGATAAAACTTCATGAACCTAATTACCCTATTAGACGTGTTGTTTCTTATGTAACGGCACCTTCGTTCAAAATTCCTCAACGACTTGCTAATAAAACATTGCAGTTTTAAATCTATATTTTCGGTCAAAAATTCATACGAACTTATTGCCAATATCAAAGATACCACTATACCACCTAATTCCAAACTCATTTATTTCGATGTTAAGAATCTATTTCCCATTCCCATTCCTCCGAAAGATACGTACTACTTAGTTGAAGAATTAATAGAAAAGAATAATGTCAATACTATCATTAAATCAGGTATTCTTTCATTATTACAAATTTGTTTAGATCAAAATTATTTCCATTTCAATAACAAATATTATACTATTGAAGACGGCTTGATTATGGGCAATCCGTTAAGTCCTTTGTTAGCAGAAATATTCATGAATAACTTAGAGAAATTAATTCATAATCATCCACTCAGTAAATATTGTTTATACTGGTATCGCTATGTAGACGATATCATTATTTGCTTCACAGGAACAGATAGACAGTTGAAAATTTTCGAAAATCATATAAATTCATTACATCCAAAAATTGCATTCACAACCGAAATAGAAAGCAATAATTCGATAAATTTCTTAGACGTAACAATTTCGAATGAAAATGGAAAACATGTTTTCGCAATTTACCATAAGCCGTCACATACAGATATTATAATACATAACTCGTCGTGTCATCCATAACAACATAAAATGTCAGCATTCAATAGTTTTATTCTTAAATGGATTAACATCCTGTTATCACCAGAAAATTTCAACAAAGAACTAAATTTGATTAAACAAATAGCCAAAAATAACGGTTACAATCCCAAACCAATAAATAATATTTTAAATAAAAACAAAGTAGAATCGCATTGAATGAAGTTTACCCTGTCGATAAATTGAAAAAAATTCAACACCTTAACCTACGTTGGCATTAAAGTGAAAAACTGAAATCATTCTTAAGTAGCAATAATTTCAACATAGCTTTCCAAACTAATAATAATTTAGGCAAATATATAAAAATAATAAAACCAAACCAGGTAAAAACAATAAATCAGGTGTTTATCGATTGAATTGCAATGACTGTGATAATTTTTACATTGGTAAAACACATAGAAATTTTGATATTAGAATATCGGAACATAAACGCAGTTTTTCAAATAAAAAATCAGATTCAAATTACGCGAATCATCTCTTAGAAAATAATCATTCTTTCGACCCACAGTTTGAAATTTTGCATACAGATAATAAATATTGGAAGGTAGATCTTTGGGAAACTTTAGAAATCAATAAATACAAACACTCAGGTAGACTCATCAATGAACAAGTCGATTTAAGCCCTTCACCTCTTTTGAATCTTTTCGGGGAGCAATCTATTCCTTAATTTTATTGGATATACCTGTCATAAATAACCACTTAAGAAGAAGCAACCCAATAAGCTTTTAATTACTCAGGATCATTTATAGTTATATTCTCATTTATATTTTTCTGTATATTCATTCGTCTGAAGAAGCTACGGTGTAGTGAAACGCGTTACGAATCGCAATTATTAAGTAAAATTCCTTAAAACACAGTTCTTGTTTTTATTATTGATAATGGAATTTTACCAAGTAAAAGCCTCCCAAATTCAAATAATTAGTTTACACCCAAAATTTCATTCAACTATAGTAAATGTAAATGTAAATTCCACTATTATGATGAATACAGGAGTTAATCCTCTTTATGAAATTAAAATGGACCCTTGGCATTACTTAAGGTCAGTTTTGAAGGAGTTGGCCACATTTAAAATTCTTATATGTAACTCTCCTCGGGTGCCAATTGGAGAAGAGTAAACTATAGATTTTAAAGCACCCCAAAGAAAGAAGTCGCACTGTGTTAAGTCGGGAGATCGTGTTGGCCAACTTGAAGGAGCATCAGCTCCCCTTCTGATCCAACGATTCGAATCGGGCTTGTAAGAACTCACTAAAGTGAAGTGAGGGAGGTGCACCGTCGTGCATAAACCACATTTCTTCACGTAATACTGGAACATCGTCCAACAAATCTGGCAAAGTTTCTTGCAAAAAATTCAAATCTGACTCTTCGTTTAATCGATCTGGAATCACTACTCGACCAATAATGAAATTGTCAAATACTGAAATCCATACGTTAATTTTGAATTGATTCTGATGATGTGTACTTGTAAAAGTATGAAGATTTTCGACACAGCACACGTATTTGTTGTGAAGGTGCCGGACCTAGTAAAAGTGCATTCGTCAGTAAATAGAATTTTCCTACTGAAGTGGACATCCTGAGTTCTCTTCTCTTGGATAAATCGGTAGAAAGATGATTCTCAGGATCGTTGGTAAGTAATTCCTGAACTTTCTGAATGTGATAAGGATGAAATAATCGTTCCTTCAAGACATCATGAATCATTGTTTTAGGAACGACCAATTACAAACCCAAACGCCGCGTCGATTTTCCTCAACCATGTCCAAAATTTATTCTTTGCGTTCTACCGTTCTTACTGTTCGTTGTCGTCCTCGATCCAACTTCCTGGGCTTGATGCAACTATTCTTGCGGAGACACTTCTCCAGATTTCCAAACTTTTGGTGGTTCGGCACTATGCGATCTGGAAATCTTTCAGCATATACTTTTGCGTTTTCACGTCCATTGCCTTGACAAAATCCTTACACCATTTTAGAGTTACTGTACATCTCCGTAGCTGAAACGATGGAAGGACTATATTGAAGAACTTTTTGGGGAAAATCGAACGGAAAGCCCGCAACCTGAAGAATTTAATGGAACTAGTTCTTGCATTACATCGGAAGAAGAAGAAATACGAGCAATAAAGCTTCAAAAAAATGGTAAAGCGATTGGCCCCGACGGAATCTATGCAGAGACGCTTAAGCTAATGACACAGCAAGAAGGGGCTGGCCTTAAGCTCTTAACAGCACTGTTTAATAACATCTATAGAGCTGGTAAAATCCCAGCAGACTGGCTCAAATCTGTGTTTGTCACCCTGCCCAAAAAGACTAATGCGACAAATTGTGATGACTACAGAATGATTAGCCTAATGTCGCATGTTCTGAAAACATACATACTCGAATCTACTCCAAATGCGAGCGATCCAGTTCAGTTCGGTTTCAGAAATGGCCTAGGAACGCGTGAGGCTCTCTTTTCTCTCACCCAAAGATGTAGAGACATGAATGTCGATGTTTACGCCTGCTTTATTGACTATCGGAAAGCTTTTGACTGCGTTTCACATAAAAAAATGGCGGAAATTCTAAAAAATACCGGGGTTGATGCAGAAGACTTACGCATTATTACAAACCTTTATTGGCACCGAACTGCACAAGTGAGAGTTAATGGGCTAACATCTGAACAGGTAGCAAAACGGAAAGGTGTACGTCAAGGCTGTGTGCTGTCGCCTCTATTGTTTAACATTTACTCAGAAGCAATATTCAAAGAAGCACTTGAAAACATAGACACAGGCATTAGAATAAATGGAAAACTACTTAGTAATATCCGCTACGCAGACGACACCGTGGTACTAGCTAACAACCTTCAAAACTTGCAGAGAGCCATGAACCTTGTTGTAGAGCATAGCCAACGCTTTGGACTATCTGTTAACGTTAACAAAACTAAAATAATGGTGTTTTCTAAGCAAGCAGTGGAGGCTGTAATACGCATTAACAACCAACCTGTGGAACAAGTGCATTCGTTTCGGTATTTAGGAGCCACGGTGAACGACCAAAGTGACCCGAAAATAGAGATCAAATCTCAAATCGAACAAGCCCGTAAAACTTTCGTTGGCATGAGAGACCTTTTCGTCAACCGCGGACTTAATCTTCAGCTTCGTATGCGACTACTTCGTTGTTATGTTTTTCCTGTCCTTACTTATGGATGTGAAAGTTGGACTTTTAATCCAGAAATGGAGATACGCATAGACGCTTTCGAAATGTATCTATACCGTAGAATATTGCGTATCTCTTGGATGGAAAGACGGACAAACATGGACGTCCTAAATACAATGGGAAAATCACGAGAGTTGATGAGAACCATCAAAGAGAGAAAGCTCCAGTACATCGGGCACTTCATGCGCGGCAAAAATATGAGATCCTTCGCCTGATTATTGAGGGAAAGTCCAAGGAAAAAGATCAGTTGGACGACGCCAGAACTCATGGCTGAAAGATCTACGGAGGTGGTTTGGAAGAACGTCCACTGAAATTTTTAGAGCTGCAGTGTCGAAAACAATTATTGCCAATTGGATCGCCAACCTTCGTTTGGAGACGGCGTCATAAGAAGAAGACATCTCCGTGCTAAATAGTGATAAGAAAATTACCAAAATACCTAGTTAAGAACTTAAGCAACACTGATGTGTCAACAATTGGTTGTCGAGCCTAATACAATGACAATCTGCCAGACCAAAGAAATAAATCCAAAGCCACCATGGTCAAATGTGATATTTTTGACTTGCTAGGTGGTTGAATAAACTGTTTTTTTGATCGAACCGCTCATCATATCAAAATTTCTCAAGAGACAAAAAAGTTTGATAATTAGTCTAGCTACTTAATGTCTGAAACAGTTTTGCTCAAACGCAGACAGTTGAAAAATTATGGTTGATTAAAAATACGTTCTCGAATTATTTGACAAATAAGAAAGAAAATCTTTGGATTTGGCGACTTCTAGCGGCCAAACGAAAAAACTTCACAGAAATAAATGACCGAATTTGAAGATATGGCTGCTGGATCTTGCCTAGCAAGATTTAGCCACATATTTCTAACTTTTCTCTTCATTGGAACGCTAACAAAGCATTTGTTCGGAGTTTTTATTGATATATTAATACATAGAGGAACTGCACACATTAGAATTCATGATTATTGTACAGAATAATCCAAATAATGTATCAGAATTGAACAATTAGATAAAAGCCGTCAAGTGTTTACGAAAGCATGACGTCATAGACAGAACGCCATTAGTATTCTAGCGTTTTGTCGAAGAATTTAAATTGTACTATTAAAAAAGTAAATATGTCGTTCAAAACCTATTTTTTCGCAGAAATAAGATTTATTTCGGATAAAGTTGATGCGAAAAACAAAGTGGATTACTTTCTCAAAATCGGTCATGTCTATTATTAGGGTGAGTGCATATTTTTAGTATATATATAATATGAAACAGTTAAAGGAGAACGTTATAATCATCCTCATACAAGTAATGAATACGAAGTAGGGAATAGCTGATATATTAAGATTTTCTCATCAGTAGTTCGCTGTTGCAACATATATCTATATACCTTCGTTTTCAATTTCTTCTAACTGTACCTTATTTGTGTTACGCATAATTACCTCAACTTCCTACTATAAATAAACATGGGGCAGAGAAAACACGACGTCGGCTATTAATAGAGTAAAAGAAAATTCGATGTAAATGCTCGTCCTAAGGTAAGTACAAATCAGGCTTTTTGCCGGGCATCGTAACTGATGACCATTATCAATCATTTCTTTACGACCCGACTCTCATTTGGCGAAATGTAATCTAGATCGAGCAGGAAACCTGCTCAAGACAGTGGAGTACGTCAGATTCTGTGAAAGCACGCATAACGTTGATATGATTTGCAAACGTCAAAAAAGAACCCAGAATTGATTAAATTGAAAACTCACTTTGTTTTCTATAGTGACGCGGATTTTCAACGCGATCTGTCATTTAATTTGTTTACAGTGCTCGATTTCGTCAGTTCTCACAAGTGTGTTTTGCAATTTTTACAATGGATAAAATATCGACCGTTTCAAACTTTGTATTGCAAATGGAATTTCGTGTGCAGAATCGCTAAAATGCTTAGGGTAAATCTACTTTATTAAAAATACGCGCATATGAGTGGTGGAAGATTTGCCTCACTCGGTCGGCCATCAACATCTTCAACTAAAGTTAACATCGATAAAGTGAAAGAAATGGAAATTGAAAATGGATATTTGAGTTCGAGAGAGGTAGCATAAAAAATAGCTTTCAAAACCTTTATGAAACTCTCCCAAGAATTTTACAATTGCAAAGATAAACCTGATGGATTTGACAATACTATAAACGACAATGCTTTAAACGAGAGAATGCTAATTCTCATGGGGGTGCTCTTATACTAGCAGACTATGGAATATTTTTCGAGCCAATGAACGATGTAAATGCATTCTCAATAGAGAGTTAATTGGAGCAGTATCAATTACTCCGAAGCGAAGGTAGCCTACGAGGACTTCCATGAGGTCAATATGAAATGTTTTAATTATAGCTTTCCCCTAAGAAGAAGTATTAATTTAGAAAAGAACAAAAAGTAATGAGAAATCCAAAGCAAGAACGCCTTAAAAACACTGTAGACGCTACCGAGACGATACATAGAGTAAGAAAAGACAAAATTTCCAAAGATATATACAGCATATTAAGAAAGCAATATAAGATGGCAGTCGATAGTGAAGTTAGGAGGAAATATTTGGAAAAGATGAAAAATTCAACCGATCCTCATAAAACCCTATCGAAAGTCATAAATTCGAATATTAAGGGATCAAAAACCAGAGAAATTAAATGTGCCATTACTGCAAATGATTTTAACAGCTATTTCAACAAAATTCTAATACCAACACCTGCAGATTCAGAAAAATGTAAGAAATGCGTGACGAACGTCAAATCATCTGACTTTGGATCTATGTTTCTGAAAACGACAACTGCGGAAGAAATTTTAACAACGGTGTCGAAACTAAAAAAAAAATTACGGATTTAATGTACGAGTGCTTAAGCGGGTTATCCAGTCGTTGGCTGATCCATTGAGTAAAATAATAAAAAGGAGTTTTGAGGAAGGTGTCTTTCCAGATCCCTTGAAGATTGCCAAAGTGACCCCAGTTTTCAAAAAGGAGGAGAAAGATAACGCTAATAACTATAGGCCCAAGTTTGTGCTATTAAAAAAGGTTAGTGGACAATATTGAGACAAAGGGCATTTTGAGTGAGCTGCAGCACGGTTTCCGCAAAGATAAGTCTGTTATTACAGCAATGATGAGGATCATGGTGTTCTTGCTTGAGGCGCTTGACAATCGAGAGAATGCAGAAATTAGCGGCTGTGGCCTGAGCAAAGCCTTCGATTGTGTTGTTCGAGCAGTTCTTCTTTCGAAGCTAGAATACTATGGCATGAGAGGTCCAGTTCACAAAATCATCAAATCGTATCTAAGCGACAGATATCAATCAGTTTCATGGGGAAATTCTTTGTCTGGACTGGAAAAAAGTGATGTTGGGGTACCACAAGGATCGATCTTGGGGCCGATTCTATTTTTAATTTATATAAACGACCTGCCAGTCAATGTCTCCTCAGGTGACAAGAGCCTGTTTGCGGATGATACTACTTTCCTAAATAAGTCAACCTCAATTGAAGAACTTACGAAACTTTCTGCCGAGACAATATCACAAGCCGAGGAATGGTTCTCCGCGAACTGACTTAAACTCAACGTGGATAAAACACAGAGATTGGTAGTGACCACCAAAACACTAAATGGAAATGAAAACCCGATCAAACTTCTCGGTTTTACCATGGATAGCTCGTTGACATTATGGAAGAGCCACATCGATATAGTTTGCAGAAGGTTATCGTCAGCAATTTACGCCATCCGACGCATTAAATATATAGTAAATCAAGAGGCCGCGATACTCATCTCCTATGCACAGTTTCACAGTTTGGCACCTTATGGGATTTTTCTCTGGGGGTCTTCGACAGAAGCGGAGCGTGTTTTTCTGCAACAAAAACGAGCAGTAAGACTATAACTGGAGTGCGCCAATCTCACAGTTGTAGGGAATTATTTTTCAAATATAGAATATTGACAATTCTGTCAATTTACATACTCACCTGCTTGTGTAACATTCACAACAATCCTGAAAAGCAGTGTTCTCATTCCACAGTACACGGATATTTAACTCGCCACAGAGATCGTCTAGTTTTGCCATTACATAGACTCGCTTGTACGCAAAATAACTATAGCTTTATCGGAGTCAAACTCTACAACAAGTTGCCAGCTGCATTAAAGAAGCTTAGTCTTCATTTGTTCAAAAATAGAATTAAGTCCATTTTAATCGAAAACGTGTATTATAGTGTAGAGGATTTTATTGATTGTCTTAAATTTCAGTAATGATAATTTGTTTGTGAAATATATCATAGTCTTTTGTCATTATTTAATTTTAATTTTGTGTAATTTAAGACGGGCCATGTAATTATTTCATGGTCAATAAATGAATATGAATATGGATACTGGAGTTGACAAGTTGCCCGGTGTGAATTGGAAAGGCGTTTATATAGGTCAGACTGGTAATTAATTTCGAACTAGATACAAAGAGCATCAATCAGATTACAATAACCAGAGAATCGGCGAATCTACTTTCGCTTCACATCGTATCGAAAATTGCCTTCATTTTACACCCTTCGATCAACTTCAAAGTATTCACTGAATACCTAAAGGAAAAGTTGCATATTTTAGAATCCATCGATTTTCAAACTCCCCATAGAGATAATCTTCTGAACGACCACAATGACCTGGCTTATTCGTCCATATTTGATAACTTTAAATAATATCTGCTTTTAATATAATAGGCATGACGAAATAGTTTGAAATCCTCTTCCGTAATGCGGATACACATCTACTGTTTACAACAAAACCTTTATTTCGGTAATAAACTAAAGTTTTTGGAAGTTTAAAGCTATTTTTATAAACATTTTTAAATATTGCGCGAAAACAGCTCGCCGTCTCATAGCGTAGTGTGTGACGTCATACTTACGTAAACGTCAAATTTGTTCACGCCCAGCTAGACAGCAAAGTAATTTGCGTATTTTTGGTGTTAAAAATGAATTCTAAGGTTTAAAAGTGGTGTGCAGTACCTCAGTGCAAAAATACATCAATAACGACACCCAACAAGGTGTTTGTACATATCCCATACAAGAAAATAATGAGAGATAAATCGTTAAAGCTTGCACGGCGAAAACCGAACGATGTAAAGACAAATTCGCCCCTTTATTTCTGTGGACATCATTTTGATGTGAGTATATTATCATGTATTGATATATTTTTAACTTAAGGTTTGTTTGACGTGAAATAGTTGAAATGTAGAGGCTATGGAATAACTAGTCATTTATTGAGGTTATGTTTGTGTTAGTCTTGGTTATCATTCTTATTATCAATTTTAATTGTTAACTTTGCAGTTTTCATTTGCCAAATGATATGGAAAATTATAAGGAATACCATGTGATGGGGTCGGTTTCACAAGTACGTATGAAACAAGGATGTATGCCCACAAAATTTACTTGCCAACCAGACAGGAAAACACAAACATCTATCACAACAGAGCGACCCTATATAGTTAAGAAATGAAGGATGATGATTCTTGAAGAGTGTGAAAAGCAATTTTAAGAAAGTACTATAGTTAAAGAGCCATCAAGTTCAAAAGAAATTGCATCTTGTAGTTCAGGTATAGTCTACTAACTTATTTATTAGAATGTTAATTCAGTATTATTGCATACATTGTTGGTATACTTAGGCCCGTATCACAGATTATCTTATATAGCGGCATCCCTTTTGTACAAATCTCAAGAAATGATCTACGTTTGAGATTCATTCTGTGATGGCTATCAAACTACAAACATTTTTTCGTAACCTTGTAATTTCCTATTTATGTTCATAATTATAACATTGCACTCAAATAAGAGAACATTTGTTTTACAGTTCAGCAGATTGTTGAAGAAGTTCCCCAATCACCACCAAGAATGTTGGATAAAGCAATTCAACTACACATATGTAAAACAGTTAGAAACATTTGGTAAATCAGATGACATCACCATTGAAGCCGTTTCTACATCACCATTTAAAATCAAGCATGATGTTAATAGTAACCCATCAAGACCAAGTATAAATGTTTTGAGTATGTATGTTTGGTAATAACTCTAAAATAGCAAACATATACCTATACTACAAGGTAGCTAACCTCAAAAATAATGACAAGTTTATTGTAAAAATAACTTAAGTAAAACAAAATGAACTTCTACGAGTTTAAAACTAGTCTGATTACTACTTGGTCATATTCATATTGTTAAAGATAAATACAAATAAAATATACTTACAAAGAGGTTTTCCCGTTTCTGAATTCGGACGAGCAAAATTCTTTATTTGTTGCGAGGAACTCGTCCAACACCAATGATTCGTTCCATTGTTATAGATAGATTCGTGTTGTACAGTCGATAACTCACAAAAACAAATATAAAATCAATCGTGAAGCGTAATCAGTAGTAGGTAATCAAAACACAGTGAAGCTTACATAAGTATGACGTCATGTGCTGTGATTGGCGTTTCAGTCAAAATGGCCGACTGCAAAATTTTACTCTTTTATTTTATAGAAAATCTTATTAATCTCAATTCTTCAAATAAAACTAAATCAGTTTTTAAATCCTTTGAATGTGTGTCTTCCCCTAAAGTCATTAAATCTTTGATTATGTGATACTCTCGTAACGCCTATTCGTTTATTACCTCTTGTTTGCACTCTTTATAATTTTGTACCCACGTGTTTATTTATGTATATATTTCAACTTTAGTCCAGTACTTGTTGTCAGCTTTTTAGGTAGGAAGACCGAAGTTGCAATCCTGAATTTAAATAAACTCTTGTGATAGTATAATACATACAGTGTGTTCCAACGAAAATTTGACCCCCCCTATAACTCCGAAATGAGTAACATTAGCGAAAAACACCAAGACACGTCGATTTTTGTTTCGAGGGGGAGCATTTTTCGAAATAATTCGAAACTTCTCAGATCAACCCCCTACCCCCAGCAACCCTAACTTTGAAATTCATCATAGGGAATAAGGGTCGAGTGGCACCTTACTGAAAAGGTCTGTCAATTCTCCACCTTGATTTGTCATTTTTAGAATTTTAAATTAACATACAGGGTGTCCCAACCAAGGGTGAAGTTGAATTCCTGCAAATCCCAAATACTAAATGAAATAGATTTATTTTGGCATAATGCAAGCGCAGGTTTATGCTCGGTCTAGAAAAACGACCTACACTTGTGAATTTGGAGTTGGTGCAATCAACCCCTATTTCCAGCATCCCCAACTCAAAAATCATTCGATCGATAATAGGTCAAGTGGCACCTCGTTGGAAAGGTACTGCAATTTTCTCTTCGAATTTGGTATTTTCGAAATTCAGAATCATCATACAGGGTGTCCCGAAGCAGGAACATTGAAAATCCAAATAACTTTTGAAACTGGTTCATTTCGGTATACGAGAACATGTTTGATCCGAGAATAGGACTTTCTTGTGTGGTTATAGAATTTTTGCAATCAACCCCTTCCATTCAGCATCCCCAACTTGAAAATCATACAAATAATTCAAGTGGCATATCTTCAGAAAGGTTTTTGAATTCCAGAATGATTAAAGCATTTCATTCAGTTCGGCTCTCCATACAGGATGTCGCTTTCGAAAAATTCAATATCGTCATTTGAAATTATCAACTAAAATTAATTCGAAACTGTTAAAAGTATTGGGGTACGATGTGTTGAGCATCAATTACGAAGAAATAAAGCTGATTTCTGCATTGAAAATGTTCACATTTTTTCATTTCCATCTGGCGTGCAGTCATCTGTTATTTCTCATTTTGCAATGAAATATTATTATTATTCAGATCAGTTCCTCATTATTGTTGTTGTTCGTCAGTTGAAATTAATCTGAAAATGGTTTATTCCACTGAGGAAAGGGTCGAAATTGTATCGACGTATTTTCGAAATAACAGTTGTGCCAAAGAAACGGCAAGGATATTCGATAGGAACCATCCTGAAAGAGAAAGGAGAGTCAGTCACCAGTACGTTAAATATTTGGTTGACAAATTCCTAGCTACGGGTTCGGTGGCAAACAAAAAACATGAAGTGGCATGTCCTGTCAGAAATGAGGCAACGGAAGTGGCAGTAGTGGGTCATCTACAAATGGAGAATACTACTTCGATCAGAAAACTATCTCGTCTGACTGGTGTATCAGCTACAACTGTCCATAGAATCGTGAAACATCACAAATTTCACCCTACAAGGTAAAATTAGTGCATGAAATAAACGAAGATGATCCAGATCGTCGTTTACAGTTTTGTGAAAATCTAAGTGAAAACCTAAACGCTAATCCAAATTTTCTGAATAACATCTGTTTTTCTGATGAAAGCACCTTTATGCTCAGTGGTGAAGTGAATAGACATAATTGTCGATATTGGGACACACAGAATCCTCATTGGTTTAGAGAGGCCCACACCCAAACGGCCTCAGAAGTTGAACGTTTGGGCAGGAATTTTGGCAATCATCTAGTTGGGCCTTTCTTTATTGAGGGTAATCTGAATGGAAATGGCTACCTACAGTTGTTAGAGGAACACATACATCCTAGATTGACAGAAATTTTACAGAACGATCCAACTCTTTCTGAGGACGAAATGCGTTTTCAACAAGACGGTGCTCCTCCGCATTATGATGCTCGGGTGCGCCAATATTTAGACGAAAATTTCCCAGGAAGGTGGATTGGTAGAAGAGGACCTGTTGAGTGGCCAGCCAGGTCACCAGATTTAAATCCCTAGATTTTTTTTGTGGGGCCATCTAAAATCTAAAGTTTATGCCACAAGACCAGAAAACCTGGAGGAGCTGCGGATGAGGATTATCACAGAATGCCGACTTTTGACTCCTGAAGTTTTCGCTAATGTGAGAAGAGAGTTCGAAAATCGTCTGTATAACTGTATGGAGGTGGGCGGAGGTCATTTTGAACAATTGTTGTAATAATCAAGTTAGTTTTTGTTTTCAATTGAATACAAGTTCAATAAATCTCGTTTTCCTGTTTAGATGAGCATCCAATCAGTTTCTCCATCATCCCTCATCCTGATCCTCACGCCAGAAAACCTCGATTGCCAAACTGAAACCAATGCCTCAGTGATTCAGAAAATAGAAAAATCTTTCTGGAACTTTGCCACTCAACCTGTAATCACTTGTATGATTTTTTGAGTTGGGGATGCTGAATGGAAGAGATTGATTGCAAAATTCCATATTCACGCAAGAGAGTCTTATTCTCGAATCAAACATAAACATGTTCTCGTATTATACCGAAATGAACCAGTTTCAAAAAGTTATTTGGGTTTTCAGTGTTCCTGCTCCGGGACACCCTGTATGCTGATTCTGAATTTCGAAAATACCAAATTCGAAGAGAAAATTGAAATACCTTTCCAACGAGGTGCCACTTGACCTATTTTCGATCGAATGATTTTTGAGTTGGGGATGCTGGAAATAGGGGTTGATTGCACCAACTCCAAATTCACAAGTGTAGGTCGTTTTTCTAGACCGAGCATAAACCTGCGCTTGCATTATGCCAAAATAAATCGATTTCATTTAGTATTTGGGATTTGCAGGAATTCAACTTTACCCTCGGTTGGGACACCCTGTATGTTAATTTAAAATTCTAAAAATGACAAATCAGAATGGAGAATTGACAGACCTTTACAGTAAGGTGCCACTCGACCCTTATTCCTCATGATGAATTTCGAAATTAGGGTTGCAGGGGGTAGGGGGTTGATCTGAGAAGTTTCGAATTATTTCGAAAAATGCTCCCCCTCGAAACAAAAATCGACGTGTCTTGGTGTTTTTCGCTAATGTTACTCATTTCGGAGTTATAGGGGGGGTCAAATTTTCGTTGGAACACACTGTAGTTTAATTTCTTATTATCATAATTTCATAGATTAATTCTCGGTACTTTTTCAACAAAATGTAAAGGGTGATTATTTCGTTTTACTTTGATTTAAAAAAAGGAGCATCTTTCATCATCAACGATGATTTCGGAACTTCGTATCTAGTTTTCGTGAAATTACTTTAATGAATCAGTCAATGGTAATTATTCTATATAGCAGGATGGCCTACCACTGGCCAGACGACTAGACAATTTCGATAACCCTTGATTCGCTCATCCGGGCATAATAAATTTGCACAGCTCGAAAGAACCATTTATAATATGGCGATCCATAAATTAATGGGATACTAAATTCGTTTTTAGTGCGCTTAATTGATGCCTGTAAATGTTCGGAAAGCATTATTACACGACGGGGAAAATTTAAAACCGTTTTTAATTGAATGGGAAGAGTACAAGAGTGTCATCGTCATCTGTGGTAGTTAGTGGGGGACAGGAAAGATGAGTGCTGCTGGCAGTTTCCAACATAGATTTATAATTGAGGTAGTTGTGGTTTTCTATTTCCGTTTAAATCAGTTTTATAAAAGGAGAATTTGAACTGTCGCCTCTATAAGGAAATCTTTAGTTATTTACATTCTTATATCGAAAATACACTTCGCTAAGAGATTCGAGCACAATATCGAAAATTCAAATTTATTCCGGAAAAGTTTAGATATGTTGAAGAATTTCCAGTAAACCACTAGCACAAAGAAATGCTCGAGAACAATCTGAATGAAAATGGTACTCATAGAAATTGAAATGAAATTAATTAGGAAAAACATAAAACTTTTGGAAAAAATCAAAGTCCCTAAAAACTTATGGATGTTGCATATTTCCACCCCCAGACTGTTTCAGTATCGAGGCGACAAGGTAGACACTATCCAATTACAACATCCGTCAGCTGAGGTGATCACAATGGGAGACCTCAAGGTCCACAACATCAACTGGCTCCAACACTCAAATAAAACCAAGGTAGTAGAATGGTAAGCGGAGGTCTTTGGAATCAGTTGCAACTTCTCGATGAGCCAACGAGAATTCCTGACAATATAATTGATTTTCCCAATGTCTTCGATCTCTTTCTAGTTTCAGATCCAAATGATTTCTGTTTAGAGGTCCACAACCTCATTTCTGCTACAGGTAATTTCGTACAGTCACGCAATAAGGATCCAACGCTTTCCAGAAAGATATGACATTACAACTGAGATAGCTTGGATGACCTGCGCGAGTTTTTCTCGCTTTACCATATAATGACGTCTGTTTTTCAGATCCTGACATCAATGTCTACACTGAGTCCGTCACAGAAGTTATTATTATTATTCTAGCAGGCATGGACCTCTGCATTCCGCACAAAAGCCTTGGTCCAATGAAAACTGTCAAGAAGCTGTCGCAGTTAAAATCAGCTTATAAGAACTGGAAGAAATATCCAACAGATGAAACTAAAGTTGAATATGTGTGTTTCAGGAACATCTATAACTCAACAATTGATTACCAGGGGTTCCCAAACTGGCCCCCCTGGGGGAGATTGGAGAAAGTCCAGGGGGCGTGACACCCAAATGAAATAAATGAAAAATAACAAAAATAATTTCCTTAAATCTTTGAAATAAAGTTTTCATAATTGTTTTTGTAATGTTTTAATAAAGTTGTAAACTTTATCAGAGAAGGATACAGTTTTTAAAACTACAAAGCACACAAGAGTTCAGGGTTCTCAAAACCGTTCCCTTCGACGGTAATCGCCGTGTGTACCGATACCTCCGTTTAGCCTTAGTGTGAGTGCGAGTGTCTCCGCACCCCTTCCACCTTCACCCTCACCGAATCTTCAGTCCAATGTTAAAAACCTTGCAGTTTTTTCAGTGCTTCAGTTGTAACTAGTCCGTGCTGGCATAGTGCTTTCCGTGAAATATCAGTCAGCGTGTTTGCTGTATTGTGGGTGTTCTATAATTGTTGCGACGTTTGAATTGGAGTAACTGTTTTCGTGTTGTGTGAGTTCTGTGTAAAGCTGAATCAGAGAAGATGAACACGGCAAAGAAACTCAAGTATATTGACGATTATATTCAATATGGGTTTGTTTCCTTGCTTTAAGATAAATTTGATTACCTTCAGTGCGTAATTTGCTATGAAGTATTAAGCAATGACGCGATGAGGCCTGATCGTCTTCTGCGACATTTGTCAACCAAACAAGCCTCTTTAAATGACAAACCTAAAGAGTTTTTTGCTGCAAAATCTAGATAGCACTGGATCTGCTACTCAGTCATCTCTTAAAGTGCTTGAAGCTTCATCTGAATTATCTCTTCTCATTGCTAAGGGAAAGAAAAGTCCCACTATTGGTGAAACGATTGTTAAACCATGCCTTTTGAAAGTAGTCAATTTTGTCCTTGGATAGTAGACAGAAGCTATCATAAATACCACTTTCAGACAACACCCCAAAAAGGCCAAATTGATGATATGGCCAAGGACATTAAAAACCAGGTGGTTGATGCAATAAAAAGATCCTCGTTTTTTGCTATCCAGCTTGACGAGAGTACAGACGTAGCACAATGTTCTCATTTGATTGTATATGTTCGTTACATTGAAAATGAAAGAATGAAGGATGAACTGATGTTTTCTACTGAGCTGGTGACCACTACTAAAGCTGAAGATGTGATGAACAGTATCAGGCTTTTTTGAGAAACATGAACTTTCTTGGCAAAAACTTATTGGTGTATGCCCAGATGGTGGTCCTTTAATCCTCGATTCTCGCACAGGCTTTGTCCAGTTGGTCAACCAGAAGAATGCTGACGTGGTTGAGATTCATTGTTTTATTCACCGCCAAGCCTTGGTTAGATTTCTACGTAAAGAACAGTGCATTAAATACTCGACTGTTTAAAAGTCTTTGTGAAGATTTAGGATGTGACCACAAAACGCTGCTATTTCACACAGAAGTACGATGGCTATCGAAAGGTAATATGTTGGAAAGACTATTAGAGCTCCGTGATGAAGTGATTACGTTTTTGGCACTGCAGAAACAAAACCACCTTAGTGCAAAGTTCAAAAAACCTAGTAACCAAGTGATTTTGGCCTATTTATCAGACTTTTTTGACACGTTAAACAACCTGAACTTGAGACTGCAAGATGCAGACCCAAATATAGTAACATATCGGGATTCCATCAAGATGTACGTTGAGAAACAGCAACTTTGGATACGTGAAGTGTCAATGAACCCCAGAAACTATTCTAGTCTCAACAAAGTAGTGTGTCTTGGAAGAAGCATGTTTTGAGGATGTTTTTGAAGGACCGCTTTTAAAAAACTTGATAATTGACCATTTGAAGAACCTTAAGGAGGAGCAGGTACTTTCCTAACTTGTCAGAGGAGGTTCACAAACTATCAACCGACCCCTTCAATATGGACATACAGTTGCTGCCAGAAGTTGCAAGAGGAGGGAATAGAAATAAAAAATGACTGTTGCAAGATACGATTTTGAAAAAATGGACAAGCCCTCATTTTGGTTAAAGTAAAAGTTTACCAACTGTACTAAATAGATTATCTGTAGGAAGTGATCATAGAATGGTAAGAGCAATAGTGTCACTGAATCTAAGAAAGGAGCGAACGAAATTGATTAACAAACAAAATAATAAAAAGTGGACGAATGTAGATGACATCGAAGAATATCAGAAGACAATAGAAGAGAATCTTGAAAACCCTGATGAAATGAGCATTGAAAAATTGAACGACAACATAGTCAAATCAATCAACGAAGCTCAGAAAAAACATTGCCCGAAATCAATGAACAACGAGGGGAAGTTAACGACGTATACTAAACAATTAATGAAACAAAGAAGAGAACTGCTAGGAAGAAATTCACATCATAGAGACCAAATAAGACAACTAAGCAAAGATATAACAAAAGCTGTAAGAGCCGATGTCAGAAAATACAATAAAGAATGGATAACCAAAACCATAGAAGAAAATAAAAACATGAAAATACTTCAAAACAAACTGAGTTTGGGAAAAACAGAAATAGTTAAATTACAAAATGAAAGGAGAGAAGTAACAAACGACAGAAGGGAGATAATCACAATTGGCGAAAATTTCTATACCAGCTTATACAGTGACCAACACCAAGCCGGAATATTAAAAAATGCACCTCCTTTACCTCATATAGTAAACCAGGGATCAGAGGATATTCCAGCATTAACTGAAAATGAAGTTTTAAGATCGCTTAACGAAATGAAGAACAATAAAGCACCAGGTGAAGACGGCATCGTTGCAGAAGCTATAAAAATGGGAGAAAAACAACTACTTAAGTCCATAACTCGACTTTTCAACAAATGTCTAGATGAAGCAACAACCCCAGAGAAGTGGAACAACGCCATCATTGTTATTATGCACAAAAAGGGTAATATCACCGACCTACAGAACTACAGACCAATTAGTCTGCTTACACATCTTTATAAGCTTTTTACTAAAATCATAACAGCGAGACTTACGAACAAACTGGATTTATATCAGCCAAGAGAACAAGCGGGCTTTAGAGCTGGATATGGAACAAACGACCACTTACAGGTTATAAAGTCACTGATAGAAAAATGTGTGGAATACAATAAACCTCTTGTACTCACGTTTGTAGATTATGAAAAAGCGTTCGATTTCATAAATCACTACGAAATGCTTAAAGCTCTTGCCGACTGTCGTATAGATCATCGATATATCTCCCTACTACGACATATCTACGAACACGCAACAGCAAAAGTGAGACTTCACGAAGAAAAAAACCAGTTTAAAATCGAAAGGGGTGTCCGTCAGGGCGATACAATATCTCCCAAGCTCTTCACAACTTTATTAGATTATATGTTTAAAAAGCTCGAAATGGGAAATAAAGACATACGTGTGGATGGGGAAATGCTAAATCACCTGCGTTTCGCCGACGATATTGTGTTGATCTCAGATAGCCTAGATGAGGCATACGAAATGCTCTAAGAGTTGTCAAGTATCTCCCAACAATTTGGATTAAAGATCAATACCGCTAAAACAGAATTCATGACTAACTTAGTCCCCAGCTGTAACTTAAAACTAAGGGAAAAAGAAATCCAATTTGTAACCTCATATAAATATCTAGGGCACGAAATACGAATTGGAAGAGACAACCAGACCTGTGAACTAAGCAGACGAATAGGACTGACCTGGGCTGCCTTCGGAAAATTACGACACATTTTCAAGTCTGATATTCCAATAAGTCTTAAACGCAAAGTTTATGATCAATGTGTCCTTCCGGTACTGACATATGACTCCGAAACACTAACACTTACCCAAAGGACTGTCAACAGAATAAAAGTGACCCAACGAGCCATGGAAAGATCCATGTTGGGAATAAGCCTGAGAGACCGGATTTCAAATGAGGAGATACGAAGAAGAAGTAAGGTTACAGATGCTGTAGATAGGGTCACACGTTTAAAATGGAACTGGGCAGGCGTTTTCAACTCTTGTGGCAATCAAAACCAAGTACCGCAACAAACTTGATGTCGAAAGTGACCGAAGCTGTGCTTTGTCTGAAACTCAACCCAGGATCTGTCAACTTATCCAGAACATGCAAGCGCACCCATCTCACTCAATTACATTTTATGTTTTGTTTTTGTAAGTAGGTAGACCTATTGCTTTACCTTCCTTAAATTGATAATGTATTAGTGTTACAAAGTTGAAATTTGTATCATTAATTATAATCGTTTTTTATGTAATACTTGTTTTAATTTTCATCATACATACAGAGGGGGTCGTGGGGGTTGATTCTAAATAACTAGAGGGGGGCGAAGTTTGGGAATCCCTGGATTAAGAAAAAACTCCTTCAAACAAATTCTTTTCTTCCGAAATTCCATAAAAGTGTACTCAGGAAATAATTTGTTTCCTTGAGTTGCGGACTTTCTTAGTCGAATATTTTTATATCTATTCAGATCGAGTGCCTTCTGTATACGTAAAAAAAGTAATATTTGATTGAACAAACGGTAAATTACCGAAAATAAACTGCGGTATGTTCAGAAGTTAAATTGAATTAACGAAAACGCTGTGTTACATCGTGCCTCGATTAGAAAAAAAAGCGTATCATTGGACAAACCAGTAATCTACCAAACTGGACATTTGCGAATTGATATATTTCACGGTGATTTTTGTGGATTCTCGGTTCCCTAACTGAACAGGGCAATTTCAAAAGTACCGTACGTCTGAGGTGTTTGACCCAACTGATTCTCCCACAATTATCCTTTGACGTAGCTGCTTTTTCATAGGTAAAATTAGATGGTGAAATAAAAAGAGAAATATCTCTACTACAATTGAATGTTTAAAATTTCAATGATTCATTCAATTTACATAGAGGTTTTTATAACGAAGAAGCATAGCTGTACATTTTGTCAAAAATGTACTATTGTCAAAATATTTGTTGTTGCTAAAACGGCACTACTGATTACTTTAATGACGCTGAGTTTAAAAGCGATCTGTCATTCAGTTTGTTTTCAGTGTAAAATTTTGTCAGATCTTACAAGTGTATTTTGTGATTATAACAATGGATTAAAGTATCCAATGAAGAATTAATCTCAAATTTTGTATTGCAAATGGAATTTCTTATGTCGTATCGCTAAAAATGTTACAGAAACCTTACGGCCTTACATAGCGGCCGAGATGTGGTGGAAGATTTGCGTCGCTCTGATCGGCCATCAAAATCCCAACTGAAGTTAACATAGATAAAGTAAAGGAAATGCTAATTGAAAGTCGTCACTTACGTAAGAGAGAGATGGGCAATGAACTTTCTGTGTGCCACGAATCAATTCGTACCATTTCAAATGATTGCTTGGGCATGAAACGCGTTTACGTTCGACCAGTTCCAAAAGACCTGAATTTTCTTCAAAAATTGAATCTCGTAATGGTCGCTGAAGACATTCTACAACTCCGACCCAACATTCATGAAAGATATTGTAACTGGTGTTGAGACATGGGTTCATGAGTTTGACATGCAAACTAGTTAAAAAGCTTCGGAATGCACCTTTCAATTGTACTGAAACCAAAAAACCACGTCAAACTCGATCAAAAGTCAAAAGTTATGGTGGTTATGGTATTATCGCGGTTTTGTGCACTCGGTTAATAAAGAATATTATCTGAGCATTATGCGGCGTTTGAGAGAGCAAATTCGTCGAAAAAGGCCAGGTTTGCGGGAAAAACTCATGGATTTTGTACCATCTCATAAGGCTATCAACGTGAATGAATTCCTGACCAAAAACTTAACAGATACCATCGAACAACCTTCGTATTCATTTAATATGGCATTGACCGATTTTTGCTTTTTCTAAAACTCAAAACATAATAATATAATAATAATATATATTTCATCATCAAAATATTCCATGACATGTCATAAAGTACCAAATATACACATATCACAATACGAATCAATAGTTATTATTATTATTATTATTATTAAGTTTCATAAAGAGTTCAGATTTTGAAATCTATAAACTCAAATAGTACACTAAATATTCAGTGATAAAAATAGAAGTGAAATGACAAAATGAGAATCAATACTTAAAGATAACTAAAAACTAAAAGCTAAAGAAAATAATCTGAAATAATTATTGGCCGATTTGAAACAAACTAAGCAACTCTATTATTAATGAACCAATTGTCCAAAGAATTCTTAAAGGCATTCACGGATGCAGAACTAACTACGCTATTCGTTAGACGGTTCCAAACACTGAAGGTCCTATTCGAAATGATGCCGTACGGAACCGTTCACGTACTAACTTAAACTGATGTCCACGTAAGTTATTCATATTAAGTTCGAAAAGGTCAAGTAAGTCACTGTTGAATAGGCCATGCATAATTTTGTAGACGACTATCAGATCTTCTCTTAGTCGCCTATGAACGAAAGTGGGAATCTTAGCTTAGGCGTACGACACCATACGACATCCTAGTAGCCCTTCTCTGAATGAATTCTGAAAGCTTCAAGTCTTTAGTTAGCCAAGGATGCCATACTGAACCAGAGAACTCCAAAATTGGACGGACGTAGGTCTTGTATAATTCTGCAGCAGTAGAGGGATCACATCCATGAAAAGATCTCTAAAGTAAATAAAGTGTACTTTTCGCCTTATTAGAACAGTGCATAACATGATGGCTCCAGGATAAATCTGCCGATACAATTACTCCAACATCGTTGTGCATTTCTACACTTTCTATTTGGTGACCATTAACGAAATACACCAAATGAGGATTATTTTTCCCCAAGTGGAGAACCTTACACTTTTCGGTATTTAGTGGCAGGAGTCAGTCTCCTCACCAACGAAGTCAGCTGAATACACTGATTTAGTTTTTCACACGGACGTCTGGTGGTTGAGTAGCGGAAAATTCTTAGAATGATTCCAAGAATTATTGCCCTACATAACAGCTTTTCTAGACGAAAGAGGTGATGACACTCAGATGTTGAAAAACGAAAAATGTCTGACTGATTCGGCATTTTTGACGTCACAATGCACTTAAACACCATTAACTTGGAGCTTCAAAGTAAAGGAAAAACTATTATTGAGATGATTAGCATACTAAACGCATTCAAAAGTAAATTGCAACTTATGATAGATCAACTGAAAAGAAAGGATCTGGAACATTTTCAGTCTTTGAAAGCAAGGATTCCTCAGTTGAATTATGATACGTATGAAGTTGAATTATCAAATATTTTGGAACAATTCGAGAAGCGTTCTTATAGCAAATATAGCATCATTTATGAGTTATCCTTTTCATGTAAAAATATTGAGGAATTTGCTAATGAAATAGCAAGTCAGTTTGATAATCGTGTTCTGTTGAAAATGAGTTGGTGCAGATTATATCAGATATACATCTCAAAGCAACAGCATCTAATACAAAATTTCTGGTATTTTATATCTGCAGATAAATATCCGAATCTAAGGCAAATCGCCCTTCAACTGACGGCAATGTTTGGGTCAACTTACTTGTGCGATTTTTTGAATTGTGGAGGCCGCTACTTGATGTAGATCAGAATGCAAGATTTTGTTCCATAAACGAGACATCTACAATATTTATCTCAAGGTAATTCATACCGAGTTATTGTACAGACTTCATCCACTTGAATTCGATTCATTAGATTACAATAATAGATTCAAAATTAGATCAATAATACATAATAAATATACCATCAATACCGCAAATTAAAGTTTCGTGTCACGAAAACCGAAACCTACTCCACGTAAAACTAAATTTTCTGACCATCAATTTTTGATAGATTCGTTAACCTTTCTGATACTAATTTCACAACTGATGAAACAAATCTCTTGGAGAAAGGTTTCAAACACAATATTAAATCAAACAAGATAAAATCTGATTTAGAGGAACTTGGCATAGATACTGAAATGTTTCTGAAAAATATTCCTAATAACACTCACCTTAAATATTTAGCATCTAACATTATAGAAAATGAATCTTTAGCTGACTTTAAACCGAGTAAAGAAGAAAATATTTTAAGGGCCATCAAACAAAAATCTCAACTAAATGAAGTTATTTTTACAAAAGCAGATAAGGGTAATACTGTTATGGCGTTAAATAAAAATGACTACCTATTTGAAACTCTAAATTTCATTTCGTCCGAAACTATAAAATTTTAAACAAAGATCCAACTATTACATTCCAGAAAATATTGAAATTGCAATAAATGACGCAAAATCTTTAATTAAAGCAATAGATAAATACAAATTAATTTTACCAAACCTCAACCACCTCAACTGTATTCACTCATTAAATTGCATAAAGTAAATAACCCCGTTAGACCAGTCGTATCTTACGTTACAGCCCCAGCCGTGAAATTGTCGCACTACCTTATAGATATCATTAAAAATTATTGTTCATTCAAATCAAAATTTTCTATAAAAAATTCTTTCGAATTGATGAATAACATAAAAAACGTTAACCTACCACCTAACGCAAAACTTATTTCGTTTGATGTTGAGAATTTATACCCAAGTGTTCCTCCAGGTGATGTCAAAATATTAATCGAAAACATGTTGAATTCGAATCATGTTAACCACATAATTAAATCAGAAATATTGAATCTGTTGGACGTTTGCATTGAACAAAATTATTTTTCTTTCAACAACATCTATTACAGTAGTGAAAATGGTTTGATCATGGGAAATCCGTTGAGTCCTCTTTTTAGCAGAGATTTTATGAATAATATTGAACAGAAAATTCATACACATCCACTCATTTCCAAATTTCTTTATTGGTATAGATATGTTGACGACATTTTAGTATGTTTCATTGGAACTACTCGTCAATTAGACTTATTTCTTAATTTCATTAATTCCATCCATTTGAACATTAAATTCACGATAGAAATTGAACAGAACGATTCCATTAATTTTTTGGACTTGAAAATCACTAAACGAAATAATAATCATGTTTTTCGGTCTTTCGTAAACCAACACATACTGATACAATTATACATAACTACTCGTTACATCCAATTCAACACAAAGTTGCAGCTTTAAACAGCATGGCACATCGGTTACTCAATTTACCTTTATCAGTAGAAGATTATAATAAAGAGTCAAACATCATCAAACAGATAGCCATTAATAATTCATATAATCCGGATACGATAGATCTAATCATTCGTAAAAAACTGTATAGAATCGCAATAAATGAAGTATATCCTATTCATAAATTGACTATAAAATATTCAACAGTTTAACATTCTGCGGTTCTGCAAGTAGAAATATGAAATCCTTCTTAAGTCAAACAAAATCTTAATATAACTTTCAAAACTTCTAATAACTTAGGTAAACATATAAAAAATAATAAATCTCCAGTTGAAAAATCAATAAATCAGGAATCTATAAACTCAATTGCGGTGACTGTGATAAAATTTATATCGGTAGAACCTATAGGAGTTTTGGCATAAGAACATCTGAACATAAACGTAGCTTCGATAAAAATAAATCTGATTCAAATTATTCAAACCATCTCTTAATAAAATAATCATTCTTTCGACCCACAAGCATTAGAAATAAATAGTTATACAATATTCGGAAAGCTTTTGAATGAGCAGGTAGATCTTTGGGAATTCACCCTTTAACTTGTTTAATTAGTTTTATTACCTTTCATACTAACTGTACAATGGCTCAGGTGGATTTTCCTGTTACTCATCAACTTATTCTACGATTACGATTATAATACCATACTCTCACCTCTATGTCATTCTTGATAAAGCTGCTGTGTTAGCGAAACGTCGTCGAATTTTTTCAAATAAAGTGTAGATTAAAGATATACCTTGTGTTTTTATCTCATTTATTACTTGTGCGAGTCTACATTTTCTGAAATGGTGATAATTAATTCAAAATATCGCAATCGACTGACTGACGATCATATGTCATCATTTATATTAGCACTCAGTGGTTACGTACCATTCGTAATGAAAATTATGCTACGGACATGCAGTGCCACGCTTCAACATCCAAAGTCACAATTAGTTAAGTTCAACATCATATGTAACTTTTTGTTTTGTAACAACCAATAAACTCGGAATTTTGAATAACTATGAGTTTTTTCATTGATATTATAGAGAAGAACCTAACTTAACCTAACCCAAACCTTGACTAAAATAATGTATATTGTGTGGAAAGCTAGTATCTATATATGCTAAAGTACATTATATCTAGGTAGGAGGTAGGTAGGTAGGGTGTATCGTGTATGTACGACAACCCTGCATCACACATACTTGCAGCCTCTCAGAGTCGATCGTAAGTAGTCTAAAAATATTGAGGTAGATCGCGAGCAGTTCAAGTTTGAGCTCCCCTGCCCTATTCAACTGGTCATTAGCAGCGGTCGCTTAGTCCAATCAAATGCGACAATCAGTATATACGGCATCTAATCTGCCCCTATCCTTCCTAACAGAAGTAATATTACTCAAAAAAGTCAAATATGTGTCCATTTATATTTGGAACATCCATGCTGCTTATTGATAATGATCCTCCCACATTACTAATCGATATGTATAGGTGCTTCCTAGACGTTTATATCAATTTTCAGCTATACGCGTAACTGAATATCTGAGGAGTCATCTCGACCAAACTTCGTTGTTATGAAAACGAAAAATTTCGCTTCAACGACAAGAAATTTAAGACAAATTATTCACAGAAGTCTGAATCATCGGATGGTGCCGCGACGGTCCCAAAGAATGGAGACAAATATTTGTGGTTTTGGTTTTCGTTTCGGGGTAAAAAGAGCTTCTTTTGTATCATCAAAAACAGGTGGCCGTTGAATGCTCGACCGCAAATACTCATTTATTCGTCCTTTCGAAATTGATGGCAATTAAGGCAAAGACATTGTCAAGGACGTCGCCCGTTTCAAGGTTATTCGTATAAAATTGATTTGAATATTTGGATACCCTAAAAAAGCATCATTGTGTTCGTCGGTAATTACAAATTTTCTCACGGTGGCGGGAGTAAATTATTTCCTGCCAATTTTGAAGATTGACTAACAACAAATAATAAATATGTATTACATACATGACTTATTAAAAACTATCCATTATATATGAGAAAACTATGAAGGCCACGAGGAGAACAGATAAACATCGAAAAAAATGGCGTTTTGTTCCGGAAACTGTTTTTTTTCTCAAATTCTTATTCAATTAATTGTGATTAAATACTTCTTGAAAACTTAAATTCGTTCATATTAAATTTCGGACTCCAAAGGGTTCTTTGTAATTCTATATACTGTCGAAGAAGTACGCTTTTCGAACGATTTTTCCGGATTCAACTTCAGTTCTCGTCGCGAATTCTCTTTGTGTCTTTTATTGATTCAAAACGGGTACCGTGAAGTGGTAATTTGAGTTTTAGAAAAAGAAAATCGTTGTCCAGAGCCATACTAGGTAAATATGGTGAGGTAGGTAATACAATGGTAGTTACATAAATGATTAAACGGGAAACCCCACTGTAGCAAAAAGTAACAAAAAATAAGATAAAATCCTAAACCTATTGTCATTTAACATACAAAATCATTGATATCCAGATATCCTAAAATAATTATCTCGACCATACTCAACAAATCAAGACATTCGACACTACCATTCAGCAACCTGTACAGAAAGCACAAATCGAATACCTGATGTCTGTGCGCTAAGTAATCGAGTATGAATATGTTTCTTACCAGATCGAGATCAAGGTTCGGAGACCAAATGAGAGATCTGAATGCCAAGTGACGAAGAAACCTCCTCTGAATATTTTCTAAGAAATCGATGTCTCCCAGGTAGAAAGGTGGCCAAAAAACAGAGCCGTACTCCAATATAGATCGCACAAGTGAACAGTTCAGCAACTTCAAGGTGCCTAGGGCGAACTCTCTGGAGTGACGTAGGACAGAACCCAGCTGTTTTAGAGCTTTCGAAGATGATGACAAGATATGCTCCTTGAAATTTAGCTGGCTATCTAATGTGATACCCAAATCTTGAACATAGGCCACTCGCTTGATATTATTGCTCCCAAGTTTGTACTTATCGATATTTAACTAAAGAACATTAATTTTCACCCACAAAAGGAGACTTTCAATTTGAGACTGCAAGTTTATTGAATCAGGGAATGCCTCACAACTGAGGACAATATGACATCGTCGGCAAATGAAAGAAATCTAGTGGAAATAAACTCCTTTATATAGTTGATAAAGATATAACATAAAAGAGGGCCGAGATGTGATCCTTGAAGTACACCTGATGTTATATGTATTTCTCTGGTATAGAAGTTTTTATATTTTACAATCTGTACCCTACCATACAAGAAGCTACCCAGCCATGAGAGTAAAGGACCAGTTATGCCTATGGCCTCTAGTTTACTCATCAATATATTAAGGTTCACCGTATGGAAGGATTTTGAAAAGTCAGAATATATACAGTCAAGCTGAAATCCAGATTCAAAGCAATCAATTATGTCCTTTGTGTAAAGCAATAGGTTGGTAATGATTCAGCGACCCTCTCGAAACCCGTGTTGCTCGTTTATAATGATGGAACAACACTTTCATGAGAGATAACTGCAAGCCAAACAGTCCAATATTTTAGGTAGGTAGTTAGCAAAAAAATGCCTCTGTAATTCGAAATGATCAATCTTTTGAGCCACTTTTGAATAACAGGTTCACAAAATGACACTTACAAAACGCTGGAAACACACCTTGTTTTTGGTGAGAAATTCATTCACAATGCCCGCGTTTCATGCCCAAACAATCGTTTAAAATGCTACGAATTGATCGTGAGACACAAAAAGTTCATTGCTCATCTCTCTAACTGAAATGACGATTTTCAACTACCATTTCCTTCACATTCTCGATGTCATCTTTAACTTCAGTTAAAGATGTTGACTAGAGCGAGAGAAAGAATGAGCAATTAAATTTTTTGATACAATATTATATTTTCGTGATAGGAGATGTTGAGCTAAGCCAATTGTCACTGTTCATGGCCTTCTAGAATGAAAGATGAAAATTACTAAAAAAAGATTGTGTTTTTGATTTTTAAATTGCTAGAACTGAGGTGAAAAATTTATATCTTCTTTTGTGTTAAAAAACGAAGGGTCAGTTTAAATCTATTACAACAGTTTGTGGGGATAAATTCAAGCCGTTATTGAAACATTTTACTTTGGATAGAGATAAGAAGTGAAAAAATATGAAGGGTAAAGAGTAGTGAGAAAATAGGTAGCGCAATTGTTGAATGTTCTATGAATACAAACGTTATTATTCTCTCAAAGTAATTTCTTATTTGTGTAACATAAAAAAATCTGCCAAGTTCAAGGCGGACTGATGAATTGAAGGGTTCATTGTTTCTCCTTCAAATGTTTGCTTTTATTCAAGCCAACGTTGTTAATTTTTCTTCTTGCTGTGGATATTCCACCTGTCGGACGTTTCAGATAAAGATCAAATTGGGAAGACCGAGAAGAAAATTATGTGTTTACAGCTTCCTCTGCTTTTGTTGAACCACAATACTAATTGATATGGGCTGAAAGCTATCAATTTGAAAGAATTTCCATATCATTACGGAAGGAAACGCACTATCATATCATGCATAGTCGAAGAAAAACACTAAAAAGCGCCAATTTGGCTGCGGATACAAAAGAAAATAAAACGCGTGTTGGCTAGTTCCAGTCCAGAGATTTCTCACATTCGCAAGTTCAATGTCACGGCACTTGGCTCATTTTCAGTCATTATGGTAATGTGTGAGCTGTTGCCATTTGTTAATCTGCTAGGAAATGAGAAATTAGCCTTGCTTCACTTTCAAGCATTCAGTTATGGTATTTAATGGTCTTTGACGACGATCAGATAAACGCAATTTCAATTGTGAACATATCACGTTTACATAAGCGAAATTTTTAATAATATATCTAGAAGAAAAAGATATTCCTCTAGATACGTATAAGCTGCACCATTGTACGTATTTTTGAATCAAAATATGTTATCTTTGATATACAGGGTGTTTTTGTACGAAACGGTCATATTGGAATAGAGTAATTCAGGACCTTTGAGAAATGGTGTATAAATATCATCGAAGCTTCGGGGTTTTATGATACAGAGTATTTAGAAAGTTCAAAAAAAACAAACGATGATACAATGAGAACGTCGTGTTGGCAATAAAGCAGAGGAATATCGAGATATCATCTTAGTTCGGCCTAATCTAGAAATGAATTCTTTAATAACAGTCCCTATGATCTTGTATTTATAATACGTTCTATTAAGAAAGTACCGAGAATTTCAAAAAATCTGCTCACAATGATTGTCAAAATTTTTGTTGTTGCTATGTTGGCACAAATGGAGTATTGGAAAAATAAAATAAATACAACTGAGTTCGCGGAATGGTATGAATCACATGAAGATTAGTGTAGTACTAATCACAAAGGGTCTTTTGGGAAAACGGAGTTGGATGCGGTGGTCCAAATGTTTCAGCAGTCCGAAACTGAATTTGGAGTTAAATATGCAAACTTCTTCGGCGATGGTGATTCGAAGAGCTATTCAGGCATTATAAAAGTATATCCTTACGAAAATACGACTATAAATAAGAAGGAACGTATAAGGCATGCACAAAAGCGGCCAGGAACTCGATTACGTACACTGAAAACTAAAAGAAAAGGTCTTGGTGGTAGAGGTAAGCTTACAGGAAAAGTAATAGACAAATTAACTGAGTAATATGGTTTATCAACACTGTAACGTGCTAAAATCACTATCATACGCATATGATAAGTACATGTGCTACGATCATTCTTCAAGCTAGGCGTTCCTTTTTCTTTGCAGACCTTCAAGCGAAATTGTGGAACTTGAAAATCCTCCTAAATTGCAGTTAATTAAATTATATTAGAATTCATATCTTGTATCTCATAAACTGTGTAGTGACCTATATCAAAATATAGGGTAAGTTGAAAGTTCATTTAGCAAAATGCCGCACTTAACTTCGAAAATCTAATTTATAATTTTTCCTTACAGCATTTTTTTATTAACTGCTTGAATGCCTTATAGTAGCTATTAAAAATTCAAATTCTGCTCTACAGAATTTGTCTTTTTTTCACGATGGATTTCATAATCGTATTCCTTTAATTTCTACAATTTTTTATAATGACCTGGATAGATTTCTCATTAAAAACTCGATCAAAATAATTTTTCTGAGTAGAAAACGACAAAAGTAACTCAAACTTATATATTCAATCATTATTCTCTTCATTTTCAAGTAATTTTCGTGAAATTATCATGTCAATCACGAAATTCTTTCAAATTTTCAAAATGGTTGCCAAACATCTGTAATATTTTGTAAATAGTTTTTATTGATGCTTCCTTGCTTTTTATGTAGCTTCTATTTTATTGTAAATAGTTTTTTATGCTTCCTCGCTTTTTATAGAACTTATCTTTTAATTCTATGATCGACCTGAACAGCTAGCACGAGTTTACTTTTTCAGAATCTCTGTAACTTTTCATATTAATTTTTTCTTTAAACAACATTAGATCCATCTTATTTTGTTACTTTAAATTCCCTGGTGTAGCTGGCTGTTACGTTAGAGCAATGAATATCTTGGTGATACATGTCTAATTCGTGAAATTCAGTCCTAGGTGGAGACCCGTACCTAGACAAATTCTTAGGTGGAGACTTGTACCTAGACCGACATTCCTAGGTGGAGACCCATAGCTAAACTAATTCCTAGGTGGAGACCCGTACCTAGACAAATTCTTAGGTGGAGACCTGTACCTAGACCGACATTCCTAGATGGAGACCCATGAATAGAAATTCCTAAGTAGATACTTGTACGTGGAGTTCAACATCTGAAATAGAGGTTTTTCTCAAAGGCAGCAGTAAAACCAAGAACCACCAAGATAAGTCTTATTGCCTGTATATAATATAAAGAAGTATTTGTGACACTATGTATCATTATCATAATTTTTGTAATTGATTAAATATCTAAGTAGAACTTCATTGACTTTTCTTCCAAGATTTCAGTGACGAATATTGAATTAGAGTCTCATTGCTCATTTATCTCTGGCCTTAACCAGAGTAATTAAAGTTAATTTGGTTACAATACGTCGACATTGTGATTCTATTGAAGATATGAAATCTGCTATAAAGGCGATTTCTTATCACCATGGCACAAGAGATAAAACTCCGAATCATAGTATGTGTCCAAAGGCGAAGATTCTAGGTGCTCTTATCAGCGCGCTAAAGCAAGTGGAGAGCTTGCTACTTATACTCACGACTATTCTCTCTTACCTCCTGATGTTTTAGAAGCTATCAAGTCAATTCATGAAGATCTCAGTTCATTTTAAAGATGTGGAGGTGGATTCAATCAGAATAATAATGAGACCATCAGCCAACTACTGTGGACAATATGGCCAAAAACGATAAATACTAGTTTTACTGTTGTAAAAATTGCTTTTTCCTTTAATTTCGATTTTTTATAAACAAACTGTTGCTTCTTTTGCGAAAAACTGGAAAAAATTTTCTTGAGACCGTCATTTCAAAAATCTAACAAAGAAAAGCTTCGATCAGGCACTAGATTATTTATTAACAAAACTAATTTTTTTTGTCTGATTGATTTTAGATGAACCTCCAAAGATAAGTGATGGCCACCGCAAGGAGCTTCGGTTGGAACTGGATCAACATAAACAGCCATCACTTGCATACATAGCTCCTGGTATATTCAATGAAGGTACGAAATCATTTGTGATCATAATGAATACACTGGGACTTGATTATGGGCGTGATTCTCATCGGTTGTCGAAAAAACGGATACTGCACGTGTGAAAGTGACAGATAAGCGCCGTAGCGACAACACTCGAGAAGGTAGAATGCTACATCGAATGGAAGGTGCTACAACAGCTGAAGAACTATTATATGGCCCAGGAATAGATAACTCAGTGTAAGTAATTAAATAATATATACACACACCACAAAAATTGTCACATCACCTGGTATTCTGAATTCCACAATCGATTAAGCAGCTCGACCGCAGTTTCTTTGCCAACATATGTTTTCAGACATATGAGAGGAAAAAATCTTATTCTATGTAGTAACATTTATTTCAATATGATCTCAAACACGTCTAAAACAAAAAGGAGTTTATTGACTATCATTATTCATTTAATTTCAGTTTTTACGCTAAATTAATGCAAGTTTTCTCTATTTCTTGTTGATTTCCGAATCTTTGAAGTTATTGTAATGACTGCTGAATGTTCTGGACGCTATTTGAGTGATAAGTGGTAAGAATTGTAACACTTCTAGAGGAAGTTGGTGAAGCCAACATTACGTGGCTAACTTGTTGAATGTTAACCAAAGCACTATTTCAAGGGTAATTAATCAGTACCACGAAACAGGGGAATATGGAAGAAGGGCCGGACAGGGAAGAAATCGGATAACAACACCAGTTGATGATCGTCGGCTTCGTTCAACTGCACTAAGAGTTCGGCACTGTACGGCTAGAATGCTACAAAATGAACTTGAACTTTCCAGAAATGTGCATATTTCATTGCAAACTGTTAGGAACAGGCTCAGAAAAGATGATATCAGACCAAGAGTGACTTCTTCAGGTCTCACAGAGAGCATCGAGTTGCAGAACCTCAGTTTGCGAGGTAACATGCAAATTGGGGTATTCCAGAATGGTCGAATGTTCTCTTTTCCGACGAGTCCAGGTTCTGTCTAGTATCAAATGATAGACGCATGCCTATATACAGACGACCTGGGGAACGGTATCACCAATGCAATATCCGGCATACTGGGGTATTTCTTTCCATGGTCGAACTGAGTTAGTCCTAGTGAAGAATGGAAGAATGACAGCGGCTAGATACATCGCAGATATCTTTGAACCCCATGTTGTACCCTTTGGCCCATTGATTGGCGAAAACTTTATTCATATGCATGCTAATGCTCGGCCTCATGCAGATAGAGTAGTTACAGAATTTCTGCAAAATGCCGAAATTGATAATTTAAGATGGCCAGCCAGAAGTTCCGACTTGAATCCCATAGAACATGTTTGGGACAACAACTAGAAAATCTGCTTCCTGAAATTTGGAACTCAGTGACTCAAGAGCACATGCAAAATTTGTTTGAGGGGCTTCCGAGACGTATATTGGCAGTAATTAGGGCCCAGGGAGGAAACACTCGATTTTGAAAATGATTAGTAACCATTCGATACTAGTTGATTGGTCTCTTCACGAATGTTTGAAGATGGTGGAATTTTTAATTTTTCATCAACTCGAAAATTGTTGATATTTTCCATCATAAACTCATCTCTTTTGAATGATATCTTCTCATTCTACACTTTTGAAAGTTACCAAGCAACTCTTGATTGACCAACCTAAAAGTTTATACAGTACTGTCGCAAAAATAGGGTGATGCGACAATTTTTTGGGGAGTGTAATATGTATTATTTCACGGGAATTGAGTGTAAAACTTCAAATGCGTTTTCGTCAAAACTTTGTTTTCTGAACTGATGACCACTGTAGCTCGAAAACCGCTGAATAGATTTCAATGAAATTTATACAGCTTTTTTAAAACATGAAACACTAATGCCTATTCGAAAGATATTTTTCCTTTAATTTCGATTTTTTATAAACAATTAACTGTTGCTTTTTTCGCGAAAACCTGGAAAAAATTTTCTTGAGACCGTCATTTTAAAAATGTAACAAAAAAAGCTTCGATCAGGCACTAGATTATTTATTAACAAAACTAATTTTTTTTGTCTCATTGATTTTAGATGAACCTCCAAGGATAAGTAATGGCCACCGCAAGGAGCTCTGGTTGAAACTGGATCAACATAAACAGCCATCACTTTTAAAATTATTACTTTTTTTCTAAAATTTATGTCAAGTCAAAACGAAACCTTATTTAATGATGCTATGTTTTTACTTTTATAAAATAAAATAAGTTACTGGCAAAAAAATTATTAAAAATTGTAATTTCTTCATGTCTCTGCCTGCGCCAAGCCCCTTACGGTGAATCGCCTCTATCAAAAACACGTGAGTGATAGAGTGCATTTGACAACTGCCGAGATATGGTGGAGGATTCGCCCCACCTTGGTCGGCCATCAAAATTTCCAAATGAAATTAACATCGATAAAGTAAAGGAAATCGATATTGAAAAATTTAAGCTTGGAGGAGAGGCCTTTGCCGGAATCGAACCAGTGACCTGCCGTGTCATAGCAGGGACTTCTCTCCACTGTACTACGGAGACGACCAAATGTCCAATTTGATTGTTCTCAAGCATTTCTTAGTGGATTACTGAAAAGATGCTACATCAACATATTCAAACTTCTTCTGAATAAATTTGAGTTTTCGATTTTGTGCTTTGATTAGTTGGCGCAATGTAGTTATGAAGAAGTTTATCTATACGAAAGCCCAAAAGATTCCCTTACATAAGGCGTGCTCATAAAAACTGATCCCAGTGAATATTAATCTCCTCTATCTTGAAATTATATTAGAACAACGTATCCTCTATGTAAAAAACCGATCAAACATAAGATTTATAGTAAACTAAATACATTAAAACGCATAAGCTGTAATTATGATCTTGATATCCAGAATTTTGATTGAGTTATCCTTTCCTTGCCGATATTTCATCAGTCATCCCTTAACATTAAAAAAGGGTAATAGCTGGTATTAAATAATTTGCAATGTAAAAGTCGCACAAATGCCATTAAATTTAATATACATAAGTGGTTACGGCTCAAGTCAACAGTAATTTGAGCCTTCTAAATAAATGGCTATGTTAATTTTCAAATTACACCTTTAACGATTTACTCTGAAAAATGCCTTTCTTAATCGCGAAGGTGAACACAGTAAATTAAAGTACTTGTTATAACAATTCATCAAAATCAATTAGAAGAACACCTTGTTGTTCCGTTAAAACAGCGTAAAACGAAAGACGGACAAGAAACTCATATTTCATTAAATTAACAGTCGCCTCGCGTACAAGAAAATATAATGAGGAACTAAATGTAGAATACTTGACCTCCCTGTCTCTCTATACACTTCTTCTTTAGAATATTGAAGATGGTACAAACGGACTGAAAACGTAACTGTCACAAAACCAAATATGTACGTAGGTTGCCTTTTAAATTTTGCGCCTCTGGCCCTCTCACTGTTGACAGCTTCCATCCGACAACTGCGTCGTGTATTTTGACATTCTTTAAACTACACTGTGACACGAAAGTTTCAGAAAAGAAATTAAACGCAGAAATCTCAATCTACTTCAATATTTATTGAGTCTCCTTCAAAATATGCTCCATTTGACGCGATACACATGTGCCAACGTTCTTTTCAATCATCGAAACATTTTTATAGGCGCTTTCAGGGATGGCCTTCAGCTCCTTCTGCGAATTTTCTTTTATGACATCTATGAAATCAAATCTGGTTCCCTGGAACGGCAATTTCTGTCTGGAGAAAAGAAAAAAGTCACACAACGCTAGATCAGGCGAATAAGGCGGCTACTCGATGGTATTTATCGAGTGTTTGGTCTTAAAGTCGTTAATAACCGTGGCTTGATGAGATGGTGCATTATCCATGAATTGTTTTGCCACAAATCTGGCCGTTATTTCACGTCTCAAAACGGTTAAATAGAAGTCCTTATTGACCGTTTGACCTTGCGGAACGAATTCATGATGAACCACAACACGAATCTCGAAGAAAACAATCAGCTTCGTCTTGATTTTCGAATGGCTTTGGCGAGGTTGTTTCGGTTCTGGATCATTTTTTCCCACCCATTTTGATGATTGTTGGCTTGTTAGTATGTCGTATTCATAGACCCATATCTCGACTTCTGTTATGATCCGTCCCGTGAACCTGGAATCACAATTCGCACGACCCAGCATGTCTGCAACTATCTGCATTCGGTACTGATTCACCAAAATCAAACGAGCGGTTCACGAGAGATGTTGAGATCACGAACTAGCTCTCTAATACTGGCATGACGATTTTCGAGCACCATTTCCTTGATTTTTGGGACGTTATTGTCGGTTGAAGAGGTCGAAGGTCATCCGGAACGAGGCAAATCTTTATAGACTTTATACCACTCGTATGCTTAGGTTTACGATAAAATAGAGTCTCCATAAGCCTTTTCAAGCACTCGCAATGATTCAGCACACAGAATTTCGTTCAAAACACAAACTGTTTGTTCAATATTCCTTTCCATCGTAAAATTCGCAGAGTACCACTAAAGTCGACTGGTTTCAACAGCTCTCGTAAACAAACTAGTTGACACATCGCGTACATGTTTGGCATAGTGATTGAGGTCAGTGCTACAAATATACAGAAACTTAAAATACTCAAAGCGTGCAATTTGAATGAGAATTTCCGGATACTATATAGTCACAGTGTAAACGTACTTACAACACTTTGAAGTACAAGTTTATAGTCATTTGAAAAATTCAACTTGGACAAAAGATGGAATTGAAAATGTGAACGTTTTCGTTTCGATTTTTCACGATATTCGACGTGGATCAACTCGACAACAGTGCTGCGATCAACTTGTTTCGACTTTTGGTGATGAAGTCATTTTTAGAATACTCCACGTCTTTATAGCGAACTAAGATCCAGCTTAACGCGGCCACTGTCAATTTGGAAACAACAATTATCCCCATAAAAAGAGGAATGTTTTAAGAAGACACCTTGAGTCCACTATGGTTCTGTATTACTATGCATTCACTGTCGCACCATTTGAACTTGGCAAGATACGGATTCAGAGTAGAGAATAACAACGTTGAAATGATGAGAGTGAACCATCTTCTATACATGGACGACTTAAAATTGATGGCTACCACCAAGAACCAACTAAAGCAAATTCTGAAAAATGTAGAAGAGTTCTCCGATGACAAAGGAATGCGTTTCGGACAAGACAAATGTCGCATCCTCAGTACAATTAGTGGAAAAGTACATGGAAACCGCAGATGAGATTGGAGAGAATCAAAATTTTGCCGCAATGATCGAAGGGAAAACCTACAAATATCTGGGCATGAAACAAGAACTACGAATAGATCACGGAAGAATGAAAAAAGATTTGATCAACGAATTAGACAACTGCTTCGTACAAATACACTCCCCTCAAAAATTGTCGCATCACCTTACTTTTACGACAATAATATATAAAATTTTAGGTTGGTCATTCAAGAGTCGCTTGGTAACTTTCAGAAGTGTAAAATAAGAAGATATCATTCGAAAGAGATGAGTTTATGATAGAAATTACAACAATTTTCGAGTTAATGAAAAATTACAAAATTCTACCATCTTCTTGCGGTGGCCATCACTTATCCTTGGAGGTTCATCTAAAATCAATCAGACAAAAAAAATTAGTTTTGTTGATAAATAATCTAGTGCCTGATCGAAGCTTTTTTTTGTTAGATTTTTAAAATGACGGTCTCAAGAAAATTTTTTCCAGATTTTCGCGAAAGAAGCAACAGTTAATTGTTGATAAAAAATCGAAATTAAAGGAAAAATATCCTTCGAATAGGCATTAGTGTTTCATGTTTTAAAAAAGCTGTATAAATTTTATTGAAATATATCCAGCGGTTTTCGAGCTACAGTGGTCATGAGTTCAGAAAACAAAGTTTTGACGAAAACGCATTTGAAGTTTTACACTCAATTCCCGTGAAATAATACATATTACACTCCCCACAAAAACTGTCGCATCGCCCTATTTTTGCGACAGTACTGTATTAATTTTTAGGTTGGTCAATGAAGAGTTGCTTGGTAACTTTCAGAAGTGTAGAATGAGAAGATATCATTCAAAAGAGATGAGTTTATAATGGAAATTACAACCATTTTCGAGTTAATGAAAAATTACAAAATTCTACCATCCTCAAACATTCGCGAAGAGACCAATCAACTAGCATCGAATGGTTACTAATCATTTTCAAAATCGAGTGTTTCGTCCCCGGGCCCTAATCACTGCCACTATAGGTCTCGGAAGCCCCTCAAACAAATTTTGGATGTACTCTTGAGTCACTGAGTTTCAAACTTCAGGAAGCAGATTTTCTGGTTGTTGGAGTGTTCTACAAGGCATCCTACGTTGCTGTATTTGCCACCACATGTTGTCCCAAACATGTTCAATGGGATTCAAATCGGGACTTCTGGCTGGACATCTCAAAATATCAATTTCAGCATTTTGCAGAAATTCTGTAACTACTCGAAGTTTTCGGTTTGCCGGATATTGCATTGCCGATTCCTAAATCGTCTGTATACAGGCATGCGTCTATAATTCGATACTAGGCAGAACCTGGACTCGTCGGAAAAGAGAACATTCGACCATTCTGGAATACCCCAATTTGTATGTTCCCTCACAAACTGTCTGCCAACTCGATGCTCTCTGGTGAGACGCGGGCCGGTAGAAGCCACCCTTGGTCTGATATCGTCTTCTCTGGGTCTGTTCCTAACAGTTCGCAATGAAATGTGCATATTTCTGGAAAGTCCAAGTTCATTTTACAGCATTCTAGCCGTACAGTGCCGAACTCTTAGTGCAGTTAAACGAATCCAACGATCATCAACTGGTGTTGTTATCCGATTTCTTCCCTGTCCGGCCCTTCTTCCATATTTCCCTGTTTCAATTGTGTTACAATTCTCACCACTTCATGATCGCTCAAATAGCGTCCAGGACGTTCAGCAGCCATTAAAATAAATTCAAAAATTTGAAAATCAACAAGAAACGCAGAAAACTTGCATTAATTTAGCGTGAAAACTGAAGAGAAATTGAATGAATACTGATAGTGAAATAAACTCATTCTTGTTTCAGACGTGTTTGAGATCATATGGAAATCTACTTCAATATTTATTGAGTCTCCTTCAAAATATGCTCCATTTGACGCGATACACATGTGCCAACGTTCTTTCCAATCATCGAAACATTTTTATAGGCGCTTTCAGGGATGGCCTTCATTTCCTTCTGCGAATTTTCTTTTATGACATCTATGAAATCAAATCTGGTTCCCTGGAACGGCAATTTCTGTCTGGAGAAAAGAAAAAAGTCACACGGAGCTAGATCAGGCGAATAAGGCGGCTGCTCGATGGTATTTATCGAGTGTTTAGTCTTAAAGTCGTTAATAACCGTGGCTTGATGAGATGGTGCATTATCCACGAATTGTTTTGCCACACTGGCCGTTTAAGGCGAATATTTCACGTAAACGTCTCAAAACGTTTCAATTGTGTTACAATTCTCACCACTTCATGATCGCTGAAATAGCGTCCAGGGCGTTCAGCAGCCATTAAAATAAATTCAAAAATTTGAAAATCAACAAGAAACGCAGAAAACTTGCATTAATTTAGCGTGAAAACTGAAGAGAAATTGAATGAATACTGATAGTGAAATAAACTCATTCTTGTTTCAGACGTGTTTGAGATCATATGGAAATCTACTTCAATATTTATTGAGTCTCCTTCAAAATATGCTCCATTTGACGCGATACACATGTGCGAACGTTCTTTCCAATCATCGAAACATTTTTATAGGCGCTTTCAGGATGGCCTTCATTTCCTTCTGCCAATTTTCTTTTATGACATCTATGAAATTAAATCTGGTTCCTGGAACGGCAATTTCTGTCTGGAGAAAAGAAAAAGTCACACGGAGCTAGATCAGGCGAATAAGGCGGCTGCTCGATGGTATTTATCGAGTGTTTAGTCTTAAAGTCGTTAATAACCGTGGCTTGATGAGATGGTGCATTATCCACGAATTGTTTTGCCACACTGGCCGTTTAAGGCGAATATTTCACGTAAACGTCTCAAAACGTTTCAATTGTGTTATAATTCTCACCACTTCATGATCGCTCAAATAGCGTCCAGGGCGTTCAGCAGCCATTAAAATAAATTCAAAAATTTGAAAATCAACAAGAAACGCAGAAAACTTGCATTAATTTAGCGTGAAAACTGAAGAGAAATTGAATGAATACTGATAGTGAAATAAACTCATTCTTGTTTCAGACGTGTTTGAGATCATATGGAAACAAATGTTACTACATAGATAAGATTTTTTCCCCTCATATGTTCAAAAACATATGTTGACAAAGAAACTGTGATCGAGCTGCTTAATCGATCGTGGAATTCAGAATAAATACCAGGTGATGCGACAATTTTTGTGCTGTGTGTATTATCTAACGTTTTGATATAATCTACCACTTTGTCTAGGCACTTGCTGATTCATTTATCTTTTGTACTCTGTGTATTTTCTGGAACGTGTATTTTTCATAGCTTTTAGTTATCGATTGACAATTTTTGATTTTTTCTTTTTATAGTTTTTTCTCTGTAATAAGATTCCAAGAGGATCACGAGGACATTATGGAAGGAGGTATAAGCTTCTCCGGCGGTTGCGGATTGCAAATGGAGATTCCAGTCTATGATCCTCAATTCGCAGTTGTACGTCGATATTTCAATGATTTTCCTGTTTCTTCCATTAAATCAGTTCAGAGCACATACGCTCGGTATTGAAGTTTCGAGGTGCAAGTGGCCACACTCTAGGTCATGGCCAAGAAACACATCAAAACTTACGTCAATTGCACACCCCGTACATTCACAAGGATTCTCTCATAAAGTTGAAAACAGTCAGTTTGAGAAGATATTGTTGAGGTATCGCATTCGGAACAAGCAAGGTTAATGATGAAAATTCGCTCAGGTGCTTTATTCTCTTGCATGACTGTACCTAATTATAGTCAGCGTCATCGTACAAGTACGGCGAAGAAACCGGCTGAAAACCATCAATTACGCAGGGTTTCCATCTCGATTTCCATCTCGAATCAATCAGGGTTGCGCTTTTAAATGCACGTGCATATAATTTCGTTTTTATTTATGCGGGATGTGACTCACCGCAGGTCATCCTGCGTCGTGTTGTTTTCGGAACAATCGAACGTATTTCATTATCATTATATTCTTCATTTTATTTTTTTCTTCCGCAATGAAATCATCGGGACGTTTCAATCTCGGATAATTGCGCGATCGATTGAAATGAGAAATCGAGAGGCTGGGAGCGTTTTCAATTATACGTCTTGTTTCTGGACATTGTATCTTGATTACAGTAGGATAAAAATAAATCTCCAAAACTAAAATTGAAATATTTAAAATAGGTTCCTAGGTGACAGAATAAAAAATAATTAAATGAGATAAAAACACAAGGTTTAACTTTAATCTACACTTTATTTGAAAAAATTCGACGACGTTTCGCTGACACAGTAGCTTTATCAAGAATGAAAAATAGAATGAAGAGTATGGTATTATAAACAAATCGTAGAACAAGTTGGATGAATAACAGGAAAATCCACACCGAGCCATTGTACAGTTAGTATGAAAGGTAATAAAACTAATTAAACAAGTTAAGTAGGGTGAATAATTCAAATCTACCTGTTCATTCAAAAGCTTGTCCGAATGTTTGTATCTATTTATTTCTAATGGTTCTAGGAGATCTAATTTTGAACTTTTGATTTTATATGTAATATGTCAAAGTTTTTATTGAATGAATGGTTTTCTTTTATTAGGTGGTTTGAATAATTTGAATCAGATTTATTTTATCGAAGCTACGTTTATGTTCAGATGTTCTTATGCCAAAACTGTGCCGGTTCGCTACGGGGTTGTTGTGGAAAATTTCCATTTCTTTCGATCATTTCTGACATCGATAAACAGAATTCAAGCCCACGTTCGAAATTCCCTTCTGATAGCTCCTGGTGGACCTGAATATGACACGGATGTAATTCTTGTTTTTTCAAGATTCTGAATACACTTTCCCTACTAATTCCCGTTCCATCGGCAGTCTTCCGCTGACTGGTAGTTGGATTTTCAACGACAATCGCAACAACTGTCATTTCGTTTTCTTCATCCTCTGTCACCCACTGTTGTATGCTCGTTTGTGGAGCTGCGTTGCCGGTTTGTCTGGGTATCTTTCGGGGTAAACTCTTGACGCTAAAAGACAGTTTTTGCAGAGATTGTATATACATTCTGTTTTAGCCACATTTAATATGAGCGAATTTTCAAAACACCAAGTGTTGAAACGTTCATAATCTCCTAACAAGTCTCAGAGAGCTCCCAGGAGTCCGCTGTGACCGCTATGGAAGTCAGTTTCTGACCATATTGATTAAGTAGTCGATCGCAGTTTCTTTGTCCACATATATTTTGGACATATGAGGGAAAAAATCTATGTAGTAACATTTGTTTCCATATGATCTCAAACACGTCTGAAACAAGAATGAGTTTATTTGACTATCAGTATTCATTCAATTTCTCTTCAGTTTTCACGCTAAATTAATTCAAGTTTTCTGTGTTTCTTGTTGATTTTCGAATCTTTGAATTCATTGTAATGGCTGCTGAAAGTCCTGGACGCTATTTGAGTGATCATGAAGTGGTAAGAATTGTAACACTTCTAGAGGAGGGGCGAAGCTAACGTTACGTGGCTAACTTGTTGAATATTATAGATATTAGATTTGGGTTAGGTTCTTCTCTAGAATATCAACGGAAAAACTCATAGTTATTGGAAATTGCGAGTTTAGTGGTTGTTACAAAACAAAAGAGTTACAGATGGTGTTAAATTTAACTAAGGGAAACTTTGGATGTTGAAGCGTGGCTCTGCATGTCCTCAGCATACTTTTCATAAGATGGTACGTAACCACTGAGTGCTAATCGCAAGCATGATGTTATATGATCGTCAGTTAGTCGATTGCGATATTTTGACTTAATTATCTCCATTTCAAAAAATGCAGACTCGCACAAGAAGGTGGACCCAAACATTACCGTCAGTTGATTTTCCTTAGATTCGGATATTTATCTTTATATATAGAACACTAGAAATTTGTATCAGATAATGTAGTTTTGAGATGTATATCTGATAGAATCTGCACCAACTCATTTTCAACAGAACATGAGTTCATATTAAACTGACTTGCTATTTCAGTAGCTAATTCCTCAAGGATAAGTCATAAATGATTCTATATTTGCCAATTTACTGTGATCATAAAAACATTTCGAATTGTCCCAAAATATTTGATAATTCAGCCTCATACGTATCATAATTCAACTAAGCTGTTATTTGGGGCAATAATTCTTGAAACCTGAATTTTTCGAGACTCAACCACCTGACGTCCGTGTGAAGAACTAAATCAGCGTGTTCAGCTCCCTATTTCCAACTACAACTTGAAGAGCCGCCGATGCAAGCTACGTGCTCGGATGGAATTCACAATTGTTGCAATGCCCATAAGTTCCTCCGTGTTTAAAACTTTTGAACACAAAACTACTATTATGTAATGGAATGAAAAAATTTAAGGGAAATCTCTATAAGCTCGACACAATGCCACAAAACCGTTTTTGTTACCAGTCATTGCGGGTGCTCCATCGGTGGTAATGAACACTAATTTATATATTGTTAGCTTGTAGTTTTCTACAAAATACGTCACATATATCTTCAACACGGGTCTTCCATGATAGACAATGGTTTAAAGAATACAAAAGAAAAATTCTTCCTCAAAATCGTTATTAAAATTAGACGTTTTAGATTTCTTCGTCGCACTCATTTTTACTATTTTACTATATAATAATAAACTACACTGGTCTACAATGGTTTTGTTGCCTAGATATGAAAATGATTTTGGGTCTATTTATGCACACAATTCGTGAAACTATCAATGATTTTGTAGGATTTGCTCTGATTTCTTTTTAAATCTTTATTTTCATTTTACATAACAAAAATCGTAAAACAAGAAACAAAATAACAGATATATTTATAATGTCAGTTATGTTTTGAGAAATTCGGATACATCGAAGTAAATAAAGAGGAAAATGTCGAAAATATATTTCATATTTCCATAAAACGCCTTTTATGAGCTTTTCTTCTATAATTTTTCAGGGGATAATCTCTTTTCATCTCAAAGACCAGCAGTAATCTGCCATCATGTGACAGTCCCATCGACCTTGATACCTTTCTTCCATCACTTTTAGATCTTGATGAAACCGCTCTCCCTGTTCCTCACTATAATTTCCTAAATTATCCGGAAATTTATCTAGATGATTGCGGACATAGTGTAACTTAATACTCATATTTGCTCCTAAAGTCTGAAAGTTTGTCAGCATATTTTGCACAATTTCTTCATAATTAGCTGCTTTATGGTTACCTAGGAAATTTTCGATAACCAACACAAAACTTTTCCAAGCTTTACTTTCCGGAACAGTCATAACTTTGATAAAATCTAAGTCTTTCTTCAATTGCCGTATTTGAGGACCATCAAATATTCCACCTTTCAATTTTTCCATACTCACCTTCGGAAATTTTCTGCAAATGTAATTAAAACAATTTGTTCAACGCTTTTACAAATTGCTTAATCATACCTAACTTAATATGTAATGGTGGAAGTATGATTTTGTCTCTGCTCACCAGCGGCTCCCTTATTACGTTGGCTTTACCGACAGTTAAAGAATTTCTTACAGGCCAAACATCTTGTTCCCAATGAATCTCTGTAATTTTAATTTTAGGTAACATCATTGTTTCTGAGGGCATGCGAATTACTTTTGAAATGTATATGGGCCGAGGGAGATTTTCACTGTGTAGAACCGGACATTTCGTAGACTGTAAGTCTGGGTATCTCCACGTTTGATTTCGATTAAAACCTTTAACATCTACTACGCAAAAGTAACAATCATCTAAATGATTCGTAGGCTCCATCCAGATCATAGGAATACCAAAGTCTAATCCAGAAACACCTTTTTTCCACAACCGTAAAGACTCAACACAGGACTTACAAACTTTATTAGGAACCCATGGTTTACCTAATTTGTCCATTTGAAACCAAAATATTCAACGTAAGTCTCCTTGACAAAGTCTGTGATATTTCTTTTTTGTTTTTTTGGTATATAAACACCGCAAATATAACAAAATAAATCACTACAATATTTACACTTTCTTCGTGACGAACTCATATTTTAGACTAGAAGACAAATATATAAGAATGGGCATTCAGTAATTGAAACAAAATATTTATATCGGCGTGAACGAAAGTCTCAAATGTTCCCGTCATACGCGCCGCCCGAAATTTCTAGAAAAGTGGCAAGAATAAAAAACGCTGCTTTTCTTTGACAAGTACCGAGCGTTCCTTTGACAAAGCCGCCTTTTGCCGCTAGCAGAGTGTTATTTTATTATATAATAAATTTTGTAGTTTAGTTACCTACTTACCCAGAAATTTTTTCGCCTGGTCGATCGTGATCGACCGTTTGAGTACCCCTGGTATGGACTGTCCTTTCTTATTCTTCCAACAATTCTTCACTCAAAAATTAGGCGTTGTGGAAAAAATGTCAAGAGAAGTTGTTTCACGAAAAATAATTGGAAATTCGAAAATATTTCTTATTTTTGTGAAAATCAGTAGCGTCTCAGTTTTTTCTTGAGAATAACCTGCGTTGTACTCATACGTGCGCCACTGGTGTGTTTGCGTATTGTAAATTATGCGTCTTTGTAAGTTTTTGATGCAACCAAAATTACCTCAATATCTCAAGCGGTTGAGTAAAAACACCCTGTATATTCAAGTGCACTAAAAGAAATTTGAAGCCTACTCAATTCCTTGAAGGGAAACAAAACTCAGGGCATTAATTGTATGAATAACCAACTCATCAATGAAATCCCAGGTGAAATAACAACAGCTATCACGATATTCATGAATAAATGTTTCAGTGATAGCTGTTTCCTATAGGTAAACAAGGATAGAAAAAGGAAACCGAGAAAAATACACCAACTTCGATGTTGTTTTTAAGGGTCGAAGACAACCTAGACCCCAGATGTAAGACAATTTCCAAAATACCAAGAGGGCAGTGAGATGTTTTGGGCAAAACAGATTTGATTTCGTTTCCTGCGAGTGTAAAAGCTAGAAATTACGTGGTCCTAGTGCTGGTGCCCCATAGTGAAACTCTGGCGAGTTGCCCATGGTGAGAATCTCACTTTTATGCAAGATAATGCTCCTCTAGAACTGAACAAAACACGTATAGACCACCGCTATAAAAATTAAATGAAAAACGTATACCGTCGGGCTACAGCAGCAATTGGAGTACATGAAGATTCCGAAAAAATAATGATCAAACGAGGCATAAGACAGGGAGAGGGGGAGACAATATCGCCCAAAAGTTTCACTCTAGCTTTGGAAGGAATCTTTAAAGGGTTAGAGTGAAAGGGTTTGGGCATATACATAAACAGAGAAAGATTGTCACATTTGAGATTTGCGGACGACATCGTTCTATTCGCTGAAAATGAAGAAGACCTAAGGAAAATGCTCACAGAATTAGAACAGGAATCAAAGAAAATCGGTCTGAAAGACAATTTACAATAAACGAAAATAATGAGTCCACAACTTGAACAAAATATTACGATAAACGGTTAACACATAGAAAATGTCACAAAATATATATACCTCGGACAACATATAGATATTGGAAAACAAAATAAGGACAACGAAATCAATAAGAGAAGGCGATCAGGATGGGTGGCGTTCGGGAAACTCTCACATATTATGAAAAACGAAAAAAACCCAATATTTGAGCACCAAAATATTTGACGAGTGTGTGCTCCCGGTTCTAACATACAGTGCACAAACGTGGACCCTCACGAGATAGTCAATAAACAAGCTGAAAGTAACGCAAAGATCAATGGAGAGATCAATGCTGGGCATCTCTTTGAGGGATAAAAAGCGAAACGAATGGATAAGACAGAGAACATAAGTAAAAGATATAGTATACGCCATTTCACATCTTGAATGGGACTACGCCAGTCATGTTGCAAGAATCAGAGATGAAAGATGAGAAGAAACAGTAAGATCATTAAATGGAGACCATGAATAGGAAAGAGAGGAAGCGGAAGACCAATTATGCGGTGGTATAATGATATAAAAATAGGTAAAAAAACTTTTTAAGTTAAACGGTTTTATGTTAAACATACATTGCACTGTTTAAGATAAATGTACTAAAACCAAAAATAATAAAATAGATACAGTCGTGGGAATTATAAACATATGCATAGACTAGACTAAAATAAAACCGTGGGGCACGTCAATTGTCTACAAATTATCGACTTAATGTGCGATAGAAGAATCGTTTAATTCGTCGTTAGGCAGTTGGCCCGCAGACGGTGAGGAAATTATTTACTATTTTCTTGCTCATGGAAATTCTAATAGTTATTCACTCCATGTAAATAAAAGAGATGTTTTAACTAGTTTATCGTTGGACATTCACACTGCTGGCTGGCGAGGAATCGTTTCACTGCTTGTTGTTTGTCTTTAATCGACAAAACATATGACAAAAGTACTACTCGCTCACCACTATGAAACCCTAAAACTCGCTTATAATCGAGCTTGCTAGCTTGTTTCCACATTCTAGCCCTACTTATCACACGTCCATCGTTGTCGGTTGCACAACTGCCTAATAATTATAGTGTAACATTACAAAACAAACATTTTAATCAACGATTGTAGACAATTGACGTGCCCCACGGTTTTATTTTAGTCTAGTCTATGCATATGTTTATAATTCCCACGTTTGTATCTATTTTATTATTTTTTGGTTTTTAGTACATTTATCTTAAACAGTGCAATGTATGTTTAACATAAAACCGTTTAACTTAAAAAGTTTTTTCACCTATTTTTATTTTCTAGTTTTTAGTTTTTATTTCGCATTCTTTTTAATTCATTTAGTGCTTCATTATTGCAAGGTTTCTTGCCCGTTAGCTTATTGCAATCCAACTCCTCTATACGTAGTCCCTGCAAAGATCTTACTCTACTAAGAGCCACGTAGGCTTGACCTTCTTCAAACAGTTTCGCACCTAAGTATACGACTGCGTGATCCACAGTGCTGCCCTGCATTTTATGTATTGTAGAATCATTTTATCCACCCTAATGCCATACAGTTCTCGGCGCGTTTTAACCTTTCACCTTAACTTGGGTGGTGTACCGCTAACGACGTATCATTTTTAGCCACCCTAACGCCACACAGTCCTCAACACGATACAAAATCTTGACTTGGGTGGTGAATTCAGGCTGGATACATTGTATTCTACTGGTTGAGCACTTTCATTTGATATCCATATTGATAGGATTGATAAAACCTACGTTATCCGCCATTTTGTAGCGGCCGCCATCTTGGATTTAGTATATTGTATTCTGATTGTTGAGCCCTTTCATTTGATACCCATATTGATGGGATTGATAAAAGCTATGTTATCCGCCATTTTGTAGCGGCCGCCATCTTGCATTTCAATTTTTATAGTATATTGTATTCTGCTTGTTGAGCCCTTTCATTTGATACCCATATTGATGGGATTAATAAAACATAAATTATCCGCCATTTTGTAGCGGCGGCCATCTTGTATTTATAATGATAATGAATGAATATAATTGTATTGTCACCAAAATCCAAAGTGTATACAAAATTTCAGATTAATCGGTTGACAGGAAGAGGGTGAAATTTGAATTACTAAATTTGACCCAAGAATAAATAAAACAAACGGGGTGAGCTGAATAAAACCGTTTAATAAAAAGGGTGGCAGGACTGAACTGGATAGCGACAGCATAGAATAAGAAAGATTGGAAAGAGAGGAGGGAGGCCTACGACCAAATTTGGGCGCGAGAAGGCTGATAAGAAGAAGAAGAAGAATGCTCCTCCGCATTCCAGCAAACACGCGCGACATTATCTTGAAACAGAGGGACATTATGCAATAATGTCTTGGAGCAATCAGTAAAATCAAATATTATCAAGTCAAATTTTACTTGCTCTAATAAGATTTTTGATTAATATCTTAACATTTTGTAACCTCTACCACTCATTACTTTAGTTTTATTCTCTTTCGATTTAATTTGTTAATTAATATCTCATACCAGTTAAAGTATAGTTTCAGAAAGATACCTTGTTTTCAAGATTAAGTTATCTGAAAAGTTTTTATTATATACATTCTCAGGTGGGACACAAAATATTCGGAATAAGCATTTAAAAAATGTGACAATAAAAAGTTCACGTTTGTTAATTAATATTTGATTAACTACCGGATAGCAGAGATATCGTCCATCAAATATTTCAAATTAACGTTTCGATATTTAAATCCAGTCGTTTAACTTTTTATGTTTCTCTTATTAAAAACGTTTTCTGTACCTGCGACACATAAATCACTCTCCTAATTATTGCCAAAACGTTCGGCAAAATACGCCATAAAAGTTGGGAATTTAACACATTAGGATGTGATATTTTTCAACAGCTATATTTTATGGAATGAATTAATTTGCCAAGATATAAAATAACTGTTCATTCGCACTTTTTATTCGCCTCTAACAGTTTGTTTACAATTTTTTTGCAGTTCAACAGGTTGTTCGAGCAGTTCGATATTCTGATGATAAGCTGAATAACTGAATTCATTATGTTGATCGCTTCTTATCGTTGAATGGTCTTGTAAAAACATCGGGAATTGTAACAATTGGATAAGAAAGGGTGTAAAACATTGATAAGGAATTTTTCGGAGCAAATTGGTTGGAAATATGGTCTATAACATGCTTCTGAACAGACGAAGAAACTAATCAAATTGAGTCATCTCAGACACATTGATTTTTTCTACTCAACCACTCCTGTAAATTATCGCACCATTTGAATTTTTTTTTAATTATTTGATATCATTAATTTTTTATCCTATCATAAAAGACCTTATTACGAAAAGATTTCTCCTCTTATTATCTAGACTACAAAAGTTAAATAATTTAAAAAATTGTTCAATTTGAGGGTTAGGTTAACAAATTTTCAAATTAATTTTCTCAGGAGAAAATTATGTGGTTTTTCATTTATGAAAAGAAGAAAACACTGAGTTAAACGATTATGAAAATATTCATCATAATTACATTGAAATTAGTGTATAAGCAGAAGTAACTTACCTTATTCCAATATAAACGTCATCATCTGACTGATATCAGCTGTCTGAAGTTGAAAGATCCACCTCTTCGTTACTGCCAAGTCCTGCAAAATTTAGTTAAATTGAAATATAGAATATCAGACAATAAAGCCTTAAAATAATGATTTCTTCACATCGAAGGTGAAGATATGTTATAATCATTCTATACGAGAAATAGAGGTTCTCTGATCATTAGGCCGAACGAAACAAAAACCCTATGTTTACAGCTCCAGTTCCGTTAATTACGGAAAAAAGCGGCGGCGGTTATTTTGAAACTAGTCAGAAATTTCTAACTCTAACCAATTGACGAAAAAGTCAAGGGTGATATTATTTTCGTTGTCAAGCCTCATTTACCTTCCACAACTTTTTTGTATTATTCTACTATTTCTTAAAATGTTAGATTTTTTTTGGCCCGTTATATAACGCGATGATAAATTCTGTCAGTTGGATAGTATGAAGCTTTTTTTACTTCTTAGTAGCTAACATGAAGTTAACAAATAGTTATATAGAACTACTTATATTTAGTTTCAATATGTCAATGTCACTTTTATGTCGTTTCGAAACCTCAATGTCTTATCATCAGTCACCTTAATCTCGTCCACTGCTGGACGTAACCCTGTCGCAAACTCTATTCTACACTAGACCGACTTTACTAGCTGACGTTTCATGGCATATATCGAAGAAATCATATCATATTCCTCCAAATCAAAACTAGTACATTTTTGATATAGATATGTAGACGATATACTAGTATCTTTCATAGAAATCGCTAGACAATTAGATCAATTTTTAACTTACATCAATAGCATTCATACCAAAATTAAATTCAAAAGTGAGAAAGAAGACCTAACAATCATTCATAAAAATAACACACTAAGTTTTGATATACATCGAAAACCCACCCTTGCTGCTATTTGCATCCCTTATGACTCAATACACCCAAAATCTCATAGAAAAAAACGAACACAAATAGCATATCATAATATTTACCCACGTATAGAATCAACTAATACAGATAAATATATTTCATTAACATATTTTGGCCCTATAAGAAAAAATTGCAAACGTTATTTCCAAATAGAATAAAAAAGTAGCTTTTGAGACCCATAGTGAAGATAAAACTGAAATTTTGACAATACTGAAGTTTACAAGTTGTCGTGTATAGATTGTAAAAGCGTTTATGTAGGTTAGACTGGTCGTTTATTCAAAACTAAATACAAAGAGCATCAATTAGATTACTTTAACCAGAGAACCGACGAATCTCCTTTCTCTTCACATTGTATCGAAAATGGCCATCATCTCTACCCCTAGATAACTTCAAATTATTCACCGAATACCTACGGGACGAAAGTTAGATGTTTTGGTATTCATCAAAATATTCAAACTGCAACAAACCTCCCATAGAGATGATCTTCAGAACGACCAGTATGGCCCGGCTTATTCATCCCTATTTGATATACCTACTTTTATCATAATTAGTTTATAACCTCTTGTTTGCATCCTTATTAATTCTGTATCTACCTATTTTATATACATGGTGCTTCAACGAAAACTAAACAGGGGCTATATCTACCGAGATATTCATTTCTGATCAAAACGCAAAAACAGGTCAATTTTTGTTTCAAGGAGGACATCTTTTGGGATACAAAAGTTGCCTGAAATATCAACCCCCTAAGCGGGGGTTGCAATCCGTGAACATTTTGAATAGGGAAGATGGGTCGAGCGATGACTCAAAATAAAGGTGGTATCTTTGTCTACATTACCTTGAACGAATTTCTATTTTTAATTGAAAACTGTGAAAGATACAGGGTGAGCAACTGAAAGATATGGAAGACTATTTCCTGAGACTATTCAAGTTTCAGTGGGGTAAATGGAACAGATCCATGCTGATCAGTGGCAGTCATCATCAAGTACCATACTCATCTCAATTTCAACCCCTGGAGCAGGGGTGACAACCCTTGAAAATTTGAAGAGGGTAGATGGGTCAGTGATAACTCGAAAAAAGGTATTATCTTTGTCTGCATTCCGTGAAGGAATTTTCATTTTTGATTGAAAACTGTAGAAGATACAGAGTGAGTCTCTCAAAAATAGAAGACTATCGCCCCAACACTATTGAGTATTTGTGTGAAAACTGGAATAGATTCATTTGGATCAAAGATGACAGACTTTGATCTGGAATGAATCTGTTCCATTTTTTGCACTAATACTTGAATAGCTCAGGCGATAGATAGTTTTCTCTATTTTCAGTATCTCACTCTGTATCTTCTACAGTTTCAATCAAAAATGAAAATTCGTTCACGGGATGCAGACAAAGATAATACTTTTCTTTCGGGGTATCACTCGACCCATCTACAATCTTTCCTTATTCATAATGTTCAAGGACTGCAACCCCAGCTTAGGGGTTGATGTTTCAGCAAGTATTGTACCCCAAAAGAGACCCCTTGAAACAAACATTGACCTGTTTTTGTGTTTTCATCAGGAATGAATATCTTGGTAAATATAGCCTCTGTTTAGTTTTCGTTGAAGCACCCAGTATGTTTGTGTTTTCAACTTTAGTTCAATACTTGTTGTTAGATGAAGACATAGTTTAATTTCTTATTATCATCATGAAATGATTAACTATCATGTAGTAACGACGGAATCATTTAACTAGCTACATATAACCATATAAGTTCTAATAAACATAGGTTTATTGGTGTTAAAATTTCGAAAAAAAATGTTTTTTTTTCAAAACTCCTGCAGTTTTTGGGATATTCGGCCGAAATTTGGAATGCAAGCTATTTTTTACAGCCTCCATAATTACACGTCCTTAAACTAGAATCTACAAGGTGTTTTCTTTTACGGAACCATGTCTTATTTTGCCCTTTCGAACTTATTTCAGTACTCCACTGATCAGCATACAATCAATTTTCATCTTCGTTCAATTTAGAAATTTTTTGACACTTATGATTTTTTCGTATCTCCAATTGTTCTCGAGCAAAAATTTTAAACGATGTCATGCATTCGCTGAATTGAAAGCAATTCTTATTAAAAAAAGACTAGTAGGCTTTGATTTTTTCATTTATTTATTTTTTTGACAGTTGATAAAGTTGAACCAGTGTCTGCTCGAATTGTTTATTAAATTAAGGATTAGTTTTATGACTTTTGAAGTTATTGCTGTAAGAAAAATGACAAATTCAATAACGCCGAATTGGCTGATATCCATTACATGTACGGTCTGGCTGACGGAAACACAACAGAAGCTAGGCGATAATATCAGGTAAGCTTTCCAAATCGAGTAACACCAGACAGGCGAACATTTTCAAATATCCACAGAAAGTTGTGGAGAACTGGTACTTCTACTGCAAATAATTACTTAAAAGGTGCAACTCAAAGTATAAGAACTCCAGGTATTGGGGAAGCAGATTCGAATTGTATTGATTTAAATCCTCATGTGAATACAAGAAAAATTGGAAATCAGTTGAATATTTCACATGTTCTAGTTAGGAGGATTCTCCATGAAATTTTATTGTACCCGTTTCATATTCAACGCGTCCAAACTCTACTTCCTCGAGGATTTCCTTCAAGACTGAATTTCTGCCGATGATTCTTAGATTAAATAAGAGAAAATGCTCATTTCGATAATGAAATAATATTCACAGACGAAGCTAGTATTTTGAGAACTGCCAGACTAAATGTCTGGGTCGGAATAATTGAAATCGTTTGATTGGGTCATTTTCGTACCTAACAGACTAAACGGTCCAGGAGTTACCTTTATTGCTCGAGGATGTGCCACTTTTGGTGAGAAACATAATGTGGTTCATGCATGACGGGCACTAGCACATTTTAGTGGAGAAGCTAGTTAATTCTTGAATAATACATTCAAAAACCGATAAATAGGTCGGGGTGGGCCAGAACCATGGCCTCCTAGGTCCCCAGACTTAAATAGTTTAGACTTTTCTTATGGGGATATCTCAAAAGTTTAGTTTATGCCATTCCAGTGAACACTGTAGAAGAATTGAGAAATCGAATAATAATCTCTTGTGACGATTAAGAAATACCCAGAAATATTTCAAAGAGTGCGTGAGGACAGAAGAGGCCTATATTCTTGCAGGTGGGGGACAAGTATAAGTTGAGTCTCAGAAGACAAGCTATCAAAATAAAAGCAAATTTTGGGCATACCTATCGAGTATTTCTATTATTTTTTATTTAGCGAATAACATACAATTCAAATAATTCAAATTCAATAATTTTTCACTCGAAAACGGTTGGAGATACGAAAATATAACAAGTGCCAAAAAAGTTTCAAGATGGAACGAAGATGACGAAAATTGATTGTACGCTGATCAGTGGCGTACTGCAAAAAAGTTTGAAAGGGCAAAAGGAGACATGGTCTCGGAAAAGAAAACACCTTGTGAATTTCAGTTAAAATCTAGGACGTGTAATGATGGGGGCTATGAAAAATAGCTTGCATTCCAAATTTGGGCTGAATATCTCAAAAACTACAGGAGTTTTGAAGAAAAGTTTCTTGAAAAAGATTTACCCCTCAAGTTTTGACTTGAAATTGCATGTAGATTTACCCCCTCAAGTTTTGACATACTATTATGTAGCACCCTGTATAGTAGCACTCTTTGATTAAGAAAACAAATCGTATTCGTAGAAATACTCGCTGACAGCTTTCGTCAAAATGGTAAGTACCCGGTAGAAAGAAAAATCTCATGGCGAAATTACAATTTTATGATGAACAGTACAGTTAGAAAAAACAATATTCCATAATTTCACGATCCACACTAATTGCCCAGGAGATGTCAGCATATGTAATTACCTTTATGGTCGCAGTTAGTCGGTGAGAAAATTCAGAAAAAGATCGTGAGCACCGATACCTTTGTTCTTGAACGCTGAAGTATGAATCCGATAAAATTGGCGGGAAAGAATTCGAGGAAGTACCAAATTTAGGAGAATAATAAACGTAGTAGTCGAAGACATATGAATCCGTTAAACCACGAAATTTATAACGGATAAAATTCGAGGAAGCATTGAGATTAAGAAATCGATTTCGTTCGAGGAAAGAGGTTATGTTTTCTTTGGATGAGGTACAGTGTTGAAATTTACAAACAAGATAACGTGAAACGTGCAGTTGTGAACGTACTCATGATTTAGGCAGCCATAAAACGATTTTATTGATCACCTATTAACATGAAAGGTTTGGTGTTTTCGAATCTGTCACCCATTAAAAAGTAAATATCTTGATTTAATCTTATAAACGTTCAAGCACATTCCTATGGTAATAAAACCGATAAAAAAGTCACGAGCAACAGGGGATTAAATGATAATTCGGTCAAATTTCGAATCTAGTGATTCATGAGAATTCTCTGCGTTGAAATTCAGCCTACGTTAAAAACTTAAGGTTACGATACGTCAAGAAATCGACGTACAATTTCAATATTGCCAATTCATTCTTTGATTCGCAACTAATCAATTAAGGGGCTGTAATTACAATATCTACTACACAGAAAACCACATGTATGTCTAAAGGCAAAGTTTTATTCCCTAAAATATAACATTTAAAGGTTTTATATTGTAAAAAAATTTAAGAATCAAATAATAAAGTAAGTTTGAAGACTAGTCTTGTTTAAAGTAGTTTTGGGCAATATTAAGTTCAAGTACATATGACTCAACATCTGCCTGTTTGTTAAAAACGTTCTGAGGAGTATCATTTTGAGTTAAGAGAAAACTGCTATACTTTTAATATCATCTGATAACACACTGGCATTGTCATTAGAACTTGTCTCTTCTCCATGATCATCTTGATCGTCGTTTTTTTCATCAACTATTTCAATAAATTCTCCGCTGTTTGCCACAACACTAGCTAATATTGTATTTTCTTCCAAATATTCTGCATTGATCACGTTGTCATCGATGTAAACATGTTCATCAAATTCAGAGTGGGTAAACGGCGACATCTATTACACTGGTCTACAATGGTTTTGTTGCCCTAGATATGAAAATGATTTTGGGTCTATTTATGCACACAATTCGTGAAACTATCAATGATTTTGTAGGATTTGCTCTGATTTCTTTTTAAATCTTTATTATCATTTCACATAACAAAAATCGTAAAACAAGAAACAAAATAACAGATATATTTATAATGTCAGTTATGTTTTGAGAAATTCGGATACATCGAAGTGAATAAAGAGGAAAATTTCGAAAATATATTTCATATTTCCATAAAACGCCTTTTATGAGCTTTTCTTCTATAATTTTTCAGGGGACAATCTCTTTTCAAAGACCAGCAGTAATCTGCCATCATGTGACAATCCCATCGACCTTGATACCTTTCTTCCATCACTTTTAGATCTTGATGAAACCGCTCTCCCTGTTCCTCACTATAATTTCCTAAATTATCCGGAAATTTATCTAGATGATAGTGTAACTTAATACTCATATTTGCTCATAAAGTCTGAAAGTTTGTCAGCATATTTTGCACAATTTCTTCATAATTTGCTGCTTTATGGTTAGGTTAGGAAATTTTCGACAACCAACACAAAACTTTTCCAAGCTTTACTTTCCGGAACAGTCATTACTTTGATAAAATCTGAGTCTTTCATCAATTGCCGTATTTGAGGACCATCAAATATTCTACCTTTCAATTTTTCCATACTAAGCTTCGGAAATTTTCTGCAAATGTAATTAAAACAATTTCCGTCTTTGTTCAACGCTTTTACAAATTGCTTAATCATACCTAACTTAATATGTAATGGTGGAAGTATGATTTTGTCTCTGCTCACCAGCGGCTCCCTTATTACGTTGGCTTTACCGACAGTTAAAGAATTTCTTACAGGCCAAACATCTTGTTCCCAATGAAGTTGCTTTGCTCTACTATCCCACATACAAATAAAGCAAGGGTATTTTGTATATCCGCTTTGTTGGCCAAGTAAAAAATTAACCATTTTTAAATCCACACAGATCGGCCATTGATGCTCAGAGTATTTAATTTTCTCTAAAACTAATTTTACATTTTCATATTCTTCTTCAAGTTTCGTTGAATGGGCAATTGGAATTGATGCAAATTTATTTCCATTGTGCAATAAGACGCATTCTAAACTTCTTTTGCAACTATCAATAAAAAGGCGCCATTCAGTAGATTTGTACTCTTTTAAACCCATGTCTATAAGCAGCTTCGCGATATCATTACAATACACTAATCCTTCATTTTCACTAAAAAATTGTAATAACTCTTTTTCTCGCGTTCTGCATGTTGTAATTGTTACTGTTGGTGCCAATAAATTTTTTTCTTTCAATCTTGAGGTTAACAGTTCTGATCCTTGTTTTGATAAATTGAGATCACGTATTAAATTACTGAGTTCATTTTAAGAAAATAACTTTGGCGTAGATGTTTCACCTTCCCATTCACTTCCACTAGTAGATGGTCCCGATTTCTGTGAATTTGGTAACATCATTGTTTCTGAGGGCATGCAAATTACTTTTGAAATGTATATGGGCCGAGGGAGATTTTCACTGTGTAGAACCGGACATTTCGTAGACTGTAAGTCTGGGTATCTCCACGTTTGATTTCGATTAAAACCTTCAACATCTACTACGCAAAAGTAACAATCATCTAAATGATTCGTAGGCTCCATCCAGATCATAGGAATACCAAAGTCTAATTCAGAACGTTCACCTTTTTCCACAACCGTAAAGACTCAACACAGGACTTACAAACTTTATTAGGAACCCATGGTTTACCTAATTTGTCCATTTTGAAACCAAAATATTCAACATAAGTCTCCTTGACAAAGTCTGTGATATTTCTTTTTGTTTTTTGGTATATAAACACCGCAAATATAACAAAATAAATCACTACAATATTTACACTTTCTGCGTGACGAACTTATATTTTAGACGAGAAGACAAATATATAAGAAACAATTGAAACAAAATATCAATCCATGACACTTTATCCAGATTTACGTGTATATGTACTTCAATATTGTCAAATAACTGAGATCTCAGCTGTTCTGTGGAGCAAGGGGTCTGAGAGTGGGGATCAGGTGATGTTTGTATGCGCGAAAAAGTTGCGCAGAAGCCTAATCATGACTGGAAAATTAAATTTTATTTCTAACAAGCTTATAATTGTTCAAAATATAAGAAATGCAAAAATCATGAAAATACGAGCACATTGAGAACTTTCATGAATATATTCGTAATCTGGGCACTTGAAAACATAAAAATTTGCGATGATATCCAGGGCAACAATAGAAATTTTTTTTTTGTAGAGCTGTGTTATCAAATGAAATGGATTATCTTCAGTTGTCCCTAGATATTCTCTTAACCAAGATGCTAAAGCCAAGTCATCATCTAAATCAAATACATCCTCATTTGCAAATGAAATCCACCATGTTGAAATTAATTTGGTATTGTTATTTGTGATACTGTTTGCCATGCTTTATGAATAAAGTTTATAGTATCCAAGTGAACATTTCGTTTCCTTAGTTTTTAAAATTAATCATTTGGGGATTTTTAAGTTGTTTATCACAACTTGATCCATCGGTTGCCATTTCAAACTCGTGTTAGGTGGCATAAGCACTAATTTTATAAAGTCCAAACCATTCACTTGGGGATGAGCGGAACAATTGTCTACTAATAGGAGGATTTTCCTTTCCTTTTTGCGAAATTCTTCATTCAATTTCCTTAAGTCATTAGTTAAAATGTCAGTAGTCATTCAAGCATTTATATTAAATTTATAATTTACCGGCCAGGAAAAACATTTTAAAGCAACAGAGGTTTTTTGGTTTGCCAATCACCTACAATTTTCTTTTTTCTGTAGCAGGTAAATTTGCAACAACAAAAACGGTTATTCTTTCGTTTGCTAACTTGCTCCCACGAAAGTTTCTTCCTTAAATGCTAACGTTACATTTGGTGTAAGTTTGTAGAATAAAAAAGGCATGTGTTATTTGACGCAACACTCAAATGCGGGAATTCCGGAATATCCATCTCGCACTATAATCGGTAATCGCCGATCTCGTCGCTGATCAGGCGCTTTCGTCAATATTCGGCTGTCAAAATCCTGCACAAGTTCGCTTTAACCGAAAATAAATGTGTTATATATCTTCTTTTTCTTCTTCTTCTTTTTCAGCCCTTCTCTGTCCACTCCTGAACATAGGCCTTCCCTTCTAGCTTCCATCTCTCTCTGTCCTGTGCTATATTATACCGTCCTCTTCCTACTTTTTCCTTTATGTCATCCAGCCACCTTCTCTGGGGGCGCCCCACTCCCCTTTTGTATAAGCGTGGTCTCCATTGAGTTATTCGCTTAGTCCATTTTACATCCTGTTGTCTTGCTACATGTCCAACCCATCTACACTTCAATGCAGTCATTCTCGTGATTATGTCCTCTACGCCTGTTCTCCTTCTTATTTCTTCATTACGTATGTGATCCCGCAGGCTCACTCCAAGCATAGTTCTTTCAATTGCGCGTTGTGTGGTTCTAAGTTTGTTAGCAGATCTTATTGTGAGAGTCATGGTTTCCATGCCATACGTTAACACTGGGAGAACGCACATATTAAAAACTTTTCTTTTGAGGTTAATGGGGATTTGCTTGTTTTTCAAGACAAATCCTAGTTTTCCAACAGCAGCCCAAGTCATTCTTATTCTTCTTGACTATTCTGCAGTTTGATTGTCTTTACCTATCTTTATAGTGTGTCCAAGGTATAGATATTCATTCACTTTCTCTATAACATTGCCGTCGACTTCCAATATTGCGTCCTCCGTTGTCATTATTTTAGTTTTTGTCAGATTCAATTCCAATCCTACTTCTTTCGATGTTCTTTTGAGTTCTAGCATCATTTTGTTATATATATATATATTGTTCATCATTTTATAAAGTATTATGGAACTCCAATTCGTACTTCAGGTTCAGGTTCGTTTTAACCGAAAGTTCGTTAAAAGCGGATCCGTTGTAAGCGGGGATTACTGTATCAACACATGTTTTTTATTTCAGAATATTTTTTTTCTCAAAATCAGTTTTGTCATATGACGAAGACGCTCTGTATGCTTTCAGAAGAAGTGATATTTATACTAAACATGTTTTTCAAAATTTTTTACATAACATCAACTGTCACCGCCACTCCAATAGAACAGATGAAGCGGAACACAGGCTGAAACTTTCGCCATCAGCCATATTCTAACGAACCGACAAGAATACCTAATCATCCAACTGGCTTCCAAACACCTTGGACCTTTTTTAATTTCAGATCCAGATGATTTTGGAGTGGTGATCCCAGCATCGCTAGGAAACTCAGACCACAATCTTATATCTGCTACTGGAACCATTGTGCTGCCGTTAAAACAAGAACCTAAATCACCTAGACGAATTTGGCACTATAATCATGCTAACTAGGATGAGCTGCGTGAATACTTTTCGTGCTTTCCTTTCAGTGATGTTTGCTTCTCAGATCCTGACATCAATGTCTGCACTGAATCTGTTACAGAATGTCATTCATGCAGGAATGGATCTTTGCATCCCTTATTTCATGAAAAGAACAACAGCACAAAAACCATGGTTTAACAAAGAGTGCGAAAGAGCCTCTGCAGCTAAGAACAGAGCTTACAAGCCACGGAAGATAAGTCTAACAGAGGAAACAAGAATAACGTACGAATAAGGAACGTATGCAACCTAATGACTGCAAGAGCAAAGGTCAATTTTAACGAAGATTAACTAAAAAACTCCTTGAACAGGTAAGCAGGACTGGACAGTTCTGGTTTACGGCGAAGACTGTTAGTGCCAATTTCTGCAAATCTGTGTTTCTGCCTCTTGTTAGAGAAGACGGAAATATAGCATAATCTCCAAGAGACACAGCCGATCTCTTTGCTCTCTTGTTCTCAAAGAACTCTCTGCTAGATTCATCTAACGCAATACCACCGAACATTCCACCTACAAATTCTTCCATGACAGAAATCAGGTTTAGAGTCCTTACTGTGAGACGAGCTCTCGAGCAGCTGAACTGCAAGAAGGCAGTTGGTCTAGACGAAATACCGACAATCGTCGTCAGAAAGTGTTCTCCCGAACTGGCACCCATTCTCAACCGTCAGTTTTAGATTTCTTACGAAAGCCAGACTTTTCAGAGCAGCTGGAAAATAGTGAGAATTCAACCGATCCTAAAGAGGGGAAAAAACTACCATCCTGTTGCACTTCTTCCCACCATGTTCAAAGTGACGGAGAGAGTCATAAACGATGAACTCATCAAATTTCTTGAGTTGCAAGGAAATATTGACGACCGTCAGTATGGTTTTCGCAGGCAAAGATTGACAGAAGATCTGCTGGCCTACGTCACTCATGTTTGTACATCAACGATGGAAAATCATGGGGAATCTAGAGCAACAGCCCTGGACACCTCTAAAGCCTTCGATAGGGTTTGTCATGCATCCTTGTTGAATAACTTGCTGCATATGGGCTTCCCGAAAATTTTCGAGGTTGGATGAGTAGCTTTCTTTCAAATAGATCAATACAAGTTCTAGTCGACAGTTTAACGTCTAATTGTTTCTAGTTGCAAGCAGGAGTACCTCAGGGATCCATTATTTCGTTAACCTTGTTTCTGTTGTACATAAATGATCTTCTGTCATCTAGAGGGAACAAGATCTTCGGTTTTGCAGACGGTTTCGTCTTTCAATAGTCTGCGGCCGACTACAGCTGCTGAATTTCAGCGTCAGATATGTCAGGAAATCAATAACTTAAACTCTGACTTACAGAAGATATCGGAGTGGGGTCGGTTGAATCTGGTGAGCAAGACGCAAGCAACTACGTTTTCTGAAAAGGTTCCCGCTGGAGAACCTCCTCTAACGATGCAAAGCCAACAAATTGCATCCAAAGATTAGATGTACCTTCTCGGAATAACGGTCAACTCCGGATTTTGCTGGCATGAACATGTATCGGAATAGCTAAGTCTTCTCAACATTCTACAATTTGGCCCTCTTCAAGAAGCGACTAGTAAGACACCTCAACTCTTCCCAGGCGTCCATCCATATGGTGTAACAGGTTCGCCTATTTACCTAAAGCGCGCATAAAAAAAAGTTATGAACAATACACTCGAGTGCGATGGGACCCCCTGTATAATAATTTAACTCTTCAAAAATGATTCGAGTAGATAATTAAAGAAAATTCAAATGAAATACCCCATTTCCTATAATGGCGTTTGGTCAGAGGATGAGGGAAGACGGTTGATTCCACATACTCCAAACCAATCTCCTTAACGCCCCCTCTCGAATGAAAAATTGATCTATTTCAGCGTTTTTCTCTAGTATCACTCTCCTCAGAGTTAGAGGCCGTTAGGTTTTCTTTATAACACAGTGTATAGTGTTTTCAGTCGATTTTTAGCATAATATCATTAGTATGATGCTTTCAGGTGACTGGCACTCATTTCCGTCATCAAACAAATATCGAAAACCGTGGTGAAGAAGACCTTGTAGTAATCATCAACAAACACCCGCGTCTTCGAGACATCGGATAACCTTCGATCCGCTATAGACCGTGATTACCTATGTCATTGATTTTCTGCGGAGATCATCACCAATTCTATTCAATTGCACGTATCTTCCGATTGAAAATTGATTACGAGATGAATTGTTTGTTCTGAAGAGGAAGTTGGACAGACGTTGTAATCAATAGAGTTTTTGGCGTTTCGACGTGTTGAGGTCGGTCATCTATTGCCAGTATTCGGAAATTGAATAACGTGGAAGCGATTGAATCATTGAAAGTGAAAAAAAAATATTACTTGTTTACTTAAAGATGGAGGAAATTTTCAATAATTTACACTTTTAAGGATACGATGATTGTATATTCGTAGAATTATTTTTCTTTGTACTTACAAATTTTGAACGATCGAGGTTGTACCCAATGCTGTTGGGAAAATGACGAGATGCAATATAATAGAAGAGCGACTCTTTCAGTAAACCCAATGTTATTGTGTCCCTTGAAAACGACGCTGTTGTCCGACCGAAATATTTAAGAAATAGCTGCTTCTTCAAGGTCTTCATTTCATCATGATTCGCACTACCTTTAGCAGAAAAGGAAACTAAAATAAATCGAAATTTTCATTCAGATTGTCGAAACAGTATTTAGGAAATATTTTATTCGAAGTTTCGAGACAATAAATTTTATATCACAGTTTAAATGAGTAAATTGTTTATTGTTTCAATGAAGAGGTAACATAATTTCTAGGGTTTCAAGTCGAAAAGCTCTACCTGACTTGACTTAACTGTAGAATATTTAAAGTTTTGACTTCACTTGATTTCACATCTAAAATGTTTGACTTGATATCAAGCTTCTTCAAGATGGTTGAAAGCTTGATACTTGTAAAGCATAAAGTTAAGTTCACTTGATGGAAAGAAAGGAATCAACCAGCAGTCATTTCAGAAATGTAATAATTTCTATATTCAACAACAACACTCAACAAAATATTGATGTCGCCCACAAGGTACAATAGATGTCTATATAATATAGAGTAAATTCGGATGAAATCAATGAGGTTTTTCATTTCATTTATTAAAAACTCAATATTCCTTGTAAAAATATATAGAAAACTGAAAGAAATTCATGTAGCGTCGTCACCTAGTGGCCAGAAGTGTAAGTATAATAATCTATCGATTAAGGTTCACTACATTTAGCGATATTCAGTAGAATTCTTTCGGAAAATAAAAGAATTTCCGAGAATCGAAATTGAACGGTGATTCCCTGAGAACGGGGGACTCCAGTGACTCGCATATAAAAAAAATATATATAGGCTGTCCACATAGATTCTTCAGCTCGAAATAAGTAGATTTAGGTCAACTTACCTATATGAAAAATTTCTTAGTTTGGCCCCTAGAGGTTGCCAAATCTAAAAATCTTCTTATTTTTCAATTAATTCGAGAACGACTCGATCGATAGAAACCAAACACTCTGTATAATATCATGAAAATTCTTTTTAATTTCTGAACGCCACATGGAATCAATAATTGCATGAATTCACACAATCTATTCATTTAGTGATTCACGAACCGCGATGCACAGTTCTCTCTCCGGTTTCATCCTATTTGATTTTTTTCGTTTGCGATCTGTGATTTCATGATTTATAGTTTTTGGGACTCATTTTGTTTGTATTGTGAATTTTTCTTCATATTTTGTTCATTTGCCTGTATGATTTTATTTTTCTTTCTTGGTTGTTAATCGTTACACCAGGTTTCTCAAATTCCTTTGTAGATATGTCCGGACTTGTACCTACAAATTTGATGAAGACCTCTTCCTTTCATGAAAAATAAAATAAAAGTAGTTCTTTAAGGGGATCAAGGATGCACATACAAGAATAGGCTAAAAAGAGGGAGGCTGGTAATCATGAAAGGAGACCTGGGCAAGGGCGACCTCGAGCAACAACAGCGATTCATCACCGTTATTTTAGAGTTTCCTCGTTGAGACAACGGTTCGCTGCTTCTTGGCACCTTCGGAACATTGGCGTGCATTTGGTCATCTTAAACAATAGAACGTTGAATGCTCAAAGATACCTTGAAATCATTTCAGAAGAACACAATTTGTTTATGCATGATAACGCCAGTTAGAAACTAACCTCAAGATAAGGAAATCACTTTAATGTAAATGCCAGCAAGAAATTCAGATCGCAATCCCATCGAACATGTCTGTGACATTCTCAGCCACCAAAATAAGCCAGCTACCGTGAAAGAGGTTCGGAACATCAAAATTGAGAACAAAACTGAGCAGAATGCTATAAAGTTATTGATTTTGAATATGAATCCTAGGTGTCATTCAGCAATTCTCGCCTAAGGTGAAAAAACCGGTATAAAAAGTCTTTAATTTTGTCCAAAAGTTTTACAGTTTTCATTATTACCTTCATATCAATCTTCATGAGTACCATATGTAATGAGAATGGTTTCCAAATTCGCTTGAAGTAGAATATTCAAGAAGTGTTCGAACTTCAAAACTTTTTTGAGGTATAAATCAATTGAAATTTTCTATTATAGACCAAATCAGTTCAAAGAAGTTATTTATAGAGCAAAAAATTAATGAAATTTTCTGGATGAACAAGTCACGACTGTAAGTATTATGTCCATGAATAAGATTCTTATTTCCACAAAACTAAAAGTTATAGTAGCGTTGTATTCCAATTTGTATTCGAAGAAGCGTCTGCGATGCGACGTTGAAATAGAACTTAGGGGTAGAAATCTAATACCCTCTCCGAAAAGAGCTGAAATTATGCATCGTCTAGAATTTCAATTAGCATAGGAAAAAAATAAAATAACTTGGTGCGACTCAACTGGACAAATTGACCATAATAGAACAATCTTTAAGTTGTAATAGAGTCTTACAATTATTACAAAACATTTATAAAAACAAATTTGATTATTCTCACTCGCATTTGTAAGTATTTTTGATTTTGAGCATTCCCAGGACAAAAGGGACAAAACAACTCAAAATACGATAGGAAAAATTTCAATTTTTCTAATGTCACCGATTCTCAGTATTACTTTCACAAGTTTCGATTCTTTTGTCCATAGTGTTTTAGAAAATTTTCAAAATCAACTAAAGTGGAGCGTTCTTTTTTCTACATACATTCTGTCAAAAAATTACCAATAACTGATTTATTTTAAAATCTGCTTAAGGTAAAAATTTTGATGTTGCTAAGTTGGCAACTGTTTCCTATAATGACGCAAAGTTTTTTTTTGTGTTCAGATAAAATATATGACAATGTTTGTGTATTGTAAGACTAGATGCTATGGTATAGTGGTATATCTTTGAGGTAGTCCATTGTATTCTATAGTTCTCGGGTGTTACTGAGTATTGTATCTATTGTTCCTCGGATGTTGTGCTGTTCTCACCTTTCAGAGTACATAGGGCATTTGACAATGATGTGATTGACAGTAAGAATTATGTTAGAACATGATCTGCATTGAGGGGTGATTCATTCGTCATCTTGCCATGTTTTCGTGATCATTTTTTTGTTCCTCTTTACATCATCTACCATGTGTAAATCTCCGCAGAGTAATTGAGACATAGACGCTTCTTTCGCAGCAATGTCTGTTCTCTACCCGACGTGGGATGGTGTCCAGATGAGTGTATTTTTAGTGTTGTGTCTTGCGAGGTCATTGATAATTTCATGTATTTGTTGAACTAGTATATGTTTATAGAGTCGATGGATGCCTTTGAGTTGGTGCATATTGCTACATTCTTGGTTCGCGGTGTGACAGTTTTGAGTGCTTGCAGAATTATAAAAAGCTCGTCCGTGTGCAAGCTGGTTGTTTTATTCAGCAGGTATTTTTGTACCTTATTGTCCAGGCTAGTTAGGGCTATGCCCACTACATGTTTATTTTTGGCGGCATCCGTATAAAGAATTCTGTCGAACTTTTTTTGGTGGAGTATATCAATAAACTTTTGATGAAGTATGTTTTCGGGACCTCGGAATTGTGAAACTTATAGAGTGTTGTGTGGATATTAGGTGAGATTTTGGTCCATTGTGGCATAACTGAGTATCTTATGGTGCCAATTTTGGATAGATAGTTGTCTTCTATGTAAGGATATAATAATACTGATTTGACAGATCCTGGTCTCAGTGTGTCATTATCATCTGGGAGCAATACTGGGGATGTGAAGAGTTTGTGGACAGGATTATGTGCATTGAAAAGGACATTGGCTGAGTAGAATAGTAGGAGTTGTTTTCGTCTGAGGCTCATTCGCTTCACAGCATAAACTTGTGGCAGGATTGGTTCTGAATGCACCTAGACAGTAACGCAGGGCAGTATTCTGTACTGTATTCAGGGATTTTAAAAGTGATTTGCTAGCAGTTGAGTAAATAAATGATCCTTAATCTAACTTGGAACGTATGAGAGAACTATATGAACGGCAAAGTGTTCGTTCTTCTGCACCCCATTCGTAGTGTGATAGTGTCTTGATGATGTTCAATCGTTTCATACAGTTAGATTTCAACTCTTTGATATCATCTGCCCAGGTGAGCTTATTATTGAAAGTGAGGCCGAGAATTCTTTGTAGGATTGTTCCGTTGAGTGTTAAGGGTGTTACTTGTTGCAGAGATGTTTTTCTGATGAAGCGGATGACTTTGGTTTTCATGATGAAGAATCTGAATTAAGTGTTTTCACTCCATAAATCAAGATCGTTTATAGTTTTCTGAAGAATTTTGGTTGTTATTTTAGCGTTTCTTCCGTGACAAAAGCTTATAAGGTCGTCTGCTTAGAGGGCATACTTCACTGGATTGCTAAAATAAACAGTGTTGTACTCAATACGGAACCTTGAGGTACGCCAGGTTTCGGATGAATGAGAATATGAGTCCATTAGCATTGAATTTGGACAATTTTTTCAAAGTTTGAGAGCAATCTGTCATTCAGTTTGCTTACAGTGCTAGATTATGTCAGTTTTTCTTATGCATTTTGCGATTTTTTCAATGGATAAAGGTATACAACAAAGAATTTCTCTCAAATTTTCTATTACAAATGGAATTTTGTGTGCCGAATCACTGAAAATATTATACAAGGCTTACAGTGAATCGACTTCATCAAAAACACGTGCATATGAGCAGTACAGGGTGTTCAACAGTGCCCGAGATGTGGTGGAAGATTTGCCTCACTCTGCATCTTCAACTGAAGTTAACATCTATAAAATAGTAATTGAAAATCGTTATTCAAGTTTGAAAAGAAATTAGTAATGAACTTTCGTTGTCTCAGAATTCAATTCGTACCATTTTGAACGATTGTTTGGGCATGAAACGCGTTGCATATCGACTAGTTCCAAAAGACCTGAATTTTCTTCAACAACTGAATCGCATAAAGGTCGCTGAAGATATTCTAGAACAAGTCAATTCATACCCCACTTTCATAAAACGCATTGTAATTGGTGATGAGACATGGGGCTTATGATTTTGATATGTAAACAACAAGCTTCGGAATGGGGCTTTCGAATAGAATCGAAACCGGAAAAACTACGTCAAACTCGATCAAAAGTCATGACTGATTTCTCTGGTTATCGCAGTGTTGTACACTCGAAATTCTAGCCAGAAGGTCAGAGGGGTAAATATTACCTGAGCGTTAAGCGGCGACCAGAAAGAAAACTCATAGATTTTACACCACGATAATGCACCATATCACAAGGCTATCATTTTACCATCGAACAACCACCGTATTCACTTGATATGACTCCGGCCGCCTTTTTTCTTTTTCTGATACTTAAATTACCACTTCGAGGTACTCGTTATGAATCAATAGAAGACATAAAAGAAAATTCGCGGTGAGAACTGAAGTCAATTTCGGAAAAGCGTTTGAATAGTGTTTTGATGAATGCTTTATTCGTTAGCATAAATGTATTATTTTGAAAGGGGCCTACTTTGAAAGCGATAAAATAAATTTGAATGAAAAATGAATATTTTCTGTTTCACTGACCAATTTTTGGTACCTTTTTGACAAAATATATTTTCAATGATATTTTTCGGGCCATCTTCAGCGACCAGCTTTTCGAGATAACGCAATACCAAGTTCATTTTTGTAAAAATGCCCAAAGCTGTACTACTTTCTTTGATATCTTGTTTGACAAATAAACATATTACAACTTCTATTATGATTTATCTTCACTTTACTTATCTGATAGATTTTACAAGGTTTTGAAATTGAGGGGGCCTTGATTGACACCTGTACCTTTTAGTTTCAATTCTCGCCCACTTGTCCAAGATCGAATCACGAGCGAACAAGTTTCACAAATTCTAGATAGTTATAAAAATGACAATGAATGCAAGCTCGATTATAACAAATGATATAGACAACAAATTTCATTATTCCTTCTGTTATTGTTTTTGAGAAGATATATACTAGAATGGTTTGAAACTAATATTTTCAGTGCAGTAAGAACACATGCGATGAACAATACAATGGTACAAAGTCACACCGTGAAGATGTGGGGAAAATGGAATCAGCTTAGAAATATAAAAATACTGAAAACTTATCGTATTTTCATTAATTTATATTCACGAAATTTTCATTGAAATCTATCGAATACAAGTGGCCCAGTTGTCTCAATCCCCAGACGCAGTGCAGAGTAGCAATTAGAGCTGGTGCCGCAGGTCTGCCATCTTTATGGCAATTTCTCTTTCTTTATATAAACGGCGGATTTTATGGTGTAAGGTCGTTGCAGAGCAGTGTCAAGGACGTCCTTCTGTGCCCACGGCGACAGAGCTCTTCCTCTGCCGCCTCATCTGGTCTGCCGGACGGGGGGGTTTAATTAACTGAGATACTATAATCTTATTTATATCGCATCTGTGTGACAGGTCGAAAAGCATGTAGTTTCTTCTCGAATGCATATTTGCTGAATGTTCAGATACTTCTTTTTAGAAGCAACAACTTAATAGAGTCATCCTTTTTCTATCGGTATAGAACTACAAGCAGTATTAACGTGAAATTCTGCAAAAAGTTTATACGATTTACTCAAATGATTACTGAAATATCCTGACAGTTTGAATTTCTACGAATAATACTGTGGTACAGTTTGATAATTTATTGTGGCAAGATACAAGCTTCAGTATCGTTCTTTCATTGAAACTCAACGTGAGTTTCGTGAACGTTATGTGGCTGAAAATGATTCCAAACAATATATTTCTTCAAAAATACAGTGCCACATGTTATGCTGCTACCGTTACAAACGAAATATTGGAAGAAACATTTTGTGAGTTGGTGTTTTCAAGAAAAAGCTGTATTAACTGTCAGGCAAAATTATCATTATCATTTTATTGAGATACGAGTCGATACCAAGGCCTATAACGACTCAAAAAGAAATATACTTTCAAAATTAAACAGTTGTGAACATGTACGAAAGTTATAAATAGAACACAGTGAATAGGAATACTGAAAAGCAGAGATACATAAGAAAAAAAAAGTTCACTCAAGTTACACTTCTCTTTAAGAATCTGTTCTTGTATTGTGTGCTGTGTATATCATAATAAGGTTAGATACATTTGCGTCTATCCGCGAATGTATCTAACCCCTTTATCGTTAACTTGGCTTGTTTCTGCCAAAAAGAATGAGGGTAGCTCGGCTTTGCATACCCTCAAGTTCCGCGTTAGCTCTTAGATTCGGGCACCATACTGGTTTATTTGAGGATTTGGCACAGGTAGGTCGTGTAAATCATTACCACAAGTGAATCGAAGTGGTAAAATGGTCTCCACATCAGGTACATCATTTTCTGACTTCCTGAATGTGTCTTCTCCGAATTAGATCATCAGACACAATAATTCCTAGTTCTTCGGTATGACTTAGGAGTAGTAGTAGTAGTTTATTTCTCCATCAAAACATACATGGAATGTCAACATCAATACATAATATAGATATATACTTCAAAAGTGATTAGTTATTTCAACGATTGTTAGAATCATAAAATATCATGTAACAATAAAAGAAGTATATTTAGTAATAAGAAGACTTTTCTGAGTGATCTGGTGATTGTTAATTGTGTATAGTTGGTTGGGGTTGTTTTTCTCAACATGAAGTTTAATACACTTTTTTGCATCTACAGTTAGCAGCCAGATCCTCTTGCAGTTGATTATAATTGCTAATGTGAGCAGTTAAATTTGAGTATCATTGGCAGATCGGCTGTATATACTAAAAAAAAACTCAGGACTGAGGACTGATCCTTCTGCCATGCCACTTGTAACATCTTCTATAAGATGACTTGTCTGGAATTCCTATATAAAATTCTCTACCACTCAAGAAAGCCCAAAAACACAAGAGTAACTTTCCCCGAATCCCAAAGTGTTCTACAGAAGACGGTGGGGAACCCTGTCTTCAAGGTAAAGGAATGAAAATTGGTGTGATAGAGGCCTTAAACCATGGGAAAGGTAAACAGTGGGACTAAAATGATTTTTTTAAATCGGGAACATGGGATATGAGAATCATTTGGTGCAATATCTCTCAGAAGTTTGAATGACAGTCGTTTAATCGAGATTGGTGTTTCTTCACCACCCTTAAGGATATGCGAAAGCCTTGTTATATGCAAATAAGAGACAAAAGAGTGATATGTGGCAGGATATTTTCTAATCTCGTTTTCCCCTACTTACTTTTCGGTAATTCAACTCGACCTGCTCAACAAAATTTTGACGCCCAGTTCTCGTTGAATTGCCTGCACGTAAGTATTCGAAAACGAGCATAGAAAAATATCCGACAAAATCTGAGCTCGGGTGGTTTTTGCTGAGAAAATTCTGCGAACGATAAAACGTACAAAATTAACTTTATTGAGAATCGCAGACAAACTCAACGAGAAAATCATGAAACATCAATTACAAACATGTTTAGTTATTATTGGAATGAGCAGTTATTAAAAATGCAATTACTATATAAATTCTTTTCACTGCGGGTCGATTCTATATGGGACGATGCCAGAGGAATTATGAAAGATTCAAAATTCGCAGAAGTTTTTCGATGATTTGAAACAAGATTCAAATGATGCTCATTGCTCAGTTGCAGGTAGGGCTTAATAGAGCTTGCCGTAGAGTGTCCGGTTAGTTTGATCAATTCCTGTTTATTGACACCTGCCTCAGATAGGTTCGAAACAGCAATGGATCTATGAGAATGATTTGTGATCTTTTTATCTTTCGTATCCAGTCCAACTTTCTCTGCTGACATTTTTGTCCATTTGGATATTTCATTTATTTCCAAAGGCATATATAAAATGCATAAATAATCTATCACTTGTAATATGATCGGGTCTTTTCGACAATATCTTATGAAACGACCTCACAGGACATGAATCTGGGTTTTCCTTAGTTTTCACTAGCCATTTATTATCACAGCATTTTTTTGAGCCGCCTTGGCAAGTTTTCGAGAATACTGGGTTATATTCAATACGACCAGTCACTTCTCCGTTATTGAATTTTTCCTCTTTGAAAAAGTGGTCCTTGCAAGCTGCTACTTCACCGCCACGCCATGCTAATTCATATGGAAAAACTTTTTCAACAAACCTATCGGGGCATTTTCGTCCCAGTACAGAGCCATGCTATCAATTTCAGTTCTTGTTAATGCAACGGAACTTTCTTTGCTCTTTTCCACATCCACTTGTTACATCTTCCTTCTAGAATTGCGAGCTTCACGAGCCTTTCTAAATGCTGAATCGGTAAAGATGGTGAAACTCATGTTGAATTTTCGAAATACATATTCTGCATCATTTTCGCAGTAGTGTTCCACATTGTTTCGACAACGTATTCTTTGTAATCTTGTCCATTCATTTGTTTCATATTGAAACCCCAATCCATAAGAATTTATTCAATATCTTCAATAGATATCCAAATCGAACGTTCGTTCTTTGCAGAATATATTGAATTGATTCCAAATCGAGCTGTGCGTTTTCTTGTATTTTTGGGGATAGAATTCTGTATAGAACTATCTATTTCTGCTTCACGGGTGCTTCCAAAACGAGACATTTCAATTTATATCGGCAGAAACTTTACAACAGGTATTAAAATGGCTGTTCTTGACAGTTTTAAGACCGTGCTATTTGTTGTGAATGTTGCGTTGCTATGGAAACGCAAGGATTCTTTATGGGCAAATTTATCCACTAATATCCTACCTTCCTTCCTATTTCTATGCAATTTATCCGATATCAAACTCGAATTTCTGTGTTCTTAAACGTGCATTTTGACACATGGGTGGAATTGTCATAAATATTTTACCTAATAACGGAGACAATGGAGAGCCCATAGGTTACCATCTAATTGTTGATATATTTTCTTATTGAACCTGAAATAACTTTGTTGGAGGCATGGGTTTACAGCTGACATCGTTTCTTCTATATGAGTGGGGCTTAATATACAATTGGATTGAAGTTATTGATTAATTGTGGCTTTGACATCACGACAGAGTGCAGACGGATATGATTAATTATATCAAAGGATACTAATTTAGCATTTATCGGAATTTTTAGAGATCTCAAGTGATCGGTTAATTCTATAGAGTTCTGTATTGAGTAAATTGGATTGTGTTGTATCAAATTTGGAGCTTTCGGATTCATAAGAGTCAATTTCAACCCATCTTTCAGCAATGAATTCGTACACTTTTTTATTAGAGATATGACCTGGGTTTGAAATTTGTTAGAAGGATCAACATGTAATTCTTTCTGTCTTTTCAATATACATATCAGCTTCAAAAATCGTAATAGTGTTACCTTTGTCAGCTTTACAAAGGGTTAGATTATGTCTTTAAGTTTTGTTTGTATGGATCTAACAATTGCTAATTCCTATTTTTTTGATCAATCTAGAATGTCTTATATATTTAACATAGACTACTTCTTCATAAGCTTTATCATCTACAACTTTTATTGAACTAAGAGCTAACGGCCAACATTTTCAATTCTTCAAATTATGTATATTGGGACAAAATTTCAAAACTTTCGCTAAAAGGTCACTTTTTCATTGAAAAGAATATTTGAAAATTTTTTTACTCTAGGGTGAAATTGAAATTCTGGAGTGGGTTCACTAGTAGTCAACAATGAAGATTTACTGTTTTCGATAAGTATATTCTGTTGTTTCTTGTATTGTTCATGGTACAGGTGCTTGATTTCTTCTGTCATATGCTGATCGAGAAGGTCAAATGCTACGGGATTTAAGTGGAAAGCCAATTCAGTGTGTATTATTTTAAGATGAGAAACCAAGTTGCCTCTCTTAGTGTACCATTTTCTGTAACGATTTTATACAGGGTGCTTCAACGAAAATCAAACAGAGGCTTTATCTACCAAGATATTCATTTCTGATCAAAACGCAAAAATATGTCAATTTTTGTTTCAAGGGGGACATCTTTTGGGATACAACACTTGTCTGAAATATCAACCCCCTAAGTGGGGGTTGCAATCCTTGAACATTTTGAATAGGGAAGATGGGTCGAGCGATGACTCAAAAGAAAGGTGGTATCTTTCTCTACATTGCCTTGAACGAATTTTCATTTTTAATTGAAAACTGTAAAAGAGACAGGGTGAGCAATTGAAAGAAAGGGAAGACTATTTCCCTGAGACTATTCAAGTTTCAGTGAGGTTAAATGGATCAGATCCATGCTGATTAATGACAATTATCATCAAGTACCATCCTCATCTCGAATTTCAACCCCTGGAGCAGGGGTGAAAACCCTTGAAAGTTTAGAAGAGGGTAGATGGGTCGAGTGATAACTTGAAAGAAAGGTATTATCTTTGTCTGTATTTCCGTGAAGGAATTTTAATTTTTGATTGAAAACTGTAGAAGAGCCACTGAAAAATAGAGAAGACTATCGCCCCAAGACTATTGAAGTATTAGTGCGAAAAACTGGAATAGATTCATTTTAGATCAAAAGCTGTCATCTTCCGAATTTCAAACCCTAGAACAGGGGTACTATTTCGATCTAGTGATACCTTTCAAGTAAAGGATTTTGATTGCCTTCATGACTGCTCGCAATAATTCTATTCTCATTGAGTTCCATAGGAATTAGAGGATGCAAAGTGACTGAAGATGCAATGCCTGATATACCATCTATCTTCGACCAGTATCAAACAGGGGTTGATTTTTCACTGAATAAACACCATTTGAAAGACAGTTACTTTCGAGGTATCACTCGACCCATCTACCCTCTTCCAAATTTTCAAGGGTGGTCACCCCTGCTCTAGGGGTTGAAATTCGAGATGAAGATGGTACTTGATGATGACTGCCATTGATCAGCATGGATCTGTTCCATTTTACTTCACTGAACTTGAATAGTCTCAGGGAAAAGTCTTCCTTTCTTTCAGTTGCTCACCCTGTATCGTTTGCAGTTTTCAATTAAAAATGGAAATTCATTCAAGGCAATGTAGACAAAGATACCACCTTTCTTTTGAGTCATCACTCGACCCATCTTTCCTATTCAAAATGTTTGAGGATTGCAACCCCCACATAGGGGGTTGATATTTCAGGCAAGTTTTGTACCCCAAAAGATGTCCCCCTTGAAACAAAAATTGACCTGCTTCTGCGTTTTGATCAGAAATGAATATCTTGGTAGATATAGCCTCTGTTTAGTTTTCGTTGAAGCACCCTATATGTGCTAATTTGCTGTTTGTACTTCATGCGATTTGTGTTTGTAAGAGATCTTCATGTACTTCGGAAATACTTTATATATTTCAGGCACTGTTTATTAAACCAACGATGGTTGTTACACATTTTGAATTTCAGTAATGTCCGTTTGAAGAATGTTGCTAGTTTAACTTTGCTTGCATTCTTGATAATACGTATGGTATTCTCTCTTAACGGTTGGGGAAACATAATGAATAAATGATTCGTTTATTACTTGGCAAAGGTCTTAAATTCATTATTCATTATGTTTCACCTAGTGTTGAGCGATAATTCGATACATAGTGTATACTCAACGGACATGTAGAAAAATTTAATCTGCTAGAAAATTTTTTGAAAATTCGATATTTGGTTCAAACTCTTCTAAGAAATTAATCTAAATTTGTTATAAGACCACACTAATCTGCAAAATTCGAAGGAAAAAGTGATGATATAATATCCTTGGTGATTTGAAATAAAATGATACTTCATGATATTTTGAAATTAAGTCTATAATGAAAAGGAAGATTTCAATTCAATAAAATCTTCACGTGCTCATATAATTTTATTAGTTTCACGTAATAAAGAGTTATAATTTGATATGGCTTCGGGTGACCTATTAAATATGTTGCGACATAGTGAATTTAACTAATTATTTTAAATGTGACCCATACAGAATTATAAACGAAGATGCACAATAAGACATTTAACAAATAAATAATGCAACAAATTACCCTTGAGAAGTTCAAGATTTTCCTGATATTTTCTACATCCACTAAGCATGCAATATTTATTAATTGAATGTTATTTAGATCCCATTCATGCAATCTCTTTTTATTAATCTTCTATCTGCTCGTAAATGTTAAGTCGTTTATCTACTTAAAATCTTGTTGAGAATGATATCAACGTGAAATATGAAATCGTTGTTTGGCAACCGAAATTAATGAGCGCCAGCTTCTTGAATTTTAGTATCTCAATCTATATTTTCATTCAGATATGTTGGAGAATTATTTTTCCGATTGAAATAAATCTCATAATGAAAAATATAAGATATTTGAAAAAAACCTGTTAATACCGAATTTTTTCAACGCCCGATTTATACTGGTCGGCCTGTATCTTGGGCAAACAAGGTTTGACCTGTTCCTGGTTGAGTAATTATGTACCTCTGCGTGAGAGGTGAATTGGTCTAGATTTGAACGAACATGAAGAATTTGTGAGAAGATATACATTGATGGTAGACTCATTATTCTATTTGTGATAAACGATGGTTTACAGTGATCTAAGTACCTGGCTCCAGACAGAACTCTAATCGCTCTCTTCTGCAATTTGAATATTCTCTCCGAACTCGCGGAATTGCCCAACAGTATGACCCCGATATGATATGACTGAATGGAACAAGGCAAAATACGTAGACCTGACTATTCTATAACCGAATCGGGCAAATCGCATTTTCCTGATCAGGAAGATGATGGAAGAGAGTTTTCCAGCTAGTAAGTCTGTTTGTGGCTCCCAGGTGAGAGAGTCATCGATGGTAATTCCCAGAAGATTCACTGTTCAAGGTGACAAGGTGTGATCCTCAGGAGGAATCATGATTGATTGAGTTTTTCGTCTATTGTGCAATAACTTATTATCCTGGAACCACATATGCGCCTTCGAAACTGCGACTTCCCTCGAATCAGTCACTTAACGGACATCAGTGCCAGAGGCTATGATCGTGGCATCGTCCGCGAACAAAATGCAATCAAAGGGATCGAAATAGTTCGAAAAATCATTAATATGAATGAGAAACAGTAGAGGCCCCAAAACATAACCCTGGGGAACCCTGTGATTTATCGGCAAGAATTAGGAGACGGCACCACGAACCGACACGCACTGAGATCGACCCGACTAGTAGGAGGCTAAACGCCTCAATGGTATTCCTCTGAGTCCTTTGTGCACAACCATATCGAAAGCTTTCGTTGAGTCGCATAGCTCCAGGTCAGTGATCGCACCATCCTCCAAGCCAGACACAGTCTTCTCGATAATGCAGAGAACAGCTCCAATTGTAGACCGACCACATCGAAAACCGAATTATGCCGAGGCAAAGACCGAATTTTTTTCAAAGAGGTCATGAATCTTGTTTTCAATAGATGTTCGAATACTTTCGCGGTGAATGCTCCTCCATGCACCGATTAAACAATGTAAAAAGGAGAAGCTCTATGATCTCGCACACGAATTTGATAATCTTACTTTTCATTCCATACACATCAAGAGATGAAGAATTTGAGAGTCTCATAATATCATTCCGCAGCTCCTCAACGGTAGTAGGGGCGAGGAACAAGGTGTAACTTCCTCAACCAGCTGTTGACCTACCGTAGAAAAGTATTCATTGAATTCCCTTGGAGTAACAGAATCTGGAATTATATCCTTTTTCCCTTTGTTTCGTTCATCATTGGTAAGACGACACGAGTCCCTAGCTAGATTACCATCGTTCGATGGGATTGAGATTTGAACTTCGTCCAGGCGACACCATTGAGGTGAATTAGTAATTATGAAAGTAGTTTCTAATGATATGAACTTGGTGAGGTTATCTTGCGTTATCAAGCATACACAAAAAGTTTTCACCCATGTTTGCCTCAAATGGTACAACATATTCTTCTGAAATATCTGTAACGTACTTCTAAACATTTAGGGTTCCATAATTTTACGATGACCAAATCAGTGCGTGCGTTCGAAGGAATTCTTTATACACGATTCTGAACATCCACCAAAACCATAGGTAGGTAGAAAATTGCACTAGGCATATCTCTCATTTTGATGTCTTTACCCTAAAGAACGTCGATTAAAATGCAAAAAATCAAACCTCGACCCATCTGTAAACAAAACTGTCTCCCAGTCAGCTTCTAACCAATAGAATAAAGTAAACGCATATGGACGAAAAATTGCATGGTTGGTTCAGTAGCTTTCTCCTCAGTAGATCAATTCGAGAGGTAGTTGATAGTGTAAAGAGTGAATCTTTTCAGGTTATTGCAGGAGTACTTTTGGGTTCCATACTCTATCTAACTCTTCTTCTATTGCAGAATAATGATTCGCTCAGGTCTTGTGGAATTTGTGGAGCGGCAATACGTTTCATGCCCAAACAATCGTTTAAAATGGTATAAACTGATTCGCGAAACACAGAAAGTTCATTACCTATCTCTCTCACACTCAATTACCATTTCCTTCGCTTATCGATGTTAAATTCAATTGAAGATGTTGATGGCCGATCAGAGCGAGTTAATTCTTCCACCACTTCTCGGCCGTTGTTGAATGACCTATACCACTTATATGCACGTGTTTCTGATGAAGTCGATTCATCGTAAGCCTTCTGTAACATTTTCAGCGACTGTAAACACGAAATTCCATTTGCAATACAAAATTTGAAACAAATTCGTTGTTCGATGTTTATCCCTTGTAAAAATCGCAAAATGCACTTGTGGGAACTGACAAAATCTAGCACTGTACTAAATGACAGATCGCGTTGAAACTCCGTGTCAGTATAGAAAACAGCTGTGCCAACTTAGCAACAACTAAAATTTCGACAATCGTTTTAAGCAGATTTTCTAAATAATCAATTACTGGTACTTCTTTGACAGAATGTATTATCAGCTATAAATGTCTCAATTTCATTTTGTAACCCTTAGAACATGAAAGACATTATTACAGATTATAATGTAAAAAATAACTTCCAGGAAGATTTCATATAAAAGTATATAATGCTTTCATTTTCCTAGTTATATCAACCGAAAGTTATTTGAGGTTCTTTGTGGAATATAAAGGGAATGCGGAATTAATTGCACAAAGGGAAAGAGAAATTGAGTGACATAAGAGAAGGGTGTGATTTCAATGAAAGTGAAAAGCAGTCACCAATTTTTGATCTTAAAATACAATATCGAAGCTTTCTTTCGATCAATGGAATTTTGTGCATACAATAGCTCATACAAATTCTGCATGTTAATTACTTATTATTTCATCGACACCTACTCCATTTTTTATGACAGAAGTTGAATGGGGAACGAACGAGAACGAAAGTTGAAAACCATTCACAAAAGAGAAAACGATCATTTTTGTAAACTTTGTTATCTAATGACTATTTTCATTATCATTTCATAGTATTAGATACAAACGAGTTGAATAGTTAATTGATTCGGTCGTTAATAGTTAAATCATGATAATTATTTAAAGATATCAAATATATACCAATAAGCCAGGCTGTTCTGGCCGTTCAGAAGATTATCACTTTGCTGATTTTGTTGGAGTTTTCGAGGGATTGAGTTATAGGTGGAAAATGATGGCCTTTCCGATAAAATGTGGAGCGAAATCAGATTCGCCGGTTATTGGTATGTGATTGATGCTCTTTGTATCTGGTTTTGGATGAACAATCAGTCTGACCTATATAAACGCCTTTAAAATCTATACTAGACAACTTGTAAACTCAAGTATTGTCGAATCTATCAGTTTTATCTTTACTATTGAGAAATTCTTCGAGAAGTTTCATGTGTGCTCTGAAAGTTACTTCCTTATGCTGTTTTGAAATGACATTTGTAATCTTTCCGCCGATAGTGCTAAAATATATTAATGAAATGTATGTAAATGTATTAGTTGATTCTATACGTCGGTAAATATTATGATATGCTACTTGTGTTTGTTACTTTCTGATCATTCCGTTTTTTAAATTTGGGGAATAATCATTGTTCTTAGCTTTTTCTTTGATAGTAACCATTTCCCGGGACATATTTTCTTCGGATTATGGCAGAGAGAAAGCCCTATGAGTCATTGATTTGAACGCTGCTTATTTATGAAAGTTTGGGTGTGTTGAGTTATAAGGTTTATGAAAAGGTGGATTTTCGATATATATCAAAATGAATTATTTTTATGAGTGAATGGTATCAAGTTTCCTCTTTATTTTGAATTTAATTTTGGGATTAATGCTATCGATGTAAGTTGAAAATTGATCTTCTTGTCTAGTGGTTTCTATAAAACATGCTAAGAAATAGTCTACATATTTATACCAAATATGAACTAATTTCGATTTGGAGGAATTGAATATGATCTTGTTGCTAATATTAGGAATATAGTTAGTTGGAAATTTTCTGTTGGATTTCTCAGTATGCAACGGAAAAATGCTCGGCAATAAAAGTTCATGTCGTTTTTTCTTATTGAGTTATCAGTTAGCTGTCCATCACCGTTTTTGAAACGACGGAAGCAATCACGGTACATTGTTTCACTTAGAGCAGCATCTCCGTTAACTTTTTGGAGCACTCTACGAGCTTCTGCGCCATTTTCTTGGAATGAAAGAATAAAATCAACAATTTCCGATTATTTGGCACAAAATCAGACATTTTCTCACAACGCGAAAACAAAATCACTAATGTGTCACAGTGGTTTGTTTACCATATGTCTAAGCTTTGTTCAAGACGTTCTTGATATGTAAAAATCGACCAGCACTTACTACTGGAGCCATCTATTGACTTAGTTGCGCACCTAATAACACTCTAAGTAATGATATATATCGAGCACCCATATTATATTTGCATCCCTTTTGACTCAACACACCCAAAATCTCTCGATGTGTTTAATGCAATGATTCATAGAGCTTTCTCTCGGTCATTATCCGAAGAAAATGTGTCCAAGGAAATGTTATCTTTTAAAGAAAAAGCTGAGAAAAATTGTTATCCCTAAAATATAATAAACGGAATGATCAGAAAGAAACAAATACAAATAGCATATTATAATCATGAACCACGTATAAAATCAACTGATGCAGATAAATACTTTTGAATAACAATTTCTGTCCATCAGCGAACGATTGAAAATCTCATTACAAAACAGCATATCATAGAAACTTCCAAAGCCCACATGAAACTCTTCCAAGAATTTTTCAATAGTGAAGATAAAACTGATAGATTCGACAATACTGGAGCTTACAAGTTTTCCTGTATGAATTGTGAAGGCATTTATTTAGGTTCGACTGGTCGTTCATTCAAAACTAAATACAAAGAGCATCATTCAGATGAAATAAACCCAATATATTGTCTTCTATCTGAAATGTAAGAGACGCCTATGTATTTTTAAGTATTCATTGAATCATCCGAAACGTCTAGCTCAGATAAATTATATTTCCATTTAAAATTTATGAACATTAGAGCTATGTTATTATCAATTCAAATAATACAATTATTCCAGTGAAATTCCTTCGAAATATTATTCCCAATCACCAATATATTGATTCATTTATTCACGTACCGAACGCAACAACTAAACTATTAGAATATCTAAATCAAATGTTTACTAAGTCCAAAGTAAGGAGAGCTAGAAATCGGATAATTCTAATGAACGGTACTGACTGCTTTAGACAGTGAAATACATAAATATATAAGAATTGTTAGATAGAAGAAAGTTACTAGAGAGTCCTAAAGACATATTCAGCCGTGTGGTTCCTCACAAGACTTTTTCTCTTATATCAGTTGTAACGTTCATTTCATTTCTAATCAATTATGATATTTATAACCACCCTTTATTTTAAATGAATGAACGTTATGAGAATTCCTAGGTACTGTTCCTAACGATTCGAGTCGGCGTATTAGGGTAGTCAACTGTTTTTTATATACTCATCTGTTGCGAGTTGATTTCATTTCATTCAGAAGCCATTTAGATCAAGGTGAATTTTCATTTATTATTTCTTCCAATTAAATGTAGATTCAATTTGATTTTCTGAATATTTTCATATCGAAAATTCTGAAAGAAAACTATTAATTTCAGGCTTCTAAGTTATTACTTCTAAGTTCTAACTTCTAATATACAAACTTGAATTACTCAAATACATATTCCCGAATAAGGAGTTTGTGCATTCCATTGAATGGATTCAGATCGCGGGGATAGCATCTAGAAACTCCTTCATATACAGTTGCATTGGAATTTCTTATCGAACGAAACCACTCTGATACCAAGGCATTGTTGAACATAGTTCGAAACTCTTCGCCTCCTGATATTCATCCACAGCCTTTAGCTGATTTCATCCAAGGGAGATATCACAAGGAAAATCCAGGTGTATACGTTCCTTTTAATTTCTTACTGTCACAAAACCTTAAGAAGTTATTGCACTTATTTCGCTTGATCATATCTACAAATTCAACTGCAAGACCTCAGAAAATCAATAGATTACTCCTGATGACTTCAGTAAATTCATATTCATTTTTTCTATCTTCTAGTATATTTTATAAAAAATATTGTGAGGTATGTAGCTACACTAAGAGTTCGGCACTGTACCAGAAATGTGCATATTTCATTGCAAACTGTTAGCTCAGAGAAGATGATATAAGACCAAGGGTGGCTTCTACCGGCCCACGTCTCACCAAAGAGCATGGAGTTGCAAGATTTCAGTTTGCGAGGAAACATGGGGAACGGTATCAGCAATGCAATATCCAGCAAACTAAAAACTTCGGAGGGGGCTCAGTAATGGTGTGGGGAAGCATTTCTTTTCATGGTCGAACTGAGTTAGTCCTAGTGAATAATGGAAGAATGACAGCGGCATCGCAGATATCCTTGAACCCCATGTTGTACCATTTGGCCCATTGATTGGCGAAAACTTCATTTATATGCATGATAATGCTCGGCCTCATGCAGCTAGAGCAGTTACAGAATTTCTGCAAAATGCCGGAATTGATATTTTAAGATGGCTAGCCAGAAGTTCCGACTTGAATCCCAAAGAACATGTTTGGGACAACATGGGGTGGCAAATTCAGCAACTTAGGATGCCTTGTAGAACACTCCAACAACTAGAAAATCTGCTTCCTGAAATTTGGAACTCAGTGACTCAAGAGTACATCCAAAATTTGTTTGAGGGGCTTCCAAGACGTATACTGGCAGAAATTAGGGCCCGAGGAAGAAACACTCGATTTCGAAAATGATTACTATTCATTCAATGCTAGTTGATTGGTCTCTTCGCGAATGTTTGAAGATGGTAGTATTTTTTAATTTTTCATTAACTCGAAAATTGTTGATATTTTTCATTATAAACTCATCTCTTTTGAATGATCGAATAATTGTATTTACAATAGATGCTTATATCTATAAGTTTGATGTGTGTCAGAAAAAACAATTATGAAAAACAAGCGAATAAATTGAATACCAGTGAAAAAAACAGACTATGCCCGTTCCTTAATCAGGCATCTAAACTACGATTGCCCCTAGTGAAGTGTGAGCTTAGGATAAGTAACAGGGGAACCATACTACCTTGCGTATGATTCAATAAACGAGTGAAAAAACCTGAGGAAAAAACTCGTTTCCCTGTCGCTATTGCACTAGCAATAGCTTGTCTGTTTATGTTGTGTTAGTGTACTTAAAGAGTACCAAAGATTTTTCTGCTTAGCAGCTTCATTCTCTCATTCTCATCTTACACTCCATGATTTCCAGACGAAGACAAGGGTGAAAGGAAGAGGGTTTGGGATAGGAATCTGTAACAATGGAAACAAAAAAACAGCAGAAAAATATTTCAATAACCATACCTGATTCTTATATGTCTAAACACACTTGAGTCAAAGAAAAGATTTTACGTAGCAAGCAAGGCCATAAAAAGGACTAAGGAGATAATCAAAAAGTACATAACCTGCGATATTTCCCCTTTCGCGGAGATGTTCTTCAGTCGAGTGTGAGACTCCTGGAACACAATCACTTCCTTGTTCTTGCTTCAAACTCATCAAAAATAATCCCCTCTCTGTTTGACCTAGGGAGCCCTGATATTTCTTATTAAAGAATTATATTTCTCTGGCTTCTTTTATTCAATACAATTCGAATTCATAGTTGGAGGAAATATCACACTCTTTTTAAGTAATGAGACAGTGGCGCCCTAAAAATTAAATTTATTTGAGATCTGAAAAAATATACATCACCCCCACCCTGAAAATCGTAACAATAAAAGAGCTGCCGTTCGCACAGTTATAAGCTACCCGCAGTTAGAAAAAATTAGGTTAGACAGTGAAGTGGAATAAAATATAAGTAAAAAGGTTTCATTTCTATTCTCCCCTTTCCCGACCCATTACACAGATTACAATAACCAGAGAACCGACGAATCTACTTTCGCTTCACATTGTATTGAAAATGGCCATCATTTTCCACTCATAGATCAACTTTAAATTATTCCCAGAATACCTGAAGGACGAAAGTTAGATTTCTTACAACTCATCGAGATTTTCAAACTCCAACAAACTCTCCATATAGAATATTTTCTGAACGACCAGTATGGCCCAGTTTATTCGTTCATATTTGATATATTTAAATGATATAATTCGTTTATTACTTCTTGTTTGCATCCTTATTAATTTTATATCTACCTGTTCATATGTATGTATGTATTTTCAACTTTAATTCAGTACTTGTTGCCTGCTGAAGATGGTCGAGAGTCAAAATTCCAATGCTGAATTTTAATAAATCTCTTCTGATAGTATAATACATAGCTTAATTTCTTATTATGATAAACGAGTTGATTGATTGATTATTCAACTTCATCGAAGCTTTTTTCTTTATTTTTGTGCGATAACTTTTAAATTTCGGGGTCTCATAACGTTCTCTTCTCGTTTTCATGACTAAGTGTGAAAATTGTGAACAATGTTTGTAAAAGCCTTTATTGATGTTCCAAGAGTTATTTCTCCGATGCCGTTGAACCACAAAACATTCATTTCATCTGACACAACCTTAATGAGATACATTCATATCAGAATTATTGCATTGCTGTTCAGTTGGTGAAAAAATGAAATAAAAAGTAAGAATTAAAACTGAAATCTGAGTATATCATTGACAGCAGTTTGTGTTTCAGCCGCACACAAATTCGTTTACCCATGTCAAGTTCAAAAGAACTAAAATGAGGCCGGAAATACGGTTAATATTACCTAAATGAAATTTGGTGAACCTTCAACGAACTCATTTTGGGTCCCACCCCATGAGAGACTTATTAGTAACACCAGATTATGCATGTGTTCATCAGGTCATTAAAAATTTGTCCTTCCGAGAATCAGACCGCCTCGTGTCATTCATCTTGAATCTTCGAGAATTATGACGTTGGGCAACTTGGGAGGAACAACACCCTTTTATTTATACGTGAGAACAACATTTTAATATAAAACTTCGATAATAAAAAAACAAGTACTGTGTTTTAAGGAATTTTACTTAATAATTGCGATTCGTTACGCGTTTCACTACACCGTAGCTTCTTCAGACGAATGAATATACAGAAAAATATAAATGAGAATATAACTATAAATGTTCTTGAGTAATTAAAAGCTTATTGGGTTGCTTCTTCTTGAGTGGTTATTTATGACAGGTATATCCAATAAAATTAAGGAATAGATTGCTCCCCGAAAAGATTCAATAGAGGTGAAGGGCTTAAATCGACTTGTTCATTGATGAGTCTACATGAGTGTTTGTATTTATTGATTTCTAAAGTTTCCCAAAGATCTACCTTCCAAGATTTATTATCTGTATACAAAATTTCAAACTGTGGGTCGAGAGAATGATTATTTTCTAAGAGATGATTCGCGTAATTTGAATCTGATTTTTTATTTGAAAAACTGCGTTTATGTTCCGATATTCTAATATTAAAATTTCTATGTGTTCTACCAATGTAGAAATTATCACAGTCATTGCAATTCAATCGATAAACACCTGATTTATTGTTTTTACCTGGTTTGGTTTTATTATTTTTATATATTTGCCTAAATTATTATTAGTTTGGAAAGCTATGTTGAAATTATTGCTACTTAAGAATGATATCAGTTTCTCACTTGTAATGCCAACGTAGGTTAAGGTGTTGAATTTTTGTCTCAATTTATCGACAGGGTAAACTTCATTCAATGCGATTCTACTTTGTTTTTATTTAAAATATTATTTATTAGTTTGGGATTGTAACCATTATTTTTGACTATTTATTTAATCAAATTTAGTTCTTTGTTGAAATTTTCTGGTGATAACGGAATGTTAATCAATCTTTGAATAAAACTATTGAATGCTGACATTTTATGTTGATATGGATGACACGACGAGTTATTAATTATAATATCTGTATGTGACGGCTTATGGTAAATTGCGAAAACATGTTTTCCATTTTCATTCGAAATTGTTACGTTTAAGAAATTTATTGAATTATTGCTTTCTATTTCGGTTGTGAATGCAATTTTTGGATGAAATGAATTTATATGATTTTCGCAAATTTTCAACTGTCTATCTGTTCCTGTGAAGCAAATAATGATATCGTCTACATAGCGATACCAGTATAAACAATATTTACTGAGTGGATGATTATGAATTAATTTCTCTAAGTTATTCATGAATATTTCTGCTAACAAAGGACTTAACGGATTGCCCATAATCAAGCCGTCTTCAATAGTATAATATTTGTTATTGAAATGGAAATAATTTTGATCTAAACAAATTTGTAATAATGAAAGAATATCTGATTTAATGATAGTATGACATGATTCTTTTCTAATAATTCTTCAACTAAGTAATACGTATCTTTCGGAGGAATGTTGGGAAATAGATTCTTAACATCGAAAGAAATGAGTTTGGAATTAGGTGGTATAATGGTATCTTTGATATTGGCAATAAGTTCGTATGAATTTTTGACCGAAAATTTAGATTTAAAATTGCAATGTTTTATTAGCAAGTCGTTGAGGAATTTTGAAAGTTTGAACGAAGGTGCCGTTACATAAGAAACAACAGGTCTAATAGGGTAATTAGGTTTATGAAGTTTTATCAACGAATATAATTCGGGGGATTGTGGATTGGAGTTAATGAATTTATATTTTTCGTGGTCTGTAATTAATGATTTTGCTGTCGAAATTATGTTTTTAACCACTTTCTGAAATTTTGCGGTAGGATCCTTAGTTGATGTTATATAGTTTCCGGCTGTTAAGAATTCTTCAGTTTTAGAAATATAATCGATTTTACTAATCGCGATGACGGTGTTATCTTTATCTGCTTTAGTGAATACTAAATCGTTCTTGGTACTATTTTCACGAATTGTTTTTATTATCTTATAATCGGAATTGCAATGAAGTGATAATTTCGAAAAGTCTTCTCTGATGATTTTTGCTATTTGATGTTTGGCTAAAATATTATCTTTGGAGTTTTTGAGAATGATTTCGGAGTCTATGCCTAACTGTTCAAAATTAGTTTCATTATGTTTTGGATGTAAATTATGTTTGAATCCTTTTTCTAATAGATCTTTTTGTGGTTGTGTAAAATCGGTATCAGTTAAATTAGGGAATCTGTCAAAAAATTTATGGTCTGAAAAGTTATCAGTTGAAGGTTTGGGTGGAGAAATTTTGAATTTAAGTGAATTCAACTTTTTTTGTTGTTGCTGAAACTTTTTATGAATTAAAATTCTGACATCGTATCTGTATTTAGAGTCTAAAATATCAAACTCAACAGGGTGCAATCTAAACAATAATTCCGTATGGATTACCTTCAAATATATGTTTGCAACGTCCCTCCTGTTGTACTGGATCTTCATATCCTCTTTGAGCCATATGCGTTGGCCTTTCTCGATTGCTTTTCTTGCTGGTCCACTGTTGTTATGTGTCTTCAATCGTATGTAATTGGGAGTCAACCTGTTTTTCAAGCACATTGAGTAGAACCATATATTCTGAGTGTGAACTGCACAACTATATGAGGCTGCCTTGGCCTATGGACTCGAGATGAACCTGGATAAAACGAAAGCTATGAGTCCTGAAAATTTAAGAATCAGTATCGGTAACCACGAGATCGAAAATGTTATAGAATACATTTATCTAGGGCATAAAATCGTCAAAGGTAAGAAAAATCAAACCTCTGAAATATCGAGAAAAATTGGACTAGATTGGGCTGCATTTGGAAGACTGGGTCATGTGTTGAAATCTCGAGAACAACCGCGCGTACGCCAACAAACTCCAGGTGACACAACGAGCAATGGAGAGATCGATGCTTGGCGTTAGTTTGCGAGATAAGATCAAAAATGAGGAAATGAGACGAAGGACACGCGTAACGGACATTTTGAGAAGAATAGCGCAACTCCAATGACGCTGGGTTGGACAGGTAGCTCGCCAAGAACCAAATAGAAGGACTCGTAGAATAATGCTATGGCGCCCAAGACAAACCAAGAGGAGTGTTGGTAGACCTCCGAAACGATGGCGGGATGATATCCAGAAACAGCAGGAAAAAATTAGGTTCAGATTGCCTTAAATAGACAGAGATGGAAAGATTTGGAAGAGGCCCTTGTCCAAGAGTGGATATCCACAGGCTGAAGAGAAGAAGAAAGTTCACAACAATTTTGATGCTCCTTTTAAAACTAGTTCAAATAGAATACCAATCCGCTTAGTCTCCACGTTTATAAAATGTATAGTATCATTATTGATTTTGTTATTTTCTCAATAATAAATATTAATGAAAAGTGTTTACTTAGTATTAACAATTCGTTATTGTCTTCTGATTTTATGATGACAGTTGACTATAAATACATCATTTATATTCAATGGTGTTCACACTTTTCCATGCTATAATCTTCTGAATTGTATTGCAACTTCATCATTATTTCACTTTATTGGGCAGTGTATAATCTTCTCTCAAAGAGATTACATAAGTGAAGTATGATCTCTTGAACCTTATTGTAAATCACACGTAAACAGCGAGGGAGTGAGAAAGGTATTGATGGAAATTATGAATACACCAAGGGCTATAATTGCCCGGGCGCTCTTACCGATAATAACGGATATTTAATACTTATTAAGTAGGTGAAATGGGACACCTGTATATGTATACAAAACCTTTATTGACCGAGGATATTGTCTTGTTTCACGGTCGTTATAAATACATTCTTTTTAGATTATCTGCTGACTAGATATGATTACATTGAGTCAATATGTCTTCAAAGCTATTTTGTAAGACTACAGGTCGCATGGGATAGTCACTTGATAGTAATTCTTTGAATCAACAACTCAAAATAGTCAGGAAGCTTCTGAAAATGAAATATGTGCGATCATGCACATTTGTATTGAAATGTTTCATAATGATAAAACAATTTCAGGAGCTATTAACAAATTAAAGCATTCAAAAATAATCATAGACCCAGAAATATCCAATTATTCGTATACTTGAAAACTGGGAAATAACAGAAAATTTAGTTGTCTTCTGCAAATCACTCTTCCACCTAACGGAAATTACAGAACGTAGTCCTCAAGGATCCATTTTGAGTACAACCCTCCTTCTTGTAGCAATTAATGACATACTACTGTGTCCAAAAGGCGATATTTGAAGTCAAACTGCGCGCGCGAATTGATATGGAGTACTGTTTTTATTTTCAGGTTGATATCTGTGCCAAGGTTCACATCAAAGTGTTCATTAGTGGTTGGGATACGCTTCGTTTTGTAAGATCCTAAAAACGAATGTTTCAATTCTTATAATGTCTGCATTTGTTGTGCAAAAAATTTGCATTAAATTTTGTTTGCTGATTCATTGAGGATGGTGCAAAAAGCCTTTGATGATGATGCTATGACGGAAAAAATATTTCATCATCATCATCTGTCAACCATCCTAGTCCACTGCTGAACATAGGTCTTCCTCAACGATCTCCATTCCTCGCGATTTTGGGCCGGATTTATCCAGTTCGTACACACTCGCTTGATATCGTCTTTCCAACGAGCTGGTGGACGTCCTCTACTTCTGTGGGCTTCATCTCTGGGACGCCACTCCAAAAGACGCTTTGTCCATCTACCGTCCGTGGTTCTTGCTAGATGACCGGCCCAGTTCCACTTTAAATTAGCAACTCTCTCGAGAGCATCCTGGACTCTAGTTCGTTGGCGTATGATATGGTTGGGAATTCTGTCCCGTAGTGTTATGCCTGACATAGCTCTCTCCTCTCCATCTTACGCTGAGCAACACATATTTCATTAGCTGATTTCTTTGTTAGGGTCAGGGTTTCTGCACCGTCAAAACTGGTAAAACGCATTGATTGTATACTTTACGTTTCAAACAAATCGGTATCTCTGATTTGAACAGATCTCTCAGTTTTCCAAATGCAGCCCATGTCAGCCTTATTCGCCTTCCTATTTCTGTTGTTTGGTTGTCCCTGCCTATAGTTATCTCATGCCCCAGATATTTGTATGACGTTACTTGTTCAACAATTTCACCATCGATGGAAACTGGTTGGCTTGGTACTAAGTTGGTCATCATCTTAGTTTTCGACATATTTATCTTCAATCCGATTTTACTGGATTCCTTAGACAACTGCAAGAGCATCTCATTTGCATCATCTAATCTGTTTGCTATAATGACGATGTCGTCGGCGAAACGAAGATGACTTAATCGCTCACCATCCACATTTACTCCCCTCTGATCCCATTCCAATTGCTTGAACATATATTGCAATAGGTTTGTGAACAACTTCGGGAAATAGTATCACCCTGTCTTACTCCACGTCCGATCCTGAATTTTTCTGTAGAATTGTGAAGGCACACTTGTGAAGTGGCATGCTCATATATATATTTAATGATGGCAGTGTATCTATGATCTATTCTACAGTCAGCCAACGCTTTAAGCATAATCGCCTGTATCACGGTATCGAAGGCTTTCTCGTAATCCACGAATATGAGAACCAGAGGCAAGTTGTATTCTATGCTCTTTTCAATCAAAGTCTTGAGAGTTTGGAGATGATCATTAACACCAAATGTTGCCCGAAATCCTGCCTGCTCTCGAGGTTGGTAGGAGTCCAGTTTGTTTGTGAGGCGCTTTGTTATTATTTTGGTGAAGAGTTTGTATAAGTGCGATAGAAACTTATAGGTCTATAGTTCGAGAGATTTGTGGGGTCTCCTTTCTTGTAAATAATTATTATTATAGCATTATGCCAATACTCTGGTACTTTTGTTTCAGCTAAACATTTATTGAAAAGTTTCGTTATTTCACGAATCAGATTTTCACCGCCTATCTTCAAAGCCTCCGCAACTACTCCATCTTCCCCTGGAGCTTTGTTGTTTTTCATATCTGATAGTGCCTTTCGGACCTCATCAGCTGTTATTTCTGGGAGGTCCTCCGAACCCTGATTCATAACATGAGGTGTGCGATTATCTTCCTCGTTCTCGCGATTCAGGCTTCGATACAAATTGGAGTAAAAGTCCTCGACAACCTTCACAAGTGTTATAGAGTTCCAAAATGCTCGAAAACGTATAGAAGGAGAAGAGCGTCCCGGTCTACCATCAACCTAGACCAACGAAGCTCACTTCCAAAAAATCAAAGATTAAGTGCTTGTAAATCGTCGATTAACAACCAGAGATCTTGCTGATCATGTTGGCATTTCAAAAAGACTAGTGGATACCATATTTATACTATTCGCCTTAAGAAGGTCGAGACAATTCTTGGATAATGCAGCGTTTCACACTGCATCGTTTCTTTATAACCATTTCACTCTACCCATATTGCTCCACAATCACCATCTCCACCTGATTTGCCACCGTGTCAATTCTGGATATTCAACAAACTGAGAAGTCCGTTCCGGGGATGCCGTTTTGGATCAATAGAAAATTGAAACTCTTCACATCGAAGAAGGGGCTGAGGGACATGCCAGAAGTTGACTTTAACAATTATTCTGAAGATTGGAAAATTCGTTGTATTTGCAGCGATGAAATGGATTTGAAAGAAAAATAAAGATTTTTCCAAATACATTCCCTCAAAATAGTACCGGAAATCGGTCAATAAAACACAAAATATTTATTCTTGATCCAAAATTGTATTGCCTTCAATGTAGACCAGATCCGAAATAATACATTTAGGCTAACGAATAATCCAATCATCAAAACATTTTTCAAACGCTTCTTCCGATTTCAAACAGGTATCTCGAAGTGGTCATTTCAGTTTTGGAAAAAGAAAAAGTCGGCTGGAGCCATATCAGGTGAATGGTGGCTGTGAGATGGTATCTGTTGAGTTTTTGGTCCGAAATTCATTCACAATGGTAGCCTTGTTTGATAGTGCAAAAACCACGATAATCCGATAATCGAAGAAAACAGTCATTATTACCCTGACTTTTGATCGACTTGGTTTCTTCGGTTTCGTTTTAGTTGAAAGGCACCATTGCGACGCTTGTTCATTGGTTTGCATGTCAAAGTCATTAACTCATGTCTAACCACCAGTTAAAATGCTTTTCATGAATATGGGGTTCACTCGTTCTAGCATGTCAGTGATCTTTAAGCGGTTCAATTTTTAAAAAATTCAGGTATTTTGGAACTAGTCGATCGGCAATGCATTTCATGTCCAAACGATCGTTTGAAGTAGTGTGAATTGATTCGTGTGGCACAGAAAATTCAATGCCTTTCATACTCCGACTTAAATGACGATTTTCAATTACCGTTTCCGTCACTTTATCGATGGTAATTTCAGTTGAAGGTGTTGATGTCCGACTAGAGCAAGGCAAATCTTCCCCACACGTCCGCTGTTGAATGCACTGTACCACTGTGTTCACAGTAAGCTTTCTGTACCATTTTCAGTGATTCGGCACACACTGCGAAACACAGTTGTAAGAACTGACGAAATCGAGCATTGTAAACAAACTACACACAACCAAATTCATATGGAATCACCCGATATTTTGAATAGAACCTCAGCGATTTTGGAAATTTCCAAGGATTGTTAGAATTGATCCTTTTTGAGATATTTCAATTGAAAAGAGAAATAAATTCAGGTTTATTTTAAGGAACAAATAAAAGAAAACAAGAGACTCTTTCCGTATGTAGTAAAAATATTGAAAATTGTTTTCTCACGGAATAGGTGTTTTTTTCTCGACCTCAGTAGCTTGTATTACCTCCTCTTGCTCTGATACAAGCCTGAATCCGTCTAGGCATGCTTTGGATTAGGTTTTCGACCTCCTGTGTGGTGATATTCTGCCACTTTTCTGCGGCAGCTTGAATGAGCTGTTGTGGGATTCTTGAATTATCTGTGCGAGATCTAATTTTCCTTTTGAGATTATTGCATAAATGTTCAATAGGATTTAGGTCTGGAGTGCAAGCTGGCCAGTCCAAATTCTCTCTGTTTCAATATAATTTCACGAGAGGTTGCTGTGAAATTATCACTGTGGGCACCTCACTATGGGCTCCAGCACTAGGTCCACGTAATTTCTAGCCGTTACACTCGTAGGAAACGAAATCAAATCTGTTTTGCCTCCCAGCATAATGCCACCACAAAACATCACACTGCCCCCTTGATATTTCGGAATTTGTCTTGCTGCTTGGAGTCTAGGTTGTCTTCCGCGACCCCTTAAAACCCAAATCCCCCGTGTAAAGGAAAGATCGCGTTCAAACCTTGCAATAGACGTGTACAGTATTATTGTACCATCGTTTCAATGCCTATCATTGAAATTTCACCACTGTAGATACAAAAGTTATTTGGAAGACGGAAGGCATTTCTTATTCGTTCCTACAGCTCCGTTTTGCGTTTTAGAAGCATGGTTGTTCATCTTAGCGTAAACTTGGTGTTTGATTGATGTTTGTAATCGAATTTTGGGTATGAAGATTGGGGTGAATGAATATTTGGGAGAATTTGTGAGCGTTAGGTTGATCGTAGAAATTTAGACTATCCATGAAGGGGATGCTAACTGATATGGGAATGAGAGTTTGAATTATTTAATTGAAATATTATTCTGTTAGAGAATATTCAGGAAGAAAACATCAAGGAGCGTTAGATATTAGATTTATTTCCAGAGATTCTAGATACATAAGACAACTATAAATATTCTCGACGTAGATCTTGAGATGGTTCTTTTAGCAGAACTCTGAGGATCTGAATTGGGTCAGAGCGAGACATTTCTGATATAGTATTTATACCTGTATATTGTACTATGCCTAATTTTATTAGTATACTTAAATTAGCAGAGGGACCCATAGGGATTTTACTTCGAATTAAAGTTCTGTATCAGTGTAGGAGATTATTTGAATTGTCACCCCAAGAGAAATTCAAAACAGATTGACAAGATTCGAGAACACTATCAATGTGTTTGTGCCATGTCAGCTGACTATTGGAAGTAAGACTCAAGAAATTTGTGATATCATTTGCCAAATGGGGTTCCCCATTGAATGTAGAGTTTAGCTTATCGTTCGAAATTTTTTTGTTAAACAAAACAATGCATTTTTTCTGGAGAAAACAAAAAGCCCGTGTTTCTCGACAATTACTGTAGTTCATCATTGCCGTCTGGAGAAATGATGATGTGTTGTTTTTCATAAATGTGGTGTATAGTGCTAACTCATCGGCGTGAAGGCTTGCTTCAATAAGCGTGTTGATCTTTTTAAGCACTTACATACTATCAAAAAGTACCAGAATTGATCATTTAAGAAATCTGCTTAAAACTATTGTCAATATTTTTGTTACTGCTAAGCAACAAATTGCCTTAAACAGAAAATAGCTAATCAAAAAGCATATACAGGAAAAAGAAATAGATTTGGAATGCTAGAAACACCCAGCTCAAGTCTGTAGTACCTACTCTGTTAACCAAACTTCATCAACAGATCAACAATAATAGAAGAGACCCAATAAAAGTAAATCGGTCTTGAGAATAGGCCAAACAGCATTGACACACAGCCACCTTATGGTGCTAAACCACCTAATATTTGCGAAACTTCAGGTTTAAAATAATTAGAGCTCATATTTTGTGCGAGTGTCTCAAATACACAGTTGAGCGCAGTTGAGGGGGAAATACTTCTTCCTTCTTCTTCTTCCTCCAACTTTATTTTAGGCGAAACCGCCTGTTTATTCTTCGGTCGTTTGTCTGTTACGGAACGTTCAAGTTGTCACTCCACCTTTTTCGTGGTCGTCCCACGCTTCTGCGCCCCAGTGGAGATCTATCACGGGCGATTTTCACTATTCTTCTGTCATCCATTCTGTTTATATGGTCATTCCACTCCTGTTTTCTGTTCAATACCCAGTTGTTAATGTTGTCCACCTTGCACATGTTTCTAATATTCTCACTCCTCTCTCTGTTGAGCAGTGTTTTCCCGGCTATCCTGCGAAGTACCTTCATTTCGGTTGTCTCCAGTAGTCGCCTGGTTTTTGTTGTTTCTGGTCTAGTTTCTGCAGTGTATGTCATAATGGGCCTTACAGTTGCTTTGTAGATTCGTGCCTTGGCTTCAATTCCGATATGCTTATTGCGCCATATTGTGTCATTCAGACATCCTGCTACTCTTGTTGCTTTTGTTGCTTGCTCCCTTACCTCCGCCTCGACACCTCCGTAGCCCGAAATCTCTATGCCGAGATATTTAAATTTCATTTCCTGCTGGATAGATTTACCATCAACCTCAAGCTTGCATCTCAATGGTGTTTTCGATGTAGTCATGCATTTTGTTTTAGAGGCAGAAATTATCATATTAAACGATTTGGCTGTACGGTTGAACTGGTGTAGGAGGCGCTGTAAATCGTCTTCATTTTCTGCAATCAATACAGCGTCATCGGCGTAACACAGGATAGTTATCTCTTTGTCCCCCATTTTGTAGCCCCTCATTCCTCTTACTTTTTTGATTATCTCGTCCATGATGATGTTGAACAGAAGGGGGCTTAATCTCCTTGACGAATACCCCTTCTCACTGGTATCTGTGTGGTAAGCTCCCCGTCTAATCTTGCCTGGATCTTGTTCGCAGTATATATATTTTCGATAGTCTTTATTATATTACGTGGGATTTGCCTGTTGTAGAGCAGATGTATAATGTCTGATAATTGGACCTGGTCGAAAGCTTTGAGCAAGTCAACAAAACACATAAATGCTGGCTTATTATATTCTATCGACTTTTCTGTTACTTGTCTTATGACAAATACGGCGTCGGTGCAAGATCTTCCAGATCTGAATCCTTGTTGTTCTCAGCGAAAGAAGTGAGGCTATTTATTTTGTTTGTTATACACTTTCAGCGTGATGCTCAACAGATTTATTCCTCTATAATTCGAAGGTACTTTCTTGTCTCCTTTCTTAAACATAAGAATAGTAGTGCTTGTACGCCATTCATCTGGGATCCTGTGATGGTAAAGGATTTTTTGAATTAAAATTGTCAACTCTTGAGTAAGACGTTGTCCGCCATACTTGAGTAGTTCGTTGCTAATTCCGTCCTGTCCGGCACTTTTCCTATTCTTTAATTTTTGTAGGGCTAACTGTACGTCATCCACATTCACCTCAGCATCTTCGCTCACTATTATTTCCGGTGTACTTAGGTCTTCTTCTGTACATACTAACCTTAAAATTTCGCTATCAATCAACATAAACCAAATACTGAATTACTTTTAAGAAATAAACCCTTTCTAAAAATTGTAAGAAAACTGTCTCTCGCCACTTATTATTATGAAAGGTACCTGAGGCAATTAACGCCCTCTTAATAATAACGCCCAATCTACAGAAAACGTTCTTTAATTAGTTTAATTCGAGTCGACGCTCACGCACACTTAGAATACACCAACAGGAACACACCAACCGCGAGCGCTAGCCGCTCCCGCCGCCATCTTACTAGTGACCCGCTGTGATTCCGAGACTCCGTTCGCAGACGCCACTGTTGTGAGAAATTGCTCCACAAAACTGTAAGTTTCCATATGTTTTATTGTACATTTTTGTTTATTTCTATATATTTCATGTAGTGTAGGTTGTTCTTCTTATATCTTGTTCATATTTTAAAGAGAATCTGTATAGTTTAATGCAAAAACTTGCGAATATCAAAAACCTCAACTTAGGTATTACCGCCCAGTCAAATGACCGTTGGGCGCTATTACCATACGTGGACGCTATTGGCTACTTAATATAATTCTGCAGTAATTCTGCTCTAATAACGTTCACCTACTAATATCTGCATTGTAAAATTAAATCTTCAATGAAATTACATGTCCAGAATCTGAATTCAATATTATCTTAAATTCACTTATTTTATTATTCTTCAATTGCCTTTTCTTACAGCAAAGTATTTTGTTGATAAGTATGTACTCATTTTACAAAACACCAAAATGACACCACCTAGCCCGACGAGTAGAGAAAGAGGGAAGCCAGGGACAGAAGAAGGAAGATCTCATAATATTTTAAGTACTTAATAGTGTAGATGACAGTTACTGTCATTGTTGGGCATGATTTTTCTGCTACCTTAGGGCGCTAATGACCAATATCGTTTAATAACGCCCATTGTATTTTTAAACATAATATATTTTATATGCATATAAACATTCGCTATATTATTATTTCTTATAATTGTTGATGTCAAAACTTGAAATTCTGTGAAAAATGATTACTTTGTGCGTGTTGAGAAATGTCAAAGTTTTTATATTAAATGTTGATTAGCTTCATTCCTTGCTATCTAATAAAGAAATTTATAAATGACTCTTAGGTTTCATTAGATTATTTAACCAAAAGATTTTTTTGCTCGTGTAGCATCTGATTTTGCAAGCGGGCGCTAATCAACATAGTATTTTTAATAACCCCCAAATAAAGGGTTTTAATATTACGTTATTACGAGGAAGTTTTGAATAATTATACTTCATAATTATCATCTTTCAATTCAGAAATATATGTTTAATTTTCACATGACAAGATTGGGTTCAATTCAAAAGCATTCATATTAAAAGAAAATATTTTAAAATAGGTGGGCGTTAATTACCTCAGGTATCTTAGGTAATGTATTTTGTATGTACTGTATTTTCCGCTAACAACCCATGGTGGTTAATGCGACTATTTTGAAATGAAAAAATTGGGATGAAAAGAAAATTCAATTTTTGCAAATAGTTGACGAGAAAAATCCACTCAACAAGTTGGTGCTATTTCTCACAACCCAGCTTTGAATATCAAGTGGCTTAACAATAATTTTGGTGATTAATGAATCTTCAAACGATTATGTTTCCACCTTACAAATGAAATTGTTTTTGTGATTTGGTAATATAGATTTAAAAAGGCACCTATAAGCCGAATTCGAACTGAGTATCTCAAAAACTGTAGTAATCATAAAGAAAACTGAAAATTGCAACGCCCTGTATGTGAAAGTGACAATCGTGCAAATTCTTAACTGTGATTCAGAATAGCCGTGCTACTGACGAGACCGCCACTAGTCAATTTTTACACCTGCCCAAGACTCAAAGATACGAGACAATTTCGTAAAGATACACGCAATGCACTTTAGTTCGTCTCAACTATGAACGTTTCATATTCCATTACAGTAAGTCCTGAAACGAAATGGTGTTGCAAGAATCGCAATAGGTACATTCCTCGGGCATTCGTCAGAGGAAGGATGCACCACCGATTGAAACGAGTATCGCGATTTTTTCCATTCAGAAACAAAGCGATACTTTTAGCCGACCTTGGTACACCAGTATTCTAGGGATACAATATCTCTTTAATGCATTCACGTGAATAATTTCTTCCGATTATTTGTTTTCAATTTCGAAGAACTATCATGTGAAAAATGCTCGCTACGAGCTATAAACTAGTCTCGATATCGTGAGAAGAGTTTCTTCCTTTCAGGAAATCATATCGGAATCTCAAGTGTTTCACTGAATATAAGACACTGAAAATGAACGAAATAACCCATTCTTTGATAATAAAGGTGATTCATTGAAAGAAATCCTATATATTTTAGACTACAGTACAAGCTCTTAATTCGCGGGGAATATGTTCCTTAAATACGACGCGACTACAGAATCCCTCAATATGGAATGGTAATTTATATGGGATTATTGGGGATACGTTTCTAGCTGACTGATTAAAAAAAATCAATTTATTTATTTTCGATCATATTGATTAATTATTACCTCCAGGTTCAGGCAATGGTTTAAGGAATTTTGTAATTTTTTCTTGATGATAATTTTTAAACTATCTTCTTTCGCAAGTTTATTGAAAATTAGGCTTCAATTTCGGTTCCTCGACCATCTTCATCAGATCACAAGTACTGAACTGAAGTTGAAAATACATACACACATAAACAGGTAGACAAAATTGCAAACAAGACGTTATAACAAATTATTTATGATAAAATCAGATTTTACTTACAGATATCGAATGAGGGTGAATAAGCTGGGCCATACTAGTAGTTCAGAAGAGTATCTTCATGGGGGTTTGTTGGAGTTTGAAAATTTCGAAGGATTCTATGAAATCTAACTTTCGTCCTTTAGGTATTCTGTGAATAATTTGAAGTTGATCTGTGAGTGGAAAATGATGGCAATTTTCGATACAATGTGAAGCGGAACTTGATCCGTCGGTTCTCCGGTTACTGTTATCCGATTGATGCTCTTTGTATCTAGTTTTGTATGAACAACCAGTCTGACCCATATAGACGCCCCAAAATCCATACTGGACAACTCGTGAACCCCATTATTGTCATATATATCAGTTTTATTTTCACTATTGAAAAATTCTTTGAAAAGTTTCATGTGTGCTTTGAAAGTCACTTTCTTATGCTGTTGTGAAATGACATTTGCAATCTTTTAGCTGATAGGACTAAAATATGTTGATGAAATGTATTTATCTGTATTAGTTGATTCTATACGGGATCTAGCCATCCGTAGATCGAAGAAGCATACACTACCCTAGTAGTGGTAACAATCCAGCATTTATATTCTAACAGTACATACTTGCTCGTATTTTGCATCTGTTCACACAGGTTTATGTCTCTCTTTCCTTTGATATTGATGTGTTTCCTAAGCAGATAATATGCCTGTCGTAGTTTGAAACTTGACATTGACACATATTTCGCCGTAAATTTAACGTTGGAATACTTCAAAATTCCCTTGCTAGCTTGCAGCTTACGTTTCTTCTATAATGTTCTAAACTTCTTCTGAGTCTCATCGTTGAGAATTTGTGCTCTTACTTATCTTGATGGCAGATCGGCAGGCTCAAGGATCTTCTTTATGGTCGCCGTCTTAACTATCACGCACTGATTCTGCACTTACTCTGTTCGCGTCCTTCATCCAACATACATAAAGCGACCTCTATCAGTGCTTGATGACATTCTCATGTCATCCTAGAAAGTACTGGTATCTTCCTTCGGGTTATCTCCTTTGAGACTATGGTCAAACCTTTCAGCTTTATGTCGAAGATACTGCTGTGTCCGTTGACATAGTTCACGCCCATTGTGGATTTAGAGATCTACAGTGCTCAACTGTTTTCTTCGTTGAAGGATCTGTGAGGTTTTTATAGTCTTTTGAGAAATTACCTCATTTTTGCACAGTGCAAAGAGGTTATATGATTTGTCCAAGATAAATTGCTCTGTACCATAGACGCCACCGAAATATTAAACTTAAGCATTGCCTATTCAGTGAAGTGAAGAGCTCAAGATTAGTGAAATACAAATAATGGCCTACTCGAATATAACTATCAAACCAGCAACTAAAGTCACTCTGTTGTTGTCGCTACTGAATCGATTGCTGGAAGAGATGGCCCTGACAGTATCGAGCTAGAAAGATGTTCGGTGGTGTTTATGGTACAGCAAATGCATCTCCTCCTGAAATCGATATTATGCTACCCGCATTCATCTTGGATAAATCATGTAACCTCTTCTGCTCCTTAAATCGATATCATGCCACTTCAATTTATATTCGACCAATCATATAAGCTCTCTTTGTATGAAAATGAGGACATTTCTCAATAGACTATAAAAGCACACAGATCGTTTGAAGAAGGAAATAGAAGCCGAATATACTGTAGATAATTGAATATAAAATGGGCATGAGTTAGCAGGAACATAAAGGGAGATAGAGGACAAAACCAGTACCTTCTAGGATGACATCAAATGTCATTAAGCTCTGACAGAAGGTGCTTCCACAAACAATTTTTCCTGTATGTTTGGTTAAGAACACAAATACTGAGAGATCAGAATCAAAATGGACCAGACATTCAAAACAGCGACCAGAAAGAAGATTCTGGGACCTTCCAGTCTGCCATTGAGATAAGCAAGAGCACAAATTCTCCAAGACCAGAACCTAAAGAAGTTTAGAACGCTATGAAATAAAATGGTAAGCTGCAAGCTAGCGAGGGAATTTTTTGGAGTACTCCAATGCAAAACTGACGGCAAGCTATGTGCCAATATTAAGGTTCAAACAAAGACAGATGACAAGCATAACTTTGTTAACTAAGGAAAAACATCAATGAAATGGGAAAATCAAAACGCCCCGTGTGAGCAGAAGGAGAAAACAATCAAGTATGTACTGTTAGAATATGAAAGCCCGATTGTTACCATCACCAGGGTACAAACGTTAGGGAGAAATGGCTGACTCTGGGCTACCTGCTAAAATAACTGCTGAGCAAAAATGCATGCTTCTTCGAGGAAGTATGGTTGAAAACCTAGCCATCTGTAGATGGCTATATTCTTATCAACTGTTAATTGTTATATCCGATTATAGATTTTTATCCAATGAAAGCCTCACTAGTACAAATATGGAATTTAATACTTTAATTAATTGAACATTTCCAAAAACAACTATTTCCTTTAATCAGTAGGTCAAGTAGTAACCTTACCAATCTGAAACACTCCACTCCCAGCTATGGTACAAAAGATCAATAATAGAAAAATGGCGATGTTTAACTGTAATGAATCCGATATAAATCGATGGGTATGTGTGTGTACTCGTATGTAATTGAAACCTAATAAGGCAGACAGCGATAATATTATCGACTTGTAAACAAGGTTTTCTTGTCTCCCAGGAAGATATATTAATGTTATATTATTGTCGCATGTCATACCAATAGAAACAAATTGGGTTTGATGAGAATAGGTTGTCGCATATATATTCGCAAATGGGTGTATTAATCTACAAGAGATTAATGATATGCACTCGTGAAATGATAGATTTATCATGAACATGTTGAAGTGTTCCTAAGAAATCCAATATGCAAATTAAAACGTATACAGGGTGGAAAAATTTCGATGTGTTCGTTTGGCAATTAGGTGAAATGTCGGAGATAGAAAATCTATCTACAAAATGCTTATTGAGTTCAGAAACAGTTGCCGAGGAATCCGTTAGTACACAATTATCAATTAGTATTCTGAAAACGTTCATTTTTTTTTACGTTTTTTGCATGGCAGAAATTTATTTGTGACCCGCCGCTGCTTGTCGGCATTGTTCCAGCCTGAAATAATCATTTTTCAAAGTCAGTGATTCATTTTTCAATATCCTTAGATTTTTGAATAAAATATGGGCTCACATGAAATTTTTAGGTTTTTCTAACTTTCTATTTGAGTAGTTTGAGGAAATTGTTTGTTATCCATTGATTTTATTGACAACCCTCATTTCAACTACGTGCCTAACTTTTTCTGCATTCCTTATTTTTGGAATAAGATTTTTCACGTAACAATTCATTTTTATTCTATTTCTTGAGCGAATAAATGACTGCTTTTTCATTCAATAATGAGTAATATTAATGATGATGAAGATGAAGTAAGACATATTTCATTCTTTTCACAATTAAATTCACAAACACGATCGATTTTGACCGTCAGGTCATTTTCGAGTGGTTAATAATAAAAGAAAACAAGTACTGTGTTTTAAGGAATTTTACTTAATAATTGAGATTCATAACGCGTTTCACTACACCGTAGCTTCTTCAGACGAATGAATGTACAGAAAATATAAATATAAATGTTCTTGAGTAATTAAAAGCTTATTGGGTTGCTTCTTCTTAAGTGGTTATTTATGACAGGTATATCCAATAAAATTAAGGAATGACAACATATATTTGAAGGTAATCCATACGGAATTATTGTTTAGATTGCATCCTGTTGAGTTTGATATTTCAGACTCTGAATCCAGATACGATGTCAAAATTTTAATTCATAAAAAGTTTCAGCAACAACAGAAAAAGTTGAATTCACTTAAATTCAAAACTTCTCCACCTAAACCTTCAACTGATGAATTTTCAGACCATAAATTGTTTGACAGATTCACTAATTTCACTGATACCGATTTTACACAACCACAAAAAGATCTATTAGAAAAAGGATTCAAACATAATTACCATCCAAAACATAATAGAACTGGTTTTGAACAGTTAGGCATAGACTCCGAAATCATTCTCAAAAACTCCATAGATAATATTTTAGCCAAACATCAAACAGCAGAAATCATCAAAGAAGACTTTTCGAAATTATCACCTCATTGCGAATCCGATTATAAGATAATAAAAACAATTCGTGAAAATAGTACCAAGAACGATTTAGTATTCACTAAAGCAGATAAAGGTAACACCGTCATCGCGATTAGTAAAACCGATTTTATTTCTAAAACTGAAGAATTCTTAACAGCCGGAAACTATATAACATCAACTAAGGATCCTACCGCAAAATTTCAGAAAGTGGTTAAAACATAATTTCTACAGCAAAATCATTAATTACAGACCACGAAAAATATAAATTCATTAACTCCAATCCACAATCCCCCGAATTATATTCGTTGATAAAACTTCATAAACCTAATTACCCTATTAGACCTGTTGTTTCTTATGTAACGGCACCTTCTTTCAAACTTTCAAAATTCCTCAACGACTTGCTAATAAAACATTGCAATTTTAAATCTAAATTTTCGGTCAAAAATTCATACGAACTAATGGGCAATCCGTTGAGTCCTTTGTTAGCAGAAATATTCATGAATAATTTAGAGAAATTAATTCATAATCATCCACTAGGTAAATATTGTTTATACTGGTATCGCAATGTAGACGATATCATTATTTGCTTCACAGGAACAGATAGACAGTTAAAATTTTCGAAAATCATATAAATTCATTACATCCAAAAATTGGATTCACAACCGAAATAGAAAGCAATAATTCGATAAATTTCTTAAACGTAATAATTTCGAATGAAAATGGAAAACATGTTTTCGCAATTTACCCTAAGCCGTCACATATAGATATTATAATACATAACTCGTCGTGTCATCCATATCAACATGAAATGTCAGCATTCAATAGTTTTATTCATAGATTGATTAATATCCCGTTATCACCAGAAAATTTCAACAAAGAATTAAATTCGATTAAACAAATAGCCAAAAATAATGGTTACAATCCCAAACTAATAAATTATATTTTAAATAAAAAAGTAGAATCGCATTGAATGAAGTTTACCCTGTCGATAAATTGAAACAAAAATTCAACACCTTAACCTACGTTGGCATTTAAAGTGAGAAACTGAAATCATTCTTGAGTAGCAATAATTTCAACATAGCTTTCCAAACTAATAATAATTTAGGCAAATATATAAAAATAATAAAACTAAACCAGGTAAAAACAATAAATCAGGTGTTTATAGATTGAATTGCAATGACTGTGATAGTTTCTACATTGGTAGAACATATAGAAATTTTAATATTAGAATATCGGAACATAAACGCAGTTTTTCAAATAAAAAATCAGATTCAAATTACGCGAATCATCTCTTAGAAAATAATCACTCTTTCGACCCACAGTTTGAAATTTTGCATACAGATAATAAATGTTGGAAGGTAGATCTTTGGGAAACTTTAGAAATCAATAAATACAAACACTCAGGTAGACTCATCAATGAACAAGTCGATTTAAGCCCTTCACCTTATTGAATCTTTTCGGGGAGCAATCTATTCCTTAATTTTATTGGATATACCTGTCATAAATAACCACTTAAGAAGAAGCAATCCAATAAGCTTTTAATTACTCAAGAACATTTATATTTATATTTTCTGTACATTCATTAGTCTGAAGAAGCTACGGTGTAGTGAAACGCGTTACGAATCGCAATTATTAAGTAAAATTCCTTAAAACACAGTACTTGTTTGTTTTTATTATTGATAATGGAATTTTACCAAGTAAAATCCTCCCAAATTCAAATGTTCGAGTGATTAATTGCAGGAAATGTATCAACTTATATAGATACTAGTCTTATTTGATATTAAAAAGTGGAGAGATATGTATGTCTAGCTTGGTATAAAGGGTGATTTCATTTGAGTTTTCACGAATTTTATTGATTTCCAAACATTCTAACAGATTCATTTTCATTCCTGTGTCGCAATTATGAAGAATTTTCATATTATTTAAGGTTATTGAATGTTTGAGGTATAATCCCATATTGGAGAATAATTGTCAGATGAGAAGTGTTCTTTGAATGTGGTTTCGAAATTCCTACCTGTCTGCAAGATATTCAAAGAACCAGATTCACTGCTCAAGACTTCGAATTTGGAACATTTAATGTCATCCCTCATATACATACTGTCAAAAAACTTCTCTGTCATCCAAATTTATTATTTCGCCTTTGAAGTAGACCCCTTCCGAATCAATACATCAAGATCAACGCATAATCCAATCGTCTATACATTTTTCAAACGCTTTTTGGACTTCAGTTCTCGCCGCGAATTCTCCTTTATGTATTCTATCGATTCAATGCGGGTATCTCGATTTGGAAAATGAAAAAAGTCTGATGTAGCCATATCAGGTGACTACGGTGATTGTTAGATGGGATTCCTTGAGCTTTTGGTCAGAAGTTCATTCACAATGATAGCCTTGTGAGATGGTGTAAAATCCATAAGTTTTCTTCTTCTTTCACAAATCTGGCCATTTTCGACGAATTTGCAATTTCTAACGCAGCATAACGCTCAGGTAATATTCTTTATTCATCGTCTAAGAATTCCGAGTGCAAAACACTGTGATAATCAAAGGAAACAGTGAATATCGACTTTGACGTGGTTTTCTTAGTTTTGGTTCAGTTAGAAGAGGCCATTCCAAAGCTTGTTGACTGGTTTGAATGTCAAACGCATAAACCCATATAAGTTACGATGCGTTTTATGAATGTGGTATCGAAATTGATTCGTTCTAGAATGTCTTCAGCGACCTTTATGGGATTCAATTCTTGAAGAAAATTCAGGTCTTTTGGAACTAGTCGAGCTGCAACTCGTTTCATGCCCAAACAATCGTTTAAAAGTGTGCTAATTGATTCGTGAGATACAGAAAGTTCATTGCTTATCTCTCACAAACTCCGAATGATTTTCAATAACTATTTCCTTCACTTTATAGATGTTAACTTCAGTTGAAGATGTTGACTCTCCACCACATCAACGCACTGATCCACTCATATGCACGTGTTTTCACGTTTGTAATATTTTCAGCGACTCGGCAGACGAAATTTCTTTTGCAATTCAACACACTCGTGGGAATTGACGATCGCTTTCAAAGTCCGCGTCAGTATGGAACAGTTGTACCAACTTAGCAACTACAAAAATTTCGACATTTGTTTCAGGCAGAATTTTTGATTAATTAATTCCGAATAAGTTTTTGACAGAATGTCAAAATATTTGTTTGATTTGTGAAAAGTCAGGTTTCGACAAAAACAAGAGTACCTACACGTGTACACAGTTCATGTGTGTGTGTGTACAAATGTGTACAAGTAATAAACTTTTAGTCGATGTCCAGTATAATCGAAAGTGATTCCGCTCTAAAAGCAACTGCACATTATACAGGGTGTTACATAGTATTATGTCACAACTTGAGGGAATATATCTACGTGCAATTTTGAGAAAAAAAATCATATAAACATAGGTCCGCGAAAGCTTCGGATTCAGCTTTAGCTGCACATTGTCTGAATAAATGTCATCCTTTTCCAGAACTTCAATAGCTAAAAATTCTTCATTCCAGTGATAAATCTTATAAACTCAATTTCTTTGAATCGATGGAAATTTTCAAGGCATCTAGGGTAGAAAGGGTTAAGCTCCTTAACAACCAGGTAGACTTAATTACCTACCAATCACCATTATTCAAGTTACTGTGATCTCTACTAGCATTTTATTGATGGTAATTCCCGTATTGTACATGAGTATTCAGTTTTCATTAGCTTGTTGTTGATAATGGACGTATGTCCGAAACCGGTCCAACCAATGTAAAATTTTGTCATTATTTACATCAATAAATTACTGATAGCTAAAACATAGTAACTTGTTTTACAGGGCGTTGAAATTTCAGGAAAAAATTGGTTTTTTCTTCAAAACTCCTGTAGTTTTTGAGATATTCAGCCCAAATTTGAAATGCAAGCTATTTTTAACAGCGTCCATCATTACACGTCCTAGATTTCAGCAAGGTGTTTTCTTTTCCGAGGCCATGTCTCTGCCACTTTTTTTCGTATCTTCAACCGTTTTCGAGTGAAAAATTATTGAATTTGATTTATTTGAATTGTATGTTATTCGCTAAATGAAAAAACTGATAGAAATACTCGATAAGTATACCCAAATTTTGCTTTTATTTTGATAGCTCGTCTTCTGAGACTCAAATTATACTTATTCAATATCAAACTAAAAAAAGAACAATTAAAAACCAAATAAATTGCTGGAAGTGCCCTCCACCTGAAAAAATCCAGGCCTCTGTCCTTCTTTGCATATTATCACGCACTCTTTGAAATATTCCTGGGGTTTTTTTTATCCTTTCACAAGGGGTTATTATTCGATTTCTCAATTCTTCTACAGTGCGCATTGGAGTGGTAAAAACTAAATTTTTGAGATAATATCCCCATAAGAAAAAGTTTAAACTATTTAAGTCTGGGGACCTAGGAGGTCATTGTTCTGGCCCACCCCGACGTAACCATCAGTCGTTGAATGTATTATTTGAGAATTTCCTAGCTTCTCCACTAAAATGAGCTGGTGCCCTGTCATGCATGAACCGCATTTTATTCCTCGCCAAAAGTGGCTCATTCTCGAGCTTTTAAAGAAGGTAACTCCTCCTCAAGCCGATTGGCCCAATTATTTTATTGTGAAAATTTGTGATAGCAGTTCTCTCGAATTGAAGATTCTAGATTAAGTGATACTTCTTCTGGATTGACAGAACCAAACAGTCTTGAGTGGCTCATTCTCGAGCTTTTCAAAAAGAAGGTAACTCCTCCTCAAGAAATTGCCGATAAGCAGGACCGTTCAGTCTGTTAGGCAAAAATGGCCCAATCACATAATTTCGACCCATCAAATGGGGTTTTCCTCAGAAAAAAGTGGTCAATAAATTTCGACATCCACCGGAACTATTTCCTAGACCAACACACCCGGGCGGTAACGTTTATTGTGAAAATTTGTGATAGCAGTTCTCAAAAAGTTAGCTTCGTCTGTTATTATGTTATTTCACTATCAAAATGAACATTAGTTCTAATTTTATCTAAGAACCTCGGCAAAAATTCAGCCTTGAAGAAAAATCTCGAGGAAGTAGAGTTTGGACGCGTTGAATATGAAACGGGTACAACAAAAAGTCGTGCAGAATCCTCCAAACTCTTGAACTCACATGAGAATTAAAATCAATACAATTCAAAACTGCTTCCTCAATAGCTTTAGTTCTCATAGTTTGAGTTGCACCTTTTAAATGAATATTTGCAGTAAAAGTACCAGTTTCCCTCAACCTTCTGTGGATATTTGAAAATTCTCGCCTGTCTGGTGTTACTCGATTTGTAAAGCGCACCTGATAAAATCGCATAGCTTCAGTTGTGTTTCCGTCAGCCAGGCCGTACATGTGATGGATATCAGCCAATTCGGCGTTAGTAAAATTAGCCATTTTTTTCTTACAGCAATAACTTCAAAAGTGTTAAAACTAATCGTTAATTTAATAAACAATTCGAGCAGACACAAGTTCAACTTTAGCAACTGTCAAAATAAATGAAAAAGAATCAAAGCCTACTAGTCATTTTTTTAATTAGAATTGCTTTCAATCCAGCGAATGCATACAATCGTTTAATAATTTTTTGCTCGAGAACGGTCGGAGGTACGAACGAAGATGACGAAAATTGATTCTACGCTTATCAGTGGCGTACTGCAAGAAAGTTTGGAAGGGCAAAAGGAGACATGTCCTCGGAAAGAAAACACCTTGTGAATTTCAGTTAAAATATAGAACGTGTAATGATGGAGGCTGTAAAAAATAGCTTTCATTCCAAATTTGGGCTGAAAATTTCAAAAACTGCAGGAGTTTTGAAGAAAAACCAATTTTTTCCTGAAATTTCAACACCCTGTAGCTCCGTAACTAAGCTTTTGCGTACTTATGTTTATATGAACTTTTTTCTTAAGATTGCAAGTAGATTCACCCTCTCAAGTTGTGGCATTCTATTATGTAACACCCTGTAGATCAGTATCCATTCACTCCAATTCGAAGTTGATCGATAAACCCTTTAGCGCGGAGTTCCTTTATAATCGAAAAGGGTAAAATTTTAGTCATCAAGAAGGAACGACTCGATATTTTTTCCGTTGGCAGATCGTGATATTTAATCGTCTTTTACGGAGGGCCGAGTTACCTCATTTGCCTTTTATAGTGTAATAATAGTGTAACTACTCATCGAAAACTGAGTTAGTATGTTACGTAATACATGATCATGATATTGGACCGGCAGGCCCCCAGCAGAAAAAGATTTACAGTTGTCTGAAATAAATTAGTTACCTTTTTCGCGCAAGGTAGTGATTTAAGAAACGTCACAACACCATAGAATATAGGAAGGCAAGTATTAAAGCTCGCGCTTAATGATAATGGCTGAGTTATTTTGTGGCTAAGGCCACGACCGAGTGCTATATAATGTAATAACAATATTAAACATTGTATTAGATATTTAACTGTAACCTAATTGTCCTTTTATAGAAGAAGAGACTCCTCGCAGCGCTGGGCCATCGGTCGACCTACCGGAAGAAGAAGAAGAACAAAGATCTGAAGAACGGTGGGACAAATTGGCTTCGCGCAGAGTATGCACAAGTGTATGCGAAGCAGAAGAGCCGAGGTCGTTAGCATCGTGACCGAAAGAGTTCGAAAGGTCAGGGGCAGAAAGAAGCACCCGCAGCCCGTCGCCGATGCGATTCACTCGGATATCTGAGAGTGCGGTTGGTTGGACGGCACACCAGGTTACTATAACCAAGTATCGTTCAGGTGACCGCTTGGCGAGTCCTCATTTTGCAATATGCATTGTGTTCTGTGTCATACTGCTACGGTACGCCGATAAATATCGTTTTCTCGTTCTTTTAATTAATTTAATTGAGTCATATTTTGCGATCTTTTGTTCTACGTGTTCATGTGTATCGTAATATTTACAATACGTAGAGTTTCGTTTCCCAATAATGAGATCAATCATTCAAACATTGAAACAATTCAAGGTGTTCGATTGAGACATATTTTTGAGATAGTCGCGAAATTTACGCGATATTTGGTCTTACTTTACTATTTCGTTATATTATTATGAATTTTTGTTCTCTTTCTTTGTATCTTACACTCACAGAGTTATATACCTGTGGTGAGTATCATCTATTCCTAATTGAATTCGAAAAGTAATACCTAAACAAACATACACAGATACACGCCAGCAGTAATTTCTAATTTGTCTTACATCTGAAAATACATACACACAACCAAATTTATATGGAATCACTAGGTATTTCACATTATTGATTGTTTTTCACCATGGATCTTTGACTACTTGTGAAGAATGAAGTTTCTTGTTGTGAAAGAAACTGGATAGTATGATAAGAAATGTTGAATTATCACCACATGTTCGGGATATTGTACTCAGTCGTCAATGAAATTCAAAACTGTGAATTTCAAAATTTAAAAAGCATATAATCATAATTAAAAGTGCCTTACGTTGGATTGTCCGATGTGCAGAGGGGTCGAATAATTGTTTGTCGTTGAAGAAGGGATGACACATTGGGTTAGATTTCAAAACCAAAGCCCGATACGTGGAGCTACAATCTCTGAAAAATAGGCCTAGAAGAAGTCGTAGGAAGATCACTTCTGAAGAAAAGACCGCTTTTTATGACAAATTGCAAGAAGAGACCCTAGTGCACTCCATACTCCAAATGCAATTTCTGGAAGCAACAGGCATCAGTGTATCAGACGAAACGATACGACAAAGACTTCGTCCAAGAGGTTTATACAGCAGAAAGACCCTTAAGAGTTCCAGAGCTAACCAGACAACAAAAATTTACAGCTTAATTGGTCTATCGAGCACCAAAATTGGAATATTGAGAATTGGCGAAATGTTCTTTTTTCGGATGAGAACAGAATTGGTGTTCAATCAGATGACCGCCGGATTCGGGTTTTAAGGGTTCGTAGAATACAAGCTAGACTCTGAGCAGCAAGACAAATTTCGAAATACCAAGGGGGCAGTGTGATGTTTTGGGGTGGCATTATGCTGGTAGGCAAAACAGATTTGTTTTCGTTTCCTGTGAGTGTGATTCCGCACTGAAAACAACTGCACATTATAGATCAGTATTCATTTGCTCCTATTTGAAATTGATCGATAAACCCTTTAGCGCGGAGATCCTGTATAATCGAAAAGGGCGAAATGTTAGTAAGTCATCAAGAATTATCGTAAAGGAGCGACTCGATATTTTTTCCGTTGGAGATCCTGATATAGCTAGACTCCGAGCAGCAATACAAATTCCAAATACCAAGGGAGCGCTGTGATGTTTTGACCTAGGGCTTACTGTCATGGGATGGGGTTACAGATTTCTACCTGAAAATATTGCAGATTGCTCATAAGTGGCTCATGAAGGTTGTATTGAGTAGAACTCACCGATATCCTTCTGACGACCTCTTCAAACTCTCTGGACTGTTCAACATACGACAGTTATTCTACATAACACTAGGTACCATTAAGTTCAAAAGTTCCATCGATTCTGTCAATGGTTCACATATGTATGATACGAGGAATAGGGATAATTTGTTAAATGTGCCCTTTGTGAAAAAAACCATTGAGCAAAGAACATGTACTTTTCTTGCACCTAAAGTTTTCAATTCTCTAACTTCACATGTCAACAAGACAAAAACAATTAAATCGTTCGTACGCCTCCTCAAGACGTGGCTCTTGGTGACACCGAGGTCCGTGATTCATCAATTTCAGGACCCCGTGAGGGCTCCTGGCGCTTGTGTGCACCAAAGGATTTTGGCGCCCCTTAAGGCATTTTGGATCATGTTTTTTTATTTTTTTTTGAAGGTAGGAGGTAGGTAGGTGCTTGAAGTAAAGAAAAAATTGAACTTTAGTAGTCATATTTATTTGTAGACTTAAATATCAAAATGAAACAAACAGAACAAAATCATAACAAAATAAATTCTTGTTCACACCCATTTTAAAACATTTACTTCAGTAATGGGATACAGACACGTTGACTCGTTGTTTGTAAATACTAGAAAATAACCTAAAACTAAAAATCACATTTTTTAGGAACAAATAACAGAAATATTGCCTAATGTCTATATATATATATATATATATATATATATATATATATATATATATATATATATATATATATATATATATATATATATATATATATTATAGTATTACTTTCTACTTATGCTTAGAGATTTTAAAAAATATGCAGGTATTTCTAATAAAAAATACCTAGGAAACAAAAATGATAGCTAGGTCTAGGTGCAAGAGAAAAATAAAAGATAACTATTGTAGTAGTGATATCTTCCGAGATTTTGCTGTTGCAAAATCATTAATTACATCGCTAAAATTTATACCGTCAAAATTTCTTGTTCAATTGCTAATATTGTTAGCCCAGACAATCTTTCTAGAATCATTGTCGGTCTTAAATAATTTTTAATGGTTTTCAACTTTAAAAAAGATCGCTCGCCAGAAGCTACAGGTACAGGCAACGTAAAAAAAAATTCTTAGCGAGATGCTTACGTTTGGAAAGGTGGAGATTAAATTGTTTTCAAATATATATTGTGAAATACTCAAGGGTTCAGTATCATCAGATAATGAACACAACTTTAACGCTTTAATTTCGTTAAACAGATCATTGGAGTCTATATCCTCATCCTGGTCTGCCACAAATGGGTCCCCTACACGTCGACAATTCCACCATCATACCTGCAGCGGAGAGTATAAAATACTTAGGAATTACCCTCGACAGACATATGAGATGGAATAAACATGTCGATAATATAGTTAAGAAGTTAAGAGGGCTGCTTTATAAATTCAGATATTTAAGGAAGATTCTTGACGTCAAGCACCTACGCATACTCTATTTTGCTCTCGTGGAATCCCACTTATCATATGGTATTATAGGTTGGGGGGGTGCTTACGAGAATCAACTAAAAAAGATCGAAACAATGCAAAAATGGTTGTTGAGGATTATTTTTGGGAGACCACTTACCTCTGATGGAGACGAACTGTATAGATTATCAGGAATAGCTGACATTCATCAGTTGTTCTCGGCTCACATTTTGTTTCACACATTTCAAGGAAAAATACAATTGAATTCAATAGAACATATTTATTCTACCAGAAACAAGAAAAATAGATTTGAAACCCCGAGAGCTGAGAAAAGAGTTGGGCAACGATCCTTTACCTATTTGGCACCAAGAATATATGCCATGTTGCCTCAAGAATTAAGAACAGCCTATATGTATAAGAATTTCAAGAGAAAAATAAGAAGATGGATACAACGAAGTGGCAGGCAAATCTTTTTTAATGTTATAAATCAGCTGCCTTAATCAGATATGTGACAATAAAATACCAAATTAGTGACTTTGATGCTGATAGTCTCTCTTCATACCGATAGTGACTTTTTATACCGATACCTTTATACCGACAGTACCGATTGATAGTAACTTTCTTCGTGGTGACTATGAAATTTCAATGGTACTAATTAGTGACACACGTACAGACATTATGTAATGTCTCTGTGATTAAACGTTTATTCAGACTTATAATAGTTATTAGGTAAGAAATTCATATTATTTGTTATACATTCTTCAAATCTGAATAAACTATATTATTATTTTTATTATCGTGGACTTATGCACTATCTCAGCTAGTAGCTGGATATAATTTACCTTTCCCAGATTTAGCAATCAAAGGGAATAGGCTCGATTACAATATACTTGACATAAATTTCTAACTATCCTACATGTATTAAGAATTACAGCTTTTGCATTTCTATTTATACCGACTGTGACTTAACATAGTGATTTTTCACACCGATAGTGACTTTCACACCGATGGTGACTTTCCCAACGATAGCGACATATCAAGGGACATTGATAGTAACTTTCTTCGTGGTGACTATGAAATTTCAATGGTACTAATTAGAAATGTTGGTTTTGTTTTTGTTGTTTGCTTATATTTTTATTCTTTGTACTTATGGGAGAAATATATTGTTTATTTAAGTTCAATTCACATACAGACATTATGTAATGTCTCTGTGATTAAACGTTTATTCAGACTTATAATAGTTATTAGGTAAGAAATTCATATTATTTGTTATACATTCTTCAAATCTGAATAAACTATATTATTATTATTATTATTATTATTATCCTGATCTGTAAGTCGCTCTTCAAGAATGGAACAATGTTTTAAAAGATCGCTTCTCTGAGATTTCTTATCTGTTCTGTGTAAATTGACAACATCTATTAATCCGCGTCCTCCTTCTTTCCGCTTCAAAGTTGTTCGTATCACAGACGATTTTGGATGATGATTGTTGTACTTTGTCAGCATCGTTCGGGTCTGCCTTTGAATATCATCTAGCTCCGTCTTAGTCCATCTGATTATTCCAAATGAGTAAAGCAACACTGGAATGGCGTAGGTGTTAATTGCCTTGACTAGATTCCCCGAGTTCAACATCGTCACTTAATTTGAATATGTCCTAAAAATCCGAAAATATTATCATACTCATTTATCAATATTTAGTCAAATCGGTTTTTTAGCGAGTTTATAGTTTGATCTATAATTTTTAAGAAAAACTAATTTTCATGGCGGTTTTTGGATTATGGGGGTCTTCTCATCTAAGTGTTCATAGTCAAACAGTTTTGGTTTAAATTTCCTCTTAACCGTTGGTAATGGTGGAAAGTCTTCTTCAATTTCGAAAGAGGATGCTACTTCTTTCCTTGCACAAGAATTTCTTGAAATGATTGGTCAGATCTATGTTGCTGGAGGTGATCAACTAAATTTTTTTAGGTAGGTTTGGCATTCTTTAATATTAATTGTAGAACTTTGCATTTGTTTGCTGACAATATTTATTTGAAATAAAACGTCATGCCGAATAATAATTCCACAAATAAATTGAAAATTTTGTACAGACGTTAAGAGAGAACTCGCTTTATGTCTTGCATCAATGTGAATGGAATTATCTTCAGCCACTTCTAGAAGACTTTCGTAAACCTTAATTGAATAAACTTCAAGGGGCTTTATTGCGTCAATTCTGTTGGACCTTCTTGTCTCACTTAGAGGCTTTAAACTTAACCCGGGGACATTTTTTCTCAAAACATACCACCTTTTTGTGGATGACGAAAAAAAATTATATAACTCTTGCACAAGATTAAAAAAGTTTATGACTGACTTCTTAGAAGCGCCATTTACTGTTAAGTTCAAAGTATGAGCCGCACAAGGTACAAAAAGGGCTTTCGGATTCGCATCAAGAATGCGTTTTTAAAACCCAATATGTTTTCCCTTCATATTTGTCCCATTATCATAACCTTGTCCCCTAATGTGTTTTAATTCTAAATTTAATTTTTTCAAATTTTCTATCACAAATGGATATATCCGTTCTCCTGTACAGTCCAGTATTGGATTGAACGCAATAAAACTTTCCTTAACTTCAACCTTTTTGAAGTGGTGTTAAGGACAACTCACCTCAGAACAAGACTAATTTGCTCAGTATGACTAGTACTGGTGTACAATTTAATATTATTGAAGAATATTTTGAACTGTGAACCATTTCCAAAATATTATTTCTTACTTTGGACGACAATAATTCAATTATTCCATTCTGTATTTGCACGCCTAAATCATTTTAACAGATTTTTTTGGGAGTTATACACTCGGCTAACGTGCTGTCTCATCACTTAATCACAAGAGGCAATCATCTCAACAGCTTTTAGAAAATTTCCATTATCATGATCGAAAAGTTGAGAAGAACCTTGAAATGCCAAGCATTATGTAGATAAATAATTGTTTCCAACACATCTCGCCAATATTTTTTTCCGTTTCTTAAATCCGCAGATGATGAGCATTAACAGTCATAGATGTCTCCAACATTTTTTTTAAATTTACCCAAGTGTCTATATAACTGTTGTGTGAAATTGACGTTTCGTGTTTCTTAATTAACAAAGACAAGTGTTGCCAATCAGATACTTCATTTGTATCACAAAAAGCGTTAGGAGTTTTACATTTACAAAACAACTTATAACAAAAACAAAATATAGAATATTTGCACGAGACCTTTCTCTTATCTTTATTACTAGGAAAGCTAAAACCGATGTCTATCAAGGGCGGACCACGTTTAACCAATATTCTAGCCATTTCATCAGTGATTCTTTCGGGCCACAAACCGGGGTCTGACGGAATTATATCGATACTAGCCTCATTACAGCCTTCATCGAAAGTGTCACTTGCAGCAGGTATTTCGGTAGCTGACATTACCGAACATTTTACACAAGCTGAATTACCTGAAGTGGATTGTTCAAGTGCTGTAGACGAGGATGGTGTCATCGCTTCATCGGGCTCTGCATCAGTAGAAGCTGTTTTGCTGCTACAACCGTTGCCACTTGTTGCAGGACCTGATGTTACTGTTGAAATTTCAGATGGCCCACTCACCGTTATTGATATTACGGATTTAGAATCTTGAGATTCGGACGATTCGGTCACACCATCATCGATAGTCTCCGTGGAATCTCGATTGTTTTGCAAGAAATGCTTCAAAGATCCAACCATTTTTTCCCTTTCTTGTAGTCTCAGTTTCTTTTGCTCGCGAAACTTCGCACCTGAAGGTCTCTTTCTTTTATCCTGAAAAAACAAATAAATAATTAGTTGTCATGGGAATTAGGAATTAACTTCTAAAGTAACCACAATAATAAGCACCATGTGGGTAGGGTAGGAAATATTCTTAAAAAGTTAACTAAGTAGCCAATAGTTTTTAACCCTTTATAGAACAGATTATTATTAAGTAAGATATGGCCGATTAAAGTTTGCATATTTGAGTAAAAAGCAATTTGTTCGAGCCCTTTCAACTTGAATCCTTTCAAGAATAAGGGCAAAAAGATATTAAACTAATTTGATCTTATAGCCCTTAAAAACCCTACAGAATGGCTTTTTAAAAGATCAATATCATGAAAACTAAGCGAGTTATGGATAAAACCAGTTACTTTTTAAACTTGTACATGACATTTCAATTAATAAAAGATATTTGGCTAAAAAATTAATTATAACCAGTATCCTATAAAGGGTTAATGTTGATAGTATAAAGTAGGGAACACTTACCATTTTATAAAAAATCCAGCCGTTGAAATTGCAGTTAGCAGGTATTCGGCACTTAATTTAAAAAAAAGTAGTAAACAAAATATTACACAACACAACACCACACTTGACAAAATAAGAATAACGTTATATGTAAAAATTTATAGGATTACTTGTTTTTATTCACTTGTTGCACGGTCCAGTGAACTAACTGATTTAAAAACGCCTGTGGCAATGCATCGCTTTTATAGCGCTCCAGACGTTATTCATGTCTGAACAGGAAAAATCAATAAACTGCCGCCTGACATATTCTCGCAACATAGGAATTGGCAGTAACTGGATGATATACTTATTAAATTTCGTGTGTATTTATCCCCAATCCTATTTAATTTCTCAACTTTTAATTTGATATTTTTTTTGGACCCTGGGTTTTGGCGCCCCTGAAGGATGGCGCCCGTGTGCATTGCACACTTTGCACATATGATTGCGAGGGCCCTGATCAAATTATTGATATAAAGAACACATATGTCACAATCAGATTGCATCATTCAACAGCACATAATTTAGGCTTGGATATAATATTAGAACATTTAGGGTTATGATTGTATTTGTTTCTTTTTTTATTATGCTAACGTTATCCCTACAACGTCCAGGGTTTCACTTTTAATGTATTTAATAGTTACCGAAATGAACATTGTTATTATTACTTTTGCAGCTTATTCTCCAGATTTGGCTCCATCCCATTGTCACGTATTTGCATCGATGGGATACGCACTAGTTGAACAACGCTACATTTCTTACGAAAATTTACGGAAATGGATCAATGACCGTCAACCGAGGCTGTTGTAACAGTTCTTGGAGTAATTTTAGTTTTTTATAGAATGGTAGTGTGCTAACCTTGCCCTTCAACCCTCCTCCTTTATCCGGGCTTGGGACCGGCAGTGAAGTCGACTTTGGGCTACTCAATCCACCCATTGTCGACAACCCAGGCGGAGAGGCCTATGGAGAGATCACGTAGACAGAATGGGCCCCGAACGTATGGCGAAGTGGGCAAAAACACAAAAACCCAACACTAGAAGACCCATAGGAAGGCCGCAAAATCGATGGCATGAGTGCTGGAGCTCCAGTTCGCAGCAGGGGCTGTAACAGAAAAACAGGACATCGTCCTATTTAAATAAGAAGAAGAAGAAGAAGAAGAATCAATGAAGAAGTCAATGACAAGTTTTTCGTTCTGGTATGCATAAATTGTCAGAAAGGTGGGAAGAATGTATAGCTAGCGATGGGCAATACTTTTAATAAACTATTTTGTATCATTTTCATACAATAAACGTGTATTTCCTATTTCATATTTATATACCTGGTAGTGTCATTTAGGATTTGTTGGAGAAAATGATTTCGACAGCCGACTGAAGAATATCAGAAGAGAGCAATTCACTAAGTTGATATGGAATGAGTGTTCACCGTTAGGGCCTGTCTACGTTTGTTTTATTTTTTCAGTTTCTCTGATTTAAATCGCTTCTATGAAGAAAATAATGGACGAATATTGGGAAATTTATTGAAATTTCGATGGCACATCATCTGCCAACTGGTATTAAATATCAAATATTTCTTATTCAATATGATCAAAACAAAAATTACATATTTTAGCAGGGACATGAAATTTTCTTTCGGTAATTTCATTACCAAATTTTCATGTGATAGAATTATGGTTCAAAGGCAAACTTTCACGTTCCTGGCAACAATGGCCAGTAGGATCCGTACAGAGAGGAAGAACAAGTTGGCAAGCAAAGTCAATTTACTGGGATAAGTTTCAATGAGGCTTCATAAATTGTTGTGTAATCTCTCTTCCACTTCTCGAGGTGAACACAGATCCAACGGTTCCCATGGGGATTTCTTCCGCGGAATTATAAACGAGGAGTCTAACATGGAAATAACATCAGAAAACCAACATAACATCAACAACTGGCGAGATGTGTTTGTACAGGGACTCTGTGAATTGCTACCAGTGGCGCAACCAAAAATCTATCATTTATATATACTGCTGTAGTATTTGTGTTTCTGAGAATTTTATCTATCCTAGTTATTCTCGATTAAAATTCATCAGAATATTATTGAAATGGTTTTCGATTTCTATACTAGCTGATTCGAGATACGTTCTGAGAAAATATAAGTAGATTTTCTACAGATCTTTCATTTTTCATCATTAGTTTATTGGTGAAACGCAACGAACAAAGAAACTTATACTGTTTTTCCTATCGTTTTCGTGATTTCCTAATTCTTTTCAACATCTTTTCCAATACCAGAATAAATAGAACAAAGAAAAATCATGGATTTTTGCCTGCGATAATGCACCATGTCTAAGGTGACCATACGTCCCGCTTTCAGGCTATTAATCGCGCTGTCCCCAGCGAGCATAAAAATGTACCGCTTTCGTAAACAGCCCAAACGATAATTTAATTTGCAAATTATTGTTCGCACTCGCAAATCGTGGCGCGACTGCGAAGGTGCGGCGAGTGACGAGAGAGCAACAACAGGATGGATAGATGCCACGCTCACTCACTCAGCCAACGACTGCAACAATGTTTCGTTTTAGCTCATCTCGGAAGAAACGAAGAATAGTGTGTGATTGTAACCTAACGAAAATGCCTAAACGCAAGTGTTCCTTTAATATTACGTTGCAAAACAAGTATCCATTTATAATACCGCAGACGTAACGTGTGAAGAGTGTCGTACTATCGTACGCCAGTGATATTGAAAAACATTTGAAATCAGAAAAACACATGCGTTCCGATAAAGCTGCTGCTTCAAGCTCGTCAATCCTTACTTTTCTTTAAGAAACCGATTCGCCGACTTCCAAAGATTTGGACATAGCTGCAGCTGAGGGTGCGTGGGGCTTTCAAACCGTACGACATCATCACAGTTCGATCAAATGACTGTTCTTCTCATTTCATTCGAGCATGTTTTGAGCAAAAATTTAGATGTGCTCGTACAAAATCTCAAGCTATTATTGTAAATGTGCTGTCACCTATGGCAACCTCTGAATTGAAAGAGCATCTTTGCTAAGCCCATTGCATAACTCTATTAACGGATGCTTTAAACTATGGCGGAATAAGAATATTCCCAGTTTTGATTGGATCTTTTTTACCATACGAAGGCGTGAAAGTCAAGGTTTTAGAGTTTCGGGAGAAGCCAGGCAAAACATCGGATATAATTGTCGATTATTTCAAGGAAGTATTATCTTGCAATGATTTGAATAAGAAAATCGTGGCATTTTGTGGAGATAACAAGAACTGAAATTTTGGAGGAAGAATAGAAAAGAAAGTAATAATAATTGCTCAAAATTGAACCAATCACTCTGAAGACAGCTGATTGGGATTGGAGCCCACATAGTCCACAACGCGATCAAAACTGCCGCTGATTGTCTTCCTGTTGACTTCGAATGCATCATTGTGAAAATTCATTGATTTTCCTACATCTACAGCGTTCGAGTCGAAGCTTTAAAAGAGTTTTGTGATTCAACTGACAAATTGCTGGGCTACAGTAAAACAAGGTGGCTTGCCTTAATGACTCGCTTGAGAGAGTTATGAAAATGTTTCAGCCTCTGGAAAATTGTTTTCTGAGTATCGAAAAATGCCCAAATATCCGAAAATTCCAGCTCAGAATTGTGGTTATATTTTTTGCACGCACAAGCAGAGACTTTTCATCAAGGTGTGTTGAAAATCGAGGGTAAAACGTATCAGCAACATAGTCTGCGAAGGAAATTAATCATCTCCGAGATAACTTGGCACTTAAAGGGAATTGGGTTTACCTTCCTCAAACCGTCCGTAACCTACTTGTAAAATTGAAAAAAACTGACGCTGCTGTTGACCAGCAGAGTGTGAAAACTGTGGCGGCTGAGTTTTATAAAACAGCAGAGAATACTTGGAGCAGTGGTTCTGATCACGCAAGGGTTTATTAGCAGTAGCCAAGACAGGAAAGTCTTTGATGAGTTTTCGCTTATTTCCAATCCTGCGACAGATGAAAAAATCACTAGCTGGAATACTGAGAATCTTGCTGCTGAAAATCGTTGGGCGGAATTATTCCAGCAATTCAATGCCTACAATCTCCACTTAACGAACTTTTCCATAATTCATGTATATAACAAACTTAACAATGACAACAAACAAGAAATGCATCCCAGACAGGGGTTGAGCTTGTCAACTGAGGACAAGTATTCAAACTCACAATACAATTTCATCCTCTAAAAACTCAGTTACAGTTTAGTAGGCCTTCTTGGCAAGAAATGATTTCAGGTTTCGTAATAATCTATCATTATTAAATGACTTATAACTAGTTTGGATTTTATTAAATATTTTGATAGTTTGGTACTCTAGCTAAACGAAAAGTTCAATTTTGGAGCTTTCAGCTCATCTTTTAGCCTGGTGTTATGATTGTGTTCCCGTTTATATTTATTGAAAAGGTCTTTATTATTGAGAACAAAAGTGACTGACTGCTGAATGAATATCGAAGGCAAGGTAAGTATTTGATTACTGTATGAAATGTATCCATCTGCCTCACACCAAAAAATCTTCTGAGGCACCTCTTTTGTAGAACGAAAACTCTCGAAGCTTCCACTGAATTCGCCCAAAAAATTGCCCAATACTGCATTCTGGAATAAGCACAGGCATAGTAATATGCCAACGAAGCCGACACGCGAACCGTTCTTGTCGAAATTGCCAAGGCATAGCTACACCGTGACAGAACGCTCGCCACAGCACCCACATGTCCCCTCCAGTCCAGCTATCAACTTGCACTCCGAGCAACTTCACACCCTTCTTCGGGGCCACAACGAGACTATTACAGGCAATTGTCTCATCTGTAGCATTTTCTGTTCTGAATGAAAACTTTACAATTTGAGTTTTTTCTTTGTTCATCGTTAAGTTTTCATCTTTGAACCAATTATCTAGATGAGTGATTGTCTTCTCTATTTCTTCATTCAGCAGAGTGCCATTATCTTCACTGAACGCTACTGTTGTGTCATTGCTTTAATGACCATCCTGGGTAACTCATTAGTGTAGACTATATATAGCAGGGGTCCTAGTATCGATCCCTGAAGGACGCCTTTAATTATTAAAGTTTCTTTTGATTTTAAAACATTTCCTCCCCTGTCTATATCTATGACACATTGTCTACGATTAGTCAGATAGGGCCGTAAAGATTCAGAGCAGTTCCTTTAACCCCACATTTTTCAAGCTTCTCCAGCAGTATATGATGTTGTACCCTATCAAAAGCCTTGGACAAGTCTAGGCACACTGCTGCAGTTGCTTTCTTGTTGTCCATAGACTCAAGTATTGACAGAACTATCTGATAGACTGCCCTCATTGTTGTTCTTCTTTTTCTGAATCCATTCTGAGCATGCGACAGTACAAGGCAATGCTCCGAGAAGGATATGAGTCTATTAAAAATTACTCTTTCAATCATTTCCCCAATGTTCGGTAAAAGATAGATTGGTCTATAATTATTGAGGGAAGTTTTATCACCTGATTTTTAATTTTTCAGGATATATGCCTTTTATAATAACCTTATTCACAATGTGGCTGAGCGTAACTGAAATCAGACTTGACAATTTATTTAGAAGAGAAACCGGCACCTAATCATCACCAACTGACTCGACATTCTTCAGAGTTTTTATGCATGAATGAATCTCCAATAGATCTGTTGGAAACAAGACAAGGGTCTTGTCATTGCGTTCAACTAAGGACAAATCCACTTGACTTTTGCTATTGACATCTGGACACATACTTGCAAAATAGTCATTGAAATTATTTAAAACCTCTTCCGGACTCATTCCCTGATCCATGAAATCACTAGTTTTTCTGTGATCTGTATCTTCACTCTGCTGACCAATTTCATGATTTATGACATTCCAAGTATATCTTATTTTATTATTAGAATTGTGTATGTATTGTTCATAGCTCATAACGTCACTGAAAACAAGACCTAATATTCTAACACTAATTTGTGCAGCTGCAGGCTTCGTAACTTATGCAACGTACTTAATATAATCTAATGAAAAAACTTGTAAAACACCAAACGTAGGAGGCGTCCCGCTTTGACAGGAAAAATAAATGCTCACGTTAACCATGTCACAAGGCTATCTTTGTGAACCAACAAATACCGTCGAACAATTGGCGTATTCACCCAAATTTTTTCTTTTTCCAAAACTTAAATTACCACTTCGAATTACTCGTGTTGAATCGATAGAAGACATAAAAGAGAATATAGCGGCCAGAACTGTATGTATTATTTCGGAAGCGACCTACATTGAGGGCGATACAATAAATTTGGATGAAAAATAAATATTTTTTGTTTAATTGACCTATTTCCTGTATTCTTTCGAAATAATGTACTTCTAGAGCGAATTTGCGCGAAATACCTAGCCACTCATATACGACAATATTTTTCGGCGAAAATTGTCCGACACGATACAAATTGAGGATCTCAACATCGAACTCATCTTTTCGTTCGGTATTATTATTAATGATTCAAAAGAGTTGTTCACGAATTCAAAGATTGAACTATATCACAATCGTTGAGAATAATGTTACTTCTCTTTTCAATGGACGAAATTGTGTGATGGTTCAACCGTATACTTAGAGTTTAGCATAAAAGGCGATCAGCATAAAATGCATTTGAGTGTAAAACGCAAGTCCAACCGGTCAACTTCTTATGCAAACTCAAGAAGTATGTAAAACTGTATGTATGTGTAAGTGTTTTAACTTTATAATGGAATATTTGATCAATATTGACAATATTTCATAAAGGCTTGGAACAATAGAATATACAGATACAAACATTCGGACAAGCTTTTGAATGAACAGGTAGATTTGAATTACTCACCCCTACTTAACTTGTTTAATTAGTTTTATTACCTTTCATACTAACTGTACAATGGCTCGGTGTGGATTTTCCTGTTATTCATCCAACTTGTTCTACGATTTGTTTATAATACCATACTCTTCATTCTGTTTTTCATTCTTGATAAAGCTGCTGTGTCAGCGAAACGTCGTCGAATATTTTCAAATAAAGTGTAGATTAAAGTTAAACCTTGTGTTTTTATCTCATTTATATCATGGATCTACATCAAGTAACGGCCTCCACAATTCAAATAGAATATTTTCTATTTCAAACAAATTCTGTATGCGAAATGTAAATGATATCCCACCTACTAGGGAAATTTGATGATGAAAGAAGAAAGAAAGAGTTTCAATAAAAGTAAATGATTTGTGGTTGTAATAGTCAAGATGCTTGTTCCGCCACTGTGTACTTTTCGTCTAGTTCTGCAGCAAGTGTCCAACAAGCACCAACTCCCGGCTACCTTTTGGCGTAACGGTCTAGTGCATTCTTCGAAATGTATTTATGTACGCGGTCGATATGTCCAATTTACAATAATTTACTTCCATTTAAGTATATCGACTTATTAATCTTTCTATGCGCTGATAGCGGAAGAAGTCATATGAACTAAGTAAATGGGTAACTTGTAAACTTGCTGCGCCTTCTACATGTACTGTTTTCCCAACTAATTGCGTCAATTGTATAAAAAATTTCATTACATACGCATCATTATTTTTATCGATGTTATGTTTAATTTATGTCCATAGAAGTGAGAGCTAACACAATGGGTCGAAAAGTCCCTGGTCTAAGCAATAAAAATAAAATATTTCTTCGTAACTCAAACTTATTCATTTACCAGGTGAACAGGTAGGAAATGAGGATTTTTGATAAAATGAAATACTAACTTAGAATGGGAAGTACAAAAAATCATTCAAAGTATTGACCATTTTGACCACCTTAATGGCAATTTGTGGTTACCATGCCATGAATATGTCTACTAAAAGGGGGTTAAGAAGTGATCCTCTGGAAAGTCCTGATGTTTGTCGTAAGAACCAGATTCAAAAAAAGCTCATCAGCAATGTGTGACAGCGTCTTAGTTTTGGTAAATATTTAGATGACTATCGAAGGACATTCATTAGTTGGAATATTTGGATACATGTTCTTTATATCAAATGAAAGAGATCAGAATAGTGTGTTTGGAACGGAATTTGGTGAGATCAAGAAATTTCTTAATTGACAACTCCGCTCATTCACCTGAAAGTGTATTTATATATTATACTACTGGTCTAGCGAATTTTTCTTCTTTGGGTAGTTTAATAAAACCGTATAACTTTGGAGATTGAGGGTCTATTGGAATCAGTTTTCTTTTTTTCCCATTCCGTATGTGCTAGGAAATCTGTATGTTCCAAACCTTGTTTTATGTCTGTTATGAAGAGTTTGCTCGAATCCTTTTATCACCTCTTAGCTCTTATCTAGTATTATTAAATAGTCACTTAGCGAAAAAACATATAATTCATGTACCGATATGTAGATGATATTATGGTGGGTTGCCATGGCTCAAACAGACAAATTAATAGATTTTTTTTTCGAAAGGGTCGCTCAACCATTACCAGATTGCTTTGAATTTGGATTTCAGTTGGACTGCATATATACTGACTATTCGAAAGCCTTCGATACGGTGAACCTTAATATATTGATGAGTAAACTAAAGGCCATAGGCATAACTGGTCATTTACTCTCATGGCTGGGTACCTTCTTGTATGGTAGAGTACAGATTGTAAAATATAAGAACTTCTATTCCATGTAACATCAGGTGTACCTCAGGGTACAAGTTAAATATCGATAAGTGAAAGCTAATTACATTTCACAAATCTAGAACGCCAAACTATTACAACTACAAACTTGAGAGCAATGATATCAAGCGGGTGGCCTATATTCAAAATTTGGGTATCACATTAGATAGCCAGCTAAATTTCAAGGAGCATATCTTGTCATCATCTTCGAAAGTTCCAAAACAGCTGAGTTTTGTCCTACGTCACTCCAGAGAATTCTCTCCAGGCTTCTTCGTCACTTGGCAATCAGATCTCTCATTTGGTCTTCGAACCTCGACCTCGATCTGATAAGAAACATGTTCAATCTCGATTACTTTGCGCACAGACGTCAGGTATTTGATTTGTGCTTTCTGTACAGGTTGCTGAATGGTAGTGTCGAATGTCTTGATTTGTTGAATATGGTAGAATTGAATATACCCGCAAGACGTACTAGACACATACCTATGCTTAGGGTTAGAATGCATGAGAACAGTTACGCCAACAACTTTTTTGTGTATCGCAACATCAACCTCGCAAATACAGCGATGATTTTGGATTTTTGTAACTTGTCGTTTATTGCATTCAAAAAGCATGTCTTTTGTGTGGTCCGGTCGAGATAGGTCGCGATTGATTCAAATGTACGAGTAATTGTTTTGGGTTACCTGGATGTCAATGGTTATGTATGTTAAATGACAATAGGTTTAGGATTTACTTTCATTGTTTATTACTTTTGCTACAGTGGGGGTTTCCTGTTTAATAATGTATGTAATTATACTTCAGCATGATAAATAAATGAATAAATAAATAAATAAATAAATAAATAAATAAATAAATAAATAAATAAATAAATAAATTAATTAATAAATGAATAAATGAATAAATAAATAAATAAATAAATAAATAAATAAATGAATAAATAAATAAATAAATAAATAAATAAATAAATAAATAAATAAATAAATAAATAAATAAATAAATAAATAAATAAATAAATAAATAAATAAATAAATAAATAAATAAATAAATAAATAAATAAATAAATAAATAAATAAATAAATAAATAAATAAATTAATAAATAAATAAATGAATGAATGAATGAATAAATAAATAAATGAATAAATAAATAAACAAAATCCACTTACAATTTCATTTACAACATCTGCAGAAAAAAACCTTCAGGGACTCAACTATTTCCATGGACTTATTTAATAATTCAAATAACAGATTAGCAGCTTATAATTCAGTGATCCATATGGTTTTTTTTCATTTCCTGTCAGCGACAGACTATAATCTATAAACACCTGATTTATTGTTTTACCTGATTTGGTTTTATTATTTTTATATATTTGCCTAAATTATTATCAGTTTGGAAAGCTATGTTGAAATTATTGTTACTCAAGAATGATTTCAGTTCTTCACTTGTAATGCCAACGTAGGTTAAGTGAAAAACTGAAACTGCAGATCTTTGGGAAACTTTAGAAATCAATAAATACAAACAGTCAGGTAGACTCATCAATGAACAAGTCGATTTAAGCCTTTCACTTCTATTGAATCTTTTCGGGGAGCAATCTATTCCTTAATTTTATTGGATATACCTGACATAAATAACCACTAAAGAAGAAGCAACCCAATAAGCTTTTAATTCGTCTGAAGAAGCTACGGTGTAGTGAAACGCGTTACGAATCGCAATTATTAAGTAAAATTCCTTAAAACACAGTACTTGTTTTTTATTATTGATAATGGAAGTTTACCAAGTAAAAGCCTCCCAAATTCAAATGACAAATGCCCTAGAATCCATATTGAGTAGAGGAAAATTGTAGGAATTCGCAGAAACGTTTTTTAATTTTTCGAATACATAATACGGGCATACAAGTAGGAATTTCGAAACTATAGAGAACATTGGTCATCTGACAGTAACTAATATTTAAACATATAAAACATTCATTAACATTACATAATGTCAAAATTCTTCATTATTGCGACAAAAGAAAGAAAATGAATCTGGCATGTTTGGAAATCTATAAACTTTGTAAAAACACAAGCGAAATCATCCTTAATAGCCAGCTAGACATTAATACCTCTCTACCATTTGATATTGAATTAGGTCAGTATCTATATGAGTAGGTTCATTCAAGTAGTTGACCTCCCAGTCATATCGGGATCTGGACATCCCGAGCATAGTCGACTTCATTCGCAGAACTGCGGTGAAAGAATTCCAGGTTGTCGACAATCACCTGAATACTCTGGTAAATGCACTAGGAGACTAGGATGAGATCCAAGAAAATGATAAATTTTGTTAACTTTTGCTTAAATAATAATTATGACCCTAACGGTCAAAACAGGTCATCTTCGTTAAAATAAAATTGTGGAAAGTATAAAATATATTCTACTTCATCTTCGTTTTCTTCCCTGAGTAAAGAAAATTATCGCCATTACCTTCTCTCATAGAATATATTCCAGTGCCCCGGTTAGAGGATATCATCCAGTGTGTTGTACTTGTAATTCCAAAATTACACATGCCAATATTTAATGAGAAAGAAAGGAACGGGGCAGCCCATAAAACACCACAAGAATCTGACCAACATATTCCTGTGAATCAACCGAACGAAATATATTGACCTTTCGAACGAAATCCATAAACTCACAAATCTCTTCGGTTTCCACAGAAATCATCCGGATGCCGTGCCTTTCCAGAGATAGTCAACGAACTAATTGACCAATACAGATGTGACCCTAATAAAATAGTAAAAATGATAAAACCACGAGAGTACCGTACGGGCAACCAGCCAAGGAGTGCCATTTGAATGCAAATTATTTCGCCGCTATTGCGAATTTCGGGATTGGAGACTTCGGTTACGCGGTTGTATCATTTTTTGTCTTGATCATTTATTGAGCATTATCTTACGATGATTTATCTGCTGGATGCCATTAAATCCGTGATTAAATGATCAATTATTCATGATACAACAGAAGCCTGTGTAGAGATTAGCATGTCTTTTGGATGAGTATACATATTCGTGATAGGACAAATTTCATGCTTTATTTGCTTGAATATAAAAACGATATTCTGTTAGTTCACTCGAAAATTCGAAATAATGATGAATATGATATTTATTCTGCAGTATTTAACAATTCAACATTTCAAACACATGGCAGAATTAGCCGTTATTCCATAGTCGTAAAGATTTTTACTATAACTCATAAACGACAAATATTCTATGCATTCTTTATGAAAATTAAACAGTTTGAAAGGAAAACATTATCATCCACAGGACGAGAATAGTTCTCAGAAAGTGTGCTCCTGAACTGGCACCCACTCTTATCCGTCGGTTTCAGATTTCTTATGAAGGCCAAAATTTTCCGACCAGCTGGAAAATAGCGAGAATTCAACCGATCCCAAAGAAAGGAAAGAAGTCCTTACCCCAAAACTACTGCCCTGTTGCACTTCTTCCCATTATGGCCAAAGTGATGGAGAAAGTCATAAACGATGAACTCATCAAATATCTTGAGGAGCAGGGAATTATTAACGACCGTCAGTATGGTTTTCGCAGGCAAAGATCGACAGAAGATCTGCTCGCCTACGTCACTCATGTTTGTACATCATCGATGGAAATGCATGGGAATCTAAATCAATAGCCCTCGACATCTCTAAAGCTGCATATGCAGCTGAAAAATTGCTGGGTTGGATAAGATTGCTTTCTAATAGATCAATACAAGTTGTGGTCGACGGTATAACATCTGATTGTTTCCAGTTGCAAGCAGAAGTACCTCAGGGATGCTTTCTATCGCCAATCTTGTTTCTGTTGCAGATGAACGATCTTATAGCATCTTGTTCTAGAGAACAAGATTTTCGGTTTTGCACACGATTGGATTCTGGTTTCGCCTTTCAGTAGTCTGCAGACAATTAGAGCTGCGAAATCTCAGTGTCAGAGAAGTCCACAAATCAATAAATTAAACTCTAACTTACAGAGGATATCAGAGTGGGGTCAGTTGAACCTGGTGAGCTTCAACGCGAGCAATACGCAAGCAACTACATTTTCTAGAAAGGTCCCCGCTGGAGAATCTCCTCTAATGATGCAAGGCCAACAAATTGCATCCTAAGATTCGATGCATCTTCTCGGAATAATGGTCAACTCCGGGTTTTGCTGGCATGGACATGTATGTATGTACCTTTCTCTGTTTCACAGATATCCCTCGAACCTCTATCTATAGGAATTCATTTGTTTACATTCAAAGAGATGGTGAAACACAACTTCCAAACGGTGACATTATACAGTGATAAGGGATGGCGAAACGTACGAATATCTGGGATACCAACAATACTAGATTGCTAGACCAAAAACAGTCAAAGTAAAAGATTCGTTCAGAGTACAGTCAGCGTCTGAAGACTGTGCTGAAGTCAATGATGAACTCAGAGAATCTAGTCAAAGAATTTAACACCTATGCCATTCCAGTGTTGCTTTACTCATTTGGGATAATATGATGGACTAAGACAGAACTGGATGATATTCAAAGGCAGACCCGAACGATGCTGACAAAGTACAACGATCACCATCCAAAATCGTCTGTAATAAGAACAACTTTGAAGCGGAAAGAAGGAAGGCGTAGATTGATGAATGTTGTCAACTTACAAACCGAACAGATAAAATATCTCAGAGAATTCTTCTCTGCAAAGCTCGAAGTTATGTCCTCTACAGAGTGGTATCGTTGGCTGATACTTAGAATCTTGCTACCAGTGATGATCTGCTGAATCTACCTTTCCTATCAGAAATTAAAGAACAAGAGCAATGGTCAAGAAAGAAATTGCATGGACGACATCACCATGAGATAAATCAGTCACACATCGACATTCAACAAATGGTTGATGAGAGAAGAACTATTCTCTGAAACAGAAGGATTCCTTATGGCCATCCAAAACCAAGTCATCGGCTCAAACTATTATAAAAAATTTATAATTAAGGACGGAACATGACAAACAGATAAGTGCAGGAAATGCCATATAAGATCGGAGACTATACATCATCTTACGTCAGGCTGCGAACAACTCACCAATACAGACTATCTGCACAGGCATAATCAAGTGTGCAACATTATCCATCAGAAACTTGCAGACAAGCACGGACATTTGAATGCCTTCCAGCCGTATTACAAGTATCAAAAGGTGCCCCATTTCTCTAGGTATGTGACCATCCTAACGTACAGTATTTTCTCAAAGACTTTGGTAATATTGCTTATTTGAGAAATTAACGATGAACTCATCAAATATCTTGAGGAGCAGGGAATTATTAACGACCGTCAGTATGGTTTTCGCAGGCAAAGATCGACAGAAGATCTGCTCGCCTACGTCACTCATGTTTGTACATCATCGATGGAAATCATGGGGAATCTAAATCAATAGCCCTCGACATCTCTAAAGCCTTCGATAGGGTTTGCCATGCAGCCTTGTTGAATAAACTTGCTGCATATGCAGCTGAAGAATTGCTGGGTTGGATAAGATTGCTTTCTAATAGATCAATACAAGTTGTGGTCGACGGTATAACATCTGATTGTTTCCAGTTGCAAGCAGAAGTACCTCAGGGATGCTTTCTATCGCCAATCTTGTTTCTGTTGCAGATGAACGATCTTATAGCATCTTGTTCTAGAGAACAAGATCTTCGGTTTTGCAGACGATTGTATTCTGGTTTCGCCTTTCAGTAGAGCAATTAGAGCTGCGGCATCTCAGTATCAGAGAAGTCCTCAAATCAATAAATTAAACTCTGACTTACAGAGGATATCACAGTGGGGTCAGTTGAACCTGGTGAGCTTCAACGCGAGCAATACGCAAGCAACTACATTTTCTAGAAAGGTCCCCGCTGGAGAACCTCCTCTAATGATGCAAGGCCAACAAATTGCATCCTAAGATTCGATGCATCTTCTCGGAATAATGGTCAACTCCGGGTTTTGCTGGCATGAACATGTATGTATGTACCTTTCTCTGTTTCACAGATACCCCTCGAACCTCTATCTATAGGAATTCATTTGTTTACATTCAAAGAGATGGTGAAACACAACTTCCAAACGGTGACATTATACAGTGATGAGGGATGGCGAAACGTACGAATATCTGGGATACCAACAATACCAGATTGCTAGACCAAAAACATTCAAAGTAAAAGATTCGTTCAGAATACAGTCAGCGTCTGAAGACTGTGCTGAAGTCAATGATGAACTCGGGGAATCTAGTCAAAAAATTTAACACCTATGCCATTCCAGTGTTGCTTTACTCATTTGGGATAATATGATGGACAGCACTGGATGATGTTCAAAGGCAGACCCGAACGATGCTGACAAAGTACAACGATCACCATCCAAAATCGTCTGTAATAAGAACAACTTTGAAGAGGAAAGAAGGAAGGCGTAGATTGATGAATGTTGTCAACTTACAAACCGAACAGATAAAATATCTCAGAGAATTCTTCTCTGCAAAAGCTCGAAGTTATGTCCTCCACAGAGTGGTATCGTTGGCTGATAAGTGATACACACCTTAGAATCTTGCTACCAGTGATGATCTGCTGAATTTACCTTTCCTATCAGAAATTAAAGAACAAGAGCAATGGTCAAGAAAGAAATTGCATGGACGACATCACCATGAGATAAATCAGTCACACATCGACAAAGAAGCTTCAACAAATGGTTGATGAGAGAAGAACTATTCTCTGAAACAGAAGGATTCCTTATGGCCATCCAAGACCAAGTCATCGGCTCAAACTATTATAAAAAATTTATAATTAAGGACGGAACATGACAAACAGATAAGTGCAGGAAATGCCATATAAGATCGGAGAATATACATCATCTTACGTCAGGCTGCGAACAACTCGCCAATACAGACTATCTGTGTGTGCAACTGTTACGTAGTAATATTCGCAATCTTCATAATAATGAAAGTAGGGTTTGTCTAATAATATTTGAAAGTCCTTTTCACAATCCACAACTATCTAAAAAGATTTTATTTCATCTTTTTTTCAGTTAAATATATCAATGTTGTTCAAGTTTTCAATACATCAGCTGAACTATATCCGCGTACTCAAGATACACTCTGTATATTACTCGTATACACGGAAAACATGTGTCTTAAAGAAGAATATTATTCGCAAAACCCATTGGCAGATAATAAAATTGTTGCAACACCAAAAAATCTTTTTTAATCAACTCATGTTGATAGATATGATGTAGAAAAACAAATTGCGTAAGGTTGCGATGATTAGTGCTATTTCTGGACGGTTTAAGGTTTTCCGACAGCCGAATTCTTCATAGGGTACTTCTGTCAATTCCTAGTTTGGTAGAATACCATTCAGAGGGAACGGGACCTCTGAGTAACGCTTTCTTCCCTCTATCAACGTTTTCTAGGGTACCGGTTGTTTGGGTTTTTTCATCGTGGATCGAAAGTTGTTAATCAGACTAAATAAAAAATGAACCAAATAATAGAATGTTATCAATTGCATGGTCCACCCTTTCCATTCACCCGAGTACTAGCGATTCTGAAAACTCTCGGACGTTTGTCAGAACAATTGTTCCCCTCGAACAATTATAACAAAGTCAAGGAATAACTTTCATTTTTTAGATTCCTCTAAACAAATAAGGTACTTCAGTACGAATCAACTTATTCGTCGTTCGTTTTTCCAAGTACCATCACGTATTTTAAATTTAGTTCATTGATTATTACCCATTGAGAATAAATGCATTTATAAATTCCTTCCGCATTGCTGAACTCTAATCCATTAATTATGTTTGCTCAATTTTTCGACTCTTCAAAGCAACGGATGTTCCAGAGAATCTCCACTTCAGTATGATGAAGTATTCGGTTAATATTATTATGGAATAAGTGGGTCGCGTACCTCGGGCACTTATTAAATGAGAAGTTCATGAAGATATGAGTAGTAGTAGAAGAAAAATAAATGTTAATTACATGTGCGTAGAATACATATTTAATAATTAGCTATTGAGCGATCAAGATTATAACTGTTTTCGGTAAGCTTTGATGCAAAAATTATCCCACTGTAGTTAAATCAGCTGCTTGTTGTTTTTGTAATGGAGAATTGTAAAGTAATCTTTCCTGAATCTTTGGTTTGTCAACCAAGATCATCGTCATCAACATTTGTTGTTTTGATAGTGAGTAGGGTTTATCAATTTTCAACTGCGCCCTGATACTTGGATCAGTTTCTTCAATAAGTCCAGCTTGTCTTGAAAGAAAAGTTTTCAAACTAATTTTATTTACTGTTGGGTTTCTGATACGATGTATTTTGCCATCTCTTTCGCTTCAACGCAGAGTCTCCCATTCATCCTCATCAGACCCGTAAGGATATTGACAAGACTATTCAGTTTTGGCTTCCTCCTAAAAGAGAATGATCTTATGCAACGATGCGCCTTTAACGTATATTTTTGAAAATACTACGCCGTGGTGATGTAGCTAGAGTTTTGACATTCTTCTGTTCTTAGTACAGCATAAGCTGTTTATTCGCGGGGTATATGTTCTGTAAATATACCGCAACTACAGAAACCATGAATATAGAATGGTAATTTATATGGAACTAGAGGGGATACTTTCCTAAGTGACGATGTACTTATATAGATACTAGCCTAATTTGATATTAGATAATGAAGAGGTATTTACGTCTAGCGGACCATTAAAGATGATTTGGGATTTTACAAAGTGTATTGATTTCCAAACATTGCAATAGATTCATTTTCTTTACTTTGTCGCAATTATGAAGAATTTTAATATTATCTAATGTTATTGAATGTTTTGTGGTTTTTATATGTTGGAGAATTGTTGTCTGATGATGAATGTTCTTTAAATCTCGTTGCGAAATACCTGTCTGCCCAACGTGCAGCGTGCTCAGTGGCCGCTACTGGTTTAACTGAATAAGCTACGGTGCAAATTTAAAACAGTGCAAGTCACTTTGATTCTATGACCATTCATTCCGTGAATAATCCCCTCTACCATCGACGACTATCGAAGAATGACAACTGAGAGAACACCGGAGTTCATTCATTTCCTTCGAAGACTTCGTTGAGGCCACTCGAAATTAATTGATCATAATAATTTGTGAATTGTTTGATAACCCTTGAAAATAAAAGGGGTTAGTGATAATCCATTGTTATCCGCTTTATCCCTTTATTTTCAATCAATATTAAGCAAACATTGAATTGATACCTAGATCCCTCGCATAATTTCAATCTTCAAAATAATGTTCTCAACATGTGCATAGATTTCTGAATAATCATCCTCGATAATCCTATTTATCCATTTACTTATAGCATGGATCTATGGTTTTACGTTCTTAATTCTAAATTGTCATATAGGAATATTTTACTGCTTTGTTCATTTCCTTTCAGCATCACCCAACATCGCTTTTTTATTATTTTTTATTCCTTTCATATTCATCTTATATTTCTTTTGCTTATTAACTTCATTCATTACTAGCTGACCTCTCTCCGACTTCATTTGAATGGCCTAGAAAATAAGTGATATTTTTTTTATCATTATATCTACATTTTCTTTTAAAGATTGATTTCAAAGTCTGGTGTGTTCTATTACTATTTTATTTTCTTATTATATATATATATATATATATATATATATATATATATATATATATATTTATTGATAACGGGTTAGTAGTCTTGGAACAAGGAATACTCTTTTTTCATGGCAAGCTTTCGGAAATATATATTGTTTCCATCTTCAGGCCTCTACAACGAACAAACATTAATGAAACTAAATCATATAAACAAAAATAATCATTGTTTTAACCATAAGAATGGCAACTTACAGAAAGTTGAGTTAATTATCAAAAGTTAGTATGTGATGAAAAACCGAAGTCATGAACTCAATTAACACAAGACACATCGACAAAGTGCACAATAAAACTCATATAAAACATCATCAGGGGTACAAAATTGATGATTTAGTTTAATTGAACAACAAATCACGTAAAGGTCATTTCATGGAAGGCATGATACGGCGCAGGAGCGGCCTTGCCATGAAAAAAGAGTATTCCTTGTTCCAAGACTACTAACCCGTTATCAATAAATTGAAATTTTAGAAGTCGTTATCATTTCCAGCAGTTATATATATATATATATATATATATATATATATATATATATATATATATATTTATCTAGGCTATTTTTCATTTTTAATTTGTTAAAATTATTCAAATTTGTACTTATCACGAGCACATGATGATATATGAAAACTTTTACAGCTTTTTGGAGAGGACAAAACATTCCTTTTTTTTGGCGAGGATAAAACACCAGCCATATTTTTTTGGAGACGACAAAATACCAGCTATATTTTTTTTGGACAGGACAAAGGAGTTCAATCATTTTTTTGGATAGCCACCAACCTCCGTCATTTTCAGAGGAGATCAATCTTGTTCTTGGATAGCCACCAACTTCCATTATTTTTAGAGGAGATCAATCTTTTCCTTGGATAGCCACCAACCTGCTGAGATACTCTCTATTTTATGTGCTAGCACATTACTATAAAGAACAGTTCAGTCCTTAAATTTTGTGAAGCCTAAATATTTATTAAATAGAGAATTTTAAAAATTTGTGTTCATTTTATTGGTGAGGAACTGTCAACATTGGATGGCTGAAGGAAACTAAAATCCACGACCCATCTAAACGACTCAGCAGGGTAAACCACAAAGTGTGAACCTTTTCTAATTGAAGTCATTATTATTAGTTAACATCCTATTACTAATTGGTTAGGTTACACTGTACACTCATTACAAGCAATTTTGTAAACTCCTGATATTTTGAATTTGTCTGTTTTTTGTTTAGCAATGATTAATTATTTGTTCAGACCACTTCAGAAAGAGCTAGTGATTTTGAAGTTGGAGAAATAGTTACTCAAGTTATTATAGAGAGAACCAGCTTAGTAGAAACTAGCGTATTTTTTCAAGGAAGCTTCTTTTATGGAAAGTATGTTTATAATTGTGTTATTAATTGTTTTCCTTTTCGTTGGATGATTTTGTCTATAAAAATCGGGGGAGTTTCTTATTTCCGCCAAGTTGCTTTCACTCAAATCTTTGTCTTACGATTCAACCAACTCCTGAATGAATATCTGTTCGAACCCATCTTATCTTACTCCATTTGCAATTTCAACTATCTTTGTAATCAGAATTTGAATTTGCACATATTCTTCGTCATTTTCCACAGTCAGAATAAGCCACAATTTTTTCCAGCATGACTTCAATGTCAGTTGGTTCAGTTCTTCCATTGATTCTTTTATGATTAAGATACATTTGTTTATGTCAAACTTTATACAGCATTCCATAACATTTGTATCAGGATCACATTCCATATTATCCAATATGATTTTCTAGGTTCATCTAATGTGGAAGAGCTGAAAGGCCTGGATTATTCCTTGATCCACAGATTGAAGCAAAGATGACGTGTTGGAAGGTAGAGATGTCACTTTTATATTCGGATGCATTGTTTCAAGTTTGCGAGGATGACCTGGTGAATTGTCCAAAACTTGAATAGCTTCAAAGTAACAATTCTTGAAGCACAAGGAGTAGCGCTTGTAACCAACGCTTTCGCATCAGCACGCCAAAACACTGGCAGGTCGTTCTTGTTTTGATTTTTGAAAGCACGAGGATTTAACAATCTGTAAAGCATCTGTAGTTTAACGACGCATTAGAACATAGCAGCAGTGTATCTTCTGCTGCCTTAAATCCAGGGGCAGACTGTTCGCTTTTAAAGATGAATGGCATTCTTTTCCCGAAACAGTGCAGTTTCGTCTGCATTAAATACTCGTGTTTTGTACTCTCTATCAGCAAATTCTTCCAAATATCTTTCTGTCGCAGTGTTTACAGATGCAGCTTCTCCAACGACTTGAGTGCCATGGTAAATGCTCTAAAGAAGTGAAAAGCTTAGTTTTGAAAAGGATCCAATTCCAAAGAAAAACCTGGGTCGTGGTAAACTGTCAACAGCGGAAGGAGAAACTAACAGCGTCACGTACCTCTCTCTATAATAGGTATCGTGTGCTGTGGAACTAACATGAATTGAACATCTTTCGGACAACTTACATTTTGGCCACCTCCAGGAAACGAATGAACACACACATTAAATCACCTTGGATACTTTTCACTATGCCTCAGCGGTGGATGGCATAGCGGACCTCGCCTCCTCCCAAGAGAGATTAAAAAAAAAGTACATAAACCATAATTTTTGTTTGCACAATGGAACTAATAGGAAGATATGATTGGTTAATTATTGGTTTCTGTTTCAAATAACATTACTAAGATGCAAAAAAGTTTATTCTGGTTTTCGACTATTGACTTGGAGAAGAATTTATTGAAATCTTCACTCAAGATTTCTGTCAAGTATCTACGAACCCCCTATTTTTACATTTGAATCTGTTTATTTTCATTCCTATAGATTAATTGAAACAATTTTCAACTTGAAAGTGTCACATGTTAAGTTTGAGACTCACTTGAAGAAATGAAGGCTTTATAAACGCAATTCTATTGAATTTTTATATGATTAATCATCATTTCATCATCCATGTTTATATTTATTCGCAGACTGCTCAAGGTCGTGACCTTGCGGATGGATCATCTTCAAGATCGCAATTATCTTCACCTATTGAAGTGTTATATCAATGTGTATATTTAATGATTTTAATGAGTAATATAGGTATATACTTCTTCCTTCAATTATATAAGTCATAAAAATATTAGATGGAATGGATGGTATCTCGTTAATATAGTAAAGTATGCTTTACGATTATAGTATTTTGGTTTTCTTTATATAAAACTGACCCGAAGTTGTCCTGTCTCTTTTAAATTAACGGCTTCACCAATTATATTTTAAAATGTCTGAATTTTCTATGTCCAAAATTTCGATAAACTATATTTTTCTATATTCCGAATTTGACAGTACAGTAAAAGCTCATTTTTTGCGCTTCCCACATTCGTATATTCGCTATTCGCGGATAAATAAAATATGACCCAATTTCTATTACGCGGATAAAGATTTCTTTATTCGTGGATCTAATCGGTACATACATATGAATTGATGAATAGAATTCGGTATCCTTTGAAATGGATTAATGAAAAAAGTAAAATAGACTAATACTTCACCTAAAGTATGTTTTTGAATGATGTCGCCGCTGAATTGGATCGGTTTTTCCTTTGACATAAGCCGCCTTCGCCGCGGTCGTTGTTTCTGAGAACATCAAAAACAAAATGTTGAATACTGCATAAAGTATACAGGGTGTTACACAATAGTATGTCACAACTTGAGGGGTAAATCTACGTGCAATTTGAAGAAAAAAGTTCATATAAACATAGGTCCACAAAAGCTTCATTAAGGAGTTATAGGGTGTTGAAATTTCCGGAAAAATTGATTTTTTCTTCAAAACTCCTGCAGTTTTTGATATATTGTACGCCACTGATCAGCGTACCATCAATTTTCGTCAATCCAATGTAGAAACTTTTTGGCACTCGTAATTTTTTCGTATCTCCAACCGTTTTCGATAAAAATTATTGAATTTGAATTATTTCAATTGTATGTTATTCGCTAAATAAAAAAAATAATAGAAGTAATCGATAGGTATGCCCAAAATTTGGTTTTATTTTGATAGCCCGTATTCTGAGACTCAACCTATACGTATTCAATATTAAACTAAAAAAAGAACAATTAAAAACTAATAAATTGCTGGAAGTGTCCTCCACCTGCGAGAATACAGGCATCTGTCCTTCTCCGCATATTATCACTCACTCTTTGAAATATTCCTGGGGTATTTCTGATCGTGCCAAAGAGGTTATTATTCGATTTCTCAATTCTTCTACAGTGTTCACTGGAGTAGTATAAACTAAACATTTGAGATATCGCCATAAGAAAAAGTATAAACTATTTAAATCTGGGGACCTTGGAAGCCATGGTTCTGGCCCACCCAGACGTATCCATCGGTTGTTGAATGTATTATTCAAGAATTCCTTAGCTTCTCCACAAAAATGTGGCGGTGCCCTGTCATGCACGAACCACATTATGTTTCTAACCAAAACTGCCACATCTCGAGCAATAAAAGTAACTCCTCCTCAAGAAATTGCCGATAAATGGGACCGTTCAGTCTGTTAGGCAGAAAAAATGGCCCAATCAAATAATTTCCAATCATTCTGACCCAGACATTTAGTGAGAATTGTTCTTGATGATGAGATTCTTCAATCAAATGGAGGTTTTCCTCAGCCCAATAATGATTGTTGTGCAAATTTGTGATAGCAGTTCTCGAAAAGTTAGCTTTGTCTGTCAACATTATTTCACTATCGAAATGAGCATTTTTTCTAATTTCATAAAAGAACCACCGGCAGAAATTCAGTCTTGAATGAAAATCTCGAGGAAGTAGAGTTTGAACGCGTTGAATATGAAACGGGTACAATGAAAAGTAGTGGAGAAACCTCCAAACTAGAACATGTGAAATATTCAACTGATTTCCAATTTTTCTTGTACTCACATGAGGATTCAAATCAATACAATTCTAAACTGCTTCCTCAATATCTGGAGTTCTCATAGTTTGAGTTGCACCTTTTAAATGATTATTTGCAGTAAAAGTACCAGTTCCCCACAACTTTCTGTGGATATTTGAAAATGTTCGACCGTCTTGTGGTACTCGATTTGGAAAGCGTACCTGATATAATCGCCTAGCTTCTGTTGTGTTTTCGTCAGCCAATTGGGCGTTAGTAAAATTAGTCATTTTTTCTTACACCAATAACTTCAAAAGTCTCAAAACTAATCGTTAATTTAATAAACAATTCGAGCAGACACTGGATCAACTTTAGCAACTGTCAAAATAAATGAAAAAAATCAAAGCTTACTTGTCATTTTTTCAGATAGAAGTGCTTTCAATTCAGCGAATGCATTCAATGGTTTGATAATTTTTTGCTCGAGAACGGTCGGAGATATGAAAAAATTACAAGTGTCAAAAAAATGTTTCCAAATTGAACGAAGATGCCGAAAATTGATTGACGCTGATGTGTGGCGTACTGGAAAAGTTTTGAGAGGGTAAGAGAAAACATGGCTCCGAAAAAGAAAACATCTTGTGGATTCTAGTAAAAATTTAGGACGTGTAATGATGGTGCCAGTGAAAAAAAGCTTGCATTCCAAATTTGGGCTGAATATCTCAAAAACTGCAGTTTAAAAGAAAAAACAATTTTTTTAACGAAGCTTTTGTGGACCTATGTTTATATGAATTTTTTTCTTGAAATTGCAAGTAGATTTAACCCCTCGAGTTGTGACATACTATTATGTAACACCCTGTATTGTTAAATGTCACTAATTAGACGTTTCTTCCTTTGGTTAAAGCCGCTTTACGTTAGTTATTATTTCAATTTTCCCTTCGTTATAGAAATTGTAATCAAGTAATACGTTGTTGTCTTCCTAATTCAGAATGTCACCGAAAAAAATTGAAAAACGAGTTTCGATACGAAAAAAATTAGTATTACCGTGAAAACAGAAATGCTTGATATTTTTTTTGTTTACGCCTTGAAGAGTCGTTTGCATCCATACCAATCCCATTCAATGTTAACGAATCCACTGTACGATAGATAAAAAATCCAAAGAAAAAATAAATTCGTTTGTAGCTTCAACGTCACTGTTGGCGGAAATTGTTGGCTTGTCATTATGGATCGAGTCCACAGCAAAACAGTGGCAAAGTGGTCTAATTATCCTAGAGGAGGTGAAGCGTCTTTACCAACATTTCAACGAACCTAGTGATAGTTGTGGTAGTGGATTTCCAGCATCGTAGGGATGGTTCAATAAATTTAAGGTGCGATATTTATTGTATAGTATTCAAATCGTGATGGAGGATACAAACCTGAGCAAATTTATTGCAGACGTAACTGCACTGTTTTGGAGGAAAATGCCAAACAATACATTCATTTCCAAAAACTAACCTAATGATGGGAACTTCCCTAGATTGTTTCAGTATCAAGGTAATAAGGTAAAAACGATACAAATACAGCATCCGTTAGTTGAGGTGATTATTAAAAGGAGATACTTAAATGTCCACAACATCAACTGGCTCCAACACTCGAATGTGACTGATGAAGTGGGAAGGCAAGCGGAAGCATTTGCAATCAGTGGCCGCTTGAGTCAACTTGTCGATTAGTCGACAAGAATTCCTGGCAATATAACCGATTTTTCTGGTAATATCGATTCTTTCTTATTTTAGATCCAGATAATTTCCGTTTAGGGGTCTGAGCACCTCAAGCAAACTCCAATTTTAACCTTGTTTCTGCTACTGGTACCTTTTTACAGCCACGTAACCGAGTCAGTTTGGAGGAGATGCGTGAGTTTTTCTCGTCTTTTCCCTTTAATGATGTTCGTTTCTCGGATCCTAACATCAATGTCAGCACTGAATTAGTCACTGAAGTTATTCTTGGTTCACTTAAAATTGTCGAGAAGCTGTCACCGTTGAAAACAGAGCTTACAGGAACTAGAAGAAGAATCCAACAGAAACTAAAGCAGAATATGTGCGTTTCAGGAATATTTGTAGCCCAACAATTGATAAAGCGAAAATCTACCTCAATCAAAGAATTAAGAATAGACTGTTAGAGCAGACCAATGGAACCCGTCAGCTCTGGTCTATGGCGAAGGTAGTCAGCAACAACTTTTGCAAGTCATCCTTTTCATATTTGATTAGATATAACGATTCTATCACATCATCAGTTAAAGCAAAGGCGGATTTCTTTCTGTTCTGTATACATCGAACGAAGTGCCACAAAGCATCCCACATGTTCTATCGAAAATGTTGGAAGTAAAATTCAGGGTGGGTACGGCTCGGCGCGTTCTTGAACAACTGAACTGTAAGAAAGCAGTCGGTCTTAATATAACTGTTTTGAAGAAATGTGCTCTAGAGTTAGCACCTGATCTCAATCGTCTAATACAGATTCGGTAATTCGTAGTATTGGAAGGTTAAATTAGTACAACCGATTTCAATTCAAAGGAATGGAAGTAATGTCATGGAAAGAGTAATGAACTGAAGAAGCTCCTTTAATCATGCAAGGTCAGCTGTGAACAACCACATCATTTTCCTTTGAGTTCTGAGTTACATAGGAATTAGAGAAAATAATTCACTAGGACTAGGACAAGGGCACAGGGTCGGGATCTCAGCCTGTGTATTCAAGGCGAGGCTGGGGAACTAGCTAACGGAGCAACATGAGGACACCTGGTTGAATGCTGGAAGGTGTCGCCAGTCCAAGAAAATACTGGGCACATGACCTAGTAATACTTGGACAAGGCTGGCACTATCCAACTAATACACGGCTTCCGGCACAGATAGTGACGGGGGATAAAGCTAGTTCCGATATCACCTGTGCAACATAGGGCTGTAGAATAATCAAAGTGTTAAATTAGGGTCGAAAACACCAATTCATTTAGGTGCGGCAATGCTGGGAGTGATCCGACGAAGATACCCGCACTCTATTAGAGACTTCTTTTAAATTTGAATTGTGGAGGCCGTTACTTGATGTAGATCCATGATATAAATGAGATAAAAAACACAAGGTTTAACTTTAATCTACACTTTATTTGAAAAAATTCAACGACGGTTCGCTGACACAGCAACTTTATCAAGAATGACAAACAGATTGAAGAGTATGGTATTATAAACAAATCGTGGAACAAGTTGGATGAATAACAGGAAAATCCACACCGAGCCATTGTACAGTTAGTATGGAAGGTGATAAAAATTAATTAAACAAGTTAAGTAGGGGTGAATAATTTACATCTACCTGCTCATTCAAAAGCTTGTCCGAATGTTTGTATCTATTTATTTCTAATGCTTGTAGGAGATCTAATTTTAAACTTTTTGATTTTATATGTAATATGTCAAAGTTTTTATTCAATGAATGGTTTTCTTTTATTAAGTGGTTTGAATAATTTGAATCAGATTTATTTTTATCGAAGCTACATTTATGTTCAGATGTTCTTATGCAAAAACTCCTATAGGTCCTACCGATATAAATTATATCACAAGAACCGCAATTGAGTTTATAGATTCCTGATTTACTTGAGTTTTCAACACGAGATTTATTATTTTAATATGTTTACATAAGTTATTAGAAGTTTTGAAAGTTATATTGAGATTTTGTTTGACGAGAAAGGATTTAATATTTGTACTTGCAGAACCGCAGAATGTTAAACTGTTGAATATTTTATAGTCTTTATGAATAGGATATACTTCATTTATTGCTTTCTGATACAGTTTTGTACGAATGATTAGATCTACCATATCCGGATTATATGAATTATTAATGGCTATCTGTTTGATGAAATTTTTATGAATAATATCGAACAGAAAATTCATACACATCCACTCATTTCCAAATTTCTTTATTGGTATAGATATGTTGACGACATCTTAGTATGTTTCATTGGAACTACTCGCCAATCAGAATTATTTCTTAATTTCATTAATTCCATCCATTTGAACATTAAATTCACGATAGAAATTGAACAGAACGATTCCATTAATTTTTGGACTTGAAAATCACTAAACGAAATAATAATCATGTTTTTCGGTTTTTCGTAAACTAACACATACTGACAGAATTATACATAACTACTCATTACATCCAATTCAACACAAAGTTGTAGCTTTGAACAGCATGGTACATCGGTTACTCAATTTACCTTTATCAGTAGAAGATTATAATAAAGAGTTAAATATCATCAAACAGATAGCCATTAATAATTCATATAATCCGGATATGATAAATCTAATCATTCGTAAAAAACTGTATCAGGAAGCAATAAATGAAGTATATCCTATTCATAAAGACTATAAAATATTCAACAGTTTAACATTCTGCGGTTCTGCAAGTACAAATATTAAATCCTTTCTCGTCAAACAAAATCTTAATATAACTTTCAAAACTTCTAATAACTTAGGTAAACATATTTAAAATAGTAAATCTCGTGTTGAAAACTCAAGCAAATCAAGAATCTATAAACTCAATTGCGGTTCTTGTGATAAAATTTATATCGGTAGGACCTATAGGAGTTTTGGCATAAGAACATTTGAACATAAACGTAGCTTCGATAAAAATAAATCTGATTCAAATTATTCAAACCACTTAATAAAAGAAAACCATTCATTCAATAAAAACTTTGACATATTACATATAAAATCAAAAGTTCAAAATTAGATCTCCTAGAAGCATTAGAAATAAATAGATACAAACATTCGGACAAGCTTTTGAATGAGCAGGTAGATGTGAATTTTTCACCCCAACTTAACTTGTTTAATTAGTTTTATTACCTTCCATACTAACTGTACAATGGCTCGGTGTGGATTTTCCTGTTATTCATCCAACTTGTTCTACGATTTGTTTATAATACCATACTCTTCAATCTGTTTGTCATTCTTGATAAAGCTGCTGTGTCAGCAAAACGTCGTCGAATTTGTTCAAATAAAGTGTAGATTAAAGTTAAACCTTATGTTTTTTATCTCATTTACACTTCTTTTAAAGATTGAGCAGGGAGTTTAGTAACAAGGGCCGGGAATACAAAGATACATAGGTCCAGATGTCGACATTCATGAAGGACCCTTTCATATAATCCGTGCCACAAGTTTTTTTTTAGTTCTTGTTCTATGAAATTCCTATTATTATATCAATATTAGTTTTAATCCACGAAACAATAGATGCCCGGGTTTGCCGTCAAACCGGATATGCTCGTAATATAGGAAGCACAATTTAATTATTTGCGAACTCGATTTAGGAGAATATTGTCTGCAAAGCCACAATTCGTGAATTCTCCATGGACGAGAGATTTACCGGCATCATAGTTCTGAGCCGATCATAATTTGCGGTATCATGTTAAACGGAATTATATACAATGAATCCGGTTGAGCTTTACAACTCTAGGAAGCTCACGATATCCCCGAATGAGTAATATCCATTAAAGCGGAGATGTTACAATATTTTTAGATATCTGATAAATCCTTTGGTATGTTGTAGTGAGTCAACTTTAATTTTCGTTCAAATGTATGAACTTTGTTTGGGTTAGGTCAAGGTGAAAATGATGTTATTTTTGATTTAACGATATTTTCTACGAGACGTTAGGCCATTAAGGCTTAGCTTTATGAATGTTTCTTGATCCGACTTAAGTCATTATTTTTTTACCTGAGTTTGAAGCGGTTTTTATAGTCTCGTTTAGATCGTAATTTATTCTCTGGTTGATAAATTAAACTTTACGAAAAACAAAACAGGATGTCGACTCTAATCTAATTCAAAAATGGCTGCAGTTTCCAATTATTCCAATATTTTGAATTGTGGAGGCCGTTACTTGATGTAGATCCATGATATAAATGAGATAAAAAACACAAGGTTTAACTTTAATCTACACTTTATTTGAAAAAAAAATTCGACGACGTTTCGCTGACACAGCAGCTTTATCAAGAATGACAAACAGAATGAAGAGTATGGTATTATAAACAAATCGTAGAACAAGTTGGATGAATAACAGGAAAATCCACACCGAGCCATTGTACAGTTAGTATGAAAGGTAATAAAAACTAATTAAACAAGTTAAGTAGGGGTGAATAATTCACGTCTACCTGCTCATTCAAAAGCTTGTCCGAATGTTTGTATCTATTTATTTCTAATGCTTCTAGGAGATCTAATTTTGAACTTTTTGATTTTATATGTAATATGTCAAAGTTTTTATTGAATGAATGGTTTTCTTTTATTAGGTGGTTTGAATAATTTGAATCAGATTTATTTTTATCGAAGCTACGTTTATGTTCATATGTTCTTATGCCAAAACTCCTATAGGTCCTACCGATATAAATTTTATCACAAGAACCGCAATTGAGTTTATAGATTCCTGATTTACTTGATTTTTCAACACGAGATTTATTATTTTTAATATGTTTACCTAAGTTATTAGAAGTTTTGAAAGTTATATTAAGATTTTGTTTGACGAGAAAGGATTTAATATTTGTACTTGCAGAACCGCAGAATGTTAAACTGTTGAATATTTTATAGTCTTTATGAATAGGATATACTTCATTTATTGCTTTCTGATACAGTTTTTACGAATGATTAGATCTATCATATCCGGATTATATGAATTATTAATGGCTATCTGTTTGATGATGTTTAACTCTTTATTATAATCTTCTACTGATAAAGGTAAATTGAGTAACCGATGTACCATGCTGTTTAAAGCTGCAACTTTTTGTTGAATTGGATGTAATGAGTAGTTATGTATAATTGTATCAGTATGTGTTGGTTTACGAAAGACCGAAAAAACATGATTATTATTTTGTTTAGTGATTTTCAAGTCCAAAAATTAATGGAATCGTTCTGTTCAATTTCTATCGTGAATTTAATGTTCATGTTCATGTTGAACATATTAAAAATAATAAATCTCGTGTTGAAAAATCAAGTAAATCAGGAATCTATAAACTCAATTGCGGTTCTTGTGATAAAATTTATATCGGTAGGACCTATAGGAGTTTTGGCATAAGAACATCTGAACATAAACGTAGCTTCGATAAAAATAAATCTGATTCAAATTATTCAAACCACCTAATAAAAGAAAACCATTCATTCAATAAAAACTTTGACATATTTTATATAAAATCAAAAAGTTCAAAATTAGATCTCCTAGAAGCATTAGAAATAAATAGATACAAACATTCGGACAAGCTTTTGAATGAGCAGGTAGATGTGAATTATTCACCCTACTTAACTTGTTTAATTAGTTTTAATAACCTTTCATACTAACTGTACAATGGCTCGGTGTGGATTTTCCTGTTATTCATCCAACTTGTTCTACGATTTGTTTATAATACCATACTCTTCATTCTGTTTGTCATTCTTGATAAAGCTGCTGTGTCAGCGAAACGTCGTCGAATTTTTTTTCAAATAAAGTGTAGATTAAAGTTAAACCTTGTGTTTTTTATCTCATTTAATTATTCCAATTGTAGAAGAAAACTGACTTCACCTCTGGGCTTCTTGAAAGATTTCAATGTGAAAGTAACTCAATCGAGTCTTAAGATTATCGATTTACATTTAAAGCCGGTCAAATTTCCAAGATCTCTAGATCCTCAGATATTTCGTATATCCTTCGTAACTATCTCGAACTTTCAATTCCCGAAAAGTCCATTACGAATAAAACAAAAAATCAATAAAATAAACTTTCTGTCAAAGAAGTAGTGGAAATAGATTATTTTAAAAATCTGCTTTAAACGATTTTACAAATTTTGTTGTTGCTTAGTTGGCACAACTGTGCTGACGCGAAGTTTGAACGCGATCTGTCATTTAGCTTATTTACAGTGCTCAATCCTGTCAGTTTTCACAAGTGTGTTTTGCGATTTTTACAATGGATTAAAGAACAAAGAATCTGTTTCAGATTTTGTAGTATAAATGGAATTTCATGTGCCGAATAGATGAAATTATTACAGAAGGCTTACGGTGAATCGACTTCATCAAAAAAGAGTGCATATCAGTGGAAAGTGCATTCAACAGCGACCGAGATGTGATGGAAATTAAAAATCGTCATTTCAATTTGAGAGAGATTAGCAATGAACTTTCTGTGTCTCACGAATCAATTTTTACCATTTGAATCGATTGTTTGGGCATCAGACGCGTTGGCGCTCAACTAGTACCAAAAGACCTAAATATTTTTCAAATATTGAATCGCGTAAAGGTCACTGAAGAAATACTAAGAAGAGGCAATTCCAACTCTATATTCATAGAATGCATTGTAACTGGTGATGAGTCATGGGTTTATGAGTTTGACATCTAAACCAGTTAAGAAGTAAAGGAAATGATGACTATTTTCTTTGATTATCGAAGAAGGTCCTACGGTAAATAGAGAATATTGCCTGAGATTTATGCTGCGTTTGAGATAGTAAATTTGTCGAAATAGGCCAGATTTGTAGAAAGAAAACTCATGGATTTTTGCACCACGATAATGCACTATCCCACAAGCTCATAAATGTGAATGAATGTGAAACTTAATAGATAACATCGAACAACCATTGTATTCACCTGATATGGCTCTGGTCGACATTTTTCTTTTTCCAAATATCAAATTACAACTAAGAAATAGACGTTTTGAATTGATAGAAGACATAACAGAGAATTCGCGGTGAGAACTGAAGTTGTTTCCGGAAAAAGCGTTCGGAAAATGTTTTGGATGATTGCATTTTTCTTTGTCGTAAATGTATTATTTCGGAAGGAGCCTACTTTGAACATGATAGAATACATTTGGTTGAAAAGTAATATGAGAGCTATGATCGAAAACGTATACAAGAATAGTTTCTTTATTTTTGTCTATTGATGTATATTCGAAAGGGCGGCACTAGACCTAGACCGCGTTGGACTCTTCGTGGTTCCTTTCTTTCTAGCAGCCGGCTTGACTTTCAACCATCTCAAGTCCTTTAAGAAGCAGGCAATCTTAATCAGCTGGCTTGTCTACATGTTGACTAAAAATTGCCATTTCGTCCTAAGCGTATATGAGTTGGTGATGTTTACGAGTATTTACAGGATCGAACGTTTCCTCTGTTTGTTCGCAATTACTCAGCAAAGCAGCCTTTCGCCTTTTCCTAGAATATTGAGAAACGTGTCTAGTCAATTTGATTCAGTTAACATACACACATATCTCCTGGCGTTTGGAATACTCCAGAAGTTTCCTTGCTAGCCTGCAGCCTACCGTTCCATATCACGACGTTTTGAACTTTTCTTGGCTATTGTCTTCGACCACTTGCACTTACTTATCTGAATAGCAACCCAGAAGGATCTATGATGCTGCTGTTGCAATGTTCAAGTTTCTTCCCTCAATAAACCAAAATATTGTTTGTGGGAGTGATTCTATCAGTGCTGCTAGTTTTTCTCTCTATCTTCTTTCTAGGTATCTCTCGATACCGCTACGGACAAACGTTTTAGTTCTGAGCAAAGACGTGATACTGTTGTGTCCTTCTATAACCCATTCCCATTGTAAGTGTAGAGATCTATGATACACTCCACATTCTGCATCATCGTAGAGAATCAAATCAAATTTTTTCCCTGAGTGAGGGCAAACACATCATGATTTTTTCTTTGTTTTGATTCCTGATCAATCTCCGCTTATTAAGATGATTTCTGAAGAGACAGTGCTCAGTTAATTTTGCAATTTAAATTCTCAGGACTAGAGTGGACAGTTTGAGCGAGCAAAGTCCACTAATGGCAAGCCCACAGTGTCTGAGACCTGTGAGGCCGAGACATAGCTCCCATATCTTTAAGTTCAACCACCGGTTATTTTTATTGCCCTCAATGCCCAAGTGGCTCCGGTCCCAAGTCAAACGGGCCTATTTCTCTCTTCAAGTTTCACGATGGATGCACAAAATTTCTGCACAATAGGTAAAGAGCAAATGTCAGATACCTATGGCTTTAGTGTAGCTCTGTTTTAGCTACATTCTTTCAGAAAAGGACCAGGAATTGCTCAATGCAACAAAACATTTTTATTGAGTTTTTGGTCAGAAGTTCATTCACAATGACAGCCTTGTGAGATCGTGCATCATCGAGTTGCAAAATCCATGAGTTTTCTTTGAAAAATCTGCCTTTTTCGATGAATTTGCTCTCTGTAACACCGTATAACGCTCACTCGATTGATTTTCCTAATAAAAATTTTGATTTGGGGATGATGATTGGGGGGTAGGGGTGGTTTTGATTTCACATTCTCCGCATCAAACTTGAAAACACTTTCTAGAACAATAGGAGGCCCAAATTTTCCTTGAAACATAATATCAGATCACACTGATAACGCTGAAGATACGAGAAAATGTTTAATCTGGGTTTTATATAGCTTTAGTATGCCATAACTATAGCTAGTTGATGAATAAAAGGTGACAGATGATTATTGACAGTTATAGAACTGTTGACAGAATACAAACAACAGAAAAGAATAAAACTACCATATTTTTCTATGATTTATAATACAGAATGTAAGGAAATTCTCCTCCAGATCAAAAATCTAAAGAATCCAAGTCTCGTATGAAACCGAGCGCCTCGCGTCGCAGAATAAATAATAGGTTTCCCTTTTTCGTAATTCAAACCCGATACGTCCGTAACATGTTAACTCACGTGTTGATCAGGTAATTACGGACAATTAGAATGTAAATAAATGGAATCGATTAAAGAATCGAAGTGTAAATGTGTGTAGGAAAGGTGCTTCTGCTATTCGCTTCTTCTTCCTCTTACTACCCACTTGGATAACTCCCGACTTTGCATTATTATTCAAATTATCGGCATCGCCCACAACAACATTCGAGCTAATTTCTATGGGACAATAGGTGTATAAAATAAGTCATCTGCATATTTAAAAGTTCCGAAACAATATTGTATCACTATAAAATGCTTTTATACAATCAAATATTGACGTAAGCCTTCTTGTGCGTTTATGATGTAAGAATAGAAAACAAATAATGAATGATTCTGCTTTGTTGCTGCCAGTTGGGACTGAAAGTGATTCAGAGCATGAAGGCTCATTTACTGAATTCAGCGATCAGAAGAAGGCGAACCACAGGCAACTGATGATATTCAGTCAATTTAGCAACACTGTTGCTTGTACAAATTGTCGATATTCCTAAAAATACATCAAACGGTCGTTGAGAACGAAAATCAGTTAATACTCAACCTGTTCCACAAGTGAAAAAAAAAAATTAGAAAACCACAAGAGACTTCCAATGGACCAATGTCAATTTGGAACGTGAAGTATATATTGTTGGCGATAAATTTCAAAAACCTTCTAAACAACTGTCACTTTCGAAGAATTTGAAAACCTTCTTTATACATCATAGTTTTGATTGAATAAGAAACAAGTATTAATTCAACCAAACGGTTTAACTAATAGCTAAGATACCAGTCGAGACGAAACATGACAGCATAAATTGACAACTAAGCTACTGAGACACGATATTCATGAATATCAGGCCTAAATACTCTGAAAAGATATCGAGAATTGGGAGGGAGACTGCATTTTGCTAACAATGAAGATCTTGATAATGACCGTTACTTAAAAGTGAGACCAATTCTGGAAGAATGAAGAAGAAACGAATAATGTTCAGTTACAAAAGAGAACTGATGAAATGATGGTACCATAATGATAATAATGAGAAGTGGAAGTTCCTACTATAAGCGACAAATAGTTGTCATGGATATCGACCCTTGGGCCTAAAGATCTTTATGCCCTCCTTCCTTGTAACTGCATCCCCTGCTCAATACTTACAAAGGAGCCTCTAATAGAGAGAGGGGTATCTTTGATAGCATCTCCACGCCAAGTCGATAAAGCTTAATAAGGTGGATCCATAAGAGGCATGTTGTAATCAAATGAATTAATATTTAGACCCCAATTTCTCACCATCTGCACTTAGTATTATTCCACAGTCCTATCTTGCACAGGTGATATATGATATATGTCATACCCCGTCACTATGTGTGCCAGAAGCCATGCCTATGTTTGCCTTCAAGTGGCAACTTTGGACAGGCGACAACCCTTCAGGTGTCCTATGTGGTTTCACTAGCAAGTCTCCCAGCCTCGCCTCAACAACACAAGCTGAAATCCCAATAACTGGCCCTGGTCCTATTACAGTATTATTGGCCCCAAAACAGGCCAGATTATCCGCAATCTAATTTCCTCTGAGCCTGGTGTGATCTGAAACCTGGAAGATATGGATAGGGTTATGTACCACCAGTTGTTTTGTAGCGTGCTTAATGATCGCTAATACTTAAACTGAATAACCTTTGAATCAACACGGTGCAAGTTTAACACAGTTCAAGTCACTTTGATTCTAGTACCATTCATTCTGTGTATAATCCTCTCTACCATCGGCAACTATCGAAGAATGACAACTGAGAAAACACCGGAGTTCATTCATTCTCTTTGAAGACTTCGTTGAAACCACTCGAAATTAATTAATCATAATAATTTGTGAATTGTTCAATAACCCTTTGAAATAAAAGGGGTAAGTAATAATCCATTGTCATCCGCTTTATTTCTTTATTTTCTTTAAAAATTGAGCAAACATTGAAGTAATACCTAGATCCCTCGCACAACTAAGTAATCATTTTCAATTTCCATTTTCAAATCGATACAACATGTGCATAGATTTCTGAATATCCATCCTCGAAAATCTTATATTCTCTTTAGGTCACATTTACTTACATGGATCTATGGTTTCTACGTTCTTAATTCTTAATTTTCATATAGGAATATTTCACTGCTTTGTTCATTTCCTTTCAGAATGACCCAACATCGATATTTTTTTCATGATATCTAGATTTTCTTTTTATAATTGATTTGCAAGTCTGGTGTGTTCAATCACCATTCTAATTTTTATTATATGCATTTCTATATATTCATCTAGGCTATTTTATATTTTTAATTTGTTGAAATTAATCAAAATTAAAATAAACGCAGAGGAGAGGTCACTTGTACTTATCACGAGCATATGGTGATATATGAAAACTTTTTCAGTTTTTTGGAGAGGAAAAAATACCAGCTATATTTTTCTGAAGAGGACAAAACACCAGCCATGTTTTTTTAGAGAGGACAGGGCACCGGGCATTTTTTTTTTTGGAGAGGACAAATTTAACACCTCTATTTTAGACAGAATAAAGGAGTTCAATCATTTTCTTGGATAGCCACCAAACTCCATCATTTTTAGAGGAGATCAATCTTTTCATTGGATAGCCACCAACCTGCTGAGATACTCTCCATTTTATGAGCTAGCACATCACTGTAAAGTTAAGTTAATTTCTTAAATTTTGTAAAGCCTAGATATTTATTAAATAGAGAATTTGAAATGAAATGAGATGCTTGAAGGGAACTAAAATCCACGATCAATCTAAATGACTGAGCAGGGTAAACCACAAAGTGTGAACCTTCTCTAATTAAAGCCATTACTATTAGTTTACATCCTATTAAGTATTGGGTAGGATACAGTTCCAGTACCCGAACGTATTCCCATGCCACCTCATACTTGAAAGTGATCCTGCGTGCGCCCTGAGCTCCCAATGCAGCCGAACTGTCGAATCAGATCTGGTACCATACAAAGAATATAACGCTGGTTCCAGAAGATAATATTTGAAAAACAAACCAAAGAAGAGGATGTCAAAATTTTTGGGAGATGGTGTATGATTTTATCGCCTTATGGGGGATTAAGATATGTTTAGGAACCACCAGTTTTCGGATATTGAAGAAGAGCTTGCTTTTAACCCCAAGGTTTTCATTATCATGTATACCACACTAAAGAAGAAACCATTTTCAATGGTCAATTTCAACGCAACCAACAATGCTCTCCAGAAAAACACTGCAAATCGAAAGGAGGCTATCCGAGTCAACTGGAAGCTCCTCACCCTTAAGGGGATTAGATATGCCTTCGAAGATGAAATCCGAACAGACAAGGTGGATATTTTCTTGCATTTCGTGGAAGAGGGGGTGTTTGAAGCTATTCAACTGCATGAGTTAATGTATTTTGTACGTTAGTATAGAAAACAGTTGTGACAATTTAGCAACAACAAAAATTTTCACAATCGTTTCAAGCAGATTTTTCAAACAACCAATTCCCGGAATTGCTTAAAACGATTGTAAAAATTTTTGTTGTTGCTAAATTGGCACTTCTTTGATAAAATGTATCAAGAGAAAAATTGAGTTTTTTTTGTGAGTTAAGAATGATTCACACATCAATTTTCAATGAATCTTTTTTATCTCTGGTGATCCAACTTGATATTTTGAGTTGTGTGAATTTTAAAATCAAAATTCAATTGAAATGTCTTGAAATCTTCACTTTAAATGAGTTAAAAAATTTAAGGGTTAATATCGTCAATGCATTCTTACAAAAAATGGTGAAAGAATGAAAAAGTAATGATATAAATACTTTCGTTAAATTGAAAATTTCGAGCTGATTGCTCTTTACGTTTGCTCCATTTTGACTATACATAAACTGGAAAAGGCATCTGAAAGATATTCGCCAAATATTCTCAATTTAGCTGAAGAATAACTACCTTAACAAGTCCACGTAGATGTATTGTGATAGATTGTACGAAAAAATGTGATAGATTGTAGAGAAAAGAAAAATTTTGGACTGCATCAAATTTTAGAAGCGAAAAAATATGTATTTTCATCCGAATTAAATGAAATGAAATGTAAAAGAAAATATTTCACGAAACTCCACTCGCTTTTATTGTTGTGGTCGCTCTGATCCTGCTGATGAGTTTTCAGGGTACCCTTTTTTGCACTCACGACGAAAAAATTCAGCGATTTTTGTATTTTTAGCGGTTGAGGCAGCGGTTGTTGGTTACTGTCGTATCGAGTGTTTTAATCAGAATAAATGTTTTCTATCGTCTCCCGACCATACGTTGGACACCTTGTCCTATCGAGAATTTTATGAAAAAATAATCGAAAATTGAACACTTTTTGAACCCCAGCCATATTTGAATAGCAAACAAAAACAATATGAAGTTACAACTAAAGAAAAATGATTCAATTCAATCTTGAACATGTATGTTATGAACTAGACATTTGTATATATTTTTACCATGTTAGCTCTTTTCTCCAGTGTTTGTTGTTATAAGTCCGAATTTTAATAATGAAATTAATAATTATTTCATTTTCATTTTAGGACAAAACAAAAATATGAGCAGTGAAATAAATCGCCACTATCATCAGTTATTTAGTGTATACAAAAAGTTTTCGTAGTTTGTCCAGCAATTTTAAATATAATCAATGTTCGAACATGTAAAACATTTTAAGAGAGCATTAATGACCAGAAATACTATACCAATAAGAAACAGAAGGAATATCTCAGTTACAAGATGCACTTCTAATAGGAAATTATTTTTAATAAATGCACATTAATAGAACTATCACTTCCTGTGCTGATAGCAACAAAACAACAAGGAACAGACTCACACATGCTGAGTGATGAAATTCATCAGTTAAGAAGAGTGTGGAGTACATCTTCGTGAAACGAGGCGTTATCTCTTCAGAAGTGTTATTTTCGGTTTTTATGTCACGAAGAACATATGCCGCAAAGATGGCAGTGACGGACCAACATTGCGCCTTATGATCAGTTTTCACGAGTTTTCGAAATAGCTGAAGGATGAAATATGATAGAGGATAGATAAAATAAGTGTTTTACAGTTATGTTGATGGTAGGAACCTCGTGCGGAAGTAATAACGTCTGTAAAATTGGCGTGTGTTGTAAACTATGATTCCATTTCGAAATAAACGGAATCCTTGAAGTTTCCCAAGTCATGATAGATGCTTGCTAGAGCTGACATCCTGCATATATCAAAAGGCACAGTATTCATCATTTCACACGAAAAAACTTTTCTCGAAGTGGATGCCGCGTTTGTTCACAGTGAAAAACATTACACGCTTAATTTTTTGAGAGTTCAGGAAACAACAACGATGTTGTAGGAGCAATTGGCAATAAACAGAAAAAATATATAGCTAGCATGTTCATGGGGCCTACAGTTGGAGATGAGGTCTATCGATTAATCAAAAGTCTGAAATGTACAAATTTACGTGGCAAGGATGAGATTCCTATAAAACGTTTGAAACATGTAGCACATAACATAGCAATCCTATTGAGTCACCTGATAAATGTAGCACTCTGCACTGCAGACCTCCCTGATAACTTAAAAATAGCCAAAAAAAGAAAAGATTCCCGATGACACCATCTAACTACCGACCCATTTCAATACTATCGAACATCGTGTGATTTATGAACATGCTACACTCAAGAGAATGGTAAGCTTCTTGGAAAATTTTGCACTGCTAAGAACTTCTCAGTATGGCTTCAGTAGTCAGAAATCTCTGTTGATGTGATATATTCAGCCGTCAATAAGACAATCAGCTCGCTAAACGATAGAAAATGTACACTGCAATGTTTTTGGAGAAGCGTATGGTTTACGCGGAGTGCCTAAGAGTTCAATGAAACCTTACCTATCTGGAAGTCGAAAATATGTGGTGGAGGCAGATGAAGATGGTGTGGTTGCCGAGTATGAGGATAAAGCGCGTTGTAGGGAAATACCACAGGGATCCATACTGGGTCCTCTTTTGAACCTGCTGTACACCAATGATATACCCGAAGAACTAGAACCTAATGTCCAACAGTATACTGATTACACCTCTTTGGTGATATATGAGCAGAATTATGGAACCCTTGAAGGAAATGCATGTATTGAAAAAGTGTTCCACCCAGAAAACCTTAAACTAAATACAGAAATAATTTTATTTGCATACAAAATTTTATCAGAACAATTTTTTATTGATTGAAGAAATGAAATCATTAAAGTTGAAGATACCGTTACTTTCTTGGGGGTTAGAAGTGTCTCCAGGACTGGATGTCCCAGGTATTTCATGCAACTAAATAAATAAGTAAGGCATGATACGCACTGAGCATGCTATCAAGTATAGTGAATGAGACAGGTGCGTCTTATCCTATCAAGCCTATGAAGGGTCTCACATCAGATATGATGCCATATTCTAACCCCCCCTCGTATCTATATTCTGGAATGGTCTCCTTATGTGAGGGAGAACCTAAACTTCTTTCACTCATGTTGCATTGAACATCAATAGTCTACAAGATTCAACAACAACCTAACAACCAACAGGCATAACTACACCTATATGGACAGGAACGTAATATTCTCCTCGATACAATCATACAATAGGCTACCTATAGCAATCCGAGCAATATCAATCGTGGCATTCAAACCTGGTGGAAAAAGCATACTACGCAGTCGCACCTTTCGAATCTTGGCTTAACACAATCACTGTATTCTTATATTTACATTTAACTAAAAAAATCTATCCTACACCACCATATGCTCAACTCGAAAAGAGCATCTGCTGAGTGTATGGCATCAATATTTTGGAATACGCTGGCATAGTATTCATCGATTATCTGAAGAAACGCTAGACGATCAACAGTGATTATTTTATAGTGTTACACAGATTGAGTGACCATTAAGTGCAAACGACCTCATATGGTGGAGAAAAAAACATCAATACAATGAACTGATCCACTAGGAATTATTGCCGCAGCCTCCCTAATTTTCAGGTATAGCACCCAACGATTACTGGCTCTTTGCTGATTTGAAAAAAATATTCCAGGCAAAGAGATTTGCTTTGGTCGAAGAGACTAACTAAGGCCTATTTCGAGGCCAAAGATAAGTCGTTATTGAATAAATGAATAGTGTTGCAATGATTGTATCATAATAGGAGAAGAGTATATAGATGAATTGATGGGATAAAAAACCCAAGGTTTAACTTTAATCTACACTTTATTTGAAAAAATTCGACGACGTTTCGCTAACACAGCAGCTTTATCAAGAATGACAAACAGAATGAAGAGTATGGTATTATAAACAAATCGTAGAACAAGTTGGATGAATAACAGGAAAATCCACACCGAGTCATTGTACAGTTAGTATGAAAGGTAATAAAAACTAATTAAACAAGTTAAGTAGGGGTGAAAAATTCACATCTACCTGCTCATTCAGAAGCTTGTCCGAATGTTCGTATCTATTTATTTCTACTGCTTCTAGGAGATCTAATTTTGAACTTTTTGATTTTATATGTAATATGTCAAAGTTTATATTGAATGAATGGTTTTCTTTTATTAGGTGGTTTGAATAATTTGAATCAGATTTATTTTTATCGAAGCTACGTTTATGTTCAGATGTTCTTATACAAAAACTCCTATAGGTCCTACCGATATAAATTTTATCACAAGAACCGCAATTGAGTTTATAGATTCCTGATTTACTTGATTTTTCAACACGAGATTTATTATTTTTAATATGTTTACCTAAGTTATTAGAAGTTTTGAAAGTTATAGTAAGATTTTGTTTGACGAGAAAGGATTTAATATTTGTACTTGCAGAACCGCAGAATGTTAAACTGTTGAATATTTTATAGTCTTTATGAATAGGATATACTTCATTTATTGCTTTCTGATACAGTTTTTACGAATGATTAGATCTATCATATCCGGATTATATGAATTATTAATAGCTATCTGTTTGATGATGTTTAACTCTTTATTATAATCTTCTACTGATAAAGGTAAATTGAGTAACCGATGTACCATGCTGTTTAAAGCTGCAACTTTGTGTTGAATTGGATGTAATGAGTAGTTATGTATAATTGTATCAGTATGTGTTGGTTTACGAAAGACCGAAAAACATGATTATTATTTTGTTTAGTGATTTTTAAGTCCAAAAAATTAATGGAATCGTTCTGTTCAATTTCTATCAAGAATTTAATGTTCAAATGGATGGAATTAATGAAATTAAGAAATAAGTCTAATTGACGAGTAGTTCCAATGAAACACACTAAGATGTCGTCAACATATCTAAACCAATAAAGAAATTTGGAAATGAGTGGATGTGTATGAATTTTCTGTTCAATATTATTCATAAAATCTCTGCTAAAAGTGGACTCAAAGGATTTCCCATGATCAAACCATTTTCACTACTGTAATAGATGTTGTTGAAAGAAAATAATTTTGTTCAATGCAAACGTCCAACAGATTCAATATTTCTGATTTAATTATGTGGTTAACATGATTCGAATTCAACATGTTTTCGATTAATATTTTGACATCACCTGGAGGAACACTTGGGTATAAATTCTCAACATCAAACGAAATAAGTTTTGCGTTAGGTGGTAGGTTAACGTTTTTATGTTATTTATCAATTCGAAAGAATTTTTATAAAAAATTTTGATTTGAATGAACAATAATTTTAATGATATCTGTAAGGTAGTGCGACAATTTCACGGCTGGGGCTGTAACGTAAGATACGACTGGTCTAACGGGGTTATTTACTTTATGCAATTTAATGAGTGAATACAGTTGAGGTGGTTGAGGGTTTGGTAAAATTAATTTGTATTTATCTATTGCTTTAATTAAAGATTTTGCGTCATTTATTGCAATTTTAATATTTTCTGGAATTTAATAGTTGGATCTTTGTTTAAAATTGTATAGTTTCCGGACGAAATGAAATTTAGAGTTTTAAATAGGTAGTCATTTTTATTTAACGCAATAACAGTATTACCCTTATCTGCTTTTGTAAAAATAACTTCATTTAGTTGAGATTTTTGTTTGATGGCCTTTAAAATATTTTCTTCTTTACTCGGTTTAAAGTCAGCTAATGATTCAATTTTTATAATGTTAGATGCTAAATATTTAAGGTGAGTGTTATTAGGAATATTTTTCAGAGAAATTTCAGTATCTATGCCAAGTTCCTCTAAATCAGATTTTATCTTGTTTGATTTAATATTGTGTTTTTCAAATAGATGAATTGATTCGAATTTTGAGAAAAGGTAATTTTATTGGTTAGTCCCAAAAATGTTGACCCATGTATTACTACCAGTCACAACATACTCACTTCGAAATTCTTAGAATACAACCCTGTCTTTTCAGAATATAATAAGTTGATATGAAATTTCTAATTAACACAAGGAAACCAATTTCATGATATGAACATTGTATATTGCATTTTGATTGCCGGAAATACCATCATAATAATAAATTCATCATTTGCACTAATCCATCGGACATATGAATTGATATTGCATGGATTTTATCGTAGATCGTAATTTTGGAACTCGAGAAAGGTTATTAATTTTATTAAGCAGAATCTTTCCGCCATACTTTACCTTTTGAGATTTCGATATCGTTCTCATATGTCTTAGTGAAGAATGATTGGAATCTACAAACGGGGATACTCTGAAGGTTTTGGAAATATTTAACCGTTATTTGTCAGTTAGGTCCCATGAGTTCCCTCAAATATAGAACGGGATTGAAGGGGATACGTTTGTAGGTATATCAAGAAATCAAGTTTTTTACCATATTGATTGATTATCATCTCTAGGCTAAAAATTAAATGACACATTTCCAGTGCTTGCTGAAGTCTCGTCTTCAATAGGCTGTGAATTTAACATTTCCTCCAACTCAGTTTCAATCAAATCTTCATCTTGTGATTCAAGCAACTACTGAATATTACTTGACTCTATCTGTTCGAACACATCTCTTTCTATTGCATTCGCAATTTATAACAAATGGAACAATTGATGTTCTAGGAAGGCAAAGAACCATTTTTACTGAAACCAACCTAAAACTTGATTTCCGTTCAAATTCAAAATGGCCGACTTCCTCAAATATTAACAATTTTTCCCGCTCATTAAAAAATTTTTCGCGGTCGTAATGAATCAACTGCGTAATTCAATCACTAGATTGAACCTTTCCCATCATTTTGAGGGATCACACAGTGATCTATAGTGGAGTACAGAACCATGACAGAGCAAAGGAGGGTGTTGCCCTAGTGATCCACACGAAGTACCGAGACTGTATACAAGAATGTGACTATATATCGTCTAGAATTTTAGTTGTCAAAATGAAAACAGAAGACCAAAGGTTAAACATATTGTCAATTTATGCTCCCGAAGACAGTAAACCGAAAGCTGAGAGAGAGTCTTTCTTTGAACAACTTCAGAATACAATTGACTCCTTACCATGCGATCAGCCGATGATCATCCTTGGGGATTTTAATGCCCGTATCGGTAATGATATAGTACCAGGAATTAAACAAAGATTCAACGAAAACGTGTTAAACGATAACGGAGAATTAATGATCAGTGTCTGCACTTTCAACGAGTTGCGAATCAATAACACATTTTTCGAACATGAAGAACAGTACAAATATACATTCGCAAATACTAGGGGTCAGAAATCAACAATTGACTATATTGTGACAAATAGAAATTTTCACCCATCACAAATATTAGAGGTCAGAACACTAAACTCTGCTAATGTGGGCAGCGACCATAGTCTACTGTTAGGGAAACTTAGAATCAAATTCATGCTGCAAAGAATACTAAACCAACTGTAAAAACACGTAAAATAAACGTTGAATCATTACAGGACCCAACCATAGAAGAACTCTACAAGAACAGGCTAAATGGGAAAATCGAGGAAAACCCGATAACAGAGGAAGATGATGTCAAACGCAGCTGGGAAAGATAAAAAACAACATACTCACTGCTGCATACGAAGCACTGGGCACTAGGATATCAAATAACAGTAAGAAGAACACAAACAGAACTCCGTGGTTCCGTATGGAAGTTGCAGAAAAGTGCAGGGAAAAGAAACATGCTCACCTCACATATCGAACATTAAGAACACCAGAATCGTACAATGAATATCAAAAAATCCGAAACGAGACCACAACGTTAGTACGTTCAATTAAAAACCAGTACTGGGAAACTTATTCCAAAAGCATGGAGAATGACTTCTACGGGCTACAAAAACAAATATGGAGACTAATCCGATCACAACGGAAAGAAATAAATGAGTTGGTTGAAACAAAGCATATAACCAGCGAGACCTGGATCGAGTACCTAACTGATCTATATTCGACAGAGGATACAGAAGAAGACCTAAGTACACCGGAAATAATAGTGAGCGAAGATGCTGAGGTGAATGTGGATGACGTACAGTTAGCCCTACAACAATTAAAGAATAGGAAAAGTGCCGGACAGGACGGAATTAGCAACGAACTACTCAAGTATGGCGGACAACGTCTTACTCAAGAGTTGACAATTTTAATTCAAAAAATCCTTTACCATCACAGGATCCCAGATGAATGGCGTACAAGCACTACTATTCTTATGTTTAAGAAAGGAGACAAGAAAGTACTTTCCAATTATAGAGGAATAAATCTGTTGAGCACTACGCTGAAACTTACTACGAAGTGTATAACAAACAAAATAAATAGCCTCACCTCTTTCGCTGATGAACAACAAGGATTCAGATCTGGAAGATCTTGCACCGACGCCGTATTTGTCATAAGACAAGTAACAGAAAAGTCGATAGAATATAATAAGCCAGCATTTATGTGTTTTGTTGACTTGCTCAAAGCTTTCGACCGGGTCCAATTATCAGACATTATACATCTGCTCTACAACAGGCAAATCCCACGTAATATAATAAAGACTATCGAAAATATATATACTGCGAACAAGATCCAGGCAAGATTAGACGGGGAGCTTACCACACAGATACCAGTGAGAAGTGGTATTCGTCAAGGAGATTCGTTAAGCCCCCTTCTGTTCAACATCATCATGGACGAGATAATCAAAAAAGTAAGAGGAATGAGGGGCTACAAAATGGGGGACAAAGAGATAACTATCCTGTGTTACGCCGATGACGCTGTGTTGATTGCAGAAAATGAAGACGATTTACAGCGCCTCCTACACCATTGAGATGCAAGCTTGAGGTTGATGGTAAATCTATCCAGCAGGAAATGAAATTTAAATATCTCGGCATAGAGATTTCGGGCAACGGAGATGTCGAGGCGGAGGTAAGGGAGCAAGCAACAAAAGCAACAAGAGTAGCAGGATGTCTGAATGACACAATATGGCGCAATAAGCATATCGGAATTGAAGCCAAGGCACGAATCTACAAAGCAACTGTAAGGCCCATTATGACATACACTGCAGAAACTAGACCAGAAACAACGAAAACCAGGCGACTACTGGAGACAACCGAAATGAAGGTACTTCGCAGGATAGCCGGAAAACACTGCTCAACAGAGAGAGGAGTGAGAATATTAGAAACATGTGCAAGGTGGACAACATTAACAACTGGGTATTGAACAGAAAACAGGAGTGGAATGACCATATAAACAGAATGGATGACAGAAGAATAGTGAAAATCGCCCGTGATAGATCTCCACTGGGGCGCAGAAGCGTGGGACGACCACGAAAAAGGTGGAGTGACAACTTGAACGTTCCGTAACAGACAAACGACCGAAGAATAAACAGGCGGTTTCGCCTAAAATAAAGTTGGAAGGAAGAAGAAGAATTCGAATATTGACTCAGAATTGTTCCAATTCTCGTCAATAATGTTTCTCTTTTCCACCACCATATGCCCCTCCCATTGTGAAACCTCTGAGCATAAACTGCATTCATTAACTCTATGATAAACATAAAATAATGAAATGTCATCGAGTTTTAGACGACAACTGGTTTGAACTCGAATTTCATCTTGACGTTTGAAATTGTTAACATTGGTTTTAACAAATTACAAAAGAAGCACAATCTATGATCTTGAGGTAAAAATTCGGACAACAAGGTCATTAGGAAGAAGAACAGGTACTGGTGAAGCTAGAACTGTTAGAACACAGGTACTCGCCTTTTTCATGATCTGTTTCAAGCATCAAATCTATATTTTTTGTATTACAAACTCAATTGACAATTTCAGGATAACATTCAGCGAATTTCCGCATTAGCAGTCAGCCCTATCAGAATTCCAGGAACCAGCTTGACTGTTCCCAAATGTCTCACAGATGCCAAATCTCAAAAACCTCTGTGAGAAGAATAATAAGACACGATTTGGGTCCTAAGTATTTTCGGAGGCACTATAATTTTCAATTGCTCAAGCTGTCAAAGAGCGCAGATTCGAGCGATGAAGAAAGTTTTTTAGTGTTACCCCACCAAAAAACAGCCAAAATGACAGAATTTGTGTTCGGATGCATGAAATCAAGAAAAATGTGCATTTAATTTTTTTGCAGAAGGAAAGACAAAAATTTTCTAGGCATGTGATGGCCTCTGCCGGTATTTCGAGGAACATTAAATCAAATATCATTCTCATAGAACAAGGCATAAGATTAAATGATTCGGAAAATTATTGTCACGAAATTCTAGATCATATGTTACCAACTATTGAAGCGTCAACGCCTCAGTTCACTTTCATGCTGGAGAATGATTGCTGTTTTCTTTATGACATGAATAAGTATAGTTGCTACCAGCTGAAAATGAACCGTTGAGAAATTGAGTTGCTTTTTGGATGATTTTAATTGGTTCAAATCTCCTTTGGAATTCTACAATTTTTTCCATATTCTTCTGACAACGTTTGTCAAAGAAATGAACAACCAATACTATGTGACAAAGAAACACTACTTACTCTCAGCTGGACGTCAGTGTACATGGTCTCCCAAATTAGATGTATCTAAATGAAATCTATTTCAATTGATTTCAGAATATAGCCAGATGTCATAAAAGTCACTATACTATGGATTATCTAAGACAACGTGTAGACGATATCATCGAACCAGAACAATGGCTCCCAAATAGTCCCGATCTTAATCCATGCGACTATTTTCTTTGGGGTCGTCTGGAAGAAGTGGTGTATAAAAATAATAATTGTGAGGAGCTGAGGCAAAAAATTCAAGAATGTTGGAATAATCTTGGTCTAGAAGTAATTTCGAGTTCCATAGAGAGCTGGAAAAGACTGGTGCAGATGGTTGTGGATACCAATGGAGGTCATATTCTATTCTGAGTACTTGAATCATGTCGTATTATTATTCTCGCTGATATTTTCAACAGTTGGCATCTCTGAGATATTTGGAAAACAGTCATCCTGATCTTCGTCCTAATGACCCTGATGTCCAAAATTTTTCCTCAAGATTGTACTACTTTTGTAATTAGGGGCTGGAAATTGGCGAACTATTTGCCTAGCAGTATAACGACGCACAAATAAACATTCAGTGAAACGCTTATCCTCATTTGTTGAAACCATTGTTAACAATTTCAAACGTCAAAAACAAGCAACACCAAAATAAAATTCGAGTTCAAACCAGATGTCGTCTGAAACTCGATGACATTTCATTATATTTTGTTTATCATGGAGTTAATGCATGCAGTTTATGTTCAAAGGTTTCACAACGGGAAGTGCATATGATGGTAAAAAGAGAAACATTATTGACGACAATGGGCACAATTCTGAATTAATAATAACCCTTCAAAATGATGGGAAAGGTTCAATCTAGTGATTCATTAGGACCGCGAAAACTTTTTTGATGCGCAGGGAGAGTTGTTGATAATTGAGGTAGTCGGCCATTTTGAATTCGAACGGTAATCAAATTTCAGGTTGGTTCTAGTAAAAAATGGTTCTTTCCCTTCTTAGAACATTCATGAAAACACAACAACTTCAGTAGTGCCAACGCCATGAAGTGAAAAAAATATTTCGATTTCAGCTGAAAATCAGAATGGAAAAAATTCTTCAAGCTACTTTCTTACCAATTCTTGGAATATTTTCAAGATGAATATATCAAATTGTTCAGAGAAGACTGAATTATTGACTGAATGCCCCATTCGAATTTTTAGTGAGAAAAAGTTCCAGCGATCTTAAAATATATAATTATTAAATATTGGATTTCACCGGAAGTGAAATTTTGATACAATTTATTGAAAACCTCGTCCTTTGGCTTTCCAATGAAGTAAGAACGAATTATCTCGCTTTAAAATTGCAAAAGTTATAATGGAAAAAAAATTTTGTCCGCTTTTCTCTGGCGCACTATATAATTTGATTCATCTTCATCGAAAATGAATTTACATAAAATAAATAAATCAACGTTACTACTCATTTGAAATAAATGTTCAGATTTTCTAACATGATCAATATAACTTTACATTAAATGTCAAACACAGTTCATTTCAAGAGGAAAAAAATTTGGATATTATTCAAGGAATACAATGTTAATCATCTTTTTAAAGAACTCAGGAAATCTCACGGTACAGCATATCATATTTCAAATCAATTTACGTTATATTTGTGAGTATGTTGCAAATTTATAAATAAATTTGATGTAACCCTGTGTAACAAAATACATCCGCAATCTAATGATCAATTGTACCTAATCAAAACCTGAACGAGGGACTCCTAGATAGAATTTCCGAGAATGATTTGATGACCAATACCTCTGGATCATTAGGTCATCGGTACCTGTACCTGTTGATATCAATTATTTTGAACGGATAATAATAACATTCGTGACGTCAAAGATACGATCGTGTTGTGGAATCTCTACGGCAAGAAACAAATATTTCTACGATGACACGCTAATTTTGTTCATCTGCCTCTTATGCTGATTTTAGTGATGATTTCATAAATTGAGTTCAGATTTCTGCTTTCGAACTATTTCTGATTTTATGAATGGATGTTAATTTGAATGGCTTCTATCTTATTTTTTGATAGGAATATCTGGTAGTTAAACATGATTAAAACACAAACGAATTGTTTTAATCTCTTTACTACCCACCAATAAATTAGATTGATTGATTACAGTTACCGCAGTTTTGAACTCTTGTTCAGGTAATAAAATAGATTTCAACAGTTGAATCCACTATTACTCTCAACGTACGAAAATATCAAGAACGCTCGTTATATTAAAAAGGGTAGTCTAACGCTCAACATCATAAAAACCATACAAGATAAAATTCCAACCGATTTGTCTGCCAGACTTCACTTCAGATTTCATAGCCAAAATGAATGATTTTATTGAAATGGAACAAGTGGTAGAAATTCTTGATGATAGCACAGCTAAAATTAAAAAATCAGTCAAAAGTTCTAGTTATAACATGACATCTAATATTTTAACTAAGTCTAGTTAGGCAAACATGTATCCAAGCGCGCCATAACTATATAAATAGATTTTCAATGAAATAAAACTACGGTGTTCAGATTTTCACTCTATTAACAACACCATGACCAGTTTCACCACACTGTCGCTTCATCAGATAGATATAAACTAATGAACAGAGTTATTCATCGCAAGCCAAACACCTAAAACACACTTCAGCGTTGCTACGTTCAATAGTTTTCAACCTGAGAAATTCGAAAATACAACTTCAAAGTCTTTAAAGATATCAAATAAACCAAAGCAGACAAAGGTCATGCAGTCATAACCTTAAGTAAAGCAGATTATTTATTGAAAACTCAAAATTTCATTGAATCAGGTAGTTATGAAAATATTGATAAAGATCCACACATGTAATGTTTTTGGTATCTCCAACCGTTTTCGAGTGATAAATTATTGAATTTGAATTATTTGAATTGTATGTTATTCGATAAATAAAACAATAGCTCGTCTTCTGAGACTCAACTTATACTCATCCAATATCAAACTAAAGAAAAAGAACAATTTGAAACTAAATAAATTGCTAGAAGTGTCCTCCATCTGCAATAAAATAGGCCTATGTCCTTGTTCGCACATTATCACGCACTCTTTGTAATATTCCTGGAGTATGTCTTATCGTGTCACAAGAAGTTATTATTCGATTTCTCAATTCTCCTACAGTGTTCACTGGAGTGGTATGAACTAAACTTTTGGGATATTCCCAGAAGAAAAAGTGTAAACTATTCAAGTCTGGGGACCTAGGAGGCCATGGTTCTGGCCCACCCCGAACTATCCATCGGTTGTTTAATGTATTATTCAAGAATTCTCTAGCTTCTCCACTAAAATGTGCTGGTGCCCCATCATGCATGAACCATATTATGTTTCTCACCAAAAGTGGCACATCCTCTAGCAATGAAGGTAACTCCTCCTCAAGAAATTGCCGATAAGCAGGACCGTTTAGTCTGTTTGGCAAAAATGGCCCAATCAAATAATTTCAAATTATTCCGACCCAGACATTTAGTCTGGCAGTTCTCAAAATACTAGCTTCGTCTGTGAACATTATTTCACTATCGAAATGAGCATTTTCTCTAATTTTATCTTAGAACCATCGGCAGAAATTCAGTCTTGAACGAAAATCTTGAGGAAGTAGAGTTTGGACGCGTTGAATATGCAACGGTTACAATAAAAAGTCGTGGAGAATCCTCCAAAATGTAACATGTGAAATATTCAACTGAGTTCCAATTTTTCTTATACTCACATGAGGATTCAACTCAATACAATTCAAAAGTTCCTCAATATCTGGAGTTCTCATAGTTTGAGTTACACCTTTCAAATGATTATTTGCAGTAAAAGTACAAATTTCCCTCAATCTTCTGTGGATATTTGAAGATGTACGCCTATCTGGTGTTACTCGATTTGGAAAGCGCATCTGATATAATCGCCTAGATTCTGTTGTGTTTCCGTCAGTCAGACAGTACATGTAATGGATACTAGCCAATTTGGCATTAGTAAAATTAGCCATTTTTTCTTACTGCAATAACTACAAAAGTTTTTGAATTTGGGAGGTTATCACCAGAAAATTTCAACAAAGAACTAAATTTGATTAAAAAAATAGCCAAAAATAATGGTTACAATCCCAAACTAATAAATAATATTTTAAATAAAAAACAAAGTAGAATCGCATTGAATGAAGTTTACCCTGTCGATAAATTGAAACAAAAATTCAACACCTTAACCTACGTTGGCATTACAAGTGAGAAACTGAAATCATTCTTAAGTAGCAATAATTTCAACATAGCTTTCCAAACTAATAATAATTTAGGCAAATATATAAAAATAATAAAACCAAATCAGGTATAAACAATAAATCAGGTGTTTATCGATTGAATTGCAATGACTGTGATAATTTCTACATTGGTAGAACACATAGAAATTTTAATATTAGAATATCGGAACATAAACGCAGTTTTTCAAATAAAAATCAGATTCAAATTACGCGAATCATCTCTTAGAAAATAATCATTCTTTCGACCCACAGTTTGAAATTTTGCATACAGATAATAAATATTGGAAGGTAGATCTTTGGGAAACTTTAGAAATCAATAAATACAAACACTCAGGTAGACTCATCAATGAACAAGTCGATTTAAGCCCTTCACCTCTATTGAATCTTTTCGGGAGCAATCTATTCCTTAATTTTATTGGATATACCTGTCATAAACAACCACTTAAGAAGAAGCAACCCAATAAGCTTTTAATTACTCAAGAACATTTATAGTTATATTCTCATTTATATTTTCTGTATATTCATTCGTCTGAAGAAGCTACGGTGTAGTGAAACGCGTTACGAATCGCAGTTATTAAGTAAAATTCCTTAAAACACAGTACTTGTTTTTCAACTACAAAAGTCTTGAAACTTATCCTCAATTTAATAAACAATTCGAACAGACACTGGTTCAGCTTTAGCAACTCTCAAAATAAATAAATAAATGAACAAAATCAATGTCTACTAGTCATTTTGTTAATTAGAAGTGCTTTCAATTCAGCGAATGCATACAATAGTTTAATAATTTTAATTCGAGAACGGTCGGAGATACGAAAAGTGTTAAAAAGTTTCTTAAATTGAAAGAAGATGACGAAAATTGATTGTACCCAGATCAGTGACGTACTGCAAAAAAGTTTGAGAGAGCAAAGAATACATGACTCCGGAAAAGAAAACACCTTGTAGATTCCAGTTGAAATTTAGGACGTGTAATGATGGAGGCTGTAAAAAATAGCTTGCATTCCAAATTGGGGCTGAATATCAACACCCTGTAGCGCCGTAACGAAGCTTTAGCGAACCTATGTTTATATGAACTTTTTTTCTTAAAATTGAACGTAGATTTACCTCCTCAAGTTGTGACATACTATTATGTAACACCCTAAATAACTCATGAATATTTCTGCAAGAAGTGGACTTATGGAACAGCCCATAACAAGGCCTCCAAACTGTTCAAAAAATTTATTATTAAATTGAAACTAGTTTTGTTTAAGACAAAGGTTGGGAAGAAAAATAGAATCATTGTGAATAATAGGATTTATAGGTGAACAGTGGAAAATGCTGAAAATTAATGGTAGACATTCAACGTATCTCCATCGTACAAGCTTTCAAATCAGCTATATCACATTTTCAAGAAACTTACATATTTATTCCCAAATATTCTATAAAAAACTCCCTAGCACTTTCCGAAAATCTAATTTTTTGAATTACACAGTTGATGCATTACGAAGGCGAAAAATTTTTTAATGCGCACTGAAAATTGTTAACATTTGAGGAAGCCGGCCATTTTGAATTCGAATAAAATCAAATTTTTGGTTGGTTTTAGTAAAATATGGTTCTTTTTCTTCATAGAACATCCATGAAAAACACAACAACTTCAAGAGCGCCAACGCTATGAGGTGAAAAAAATATTTCGATTTCAGCTGAAAATCAGAATGAAAAAAATTCTTCAAGCTACTTTCTTACAAATTCTTGGAATATTTTCAAGATGAATATATCAAATTGTTCAGAAAAGACTGAATTATCGACTGAATGCTCCATTCGAACTTTTTAGTGAAAAAAAAGTTCCAGCGATCTTGAAATATTGCCCATTTTCGAATGAATCAGCCATATTGGTTTTCACCGAAGTGAAATTTTGATACAATTTCTGAAATACCTAGTTCTCACGCTTTCCAATGAAGAAGGAACGAATAATCTAGCTCCAAAATTGCGAAAGTTATAACTGAAAGAAAATTGTCCGGTTTTATCTGGCTCACCCTATATTATAGTCGTTCGTTTCGAAGAGTAAGATCGAAACCGGTTATAGTTGACCATTTGAAAAGAAATATGAATGAATTCAATGCGAAAAACAATACAAATATTATGACGATCCGCAAATTCCTTAAGCTTATACTGCTGATCCCATAAAATATTAACAATCCCATTTAGTCTTCAATTTCGACCTCCTAATCCTATTACAGTAAAGGGAACCCTCCTTAATCCATTAATCTGATGGATTCGACATGAGTGCCTGGGGTAAGAGAGAAGTATCTCTCAGTGAGATTCTAGATCAAAATGAAATCTAAAAGCATATAAACTGGCGAGAGAAGTGTTTGGTATACTGAAAAATGTAATACTTTGCCTTTGTTGCTTTGGATTTTAGGCATATTTTGAATATTTTGACTTGAAGAAATAATATATGGGCGATGTCAACCCATGTTACAGATTCCTGTATGTATATATATATATATATATATATATATATATATATATATATATATATATATATATATATATATATATATATTCAACCTTGTGTAAACTGTTAAATTTTAAATCAACTCTTCATAATCATTGTCAAATAATGAAAATTCTGCCACACTCTCTATCTCAGTATCATACAGAAAGTCCAAACACAAGTTTTTATTTCAACAAAAATTTTCAAACCCCTTAAGTCGACAAAGATTTATTTTGGCGGAAAAAGCTGATAGAGATCAATTTTTTATTGGGGGTGGGGGAGGGTGCAATTTCTGAGTTCTTTCAGACTAAGTAAAATCAACACTCTACCCTCAGCAGCACGTAAGAATGCCTTTCTAAAGTTCTTTCTATTTATTCAAAAATAGATTATTTAATATCATACAGACAGTTCAAACATAACGAAAGTTTGTATTTCAAACTTAATGTGACAATGTCAAAAATCTGATTTAATCCTCAAAATGACCTTCTTCTACCTCCATACAATGATACAACCGATTCTCAAATTCTCTTCTAACATTTAGAACAACTTCTGGTGTTCAATAGTCTGTAATCGACGACGAATCTTCTCCGCACCTATCATAAGCTATCAGGTTGTGTAGCTAATCTCTCGAGTCAAGATGACCTCATAAGAAGAAATTCAAAGGGCTCAAATCAGGTGATCTGGCTGGCCAATAAACTGTTCTGCAAATTCACCGACCTGGGAAATTTACATGAACACATGAACATCTAAATGTGGAGGAGCACCATCTTGCTGGAAATGTATCTCATTACTACATTTCCTTGAGAATTGAAAACTTATAAGTGCTGAGGATAAGAATCATCACTCGAGATTTAGAATTGTATAGTTGAATGGATGTCGGATGAAGCCGTTTTGATTTTAAGCAATGTAATATTCTTGTTAGCGAACAAACTTTTGTTATGTTGGGCCTGTTTATATGATTTTAAATGTTCGATACGATAAAATATTGTTGATATGTCACTCGATCCACATTACCTATAATGAATTTCAACTCACAAATTAGTCCCCTTCCAATCAAAACCTAACGGTGACAAAGCTATAAGCTTCATAAATCCAGGTTAACAATTTGGTTCCTGATAATATGAAGATATAAGCATTATTGTAGCATCTATCGGAATGATAATAACATGGATTAAACATTTATAGACTTGAGATAAAATATAAGTTTATAAATAGAATTTGACGAATCCATTTTTTGCAGCGAAGGTCGTCTCATATTGTTTCAAACAAACATATAATTGGATAGTGATTTTAGCATCACGAATATTCTTAATCAACTTTTGAAATTTTCCATGGTTAATGATACGATAATTATAGAGTTAATATAATTATGAATATGTCATATAAAAATGAGAAGGAAAGAGTTTCTTTACCAAAAACACAAACATTTATAGTTATTGGCAATTTCATTATTATTCATAGTTTTTCATTTCGATGAAGGATGAAATGGAACTAATACTAAATACAGGGTCAAATTTCTAATTCATGAACTGCTAAATCTTTTGATCGATTTTAGTCGCATTTGGTACAAGTGTTAACTGGAGACATATCAAAAACAATCTTGATGATAAATGAAAATTTCCGAAGAGAACTGAAGAGATTGATATCTCATGAAATTGAATCGAACACTCTATACCGGGCGTCCCAAATTCGACAGTTTTGTGAAACATTGTAGATAGAATAAAATGATCCCCCCTTTATAGACCTTGATTTTTAGAAATCTTCATTGGTGAAAACCAATTCAAGTTATCATTTTTTCCGACTTTTTCCGGAATTTTCGATTATCCAAGATTCGAGTAAATGACCATATCTAGGGTAATTAATTTACACCGGAATAGTGAAAACCAGTTTCGAGAACACTATTTATTGCGAAAATCTGAAATCTGACGCATTCTTCAAATTCGTTTTCGAAAAAGGTTCAAAACGTTGAAAACTGCAAACATAAATTCGAGACAAATTTTTTATCAGGAAAATTTCGAGATATAACAAAAGTACAACTTTCTCATTCCAACTGTTAACCAATAGAAATCTTATCTTATAAACAATTCAGCTCTTCGAAAATATATGGCTTTTCTGTGTTGAAATATTGAATGAAAAATGAAGATTGATGAAAAAGCAATGCCTGTTTCAAAGAAATGCTCGAATTGTCCTTCCAAATTCTCTATATAATCTGCATCTTCTTCTGACCTAATTCCTAGCATTCAATAGTTGAATTTCACGAATTTTGTCAATGGCAAACCAAAATCGGTTAACCCATTCTCCCTACTTTCTGACTGCATGAGGTGAATTTTGTTTTTGATAAAATGCCATTATAAAAGCCTAATGGGCTGAAGACAGAGGATCTCGCCGGCCATAAAATATGCTCATCCCGTGTTCTCCCAGAATATCTTTCAACTTTTGAATGCGTAGGTGCACCGTCCTGTTGAAACCACTTCATTTCTAGGTTTACGAGTGGAATATTTTCCAAATATGGCTCAACAAAATCAGAATATTCAAATAAGTGTTAGAAGATTCCTCTAAAATATAGGGTCTTATTATTCTCATCTGTCATTTTCTATCAAAGAGTTCATCCCTGCGTATCCCAACCTCATTACCCCAAATGACGTTTCTTGGAAAATCAATATTTTCGAGGCATTTCTCTTCGTATCATCTACAGAAATTAACTCGCCGCTCGGAATAGCCAGAAAAGAGCTAGTGATTCAATCTCATCCTATTTTTCTTATAGATATTCAAGAATTCTCAATTTCTGTTGCAGTTATGTCCGCTTATGCTTCTTTAGAATTTCGTTAGACCCTCGGTTTTTTGGAAGATCTGAAGGTTCGCGAATCATTCTCTCAAGCTTTTGAAAATACGTTTGTCAAGCTGGCGTCGCTTCAGGAATTGCTCTTGAAAAGATAACCAGCAGCATCACAAACATTTCTGCTTTCAATGAAATAAGAAATCATAACATATTTCTCTAAAATACCACAAAATTTTTCTCATATAAGATAATAATCGATTATTTTGATAATGATAAGGCGTTCTTTGTGATTTCACTGAACACAAATGCACCTTGTTCAGTATCGAAACTCAGATTAATTCTATTGAAATTTCCATAGGGAATTATTTTGCGGAAGACTAAATTCCCGTCTCATAACAAGATTCAGTTGGAACTGACTTTTCAGTTTTGAAAACTACGCCATAATATTAATATGGTGTGTATCTAAAAAAGCACACAATTTTACCTTATATTTCGAAAACCGTTATGTAAAAAAATTCATTCTATTCACAAAAATAATATGAAAATATTTTTTGCATAACTTAATTAGGACCCAAACTATGGCCATTTACTCAAATCTCGCAAATTCCGAAAATTCCGGAATAATTATAAATGATTACTGAAATTGGATTTCATCAATAAGATTTCCCGGCAAAGGGGGTCATTTTTTCATCTGCAATATTCAATATAACTGCCCCACAAAATCATAGCATTTTAAATTTTTTCTTTCAAAGATTTTCACTTACCTGGCCCACTCGATTTGATGAAAGAGAATTGTATTACTATGCTTCGTTACTGGTCGTTTTTTCGGTCTTGTTCCTGAAAGAAAAACTGCTCAGAAACGAATATTTTGAAGCATTTTCTTGAAAAATCAATATGAGATGAATTATATCACAATATTGAAATTTTGATTTATCAATGATCTCAATAACTCTTCTGTGCGAAAAGTCAGTTTAGAAAAACAGCTAGCGAATGAAATTACAATGTTCATGGTCATTTTCAAACACAAGTTGATATAATTTCTTCAGGAAAGAAGGATGCAGATTGGTTTAATATTAACTGTAAATTGATATACACCTTACAGCCTTGATTTTCAAAAAATTGATTGCAACTTTCCCATAACTTTCAATTTCGAAAAATTCCACTCTTTTGGTTTTTTCTTGGTTTTAAAGCGGCTAAGTAACGTTCGTGCGACGGATATCTCAAATGCGATAACGTTTTGCATTTAATTCAAAAAATGTAAAACTGATCTATTTGACTGTTCCATCCACAAGAATTTCATCAAAGTATCTATACCAAAGATCTCATAATGCATTATAGATTTTTCAAGTTGTTCATAAAAATATCTGCTATCAAGGGGCTGAGTGAGGATTTCTTGGGAAATTCCGAGTTTTGTTCGAAAAGTTTGATTCAATTAGAAATAAAATTGAAGTAAATAGGTCTTTGAAAGATCAGAAAATTCTTTTATTTGAAAAAAAAGAAATACTTGACCGTTTAGGCATTGGACAATCGTTTGCATCCATATCAAGCACATTCAATGTCAATGACTCAGTTGTACGATCGTTAAAAAAAATTTGAAGATAAAATAGGGTCGTCTGTAGCTTCAACTTCACTGTCAGCGAAAACTGTTCGTGATCCAGTAATAGAAAAAATGGAAGTGGCGTTTTCGTTATGACTCGTAAACCGCAACTAAAAAGATTACCCTTGAGTAGTCCAATTATCCAGGAAAAGTCTAAGCGTCTCTACGCACATTTTGAAGAACCTGGTGGTAGTTGTTGTAAAGGTGGATTTCTAGCATCAGAAGGTTGGTTCAATAAATTCATGGTGCGACAATCATTGCATAGCATTAAAATCGTTGAAGAAGCTGCAATTGCAGATACAACTGCAGTAGAAAGATATTCAGAATTTGCAAACCTAGTAGCTGAAGGAGGATACAAACCTATGAAAGTATTTAATATGGAGATACAGTGCTGCTCTGTTCTAATGCATCAGGAGATTGTGTCATCACACCACTGATGCTTTACAGATCGTTAAATCCTTGTGCTTTGAAAAACAAAAAAAGAGCGGTCTGCCATATTAGATAATACGGAATGAGATCCTGATATGAATATTATGGATTGCAGGAAGAAATTTGACAGGGAAAAATGTATTTTAAACGTGAAAGAATCAGCAGAAGAGCTGAACCCATACCTCTTGAAATCATGCTGGAAAAAACTATGGACTGTTATAACTGCGGAAAATCTGTGCAAATTTGAACTTCAACCTTGAACATTCACGAACATTCGAACAGAAAGAATCAAGAGATTTGACTGAAACCGACTTAAAGGAAATGTTGAATTCTTAACCCATTGAAAACGAGTCTTCAATAACCAGTGGAAACGTCACATTCAATTTGAAAGATCTTAGCGAAGGCTTGAGAATGGCAAATGATCTTTGTGGTTTCTTTTTTTATTTTTTAGATGCAAATCGCTAATGTCACTGCTGAATATCAGTCTGAAATGAAGGAGCTTCTGAAAACTGCGAAGCAAGAAAAAATTACAAAATTGTTTAAACCAGTGCCTAAGCTTGAAGATAATAATTATTCAATATGGTCAAAAACTTAAATTAACATATTTATTCTTTGAATTCGGGAGGCTTTTACTTGGTAGAATTCCATTATCAATAACAAAAACAAGTAATATTTTTGAGAATTTTACTGAATAACTGTGATTCGTAACGCGTTTCGCTACACCGTGGAATGAATGTACAGAAATTATGACAACTATATATAGATATAATTGAGAATATAAATACAAATGTTCTTAAGTTATTAAAAGCTAATTGAGTTGCTTCTTCTTCAGTGGATATTGATAACAGGTATATCTAATAAAATTAAGGAACAGATTGCCCCATGAAGAGATTCAATAGAGGTGAAGGGCTTAAATCGACTTGTTCATTAATGAGTCTACCTGAGTGTTTGTGTTTGTTGATTTCTGAAGTTTCCCAAAGATCTACTTTCCAATATTTATTATCTGTATGCAAAATTTCAAACTCAGGGTCGAAAGAGTGATTATTTACTGGGAGATGATTCACGTATTTGGAATCTGATTTTTTATTTGAAAAACTGCGTTTATGTTCCGATATTCTAGTATTGAAACTTCTATGTGTTCTACCAATGTAGAAATTATCCCAGTCATTGCAATTCAATCTATAAACACATGGTTTATTATTTTGATTCGGTTTAATTGTTTTTAATATTTACCTAAGATATTTTCACTTTGGAAAGCTATGTTAAAACTATTTCTACTTAAGAATGATTTCAGTTTTTCACTTGTAATGCCAACGTAGGTTAAGGTGTTGAATTTTTGTTTCAATTTATCCACAGGATACACTTCATTCAATGCGATTCTATTTTTTTTTCATTCAAGATATTATTCATTATTTTGGGATTATAACCATTATTTTTAGCTATTTGTTAAGTTAAATTTAATTCTTTGGTGAAATTTTCTGGTGATAACGGAATGTTAATCAATCTACAGTGTGTTCCAACGAAAATTTGACCCCCCCTATAACTCCGAAATGAGCAACATTAGCGAAAAACACCAAGACACGTCGATTTTTGTTTCGAGGGGGAGCATTTTTCGAAATAATTCGAAACTTGTCAGATCAACCCCTACCCCAGCAACCCTAATTTCGAAATTCATCATAGGGAATAAGGGTCGAGTGGCACCTTACTGTAAAGGTCTGTCAATTCTCCATTCTGATTTGTCATTTTAGAATTTTAAATTAACATACAGGGTGTCCCAACCGAGGGTAAAGTTGAATTCTGCAAATCCCAAATACTAAATGAAATCGATTTATTTTGGCATAATGCAAGCGCAGGTTTATGCTCGGTCTAGAAAAACGACCTACACTTGTGAATTTGGAGTTGGTGCAATCAACCCCTATTTCCAGCATCCCCAACTCAAAAATCATTCGATCGAAAATAGGTCAAGTGGCACCTCGTTGGAAAGGTATTTCAATTTTCTCTTCGAATTTGGTATTTTCGAAATTCAGAATCAGCATACAGGGTGTCCCGGAGCAGGAACACTGAAAACCCAAATAACTTTTTGAAACTGGTTCATTTCGGTATAATACGAGAACATGTTTATGTTTGATTCGAGAATAAGACTCTCTTGCGTGAATATGGAATTTTTGCAATCAATCTCTTCCATTCAGCATCCCAAACTCAAAAAATCATACAAGTGATTACAGGTTGAGTGGCAAAGTTCCAGAAAGATTTTTCTATTTTCTGAATCACTGAGGCATTGGTTTCAGTTTGGCAATCGAGGTTTTCTGGCGTGAGGATCAGTATGAGGGATGATGGAGAAACTGATTGGATGCTCATCTAAACAGGAAAACGAGATTTATTGAACTTGTATTCAATTGAAAACAAAAACTAACTTGATTATTACAACAATTGTTCAAAATGACCTCCGCCCACCTCCATACAGTTATACAGACGATTTTCGAACTCTCTTCTCACATTAGCGAAAACTTCAGGAGTCAAAAGTCGGCATTCTGTGATAATCCTCATCCGCAGCTCCTCCAGGTTTTCTGGTCTTGTGGCATAAACTTTAGATTTTAGATGGCCCCACAAAAAAAATCTAGGGATTTAAATCTGGTGACCTGGCTGGCCACTCAACAGGTCCTCTTCTACCAATCCACCTTCCTGGGAAATTTTCGTCTAAATATTGGCGCACCCGAGCATCATAATGCGGAGGAGCACCGTCTTGTTGAAAACGCATTTCGTCCTCAGAAAGAGTTGGATCGTTCTGTAAAATTTCTGTCAATCTAGGATGTATGTGTTCCTCTAACAACTGTAGGTAGCCATTTCCATTCAGATTACCCTCAATAAAGAAAGGCCCAACTAGATGATTGCCAAAATTCCTGCCCAAACGTTCAACTTCTGAGGCCTTTGCGTGTGGGCCTCTCTAAACCAATGAGGATTCTGTGTGTCCCAATATCGACAATTATGTCTATTCACTTCACCACTGAGCATAAAGGTGCTTTCATCAGAAAAACAGATGTTATTCAGAAAATTTGGATTAGCGTTTAGGTTTTCACTTAGATTTTCACAAAACTGTAAACGACGATCTGGATCATCTTCGTTTATTTCATGCACTAATTTTACCTTGTAGGGGTGAAATTTGTGATGTTTCACGATTCTATGGACAGTTGTAGCTGATACACCAGTCAGACGAGATAGTTTTCTGATCGAAGTAGTATTCTCCATTTGTAGATGACCCACTACTGCCACTTCCGTTGCCTCATTTCTGACAGGACATGCCACTTCATGTTTTTGTTTGCCACCGAACCCGTAGCTAGGAATTTGTCAACCAAATATTTAACGTACTGGTGACTGACTCCCTTTCTCTTTCAGGATGGTTCCTATCGAATATCCTTGCCGTTTCTTTGGCACAACTGTTATTTCGAAAATACGTCGATACAATTTCGACCCTTTCCTCAGTGGAATAAACCATTTTCAGATTAATTTCAACTGACGAACAACAACAATAATGAGGAACTGATCTGAATAATAATAATATTTCATTGCAAAAATGAGAAATAACAGATGACTGCACGCCAGATGGAAATGAAAAAATGTGAACATTTTCAATGCAGAAATCAGCTTTATTTCTTCGTAATTGATGCTCAACACATCGTACCCCAATACTTTTAACAGTTTCGAATTAATTTTAGTTGATAATTTCAAATGACGATATTGAATTTTTCGAAAGCGACATCCTGTATGGAGAGCCGAACTGAATGAAATGCTTTAATCATTCTGGAATTCAAAAACCTTTCTGAAGATATGCCACTTGAATTATTTGTATGATTTTCAAGTTGGGGATGCTGTATGGAAGGGTTTGATTGCAAAAATTCTATAACCACACAAGAAAGTCCTATTCTCGGATCAAACATGTTCTCGTATACCGAAATGAACCAGTTTCAAAAAGTTATTTGGATTTTCAAAGTTTCTGCTTCAGGACACCCTGTATGATGATTCTGAATTTCGAAAATACCAAATTCGAAGAGAAAATTGCAGTACCTTTCCAACGAGGTGCCACTTGACCTATTATCGATCGAATGATTTTTGAATTGGGGATGCTGGAAATAGGGGTTGATTGCACCAACTCCAAATTCACAAGTGTAGGTCGTTTTTCTAGACCGAACATAAACCTGCGCTTGCATTATGCCAAAATAAATCTATTTCATTTAGTATTTGGGATTTCCAGGAATTCAACTTCACCCTTGGTTGGGACACGCTGTATGTTAATTTAAAATTCTAAAAATGACAAATCAAGGTGGAGAATTGACAGACCTTTTCAGTAAGGTGCCACTCGACCCTTATTCCCTATGATGAATTTCAAAGTTAGGGTTGCTGGGGGTAGGGGTTGATCTGAGAAGTTTCGAATTATTTCGAAAATGCTCCCCTCGAAACAAAAATCGACGTGTCTTGGTGTTTTTCGCTAATGTTACTCATTTCGGAGTTAGAGGGGGTCAAATTTTCGTTGGAACACACTGTATAAATAAAACTGTTGAATGCGTAACAATTTCATTCGAAATAGTTACGTCTAAGAAATTCATTGAATAATTGCTTTCTATTTCGGTTGTGAATTCAATTTTTGGATGTTATGAATTTATATAATTTTCGTGATAAACTGAGATCATTCTTGAGTAGAAATAGTTTCAACATAGCTTTCCAAACTAATAATAGCTTAGGTAAATATATAAAACAATAAAACCAAATCAGATAAAAATAATAAATCAGGTGTTTAAAGATTGAATTGCAATGACTGTGATAATTTTTACATTGGTAGAACAATATTAGAATATCGGAACATAAACGCAGTTTTTCAAATAAAAAGTCAGATTCAAATTACGAGAATATTCTCCTAGAAAATGATCACTCTTTCGACCCACAGTTTGAAGTTTTGCATACAGATAATAAATATTGGAAAGTAGATCTTCGGGAAACTTTAGAAATCAACAAACACAAACACTCACGAAGATTAATGAACGATTTAAGCCCTTCACCTCTATTGAATCTCTTCTGGGAGCAATCTATTCCTTAATTTTATTGGATTAACCTGCCATCAATAACCACTTATGAAGGAGCAACCCAATAAGATTTTAATTACTTCTGTATTAAACATTTGTATTTATATTCTCAGTTGTATCTATATATAGTTGTCATAATTTCTGTACATTCATTCGTCTGAAAAAGCAACGGTGTAATTATTCAGTAAAATTCCTCAAAAATATTACTTGTTTTCTGTTATATTTCTTCTTTATTTTGTCACCTAGGAACGTATTGCCTATAATCCCATATAAAATACCATTCCATATTCATGGGTTATATACCAATTCGTGGTATATTTACAGAAAATATACCCCGGAAATAGAATTTATACTGTACAAGAAAAAGCGATAGGAGGACAATTTCGTGAATACCTTCCATATCCGAAGAAATCTTATCAGCTTCACTTATATCGATATCTTTCTCATCAACATTCAATTACAATAAATAGAAACATCTAGTATTAAAAAACAGTTACCTCAATATCAAATAATATCCTACGTTTGAATCAATCGTGATTATTAATCATAAATATAAATTTTACTATCTACAGTTCGAATAACTGTTATAGATGAAATTTGGTGAGATACAGGCTTAATATGACATTACAATGAAACGTATATGTTTGAAGTTACATGGCTTATATTTCGTGCCTCAACTTTTTGTGTTGTGTTCATATCGAACGAGTAGGAATCATTAATAACTATTATTGTTTCAGTGGATTTTCTTATCATATTTCTGATTATGTGATGTATTACATGCATTAGCAGCAGCGAGTAAGATTAAAGGACTTTATACACGTGTATCTCTTCTTCTCTTAATATTTCATGTTCAAACAGACGTCTTAGCGGACTCAGTTTATGTAAAATTGAGACTGTCCTGATATTAAATGGTTTTCCATAAAGATACATCACAAAACTGCGGTTTTCATTATTATGATATTCATAGAATTCGAATCTGTGGAAGCTATTTTCTCACGAGGAGAATGTTTCATTGAAAGCGGAAATGTTAGAGATGCTGCTGGTTATTTTCATCGCGAGCAGTTCCCGGAGCGACACCAGCCTGACAAACATATTTTCCAAGTTTGGGAAATAATCTGCAAACCTTTTCTTTTAAAAACCGAGAGTCGAAGAATATGTTTATTTATTTTTTAATTACGTTTTCATTTATTACACTTTATACTTTCAATGAACGCGGCGAAACGACAAAGAGATCAACCTGAGTGTGTATTTTGTTCGCAATAGCAACCGATCGATCTGTGAAGAAGTTCCTTGAGTAATTCGTTCCACAAATTCTTTCCCTAAACAATGGTGTAAACCTAATTATTCTAATTGTAACATTGAAGTTGAATAATGTTAAAAGTTCAGGACAATCTAACAGACCATTAAGAATTTTATATAAGAGACACACATCAGAAATTCTTCTTCTACATTTGAGTGATTTCAAGTTATATCTTTCACTTATCACAATTATTGAGCGCTCGCAGATGGTTAGTCCAGATCGAAACGCCAAGTATCGAAGACATCTTCGCTGCACCCTTTCCAGGCAATCTATGGAAACTGAGGTATGCAACCATATTCCACCACCGAACGTACCAAGGAACAGTATAGCAGCTTCAGAACATCGGGAGAGAAATCGTCAGAGCTACGCAGCACAAAACCGAGCATTTGGAATGCCTTCTTCGTAACATTTGATATGTGTTCGTTAAAATTCAGAGCTTCATCGAGTGTGATCCCCAGATCTTTGACAGAGCTAACGCGGGCCAAAATCTGCCCTCCAACATCATACCGATATTCAATTTTCTCTTTGCATCGTGTATATGTGATAACAGAGCACTTGGTACGGTTGGTTCTGTTCTGTCTACTCATAAAGACTGTCTAAGTGACTTTGTAGATACTCAGCATCAGAAATACTTTTAACAATCGAATAAACATTCATCATCATCTGTCAACCATCCTAGTCCACTGCTGAACATAGGTCTTCCTCAACGATCTCCATTCCTCGCGATTTTGGGCCGGATTTATCCAGTTCGTACACACTCGCTTGATATCGTCTTTCCAACGAGCTGGTGGACGTCCTCTACTTCTGTGGGCTTCATCTCTGAGACGCCACTCCAAAAGACGCTTTGTCCATCTACCGTCCGTGGTTCTTGCTAGATGACCGGCCCAGTTCCACTTTAAATTAGCAACTCTCTCGAGAGCATCCTGGACTTTAATTCGTTGGCGTATGATATGGTTGGGAATTCTGTCCCGTAGTGTTATGCCTAACATAGCTCTCTCCATCTTACGCTGAGCAACACATATTTCATTAGCTGATTTCTTTGTACGGGTCAGGGTTTCTGCACCGTACGTCAAAACTGGTAAGACGCATTGATTGTATACTTTACGTTTCAAACAAATCGGTATCTCTAATTTGAACAGATCTCTCAGTTTTCCAAATGCAGCCCATGTCAGCCTTATTCGCCTTCCTATTTCTGTTGTTTGGTTATCCCTGCCTATAGTTATCTCATGCCCCAGATATTTGTATGACGTTACTTGTTCAATAATTTCACCATCGATGGAAACTGGTTGGCTTGGTACTAAGTTGGTCATCATCTTAGTTCATACCATCGGCAAATAGAAGGAAATCAGTGGACAAAATTCGTCCAACGTCGTTAACAAAGATGTTAAATAGAAAAGGCCCAATGTGAGATCCCTGGGGAATACCGGAACTCACACAAATCTCTTTTGGATAAAAGTTTTTGAACTATCTGCTTTCGGCAGTATAAAAACTACGAATTCATTCCAGTAATGACCCCCTTATCTCGAGTGCAAAGAGTTTACCAGTAAGCAGATTGTGGTTCACTTCATCACACGTCTTGGAAAAGTCGGTATATATGGCGTCGAGCTGGTATCCCCCATCGAAGCATTCCACGATATAATGTTGAAGAAAATAACGAAGGAACTGAAACGAACGTAATTGCTGCAGTAATAAAAATCCTGAAATATCAACGGAAGAAATAGCCGATATAACCGGTGTTTTGTAAAGCTGTAAACTGAGAATATTAAAAATCTGAGTTTAAACCATTTAAACCACTATCTACACACTACGTTGATAGAAATTTATTAAGATTTGAGTGAGGGCTAGATGGTAGCCTACCGCTGCGTCCCATTGATCTATTGAGGTACCTTTCCTTAGATTTCACTTTCAAGCTCCATCCTTCTAATGAAAGTTAAAAGCTTTGTAGGTGAAATATCAGTCTGCTCCAGTTTGCAAGATCCAAGTACATCAAACCTAACCGTGTCCCCATCTAAGCATTCATACGTATTCTCTTGATCTTACTTCCTCTTTGTATAGTAAATAGTATTTAGGTAATTTCTGGGATGACAGTACCCTAATAATATGGAAGTTTTACCGCTCAAGTCTAGCCAATTTTCAATTTAGTTTCAAACAAAACTAAAGATCAAAATATTCTTAACGACATGATGTATGAGAAATGAGAGTGTTGTTGCGGGAATGAATATTGCTTACTTATTTGCTGAATATTTTGGGGATGTATATATTAAGCCTGACTCAACAAACCTCTGGTTTCCTTGCCCTCAGACTTTACTGCATATAAGCAGTTTTAATTTTTATACTACTAAGGAGGAATCAGCCTTGAGGAAATTAGATGGAGGTAAGGGGGCTGGTTCTGACAGATTTCCGTCGTTTTTTCCCAAAAGCCCGTACATCTCCTATCTGTATTCCCTAGCCTATATCTACCCTGAGGATGGTGTGTTTCCTGGCCGCTGGAAGGAAACATGCATAGTTCCCATCTTTAATGGTGGTATCAATAATTCTCTTCGGAATTACGGCCCTATCAGTAAGCTTTGTGTCTTTGAAAGAGTTTTCGAACATTTGGCCTACCCTCATCTTCTTCATCTTGTTAAATGACAAATTATTCCTGAATAACATCAATTTTTGAAGGTCGATCTATTGAAACCAACTTAATAAGTTCCGTCGAATTTCTTCAGGGGGATCCGATCAGCATTTGCAGGTTGATGTTGTTTTCACTGACTTCAGTAAAGCTTCCGATAATCTCTTTCTAGATTTCCTTGTTCATTCCATTGCTGAGTGGGTGTGTGTGTGTGGCACAATGTTGAGCTGGTTTCGGTCGTACCTGGGGGAGGAGGAGGCAGTATGTTTCTGTTAACAGGAATGACTCTGAGGACTTTTACCCTACCACTGGAGTACCTCAAGGGTCGCACCTGGAACCATTGTTGTTTATTATTTATATCAATAATATTAGTAAATGTTTCATAAATTGTAAAATTATCGACGATCTCAAAATATTCATGAAAATTAGACCAGCTGGATTGTTTGACTTTTCAGCGCGAGTTGTATAGTTTTCCCAGTTCTGTGGAGGAAATGGTCTCTTTTTGAATCTGTCTAAGTGTCGAACTATGTCTTCTTCTCGGGTTAGAACTATTGTCAGGCATACATACGTCTTGAACAAAACTCAGCTATCCAGAGTCGACTCAATTAAAGATTTAGGAACCATGTTCGATACAAAGGTCTCATTTAGTAATCACATCGACTACGTGGTCAATTCTTATACCAGAATGTTGGGATTCCTAACAAGGCAGTGCGAATATTTCAACCATTAAAAATCATTAATCACTTTATACAATACTTGCATACTCTCGAAGTTAAGCTCTGCTTTGCCTGTTTGGAATACTCCATACTTGAGACGTGAAGGTTCAGAAAAAATTCCTTCGTTTTTGCGGCTATAAATGTAATTTCAGATTTCCTGTTGCCCATCCAAATAATCACTTAATTCGTTTACAATATTTTGGAATGCTGCTTCTAGTACTGAGAAGGAAATGATTGATGTTTCGTTTATTTTTGGACTTGTAACTAGCCATTTGGATTGTATAAGCATTCTCAAGACCGTTCATTTCCATATTCCAATAAGACCCCTTCGACATCATTATTCCTTTGATCTACCAACAAAAAGCTTGAAAAGCGCACTTAATAGCCTTATGTACCATACGATTTCATCAAATCGATTCCGTTTTACCACTCAAATGCGTTTTAATTGTAAACCTGATTTTGAATTGTCATTAGTTTTTTGTTTTTGTTATGATACTAGTTAACTATATATAAGATAAATTCTGATTCTTGTGTGATTTTTTTCTTCATTGATACTCAGTGAATACTGTTTTGGGTGTTACACCTGTTTGTATTCCTTATGTGGTAAAAAAAAAAAAACACTACTTTATACCACATGTAACTGAAACTAGGGCCACCCCTGTAACTTTTTTCTATTTGGAATATTTTGATGAAATTTGGGAATCGGATAGAAGAAAACATTTTGAATTTGATAACATTAATATGTTTGACATTTCGTTTTCGGTTATGCCGGAAACGATACCAACTTTCGACTATCAAAAGGGACACCTTTTGATAGTATGCACCTGTATGCTAACGATAGTGTTAGGCGACTCCAGTATTGTGAAGAGTACCTTAGAAAAATGGAGGTTTCACGAACTATGGAATGTTTAATAGGCACAATACCAGGTACTAGTCGCAACAAAATGAGCACAGATATCAAGATGGAAACTTCCAAGAACGTTTTGGGTTCAATGTCAGGATGGGGATGATGGAAGATATTAAATAGGGCCTATAATTTTTGAAGGTTCATTGACAGGGGAGAGATATTTGGAATTTTTGAGGATCCAAATACAAGACGAATTATGCGAGTTGCCATTAGCTGTTGTGAATGAAAAATAGTTTCAACAAGATGGTGCACCTCCTCACAACACAAGGGAGGTCCCGCGGTATCTCGACGAAAGTTCCATCCCATAAGATGGCCAGCTAGATCGCCAGATTTGAGTCCACTAGATTTCTTCCTGTGTGAAGAATGAGGTTTACCAAACACCTGTTAGAACCCAACAGAAATTGAAGAACCATTTGAGACAGGCTATTGCAGGCATTACAGCCTAACAGTTAAATAATGTTTTGAAGAGAATCATTAATCGTGTGCGATGTTGTGTTCGTGAAAATGGTGGTATTTTTGAACATTCATTATAATCATTTCGTTTACTCTGTTCGTTCTTTCGTTATTAACTTCGACACCCTGTTAAAAATGAGCAATTAAATTTTTAGATACAATCTTGTATTTTCGTGATAGGAGATGTTGAGCTAAGCCAATTGTCACTGTTCATGGCCTTCTAGAACGAAAGATGAAAATTGCGGAAAAAAGATTGTGTTTTGTTCTTCCTTCAAAAATATTTCAAAAGGTCGTTGGATTAAATAAACAATTGAAATAAGCAAAAAATATTGGGTTTCCCATTTGAAAATTTAAAGTTGGTATTGTTTTCGGCATAACCAGAAACCAAATGTCAAATATACTAATGATATTAATTTCAAAATGTTGTCTTCTATCCGATTCTCATATTATATCAAAATATTCCAAATAGAAATAAAGTTACAGGGGTGGTCCTAGTTTCAGTTCACTCTCGGTCTATTAATAATTGGATCCAAAATAAATACCGATTCAAGAAAATTTCTTCTTTTGTCACCTTGAGTGAAAAGTGACGTTTATGTGACGGAAAATGTCAGTAGGTGCACTGGAGCTTACATTATCATGCGATTGCAGAAAAACAAAGTAAATGATAGAAGATTCTCAAACTACGCGCGAGCCAAGAACACGGTTGTACTTAGTGTTAAAAAAATGCTCTTTATTTCTTTAATGGGACTTCTTTTGAATTATCAATGCCCGTTATTTCCTTGAATATATTTAATTGCAACGAAAATGAAATCTAGGTGGACGAAGTCATAATCAACAACAAGTTGAACTATAAACTGAATTTTAAAATTCTTATAAGTATTCAAAAGACCCACATTATGTCAGTCAGATAAATCCTTATAAATTTATTCAAACCATTGATGGAATGCATCATTTCTTCGCAATCATTCAAGCATTTCTCGGCTAATACTATTCAAATCGTTTTATTGCATCCATTAGTTGAATATGATTAATAAACATTAGCTTGTCAATATAATGGGTATGAATTGAATATTATTTAGAATGATTATGTCAATTTAAAGCGGCACCATGGTGTTTCGGAAGGTGCTACTGGAATATTGGATAACAGGACATTTATCAACTAATGAAAGGTTAAAGGCAGTCGAAGAAGATAATCTTATTAGATGATTTTCCGCAGAAAGTATCATTCCACACAATACTGAATTTGGCTATAATGTAGAATGTATAACTCCTATGCCAAAATAGTAACGGGGATTGATAATTTCAGAAAACTGCTTGAAGATGTTGTTGAAATTTTTATTGTTGCTAAGTTGGCAGAATTGTCTTCTATATTGACGCTCAGTTTGAATGCGATCTGTCATTTAATTTGTTCAAAACGCTCGATTCTATCAGTTCTGAGTGTGTTCTTCCATTTTACTAGTCTCAAACTTTGTATTCCAAATAGAATTTCGTGTGTCGAATCGCTGAAAATGTTACAGAAGGCTTAAGGAAAATCAACTTTGCATATGAGTGGTACAGTGCATTAAACAGTGACCGAGATGTGGTGGAAGATTTCCGCGCTCTGGTCGGCCATCAACCGCTTGAACTGAAGTTTAAATCGTTAAAGTGATGGAAACGGTTATTGAAAATCGTCATTTAAGATTTAGAGAGAGAGGAAATGAACTTTCTGTGACACACGAATCTATTCGTACGATTTTAAACGATTGCTTGGGCATGAAACGTGTTCTAAACGACCTAAATTTTCTTCAAAAATCGAATCGCGTAAAAGTCGCTGAAAACATGCTAGAACGAGTCAATTCCCATCCCGCAATCATAAAACGCTTGGTAGCTGGTGACTAGACATGGGTTTATGAGTTTGACATGCAAATCAGTCAACAAGCTTTGGAATAGCGCCTTCCAACTGAACCGAAAAAATAAAAATAAACACTTCAAAGTTGATCAATAGTCAAGGTGATGCTGACTGTTTTCTTTGATTATCGCGGCGTTGTGCACTCGAAATTCTACCATAAATTCAGACGGTAAATGGAAATTATTACTTGAGCGTTATGGGACATTTGAGAGAGCAAATTCGTCTAAAATAGCCCGCTTTGTGGAAAGAAAATTTTGAACACGATAATGCACAATCTCACAAGGCTATCATTGTGAATGAACGAATGAAAACAACCACCGTATTCTCCTGATATGGCTACGGCCGACTTTTTTCTTTCACAACTCAAATTACCACTTCGAGACACCCGATTTGAATCGATAGAAGATATTGAAGAGAACTCGTAACAAGAACTGAAATTGATTCCGCAAAGAGCGTTCAAAAAAATGTTTTGATGATTGTATTATTCGTTGGCGTAGATGTATTATCTCGGGACTACTCCCTTCTCTGGAGGCGACCTCTACGCAGAGTTATCTGGGTTCAATCCCTTCAAATCGGTGCGATTTTTCGGATTCTGTGAATTGCTTGAGCGTCCATCTTTCTGAGAGGAGATGTAAAGCCGTTGGTCCTGTCTACAAGATGTGTCAGATTTTAAAGATCCCTTCCCCGACAGAAGAGGGATTCGACAAAATTCCCGGGTTAGTGAATTGATAGAATTCTCTGGCGTGTCCGCCGAAAAGCAGAGATAGAGCAAGTTAAGGGTTCAAAAAAAACAATGAATTTTGCATGAAAATTAAGTATTTTGCGTTTTCTGGACTACTTCTCTTAACTATTTTGAATGTATGTATTTTTTGGATATGAAAATATTGACCGGGGCAGATGAATGTTAGTAACGTATGTCGCGAAAATCTTGGTGAAAAAATTTTTCATGCGTAGTTCCTGCAAGATCTAGTTGCCGTGATCAACAGATGTCATTAAAGATTTATATTGAGTATTTTTTCTGTCAAAAGTCTGAATAAGTTCGCTAAAATGGCTTACAAATTAGAACTTCGAAGAATTATTTACAATTTAGTTGGGCGATTTCCTAAGCGTGAAATCATCAACATTTTTCGTGGTCAGAATATTTCTAAGACAAACTATTTATCGGGTAATTAGTGAATGTGAGAAAGGAATACCATGCTTGAATTTGCCAAAAGTGGTCGACCGAAGACTCTGAATGAAATCCGTAGAAACAGGCTTTTAGAAAGAGCAAAAGACACAGTAGGAACATCATTACGAAAATTATCCAGAAGATTTCGTACTTCTCATGACAATAAAGAGAGAATTACTGAATGCGGGATGTAAATATCGTAAAGAGCGTAAGTGTCCAAAATACACCCAGCATCAATTAGAAAATATCTCCAGATGTTGCCACGCCTGAAGAAGAATTCACTTGACAGAACCATAATTTTGAATGATAAAAAATATTTTACATCATCCCATTCTGAAATCAACTGTAACGCTGGTTTCTATACAAATAACATATAAGACTGTCCAAACGAAGTGAAATTCAAAACAAAGAAAGAATTTGAAGACAAGGTTTTGGTTTGGTGTGCTATTTCTGAAGCTGGAGTTTCAAGACCATATGTAGGGCATGTGAGAGGCAAACCTATATACTGGAAGATGTCTCCCAAAATTGTTAGATTTCATCAATACCTATCACGCTGATGAGGAAATAATGTTTTGGCCAGACTTGGCGTCTTCCCATTATGCACGAGTTACGAGAGATTGGTTAGAGGCTAATAACATCCCATTTGTACCTCGCGGAGGGGCCAAACGTTCCACAAGCAAGACCAATCGAAGATTTTTGGGGTTCACTGACAAGGAAAGTCTATGACAATGGATGGAAAGCTCAATATGAAGAAGGTTCAAGACAGAGAATCTTTCAGAAGATGAGGATGTCGTCCAAAGACTGATGGGGGGTGTTCGGACAAAATTGCGCGGCATTGAGCAGAACGGCCCCTATCAATCCTTTAAATACGATTTTATAGAGTTTAGATATGAGGTGAAATCCTAATGATATAATCAATTCAATAAAGTTTTTTTCAGTAATTAATTCATCTATTCGAATTTTTTCCCAAGGCTTTTGTGACATACGTTAGTAAAACAATTGATTTCCAATATTTGAATTTAAAGTTTTTATATAGTATATTCCGTCGGGAAGTTGCTCTCGTATTTCCTTGTTAAACTATCATTTTCAATTATATCGAATACTATTCAGGGAACGATATTCAACCTTACGTAGTATGGTAAATATCCCACCTTGAAGAAACTAGTTTTCGGATCCACCATTCAAGATCATCGTCAGCAAGGTTAACACAGTAGTGCCACATTCCGGTCGGATGTCATGAATAGGAGCAACAGTTTCGTTTTCGTTTCAAGTCATCAGTGCGCACACCCATTCACAACGCCATGCCAGACAGACACAGTTAATGGGAGACGATGAAACAAAGAGTAGATCAAACAGAAAACTTCGGACTGGGAGGCTTTCCTCGTTGGGGCGGACAGCCGTCGCTCCTCGGAGCGTGGTCTCCAGCTCCTCATCGATTCTTGCCTTCAGTGGCTCGGCGACAACTTTCTCCTTCTCTCGCCCACCAAATCCTCAGCCGTACTCTTGAAGGGCTCCTTGGACCCCGCCCGTCCTCCATTGGAGACACCTCCGTCAGATGGTCCAGGGAACACAGGTATTCGGGAGTGGTGCTCGACTCGGGCCTTATTTTCATCCCTCACGTTAAGGCGATACGAGAGAAAATCTCTGTCCTCGCCTCGTGACTGATGCGCTTGGGTCGCCTCATCCGAGCCAGCTTTCAGCATTCTCTGGAAATCTTCTTTGACTCGTTATTTCTCCTGATTCTCTCGTATTGCGCATCCGCCTGGGTCCACCGAGTCGACTCCTCTCACGTCAGGCGTGTGGTCATTTCCGTACGACGCCCATCTTCTTTTGTCCTCGTATTCTTGCCGAACCTGCGCGAATTCTTCCCTCCAGGTGCTGTCTGGTCGTCCCCCGGCCAACCTCTACGTGGTATACCGGGCGGCTTGTTTCTCCTTAAGAAAGGGAATTCAGTTCGAGTTTCCCCCTCACCTGTTCATCAACGGTCAATCTCTTCAGACTGGGACTCAGCGATTCGGACCTTTGTGCCTGCGGGCTCTCTGAGACCGGCCTACACATCCTGAGGGAGTGTGGCCGCTTCCGTCCCCATCGGTCTACTCACGACCTCATAATCCTGGAGGATCTTCAAGTTCCCCTTTGCATTCTGTGCTCCGATCTCTACTCTGGCCTCTGGCTCGCCCGCTTTCCAACTCTTATCTCTTCTCCTCCCCATCATCCCTCCCTTCCCTAAAGTTTCCCCCGTTCTCTACGCGGTGTCCTTGTTGATTAGTTTGACGGCAATGATGACATAACATGCAATGAAGAATTGGTGAAGAGTGCAAAATCACATATCAATCATCGCATCTGCTGAGTTCTATGGACTAAATATCGCAACGCTACACAAAGTCTGTTGGAGGCAGTTTGTTGAACTAAGCTAACGATCCGGAGCAACAGACCGAAGATTCGGATTCATTTGATCTTGTCATTATTGCATACCTAGCTAGACTGTCACATACTTATCTCAATTCGCTGTAGCGCATCAAATACATGTCCTGCTCCTTCCTCCTCATGATCTTTACTATGTATTCATACAATTTTTTTCAGATCTTCTTGTCAGATATCATTTTTGCGATCACGGTCTCGACTCTGGGGAGAGAGCAGCGATTAGATATTACCTCTGCCCTTTCTGTATCCCATCGTTAGAATTTCTCTTAAACGTGTTTGGAATCGTTCGTTCTTCGACACATTCGGCACCTATGGGTTGATGTCATGACAATTCTACGCATATAGGTGCCAAAGAAATCATGGCCCGTGAGAAACTGGGTGAAGAAATATTCTGCCCTCGATCCAAGGTGCAATTTTACCGATGAGAGTTCTTGTCCATTAGGCTGTTCCTCTATCCTCTCATCCATCGCTCCTGCCACGTTACAAGTGTCCTCTTCCTCGCCGTATTCCGGTTTCCCTGCAACCTCTCTCCTACTTTGAATAAGGAATACCTGTCGGCGATCATGATTATGGGGTCATCTTGAATTGAGAGTTCATCCTACATACCTGAAAAGCTGACTTTTGACACCAGTTCTTCAGAATGTTGGAAGAGAATTAGGGTTTGTATCATTGTATAGAGGTTAAAGAAGGTCATTTTGAGCATTTAATTTGATTTTTGGCATTGCCAAATTCTCGTCGAAATACAAACTTTCGAGGACAGGAATTGGGAGGAAAGAAGAAGATGAAAAGAACGAGGATGCACCTAACCCTGAAGTATGAGCTTTTCAGCCTTTCCCGGGGCACATTTAGCTTCAGAAGAATGAGGGAAGGAGGTTTTAGTGGGTGCAAGCCCCACGCCATTGCACAGCCCAGGCGTGGGGATCGTCCAATTGGGATTTCCCCGTTCCTCCAGGGCAAAAAAAAAGATGCCCCTATAAGAAAAAATCTGAAGGACACAAATCAGGTGACCTGGCTGGCTACTCTACTATTCCTAATTCTAATTCACCGACCTGCGAATTTTGCAATTAAATATTGTCGCACACGAAAATCTCGAAATGTGCAGGAGCACCATCTTGCTGGCAGAGTATTTTTTGAAAGAGTTTCATCAACATCGACTGCGGCTAAGGCGAATTATGTCAAAAGAAAAGCCGAACCAATGCAGCGGTGATAAAATTTAAAACATACTTTAGGCTAGTAATAGGGTCTATTTAATTTTTTCATTAGTCCATTTGACAACGCATTTACAAAGGATACCAAATCCTATTTATTTCCTACATATGTATGTACCAATGTATAGATCACCGATATAGGAATTCGGTCGCAATTTTTTTATCCGCGAAAAATGAAAACGCGAATGTGGGAGACACGAAGGAGGAACTTCAACTGTCATGTTTTTTCATCAAGTTTCAACTCTTGTGTCAGCAAAAACTAGGATATTCTCATTTTATAAGGTTTATTTATATTTTTCTAAATAAATACTAAGCGTTTGACTTTTAGGTTGCCCTATTTCCATTCCAAATCTTTGACTGTTCCGAATTGATAACCTGGCAGTTACATTACCTATTATATCAATTGGGACATTCAATGTGCCAAAGCGTATGATGTTTTCCCTCCATTTAGGGAATACAGTTTTAAGAGGTTGTCGCCTCTCAGCAAAACGATCCAAATAAGCAGCTTCTACAACATCTGTACCATAATTATTTTGAATATAGTATTCAATCATATCAAACTTTGGAAAATTTTCATACGGCATGGACAAAAATGGACGAAATAAAAATCAGGGTATGCATTATAATAACTTTTGTTGAAACAAACTCCAAAGAAGAATTCATATTCATTCTGAACAATTTGGAAAGAATTTCGAACATTTATAGTAATAATTTGATTTCGGGAAAAATTTTGTTTGAAAAGAACTGTATAGTTTTTGTGAAATAAGCTTATTTTACATTAGACAAGAAATAACCTCTTACGCTTGTTATTTTTATGATAAATCTTCATTGTTTCGTTTGTTGATTCCATGAAAAGAATCTTAGAAGATAAGATTTAGATTTTCATCAAAATAGTAACTCTTTCATTTGATCAAGCAATTCTATTTCAGAAAATTCATTAAAAATTCAATGGGAATCATAATCTCGAATGAAAAATGGATTTACCATTCAAAATAAGAGAGTTGAGGGCTACTTCCGGTTGAACCGAAAGCGATAGAACATTCCTGATTCTGTATACATCCTATTTGTATTACAGAAGGTATTGCATATCGAAAAAGATTGAAGAAAGATTAAAATATTCCCTTAATTATGTCAATTTCATTTCTATTATAGAACTATTCAAAACGACTACAACGATTTTGATTGAAACCTATTGAAAATTTAATGGAATTAAGGAAATTATTTATGTACCTGACTCAAGCAACATTATTAGCCAAGTATAAATCAGTTTGAATGTTTACTGACCGCTATATCCTATAATTTAAACGCCACCATAATTATTATTCACGGATAATTATAAACAATTAGTTTTCAATAATTCGTGAACATTGAATTAACTTTGGTGTCTTCTTAAATCCGGTCTTCAAGAGAATCATTCGTTTTCCCTTCATATGAATTGATAGTGTTGTATATTGTTTTTCGAATGAGCCGGAAGCATATTGACAATAAAGTTTCCGCAATACAGAGTGACGGATCTAGGAAAATATTCTGTGCGTTCCAATGAGAACGAACAATCCTGAATAACACGAATGGTTATATTTTTCTGTGGATTTCCTGAAACAGTTTCATTTTTGATTGAGAGACATATTTTTTTACATATTTCGTTCTACTCCTATCAATTCTCTACCCCTGACAGCCTTCACCCTGAATTTCTGAATAGGGAAGAGGATTTCTGTTATTTTGAACATCAATTCTGAGATACTCTGTGTCCTTTCCGATAAAAACTAACTCTTATTAAGTGTCGTTAGGATGTACCGTTTTTGCGCCAATCAAGATTTGACGAAATTCTAAATTCTTTACAATGTTTGCCTAATAATTTTTCTTTGTGAAGTTACAACCCCTAAAGTTCTACCCCAGAAGAATTTTTTTCCACAATATCTCTGCTCAAAATATAAAACAACCAAGTGTAGTACTCTTTTTTATTCTTTTGTAGATTCTATCGTTCAACATTTAAAGTTAAGAATATATTAGGTCCGCAACAAAGTTCTCGCTGTTTTTTTATGAAAATACAACTTTATTGTGAAAAATGATTACAAATGAATAATTCAAAATACTGCCCATTGCTAGCTATAATTTTTTCCTATCTTTCTTGGCAGAGCTCGAATACCGTGACGGTAGAAGTGTTCGTCTTTTGAGGCTATCCTCGATTCAAGCCATTTTTCGAGCTTTTCATATGAGCGGAACTGCTGACCAGTCAGACCATGTGCCATCGAACGGAACAAGTAATAATAGGATGGTGCAATATCTGGGGAACATGGCGGGTGGGGTAGAACTTTCCATTTGAGCGTTTCGAAGTAGGTTTTAACGGGTTTGGCAACGTAAGACCGAGCGTAGTCATGCTGTAGAATTACTTTTTCGTGTCTCTGTTCGTATTGTGGCCGTTCTTCGCAAAGTGTTTCAATCAATGGCATCAATTGAGTTAGATATCATTCCCCAGTGATGATTTCGTTCGGTTTCAACAGCTCATAATAAATAACACCGACTTGGTCCCACCAAATGCACAGCATAACTGTCGCAGCGTGAATATTCGGCCGAGGAGATGATTTCTTTTCTATGGATTGCTGTAATTAATCCATTTTTCATCAGTCATTACGATGCGATGAAGAAGACCCTTTCTACTCTTTGTTGCTGGAGAGCAGTTATTCACAGGCGAAAAAACGACGCTCAACGTCTCTTGGCTTCAAAGCATAAGAAACCCATGTTCCTTGCTTTTGAATCATTCCCAACGCATGCAATCGCTTGGAAATTGCCTGGCGGGTAACTCATAAGGCTGAAGCGAACTCTTTTTGCGTTTGGCACGGATCCTCATCGACCAATGCCTCCAATTCAGCGTCTCCGAAGATTTTTGGCCTCCCTTCACGGGGACGGTCATCCACATCGAAATAACTGTTTTTGAAGCGATGGAACTAATGCAGGCACGTTGTTTCAATTAGAGCAGCATCTAAAAAAATCAACACTTCCCGCAAATGACGATTATTTGGCACAAAATCAGACATTTTTTCACAACTTAAAGTAAAACAAAATCACTAATGTGTCACAGTGGTTTGTTTACCATATGTTCTTTGTTCAAGACGCTTTTGATATGTAAAAATTGACCAGCACTTACTGCTGGAGCCATCTACTGACAAACAGCAAAAACTTAATTGCGCAGCTAATATGTGGCAAAACAAGCGGGGGAGGGGGGGTGTACCGTATTATGGGTTTAGGTACAATGTGACGGTGAATTTATCAGATTTTATCCATCCAAAATTCTCTACGGTCCAAAATGAATTTTAATCCTGAATAATTTAATAGAAAAGAAGGAATTTCTCCACGACCATAACTGAATGTAATAATTCTGAAACCATTTTCAATAATATAATGCAAACATTATCACTCTTGAGTTTGAATATTTATTCTAACACACTTGACTCTTATGTGTTTTTCATGAATTTTCATTCAATAACTAGATACGGAATGAATATTCCGTAAAATCTTCTGAACAGCCGGCTGGTGGCGTAGACAAGATATCGACATTTCAAAATATAAAAATTGAAAACTTTGTTGAAATTCCTGGCGTGTCATCTTCTGAAGATTTTTACAGTAGATAATATCAATCAATATCTGGAAATTGCACTGGATAAGATATTTAGCTGCAAAGGTTTAAGAATTCTAATTTAAATAATAATATTAGTCAAATTTATTTTATATTTGTAGGTCGCTTTTGTCATTGATGTTTTAGGGCTTGTTTCAGGAATGAACTTTATAACAATAAATTTTCCAATATTAAAAATTTGGGTCCTACAATGCTAATTGTGATTCCTAATACGAAAACTAAAAACCGAAACAGTTTACAATTACGGGTGATTTTTATATTATCGTAAAGAAATATTGGTCTCTGAGATCTTGTAATACTCCCTGTAATAATTTTTTTCATTAATTTCCCGAAAAATATAAATGTACTCAACAAGTAACTAACTAATAATAATGCTTCAATGTGCGAAATAACAAATACAAGATTAAGAAATATTCATACAAATAATCTCAACTCGTTTTAACGTTAACATTATAAGTACATAATCCACGCAACATCAAAGTAAGATAATCTGCGAAGCCCCTTTTGAGGCTTTTTAGCAGATGATGTATACCTTGAATTGAGGAGAAAAACCATAAACAAAAACATTCTCAAAATTACAACAGTTCAACAACTGAAATTAAAATATAAACCACAGTTTCTCCTTCTATAATATGCAGCAATGAGCAAAAAAATTGTAGTTACAGGCTCAAGTTTTTATAGTCTTCTCTCAACAATATCATGAATTTTCAATCGGTCAGTTGTTCTCAACCAATATTTGATTTTCGATTTAAACGTTACCAATGAGTTCAATTTTTTATATTCTGCTGGGATCATATTAAATATTTTAGGACCCTAGTATAAGTAGCTCTTTTGAGTACTGCTCTTCTCAGTTATAGGAACCTGATTTGACGTAGCCTTACCACGGGTCATATGGACGTGATCAATTTTTCGAGGTATTTCGATCTCGATATTGCCTTATTATGAGAGAATAGCAAAAAACACTCGCAAATCGAATAAACCAGTTTCCTGGAAAAAGAAGTAAGTGTACTCTTTTCCGTAATAAATTTTTGTAATGAGTTTCTGTGTATTTCGAAGGTATCGAAGATGATTCTGAGAGACTCCACACCATGATACTATATCATATGCTAAATGAGATTCGACGAGTGATAATTCTAAGTTGATGTATACTGAAGACTGAGCGCATGCATTTAAATTTACCCAACAGAGCTCTAACTTTATTCGCTACATATTCCGCATGTACATCCCAACGTAAGTGACTGTCTATATATATTCCCAGGTATTTGATAGAATGGCAGCTTTTGATCCTCACAATTTCGTCACCATTTTGAATATCGATCATTATATATTCCGGTAAATTTCTATTGTAGAATGTAAGAGTTGAATAGTTCGTTTTTTCGAAATTTATGGTTAGCAATTTACTTTCAAAATACACAATTTTTATGAAATTAATATCTACTTTATTTTTCAAGGAAAACCAGTTTTTATCAGTATACAAAATTGCGGTATCATCTGCAAACCTTATTATGTCGCCTGCCATCTGTAATTCATAAAAGTCACTAAGATAGAGATTGAATAAAACAGGTGCCAGAAAGGTTCCTTGTGGAACACCGCACTCAATTATTTCGAAATCACTCATTTCATTACCTAGTCCGACACATTGTTTTCTATTTTGTAGATAACTTGGCATAAGCTTGAATAAGCTCCCTCCAAAGCCTATAGACTCCAGTATACCCAATAGATGTTCGTGATCCACCGTATCAAAGGCTTTTGCACGATCAATAAAAACAGCCACTATGGTGTCACCATTTCCACAACGGTATCTCACCATAGATCGCTCTAGGCTCCTCCGAATAAGCGTGTTACCGTGTTAACCACGCTTTCTTAATCACAGATCGCCAAGCAGGCCCATCGACCAGGCTACGCACACAACGTACTCTGGGCCTACCTGAACCGAGGGTTTAAATATCCGTGCATTTCGGAGACTCTCTCACTTCCTCTTCAACGACCTCTTCGACTTCACATTGTCTCAGAACACCGGCTGCAGCACGCGTTGCCACGAGCCGGCTTTCCGTACCCACGCCATATTGCCAAACCGCCGTTGTTTACCAACGAACCACGTGTTTTATTTCATTTTAAATTTACGTTCATAAAAAGTGTTTGTGTTAACCATCAGTGTTTCCATCGTGTGTGTGACCCCATCCCGGTAGCAATGGAGACACCCGCGTCAACCGCCTTGTATATTTGAGTAGTTAAGTATGTTATCGCATCCACAGTGGATTTATTTTTTTTAAAGCCGAATTGATTATTTGAGATAAGATGATATTTTTCAACAAAATTTTCTATACGATTTTTAAAGATTTTTTCGACAATTTTCGCGAAATTAGATATTACATTGGAATAAATAAACTGAAACCTGAATAATCCAGACAAGTGTACTGGCCACTGTTTCTGACGTACTTCAGCGACAACGTTAGTAAACGCAGGTGCAGATATTACAACACTAAGAAGACATAGGGATTGAAAATCTTTTCAAGTAGCAGAAGGAACATAGAAGTTTCTCTGATAAATCGAATAAATATTGCAAATCCATTAGTTTCATTAATTAATGGAGCTAATTCGGCAGCAACTGTCCCTTCATTTTCCAGTTCTTCATGTTACACGATTGATCAATCTACCTCTAATAATCAGTCCGTTTTGAAAAATATAACTGAAAATATGTCCAATACATCAATATCAATACTTGTTCAAATACTATAAATATTAATATCATCAAAATATAAAAACAAATGTTTCAATGAATAACTTGTTCTATTGTTTTTCATATTTAATTTATTTGTTTTCGATTTATATTTTACGGTCTTTTACTCGGTAAGAATGAAAAATTAATTCATTCATATCAAATTTTTTCATTTTAACCTAGTTATTGAATATATTATTCAGATGGACAGAATTGTTTTTACTGTTTGTTTCAAAGTAACATCTTTCATCCCTTAAATAATTTGAGAGAGAAATTTTCATATAGCACAATTTTCTTTACAAGTAACATCCCTTAATAGAGATTTGAAGAAAAATTAGTTAATTCAATGTAAAACATATATAATTGGCGAACACAAGCCTTATTAATAAAGTGATGAAGAAATATCGATCATTCCAGAACGTCCTTGAAAATTACACTCCCCGTATAGTTAATCGACTTCTCTGTCTCATCACGCCCCGACGGTTCTGTTTGCATAGGCTTCTTCCAATCTTACCACCACGGTTCCCCCTGTTGATTCTGGCAAGGCAGTGGAAAATGTCATTTCTAAAATGAATCAATCATTTCGAGCAGGAAACTCCACAAGCACTGAGGTGGAAAGACAATACAGAGTCGGACATCCGCATGCACTAATCAATAAATAATTTTTTCAAAATCAACTTATAATTTTTCAAATCTCCTCAAAGCTACTTCGAATTCGATATTCCATTCCGAATGAATTATCGTCCGAAGCAACAAATTTCCGAACATCCATCGAAAAGTCATGTTGTGTGATGGGTTTTTTTACATTTTGCGAAAGAACAACATTCCAAAAATATTCTCTTAAATTTCTAGACCGAAATTCAGAATATTTTCAAAGTTATAGGCAAAACAAGAGAGCGCGCCGTAATGAGTATGAAAGTTTGTTGACACGTCAGCGGCAGCTGCTCTTACCCTTCCTCTTTTATGGCCCTTACAACCATTTCGCTCCGAAGCATATTTTTACTGGGAAAAACGTTTTATCTTTAACGAGGGTTTTATACCTGTTCTCAAAATCATGGATGTGATGGGCGTCACAATAGGTCAAACAGACAAGGATTACGCAGACAATGTTGACAATTCACGGATTTCAAGGACAGAAAAACTGCAGAAGCTAACTGCAAAGAGTATTATTTGTTGTCGAAACGAAAAACGCGTTTTTCTCGAAACCATGTTTTTGAAATTTCGGAGAAGCACTGACTCAAAACTATTCAACCGATTTGGCTAAAAATTTAACAAGTTATTCTACATACACATATCTAAATACCTAACGTTCAAAACATTTATTTTTTTATAATAAATTGATATTTTTAAATATTTTATCAACGAAAAAATCAGATTTTGAGTACCTCTTTTTCTGAAGTCCAGCATTTTTTTTATTATGTGTATTATTAGTTAATTCATTAGAACAGGGTCTACACAATAATAATTTCTTTGATTTTTTTATTACAGATGACTACGGAAGGCTGTGTGGTTCCCCGAAACAGCGCACCATTCTTTCGAGGACTCTACTTTGCCATCAAATATTGTTTTTTGAATTTGAATTTGGGAGGCTTTTACTTGGTAAAATTCCATTATCAATAATAAAAACAAGTAGAATCGCATTGAATGAAGTTTACCCTGTCGATAAATTGAAACAAAAATTCAACACCTTAACCTACGTTGGCATTACAAGTGAGAAACTGAAATCATTCTTTAGTAGCAATAATTTCAACATAGCTTTCCAAACTAATAATAATTTAGGCAAATATATAAAAATAATAAAACCAAACCAGGTAAAAACAATAAATCAGGTGTTTATAGATTGAATTGCAATGACTGTGATAATTTCTACATTGGTAGAACACATAGAAATTTTAATATTAGAATATCGGAACATAAACGCAGTTTTTCAAATAAAAATCAGATTCAAATTACGCGAATCATCTCTTAGAAAATAATCATTCTTTCGACCCACAGTTTGAAATTTTGCATACAGATAATAAATATTGGAAGGTAGATCTTTGGGAAACTTTAGAAATCAATAAATACAAACACTCAGGTAGACTCATCAATGAACAAGTCGATTTAAGCCCTTCACCTCTATTGAATCTTTTCGGGAGCAATCTATTCCTTAATTTTATTGGATATACCTGTCATAAATAACCACTTAAGAAGAAGCAACCCAATAAGCTTTTAATTACTCAAGAACATTTATAGTTATATTCTCATTTATATCTTTCTGTATATTCATTCGTCTGAAGAAGCTACGGTGTAGTGAAACGCGTTACGAATCGCAATTATTAAGTAAAAATCCTTAAAACACAGTAATTGTTTTTATTATCAAATATTGTTAATAAATTAATGTAAAATTAAGTGAAAAAAATTTTCTGTATCTTTCAGGGTATTGAAATAAACATGTGGAGGTTACAGAACGATTGCATATTATTTTCTTGTTGAAGAAACAAAAACTAAAAAATGTCCAAATTTCGGCCGTCACATCGGTCTACAATCAGCTCCGTAAAGAGTGGTATGACCTTGCTAACTTTCGTCGTCCATATTTCGCTCTTTCCTTTCGGCCGAATGCCAACTTCTGGCGTGGATTTCTTACGAAGTTTTTTCGCTAAACTAATTTTGGACATTCTAAGTCAAGGATGTTGGATACATTTCCCTCAATGGCTATTTTCTAGAAATTAGCATTTGGTCTGCGCCAGGAATTCGATTCGCTCATAATTAAACCCGTCTGCCTCTGGCCTACATAATATAAACACAAATTGTTGATTCGTTAAAAAATACCGGGAATTGATTATTTGAAAAATCTGCTTAGAAGAATGTCAAAATTTTTAGTTGCTAAATTGGCACAACTGTTTTCTATACTGACGCGGAGTTTGAAAGCGATCTGTCACTTAGTTTGTTTTCAGTACCCAATTTTGTCAATTCTAGCAAGTGTGTATTGCGATTCTTACAATGGATAAAAATATCGAACGAAGAATTTGTCGTAAATTGAATTTCGTTAACCGAATCGCTGAAAATGTAACAGAACGCTCGCGGGAATCGATTTCATCAAAAGCACGTGCATATCAGTGATACAGTGCATTCAATAGCGGTCAAGATGTGATGGAAGATTTGCCTGGCTCTGGTCGGCCATCAACATCATCAACTGAATTTAACATCGATAAAGTGAAGAAAATAGTTATTTGAAATCGTCATTTAAGTTTGAGAGAGATAGGCAATGAATTTTCTGTATCTCACGAATCAAATTGTATCATTCTGAATGATTGTTTGGGCATGACTAGTTCTAAAAGATCTGAATTTTCTTCAAAACTTGAATTGCTTGAAGGTTGCTGAAGACATGCTTGAAAAATTTCCACCCCACATTCATAAAACGCCTTGTAACTGGTGATGAGGTATGGGTTTATGAGTTTGACATATAAACCAGTCAACTAGCTTCGGAATGGCACCTTCGAACTGAACCACATCGAAGTCGTACAAAAGTCAAGGTAATGTTGATTATTTTCTTAGATTATTGCGGTTTTGTGCACTCGGAATTATTTTTTTTATTAATTTATTAACTATTTTGACCAAAAGTTGAGGAAAATCCTATAAACTCAAAGAAAATATGTAAAACTAAGCTATAATATATATCGTAAACAAGCGCGCACTTGACAGAAAGTAATATATCCCAATCACTGAGTCATTTTCCAAGCGTCGAATCTACTTTTGAACTAATTGACTATTTTGCACTCACCACCGAAGTAGGAAGACGATTCCACAAGTCGGAAATTATATTCAAAAAGAAATTCTGGCGTACATTCGTCTTTCGTCAGTTTGAATGAGTAACCCTGCAAATTGCCAGTATTCAAAAAAAAATTCTTGACAAGTAGGTGAATATCCTGTCACCTCTAATCCGTAGGAATTCCAAACATGGATAGCCTAGAAGGGTAATCAGGACGATGCCAACCAAAAGGGATCGTTGTATTCCACCGTTGCACCGACTTCAAAATGGATTCGTCGTTCCGCAGGGATGTCCACTAGGATGTTCCAGCGTACTCCATGATTGGACGAACATAAGTTTGATATAGCAGTATAGCTGTCTCCACGTCACAGCCACCAAAACTTGTATGTATGGGCCCAAGGACAGAACCTTGGGGAACACCACTTGGAACACTCTTGGCAAAAAGTCAGACGGTAAATAACGAATATTACCTGAACGTTATGCGGCGTCTGACAGAGCGAATTCGTCGAAAAATACCAGATTTATGGAAAGATAACTCATGGATTTTTCACCACGATAATGCATCATCTCACAAGGCTAACATTGTGAATGAATTTCTGACCAAAATGTTAACAAATACTCAAATCTCCACTTCGAGGTACCCGCTTATCACTTCGAGGTACGCGTTCACTACTTCGAGTTACCTATTTACCACCGTTTTGAAACGCTAGAAGACATGAAAGAGAATTCGTGGCAAGAACTGTCGATTCCGGAAAAATTTCTAGTACTTTTTTCACAGAATGTACGTAATATTCTATAAATGGAAAGACGTGTTTCCCTTTGAGGTAGTCGTGAACAAAAAATTTTTACGCTGCATTGTTCCTTCAAACCACATTTTCCATCAGTAGTGAGAACAAAGCAATTTGACAAATACAAATGAAAAATAATAGAAAGATATGGTGTAAGTAATACACCCTCTCGTAATAGCAGACCATAATTGAAAGAAGATTACCTAAAGTATAAGCAACAGCATGCACACTATAGAGATAATTAGATAATACATAACTTGCTATACTTTCCTTTTCAAGATGAAGAAGTGAATATTTCCGTCTCATGGAATTTTGACAATTTGGAATATGAATCTCGTTTATCCTCTGAAGATATTCAAGTATATAAAACACAATATACTCTTACCGATAGGGTAAGTTAACATGAACAGATTCGATCTTTGTAATCACGGATATGGTAACCTTTTATAATATTCATAATAATAGAGAAGCAATTTTATGAGAACCCAATTGAAACCTTGTATCAAGTACCACAAGAATAAGGGCTATATACTTTGAATTACGGAGGGTTTTTCTTATTCTTGGTTTCATCCATCAATGTCATGGAGGTTACGTCATTCATTATGATACGATTTCATTGAACTATCATAGAACCTTTCTTAATTTGTGAAGGAAGAAGCTATTGAAAGAAACTCTTTGTTTGATTTCAATACTGTAGATAGAAATAGCAATTTGTTAAAATACTAGCAAATTACAACCTAGGGATATCGGATCCCGAAGGATGACTGGGATATAGTAAATTTCAAGATTCTCGAAAGTATTAGATGGGTTATGGGTATAGAAGTGTGTGCATTATAAACTAGCAATTATCACCAAAGGTGCAGAAGAAATAATCTTGTACAATAGAAAAACACAAAACCAGGAGTGTCTTCGAAATTAATATGAGAATGAAGCAAAACCCAGAAGAAGTCTCGTCAATTATTATAGTCATTATGAGATGATTCCTGAGGTGGAGCAATTTGAAGAGCTGCTGCAGCGCCGAATACGCAACAAAAGATGTGACAGACAAACAATTTCTCATGTCCAGCTCTTTCTTTCAATTGATAATATAATCATAAGCACAGTGTTCAAGAAACATTCAACATATTGTGAAACATGTTGATTAGACAAAGAGATTTTTGAAAACCCCAAGGAAAAGCTTATAAGTACCCATCAACAAATGAGTGCAATCTTGGCGTCATCTTGTGAATCCTACTGGCCAATTTCAACTCTACTGCTACCGGGATGGGGTCACACACGAAGAAAAACGTCGATGATTCACAAAAGCGTTTGTTGCAAACGTTAATATAAGATTAAATGAAACACTTGGTTCACTGGTAGACAACGCCAGTTTGGCAATATGGCGGACGGCGTGGGTTGTCTGTGGAGTCGATTCGTGGCAACGCGTGCTGCAGACGATCTACGGAGACGATGTGACCTCGATGCGGTTCGGTTAGAGTTGAGTCTCAGAAATGCATGAATATTTGAACCCTCGGGACAGGTAGGCACATAGTACGCTCTGTGCTGAGCTTGGTCGGAAAGGCCTAGATCGATCTATGCTTAGAAAACATAGTGAAGACGGTAACAATACTGTGTCGAGAAATTAAGGCACAAAATCAAAATTTAAATGTATTCCAAGAAGTTTTTGCCAGTAATCCACCACTATGGAATGTTGGAGAACAAACGAAATGAGAAAAGTACTCATAGAAATTGAAGTAAAACTAATAATGAAGCTTATGGAAAAAATCATTGTCCCCTGTTAATACCGAATATTCTCACCCCTGGCGAGAATTATTGCATGGCATCTAGGATTCATACTTTTAGCATTTCGTTTCGAAATTTGATCAGTCTGTTCCGAACCTTATTCATGTTAGCTGAATGGTTTTGCTGGCTTGTTTATCTTCTATTGAGAATGTCCCATATATGTTCGACGGGCTCGAGGTCTGATAGTGATCTTGTAGGTAGTTCCTAATGATATGGGATTAGTGTTTCCACTCATTTCTGCTGAGAGTTGTGTACCATGTTCTTGTAAATTGTCTGTAAGGTGTCTCTGAGAAAGCTCAGAGGGTTCCATTATTAACGATGACTAGATCAGTGCGGGAATTCAAAGAGAGTCCTCCCTACACAATAATTATTGCACATTCACCAAAACCATAGGAAGGTGAAAAGTAGCAATGCGCATATCTCTCATTTTGACGTCTGTATACTAGAAAATGTCCCAGACACGATCGATGAGATTCAGGACTGGACTTCATGTAGGCCACTCCATTGAAGTGATTTCATGATCTGGAATATAGTTTCTAACGATATGAGCTTGGGAGAACAAAAAGTTTCCATCAAAATATGCTGAAAATGGTACATGTTCTTCTGAAATGTGTGTAACGTACCTCTGAGTAATCAGGGTTCTATCATTCACAAAGACTATAAAAATGCAGCGTTCAAAGAAAATACTTCCACACTATTATTGAACTACCACCAAAACCATAGGTAGATAAAAAGACCTGATCTCGGTTCTTCTGTAGATTAAACTCTCTCCCAGTGTGCTTCTAACCAATTGACATGTTCCCTCGCATAATTCAATCGGGTTCTCCGATATGCTATGGCTAGAGCTGGGCCTCAAGCTGCGAAACAAGGCCTGAAACTAATTGTTCTGAGACGTTGCCGTATCGTCCAACCATGGTCATTTAACACCACTGTTTCAGCACACTTTGGCGGGGTCAAATTTTGTGATTCTCGTTGCATTATTACAGAAAATTGAATTGCCGCTATCAATATGTGGCAGTTTCGTGAAGACTCTCAATTCATTTCTGTCATTTAATTTCTCGTGAGAAGAACATATGTACCAAGAAAATACATCGAATTTTGTTGGCATATGTCTGAAAACATGAAAAAACTTGTATTAATAATCAGTCCCCTACCAAAGAAGATATTTGGGATATTGAAATGCTAAGATGTTTTCTTATTTTCTCAGCATTGTGTATTTGGATGAAAATAATACAACCTCCCTTCTTATTAAGGATTGTAAATAACTAGAAGCGACAAGTGAATAGAATCTTCCTGTCGATTTATCATTGTGGCTAACAAGAGAACCTATTTTAGGTGAATATTAGTTATTGGCTGTAAAAAGAAAGAATGGATGATGACTGGTTGACATTTTTCGATAGACAGTATAAAATAGATCTAATGTGTCCCAGGTACTGTGAGTTCAACTGGTCATTTTCCTTTAATTACAAAATATCTTAATATAATCATTTCACTTAATAGAATGATAGTTACTTTCTTAACACATTTCACTTTCAAATTCTTCTCGAAGAGAAAGACCTTCGAGCCAACTCTGTTTTGTCTGTCTACCCCGCTAGACACGACGAGAGTTTCCCTTGAGACGTCGGAAAAGACGCTTATTTTCCTCTGGGATTTGTTGAACGCGTATACTGAGAACTTTCGAAAACGAAGTATATTGTGTGCTTCGAACTGCTTTAATGATCAAAGCCTCAGAATGACATTTCATTTACTAGGGTCGCAAAGGTTCTTAAACCATCACGGGGCAAACAATACGAAACGAGTCAGTTTCGTTTAAATATCCTTTGTTGTTCATTGTTGGAAAGAAATAAGCACCGACATTGAAATTTGTGATCGTAGACTAGCTAGTTTTAATTTGAATGGAAACAAGATTCATTTCATTGTGAAATTCAGCTTTCAGGGGAATATTTTAATAGTTATTCTGAGGAGAGAGGAACTGGGGTGGAAAATAATTTCTCCACTAGCTTCACTGAATGTAATAACTGCTAAATCATTTTCAATAATAGAATTTAAACATTTTGAGTTTGAATATTCATTCCAAAACACTTGACTCTAGTTTTTTTTCATGTATATTCATTCTATAATTAGATACGGGAAGAAGATTCTATAATCGAACATCATTGATTGACATGTGTCACAGTATCAGATGTGAATGTCAACGTCATAATGATTATTTCGAAAAAGTTATTGTTTAAACAAGACTATGAGTGAAAAATCGAATGTATTAGAAATAGAACTTGAAAATATTCCATCTGAAATTACAAATTATCCAAATAATATAATTGAGAACCTGCCACCGCAAAAATCAAAACATAAATATGAGAGGTTTTATGCACTCTCCAGAGATTGGCAACAAGAAAAGTAAACGAACTCCTTTCCTGAAAACGATTTACTTGAATTTTTTGGCGATTCATCGGAAAAATGGAAATACTCAACTCAATAAAAAAATTTATTCATAAATAATAAATTTCAGACACGATATCGATATTTTAAAATATAAGAAATTGAAATTTTCGTTGAAACGATCTTCTGAAACTTGTATAGCTGAGAAATCGAAGATTTTCACAAAAGCAAATATTGAACTATTTTCATACTGCGGCCATGGAACTGATATTGGGCCTAGATGCTAGAATGGCTTTCTACAGATTCATCTTTCCCGTAATGAAGCTGGTACTTTTGGCTTTGTGCCTGGCACCTTACAGTCCGAAATCGAGGACAATGAAGTGCTGAGTATGAGGTCAGACATAGCAACACCTAAATACAACATGGAGAGGCCATTCTAGATCACCATTCCCGATAGACAGGAATAGATCAGCTCCAAGGACCGTCTACTTGAGGGTCCCTGTTGGTACACGGATGGCTCAAAAACTGAAAAAGGTTTTGGAGCAGGTGTCTATGGTGGGCATGCGACTGTCTTTCAAGAAGAAATATTCGCTATTGACCACTGTGCTAACCTCTTGCTTGCGAGGGTTTCAACAAATTGGTCAATTAAAATCCTCACTGATGGCCAAGCTGCACTGAAAGCATTGGCATAACCTGTACGTCACTTATGGTGCAGGAATGGCACTCCATCCTTGCCAAACTAGGAGAGCGGAGCCGGCTCCGTCTAGTATGGGTTCCTTGTCACTCGGGCATTGAGGGACATGAGAAGGCGGACTCGAGGAACTAACCTGGAGTTGGTATGACCGGAGCCTACGCTCGGAATTCCCTCGGAAACTGCAAGGATGGAAAACAACCGATGGCTGGACTTGAGGGTACGTCAGCATCGAATGAGCCTCCTAGGTGTCAGACACGGTCGACGTGCCTTCAGTGGACCTTCCACTGCAAAAAACAAGGCATGGCTTAAGCTCTCTAGGTTGGAACTGAGAGTTCAAACTGGGGGGACACTGTCGCCTCAGGAAACTCCTAAATAAATTATGATTCATTGAGGATCCTTCATGAAGGCTATAAGAAAAAGATATGGATAGAATCAATGAAACATGTTTTGTGTGAGCGCCCAACTGGGGACAGCTTTCCAGGCAACGAAGAAGCTGGCAAACAAGCTCGTGAATACATCAGTGACGAAAACGCAGTTCGGGTGAGAGACTAAGTGACTAGTGACGTGAAGAAGTTTATAAAATCAAAAGAGCATGCTGCATGGCAATATAAGTGGTCGAACACAACCTCAAAACTCCGGTCAGTGATACCATGGTCGAGATTACCACTTGATCGAAAATCACAAATAAAAATCGTGCGACTTAGACTTGGCTACACGATCTTCACCCACAGTTATTTAATAAGTAGGGAGCCACAGCCCCAATGTAACAGCTGTAACATAAGACAATCAGTCGAATAGATCAAGGTAATATGCCCCAGATTCTCTGAAGCGAGAAGACTATATCAGATTCCCGATAATATTGAAGAAGCACTTGGACCAAATTGCAACTTTGAAAACACCATCAAGTACATACAAGCTGTAAACATTGAAAATATTTGAATATTCTGTTACCCTATTGTACCCCATATCTATGTTAAATAAAAAAAAAATTCTAACTCAAGAGTGAGAATATTCAGAGTCTATTATTGAAAATGATTTCAGAATTATTACATTCAGTGATCAGCCGGCTCGGTGGCGTATGGGATATGATGCTCGTCTCCTACGCAGAGTTACCTGGGTTCAATCCCCACAAAGTCGGTGCGATTTTTCGGATTCTGGGAATCGCTTGAGTGTCCATCTTTCGGAGGAGATGTAAAGCTGTCGGTCCTGTCTAGCAGAGATGTGTTGGACATTAAAGATCCCTTCCCTCGACACGAGAGGGGTTCGGCAAAATTCCCGGGTTAGTGAGGTGACAAAATTCACCGGCGTGTCATTAGCCGAAAGGCAGAAATAGAGCACGTTAAAGGAAAAACAACCAAACAAACATTCAGTGATGGTCGTGGATAAAAAACATTTTTCACCAAATCTAAGTTCTTCTGATACAATGGAATTTGCGATTTGCTGATTTACTGTCTTGTAGCAGGATAGGAAAGACTACGAAAGGTTTCCACTCATGTAAACATCTTGGAAATAATGATGAAATTCGTGCTGCTTGAATAATGTGAAATTGCAACATTGTAAGGGAAATATTCTGCCTCATTTGACAGACTACTTGTTCGCGTTCTCGTCATGCTCCATATTTCTAGTTTATTATTAGCATCGGACACCATTATTCCTTATAAATTAAGATTTACATATTATCAAATGAAAAACCAACGATTAACAATTAGCCCCAGATAATGAAATCAATTCGTTAATTAAACTAAGCTGAGAATCCCTTGTGCCGAAGATGACAAACCAAATAATTAAATACCATATTTACGACTGGTATTAAATATTTTTATTCTATTCCTAATTGGCATAAATTAGCGAGTATCATAAATTTTAAATCAGCTAGTACAATCTTGCCTTAGTGGATAATGCAGTTTCAAAATGTCAATGACCTAATAGTGCGAAAATTTTATGACTGATGAAAAAACTTATTGCTCGAAAGGTACATTAAAATCAAATTTAGTAGCATCTTTTTTTTGCGAATGACTTAGCCTACAACTGTTCTTCAAGATATTTCCTGTTGATATATTTAATATACCGGGTGTCCATTAAGTGCATAACAAGTGCATGATATCATTCAGGATGCTTCATTCCAATAGGAAATAGAAATGTCTTTCTTTTGTAATCACTAAAATACAGTATGGTTCATTTGACTTATCACAACGGTTCATATGATGCAAAAACTTCGCGATGCATTACACAATATGTAATATGTACTTTGGACAATCACAATAACATTTTATGCATCGAATTGAGATAAGCATTCCAGAAAAAACTAGACACTTTGAACATTTATAAATATTCTGTTAAAAAAGTACCGGAAATTGGTCAATGAAACTCAATTTTATTGTTTCGCCTTCAGAGTAAGCTTCTTTCGAATTCATACATTTACGCCAGGACTCGCGTTCGACCAGTCGATCGCGAATGCTTTTTGAGTAGATCTCGAGAAGAAAAAAAATTTTTAATAACTAGGTTACTAAACTACATGTTTAGTAACTAGGTTACGTGCTAACGGCAAAATGCGGCTTTATCAAAGGAACGCGTGGAACCGCGTTTTTATTGCCGCTTTTCAAAAATTTTGGGCGTCGCGTTTGACGGTAACATTCGAGATGCAGATATAAATGTTGCGCCTGCAGAAATCGAAGTTGTTCTGAATTGTAACTTGAAGGTTAGGTTAGAATACTACGTCGATACAAAGTTCATTATTAAATAGTACAAAATAAGTACAGCGAAGAAATCTGAAACGTATCATTTTAATAACGATTGGGAGGAAGAATTTTCGTTTTGTATGGCGAAGGATAAGTGTATTTGTCTTATTTGCAATACCTAAGCGTGGTAACTTAGAGAGGCATCATAAAACGGTTCATAAAAACTAGGAAAGGATTGAATTAAGAAAACGAAAAGTACGCGATTTGATATCTTGTTTGAAAAAAGAACAAACCATATTCACAAGACCAGCAAACAATCAAAAGCTGTAACGATCGCGTCATTTAAAATATCTCATATAATGCCGAAACAAAAAGCTATTCGAAGATGGATTGGTTGTGAAGGAAGCATTTATTGAAGCGGATGGGACTTTATTTGGAGATTTTAAAGATAAAACAGAAATCATGTCTACTATTAGAGAACTTCAGACTGTCACAAGACGTATTGAAGTCATGAGTCAGGACATGGCAGATAAACTAAAACATGATATCATACTACAGTTTGACGAATCCTCCGATATGAAAGACACTGAAAAGTTGTGTATTTTTATTCAGATGGTACTCAATGACATGTTTGTAAGGAAGAATTTTTCACAATCATTCCTCTGAAGGAGAAGACCCGTGGCGAAGATATATATGACGTTATCTTTAATTTCGTGAAAAACTACAAACTACCAATATATAAATTAGTGTCCATTACAACCGATAGAGCGCCAGCAATGACTGGAAACAAAAACGGTTTTATGGCATTGTGTCGAGCTGATAAAGATTTTCCTTCATTTTTTCATTCCATTGCATTATACATCAACAAGTTTTGTGTTCAAAAGTTTTAAACATGAAGGAAATTATGTGCATTGCAACAAAAATTGTGAATTTCATCCGTGCACGTAGCTTGCAACGGCGGCTCTTTAAGTTGCAATTGGAAGATAGGGAGTCAACTGAAGACACTGATTTAGTTCTTCACACGGACGTCAGGTAGTTGAGTCGCGGAAAATTCCTAAAATGGTTTCAAGAATGATTGCCCGAAATAACAGCTTTTCTAAACGAAAGAGGTGATGACACTTAGATGTTGAAAAACGAAAAATGGCAGACTGATTTGGCATTTTTTACTGACATCACAATGCACTTAAACATCATTAACTTGGAGCTTCAAGGTGAAGGAAGAACTATTATTGAGATGATTAGAGCATTAAACGCATTCAAAAGTAAATTGCAACTTATGATTTATCAACTGAAAAGAAAGGATCTGAAACATTTTCCGTCTTTGAAAGCAAGGATTCCTCAGTTGAATTATGATACGTATAAATTATCAAACATTTTGGGATAATTCGAAATGCGTTTTTACGATTTCAGTAAATTGGCAAATATAGCATCATTTATGAGTTAATTAATCACTTTCATGTAAAAAAATTGAAGAATTAGCTACTGAAATAGCAAGTCAGTTTAATATGAACCCATGTTCTGTTGAAGATGAGTTGGTGCAGATTATATCAGAAATACATCTCAAAGCTATAGGCAAATCGCCCTTCAACGGCATTGTTTGGGTCAATTTACTTGTGCGAGTCTGCATTTTCTGAAATGAAGATAATTAATTCAAAATATCGCAATCGACTAACTGACGATCATATGTCATAATGCTTGCGATTAGCACTCAGTGGTTACGTACCATCTTATGAAAAGTATGCTGAAGACATGCAGTGCCACGCTTCAACATCCAAAGTCACTCCTTAGTTAAGTTTAACACCATATGTTACTCTTCTGATTTGTAATAACCAATAAATTCACAATTTTGAATAACTATGAGATTTTTCATTAATATTATAGAGAAGAACATACTTAAACCTAACCCAAACCTTGACTAAAATAATGTATATATATATATATATATATATATATATATATATATATATATATATATATATATATATATATATATATATATATATATATATATATATATATATAGGGGTTTTACCCCGACGAGTTGCCCATATATCTGTTCATGCAATCAAACTGATTTCATGAAAAATATAAATCCACCACCCGGTAATTAATACCATTGCCAGGCAATGATTATAATCAAAACATATCCTGGAGTAATTATATATTAGGATAACGTTAAATGTTATGAGAATATATCAATCTACCAGAATATATACATACTATAGCATCATCAGACAATGATATCAATGTACCAACGAGTAGTGTCAGAGGCTTTCTCCCGGAAAAATCCAGTGTACGGACCTTAGTCAAGTAACACTGAATGTTACTCATTAATAGTTTCCTTTGTGTGAAGTGGTTAACGATCGAATAGAATACTGCTCTGAATATAAATATGACAAAATTGTCAGTTAATTATATTACATTTATATAAACAAATAAATAAAATATGAAATGAGATTCTGAGCAGTATAAACTAAAGAGAAAACCTATGACTCTACCTCATTATTATTTTCGGAAAGAAACCTACGAAGAATATTACAAGATTTGATGACTGTTATCTTTGTAACTGTTCAAACAAATTTTTCTTCAGACCCAAAATCTCAATACTTTTGTGAAGATTTCTAGGAATAACGCCTGTTGTAGAAATAATAATCGGTAGAATAAATATTTTCTTCATTTTCCACATTTTTTAATCTCGTCGCCAAGCATCATATATTTAGAAATCTTTTCATTGTATTTATTTTGTATATTATGTGTGTCGGGTATAGCAATATCAATTATATATGTTATTTGATTCTGTTTATCATTAAGAACGATATCTGGTCTATTGTGTTTTACAGCTCTGTTGCACAGAATTGTTTTATCAAAATAAAGTTTATATTTGTCATTTTCACAAATAATCTCAGGTTCATATTTTTGAAATTTTTTTCTTTTGGGAATTAGGTCATGTTTAATTCCTAGATTGAAGTGAATAATATTAGCGACGGCATTATGTCTTTCTAAATAATCTGTTGAAGCAAGGACTGAGCAAGATGATAATATATGAAAAACTGTTTCTGAAGAACAGAAACATCTACGGCAAGAATCATCTATATTTTGTTTGATGATATGTTTTCTATAATTCCTCGTGAAAACAACCTGGTCCTGGATCGCAATTGCCAAGCCTTCTGTTTCAGCAAACAATTCTCCAGATACTAACCATTTATTCGATGCAATTTCATCAATATAATCATTTTTCAATTCTTTAGGTGCTTTCCGTGTAATTCCTTCTGCATCCAACTTTCTCTTTCAGAATTATCATCAAATATATCAAAATCTACCTTTTGCATTGTCAAGTTCAGAGGTGTAAGATTATAATCTGAAGCAACAACAATATCATGTAATTTAGACGTTCTCTGTTTATCATGAAAATGGGAACGTAGATGAAAAATCTGTTTACTATGAAGATTATTCAAATCAATTAATCCACGACCTCCAAGATGTCTAGGTAGTGTAACTCTCTGAACAGCTGACTTTGGGTGGTGCTTATGATATTTACAGAGCATTTTCCTCGTTTGACATTGTAATTCATTTAGATCAGTTTTAGACCATTTAATAATTCCAAAAGAAGATGTAAGAATAGGAACAGCATAGGAGTTGATAGCTCTGAAAAGGTTTTTACTAGTTAAATAACTCTTGATGATAATTCTTAGTCTTTTGTAATATGAACTTCTAATAATTTCTTTAGTGCTGCTATGGTTAATTGTCTTCTTGACAAAATCCAAGATATTTATATGTATCTCCTTGATGCATTGGCTCGATTTCGATATTGGAAATCTTTATATAATCAGAGGTGATCTTTCCTTTTTCAATAGAAAGATTTTTACATTTTGGAAGCCCAAATTTCATATGAATATCATTGAATAGTTGAAAGTAATCTCAAGTAGACTTTTTAAATGAGATCTGGTTCCGGCATATAATTTAATATCATCTAAATAAATTAAGTGACTTAATTTGAATTCAGTTAATAAACTCTTTATTTTGAAGCCGAAACTAGTAGCATTTAATTCATGAGATAATGGATTGAGGCAAAGACAAAACCAAAGAGCACTTAAAGAATCACCTTGAAAATGCCTCTTTTGATTGGAATTACTTCGGATTTTAACGATTGTTTTGAAATATTTAAATGAAGATTGGTTCTCCAATTTTTCATTACGAATTCAAGAAAATGACGAAGTGTCTTATCAATTTTATAAATTTCCAAAATTTCTTGAAGCCATGAATGGGGAGAACTGTCAAAAGCCTTTTGGTAATCAATGAAGGCTGTATGAATATTTCTCTTCTTAGTTTGAGCTTGATTCAAAGCAACAGAATCAATTACAAGTTGCTCTTTAGTACCAAGGTGTTTTTTCTACATCCTTTTGATGTTCGGAAAGAATATTATAATTCTCCAAATGTGCATAAATTTTTGGGTAATACATGCAGTTAGAATTTTATATATTGTTGGAAGGCAAGTAATTGGTCTATATTGAGACGGATCAATAGTATTATCACTTTTCGGTTTTAAATAAGTAATTCCTTGTGTGAAAAATAAAGGAGTAGCTGAGGGTTCTTTTTATATATATATATATATATATATATATATATATATATATATATATATATATATATATATATATATATATATATATATAAGAAGTGCAACAGGGCGGTAGTTTTGGTATGAGTATTTCTTTCCTTTTTTGGAATGGGTTGAATTCTCGCTATTTTCCAGTTGTTTTGCTGTTGTAAAAATTCCTAAATGTAATACAACTTTCAGTTATTCAATATTAAAAACAAATAACGTTTATAACTTTCAGAACAAAGTTATCAGTCTTTGATACATCTAAATTAACTTTCTGTAGCTTCAAAGGGAAAAGATCACTCAGAATAAATATTTCTGTAATAAATATTGTGAACACACATTGGTAACGCTTGTCCAAAACTTAGAAGATTCACCTAATTTCAAACAGTGGATGCACTTGTTGCCTCATTTGGTTTCGTTTCAGTGTTATCGCATTGTATTTCGGAATTGCAGCGTGTTCTGTAAAGGTATATTCCCCATTTATTTTCTAGGTCTAGAAGAGAAAATAAATTGTTAAAGTGCTCCTGGCACACGTGTACCACATCGTGACAATGACACATCCCCAGATAAACGACGAGAAAATCGGCATTTCAGCGCCAGACAACTAACCATAGAAATAACTCCACACCAGATGGCACTTAAAAGATTCATCGGTATTTACTTTTATAGGGTCCGCATGCCCGTATTATCCAAGGAGGGTGAAGGAAACGTAAGGGGCTTCTAATGTGCTATAAATAAAGAAGAGATAAATCTCAGGAACGGAGAAAATAGATCTTCACTAACATATTTCGTACGCTGCACGACTGGACGCTCGATACAGCATTTATTATTTATTGGAGGGTAGTTGGGGAGTGAGTTAGTGATACGATGGCGTAGCACTTTGTTTTCGGTTTATTTCATTTATTTTTCACTTTGTAGGTTGATGGCTGTCGTCTAGGGTTTTAATTGGTTTTCCGAAAAACTTTCAGAGAAGTTGCGAAATCCATTACGAGAAATATAATGCACTCAACGTCATATTCATATCATCCACGAGAGATTGGCAATTCTGAAGGAAACACAAAACGTATGGCAAATTAAGAAATTCTTCTTCTAGACGCTGCTTTAATTGTTGCCCAAGCATAATGAGTAATTATCATGCAGTTGCGGTGAATGTGCTACATGCTTTCGTTTCTTCCCCATTTTTCTGAGATTATACAGGGTGTTTCCGAATAAGATGTCATAAATGAAGGATGCGAATCCCTGAATGATTTGAGCAAGAAAGTTCGAAGAACCAATGGTCAAAAAATGCTTCGTTGCCGAGATACAGGGTGTTGAAGTTGAGAAAATTTTTCGATTTTCTCTCCATAAAACCTAGACTTCTCAAGATTTCGGGCTCAAATTTTCCACATAAGCTATTAAACACAATCTGAATCACCAGGAGAGGCCAAATTTTGAAACAGTATACAGGGTGATACTTTTCATGGGCCATGTTCCATTTTACCCTCGGAACTTTTTTTGGTACGCCACTGGCACTAACAAAAATAAAATCGAATAGATCATTCAATTTGAAATTTTTTGACTACTGCATTTTGATCGTAACTATCACCGTTTCTGAGATATTAATTATTGAAAATAATCCAATAGTTTTCCCATATCGAAGCCATGGAGATATTATCTTAATAACTGATGCAATTTTTCAGGAATTGAGCTAAAATTTACATCAGATATCTCCTTATTGTATGTTTATAACAAAATGAGGCAGAAATTCCTGACAGTATACAGGGTGTTATTTTTTCACGTGCATTTTCCTCTTTTTGCCCCCTGAACTTTTTTGTGGTGCGCTACTGGTATATTCTGAAAACAGAATCAAACAGATTATTCAAAGTGAAAACTTTTCTGTTCCTTGTATTTTTCCGTATCTGCCACCATTTTCGAGATATTAATCAAGAAAAGTAATCGTATAGTCCCTTCCGTATTGAAAGCTTGAAGATATTTTTCATGTTATTTCGGCAATTTGTGAAGACCTTGAGCTCGAATTTCAAACGAAGTTCACATTTTAAGATCTGCACCACTAGATTGGTAGGATTTATGAGAAAGTATAAAGGGTGATATCATTTCCCTGATCATTGAATTCGAATTCAAAAATGTGTTTTATTGAGTGTATAAATCGGAAGTAAATGAATAAACAACATAAATAATCGCGAATGATTTCAATAACAAAACTCATAATGATGAAAACAAAATTGAACAAACAGAACAAATCAAAGAAGATGTACAAGGAACAGAAAAGTTTTCACTTTGAATAATCTGTTTGATTCTGTTTTCAGAATATACCAGTAGCGCACCACAAAAAAGTTCAGGGGGCAAAAAGAGGAAAATGCACGTGAAAAAATAACACCCTGTATACTGTCAGGAATTTCTGCCTCATTTTGTTATAAACATACAATAAGGAGATATCTGATGTGAATTATAGCTCAATTCCTGAAAAATTGCATCAGTTATTAAGATAATATCTCCATGGCTTCGATATGGGAAAACTATTGGATTATTTTCAATAATTAATATCTCAGAAACGGTGATAGTTACGATCAAAATGCAGTAGTCAAAAAAAATTTCAAATTGAATGATCTATTCGATTTTATTTTTTGTTAGTGCCAGTGGCGTACCAAAAAAAAGTTCCGAGGGTAAAAATGGATCATGGCCCATGAAAAAGTATCACCCTGTATACTGTTTCAAAATTTGGCCTCACCTGGTGATTCAGATTGTGTTTAATAGCTTATGTGGAAAATTTGAGCCCGAAATCTTGAGAAGTCTAGGTTTTATGGAGAGAAAATCGAAAAATTTTCTCAACTTTAACACCCTGTATCTCGGCAACGAAGCATTTTTTGACCATTGGTTCTTCGAACTTTCTTGCTCAAATCATTCAGGGATTCGCATCCTTCATTTATGACATCTTATTCGGAAACACCCTGTATATCAGTAACCAGAGTCCTGTTAGAAAGCCAATAAAGGTCTTTAGTTGAACCGTAAATAAGTCGAGAAGTAATAAAATTTTTTTCGGCTAATAATAAATAATCTGATATACACTGCAGAATTCTTCGGAAAGAATGGAGCAGTGGGGTACGTCCCTAGGTCTGGTTAACCTAGAGAATACAGAACTGCTTGTTTTCACAACCATGCTATATGGTTCCATCATGTTCGAGCTCCATTTTCTTTACATCAAGACTCGACACGAAATGATCGGTTGAGTACTAGAGGGCAGTATTGTATAGGAAGCTTGATGAGCTCAATATCTTCAGTTACAGGCTGTCAGGTTTCCTGATGCCTTACTGATATATACAGGGACCTTTAACGGTACGTTGGGCTTGAAGCCATACGCTCTTATGTGGTTCATCGATACCGTTCTGCTAACCAGACTCTCTCGTCCGAGGAACGAGGGTGGAAAAACAGACGGCGAAGCTGGCTCTAGAGAGTCTCAGAGCCTTGATATTGGTAAGTGTGGTGAGTTCTCAAAGAAACATCCCTACTACGGTGTTAGGAGTCGAACAACTGCACCTCACAATTATTAGTAGCGAGTTTTGATTGTTATAGGCTAAGCACGGGGGGCACTTCCTCTAGATAGAACCACGCCTTGGTACTACTTCGCTCATAAGATCGAGGTGAAAATCCCATCCAGACAAGAATGAGAGGAAAGGAAGGATTTCTTACCAGGTGGAAGCTACATCTGATACACGGATTGCTCGAAGACCAAAGAGGAAGTAGGTAACGGAGTTTACTGCCCGAGAAATGAAAGAGGTTTCTATCTCTCATGGATTGAACATACAACAGTTTTCCAGTCGGAAACCATGGCGACACTTGCCTGGGCTCAAAGACTGGTTGAACTATGTACAACTACAATTACTGGAACACGATCTGCTCCGAAAGTCGAGCTGCTAGGGGAGCCATTTATGCACGCCCGATTATTTCTATTCAAGTACTGAAACAACTGGCGGTAAACAAACATATCCGTCTCCTCTGGGTTATACTAGCCTTAATATTTAAGAATGATAGATTGAGTAACACCGAAAGCAGCAGAAATTTGTCGTACACTTTACGAGTTTGGTATAAGTTGGACACCTCCCGATACCGCAACTTGACTGAACCCGTCTCAATGAATTTTGATATTAATTCGATTACGCATTTATGGCGAATGTTAAGATCAAGACGGTTTTGTAGTGTTTTTGGAGGTCTTTCAAAAGACTGCAACAAAACCGACTTTCGCTAACTACACTCGAAAAGTTTCTTTTCAAAACGAAAGTTGATTCATTTTACCTTTTTCCAATAATCTTGAGAATGTAATAGTTTGGGAGAAATTTTGTTATTAAAAATTGCATCTCAAATAAAACAATTAAGTATTTTTGAGATTATTGTAGCTTGTAAAAACGACTGTCAAAAGACATTAAATCCAAACTTACTTTGCTTATCGTCTAGAATCACAAGGTAAGTAAATTCACTAGTTTATGCGCTAACTCCTATCGAAACACACTCCAAAACAAAAATTGATTTGCTTCCCGTTTTTCAATAATCTTGAAGGTAGCCGAAAGATTGGTGCTTCGATTGAAATAAAAAATGAGTTTTTGCGAAAATGATTTGACAAAATTAGTGTTCTCGTCGTAAAGAGGTAATGAGGTATCCCTCAAACCGTTTAATCTATCTATCTATCTATATATTTTGAGGAGGCTGGGGTTGCTCATTATAGCCTCAAACGTACGTGAAAAGATCTAATCACAATCATTCAACGAGTTTCGTTAAACTCTTCCACTCACAACTACATAAGAAATATACAGGGTAGCTCGTTGGAGATGGAATATCCTGTATACATGCAACCTATGAATAAAAAATTGAACCAACCTGGTGAAACAAATAAACAAAATGAAATAACTACGTATACACCATATATCAAATATATAGTTGTTATAATTATTCAATAATACGAGACGTGAGAACGGAAGTATTACACTGATATTATTAATCGCACATACTTTATAATTTATGTTTTCCTTCATGGTTTTAGCTAGTTTACATTCTATGGTAATTCAAATTGATTTTTGAATGCTAGAAAAATTCGTTGAATAGAGAATTTCGTTTTTTTGCTCGTAGTCGTCCATAGAATATTGACATCTCTGATTTCTTAACTCAATAATGAGTTTTGCAGCATAGGAATTATTCGCGAAAGATTTATGCACTCCTAAGTATAAGAGGTAATTAGTGTTAGAGTGTCTCAGTTTAGTCAATAAAATATTCGAGAAGGAAATTGAGATAAATTACATTAGAAGGAGAGGGAATATATCCACGAAGTCAACTTTAAATATGCATTTAGTTGGCACCCCTAGTTGGGCTTAATGAATATATAATAACTTTGCACGTTGTTGGAGCAATCGATACTGAAGTATATGAGGCTCAATCTGAAATGATATCCTTGGGGGGGAATTTTCAGTTTCAGTATAATATTTTATGGTTATTTTACAGGCAGTTATACAGAGTTATCGGTATATACGAGGTGGGACATTAAAAGTATATGGAGAAAGTAATTACCAATTGGAGAAATTTTCATTGTTGACTTGAATTAGAACTAGTTCTTGTCAGGAAGGATTATTCATTTATCTACGGATTCTTCTTATCTCAAGTTTACATATGTAGACTCCTCATGAAGTTTATCGCAGAAAATATTTGTTTCATCATATATATATATATATATATATATATATATATATATATATATATATATATATATATATATATATATATATATATATATATATATATATACCACCCGGTAATTAATACCATTGCCAGGAAATGATTATAATCAAAACATATCCTGGAGTAATTATATATTATTATTATTATTATTATATATATATATATATATATATATATATATATATATATATATATATATATATATATATATATATATATATATACAAGAAGAACATTTAAATTTTGTAGTTTCAGATGAAAACCTAGTCCCATTCATGAAAAGCATCGAAAATAAATCAGAAAATTCATCTAAAAATAATGATAACAAAGATATAGAAAATTTATTTCTCAATCAAATGAATTTATTTGAAAATATTGACCCAACTTTAAGACCTAAACTTCCTAAAATTCATTATTCAAAGAAAATTTTCGATTGTATAAACGTGCTTAATGAGAATATTCTTCCAAAGCAACTTGTTGAAGTAATGAATATCTATACACTTCATCTGATTATATATTGTGCCGCTATTACAGTAGTTAAACATTCTGGATACAAATTAGAAAATTTTGGATCTAATTATAATATCAAGAAAAACCTTCATGGCAAAAAAGGTTAGAAGGTAAAATTTCTTCTATCAGATGTGATTTAGGAAGATTGACTCAATATTCCAGAGGTAATCGATCAAAAAACTTATGGCACATATTGGAAAAATATTCTCAAAAATAAAACCCATAAAAATAATGAGATAAGTAATGGACAATTGATAGAATACATCGATACTTTAAAACAAAAACTTTCAGTATACTCTATTAGACTACGTGAATATAAAATAAATGCAGATAGAAAATTCCAAAACAAACTATTCAAAAATAATGAAAACATTTTACAAATTTATTTCAGGTTCAAATGAAAATATTTCTGGAAATGGAGTTCCTAAAATTGATATTTTAACTGATTATTGGTCTTCAATTTGGGCAGTGCCAAGGCAACATAATTCCAATGCAAGTTGGATTTTAAATGAAAGGTCTCGATTTTCTAAAATAGAATGCATGCAATTTGAAAAATTTTCAAACGAAGATATAACATCAGTTATTAAACACACAAAAAATTGGAAATCTCCAGGTGTTGATGGTATTCATAACTTTTGGTTCAAGAAATTCTCTTGCGTTCATGAAAAATTGGCTGAATATTTTTCATTTATAATAAAGAACCCCTCAGCTACTCCTTTATTTTTCACACAAGGAATTACTTATTTAAAACCGAAAAGTGATAATACTATTGATCCGTCTCAATATAGACCAATTACTTGCCTTCCAACAATATATAAAATTCTAACTGCATGTATTACCCAAAAAATTTATGCACATTTGGAGAATTATAATATTCTTTCCGAACATCAAAAAGGATGTAGAAAAAAACACCTTGGTACTAAAGAGCAACTTGTAATTGATTCTGTTGCTTTGAATCAAGCTCAAACTAAGAAGAGAAATATTCATACAGCCTTCATTGATTACCAAAAGGCTTTTGACAGTTCTCCCATTCATGGCTTCAAGAAATTTTGGAAATTTATAAAATTGATAAGACACTTCGTCATTTTCTTGAATTCGTAATGAAAAATTGAGAACCAATCTTCATTTAAATATTTCAAAACAATCGTTAAAATCCGAAGTAATTCCAATCAAAAGAGGCATTTTTCAAGGTGATTCTTTAAGTGCTCTTTGGTTTTGTCTTTGCCTCAATCCATTATCTCATGAATTAAATGCTACTAGTTTCGGCTTCAAAATAAAGAGTTTATTAACTGAATTCAAATTAAGTCACTTAATTTATTTAGATGATATTAAATTATATGCCGGAACCAGATCTCATTTAAAAAGTCTACTTGAGATTACTTTCAACTATTCCAATGATATTCATATGAAATTTGGGCTTCCAAAATGTAAAAATCTTTCTATTGAAAAGGAAAGATCACCTCTAATTATATAAAGATTTCCAATATCGAAATCGAGCCAATGCATCAAGGAGATACATATAAATATCTTGGATTTTGTCAAGAGAAGACAATTAACCATAGCAGCACTAAAGAAATTATTAGAAGTTCATATTACAAAAGACTAAGAATTATCATCAAGAGTTATTTAACTAGTAAAACCTTTTCAGAGCTATCAACTCCTATGCTGTTCCTATTCTTACATCTTCTTTTGGAATTATTAAATGGTCTAAAACTGATCTAAATGAATTACAATGTCAAACGAGGAAAATGCTCTGTAAATATCATAAGCACCACCCAAAGTCATCTGTTCAGAGAGTTACACTACCTAGACATCTTGGAGGTCGTGGATTAATTGATTTGAATAATCTTCATAGTAAACAGATTTTTCATCTACGTTCCCATTTTCATGATAAACAGAGAACGTCTAAATTACATGATATTGTTGTTGCTTCAGATTATAATCTTACACCTCTGAACTTGACAATGCAAAAGGTAGATTTTGATATATTTGATGATAATTCTAAAAGAGAAAGTTGGATGCAGAAGGAATTACACGGAAAGCACCTAAAGAATTGAAAATGATTATATTGATGAAATTGCATCGAATAAATGGTTAGTATCTGGAGAATTGTTTGCTGAAACAGAAGGCTTGGCAATTGCGATCCAGGACCAGGTTGTTTTACAAGGAATTATAGAAAACATATCATCAAACAAAATATAGATGATTCTTGCCGTAGATGTTTCTGTTCTTCAGAAACAGTTTTTCATATATTATCATCTTGCTCAGTCCTTGCTTCAACAGATTATTTAGAAAGACATAATGCCGTCGCTAATATTATTCACTTCAATCTAGGAATTAAACATGACCTAATTCCCAAAAGAAAAAAATTTCAAAAATATGAACCTGAGATTATTTGTGAAAATGACAAATATAAACTTTATTTTGATAAAACAATTCTGTGCAACAGAGCTGTAAAACACAATAGACCAGATATCGTTCTTAATGATAAACAGAATCAAATAACATATATAATTGATATTGCTATACCCGACACACATAATATACAAAATAAATACAATGAAAAAATTTCTAAATATATGATGCTTGGCGACGAGATTAAAAAAATGTGGAAAATGAAGAAAATATTTATTCTACCGATTATTATTTCTACAACAGGCGTTATTCCTAGAAATCTTCACAAAAGTATTGAGATTTTGGGTCTGAAGAAAAATTTGTTTGAACAGTTACAAAAGATAACAGTCATCAAATCTTGTAATATTCTTCGTAGGTTTCTTTCCGAAAATAACAATGAGGTAGAGTCATAGGTTTTCTCTTTAGTTTATACTGCTCAGAATCTCATTTCATATTTTATTTATTTGTTTATATAAATGTAATATAATTAACTGACAATTTTGTCATATTTATATTCAGAGCAGTATTCTATTCGATCGTTCACCACTTCACACAAAGGAAACTATAAATGAGTAACATTCAGTGTTACTTGACTAAGGTCCGTACACTGGATTTTTCCGGGGAGAAAGCCTCTGACACTACTCGTTGGTACATTGATATCATTGTTCGTCGGGGTAAAACCCTATATATATATATATATATATATATATATATATATATATATATATATATATATATATATATATATATATATATATATATAAAGCGTCTACATATGTAAACTTGAGACAAAAGAATCACCCAAAAATCCGTAGACCAATGAATAATCCTTCCTGACAAGAGCTAGTTCCCAAATCTGCCCGCCATGCACGCAGCCCCCAAGAGCCACAATAGTGCATCAAGCAGGATATGGACCGAGACAGTGAACCCGCTACCGGACCTCGAGAAAGATACGAACAATAACAAACAGATGTGAGAACGTTAGAAATTCCAACACTTGGAAACATCTTTCGCCGGTCCATGAATCTCATCAACGGTACAAAACGGGCGAAATGATCCCGTTGAAATGGTGCTCTGGGCTTTTGTTTCCGAGATAAAACCTCCCATCATTAAATATTTGATGACACAAATATCTTCCACGACAAACTTCGTGAGGAGTCTACATATGTTAACTTGAGACAAAAAGAATCATTCAAAAATCCGTAGATCAATGAATAATCCTTCCTCAAGTTTACATATGTAGACTCCTCGCGAAGTTTGTCGCGGAAGATATTTGTCTCATCAAATATTTACCGACGGGAGGTTTTATCTCGGAAACAGAGGCCCAGAGCACCATTTCAACCGGTCCGTGTGATTGTACACACGGACTGGCGAAAGATGTTTCCAAGTGTTGGAATTTCTTACGTTCTCACATCTGTTTGTTATTGTTCGTATCTTTCTCGAAGTCCGGTAGCGGGTTCACCGTCTCGGTTTATAGAGGGCAACTCTCGTACGTATGTACGAGGTGCGTCCTTTCTGGAATCGATGGGGTACTCCGATGTAGCTTGTTTGGATGCTGAGAAGCAATATGCGACACTGGTGAGCTCCTAATAAGGACAAAACTGCAGTCTGATGCTTCGTTTCTCGGCATCTTGCTTAGTTGCACTATTGTGGCTTTTGGGGGCTGCGTGCATGGCGGGCAAATTTGGGAACTAGCTCTTGTCAGGAAGGATTATTCATTGATCTACGGATTTTGAATGATTCTTTATATATATATATATATATATATATATATATATATATATATATATATATATATATATATATATATAATCATTATATATATATATATATATATATATATATATATATATATATATATATATATATAAGGTGCTTCAATGAAAACTAAACAGAGGCTATATCTTGCAATCCTTGAACATTTTGAATAAGAAAGATGGATCGAGTGATGACTCAAAAGGAAGGTGGTATCTTTGTCTACATCGCTTTGAACGAATTTCCATTTTTAATTGAAAACTGTAAAAGATACAGGGTGAGAAACTGAAAGATAGGAAAGACTATTTCCTTGAGACTATTCAAGTTTCAGTGAAGTAAAACGGAACAGATCCAGAGCAGAGGTGACCATCCTTACAAATTTGGAAAAGGGAAGATGGGTCGAGTGATACCTCGAAAGAAGGGAATTATCTTTGTCTGCATCCCCGTGAACGAATTTTCACTTTTGATTGAAAACTGTAGAAGATACAGAGTGAGCTACTGAAAAATAGAGGAGACTATCTATCGCCCTGAGCTATTCAAGTATTAGTGCAAAAAAATGGAACAGATTCTTTCCAGATCAAAGGCTGTCATCTTTGATCTAAATGAATCTATTCCAGTTTTTCGCACTAATACTCAATAGTGTTGGGGCGATAGTCTTCTCTATTTTTCAGTGGCTCTCTCTGTATCTTCTACAGTTTTCAATCAAAAATGAAAATTCTTTCACGGGAATGCAGACAAAGATAATATCTTTCTTTCGAGTTATCACTTGACCCAACTACCCTCTTCCAAATTCTCAAGGGTTGTCACCCTGCTCCAGGGGTTGAAATTCGAGATGAGGATGGTACTTGATGATGACTGCCATTGATCAGCATGGATCTGTTCCATTTTACCTCACTGAAACTTGAATAGTCTCAGGAAATAGTCTTCCCTATCTTTCAGTTGCTCACCCCTATATCTTTTGCAGTTTTCAATTGAAAATGGAAATTTAAGGCAATGTAGACAAAGATACCACCTTTATTTTGAGTCATCACTCGACCCATCTTCATTATTCAAAATGTTCAAGGATTGCAACCCCCGCATAGGGGGTTGATATTTCAGAAAAGTTTTGTACCCCAAAAGATGTCCTCCTTGAAACAAAAATTGACATGTTTTTGCGTTTTGATCAGAAATGAATATCTTGGTAGATATAGCCTCTGTTTGGTTTTCGTTGAAGCACCCTGTACATTTATATAGAATCACCCGATATTTTGAGTATTTCCTCAGGGATTATGGAAATTTCGAAGAGGTCAGAGTCTCACTATGGACTCCAGCACTAGGTCCACGTTGTTTCTAACCGTTACACTCGCAGGAGTGTCTGCTTATTACAGTTTAAAATAGGTTGGTTTGTGTGGTCAATCTTTCTCTGAATTTGCGCAGTTTTATAACTAGGAAGGAATGAAAGGGCTGACCAGTGGCGGAACGTTACGTTGGGTCACTTAAAGATCAGTTTTTTTATTATAGTAGGAAAAATGGAACGTGAGATGCTTAGTTGTGAAACTCTTAAGGGCCTTCAGATATATAAATTCCTTGAACCAAGTCTTTGACATATCGTTTCGACTGATACACTGATGTCTCTTTTTGCAATTTGGCATAAAAACAAGTGATCTTCCTACGACTTCTTCAAGGCCTATTTGGCAGAGATTGTAGCTCCACGTATCGGGCGTAGGTTTTCGAAATCACCCCTTGTGATACCTCCATCGTGGCCGCTATATCCCTCTGTGTCACCCCTTTTTCAACGAGATCAATTATTCGACCCCTCTGCACATCGGACATTCCAACGTAAGGCGTTTTCAATTATGATTATAGGCTTTTTTAAATTTTAAAACTCACAGTTTCAAATCTCAGTGACGACTGAGTACAATATTCCGAACATGTGGTGATAATTCAACATTTCTTATCATACTATCTAGTTTTTTCACAACATAAAACTTCATTCTTCACAAGTGTTCAAAGATGGTTAAAAACAATCAATTATGTGAAATAAGGAGTGATTCCATATAAATTCGGTTGTGTGACAGCCGCAGGACATATTTGATATTGTGGAAATGATTAATAAATAAATTCAAAATTTACCTTAAATTCCTTGTTTTGTTGTCGAATGGAGAATCAATATCTTCATTCCGAATAGTTCAACACAATCAACTCTGTATAAATATGTTAAATTTGCTCGTCTTCGGTTAATGAATACGTGACTTCTTGTTAGTTAGCCAGACAGACGTTTGGAATTTATCGCGTCTAGTTTTTTCGCCATAAACTAAGATCTTTATTGAGTAATATTATAAATAAGCCGGGAGGTTGAAATATGCGCTTGACAGAATCTGCGTATCCTTTGCTCGAGGAAAATATACTGCAAATTGTATGTAAAATGTTGCAATTGTGATAATAATTAGCCGAGGGTACACGCACTTGCTGTAGACATATTCAGTATCTCTATACTGCTATGATTATTTCATGACTACTTAATTTGCACAACAGATTGAAATAATAAATTCTTTGTGTTTAATATACGAATTTCCCCTAGACTAATAGATAGATAATAAAGTTATTTGAGCAATTTCGGAAAATAATTTTTTATTACACTACAAGTTAACTTCATTGATATTTTCTACTGTGTTATTTATTAAAAAAAGGCTATTTGAGCTTTGAAAAAAGAGAAAAGTCAACCGAAGCCCTATAAGGTGAATACGTTGATAGTTTCATGGTACTTGTTGAGTTTTTGTTTGGTCAGAAATTCATTCACAAAACTGCGATAACGAAGAAACAGTTAACATTACCTTGACTCTTGATCGACTTCGAAGTGATTTTTTCAGTTTCGGTTCAGTTGGAAAGCGCCATTCCGAAGCTTGTTGACTGGTTTGCATGTCAAGCTCATAAACCCATGTCTCATCACCAGTTACAATGCGTTTTATGAATGTGGTGTCGGAATTGACTCCTTCTAGTGAGTCTTCAACGACCTGTACGCGATTCAATTTTTGAACAAAATTCAGGACTTTTGGAACTAGTTCTTAAAAATGGTACGAATGCCAACGCCGCACCGTCAGTTGACATTGCTGAATAAATAAAAACAGTATACAATGAAGTGCCAGCGTTTTATTTCAAGTGTTGAGTTACAAAATTAATTGCTAATATATTCATTCTAAAAACCGAGATATAACTACTCAATTTAACCTGAATATTCCCGTGAAAATTCAGTTGTGAACGAAGAATATAGTCATAAATATGGTGACGAACAAAAGCATTTTCATGTATTTTCCAATTTTTTCAAAATGAACATTTTTCGTTGAAGCTACTTGAGAGATGGAAAATTATCGAATAAATTCTTGTAATAAAAAATTCTCTGAAATAAATATTCAGCGAAACCAGTTCTAGAAGTGGGAGGAGGTTCGATATAATAACACTTCTTGAAATAGTTTGGGGCTAAATAAAATCCCAAGAACTTTATTGCACAATAATAATTAGACCTCTTGCTGGAGTGATTTATGTCGCATAATAAATAGGAATGAAATAAGTTCACTTTCATTGAACATACAAAAATAGGTTAATATCGAAATAATTGGAAATTTGTGAAGAAAACATTGCCAGTTTCTGCAGTGGTATTGCCAATGACCAAAATTTATGAACAAGGTGACGAGTAACAATTTCACAGAATGAAAACATCATAAAATCTATCATTTTTCATGTCAACAATTTTTTTGTCAATAGCTTCTCGAAATTGTAAAGAAAAATTCGTTCGAGAAGGACATACTAAAGATATTGATAAATATTATTGCGGCAACTCTGAAATTTGATTCTTCAATAATTACTGATATACCGACAACAAAAAGAACCTCACATATATTATCAAACATCTGCTGACATTCGTATAAACTTGTGTTTGTTCAATTATTTCAACTCGTAATTTATCGCTCAGGTTTCGATATTTTTCTTATAATTATAATTTTTCATCTTGGATGCTTTAAAACATTTCTTCTTGCAGATTTTCATAATTTTAGGATAACGAGAATTGTCATATTCGTTTTTTCTAGGAATGCCGTCTAGAAAAATGTATCTGAAACACATATTAGCACATAAAAATGCAAAAGCTATGTACAATTCAAGATGAAAAAAAGGTATTTTGTCTTTTACTGATATCTCAGAAACTAAATTACTCAAAAGAATAGATTCTGGGAGAGAAGGATATTTCCGATGAAAAATTCAATTTCTGGAACTTTATCGCCATTACTTATAATTTGAATTCAACGCTGTAAACATACCTTCGCGCATCAGTTTTGCGTTGCTTGCACAGCGTAAATAAAAAGAAATCGGTGGACTGTAAAGGACACAAAGCATTCGACAAAGTTTGTTTTGTTGTTTGAAAAACTTGGGTACTATATACAGGGTGCTTCAACAAAAACTAAACAGAGGCTATATCTACCAAGATATTCATTTCTGATCAAAACGCAAAAACAGGTAAATTTTTGTTTCAAAGAGGACATCTTTTGGGATACAAAAGTTGCCTGAAATATCAACCCCCTAAGCGGGGGTTGCAATCCTTGAACATTTTGAATAGGAAAAATGGGTCGAGTATTGACTCAAAAGCAAAGTGGTATATTTGTCTAAATCGCCTTGAACGAATTTCCATTTTTAATTGAAAACTGTAAAAGATACAGGGTGAGCAACTGAAAGATAGCGCAGACTGTTTCCCTGAGACTATTCAAGTTTCAGTGGAGTGAAATGAAACAGATTCATGCTGATCAATGGCAGTCATCATCAAGTACCATCCTCATCTCGAATTTCAACCCCTAAAGCAGGGGTGACCACCCTTGAAAATATGGAAGGGGGTAGATGGGTCGAGTGATACCTCGAAAGAAAGGTATTACCTTTGTCTGCATCTCCGTGAACTAATTTTCATTTTTGATTGAAAACTGTAGAAGATACAGAGTGAGCTACTGAAAAATAGAGGAGACTATCTATCTTCCTGAGCTATTCAAGTATTAGTGCAAAAAAAGTGGAACAGATTCATTATAGATAAAAGGCTGTCATCGTTGATCTAAATGAATCTATTCCAGTTTTTCGCACTAATACTCCAATAGTCTTGGGCGATAGTCTTCTCTATTTTTCAGTAGCTCACTCTGTATCTTCTACAGCTTTCAATCAAAAATTAAAATAATTCCTTCACGGGAATGCAGACAAAGATAATACCTTTCTTTCGAGTTATCACTCGACCCATCTACCCTCTTCCAAATTTTCAAGGGTTGTCACCCTTGCTTCAGGGGTTGAAATTCGAGATGAGGATGGTAATTGATGATGACTGCCATTGATCAGCACGGATCTGTTCCATTTTACCTCACCAAAACTTGAATAGTCTCAGGGAAATAGTCTTCCCTATCTTTCAGTTGCTCACCCTGTATCTTTTACAGTTTTCAATTAAAACTGGAAATTCGTTCAAGGCGATGTAGATAAAGATACCGCCTTTCTTTTGAGTCATCACTCGACCCATCTTTCCTATTCAAAATGTTCAAGGATTGCAACCCTCGCTTAGTGGGTTGATATTTCAGGTAAGTATTGTACCCCAAAAGATGTCCATCTTGAAACAAAAATTGACCTAACTTTGCGTTTTGTTCAGAAATGAATATCTTGGTAGATATACCTTCTGTTTAGTTTTCGTTGAAGCACCCTGTATATAGTACCCAAGTTTTTCAAACTACTCTTCACTATTCATTGGTTTTTCAAAGCTCAATGCATCTCTTTGATTTCTTGTCTGTCAAAACACAAATCAACTAACACATATGAATTGTGCTTATTATATATATCTCAAAAACTTATGTTCAAGATTAAGTTTTGTATTATCTCCAGCAGAAGTATTGATTGATTTTGGACTTGCTATTCATCACTACACTAAATGTTTGGCCAAATTAAAAAATTACAGGATATGGGTTTTATAGTTTGGTACCGTCAAATTCAAAGATTAGGTTTCATTTCGGAATATGGAGAGAAATGCTCAGAAATAGGCGAATGGCTCCGATATTGTTTCGGGATTTTATTCTTCGAAATGTACAAGATCAAACTACTAGTTTTCTTTGACACTTTAGTTCTTCAGGGTTTTTACCCTGAAAGTACCTGTAGAAATGAGAATGGTCAGCAACCTGCCTCCTTCGAACGAAAGAACTTCTGGACACTATCCGTTAGATGTAATGAATGTTACTTGAGTATGGAGACATGGGGTACTCCTACATTACCCTGAAAAGATTCAATCGTTACGCCATTAACTACCATCCGAATTGCTCTACTGCAGAGAAAGCTACTAATCCAAAAACGCAATTTTTCGGAAATTTCATATGCAATTTGTTTATTCATCTAGGCTGAGTGCCAACCCCTGTCGAACCTCTCAGATATCAAGAGGAATGGCTCTCGATTCGCCATGGTTTGATTTTTTCATCATGTGATCCTGTGTAAATAGTATAGACAGACAGACACACCGACAAATGGCCAACGAAATGATACTATAAGGGTTATTTTTTTCCTTTTGAGCGTGGGACCCTAAAAAAATGTAAACCCTATGTATCAATTCTTCATATTACTATTCATCAGAATAAAAAATTAATGAAATCAACGATGTCCTGAAAAAGGTTCGTACACGCTGTATTAGAAATACTATGTTCGGGATTATTTGGTTCATGACTTAATAGACATAGAGAATGAATCCCGGAGAATGGAAGAAACAAATTGAACTTTTGAACTTTCTCACTGAAGTTAGGAAAGAAAAATAACACCCTACTCAATTTATAAATATCTTCGTACGATGTAAATAAGACTTCACGATACCTTAATCATACTAAATGATGGTACTACGATAAGATCACTACGTTATCGATCGGATACTCTCAGTAGTGATAATCGCGGAGAATGCCTGATACTTCTAGAGTTTATCTACATCTTCTATATCAATAATATCAATAGCACGTATCTTTAACAGAAAACTATCGTAGATGCCAGGTTTTCATATATTGAGATATAATTCAGACAGAACCGGATCTTTGATTTCTAAGAGAATTAAGGAACAAATTTTGTGAGGCTTTAGTCTTTCCAGGAAAATGACGAAATCTTGAAATATCATCTAATTGCAGCTGATTCTCGAAATCGCAATTAAGTTCACCGCAAAAAGCACACTTGAAATAATTAGAATCGTTCGGATAATTTGGATATTAGTAGATTGAAGTTTTGTTCTTATGTGGCATACAATTATTGAGATGAGTCTTTCATTTGGGCGGACACTAATTAACAGTAAAGAAAAAGTGCTTTTTCGTGAGATGATCTCAAATTCCTATCAACATTTCTGGTGATACATTAAAAGTTCCTTATTCGCACTTCCATTAGGAGTAAAAATATTTACGAAAAGACGCAACCTATCTACAGAGTTCCAGATCGCAGGCTATATCCTGCATACAGGAAGAATAGGCGTTAGGATGGGTCGATTGAGATCAACATGCTTTCACTGAGATTAGGCTTGAAAACTTAGAAAAAGATCTCGGATGAGAGATAAATCTTAAAATTTTTTGTCATGATGTTTAGGAAAGAAGAAGTGAGTGGAATTCGATATATTACCAAGCATAAGAGCGACAAATTTCAGATATTTCGACACAGAAAACATGTGGCTAATATTTTACTGTCCACTTATAGCAAAAAGCATAGTATATTATGCATTACAAATAAGGAAAAAACAACCGAGGCCAACCGACCGATTCTTCAGGCCTTTTCATGAAAACTATCCTTCCATAACCCACATCTATACCTAATCGTGTACAGATGTCTGCTCATGTTTCAGATGAGTCTTACAAACACCCTGAAATTGGTACTTCACCCTCGTAAGAGTATTCCTGTGAGATCTCAAGGATTTTCACGATTAGGGGTAGAAAAATCCTGAAGAGATGCAACCTATCTACAGAGTTCCATAAAGGATAAGCGTTAGATGGGAAGATTGAGATCAACATGCTTTCAAACCCTGATTGAGAGATGAAAAACTCTTGATGTGAACTTACTGATGCCTTATAAGGAACGATTAAGTGGAATTCAAGATATTAAGAAAGAATAAGGGTGACAAATATCAGAAACGTCGCCAGAGAAAACATCTGGCTAATATTTTTCTATCCAATTATAGCAATGAGCATAGTACACAGGGGGTTAAATTATGGTATGTCACAAATTGAGGGGGTTAATCTACGTGCAATTTCAAGAAAAAAAGTTCATTTAAGCAAAGGTCCGCAAAAGCTTCGTTATGGAGCTGCAGGGTGTTGAAATTTCCGGAAAATTTTTTTTTTTCTTCAAAACTCCTGCAGTTTTTGAGATATTCAGCCAAAATTTGGAATGCAATCTATTTTCTACAGACCCCATCATCACACGTCCTAAATTTCAACTAGAATCTAGAAGGTGTTTTCTTTTCCAGAGCCATGTCTAATTTTACCCTTTCAAATTTTTTTTGCAGTACGCCACTGATCAGCGTACAATCAATTTTCGTCCTCTTCATTCAATTCAGAAACTTTTTTGATACGTGTAATTTTTTCGTATCTCTAATCGTTCTCGAGTAAAAAATTATTAAACGATTGTATACATTCGCTGAATTGAAAGCACTTTTAATTAAGAAAATGACAAGAAGGCTTTGCTTTTGTTCATTTTTTTATTTATTTTGACAGTTGCTAAAGTTGAAATAGTGTCTGCTCGAATTGTTTATTAAATTAAGGATAAGATTTATCACTTTTGAAGTTATTGCTATAAGAAAAATGGCTAATTTTACTAACGCCGAATTGGCTGATATCCATTACATGTACGGTCTGGCTGACGGAAACACAACAGAAGCTAGGCGATTATATCAAGTGCGCTTTCCAAATCGAGAAACAGCAGACAGACTAGACTATTTTCAAATATCCACATAAGGTTGAGGAAAACTGGTACTTTTACTGCAAATAATCATTTAAATGATTGAGGAAGCAGTTTTCAATTGTATTGATTTGAAACCTCATGTGAGTACAAGAAAAATTGGAAATGTGAATATTTCACATATTCAAGTTTGGAGGATTCTCCACGACTTTTTATTGTACCCGTTTCATATTCAACGCGTCCAAACTTTCTCGAGATTTTCGTTCAAGACTGAATTTCTGCCGATGGTTCTTACATAAAATTAGAAAAAATGCTCATTTTGATATTGAAATAATGTTCACAAACGAAGCTAACTTTTCAAGAACTGCTATCAGAAATTTTCACAATAATCATTATTCGGCTGAGGAAAACCCCCATTTGATTGAAGAATCTCATCATCAAGAACAATTCTCTGGGTTGGAATAATTGGAAATTATTTGATTGGGCCATTTTTTTGCCTAACAGACTAAACGGTCCCGCTTATCGGCAATTTCTTGAGGAGGAGTTACCTTTATTGCTCGAGGATGTGCCACTTTTGGTGGGAAACATAATGTGGTTCATGCATGACGGGGCACCAGCACATTTCAGTGGAGAAGTTTGGGAATTCTTGAATAATACATTCAACAACCGATGAATAGGTCGGGGTGGGCCAGAACAATGGCCTCCTAGAACTCCTGACTTAAATACTTTAGACTTTTTCTTATGGGGATATCTCAAAAGTTTAGTTTATACCACTCCAGTGCTAGAAAAATTGAAGAAATCGAATAATAACCGCTTGTACGAAGGACAGAGGCCTGTATTCTTGCAGGTGAAGGACATTTCCGGCAATTTATTTAATTTTTTTAGTTTGATATTGAAAAAGTATAAGTTGATCCTTAGATGACGAGTTATTAAAATAAAAGCAAATTTTGGGCATACCTATCGAGTATTTCTATTATTTTTTTATTTAGCGAATAACACAATTCAAATAATTCAAATTCAATAAAGGTGTCAAGAAAGTTTTTAATTTGAACAAAGTTGACGAAAATTGATAGTACGCTGATCAGTGGCGTACTGCAAAAAGTTTCAAAGGGCAAAAGAAGACATGGCTCCGGAAAAGAAAAAATTTTGTACATTCTAGTTAAAATTTAGGACGTGTAATGATGGAGGTTGTAAAAAACAGCTTGCATCTGCATCAAATATTTGGGTTGAATACCTCAAAAACTGCAGGAGTTTAGAAGAAAAAACACCCTGTAGTTCCGTAACGAAGCTTTTGCGGACCTATGTTTATATGAACTTTTTTTCTTAAAATTGCAAGTAGATTTACCTCCTTGAATTGTGACATACTACTATGTAACACCCAGTATTTCTGGTTGTTCTTCAATCTCAGAAAAGACTTACGTTCGAGGATTCGCGACGGAGAGAGAGATCGATGAAGCAATTCTTTCAATTTGTGAGAGCAGAATATATCCGCTCCCAAAAAAGTGATGAATTGTCTCATTGATCCTTTCCTTCATCATGAAGAGTTGAACACGTAAATATTTTATTAAGTAAAAGAACAACCAGAAATTTTAAATAGTCAAACTAGGCAAGTAGGGTGGATACGAAAGATGATTGGCTTCAAGTCTTGCAGTAGTGGAATAGAAAAAGAGCTAATGAAACTGGCATCATCCAACTTAGTGTTTATATGATACTTCAAAAGAAGAACTACCACCAGTATCATTTTCAAACTAGAAGTTATATGGCACAGATTTTCGAAACAAAATTTTTATTAATTGTTACTTGAAAAAAAACTATTTTAACTATTCGATCTTCAATCTGTAATAACCCTGTGTATAGCTTGGCTTACCCAGATAATAGCCATAGGATATTGAAATCCTAAAAGAGGTCAAAAACTATATTAACATGTTCGTTACTTGAGTAGAGGGCAATAAACAATAATCTTTTTATTGCTCCACGTCGCTGTTACTGAAGGATCATGACAAAAGCTCATCTATAAAACGAGGCCCTGAAAATATTCGTTCAAGTCTGGGAAATTTAAAATTCCAATTATTCTCAAGGATGGCATTTGCCAATATCCAATTACAGTCTTGAAAATCACCGCCTTACATTTCACATTTAATTAAGAATTAAAGTTTTGTTAGCCATGGTCAGGAGTTGAAGTCGTAACGATTCGCCATGGAAAACATTTTGGCGGATGCCCTAGCATTAAAAGGGATCTTGAACATCTACTTGAAGGACTAGGTCTTTAAATATCGTTTGTTCCACAAGAAGAGATTCATAATAAAATCATTACTGAGAAGTAAGCTCTGTTTGTTTGTGCATTAGGCTTTCATGGCTGAATCGCTGAACGGATTTCGATGCAATTTGGCATCATGGTATCCTCAATTTCGGGGATGGGCATAAGTTTTTTGATGGAGGTCTACCAGCAAAAGTGTGAAATGGAAGTATGGAATTTTTTCCATTTTAAAGCAGAAAAAAAACTAAATTTAATACCTCAATTGTAAAGCTAGAAAGCAGATTATCAGCTTTTGTTAAAAGAACACAACTGATGAAGCGACATATTTGGAGTTTATGAAGATTGCGAATATTACCACGTGAAAATATCACTGATCAAGATGGAAAAGTGTTTTAAACGTTATGGCTTTTTCAAACTCTCGCTCTTCTTTCAAGTATGAGTTTTAAATTGAAACACAAAGTTAGCAATTTTCTTATATATAGTTGCAAAGAAATGGGTAGACAGAACAGGTAAAATACGTATTAGAAATTAATATTGGGTACTTATACATAATTGGGCACAAAAATCCCAAATATTATTATATTATTAAACAAATAGCAGTCAATAACGGTTACAGTCCAACTATGATTGTGAACATAATTTCACGCAAAAAATTTCAAAAAGCAATCCAGGAAGTATTTCCAAATATAAAAAGTTCAAACACAAAATGCCACAGCTTAACTTATATTGGTAATCCTAGTCTAAAATTAAAATCATTCCTTTCGCATTATAATTTCAATATAGCATTCCGAACTGTTAATTCTTTAGGCCGACATATCAAAAACTGCGAATCTAAAATTGATAAAAGTAATAAATCCGGTGTTTATAAACTGTCTTGCGGGGATTGTAATAAAATTTATATTGGTAGAACAGACATTTCAAAGTTAGATTTTCCGAGCACAAACGTAGTTTTAATTATCATAAATCCGATTTCCATTATTCTAATCACTTACTCGAAGAAAACCATAACTTTAATGATAATTTCAAAATTTTACACAATGAAAATAACAGACAAAAACTCAATCTATTGGAAATTTTAGAGATCCACAAAGAAAAGAATTCAGGTAGGTTACTTAATAGTCAATTAGTCTAAATCTAAATCCTTCTCCTTTACTCAATCTTTTTAATTCATAAAGTAAGCAACTCCGATGGGTTTTCCAACATACCTCTTGTACCTATTGTAATATTAAGTAGGAAATAAGACTAATATATAAGGAATAACTCTGTTCATTAGCATAGATGCTCCAAAACATAAAAGAAGGAGGATAACCAACCAGTAGAACCCCAGGACAAACCAAGGAGATATAAAAGAAGCGAGATGAAGAGGAAAAAGGATAGAAATTCGACCCTCACCAAAATTCAAGGATCCAAGAGAGAGCATTAGTTTGTATCTATCTGATGAAGCCACAGTGTGGTGAAACCGGTCATAGTTTTGTTAATATAGTGAAAATCTAAATACTTTAGTTTTATTTCATTGAAAAAATTTGTTTAAGATATTTGAGACCAGTTCCACTATAGAAACTGGATCACTCTGTATAACGAAACCAAAAAATATCTTTTCTAAGCAATTTGAAATTTAATTTATATATTGAATATAGTTATTATGTCTTGTGCAGATTGATTTTAGTATTCTTAAAGCAAGCAAATTATGCGTATACAAATAATAGCCACGTAGATCGCTTCGGGATGGCAGGTTGCATATTTCCAGAAGCGCGCTAACTATGCAGAGGATAATAGTCATCAATTTAAGATCAGATACACAACCAATCCTGCGTGCATCTATTTGTCCTCAATTACCTTCTAACGAATGGATAATTTGCAAATTCCTCTGTGAGCCCATTTCAGAAACGTCAATTAATCGTTTAGGATCACAGAAAACGCCGCCGTATATCTTCTCTATCTATGACCACGAATGGAAAGGAGAGAAAACGAGGAAGACTTCGAACAAACTACGTTTGCACAGTGTATTGGAAAAGCGTTAGTCAGTAGCAAAATGTAAGCAAATAATTCTGCAGAAACCGTGATAGAAATGTATTTAAATAAGTCTGAACCTGAAATTCATCAATCACATTCCTACGGTAGCAACACGCGAGCAAAATCTGAATATTTACGACTTTGACAGGCTGTACGAGTTGGATGATGTCCCCTGTCGATTTATTGGCAGCCGCTAACTGCGTACAGATAGCTCGAATTCTTCTCGACGTATTTTTCATATCGTTTAAAATTGTTTCTGAGATATTTCCATTCGATATTTGTAGATGTGAGATAATATGTTCTATAGCGAATGGAAATACTTGACAGAAAATTCAATGCTTATTGGAAACGAAATCATATTAATTACCGGTACTTGTAACTCATCCAAATCCTCTAGATATTACTATTATATGACATTTGTCATATTTTTCAAACAAAATTTGTTCGCAAATTTTTCTTCATATTAAACAAGTTCCACGAAAAAATAATATATGGGCGATTTCAACCCAGATTATTGGGTCCATAATGATTCTTAAACATCTATGAATCATAATCGGCATCACTTGGAAGACTGAACTGGCCATCAGGGCCCTCTCGGTCAAACAGAGATGGAATTTGAGGAAATATCGCAGGTTATGTAATTTTTTTATCTCCTTAGTCCCTTTCATGACCTTGCTTGCTATGTAAAATCTTTTCTCAGATTTGTTTAGACATATAAGAAGTTTGATTGTTTAAATATTTTTCTGCTGGTTTTCTTTTTCCCTTGTTACAGATTCCTGTACCAAACCCCCTTCCTTTCATCCTTGTTTTTGGAAATCAAGAAATGCAAGAGAGAATGAAGCGGCTAAGCAGAAAAATCTTTAACATTTGAATTTGGGAGGCTTTTACTTGGTAAAATTCCATTATCAATAATAAAAAACAAGTACTGTGTTTTAAGGAATTTTACTTAATAATTGCGATTCGTAACGCGTTTCACTACACCGTACCTTCTTCAGACGAATGAATATACAGAAAAATATAAATGAGAATATAACTATAAATGTTCTTGAGTAATTGAAAGCTTATTGGTTGCTTCTTCTTAAGTGGTTATTTATGACAGGTATATCCAATAAAATTAAGGAATAGATTGCTCCCCGAAAAGATGCAATAAATTTGATTAAACAAATAGCCAAAAATAATGGTTACAATCCCAAACTAATAAATAATATTTTAACTAAAAAACAAAGTAGAATCGCATTGAATGAAGTTTACCCTGTCGATAAATTGAAACAAAAATTCAACACCTTAACCTACGTTGGCATTACAAGTGAGAAACTGAAATCATTCTTAAGCAGCAATAATATCAACATAGCTTTCCAAACTAATAATAATTTAGGCAAATATATAAAAATAATAAAACCAAACCAGGTAAAAACAATAAATCAGGTGTTTATAGATTGAATTGCAATGACTGTGATAATTTCTACATTGGTAGAACACATAGAAATTTTAATATTAGAATATCGGAACATAAACGCAGTTTTTCAAATAAAAAATCAGATTCAAATTACGCGAATCATCTCTTTGAAAATAATCATTCTTTCGACCCACAGTTTGAAATTTTGCATACAGATAATAAATATTGGAAGGTAGATCTTTGGGAAACTTTAGAAATCAATAAATACAAACACTCAGGTAGACTCATCAATGAACAGGTCGATTTAAGCTCTTCACCTCTATTGAATCTTTTCGGGGAGCAATCTATTCCTTAATTTTATTGGATATACCTGTCATAAATAACCACTTAAGCAGAAGCAACCAATAAGCTTTCAATTACTCAAGAACATTTATAGTTATATTCTCATTTATATTTTTCTGTATATTCATTCGTCTGAAGAAGCTACGGTGTAGTGAAACGCGTTACGAATCGCAATTATTAAGTAAAATTCCTTAAAACACAGTACTTGTTTTTTATTATAGAAAAATCTTTGGTACTCTTTATGCACACACGACACTAACACATCATAAACAAACAAGCTATTGCTAGTGCAATAGCGACAGGGAAGCGAGTTTTTTCATCAGGTTTTTTCACTCGTTTATTGAATCATATACAAGGTAGTATGGTTTCCCCTGTTACATTTCCTGAGCTCACACTTGTGTTTTCTCTGACACACACCAAAATTATAGATATAAGCACTCATTGTAAATACAATTATTTAAATTTTGTAAATCCTCTCTTTTCAAAAGAATATATATATATATATATATATATATATATATATATATATATATATATATATATATATATATATATATATATATATATATATATATATATATATATATAGAAATCATTTCTTCAAAAGTTGTTCTTGTGGACGACCAGAAGGGTGGGTGATTGATAATCTTCATCTACTGATATCATGATGAAATTTTTGGAACAATGTTATTATTAGACCAAGTAAACAGGAATGGACCAGATACAAGGATCGTATATTTGAGGGTCCCTGTTGGTACAATGACGGCTCCAGAACTGCAAAAGGTGTTGGAGCTGGTGTACATTCGAAGACGAGGGAAAACATTTCGAGATGAATATTGAGACACAAAATGTCGGAAAATTGGAGAAATCTCAGAAACCGTTGAAGATAGGCATAGGGAACATGGTTATCGTTCGATAGTTATAAAAATAACCGATCATTACATAGTATAAAATACAGGGTGCCTCATTTGAAAGAATGGTTACTCAGGAATTAGTAACATAATTTTTGCAAACCACAATCAGAAAGTCACAATGACAGAAGAACAAAATTTTCAGAAAAGACATCAAATTTCAAAAAATCTCGAATATTTCGAAAACCATCAAAATAATGTATAGAGAATATTGAACAAAGTCACCTTCATTTGATCTCATAAAGCTAAAATCATCAAAATATATAGGATGTTCCGTTTAAAAAACATAACTTTAATTTGTTTCTCAGAAAGGAACAACCTGTACATACGAAATTATGTTCGAATTGTGACCGTAGTTATCAAGTTATGAAGGAAATTTATCCACTAAAATGCAAAACTATTTTTTCAAATTTAATATAAAAACTGCCTTCACCAGCGCACCTAACCTAGAAAAATTATTGTTTGATTCAAAAGCTAAACTGAATAAATTCACGAAATCAGGGATGTACAATATCGAATGCAGTAACTGTACTACATGTATACAGGGTGTTACATAATAGTATGTCACAACTTGAGGGAGTAAATCTAAGTGCAAGAAAAAAGGTTTATATAAACATAGGTTTTTGGTTTTTTCTTCAAAACTCCTGCAGTTTTTGAGATATGTAGCTCTATATTTGGAATGCAAGCTATTTTTTACAGCCTCCATCATTACACGTCCTAGATTTTAAATGAAATTCATAAGGTGTTTTCTTTTCCGAGGCCATGTCTCCTTTTGCCCTTTCAAACTTGTTTACGGTACGCCGCTGATCAGCATATAATCAATTTTCGTCATCTTCGTTTAGTTTAGAAACTTTTTTGACATTTGTAATTTTTTCGTATCTCCAACCGTTTTCGGGTGAAAAATTATTGAGTTTGAATTATTTGAATTGTATGTTATTCGCTAAATAAAAAAAAAATAGAGATACTCGATAGGTACGGCCAGAATTTGCTTTTATTTCGATAGCTCATCTTCTGAGACTCAACTTATACTCATTCAATATCGAACTAAAAAAGGAACAAATAAAAACTAAATAAATACAAGCCTCTGTCCTTCTTCGCATATTATCACTCACTCTTTGAAATATTCCTGGGGTATTTCTTATCGTGTTACAAGAGGTTGTTATTCGAATTCTCAATTGGTCTACAGTGTTCACTGGAGTGGTGTGAACTAAACTTTTGAGATATCCCCATAAGAAAAAACTGAACTATTTAAGTCTAAACTAACTATCTAAGTTTACACATTCAGATGATGAAGATAAGTGTACAGAAATTTTCTATTCTACTCTTGATAATATCATAGCAAAGTATGTGCCCAAACGATGTTCTAGTAAAACGACCTACCCTTCATGGTTTTCTAGAGAAACAATCGATCTAATCACTAAGAAATCAAAACTTCATGTAAGGTTCAAGAAATTCAAATCCCTTTACGATTTATCAAATTTCAAAGAGATACGCAGGCAATGTAAATTTTTTTTTCAAAGAGATCATGACAGTTATATTTCGTCTGTAGAACAAAATGTCATAAGTAACCCGAAGACTAAGATTTTCTGGTCTTACATATCCGATTTAAAAAAACACGTAACTCTTCCGCATGTAATGAAACTTAATCAGGCAGAGTTCAATGATTGTGACTCTATATCTGATGCCTTCGGTAGGTACTTTGCGGGAGTCTTTGAGGATTCAGACAGGGGTCACATCTGGGAACCCTCTTATTTGCCTTGTATTTGAATGATATTCATGAATGCTTTCGCTATATCCATCATGAACTATTTGCTGATGATTTGAAAGTCTATAAAAAAATTTGCAATACTACTGACCAACAAATGTTTGAGAGTGATTTGAATCTCCTATTTTCTTTCTGTACGTTACGCTACTTCAAACTCAATGTCGGTAAATGCCAGCATATTACTTTCACGAAAAATACAAGAAGAATAGAAATTTCTTTCTTTTTAGGTGAGCATGATATACCTAGGGTAGATCGTGTTCGAGATTTAGGTGTTATCTTTGATGAAAAGCTATCATATCGATCATATTGTCTCCAAAGCCTTTAAAATGCTTGGTTTTATTCTTAGAAGTACCAAAAACTCCACAAATATTGTATCGATAAAAGTCTTATATTTCACCTTGGTTCGTAGCCACCTAGAATATGCTACGGAGAAGGGTGCTCTTCGATGGTATCTTTCTTTATAGAATTTCGAACAACAAATTCAACTTTCCCTTGATACATCATTTAACATTTTATGTGTCTAAATATCTGAACCGTCAAACGGCACTCTTCTACATGCCTAAGGTCCGAGCAGCTCTATTATAGCTCTGTCTTTCTAAGAATAATGAGACTGTATAACTGGCACTTGGGTGATATCGATTTGTTCAACGTCGGATCTAGGAGGCCATGATTCTGTCCCACTCCGACCTATCCATCGGTTGTTGAATGTATTATTCAAGAAGCTAGGGAACTTCTCCATTGAACTGTGCTGGTGCCCCGTCATGCATGAACCATATTATGTTTCTCACCAAAAGTGGCACATCCTCGAGCAATAAAGGTAACTCCTCTTCAAGAAATTGCCGATAAGCGAGACCGTTTAGTCTGTTAGGCAAAAAAAATGGTCCAATCAAATAATTTCCAATTATTCCTGTTGTTTTTGATGATGAGATTCTTCAATCAAATGGAGGTTCCCTTCACCCAATAATGATTATTGTGAAAATTTGTGATAGCAGTTCTATGAAAGTTAGCTTCATCTGTGAACATTATTTCACTATCGAAATGATCATTTTCTCTAATTTTATCTGAGAACCGTCGGCAGAAATTCAGTCTTGCAGGAAATCTCGAGGAAGTAGAGTTTCGACGTGTTGAATATGGAACGGGTACAATAAAAACTCGTGGAGAATCCTCCAAACTAGAACTGTGAAATATTCAACTGATATCCAATTTTTCTTGTACTCACATGAGGATTCAAATCAATACAATTCAAAACTGCTTCCTCAATATCTGGAGTTCTCATAGTTTGAGTTGCATCTTTTAAATGATCATTTGCAGTTTCCCTGAACCTTCTGTGAATATTTGAAAACGTTCGCCTGTCTGGTGTTACTCGATTTGGAAAGCGCACCTGATATAGTCGCCTAGCTATTGTGTTTCGGTCAACCAGAACGTTCATGTAATGGATATCAGCCAATTCGGCGATTAGCCATTTTTTCTTACAGCAATTACTTCAAGTCTTAAAACTAATAATTAATTTAATGAACAATTCCACCAGACACTGTTTCAACTTCAGCAACTGTCAAAATAAATGAATAAATGAAAAAAATCGAAGCCAACTAGTCATTTTTTCAATTAGGAATGCTTTCAATTCAGCAAATGCATACAGTCATTCAATAATTTTTTGCTGGAGAACGGTTGGAGATACAAAAAAATACAATTGTTAAAAAAGTTTATAAATTGAACGAAGATGACGAAAATTTATTGTACGCTGATCAGTAGTGAACTGTAAAAAAGTTTGATAGGGCATAAGAAAACATGACTACGGAAATGAAAACACCTTGTAGATTTAAGTTAAAATTTTAGACGTTTAATGATGGAGGCTGTGAAAAATAGCTAATAATATGTAAAAAACTGCAGGAGTTTTGAAGAAAAAAACAATTTTATCCGGAAATTTCAACACCCTTTAGCTCCGTAACGAAGGTTTTGCGGACCTATGTTTATATGAACTTTTTTTCTTAAAATTGCACGTAGATTTACCTCATCAAGTTGCGATATACTATTATGTAACACACTGTATGTAGGCCAAACCGGTGAGGACTTCCAGAATCGTTTCAAAGAGCATGTACATACAGCCAAAAATTCTTCCGATTTCGAACATATCACAAATATAAATTTTATTATAACTAAAAATACCACATCTCTATAATATAGGAATGAAATTGAACCTCCTGTTTGGAAATTAAGAAAATTAGAAGAATCAATTAGATGGAAACGATTCCCCATTACTTAATCTATAATAACCTCACATCTTGCTGAACCTAGCATTAATATAAATATTGGAACTGTGATGTAGAAACTTAAAAATGAAGTAATATTCGAAACTAGTCGTTTATCTGAACAATAAATAGTGAAAATTTGGTAAAATTTAGTGTATAGTCATATACCTATATAACATAAATAAATCAATCAGCAATAATAGACAAGTAAATGCATACTGAAAGTCAAGTCTCATTTCAATTATCGTTAGTCTCGTAAATGAAATATCAGACATCTCTGCTTTTACTGCGAACTTGCTAGACGCCAGTTATAGAACGATCCTGACAATGAACTTCACGTGATATAATCGTCTTACCTTACTTTCGATCGCCAACTTCTCGCTCCGTTTACTCGTGTTAAATTGTCGTTGCGATTTCATAATAACATGAAAGTTTCGAGATTGGTATTTCGGTGCATTCGAAATATACAGAGTCGTTCAAACTCGGTGTATGTAATTTTTTGCTTTGTCCCCATGATAGCAAGAACAGAAAAGAGGAATATTTTTCTCCCTTTCCGAAAAAATTAGAGAAAAAAAGGCGATTTTTCGACATTTTCTTCTAAATATTCCAGGAAACAATGTATTATCGACGATTTATGAATAAAAAAAAATCTGATTTTTCTTGGTTTTCAAATGTAAACAGTTCGGTTTTTAAAATAAAATATTACACATAACTTTTCCTAAGACGAATAATTCAGAACAGGGTGCTCAAACTTGAACTGCTGGCGATCTACCTCAATATTTTAGACTACTTATAATCGACTCTGAGAGGCTGCAAGTATGTGTGATGCAGGGTTGTCGTACATACACGAAACACCCAACCTACCTACCTACCTAGGTAGGGGGTACAGCTGCATATATAGATATTAACTTTGCACACAATATACATTATTTTAATAAAGTTTTGGGTTAGGTCTAGTTAGGTTCTTCTCTATAATATCAATGAAAAAACTCATAGTTAATCAAATTTGCGAGTCTATTGGTTGGTACGAAACAAAACAGTTACATATGATGTTAAACTTAACTAAGGAGTGACTTTGGATGTTAGAGCGTGGCACTGCATGTCCTCAGCATACTTTTCATAAGATGGTACGTAACCACTGAGTGCTAATGGCAAGCATGATGACTTATGATCGTCAGTTAGTCGATTGCGATATTTTGAATTAATTATCTTCATTTCTGAAAATGCAGACTCGCACAAGTAAGTTGACCCAATCATTGCCGATGAAGGGCGATTTGCCTTAGATTCGGATATTTATCTTCAGATGTAAAACACCAGAAATTTGTATCAGATGCTGTAGCTGTAGATGTATATCTGATAAATCTGCACCAACTCATTTTCAACAGAACATATTCATATTAAACTGACTTGCTATTTCAGTAGTTAATTCCTCAATGTGTTCACGTGAAAAAGGATAATTCATAAATGATGCTATATTTGCCAATTTACTGCAATCATAAAAACGCATTTCGATTTGTCCCAAAATATTCAATGATTCAGCCTCATACGTATCATAATTCAACTGAGGAATCCTTGCTTTCAATGAAGGAAAATGTTTCAGATCGAAAATGAATGCGTTTACTGAGCTAGTCATCTCAATAATAGTTTTTCCTTTACCTTGAAGCTCCAAGTTAATAATGTTTAAGTGCATTGTAATGTCAGTCAAAAATGCCAAATCAGTGAGCCATTTTTCGTTTTTCAACATCTCAGTGTCATCACCTCTTTCGTCTAGAAAAGCTGTCATTTCGAGCTATAATTCTTGAAACCTTTCTAAGAATTTTCCGCGACTCAACCACCTGACGTCCCTGTGAAAAACTAAATCAGTGTGTTCAGCTGACTGCCTATCTTCCAACTGCAACTTGAAGAGCCGCCGTTGCAAGCTACGTGCACGGATGGAATTTACAATTTTTGTTGCAATGCCCATAATTTCCTCCGTGTTTAAAACTTTTGAACACAAAACTTGTTGATGTATAATGCAATGGAATGAAAAAGATGAAGGGAAATCTTCATTAGCACGACACAATGTCACAAAACCGTTTTTGTTTCCAGTCATTGCTGGTGCTCCATCGGTTGTAATGCTCACTAATTTATATATTGGTAGCTTGTAGTTTTTTACAAAATTGAAGAAAACGTCATATATATCTTCGCCAAGGGTCTTCCCCTTCAGATGAATGATTGTCAAAAATTCTTCCCTAGCCAACATGTCATTTAATACCTTCTGAATAAAGATACTTACATTGATTAGTTAGACTAATTATCAAACTTTTTTGTCCCTTAAGAATTTTGCTATGATGAGCGATTCGATCACAAACAACAGTTTTCAATTTCATGATTTCATTTCTTCAACCACCTAGCAAATCAAAAATATCACATATTGACCATGTTGGCTTTGGATTTGTTTCTGTGGTCTGGTAGATTGTCATTATATTATGCTTGACAACCTCTTGTTAATATAATGATGTTTTCAAGGTTGCAAAATCGGATCAAGCAAATAGAAAATTCAATGTTCTGTCGTACAAAAATCTAAAAATTCGAAGAAAAAATTTAATAATTTAATAAGTTTTATACAATGACTATTTAAGAACAGGTTGGCCAGTTGGAAACTAAAACAAATCACTGCAGATTAACGATTAAGTTTACACCCAATGTTTCATTCAACTACACTCGGAGGCAAAATTAGCGGAACACTCGAAAATTTAACCATATTCGAAGTTCGATATTTTTCCTAATTCTCAACCCATTTAGATGATTTGTTCGGAAAGTTATAGATCAACTCTTCTGCTTTGTAAAAATTATAAGAGAAAACAAAAAAAATTTGAAAAAAATTTTATACGGGGGCAAAACTAAAAGTGTTTTTTTGTCAAAATTCGTAACACCCTGTGGAATTTCGTGGTCCGAGTTGAAACGTACAATATCATGGTCTGTCATGACACATCTTCCTACAGTAACGCCCTTCTTATTTTATGCGTTTATCTCTATTTTTGCAAAATATATTCAATTTCAAGTGGAAAATCACCATTTTGGAGAAATTCCATTGAATCAAGAAATTGTCATTAAAATTCGTCTATCAATTTCGAATTTTCTTATTATCACTCAGGCGTGTCGAAATTGTCGTTTGCGATACTTATATTCGAATTGCTTTAGTTATTGATGACAATTTGGTTAATTTGGTGAAAATTAGGAATTCATAGGAGATAACAGTCGGTAAGTATTAAAATACACAACCGAATTCTGGGACCATTGATAAAACTTTTCATTTACACATGTGCACACCTTTTTTTATCAAATATGAAATACAACACACGTTTTTTTGTATAAGACCACATTTGCACTTGTTTAAAGAATGAGAGTTTTTCATTCTTTGATTTGATACAAATTCGATCGGTTGCGGTGTTTTGTGATTCTTTTACTGTTTACGATTCGAAACGGTATTTTTCATTCAGAATGAGAGATTTCCCACCAACCTCAGTAGCAAGGGCAGTTACATTGATCGAGGAAGGGCGCACCTACCGCTCAGTTGGTACCATGTTGGGTGTCTCGACGTCGGTTATCCATTGAATCTACCGACGTTACAGGGAAACTGGATTGTACGTGAGGAGGCGAGGACAAGGAAGAAATCGGGCAACCCGCACTATACATGACCGTTTCATCGTCAATCAAACCATAAGAAATCCTCGTCTTACTGCTGTTCAGGCACGTAACCTTTTACAAGCAGTAGATAACATTAACGTCAGTGTGAGGACAGTCAGAAGACCATTAAATGAAATTGGTCTGAGATCATACGCGCAAGCAAGAGCACCAAGACTCGATAGAGCCCATCGGGTAGCAAGATTGGCGTTTGCTAGGGAGCATGTAGCGTGGACAATCAATCAGTGGAGACGAGTTTTATTTAGTGATGAGAGCCGATATTGTGTGAATTTCGTGGATGGTAGAGATAGAATATGGAGGCATCGAGGGGAACGGTACAATCAAGCGAACTTCGCAGGAACTGAGCAATACGGTGCAGGGTCAGTTATGATATGGGGTGGCATATGCTTGGGAGTACGAACAGAACTGGAGATTATTGGCAATGGATCACTTAATGCTCATCGGTATACAACAGAAATCTTGGAGCCCCATGTTGTGCCTTTTGCTCCTTACATAGGGGAAATTTTCCTTCTTATGCACGATAACGCGCGCCCTCGTACGTCGCGGTCACCGGATTTAAACCGGATCGAACACGTTTGGGACATTCTTGGAAGAAGGGTTCGACAACGGAATCCAGGCAACGTTGAAGAGCTGACATTGGCTTTGGTGGAAGAGTGGGACAACATACCTCAACAGATGATAGACAACATCATTGGGAGTATGCGAAATCGTATGCACGCTGTAATAAGAGCTCGGGGGGGGGTCATACTCTCTACTAAAATCAAATATTTTTTTTTGTGGGTCATCATGAACATTTTTCTCAACATGTTAATTTCATTTCACGAGTGTATCGCCAGGATACACACCTACTCTCAATTTTGGACAGGAATGATAATTATTATAGAGTGTCACACAAAAAAATTCAAAAATAAATGTGCAAAATCAACGATTTTTCCAGTGTACTTCGAGTTCTTCCGGAGCGTGAAATTGGCCAGTGAATTTCAAAAATTTTCATTTCGTTAAATTTCCGCTTCTCTAATTTTGATTTTATTTTTGGCTAACCTCCGATGTTATGCACCTACGCAAGATTAAAAATAAATTCTTGAAATTTGTGACTTTTCGCATCAAATTGGATATCTCTTGTAAAAATAGGGATAAATGCATAAAACAAGAAGGGCGTTACTGTAGGAAAATGTGTCTTGACAGACCATGATGTTGTACGTTTCAACTCGGACCACAAAATTCCACAGGGTGTTACGAATTTTTGACAAAGAAAACCATTTCAGTTTTGCCCCCGTATAAAATTTTTTTCAAATTTTTTTTGTTTTATCTTATAATTTCTACAAAGCAGAAGAGTTGATCTATAACTTGCCGAAAAAATCATCTAAATCGGTTGAGAATTAGGAAAAATATTGGACTTCGAATTTGGTTAAATTTTCGAGTGTTCCGCTAATTTTGCCTCCGAGTGTATAATAAATGTTGAAAAATTCTTCCATTTCGCTGAATTCAGTAGTTAATCCTCTTCATGAAATTAAACTGGACCCTTGGTAAACTTCAGATTTAAAAGCACCTCAAAGAAATAAGTCGCATGGTATCAAGTCGGGAGATCGGGTGGCCAAGTTGCAGATGCATCAGTTCCCATTCCGATCCAACGATTAGCATACTGTGTATGTAAGAACTCGCGAATCGCTAAAGTGAAGTGAGGAGGTGCACCATCGTGCATAAACCACATTTCTTCACGCAGTAATACTGGAATATCGTCCAACAAATCCGGCAAAGTTTCTTGCTAAAAATTCAAATATGCCCCCCGTTTGATCGATCTGGAATCACTACCCGACCAATAATGAAATCGTCAATTACTGAAATCCACACGTTAATGTTGAATTGATTCTGATGATGAGTTACTACATCTCTGTGCCTTCTTCTTCTTCTTCTTCCTTAAATAGGACGATGTCCTGTTTTTCTGTTACAGCCCCCGCTGCGAACCGGAGCTCCAGCACTCATGCCATCGCTTTTTCGGCCTTCCTATGGGTCTTCAAGTGTTGGGTTTTTATGTTTTTGCCTACTTCGCCATACGTTCGGGGCCCATTCTGTCTACGTGATCTCTCCATAGGCGTCGACGTGCTCTTGTCCAACTCACCACATCCTGGACACCTAGCCCCCTTAGCGTATCCTCATTCCTTATTCTATCTCTGCGTGTAATACTTATAGCTCTTAGTGTTCTCATCTCTGTTGTCCTCATTAGTTGTTTTGTTTTTGTTGTCTCAGCTCTTGGCTCAACCGCATATGTCATCATGGGTCTCACACAGGTTTTATAGATTCGGACTTTGCTTTCTGTGCTTATGTACTTATTCCGCCAGATTACATCTCTCAGGAAGCCAGATATTTTCGATGCTTTCATTGTCTGCTGTTTTGCTTCTTGTAATAGTTGCCTATCGCTCGATACTACTACTCCTAGGTATTTAAAGTGTGAAACTTGCTCTATTATATGGTCGTTCACTACTAGTTTGCATCTAATTGGATCTTTCGCTATTACCATCGATTGGGTTTTCTGTGTTGATATTACCATGTTATATTTTTCTGCTGTTATTTTGAACTTTTGTAGTAGGCGTTGTAGGTCGTCCTCATTCTCGGCTATTAGTAAAACATCATCTGCGTAGCACAGTATTCTCATAGTTTTGTTACCCATCCTATAGCCTTGGTTCATTTGGTTAACACCTGCTATTATTTCATCCATGATTAAATTAAATAGACATGGGCTGAGGCTGTCACCTTGTCTAATGCCTGCGTTAATTTTGATCTCGATTGTAAGTCCCTGTGTAGTTTTTGCTTTCGTCTTATTACAGTTATTTAGTTCTTTGATTATGTTTATGTATTTATTGCTTAAGTTTTTATTTCTAAGGATAGTGATCACATCGTTCATTCGAATTCTGTCGAATGCCTTTTCCAAATCTATAAAACATATAAACATCGGTTTGCCAAACTCTATGGACTTCTCCACCAGTTGCCGCAATATAAAAATTGCATCCGTTGTTGATCTATTTGGTCGGAATCCCTGTTGTTCTTCAGACACACCTACTTTGTCATATATCTTTTGCGATAGAATTTTAGTGAGTCTGTGCCTAATAGTGATAAAAATATCACCAAAATACTTAGTTTAGAACTTAAGGAACACTATTGTGTCAATGATTGGTAGTCAAGTCTAATAAAATGACAATCTGCCAGCCCACAGAAATAAATCCAAAGCCAACATGATCAAATGTGATATTTTTGACTTGATAGGTGGTTAATGAAATTAAAAACTTTTTTTGTGATTGAACCGCTCATCATATCAAAATTTCTCAAGAGACAAAAAAGTTTGATAATTAGCCTGGCTACTCAATGTCTGAAACAGTTTTGCTCAAACGCGGACAGTTGAAAAATTATGGTTGATTAAAAACACGTTCGAACTTTCAGGGGCACTTGTAAAACGTCAAGGTCATTGAGTGTTTCACTAAAAACTTAAATAACGCACCCGATTACGCATACTAAACATGGTTTCTATCGATAGAGTCATTCTCAATTATTTGAAAAATAAGAGAAAAATCTTTGGATTTGGCGACCTCTAGCGGCCAAACTAAGAAACTTTCCATATAGGTAAGTTGGCCTAAATCGACTCATTTCGAGTTGAAGAATCTGTGGTATAATGCTATATACGCAATTCACGGACACCCTGTATAAAAATCATTCTTATCTCCTGCATGACAGTAGCTACCTGTGAACGTTAGAAAATCTACGTGGAATTGGACATTTGCACTCACCGCCGTAAATAAACAGCTTTACTACCTGAAGAAATAATTGATCGCTTTTTCGACACCGTCTTTTCTTAAGATATTCGTCATATTTCAAAACTCCACAGTTATCCAGAATAAAGTTTAATTTTATTTTAAATGTTGAGGATATCCTGACAGAAGGATTAAGTTCACATTTTTCCTTTATAAGATTCACACTCGTGAGTCCAGTGTATGTGGTATTTCTTACGAAAGATTTATTTCTATTTTGAATCAACGACATTATGGACGTGTATCAACTTTATTCTATGTAGAGTTAATGTTGTTTCTCTTGACGACCATTGTCCCTGATATAAGACTGAGGTTTGTTTGAAGTTCCTGATTGATGTTTGATATAATTTTGAATTCAATAAAGAGTTATTTTATATGATATGACTAAGTATCCAGTGTTTGTTTCGAATTTAACCTCACTACAAACTTTGGATTGCCTTTCTCCGGCTGAAGTTTTACCTCGGTTTTGAAGGTTCGTAAGTTTTAGTCCACAAGTAGGTTCTTGCTACTGTAAGATACAAGAACGGCGCTCGGGAGGCAACCCTGGAAGATAAGGGCATATAATTGACCCCTGTTATTGATACACCGATAAAAAAGCGCTACATTATGTAAAATTGTGAAGTTGTTGGTCCCCTGTTATAAGTGCAACTTCAAAGATTACTTTCTCGCATTTACAGATGTTCAACTGGGGGTTAGAACATAAAATTTATTGAAAAATTATTAGTCATTATAGAAATAGCAATATATTTGATATTCCTCCCTTCAAATAGTTCTTACGTAGTCTAGGCACTAGGAATATAAATTCTCGACCACCTGTGTCTCCGTCGGGATGACGGCAGGATCACAGAAGGCACAAAGAAACTGCCTACGTTTATACACTACGTGAATTGTAGCAAATTTACATCGGATTGTCAACCGTAATTTATATTCAGAACCATTGTTCTGCTTGCTCTACTGTCGACCTGTGGTTGGATAGTGGTCGGTAGCAGCATACGCTGATGTATTTTAGACAAAACATACGGTTAATGGTTGGCATTATTACAATGGAATCATTTATAGATCTTCATATTAATTTCAAACCATATACCGTCTCTCTAGTCTCCTTAATCAGACGAAAACATTTATAAAGGTCTAGCTGATCCCATAGAAATATATATGAATATTTTCATTTGAATTATCAATGATCCTTAACGAACAAATCAAAAAGTTAATTAACGAAATATATGCACGAGAGTTAAAACAAAAACCCTTTGGAACGAGAGGTGGCCACAAGGGGAGTTGTAAAATGTAATAACTCCACTACTTCATATAAAACTTGGTATTATGAAGTAATTTTTTAAATCCCTTAATGAAAATCGCGAATGTTTTGCTGGACTGTGAAAGAAAAAGTTCAAGCAGGCATTTTCTAAAATCCCAAATTTAACAGCTGATTAAAACCCAAATTCGTTTATGAACGAACTTGAAATGTTTCAAGAAAACTATTGACAATCAGTTAACGATATGTTGTCGTTACCAAGGAGGCTGCGACTTATACATTCTGTCAAAAAAGTACCGAGAATTGACTATTTAAAATAATCTGCTTAAAACGATTGTCAAAATTTCTGTTTCTACTAAGTTAAAACAATTGATTTTACACGATCTGTCATTTAATTTGTTCACAGTGCTCGATTCTGTCACTTCCCACAAATGTGTTTTGCGATTTTTACAATGGATAAAAATATTGAACAAAGAATTTGTATTACAAATAGGATTTCGTGTGCCGAATCGCTGAAAATATTACAGAAGGCTCACGGTAATATATATATATATATATATATATATATATATATATATATATATATCTTCTGAAAAGAGAGGATTTACAAACATTTGAATTATTGTATTTAAAATAAATGCTTATATCTATAATTTTGGTGTGTGTCAGAAAAACACAAGTGTGAGCTCAGAAAATGTAACAGGGAACCATACTATCTTGTATATGATTCAATAAAAGAAGGAAAAAACCTGAGGAAAAAACTCGTTTCCCTGTCGCTATTGCACTAGCAATAGCGTTGTTTATGATGTGTTAGTGTCGTGTGTACATAAAGAGTACCAAAGATTTTTCTGCTTACCCGCTTCATTCTCTCTTGCATTTCATCATCATGGTACAGGAATCTGTATATATATATATATATATATATATATATATATATATTGTTAACTGTGATTCTCCATTCTTCCAGTTTATAGACATCTTCTCGTATTCTCTTTGTTTAAGTTTTCTTGTTCATGTGCGATGTATAGATTGCTATGTCGACATTTGATTGTGCTATCTTGAAGTGTTTCATTTCAGGTATGTCAGTATGCATTTATTGATCTTCCTTCAGTATGCACTTTGAATTTTATTTCATATTCGACTGAATATATGGGATACTTGGTGGCACAGCGTTTGATGTATCTAAAACAGAATTTCGCAAAGAGATCCACCTTCGCTTTAGGTGATGATGCAAAAGTTGTAGCTGACTGCCTGCCTTCGCCATACAGCAAAACTGATGAGTTCCACAGGTTTGCTACAAGAATCTATTCTTAATTCCGTCAAAAAAGTAGATAGATAGATAGATTTAATAAACGTCTGTTTGCCTAGTGATATTATTTTTATTTTGGTGGATGGGTATATATATATATATATATATATATATATATATATATATATATATATATATATATATATATATATATATATATATATATATATATATATATATATATATATATATATATATATATATATATATATATATATATATATATATATATATATATATATATATATATATATATATATATATATATATATATATATATATATATATATATATATATATATATATATATATATATATATATATATATATATATATATATATATATATATATATATATATATATATATATCTTGAGATTTTAAATGATTCCTTGTAGCTTGTGGTCCATAGAACTCCACCCAATACTCGTATTGCTCTTTTCAGTTTCAGGAAAACAAGGTGTGCATCTGAAGAGGAGCCCCACAAGATAATTCCATAGGTTGACATGCTGTGAAAATTTGCGTAGTAAGTGAGTAATACCTCCTGAGTTCCTATCAGTAGCTTAATTCTGCGGATGGTAACAATTGCATTAACCAGTTTTGCTTATGATATTGATTTTATTAGACCATGAAAGTGAATTTTCCAAAGTGAAACCGATCAAAGACAGTTGTCTCGAGTCAGGTTTGTATTTAACTGTAATTAATAAACTTTGCGTTTTCTTCTTATTGAATATCAGATCGTTTTCTTGAAGCCAATGATTTGGCTCTCCCAACGATGCACGAGAACTTTCCTCTCTTTGGTAATTGTCTCTTCCAGTACATAGCAAGCTAGTATCATCGGCGAAAATAAAAGGAATGGCTGTTTTTATACCCTCAGGTAAGTCGATTTAAATTATATATAAGATGAACCCCAATACGCAAGAAAGTATGATAGTATGGTTCCCCTGTTACATTTTCCTGAGCTCACACTCAGATACAAGCATTCATTGTAAATCCAATTATTCGAATTTTTGTGAATCCTCTCTTTTTCAAAAGAATATATATGTTTCTGTTGTGAGCACAAAAAAAGATTCAAGTTTTGTGATTCGACCATGGAAAGACGACATTTGACTAGAGAAGAGATGTTACTAGCCGTTGGCATGCTCCAAGCTGGGAGCTCACAACGGGAAGTATCCAGGGTTCTGGGAAGCAGCCCAAGTGTCATAAACCGTTAATGGTAGCGTTTCAATGAAACAGGTAGCGTAAAAGAACGCCATACAGGTCGTTTCAGGATTACTACAGTCGCCCAAGACCAGAAGAGATCGTACTACCACAGCATCTCAATTAGCTCAAGAGCTATCACGAGTTCATAATGTACAAATTTCCGACCAAACTGTGAGAAATCGACTGATGAATCTAGATTTAGTTATTATCCCGATTCGGGAAGAGTTCGAATATGGAGGGAACCTGGAAAGCAAAACCGTCTCCAGCATGCTCGAGAAGTTGTTAGACAGGGAGGCGGATCAGTGATGTTTTAGGGAGGTATACGCCTTGGTGGAAGAACTGACCTCGTTTTCGTACAGAACAACCTCACAGGAAATTCTTACGCAAATGAGATAGTTTTACCTGTAGTGGTACCGTATCTCCAAACAATGGGTTAAAATCCACTCTTCCAACAAGATAATGCCCCTCCTCATCGTGCAAGAGTTGTCTTGAACGTTCTTGAAGAGAATGATATCGATCTTCTACCGTGGGCATCCTGCTCCCCAGATCTGAATCCCATCGAGCATGTGTGGGACACCCTAAAAAGAAATCTCATCATGAACAGGAGCTTCGATTAGCAGTTCAGGGGGCTTAGAATGACTCAGGCCGAAATGTAAAAGACAATTTAATATTGAGCATGCCGCGACGATGCCAAAGTGTCTTTAATAACAGAGGTGGACCTTCTAGAAAATATAAGTGCTTCCATATCGTTTCGAAAATATTAGTTCAGGATTTTTTTTTGTGTTTTACCAAATTTCGTTATTTTCAAATTTCAAATTTTTTTTTATAATAGGTGCTTTGGAGAAGTCAAATATTATTTTGTTTTCTTGAGAATATATTATATACAATACATCCCTACAAAAACCGAAAGATTTCTATAAATTCGAATCATCAGATTCATATTTTAAAGGTATTGGTAAGTGTTCCCTAGACTTTTTTGAGGTGTTTATATTCAAAATTTTTCTTAATCATGGCAATATAGATATAGGTCGGTAGTTCCCACAGTCATCTCTAGCGTTCTTTTTAGAAATTGGAACAACCCTGGCTATTTTCAGTTTTTCAGGAAACATCCTCCTCCAAGCATTTGTTTATTAATGCTGAGAAGTATCTTTTCTTTAATTTTTATGACAATTTGCTCTATCTCCTGTGGGCAAGTTCCGAAGACGTACATGGATGAGGTTTCCCTTTTCATTGTTTTGAGATGACTAGTCACACCGGTCGGGTCACTTCCCAGTGGAATTCTAGAAGCGATTAAATTTTGTGCTGCATTGACAAAATAGTTATTAAAAGCTTCACTTGTCAGTGTTTTCGTTGTCAGTTCTATTTTTCGTTTTTCTGTTGATGATGGTCCAACTATTTTTATCTTATTTTCGGCATAACGAATATACTCTGAATCGATTTACTTTATGCGTCTCTTAATATGGGTCTTCAAGTTGAACTTCAATTTTTTATATAATTCTTTATAGTCATTATCTAGTAATTGGCAGGGAGCGGAGTATATAGTGGGGACAGCTGAATCGATCACAGCGCTCGATGTGGTCAAATTATCGTTAAATCATGCTTTTATCATAAATAAACACGTTAACATTAAATAAAAAATGATCCGTAATAGTTGTTGTGTTGTTGATTGCAAAATACAGCTAGACACAGTAAATGTAAATTTTACACATTTCCAGTGGCCAAGTGGAAATAAATGGATGGAAGAAATAAATAGTTAAAAAAATAAATGGATAAATGATATTAAAAGAAAAACAAAGTAGTGTGTAACATTATTCAGTAACAATGCAACTAGGGTAATGTATGTTCGAATTACGATTCGCAATTACATTGCCATTAATTTTTCATTTTATTTCTGAAAATCATATTAACAATCAATACTTTTTGTAATTTTCATTATTGCAGTTGTCATGTATTAAATTTGTATACACGTTGAGTTTGGATGACAATGCATGATTAACTATGTGACGTCATTCTAAATCCAACAAGGCGGTGGACCAATTAATCTTAATGCAAAACGAAATGGCGGATAATTTTCTTTTATTCGTTCCTACAATATGGGTACCAAATGAAAGATTGCCAAGAATAACTAAAAATGAAATTAAGTTTAAAAAATTCATTAAAAACAACCTTTTATTTAAATGCGCTAAATAGAAAAAAATTAACTTTCACACTGAATCTTTTACTGTTAACTTATAACGTCATTTCAAATTTAACACATTTGACACAATTTATATGTTATGCCTACCTGTTAATATTTCAAACTGATAAAGTAAATACGAGTACTTATATCTCGCGACAAGCTTTTATATTATAACATATAAATTGTGTCAATGTGTTAAATTTGAAATGACGTTATGAATTAACGTCATTTCAAATTTAACAAAAGTTTTTTTTTTCTTTTTAGCGCGTTTAAATAAAAGCTTGTTTTCAAAGAATTTTTTCCTTAATTTTTTATACACACTTTTTCCATCGTAATGAGTTTTTCAATTTAAAAACACGATCACAGATTTTATAACACATATTTATTTTTAAATTCATTTTTTGAAACAGTTCACTGTTATTTATACGGATCTTTCACATGTCATACCATTGCCGAGCATGATTTTACGCTACCATCAGATGTCGCTTTCGTCGTGCTCCCTGCGAATAGGTGTTTCCTTTATCAAGCGTCAAGTTACAAATATTCCTGAAACGTTCATAAAGGTTCAGTTTCATCTATTGGATTTTTTCCAGACATCACAGACACCATGGGGTAATTCCGCCAGCGTTAAAAATATGTGGTATTAACAGATTTTCAAGAACAATTTCTATGAGTACCATTTTTATTTCGATTGTTCTCAAGCATTCCTTAGTGCTGGTGGATTGCTAGAAAATCATTCTTCAACGTATCTGAACTTTTCTAGAATAAATTTAAACTTTCGATTTTATGCGTTAATTTGTTGGCCCGTTGTACATGATGAAACTCGTCTTCTTCCAAGAGAAATTAAGGAAAACTTTACATGCATATGCAAACATTCCAGTCATAAAGATAAATGGAAATAGACGAAAGTCGAGTTCCACGATACTTATTTACAAATAAAGCTAACATCAAAGCGTGTTAAAATTCCACAGAATTGATAGATTCAATTTTTCACATCAAAGCCCTATCATTATAAATTAATTTCGAAACATAATCGGAAGAAATAATTCGAAAAAGATTAATGTATCATGTTACCGCTATAAATTACTATGGTCACAATATAAATACATACTATAAGTATACGCAATACAATAACTATAGCTGCTGGCTAACTGAACCGAATTACCTGGCCAAACTTGAAGATTTGTAGATGTAGATTACTCGTCTCGAATCCTCATTATGTGTGGGATCGCCGGGTCGAGATCGCAAACGATCGTGAAAAAACGTCCGGAAACAGCCTTCGGACATATTATGTTCAATTTGAGCAAGCTCGATTTGAATATTATGTAGAACAATAACTGTTCATTTTTTCCGGGGATTTATTCGTGCAATCCGCTTACTGACCAGAAGCCTGGGGTGATGTGCAAAAAACTAATTAAGAGGAACCTGGTAATGGACTTTGAATGTAGCGTGAGTTTCGACAGTTACTCATTCAAGCTCGAGTACTAACAATGGATGCCTTATATTTTTTTTTTCGACTCGTTAGGTTACATATTTGCGATCAGATATATGAACTACATGTACTTCATATACATTCAAATAGAACGATGATGGGTTCATACCGTGTAACGGATTTTAACACTATGAGCAAATGCAAACAGATTTCAAAAAAATTCACACAGTGAAAATGTAAGGATATGAAAACACTCTATAATTTTCGAACGAAAAACAGGTGGCAGCTCCTTTCTTCTCATAAATTTGTAGATAATTGTTTGTGTTTTCTACACACATTGTAGATTTCGTACTGGGGTACTGTTGTACCTCAACCATATCCAGAGGATTCAAAGTTGACAGGGCCCTGTGAGGGCTACTGGCGCTTGTGTGCAAAAAACGATTTTGGTGCCCCTTAAGGCATTTTGGATCATGTTTTTGAAGGAACGAGTTAGGTAGGTAGGTGCTTGAAGTAAAGCAAAAACTGAACTTTAGAAATCATATTTATTTGTAGACTAAAATATCAAAATGAAACAAACAGAACAAAATCATAACAAAATAAATTCTTGTTCACACCCATTTTAAAACATTTACTTAAGTAATGGGATACAGACACGTTGACTCGTTGTTTATAAATACTAGAAAATAACCTAAAACTAAAAATGACATTTTTAGGAACAAATAACAGAAATATTACCTAATGTCTACATACATATATAAGAACGACTTTCTACTTATACTTAGATATTTTAAAAAATATGCAGATATTTCTAATAACAAATACCTAGGGAACTTCGTTTCAAAAACAAAAATGATAGCTAGGTTTTGGTGCAATAGAAAATGAAAGATAACTATTGTAGTAAAGATATTTTCCAAGATTTTGCTGTTGTAAATTCATTAATTACATCGCTAAAATTCATACCGTCAAAAATTTCTTGTTCAATTGCTAATATTGTTAGCCCAGACAATCTTTCTTGAATCATTGTCGATCTTAAATAATTTTTAATGATTTTTAACTTGAAAAAGATCGCTCTCCAGAAGCTACAGATACAGGTAATGTCAAAAAAATTCTTAGTGAAATGCTTACGTTTGGAAAGGTGGAGATTAAATTGTTTTCAAATATATATTGTAAAATACTTGAGGGGTCAGTATCATCAGGTAATGAAAACGACTTTGACGCTTTAATTTTTTTAAACAGATCATTGGAGGCTATATCCTTATTATCCTGATCTGTCAGTAGCTCTTCAAGAATAGAACAATGTTTTGAAAGGTTGCTGTCACTTAATTTGAATATGTCGCTAAAAAATCCGAAAATATTATCATGCTCATTTAATAAGTCAAATCGGTTTGTTAGAGAGCTTATAGTTTAATCTATAATTTTCAAGAAAAAACTAATTTTAATTACCGTTGGTAATGGTGGAAAGTCTTCTTCAATTTCGAGAGAGGATGCTACTTGTTTCACTTGCACAAGAAATTCTTGAAATGATTGGTCAGATCTATATTGCTGGAAGTGATTAACTAAATCTTTTAGGTAGGTTTGGCATACTTTAATATTAATATTAATTGTAGCCCTTTACATTTGTCTGCTGACAATATATATATATATATATATGAAATAAAACGTCATACCAAATAATAATTCCACAAATAAATTGAAAATTTTGTACAGACGTAAAGAGGGATTTTGCTTTATGTCTTGCATCAATGTGAAAAGAATTATCTCCAGCAACTTCTAGAAGACTTTCTCAAACCTTAATTAAATAAACTTTAAGGGGCTTTATTGCGTCAATTCTGCTGGACCATCTTGTCTCACTTAGAGGCTGTAAAATTAACCCAAGGACATTTTTTTCTCAAAACATACCACCTTTTTGTGGATGACGAAAAAAAATTATATAACTCTTGCACAAGATTAAAAAAGTTTATTGTAGCACTTAACACCTTAGAAGCGTCATTTACTGTTAAGTTCAAAATATGAGCAGCACAAGGCACAAAAAGAGCTTTCGGATTCGCATCAAGAATGCGTTCTTGAAGCCCAACATGTTTTCCCTTCATATTTGTCCCATTATCATAACCTTGTCCCCTAACGTGTTTCACTTCTAAATTTAATTTTTTTAAATTTTATATCACAAATGTATATATCCCTCCTCCTGTAGAGTCCATTGTTGGATTAAACGCAATGAAACTTTCCTTAACTTCAACCTTTTTGAAGTGGTGTTAAGGACAACTTACCTCAGAACAAGACTAATTTGCTCAGTATGACTAGTGTCTGGTGTACGATTTAATATTATTGAAAAATATTTTGAACTGCGAACCGTTTCTAAAATATTATTTCTTACTTTGGACGACAATAATTCAATTATTTCATTCTGTATTTGCACGCCTAAATAATGAGTCATGTTAACAGATTTTTTTTGGGAGTTTTACACTCGGCTAACGTGCTGTCTCATCACTGAATCAAAAGAGGCAATTATTTCAACAGCTTTTAGAAACGTTCCGTTATCATGTTCGAAAAGCAATTGGGAAGAACTTAGAAATGCCAAGCATTGTGTAGATAAATACTTAACAATCGCAATAGTTCTTTCCAACACGTCTCGCCAATATTTTTTTTCCGTTTCCAAAATCCGCAGATGATGAACATCAACAGTCATAGATGTCTTCAACATTTTTTTTAATTTTACCTAAGTGTTTATATAACTGTTGTGTAGAACTGACGTTTCGTGTCTCTTAATTAGCAAAGACAAGCGTTAGGAGTTTTACATTTACAAAACAACTTTCAACAAAAACAAAATATAGAATCTTTAGAAATAGAGTAAATAAGCCAAGCCCTTTTGACTTTTTCTCCATTTGCTAGATTTCTTTCAAAGTACTTGCACCAAAACTTTCTCTTATCTTTATTACTAGGAAAACAAAAACTGATGTCTATCAAGGGCGGACCACGTTTAACCAATATTCTAGCCATCTCATTGGTGATTCTTACGGGTCACAAACCGGGGTCGGACGGAATTATATCGATACTAGCCTCATTACAGCCTAGCAAGTATGTAGGAGTATAGTTAGCCGAGGTGCCTGCTTCGAATCCGGGTTCAAGTCATGGATGTTGACCTTGAACAAAAAAGTGAATTTGACAAAGACATACATAGAGAGTGGACACATAACCATAGTTATTGGTCCATAACCTCTGGAGGCCAGATAACTTGTAGTCCTCAGAGGTGGCAGTTATCATTGCACGGTCTAGGTGAATGGTTCGGAATCCGCTATAAACTGTAGGTCCATAGATAACAAACAAACAATCAATATGGTTAACTTTGAGTCACAAGTTTGTTTATGAATGATGTTTTTCATTATCGTGGACTTATGCACTATCTCAGCTGTTAGCTGGATATAATTTACCTTTCCCAGATTAAGCAATCAAAGGGAATAGGCTCGATTACAATATACGTGACATAAATTTCCTAACTGTCCTACATGTATTAAGAATTACAGCTTTTTGAATTTCTATATAGGTATTCTTATGCAATTCTAATTTCTTAAGGCTATCATGCAAAGTTTTGGGTATTAAATCAGTCGAGGATACGATGACAGGAACAATATCTATTTTATCGAGGTGCCACATCTGCTTGATCTCAATAGCAAGGTCTGTGTATTTGGACTTTTTCTCCTGGAACTTGTTCAGCACGTTGTTATTATTCGGTATGGCGACATCCACCAGCATTGCTGTTCTGGTTCTCTTATCATACACCACTATGTCCGGCCTATTATTAGTCACCATTCTGTCAGTGATAACAGGCCTATCGTAGTATAATCTGATAGAGTCATTTTCCAATACGGGCGCCGGCTGATACTTGTAATATGGCTGGAAGGTGTTCAGAAGTCCGTACTTGTGTGCAAGTTTCTGGTGGATAATGTTGCACACTTGATTATGCCTATGAAGATACTCCGTATTGGCCAGTTGTTCGCATCCGGACGTAATATGCTGTATAGTCTCCGATCTTATATGGCATTTTCTGCACTTATCTGTTTGTAATGTTCCGACCTTCATTATAAATTTTTTGTAATTGTTTGTAGCGATCACTTGGTCTTGGATAGCCATAAGGAATCCCTCTGTTTCTGCGAATAATTCTCCTTTCATCAACCATTTGTTGGAGGCTTCTTTGTCGATGTTTGGTTGATTAATCTCATGGTGATGTCATCCATGCAATTCCTTTCTTGACCATTGCTCTTGTTTTTCAGTATCTGATAGGAACGATAGATTCAGCAGGTCATCTCTGGTAGCAAGATTTAGAGGTGTATATTCCCTATCAGCCAACGATACCACTCTATGGAGGTCAGAAGTGAGAGCTTTCGCACAGAAGAATTCTCTGAGAATTTTTTATCTGTTCGGTGTGTAAATTGACAACATCTATTAATCCGCGTCCTCCTTATTTCCGCTTCAAAGTTGTTCGTATCACAGACGATTTTGGATGATGATTGTTGTACTTTGTCAGAATCGTTCGGGTGTGCCTTTGAATATCATCCAGTTCTGTCTTAGTCCATCTGATTATTCCAAATGAGTAAAGCATCACTGAATGGTGTAGGTGTTAATTGCCTTGACTAGATTCCCCGAGTTCAACATCGATTTCAGCACAGACTTTAGACGCTGACTGTATTCTGAACGAATCTTCTCCTTTGATTGTTTTTGGTTTAGCAATCTGGCTTGTTGGTATCCCAGATATTTGTATGTTTCGCCATCTCTCATGCACTGTATAATATCACCGTTTGGAAGTTGTGTTTCACCGTCTATGACTTTCCCTCTTTGAATGTTCAGGGTCTCACATTTTTCAATCCCGAATTTCATATGAACATCTGCCGAGAACTCACTGACAGTTTTCAGCAAATCATCCAATTGCTTCTTGTTCGAAGCATATAATTTGATGTCATCCATATACAACAGGTGGGAGATTGTATGATAATTCCTTTCTGCTTTTATCCTAAATCCGTATCCAGTTCTATTGAGCATTGAGGACAATGGGTTCATTGCTAAACAGAACCATAGTGGACTCAAAGAGTCTCCTTGAAAAATTCCACGACGTATGGGTATCTCGTCGGTTTTAATTGATTTATTGTTCATGTTGACCTGCAGAGACGTGCGCCAGTGTGTCATTGTTGTCTTCAAGAACTCTACCAGGGCTGGGTGAATTTTGTATATCAGCAACACTTCAACAAGCCAAGAATGAGCGGTACTATCGAATGCCTTCAGATAATCGAGAAAAGCTGAATGAACATTGCGATGCCCTACGTGTGCCTGTTTCATTATCACAGAATCGATGATGAGTTGTTCCTTGCACCCGTGGTGTTTCTTTCTGCATCCTTTCTGCTCCTCTGCTAATAAATTGTTGTCGTCAAGGTGTTGGTATATTCGATTGGATATGCATGAGGTGAGTATTTTGTAGAGTGTTGGCAGGCAAGTGATTGGCCTATATTGAGACGGATCCTGTGTTTTATCGCTCTTAGGTAGCATATATGTTAATCCTTGCATTAGGAAAGTGGGTGTTTTTTTGGGATGTTGAAGAACATACGTGAGCTGTTTCGCTAGGGCTCCATGGAGCTTATCAAACTTCTTGTACCAGTAGTTGTGGATATTATCTATACCTGTGGCCTTCCAATTGTTGGTCGCTCGAACTACTGTTGTGATTTCTTCCTCCGTTATTCCATTGAAGTCCATATGTCTGATATCGAGGCGAATTATTATTATTTATTATCGTGGACTTATGCACTATCTCAGCTAGTAGCTGGATATAATTTACCTTTCCCAGATTTAGCAATCAAAGGAATAGGCTCGATTACAATATACTTGACATAAATTTCCTAACTATCCTACATGTATTAAGAATTACAGCTTTTGCATTTCTATATAGGTATTCTTATGCAATTCTAATTTCTTAAGGCTATCATGCAAAGTTTTGGGTATTAAACCAGTCGAGGATACGATGACAGGAACGATATCTATTTTGTCGAGGTGCCACATCTGCTTGATCTCAATAGCAAGGTCTGTGTATTTGGACTTTTTCTCCTGGAACTTATTCAGCACGTTGTTATTATTTGGTATGGCGACATCCACCAGCATTGCTGTCTTGGCTCTCTTATCATACACCACTATGTCCGGCCTATTATTCGTCACCATTCTGTCAGTGATAATAGGCCTATCGTAGTATAATCTGATAGAGTCATTTTCCAATACGGGCGCCGGTTGATACTTGTAATATGGCTGGAATGTATTCAGAAGTCCGTACTTGTGTGCAAGTTTCTGATGGATAATGTTGCACACTTGATTATGCCTGTGAAGATAGTCTGTATTGGCCAGTTGTTCGCATCCGGACGTAATATGCTGTATCGTCTCCGATCTTATATGGCATTTTCTGCACCTATCTGTTTGTAATGTTCCGTCCTTCATAATAAATTTTTGTAGTTGTTTGTAGCGATCACTTGGTCTTGGATGGCCATAAGGAATCCCTCTGTTTCCGCGAATAATTCTCCTTTCATCAACCATTTGTTGGAGGCTTCTTTGTCGATGTGTGGTTGATTAATCTCATGGTGATGTCGTCCATGCAATTCCTTTCTTGACCATTGCTCTTGTTTTTCAGTATCTAATAGGAATGGTAGATTCAGCAGGTCATCTCTGGTAGCAAGATTTAGAGGTGTATATCCCTTATCAGCCAACGATACCACTCTATGTAGGTCAGAAGTGAGAGCTTTTGCTGAGAAGAATTCTCTGAGATTTCTTATCTGTTCGGTGTGTAAATTGACAACATCTATTAATCCGCGTCCTCCTTCTTTCCGCTTCAAAGTTGTTCGTATCACAGACGATTTTGGATGATGATTGTTGTACTTTGTCAGCATCGTTCGGGTCTGCCTTTGAATATCATCTATTGTTATTATTATTATTATTATTGAAGTTATTTAAGGCTGTGGACAAGTCCTATAAAAGCCTAATTACAAAAACTAATTTCTATAGTATTGCAAGCACAGCTTCGCCATAATTAAATATGCACACATATATAATAACTAAATCCACTTATGTCAAAAACAAAATCTAATTAAACAAACGAAAGTCCAACTTATTTTTGAATTCATTAACCGAATTTGAGTCCACCACATCACTAGAAAACATGTTCCAATCATCGAACACCCTATTCACAAGAAAATACTGTCTTTGTCTCGACGAAAATTTTTCTTTTTTCAGCTTCAGATGATGACCACGCAAACGAGTATCAGCACCCAAACTAAACAAACATCTCAGGTTGGCGTAATTGTGTTTAATTATACGATAGCACAAGATTAGATCTCCGCGATGTCTTCGCTGCTCGAAGGTTATGAGACCAGCTCTAGCCAATCTTTCATTATATGAGGGACGAACGACCCCAAAAGTCATACGTGTAGCACGGCGCTGGACACCCTCAAGCATGCTTTTATCCCGAGCGAGAACCGTGCACCAAACCGAGCCTGCATACTCCAAAATAGGACGCACATAAGTTTTATAAAGTGTAACCGAACTAGAGAAGGACAACTTAACGAACGATCTACGAATTAAAGAATTAGAATTAGAATGTTGCATGCGTTTTATAAAGTTCTCAAGGAATACACAAGATATGCTGAATACATATTTACCTTTGTTCAGTAGTTAATTGTCGTAAATAGGCTAGTTAGTATTATTAACAATATATTATAAAACAGAAGTTCAATGATTTATATATTGAGGAATAATTTTCCTAATTTCCATGTCGATAACGAATTTGTTTCTTGTACAGTTTAGAATGGAATGCCCAAGCCCAATAATTGAAATAATTAAATCCATCAATCTTTTTACTATTAATTTGCAGGTAACATCGATTCGTTAACCATAATAAATTATGAGAATTCCTATTAGTTCTTTTCTTGGATGAAAGTCATTCCGTGGAAAATTCTCGGACAATTGAAATATTCTTCGAGTAATAATTATATTGTGCTAATAACGGAACGCTTGGGATTATGAAAACTGAAATAATTGAAAGATCAAAAAAACTGTCTTCTTCGATTGAAAATGAATTCAATTTCGCGATTTTACTCGGCAATATAATCATGATGAATTGTCGTGTGTCGAGTACAAGGAATCATTATTGTCATTAATTTGATTTGAAATATAAAAACTTCTGTTTTCAATGAAATTTTAATTTTACTAACAGGTTTATGACGTGTTTCTCTACTTTGTAACTGCTTCAGGTAATTACTAACAATTGAAGAGAAAATGTGGACAAAACTAAGGTGAATTTTGTTATACAATGAAAAATACATATTTTGATTAGATGTGGACTTTACATGTAGATCTATGATATCTCCTTCAATGTGATCCTCTGCAGATACAATGTACTTACAACATTTTTCCTAAGTTAATTCCTATTTTTTTGACCGAGGAGATCGTTGCTCGATGAAAATTGATATACATATTTTGATTAGATGAAACAATGTTGTTTTTTTTTAATTGTTTACTTGAATTGTGGAGATGCCGTTACTTGATGTAGTTTTGAGTAATTCACATATGATATATTTCTAATGCTTCTAATCAATTTTGAACTTTTATTTTATATATAACAATCAAGTTTTTTATTGAATGAATGGTTTTTTTTAATGGTTTGAATAATTTATCAGATTTATTTTTATCGAAGCTACGTTTATGTTCAGATGTTCTTATGCCAAAACTCCTATAGGTCCTTATAAATTTTATCACAAAAACCGCAATTGATTTTATAGATTCTGATTTATTGATTTTTCAACACGAGATTTATTATTTTCAATATGTTTACCTAAGTTATTAGAAGTTTTGAAAGTTATATTAAGATTTTGTTTGACGAGAAAAGGATGCAATATTTGTACTTGCAGAACCGCAGAATGTTAAACTGTTGAATATTTTATAGTCTTTATGAATAGGATATACTTCATTTATTGCTTTCTGATACAGCTTTTTACGAATGATTAGATCTATCATATCTGTTTGATGATGTTTAACTCTTTATTATAATCTTCTACTGATAAAAGTAAATTGAGTAACCGATGTACCATGCTGTTCAAAGCTGCAACTTTGTTTGAATTGTGTATTTTATGTAGTCCAAAAATGATTAATGATTCTTAAGTTCAATTTCTATCGTTTCAATTTCTTAATTTCATTAATTCCATCCATTTGAACATTAAATTCACGATAGAAATTGAACAGAACGATTCCATTAATTTTTGGACTTAAAATCACTAAACAAAATAATAATCATGTTTTTTCGGTCTTTCGTAAACCAACACATACTGATACAATTATACATAACTACTCATTACATCCAATTCAACACAAAGTTGCAGCTTTGAACAGCATGGTACATCGGTTACTCAATTTACCTTTATCAGTAGAAGATTATAATAAAGAGTTAAACATCATCAAACAGATAGCCATTAATAATTCATATAATCCGGATATGATAGATCTAATCATTCGTAAAAACTGTATCAGAAAGCAATAAATGAAGTATATCCTATTCATAAAGACTATAAAATATTCAACAGTTTAACATTCTGCGGTTCTGCAAGTACAAATATTAAATCCTTTCTCGTCAAACAAAATCTTAATATAACTTTCAAAACTTCTAATAACTTAGGTAAACATATTAAAATAATAAATCTCGTGTTGAAATATCAAGTAAATCAGAATCTATAAACTCAATTGCGGTTCTTGTGATAAAATTTATATCGGTAGGACCTAATGGAGTTTTGGCATAAGAACATCTGAACATAAACGTAGCTTCGATAAAAATAAATCTGATTCAAATTATTCAAACCACCTAATAAAAGAAAACCATTCTTTCAATAAAAACTTTGACATATTACATATAAAATCAAAAAGTTCAAAATTAGATCTCCTAGAAGCATTAGAAATAAATAGATACAAACATTCGGACAAGCTTTTGAATGAACAGGTAGATGTGAATTACTCACCCTACTTAACTTATTTAATTAGTTTTTATTACCTTTCATACTAACTGTACAATGGCTCGGTGTGGATTTTCCTGTTATTCATCCAACTTGTTCTACGATTTGTTTATAATACCATACTCTTCATTCTGTTTTTCATTCTTGATAAAGCTGCTGTGTCAGCGAAACGTCGTCGAATTTTTTCAAATAAAGTGTAGATTAAAGTTAAACCTTGTGATTTTTATCTCATTGAAACAATGTTGTCCAATTTTCACTGTATTCATGAATTGATGACGCTTTTCAACACTGTGGTTTCAATGATCCATTTCAGATTTTCAAATTACAGTATCTGATTTACAATTCGCAATTGTAGTCCAGTCAATCTAGATTTTGAAAGATTAATAAATTTACATCCTACTGGAAATATTCTGAAATTCATTCACTGATTTGTACCTTTCAAATACTTCTTCTTCTTGATTTTCTCCTTCTTCGTCTTCATTCTGAGTATAACCAAATTGCGTTAATAGCAATGTATCGCATATCTCCTGTTGGTATCAAATGAATCCTTTTGCATTGGTGATTCAACATTAGAACATGACCGACGTTGACAATGTGTGTATGCCAGAGAACCAAACAGTCCTACTTTTTGCAACCCCATTTAGCACCCTTTTTAATAATTCCAAAACATTATATGAAGCAGTTTCTCACGCGCAGGTAGGAACCCTAGTGCTTTGCGTCTAGCTGATAACCGAGCCATACTAGAACTTGGTAATATGCCGTGAATGAAGAAGTTGATGAGAGCAGCATAAACTTTCTAAATCTTCTACCAATGAAAATTGAAGAAATGGGATAATAATGATTGAGGTTAGAGGAAATTATCTCCTACTTTTACCCATTGAACTTTTGGTCTAGATGGTTTTTTCCAGAAAGGGTTGAAGGCCAAGATGTTTACTTTGAAGGCGAGATGAGAATCGTCTTCTTGCGGTCGCCAAAATATCTCGTAATTTTCAGGGTAAAAAAATTTAAATTCCACACTATACCGCAGTAATATGCAGTGCTGTCGTGACAACAAACTAAAAATATTTTAGACTATTCAGGGTGTTACCTAATGAAGTTATATACCAAAGTTTTGTTTTTTCAATGGGACACCCTATATTTGGTTTCATTTTTGATTTTGTGAGGAAAAATTAAGGTGAAATTCGAAGACCATTGTGATAGTTATTGTGGTTGCTTGAATGTATGATACATTTTGTTGATCTATGTTACACAGGGTGTTCAAAAACGTTTTCTGAAATTGGGACTCATTTAAATCTCATTACACTGTTTTTCTGCAAATGGTATATCATATATCTAAAGAGTCGAATTCGATATTCGAAAGTTTAGCCATTTTATGGAATTTCAAGAAATATTCCAATTTCTATGTGAACCGATTATTACCCTGAAGAAATAACCAAATTATATTAAATCATTTCTGTGCTCAGTTGTGATGTACCAGCCAACAATTATTGAGTAAAAAATTGACAAAACATTTGAGTTCATAATATCACATTAATTTATACTTCAAACCTAATATAAAAAACATTTGCAACATAAAGGTAGAGAAACTTTCCATATAATTTTTTACATAGAATATCCAAAATGGCCTCCATTTTAGACGATACACAGTGTTAACCTGTTGTCAAATGATTTTCTAACGTTACTTATGTCTGGTCTTACTGATCGAAATGCTTCTTTTATCTCCTATTTCATATCGTTAGCCCTCGTTGGTGGAGTTCGAAATACAATTTCTTTCACAGGAAAAAGTCAAAGCAAGTTAGATCAGGCAATCTTGCTGGCCAATTTCGGAATCTACCTCTGTCGATCCATTTACTAGGAAAATGTGTGTATCGTCACATCTTCTAATAACTCTTGTAGATGACCATGAAAAAACCTCTAAAATATATTTCCGTCTAAGTGCTAACTGAAAAAGAATGGCGCGATGACATGCCGGCCTATAATTGCGATATGTGGATCGGATCTTCGTAATAGTAAAAATTGTGTCGGTTCACTGGGGTGTTGAAAGTGAAACAGAACTCAAGCCGACGTTCAAAACCCTTTGTGATACCTCCTGGTGGACCTGAATATGACAAGGATGGAATCCGTGTTTCATCAAATTTCTGAATACACTTCCGTCTACTAATTTCCGTTTCATCGGCAATCTTCCGCTGACTACTAGTTAGATTTTCAACGACGGTCGTTACAACTGCCATTTCGTTTTCTTCAGCTTCTGTCACCGGGTTTATTCTGTTCGTTCTTGAATAAGCTACGCCGTCGGTTTGCCCAAATGTTGTAGTAGTCTTGTAAAGAATTTCTGTCAGGATGTCTTCGATTAAGTTATCTTTTGGAGTGAACTCTAGACGCTAAAAAACAGTTTTGTTGGCACTCAGCGATGACGAAATCACATCAATTAGTTGTTGTATTGGCTAATTCCGCATTTTGAAATATATATTAAATAGCAAAATTACTTAAAATTGGAATTTTCCAACCGATAGTAAAACAAAAATGAAATTTTAAACACTATGCACTGATACGTACTCGAATCTCTTTCTGTTGAAGACTGACATAATATTTTATGTTATATATGTGGTGGTCCAACGAAATTTTAACACCTCGATTTTCGGGTTTTAAAATAACAATATGGAGAATCGCTCGGACCCGTCGATTTCTGATTCGAGGGGAACAACTTTTCCGATTTTCTTATCCCCGTAACTTTAATTGCTTAACGGAGGTGAGCACAAACCCCTGATTTTGAATAGGAATGAAGAATGTTGCGAAACCTCATTTTGAAGATCTTATCGACTACTATCTGACGAAATGTTCATCGTTAACGAAATAGCAGCTAAAAAGGTGGAAGACTACTTACTTTTTGATTAGTTTATTAAGTGGTGAAAATGGGCAATATTTACTTCCATGCAGTAAAGAACGCTAGTGTATGGCTAGCTTATGTTGAATTTATATCGAGGTATGTATATATATATATATATATATATATATATATATATATATATATATATATATATATATATATATATATATATATATATAGGGTTTCACCCCGACGAGTGGCCCATATATCTTCATGCAATCAAACTGATTTCATGAAAAATATAAATCCACCACCCGGTAATTAATACCATTGCCAGGCAATGATTATAATCAAAACATATCCTGGAATAATTATATATTAGGATAACGTTAAATGTTATGAGAATATATCAATCTACCAGAATATATACATACTATAGCATCATCAGACAATGATATCAATGTACCAACGAGTAGTGTCAGAGGCTTTTTCCCCGGAAAAATCCAGTGTACGGACCTTAGTCAAGTAAAACTGAATGTTACTCATTAATAGTTTCTTTTGTGTGTAGTGGTGAACGATCGAATAGAATACTGCGCTGAATATAAATATGACAAAATTGTCAGTTAATTATATTACATTTATATAAACAAATGAATAAAATATGAAATGAGATTCTGAGCAGTATAAACTGAAGAGAAAATCTATGACTCTACCTCATTATTTTTTCGGAAAGAAACCTACGAAGAATATTAAAAGATTTGATGACTGTTATCTTTTGTAACTGTTCAAACAAATTTTTCTTCAGACCCAAAATCTCAATACTTTTGTGAAGATTTCTAGGAATAACACCTGTTGTGGAAATAATAATCGGTAGAATAAATATTTTTTCATTTTCCACATTTTTTGATCTCGTCGCCAAGCATCATATATTTAGAAATTTTTCATTGTATTTATTTTGTATATTATATGTGTCGGGTATAGCAATATCAATTATATATGTTATTTGATTCTGTTTATCATTAAGAATGATATCTGGTCTATTGTGTTTTACAGCTCTGTTGCAAAGAATTGTTTTATCAAAATAAAATTCATATTTGTCATTTTCACAAATAATCTCAGGTTCATATTTGTAAAATTTTTTCTCTTGGGAATTAGGTCATGTTTAATTCCTAGATTAAAATGAATAATATTTGCGACGGCATTATGTCTTTCCAAATAATCTGTTGAAGCAAGGACTGAGCAAGATGATAATATATGAAAAACTGTTTCTGAAGAACAGAAACATCTACGGCGAGAATCATCTATATTTTGTTTGATGATGTGTTTTCTATAATTCCTCGTGAAAATCACCTGATCCTGGATCGCAATTTCGAAGCCTTCTGTTTCAGCTAAAAATTCTCCAGAAACTAACCATTTATTCGATGCGATTTCATCAATATAATCATTTTTCAATTCTTTAGGGTGCTTTCAGTGTAATTCCTTCTGCATCCAACTTTCTCATTTATAATTATCATCAAATATATCAAAATCTACCTTTTACATTGTCAAGTTCAGAGGTGTAAGATTATAATCTGAAGCAACAACAATATCATGTAATTTAGACGTTCTCTGTTTATCATGAAAATGGAAACGTAGATGAAAAATCTGTTTACTATGAAGATTATTCAAATCAGTTAATCCACGACCTCCAAGATGTCTAGGTAGTGTAACTCTCTGAACAGCTGACTTTGGGTGGTGCTTATGATATTTACAAAGCATTTTCCTCGTTTGACATTGTAATTCATTTGGATCAGTTTTAGACCATTCAATAATTCCAAAAGAAGATGTAAGAATAGAAACTGCATAGGAGTTGATAGCTCTGAAAAGGTTTTTACTAGTTGACTCTTGATTATAATTCTAAGTCTTTTGTAATATGAATTTCTAATATTTTTTTAGTGCTGCTATGGTTAATTGTCTTCTCTTGACAAAATCCAAGATATTTATATGCATCTCCTTGATGCATTGGCTCGATTTCGATATTGGAAATCTTTATATAATCAGAGGTGATCTTTCCTTTTCAACTTTTTCAATAGAAAGATTTTTACAGCCCAAATTTCATATGGATATATATATATATATATATATATATATATATATATATATATATATATATATATATATATATATATATATATAGGGCTATATATACTCAGTGTGTGCAAATTCCTAGAAATGACACCTATTAATATATGTAAACTTGAGATAAATTTGTGGTTACCATTTTGCTGGTATTGAGCATCACTCCTTCATTAAATAGGTCGATATTGGAACTCAATTCACTGAATATGATGAAATGAATAAATATTATATTTTATTCTGAAACAAACCAGTGTAACTGTGAAGCTATAAATTGGAGTGAAAAATTAATATATTTCTTGAAATTCGATAAAAATTGGCAATATTCTCAAACATCATCGAAACCATTGAAAATAGATATATGGAACCTAGAAACCATTCGACAGGTATTAAAATATACGACTTTTTCGACCCTTCAGTTATAGGATGTGCCATTTGAAAAAACAGTGAAACGAGATTTGAATGAGTCACAAAAACAAATATCGTTTTCGAACACCCTATGTAATTAACAAAATGTATCATATGTTCCGGCCGGGCACCAGGCGAAGATAACATTACAAGCGAAATGCTAAAATTGGGAGGACAGGTCACTTTGGAAGCAATAAAAATATTATTAAATAAATGCCTAACAGAAGGTAGTGTTCCGGAAGGATGGAACAATGCACACGTTGTGTTGTTGTACAAAAAAGGTGACAAATTTAAGATAGATAATTACCGACCTACTAGCCTTTTACCACACCCTTATAAATTGTTATCAAAAATTATCACAAACAGATTGACAAACAAATTTGACAGCTATCAACCGGCAGAACAAGCAGGGTTTCGCAGAGGATATAGCACAATAGAACACCTACAAACTCTTCGTACACTTATTGAAAAATGTCACGAATACAAAGTGCCAATACACCTAGCCTTTGTAGACTATAACAAAGCCTTCGATTCTATAGAACTGTGGGCAGTATTTCAAGCCCTCGATAATGCTAGAATAGATTCGAGATATAGAAAAATCCTACAGAATATATATGAACGAGCGACTATTCAGGTGAGACTAGACGATGACATGCAAACCAAAAAATCCCGATAAATAGGGGCGTGAGACAAGGCGATGTGATATCGCCAAAATTGTTCACACTTGCAATGGAGGACGTGTTTAAGAAGTTGGAATGGGATAGAAAAGGTATAAATGTGGATGGAAAATTCTGAACCATCTCCGGTTTGCAGATGATATAGTTCTAATAAGCGATAACCTAGAACAACTCCACGAAATGATGCTAGAACTCAAAAGAACATCGGAAGAAGTAGGATTGGAAATGAATCTGACAAAAACTAAAATAATGACAACGGAGGACGCAATATTGGAAGTCGACGGCAATGTTATAGAGAAAGTGAATGAATATCTATACCTTGGACACACTATAAAGATAGGTAAAGACAATCGAACTGCAGAATTGTCAAGAAGAATAAGAATGACTTGGGCTGCTGTTGGAAAACTAGGATTTGTCTTGAAAAACAAACAAATTCCCATTAACCTCAAAAGAAAAGTTTTTAATATGTGCGTTCTCCCAGTGTTAACGTATGGCATGGAAACCATGACTCTCACAATAAGATCTGCTAACAAACTTAGAACCACACAACGCGCAATTGAAAGAACTATGCTTGGAGTGAGCCTGCGGGATCACATACGTAATGAAGAAATAAGAAGGAGAACAGGCGTAGAGGACGTAATCACGAGAATAGCTGCATTGAAGTGGAGATGGGTTGGACATGTAGCAAGACAACAGGATGTAAAATGGACTAAGCGAATAACTCAATGGAGACCACGCTTATACAAAAGGGGAGTGGGGCGCCCCCAGAGAAGGTGGCTGGATGACATAAAGGAAAAAGTAGGAAGAGGATGGTATAATATAGCACAGGACAGAGAGAGGTGGAAGCTAGAAGGGGAGGCCTATGTTTAGGAGTGGACAGAGAAGGGCTGAAAAAGAAGAAGAAGAAGATCACAATAGTTGTACATCTCAAGCTTTGAAACTGATATTAAGGGCACGAAAAAATCTTTTCAAAAGTCCTCAAAATTCAGAATTCATTCATTTTTCATCAAAAATTAAACGAAATATGGGGTGTCCCATTCAAAAAAATCATAACTTTGGTATGCAATTTAATTATGAAATACCCTGAACAGTCTAAAATGTTTTCAGTTTGTAGTCACCACAACACTAGATATTACTGCACAAAAAAATGTTTAAATCGACCGTATAATATGCCTAATTTTCCGTCGCGAATGTGATGAGCCACCCGTTGATGATGTCATATTCTTTTCGAACGTTTTCTGCAAATAATAAAAGTTTTCTAATTTAAGAGTAACCCGATACTTTTTTCCATTCTGTATTAAAGACCGCCTTGGACGTTTCCAGTATTCAAATTATTCGGCAATAATGGTTTCAATGAGCGGCACATCCCATCGAAATTAATTTTTTCGATTCGTTAATCGTTATCAAACTCCTCGGAACGAGTGCCATTAATTAAGATGAACTGGAATTTTGTTTTCGTGGTGGTTTCTGTGTCATAGTTATCTTTGATCGGCGCGACGAAAAGTACCGGAATCTGAAGAAGTCTCTTAATTAACGGTTCTCGATAAAATGCCACCTGTTTTATGTAATCAATGAAATTTTTCCTGATTCAATAAAGTAACAAAATTTATGTTTCATATTTCAATATTATATCTGCTGTATTAGTGGATTATTAGCTTTATTTGAGTTCAAATTTTAATAATGGATAATAAATGGCAGTATCATAGAACTATTTATTCAAATTGTTGATATTTCATTTCGGAAGCTTTGATTTTAAAATTCATTAGTGATCGGAATTAAACAGACGACCGTAAAATGCTGTTGCTTTAGAACAAGATATTTTCATCATCACAAGCTGCAAATAGCATTTTAAATATTAAAATATTTTTAAACAAGTGAATATCTCTTTCTTCAATAATTTTGTGTAATATATCAAGTGCCTGAAGGGGCTGCATATTTTTCGCTTTTAAAACATCAATAACTAAGTTTACACAAATATCCACCGATGCATAAAAATATACAAAGTTTTTACCCAAAGTATGCATAAAATATTTAACAACGTAAAGGATATGCATACAAATACAGTAAAAGCTCTTCATTCGTGTTTCCTACATTTGCGTTTTCACTATTCGCGGATAAACAAGAAGCAACCCAATTCCTATATTCGCGGATCTAATCGGTACATCGGTACACACATAGTTGTGCATTTCTAAAGAATATTGAGATTTGAGGATGAGTAAAATAGTATTTGAAACATTAACATATATATATCAACATAGATACTTTTTCTCACTTTCTTTCAAAAAGATTTGTAGATGTGTCTGACGAAATCTTGATGTTATATACAGGGATATCTACCGGGACCGTCCGTTAAAAACTTTGTGAGTTCCAATTACAATATCAAGCTGACATTTTATACGCGGCTATAACTAGTGATGTTTGTTATTCCAAATGACCTTTTTTATTATACATCTAGTTGTTGGCACTTATCTGTCAAAACTTTTGACAGATTTAATTATTTTTGTTATAAACTCGATTTTTGAGGAATATTTAAAAAAATTGTAGCTCGTAGATCTTTTGCACTACAGACACAATTTTTGCTTGGGTGGATAGAAAAAGGATCAAGGAATTTCTTAAGCAGCCTACACATGTCAAATGTTTATTGCGTTGTTTTGTATGATTTTTTCAGTTTGGCCTTTTTCAAACAGCAATAACTCAATTTTTTCAAATGGCACGTGCCAATTTTATATCTCCCTCAGATGAAGCGTCAAATTTCAGATGGAATTGTATAAGCATGTACTATACCCATCAATTATAGTTCCGAAATAATTTGGGAATATATTGAATTTTGATAATTTTGCAAGAACTAACAGAGAATGCTTTGAAATATTTGACTCAAGTTGCTGAACTGGCTACGCTCACCTGACAGGTGCCTAAAATTAATGTACTTGTCACTTCGTTCATTTGAATTTGATATTTTTACAAGAATTGTCGTTATTTCAGATTGAAAATATCCAAAAAATACAACACATTTGGAATACAGCCACTGGTTATTCAAACGAAAATATATTTAATCTTTTTTAATTCATTTTATAATGTCCAAAAGTATTAGGTAGAAATTGCAGGTAATTCATTCCAGATCAAAGGCTATCATCTTCCGAAACACCATTCACATCTCAAATTTCAACTGTTCCATTTTTTTGCACTAATACTTGAATAGCTCAGGGTGATAGATAGTCTCCTCTATTTGTCAGTAGCTCACTCTGTATCTTCTACAGTTTGCAATCAAAAATAAAAATTCGTTCACGGGGATGCAGACAAAGATAATACCTTTCTTTCGAGGTATCACTCGACCCATCTACCCTCTTCCAAATTTTCAAGGGTGGTCACCCCTGCTCAAGGGGTTGAAATTCGAGATGAGGATGGTACTTGATGATGACTGCCATTCATCAGCATGGATCTGTTCCATTTTACTTCACTGAAACTTGAATTGTCTCAGGGAAGTAGACTTCCCTATTTTTCAGTTGCTCACCCTGTATCTCTTACAGTTTTCGATTAAAAATGGAAATTCGTTCAAAGCAATGTAGACAAAAATACCACCTTTCTTTTGAGTCATCACTTGACCCATCTTCCCTATTCAAAACGTTCAAGATTGCAACCCCCGCTTAGGGGGTTGATATTTCAGGCAAGTTTTGTACCACAAAAGATGTCTCCCTTGAAACAAAAATTGACCTATTTTTGCGTTTTGATCATAAATGAAATCTTGGTAGATATAATCTCTGTTTAGTTTTCGTTGAAGTACCCTGTATATTGCCAGTTCAAATTATATCAAAAAATGTCAATAATGTAAACAAGTGAAAGCCTCCCAAATTCAAATGCCAAAGAATGTCATATACGGGGGCAATCCCCTGTCTTCTATTTGTCGTTATGTCATTGAAATGTGATTGATATAACTTCAAGTACTTGAAGAAAGATTTTAATCTTCTAAGCGAAATTTCCACTCTTCTTTGAGATTAATGTTCAGTTCCAATAATATGAAATGTTGAAATTGAAACTTCTGCATTGACCTGGTAGAACTCGAATTTGGATATAATCCTATCCTTCTCGGTTATTTATTTTACTTATTTCACTTTGGCTACTGACAACAGGCAGAATAATTTTCTGACGATCTTTTCCTATGCTCGAAGGATAATGATAGTTGCTTTGAATAATTATTAAATCTCTTGATAATTGAATTCCTATGCCTAAAATGGGATTAAACAATTTGTTGTTGAATATATGTTTGGTCCTCTCTAATTTTATCCTATAAGAGCTCAATTGGAGAGAAGTTGAGATTTTTAAATTGAATGCATCGTAAATAGAGAATAGTGTTCAAATTCTTATTGAACATGATCCAGTATCTATAACTCGAAGCAGCCTTTCTAAGAATGTATTAAGTTATATATCAGAGGATTCAATAGCTATTAAGTATTAATGCCAATGAATGAGGCGTTCAGTATAGAATGATATGTGAGGGCATTCAGTATATTAGGATTTTAGTTGATTGGGTATTTAGTATATTAGGTGATTTTAACATATGAACAAGTATATATTAATAAATAAAATTCGATATCCTTTGTAAATTCGTCGTCAAAAGGAGTAATGAAAAGAAAAATGGACTTCATTACTACTACGCCGAAAGTATGTTTGAATTGTGGAGGCCGTTACTTGATGTAGATCCATGATATAAATGAGATAAAAACACAAGGTTTAACTTTAATCTACACTTTATTTGAAAAAATTCGACGACGTTTCGCTGACACAGCAGCTTTATCAAGAATGAATTCTTGATAAAGCTGCTGTGTCAGCGAAACGTCGTCGAATTTTTCAAATAAAGTGTAGATTAAAGTTAAACCTTGTGTTTTTATCTCATTTACCGAAAGTATGTTTTTAAATGATATCGCCGTTGCATTGGCTCGGCCTTTCCTCTCACATAAGCCGCCTTCGCCGCAATCGATGTTTTCGACACTGTAAACAAGCAAAATGTTTGAATACAGCGACCTTATCACTCAATGCATAAAGTATATTGTTAAATGCCATTCATTAGATTTTCCCTCCTTTGGTAAAAGCAGCTTTACGTTCTTTATTGTTTCATTTTTCCATTCGTTACAAAAATTATGATAGAGTTGAAATATTTAACTAGCTATTTCATCATTTACTCCAGAACGGGGTATGCCGCAAGGTCTTTATAATTTCTATGTACTACAAGAGTCTTGAAGAGTTTGACATCACCGGTTATATTTCACAATATGCCGACGATAAAACAACAATTAGTCACTCTAACAACATCCAGAACATAATTGAACAGCTGCAGAATCAACTATCCAAAACCGAAACATGGTTCAACAGGTGGAGAATAAGCCAAATCCATGCAAGAGTCAGCTTGTCATCTTCAAGCACAGAATTGAAATAACATTCCATTCCTCCATCACAACGTGCATCCAAAAGAACATGCTAAATACCTGGGCATTACCAAAGACAGATAAATTTCAACTTGCATTCATCAAACATCAGAACCGCTACTGTGAAACGAGCAAACCATCTTCGTTCCCTTATGTTTAAGCTGAAAGGGATCTCTAGAAAAACAGCAGGTATCTTATACAAGATGATCTGTCGACCTCTTTTGAGTTATGGACCGTTTCTTATAGCAAATAGCAGGAACTCAGTTCTAAAAAGAATACACACAGCAGATACAACATCGCTTCGATAGATCACTAAAATGCGTCATCCAAACAATCTGCTTTACAACCCCTCTCTATGCTGCTACCAGAGTAAAAGTACTACTTAACAGACTGAGACTTGTGCTTACAAGTTCTGCATCAAAAGCCCTTTCCAAAAGACCTATTTTAAAAAACCTACAAGTCAATGGCCAATTGTAAGATTACTTACAATATTATTATTATTATTTATTATCGTGGTCTTGTGCACTATCTCAGCTATCAGCTGGATATAATTCTTCTTTCCCAGATTCAGCAATCAAAGGGAATATGCTAGATTACCATATACTCGACATAAATTTTCTCACTATCCTACATATTTAAGAATTACAGCTGTTTGCGTTTCTATATAAGTATTCTTATGCAATTCTAATTCCTCAAGTCTATCATGCAAACTTTTGGGTATTTACCCAGTCGAAGAAATGATGACAGGAACGATATCTATTTTATCGAGGTGCCACATCTGCTTGATCTCAATAGCAAGATCTGTGTTTTTTTCTCCTGGAACTTGTTCAGCACATCGTTATCATTCGGTATGGCGACACCCACCAGCATTGGTGTTCTGGCTCTGTTATCGAACACCACTATGTCCGGCCTATTATTCGTCACCATTCAATCAGTGATAAAAGACCTATCGTAGTATAATCTGATTTATACTTGTAATGTGGCAGGAAGGTATTCAGAAGTTCGTACTTGTGTGCAAGTTTCTGATGGATAATATTGCACATTCGATTATGCCTGTAAAGATAGTCGGTATTGGCCAGTTGTTTGTAGCTAGACGTAATACGCTGTATACTCTGTGATCTCATATGGCATTTTCTGCACTTATCTGTATGTAATATCGTCCTTAATTATAAATTTTTTGGAGTTGTTTGTAGCGATGACTTGGTTTCAAATGGCCATAAGGAATTCTTCTGTTTTCGCAAATAGTTCTCCTTTCATCAACCTTTTATTGGAAGCTTCTTTGTCGATGTGTGGTTGATTAATCTCATGGTGATGTCGTCCATGCAATTCCTTTCTTGACCATTGCTCTTGTTTTTCAGTATATGATAGGATCGGTAGGTTCAGCAGGCCATCCCTGGTAGCAAGATTCAGAGGTTTATATCAGCCAACCACTTTATGGAAGTCAGAAGTGCGAGCTATTGCAGAGAAGAATTCTCCGAAATTTTTGATCTTTTCGGTATGTAAGTTGACAACTTCCATCAATCAGTGTCTCCCTTCTCTCTGCTTCAAAGTTGTTCATATCACAGACGATTTTGAATGGTGATTGTTGTACTTCTTCAGCATCGTTCGATTCTGCCTTTGAATTATTATTATTAGTATTAATTTTCAGAAGACAGTCTTAACGAAGATTCCAATTTTTCATATTTTGATATATCGATATCATGTCTCACATTTAGTGTTGCCTTTATGATTGAATAAATTTTTATACAGTTGAGGATTTCCATTTTGTTAATAAATCCTCAAAACATATTAGTTAAACATTTTCAGAACAGGAATTCGTTTTTGATTTGTTACCAATCAATGAACAGAGCATAAAACTTTTCGTATTCATATTTTGATTTTCGCGACAGCAGTTTTATCTACATTTATCATTTATAGTTTATTATCTATGATAATAATGAGCTAATGAGTCTATGAGCTTCTGGACCAGGGACTGTTTCCGATGGCTGTTTTTCTCGATATTACCAAGGCTTTCGATCTTGTACCTCATAAACAACTACTGTGTAAGCTTGATAGAATGGGGGTGAGAGGTGTTCCTCTGCGTCTCTTGGCGTCGTATCTTTCAGATAGATGTCAGTGCGTCCGTATAGGTCAATCTGTAAGTGATAGTCAAAATGTGAAAATGGGTGTACCACAAGGTACTGTGTTGGGTCCTTTATTGTTTATATGTTATATAAACGACTTTCTTAGTTTGAGTGGTGTAGGTGAGATAACATCCTATGCGGACGACACGGTGCTATTGTTTAGTGGGAAAAGTTGGAACGCTACAAGGATTTAGTCCGTAAAGGGCTGATTTTGGCAGGAAATTGGATGAACAGCAATGGTTTAATACTAAATCAGAAAAAACTACTATTCTCCTTTTGCTAGAAGTACAGTTGGATTGCCGCATTTTAATAGTATAAGCTTTTGCATGGAATGCCAAAATCGGAAAATTGTGAAAAATTGTGGATGTGGAACTCAGGTTCTCTTTCTGCAATACACTACGAAGTATTTGGGTGTATACATTGACTCTACTCTCAGATGGGTGGATCAAATAAATAACATGTGCAAAAATTGCGTCCATTCATTTATGTTTTTCGTATTCTGAGTAAAGTGGCTGATACAAAAACTTTATTATCCGCCTATCACGGCTTAGTGAGTCCTATTTTGCAGTACGGTTGCATAGGTTGGGGAGGAGTATATGACAGACATCTTGATGGTTTGAGTGTAGTTCAGAAAAAAATTATTAAAACAATCTACAGAAAACCATATGATTTTTCTACTGAACTTATTTTTCAAATGAGTGGCCTGCTAAATATTAGACAACTTTATGTAAGAGCTCTGTTGATTGATTGGTATTATGGTAAAATCAGTGTTAATCTATTATCACATAATTACGATACCAGAGGGGTAGCACGCCACCTGAATTACGCCCACAAAGCATGTTTTAGAATAACACAGAGGTTTTTCACATACTATCTGAATAGAGTGTATAGTTTTCTCGACAGTCAGTTAAGAAATTCGTCTGTTTCAATACAAGTTTTTAAGAAGAGGGTTTTCAGATGGGTCCAAAGGGAAAGGTCTTTTATCAATATTATGTTCATTTGATATTCTGTTTGACTGGGGGAGCCTGTGGGGGAATTTATATTCATATTTTTATTTATATGTATGTATATTTTTATTTTTTTTATGCATTATCTTTTTAATTTTTCATTTAAATGAAGCCTTTTAGGACAGCTATTCTTGGCTCGGGAAAAATTGTTGTTTATAAATTTTTGTTTTGTGTCTGAGATTTAGTTTAATAAGTATATTTAGCTGAGTGTTTTACTCTGATTTTTGTTTTCACATGTGTGTTGCTAACAAGGTTTTCCTTCTGCAACACTTCTACTCTGGGTATATGTATGTCAGAAAATGGGGATGCTATTGAATGTAAAGCATTTTTCCATTACATTAAATCATTAAATCATTAAATCATTAAATCATTGAATCATTAAATCATTAAATCATTTTTTAAATCATTAAATCATTAAAAAATCTCTTGCTTGCACCCTCATTAATTTTGCATCTTCCTGTTTATGTTTGTATTTTCAACTTTGGTTCACAATTTGTTTCCAGATGGTCGGGACACAAAAACTGCAATCCTTATTCTCAAAAAATCTCTTGTGATAGTGTAATACACAATATTTTCAGACTTTGTATCCTTCCAATCCTCCCTATATGATTTAATGGGCTAATTCGCTGGTTCTTGCAGGTGTTCTGACTAAGAATCGCAGCTGAGAAATAGATCGTACAGATTTCACATAACCTTTCAATAGAAATGCAAAATAACTAATCAGAATCCAAACAAAACATGCGTAAGAAATTGGAGATATGTTAATCACGAAGGTCGTCATGACGTTACACGATATACTTATTGTTCCTCAATTTCCGTGTACTCATTTTTTGCGATTTTATAGGTAAATTCAACGATATAAATTGATGCCAGGATATAGTCATCGAGCACGAATCAGCATCGATGCTCCGTCCACAGAATAGTAAAATCGGAACTAGCGTGCTCTCACGCTTTTTAAAATGCAGAAGCTGTAGCCGGTGCCCTCCCCTGCCAAGAACGACAAGCCCAACAATGCACTTGGTGCTCGCTATCGACAGATGTCCATTTCGTATGCCACAAGTTGACAAGATTGAATGACCGAATTCTTATGCGAATTTCGATCCGATTATGCCGGAGGCGTTCGAATCTAATTTTTGCCGCTGTGAGAACGGTCTCGAATCGTACGAGAAATGGACGACGAAGTGATGAGAATATTACATTTTCAGCGTGATTTTCGCGTTATACTGTTGATGTATGTAACACAGTTTATTCCGTTTGTTTCGTCAATTTAACTAGCATTAAGCTGATTTTCCAATAACATAGTGTCACGAATGTTTCGCTATAACTGACACTTCGACAAGAAAAACGCCAAATTTCAATATTTCAACTGTGGTTTTGGGATGCAACTAATTACACTGGTCGACAAAAAAATTGTTGTGGACGTAACATAAAGCTGAGTTGTAAGACGTTTTCTCTTCACATTTATAGAACCACATTTAATGTTGCGATATCTAATGGATATAAAACAACTACTATTTATGTTTTTTAACAATAAAGATCATTGTTTTCATTTACTTTTACACCCAATAAACGTACTTCACACTTAAGGAAAATACAAAGATCAAAAATAGACTTAAAATACTAATATAATTCGAATTTTGCCTTTTATGAGAAGTCATATTTTTCTTTTCAAACACCAGCAGGAATCACCCATCATGGCAGGATCCCATAGTCATTGATAATAAGTTTCCATTGTCCTAATATCTTGGTGGAATCTTTTACCCGTCTTGTCACTGACAGCTTCTAAATTTTCAGGAAAATATGACCAATGTGAATGAGTGAAATGAATTTTGAATGCGATTTGTAGGCGTCTAAAAGTTTATTAACTGACTGCTGATAATTTGCATTTATGTTGTTGCCCAAAAATTTCTATAACAACACTAACAAACGAGTTCCATGCTCTGCGTTCGTGACTGGTAAGCTTTTCTGTAAAATTAACGCTGTTCAGTAATTTTCTGATTTGCTGTCGAATAAAATCCCTTCCTTCAATTTGGCATCACTTAGCTTGGGAAAAATTTCTTTTAAGTATTTGAATCTATCGTCTTTATTTACTGTACCTACAAAGTGTCCAAATAGTGCTCTACACTAGCGAAGTTTAGCCGTGGCTACTCATCCACTCAACCAGTGAAATCACTACAAACTATATAACATTGATGTTCATCAATTTCTCAAATTTTCACATTTCCATAAAAACTAAGAACTTGGAAATGCTAAGAACGAGAATCGTTACTTCAGAATGATAAAAGGAAATTAAAATTGTATCGTTGAATGAATGTCGGATGAGGCTATTTCGAGAACTTAGTTCGATTTTAAACATTGTCAAATTTTCGTTCGAAAACAAACATCTGCTGTGTTCAGACCTCTTGTATGATATTAAACGTTCAGAAAGATGAAATTGAAATTGAATAGAAAATTAAGAGATCGTTCCGAAGATGTGCAGCTCAATCCAATAATGAATTTCACCTTAGGAGTTGCTGAGGATGGGAGTTGATGTCACGTGCTCCAAACCAATTCAAAAGTGGGTCCTCCTTCAACCAAAAATTTACGTATATAATAAAATCCGTCTTCCCTGACATAAAGAAGATAGCAAATTTTTGTTAGAATACTAATTTTCGTTGTGTTTGGACTTTCTGTGTGATATAAAATGTTCATAAAATACTATTTTCGAATAGGAAATCAAAAGACCTTCTTAAAAATAAGTCATTTGACCCATTTTTCTTCTAATAAAAAATTGTGTATAAGCTTTTTCCGCAAAAATCAGTCCATCTTGAGATAGAAAGGTTAGCAATTTTCGTTGCTATTTTATGTTGATGTGAATGTGCGGAAGAACTGTAGATGGTAATATCTGTAAGGGGTGGTTTATGTAAAATAGAAAAATCATGTTTTTGGTCAAATTTGGTTATAGTTAAATCTACAAAGTTAATGGTATTCTCAGCTTAATATTACGATAAATTGAATTTATGAAGATACTAAAGGAATCAAATTGTCCATTTGTACCTGTGAAACTACATTACAAAGCAGATAAACATAGTGTTTCGACAGCAGATGATGAGGAATTATTTTCTCAATGTTATCATCGTTTCGGGTAGTCGAAATGAACATCCCACGACTAGCCGGTGGGGCGGAGCCTTCGAAAAACCACTCTCGAAAAATTATTAAAGCAATTGAAAAAGTGAAGTACCTGGCGGTGAACTTACGTAAAAGCAGAATGATGGATGGTATATCGAAGCTTCCTATAACAGCATTTATGTCATGTCGAAGAGCTATCGCATTTCCATCGACAAATGACCGTCGTCAAGTCTTAGCAAAAGGCGTAATTAACGTCCCGAGAGTAGCGTGAGCGCTGATGTCGATGGTCCATATAATTGCATATGATTCGGATTCCTGGCAGGTCAGCAGCCCGCGTCTCTTCAAGCAACCAATATGAGGCATTTAGTTTCCCTGATATCGGCTCTATTCTAACGGTATCACCAGAACTAAAAACATTTCATCTGCCAAAACTAGCGACACAGGGCCGTAGTCATTTATATGCCTATTACGGGAACAATTGGTGATTATCTGAAGTCGATGATAAATGTGATTTTTAGAGTATCGTATGCAAAATAATCGACTAGTTGCATATATTTTACGTAGTGTCACAAATGCGAAATGGCGGTGAATTTTAACAGTGGAAATCGAAAAATTTAACAACAAATTAGAAGAAATACATTCTGTCAAAAAAATACAGGGAATTGGTCATAAACTATTCAGTTCTCTCCGCGAATTGTTTGTCATGTCTTCTATCGATTGAAAATGGGTACATCAAAGTGGTAATTTAAGTTTTGGAAAAAGAGAAAAGTTGGCGGGAGTCATATCAGGTGACTACGGTGGTTGTTCCATGATGTTTGTTGAGTTTTTGATAATTTTCTTTACTTGCTGTCTGGCCTTCCGAGTGTACAACACCGCCATAATCAAAAACAGTCAACATTACCCTGACTGTTGATCGACTTTGACGTGGTTTTTTCGGTTTCGGTTCAGTTGTAAGGCGTTATTCCGAAGCTTGTTGACTGGTTCACATGTCAAATTCATAAACACATCATCAGTTACAATGCACTTTATGAATATGGGGTCGGAATGGACCCCATATTCGGTTCTTTTGGAACTAGTCGAGCGGCAACGCGTTTCATGCCCAAACAAACGATCAAAATGGTACGAATTGATTCGAGAGACATAGAAATTTCATTGCCTATCTCTCGTAAACTTAAATGATTTCAATTACTCTTCTCTTCACTTTATCGTTCTTAACTTCAGTTGAAAATGTTGATGGCCGATCAGAGCATGCCAATTCTTCCACCAAATATCGGCAGCAGTTGAATGCACGCTACCTCTCATATGCTCGTGTTTTTGATAAAGTCGATTCACCGTAAGCCTTCTGTAATTTTCAGCGATTCAGCAAACGAAATTCCATTTGTAATACAAAATTTGACACAAATTCTTCGTTCGATATTTTTATCCATTGCAAAAATCGCAGAACACACTTATGACAACTGACAAAATCGAGCAATGTTAACAAACTTAAGACAGATCGCGTTCAAACAAACTCCATGTTAGTATAGAAAACAACAAAAAGTTTGTGGATCGGTTTTAGCAGATTTTCTTAAGTAATCAATTTCCGGTACTTTTTTGACAGAATGTACATAAGTGAAAAACGAACCCTATACAAAGAAGCTTATCAAACCTCTTCTAACCTGCAACAATATAAAATTCCGCATTTGAGTTGAAAATCCTTTGCTTGCAAAGCTTCTCAATGTTTGTTACGCTTTGTAGTTTGATTGGACCGTTTTCCTTCGAAAATTTGGCTGGAAAAGCAGTTACGATCAACAGGACGGTGCCACAAGTCACATTTCTTCCGAAACAACGATTTTATTGCAAACAAAATTTCTGATTGCATAATTCCACGAAATTTATTCATTACGAGTGACCATTTCAATCATGTGTTAACCACTTTATTCGTTTATGTTAAAGACGTAGTCCATACAGAGCCAATCAAGACGTTGCAGCCTTGAAAACGACAGTGTGCCAGTCATTTTGCCAAGAAATGACTGAAAATTTATGACAGTATCGAAACTTGTAAGCGTAGTCGTACTAGACATTTTCTGCTAATCTTTACTTTTTCTAATACATTCTTTCAAAACAGTATCGAGAATTAATTATTTGAAAATTCTGATTGAAACGTTTGTCAAAATTCTTGTTGTTTCTGAGTTGGCACAACTGATTTCTGTACAGAGCTAGACATTGACAGTTTCCACAAGCCTGTTTTGCGAATTTTACAATAGATTAAAATATAGATCAAACAATTTCTCCCAAATTTTGTATTGCACTTAGATTTTCGTGTACCGATCCCTGAAAATGTTACAGAAGGCGTCATCAAAAACAATTGCATATGAGTGGTAAAGTATTCAACTGAACCTAACCCAAACCTTGACTAAAATAATGTATATTGTGTATATATGCTACGGTACACCCTACCTAGGTACGTAGGTAGGTAGGGTGTATCGTGTATGTACGACAACCCTCCATCACACATAATTGCAGCCTCTCAGAGTCGATCGTAAGTAGTCTTAAAATATTGAGGTAGATTTCCACCAGAGTAGATATATGATGGAAGATTTGCCTCGCTCTGGTCGGCTATCAACATCTTCAACTGAAGTTAACATCGGTAAAATGAAAGAAATGGTATTTGAAGATCGTCATCTAAGTTTTAGAGAGATAAACAATGAACTTTGAGTGTCTCGCGACTCATTTCGTACCATTTAAAACGATTGTTTGGGCATGAAACGCGTCGCCGCTCAGCTAGTTCCAAAAAAAAGAAATTGAATCGCATAGGTCGCCGAAAACATATAAGAACAAGCCAAATCCGCCCCTCCTCATAAGACGGATTGTAATTGGAGATGAGACATGGGTTTATGAGTTTGAGATGAAAATTAGTCAAACTTCGGAATGTCGCAATAAACTTTTATGAGTCTCATGATTCAATTCGTACCATTTTGAATGATTGGTTGGGCATGAAACGCGTTGCCGCCCAAAAAGTTTCAAGAGATCAACATATTCACCTGATATGGTTTCGGCCGAATTTTTTCCTTTACCAAAACTCAAATTACCACTTCGAAGTTTTTTTTTTTTTTGAAGAACGATTCCATTAATTTTTGGACTTAAAAATCACTAAACAAAATAATAATCATGTTTTTCGGTCTTTCGTAAACCAACACATACTGATACAATTATACATAACTACTCATTACATCCAATTCAACACTAAGTTGCAGCTTTAAACAGCATGGTACATCGGTTACTCAATTTACCTCTATCAGTAGAAGATTATAATAAAAGTTAAACATCATCAAACAGATAGCCATTAATAATTCATATAATCCGGATATGATAGATCTAATCATTCGTAAAAACTGTATCAGAAAGCAATAAATGAAGTATATCCTATTCATAAAGACTATAAAATATTCAACAGTTTAACATTCTGCGGTTCTGCAAGTACAAATATTAAATCCTTTCTCGTCAAACAAAATCTTAATATAACTTTCAAAACTTCTAATAACTTAGGTAAACATATTAAAAATAATAAATCTCGTGTTGAAAAATCAAGTAAATCAGGAATCTATAAACTCAATTGCGGTTCTTGTGATAAAATTTATATCGGTAGGGCCTATAGGAGTTTTGGCATAAGAACATCTGAACATAAACGTAGCTTCGATAAAAATAAATCTGATTCAAATTATTCAAACCACCTAATAAAAGAAATTCATTCATTCAATAAAAACTTTGACATATTACATATAAAATCAAAAAGTTCAAAATTAGATCTCCTAGAAGCATTAGAAATAAATAGATACAAACATTCGGACAAGCTTTTGAATGAACAGGTAGATGTGAATTATTCACCCCTACTTAACTTGTTTAATTAGTTTTTATTACCTTTCATACTAACTGTACAATGGCTCGGTGTGGATTTTCCTGTTATTCATCCAACTTGTTCTACGATTTGTTTATAATACCATACTCTTCATTCTGTTTTTCATTCTTGATAAAGCTGCTGTGTCAGCGAAACGTCGTCGAATTTTTTCAAATAAAGTGTAGATTAAAGTTAAACCTTGTGTTTTTCATCTCATTTACTTCGAAGTTCCCGTTTTGAATCGATAGAAGACATAAAAGAAAATTCTTTGCGAGAACTGAAGTCGATTCTGGAAAATGCGTTTGAAAAATGTTTCGATGATTGGATTATTCATTGGCGTAAATGTATTATTTCTAAAGGGGCCAGCTTTGAATGGGATAGAAACAATTTTGGCAGAATGGATAACAAAAATTTTGATAATTTTCTTCAAACTCTTTGTTGCATTTCATTTCAATAAACGTAGTTCTTGTTGAAAAAGAGGCAAATCACTACATTCATAAAACATTACCTGCGTAAATATCATTGAGGAATGAAAATCATCTAAGTTTGGCACCACGAATCCAAAAACGGCGCTCTGGTTTCAACAAAAAACCATTTTTCTCTCTATGAGCTATATGAACTTTGGAAAATCGGATATTTTGAAATCATAAGCAGCAACGAGGAGGGTGGTCTCCATCAGACAAATTCTTGATAAAACAATTTCGATTCAAGGTTCCCTACCACAGTATTTTAGCTCTTATTCTTTTTTCGGGAGGGATGATTGACTAAAGTTTTGTCAACAGTTACATTCTGTCGAAAAAGTACCAGGAATTGCTCAATGAAACAACAAATATTTATTTTTCATCTCAATTTATTGTATCGCCTTCAAAGCAGGCCAATTTGGAAAAAATACATTCACATGAACGAATATTCCAATCATCAAAACATTGTTCATACGCTTATTACGGAATCGACTCGAATTCTCGCCGCGAAATCTATTTTATGACTTCTATCGATTCAAAACGAACACCGGGAAGTGGTACTTTTAGTTTTGGAAAAAGAAAAAAGTCGGCTGGAGCCATATCAGGTGAAAACGATGGTTGTTGGAAGGTATTTGTTCAGTTTTTGGTCAGAAGTTCATTCATAATGATAGCCTTGCGAGATGGTGCAAAATCCAATCCTTTTCCACAAATCTGGTATCTTTCGACGATAACGTTCAGGTTATATTCTTTAATTACCGTCTGACCTTCTGACAGTTAACATTACCTTGTCTTTTGATCGACTTTGACGTGGCTGTTTCGGTTTCGGTTCAGTTGGAAGACGCGATTCCGAAGTTTCTCGACTGGTTTGTATGTCAAACTTATAAACCCATGTCTCGTCACCAGTTACAATGCGTTTTATCAATGTGGAGTCGGAATTGACTCGTTCTAGCATGTCTTCAACGATTCAATTTTTGAATAAAATTGGTACAAATTGATTCGTGAAACACAGAAAATTCATTGTCTATCTCTCTGAAACTAGAATGACGATATTTAATTACCATTTCCTTTATTTTGTCGATGTTAAATATAGTTGAAGATGCTGATGGTCGGCCAGAGTGAGGAAAATTTTCCACCGCATTTCGGTCGCAGTTGAATACACTATATCACTCATATGTACGTGTTTTTGATATTGAGCCTTCTGTAACATTTTCAGCGATTCGGCATACGAAATTCCATTAACAATACTATACAATTCGTTATTTTTATTCATTGTATAATCGCAGAACGCGCTTGTGAGAACTGACAAAATTAAGCACTGTAAACAAACTAAATAACAGATCGCGTCTTAATCCGCGTCAGTATAGGAAAGAGTTGTGCCAACTTAGTAACAAAAAACAATATTGACCATGGTTTCAAGCAGATTTCATAAATAATTTATTTGACAGAATATACATCCGTTCTCTTTTCGAAGGTATGCCTAGAAGCATTCAAGCCGTGATAACAGCTCGTGGGGGTAACCCGCTACTGAGTGGATGTTCATTAAATAAAACACTTTTTCCATATCTATTAAAATTAAGTTGAGAAATTGTAAATGACGATTCAATATTCGAGAAAGAATCTCATTTTTGGTTTTCCCTCGTATATTCAAAATGTATTTTCACACATTAGTAATGTAAAATTCTATTCTGTGATATATCCAAAATTGAACAGTACCAAACGATAGATTAGACAGTTATGGAGTTTCAAACTGAAGGTTAATTTCTTATTGATCGAATTTTTTGCCGGTGAGTGTATTTTCCATTGTTTCTGCTACACAGCTCAAAAAAAACATTGTCAATTTCAATTAATGTACAAACTGTTGCAACATCAACCCTTTTTGCCGAATTTAGCTCTCTTTACTTCTGATTCTTTCAACACCTCAGACAATTATCTCTCGGAGAAAACGATTTTCCTCAAACGAAATAGGAATAGCTGCTGTAGAGAGGTATTTTGTAGACCTTCTAGAAAATATTTTCATGGATAGGATGCATGAACTGACAGACCGTTGGATATTGAAATTAAGGGAGATCATATTGAACAATAAAACCGTTCTAACAATTTAAATCAATTTTTTCTTTCCCTTTCCGCGGCCTTGTTGTACATCCTATTGGTTATTATATTAAGCAAATGTAGACGTTTGAATAATCCCTTTCCTACTAACTCCAATAAATTGCACGATGAGTCGTTCAAGAATTTTCACCTTTAATATTTCGAGAACTAAATTCGCCATCTACTTCCACATTGACGTAATTACAAGTTCGGCCCTGTTAAATTCAGTGATTGCCTCTATAACGTTTAAAAAAGGACGTAGGATCGAACCGCAGCAACAAATTAGCTCACGTACCAAGTCTTTTTTTATATCCGTAAGTCATTTTTCATTGAATAAGATGTACTGTTAGGCTTTATCTCTATTATCTGCGAACCAATTTTGGTGGATGGTAAAATTCTCTAGTCGTATCACACGTCTAGATATAATTACCTAATATTATTATATAGAGGTCACATACTTCAGCAATAATGGGTTCATTTTCAGTTCGACATTGCCGAAGGTGGTAAGGCATTACGAAACAATTATGCGATGTTACTAAAAAGTATCGAACTAATATTTCATTATACATTCTATCCAAAAATTACCGGGAATTGGTCTTTTCCGAAATCGACTTCAGTTCTCTTTTATGTCTTCTATCGATTCAAATCGGAAGTCGTAATTTGAGTGTTAGAAAGAGAAAAAAGTCGGTCGGAGCCGTATCTGGTAAATATGGTGGTTGTTCAATGGTATTTGTTGAGTTTTTGGTCACAAATTCATTCACAATGATCGCCTTGTAAGGGGGTCATTATTCTGATGCAAAATCCATAAGTTTCTTTTCACAAATCTTGTTTTTCTTCAATGAATCTGCTTTCTCAAGCTCAGCAATAGGTTTGAATAATATTCTTTATTTATCGTCCGATCATCTGAGACGAAATATGAGTGCAGAACACCACGATAATCAAAGAAAACAGTCAACGTTACATTGACTTTGACAGGGTTTATTCGGTTTCGGTTCAATTAGAAAGCGTTATTCCAAAGCTTGTTGGCTGGTTTGCGTGTTGAACTCAAAAACAATGCGTTTTATAATTTTGGGATCGAAATTGACTCGATCTAGCATGTCTCCATCAACCTTTATGCGATTGGATTTTCGAAAAAAATTCATGTCTTTTGAAACTTGTAGGCGGGCAACGCGTTTCATGCCCAAACAGTCGTTCAAAATGGTATGAAGCGATTCGTAAGACGCATAAAAGTTCATTGTGTATCTCTCCCAAATTTATGCAATATGTCGCAGTGGGCAAGAAAGCATGCAAACCTCAAAGAAGCTGCATACAAAAAGGGGAGTTCCCCAACACTATATACTAAGACCTCTACTTTATATCGTCTATACCAATGATTTGACGGGGTATCAAATATGATAATGAACGGTAATGGCACAGATGATCTTCTACATCAATATTTCAATCAATTCCAATGTAAAAGCACAATAAACACAGCTTCATCGATTTTCTTTCGGCAGAAACTATGAGAAAACGTTTATCAAGCACAACAACCCCGCAATAGAATCCGTGAAGGATATGCGCTTCTTGGGTCTAACCATTGGTTCCAGACTGGACTGGACCAGCCATGTTCAGCGTCTTGCTGGTTCGATAGCTGGTTGCTCTATTCCCCTTCGTTTGATCAGCTCACTGTTGAATTTTCATACTATGCAATTGTTGAGTCACAAATTCGCTATGGTGTCATCTTTTGGGGTAACTCTGGGGAGGTGCCTCGAATTTTCAAATTACAGAAGAGGTGTTTGAGGTCCATTTTGAGCTTGAGAATTACAGAAAGCTGTAGAGACAACTTCGTCAAAAACAAAATTCTAACTCTGCCCTGTATATTTATCTACGAGGCAGTTATATTTGTAAAAAATAATATGTATCTATTTGACAGAAGCAAACATAGCTACGTTACGCGAAATAAAACAAATCTGAAGTCCATGAAAAGCAACCATTCCTACCTACAGAAAAACGTCAATTTTATTAACATGAAAATCCACAATAGTCTGCCAATTCATATTCCTAATGATCGTTCAAGAATTAAAAAAATAATTCTAGAGCTTCTGCTGCATACAAGAGTTTCTGGATGCCGAAATGCTATAAATACATAAAATGCATTTTATGTTTGTAAGTTGTCACCTTCAAATTATTGAACTGTTCAATTTGTTCTGTGGTTTCACGTCTGACATGTTCTATGCTTAAGGCTTGTTTGTTATATTTATACAATATGTACATTCTGAACTAACTATATCTATCTATATATACGGTGATCCACGAAAAACCAGAATTGCTTGCATAACCTATAAGTTCCACAATTATTGAGTTAGAGCTTTCATTTTAGATTCTTTTCAATGCCAAGAGATTGTAGAATACAAAAATTGTCATCAAACTTAGTTTTCGGTACAATTCAAAATGGCCGTTTGGCTCAAAGAGACAATGATGTATATTCGTGTTGGGCGGCCATAAACAATAAAAATTCCAACTTTGGGACGATATTCGTATGTTTCAACTTCTCTACTCCTGATTGAATCTAGAAGAGAGACGATCACTATAAGATCTGTGAAGTTATGAGGGAAACAAAAATTTCAATTTGCGTTGTACTTACAAAACTGGAATTTTCTTCGCTTCAGAGTTTCAACAATTTTTCATATATTTATGAGCAATCTCTCATAATAATCAAAAAGAATTGAGTTTTTGATTCCATGGATCATATTCAATGTTCCATGAAAAAGAAAAATTCCAGCTAAATGAAAATGTAGTGTTCATTTGAGCCTGTCGGCCATTTTAAATTGAACCGAAAATGTACTGTAGTAATCCTGAAACGACCTGTATGGCGTTCTTTTACGCTACCTGTTTCATTGAAACGCGACCATAAACGGTTTATGACACTTGGGATACTTCCCAGAACCCTGGATACATCCCGTTGTGAGCTCCCAGCTTGGAGCATGCCAACGGCTGGTAACATCTCTTCTCTAGTCAAATGTCGTCTTTTCATGGTCGAATCACAAAAGTTGAATCGTTTATTTGTGCTTACAACAGAAACAAAGTGCCAACTAACTGATTTCAAACACTGAATATATGAAATAGCAACGTCGAGGTGTTTATATACATACATATTAGAAATTCATATTACAAAAGACTTAGAATTATCATTAAGAGTCATTCAACTAGTAAAAACCTTTTCAGAGCAATCAACTCCTATGCAGTTCCTATTCTTACATCTTCTTTTGGAATTATTAAATGGACTAAAACTGATCTAAATGAATTACAATGTCAAACGAGGAAAATGCTCTGTAAATATCATAAGCACCACCCAAAGTCAACTGTTCAGAGAGTTACACTACCTAGACATCTTGGAGGTCGTGGATTAACTGATTTGAATAATCTTCATAGTAAACAGATTTTCATCTACGTTCCCATTTTCATGATAAACAGAGAACGTCTAAATTACATGATATTGTTGTTGCTTCAGATTATAATCTTACACCTCTGAGCTTGACAATGCAAAAGGTAGATTTTGATGTATTTGATGATAATTCTAAAAGAGAAAGTTGGATGCAGAAGGAATTACACGGAAAGCACCCCAAAGAATTGAAAATGATTATATTGATGAAATCGCATCGAATAAATGGTTAGTATCTGGAGAATTGTTTGCTGAAACAGAAGGCTTGGCAATTGCGATCCAGGATCAGGTTGTTTTCGCAAGGAATTATAGAAAACACATCATCAAACAAAATATAGATGATTCTTGCCGTAGATGTTTCTGTTCTTCAGAAACAGTTTTCATATATTATCATCTTGCTCAGTCCTTGCTTCAACAGATTATTTAGAAAGACATAATGTCGTCGCTAATATTATTCATTTAAATCTAGGAATGAAACATGACCTAATTCCCAAAAGTAAGAAATTTCACAAATATGAACCTAAGATTATTTGTGAAAAGAGAAATATAAACTTTATTTTGATAAAACAATTCTTTGCAACAGAGCTGTAAAACACAATAAACCAGATATCATTCTTAATGATAAACAGAAACAAATAACATATATAATTGATATTGCTATACCCGACACACATAATATACAAAAAAATACAATGAAAAATTTCTAAATATATGATGCTTGGCGACGAGATTAAAAAATGTGGAAAATGAAGAAAATATTTATTCTACCGATTATTATTTCCACAACAGGTGTTATTCTAAAAATCTTCACAAAAGTATTGAGATTTTGGGTCTGAAGAAAAATTTGTTTGAACAGTTACAAAATAACAGACATCAAATCTTGTAATATTCTTCGTAGGTTTCTTTCCGAAAATAATAATGAGGTAGAGTCATAGGTTTTCTCTTTAGTTTATACTGCTCAGAATCTCATTTCATATTTTATTTAGTTGTTTATATAAATGTAATATAATCAACTGACAATTTTGTCATATTTATATTCAGAGCAGTATTCTATTCGATCGTTCACCACTTCACACAAAAGGAAACTATTAATGAGTAACATTCAGTGTTACTTGACTAAGGAATCCGTACACTAGATTTTTCCGGGAGAAAGCCTCTGACACTACTCGTTGGTACATTGATATCATTGTCTGATGATGCTATAGTATGTATATATTCTGGTAGATTGATATATTCTCATAACATTTAACGTTATCCTAATATATAATTATTCAGGATATGTTTTGATTATAATCATTGCCTGGCAATGGTATTAATAACCGGTGGTTGATTAATATTTTTCATGAAATCAGTTTGATTGCATGAACAGATATATAGAACAACAAATATATATATATATATATATATATATATATATATATATATATATATATATATATATATATAAATAGTTTACACGACAGAGTTGCTATATATATATATATATATATATATATATATATATATATATATATATATATATATATATATATATATATATATATATATATATATATATATATATATATATATATAACGTTGCACACAGGAATGGACAGTATCACTCATATGCAGTGTTTTTGATGAATTCGATTCACCGTAAGCCTTCTGTAATATTTTCAGGGATTTGCAACACGTAATTCCATTTGCAATGCAAAATTCGCAACACATTATCTGTTTGATATTTTCATCCATTGTGAAAATAGCAAAACACACTTGTGGGAACTGTCAAAATAGAGCACTACAAACAAATCAAATGTCATTTTTCTTTATTTGCTGTATTTCACATATCTGCTGAACTAAAACAACGAAAATAATTGAAAAATTCATAGTCAAACAATTCTGTCCCTCTCAAACGAAACTGAGACCTTCAGATTCACTTTCTAAGATGAATGAAAGACTGAAATCGAAAACGTGGATTCGCGGGATTCACTTGCGTTGGTATTTTTGGAGATAAATCATTTTCATGGAAGTTGCAAGAAGGTTGTAATTATAAAAATTGAGCCACGCCTCTCTATCGATGCCGTGAAATGAAATTTATGGATTGAAATTGAAAGTGTATATATTGATAAAAGTTGATAGATCGGAATCTTGTGATTAGTGAGTCTTTTTCAGATACACCTTATTGCGCTTTTAAGCGAAAGTGGAATTATATACGAACGTGGACCGCCTGTAAAAAAATGTTAAAGATCGTTTTTTCGTCTAAAACATTGAAAATTATTGGAAATTATAGTTATTCTTCATTCGTATATATTTATTAGACGAAACCGGTATGCTTGTTCGACGATTTGAATAAAGTATTATTTATGTAGGTTGTAAATGTTTTCACGAGGTGATTTCTCAAGCCATTCTATGACAAAAACTTCCCTTAATCATATACCCGCACACGCTTTGTTACAGGCTGTTGAAATCTTCAGAATTTTTCTTATGATTACTATAGTTTCTCGGATACTTAGTTCAAATTCGTGACGTAGCTCCTTTTTAAAATCTATATTATCAAATCACAATTATGAAAATCTACAGGGTGGTACTTTCTTAGAGGTTACCTGTCCTTTCTACCCCTACAACTTTTTTACAATATGTCGTGGGCAATTCAAACATTCTTTTTATAAATTTTGAATTAATATTCAATCTTTTTTAAAATTTGTATTTTCTAAATTGATCAATTTCATGTGTACGGGGAAACATAATAATCGTTCGGTGATTTATTTCAGTAGACAGCTGTCATGTTGATACTTATTATTTCCTTAAAGAGTGAACAGGAGAGTTTGAAGACAAAGGAGGATTTTCGTGATGGGGTTGATCCAATCAAATTAGCAGTTGGCGTTGATAGAGTTATGAATGGTAAAAATGGTTCAATAATTGTACAGTGTGGATCAAGAAAGGCTATAGATAAGGTGAAGATAGCTGTAGAGGAAAACATGAAGGATGAGTATAGGTGTGAGGAAACTAAAATGAAAAATCCGAGTGTGATGGTGGCTAATATCGATAATGATTTGAAGAAAGAAAATTTGTTGGAGGCGATTCGTAATCAGAATGAAATATTCACAGAGAATGATGAAATGAATCTCAAGATACTAAGAAGGTGTGGCAATGGCAAGAGTTCTTATTGTGTATTGGAGTGCAAGAATGTGGTATTTCAAAAATTTATGTATTGTGAGAGAATTGATATCGGTTTCAGTAAATATCCTGTTTTCGAAATTTTTTCATACCGAGATGTTATAAGTGTTCGGCGTTTTACCATCGAGAATCTGCTAGACCAGAATGTTATAATTGTCATAGAAATAACGTGCAATACAAAACTAAGCTCGATGTTGGGCACGATGCCCTATATGGAAAATGTCCCATTTATGAAAGATATCTGCAGCGCCTGAAGGATAAAATCAATTATAATTAGTGAATAGTATCTCTTCTAATTAAAAAAAAAAATTTTTTTCTCTTGCTGTATAGTTTTATTTTTTGTGTGCTATGAGGATTGTTCATCTAAATATTAGGTCGCTCGTTCCTTGTATGATCCATTTGAGGCAATGGGTAACTAAAAATAACGTTGATGTGGTGATTATTTCAGAAACATGGTTATCGCCAGATATACTCGACACGGATATTTTCATATTTCGCTTGGACAGAAGTGATTCTGGGGGTGGTGGGGTTTGTATATACTGTCGTGTGGCTCTGAGGGTTGTTGAAAGTATATCTTTTCAATCTGTTCATTCTGAGCAGCTCTGGTTAACATTGAAAGTAAACGGAGAAGCACTCGCATTGGGTGCTTTGTATGAGGCTGGGTTGACTTTTTCGAGGAACTAGAGGAAATGTTTGGGTAACATTCTTTTGACTCACACCTATATTATATGTGCAGGTGATTTCAATATTGATCCCTTTCAGGATACTTACCAGGCCAGATATCTTACGAACATGATGGAAACTTTTGCATTGGTGCAGCCTGTTGACGAGCCGACGAGAATAACTAAGAACTCTACTAGGAGAATTGATTTATTTCTTTGCTCTGAGAAGCTCACTATAAGTGATTGTCGAGTTACAGATTCGAACATAAAGACGGATCACCAGATGATTCATTTTAGTTTAATTGTAGATTAGGGTGTGAAGCAGCCAGAATATATGAGTTTTCGTGATTTTAAGAATTTCAGGAGGGATTTGCTTTTGCAAGATTTAGCACTCACAGATTTTACCCTATGATCAGAGATAGTAATATTGATAGCAAATGTCGATTTTTTGAAAATTAAATTCAGAAAGCATGCACCAATTAAAACAATTATTATCAAAAAACGTAAACCCCCGTGGCTTACTGACAATGTGAAGTTACTCATCTCTCATCCGATACAAATACCTTTAAAAATCGAGACCCCTAATGATTTTGATTACTATAAACGAAAGTTCACTAATACAGCCATCAGAAATGAAGAGCGTGGTTACCTTCGTTTTAAAACTGGGGCCAATACGAATCGTATATGGAAACATTTACGAGAGTTCTCAATAGGAGTGCGACAGAAGGGTTTAATTATTTAATTAATAACCGCATGACTAACTTATCCGCAACGATCAAATTTGTGGATTAAATTCACTACAGATGGGAGAGTAAGTGGTTGTGAGGTAGTGTTTCTTACTAAATCGGATTTTTGAGTTGTGGAATAAATTGCATTCAGACATTATTAACGCGCCATCTGTCAATGAGTTTAAAAACATATTTGATCTTGGTCTTCATCTCAGCAGATGCGAGAGTGAAATATTTCATTTTTTCATTTGAATACTCCTCTATGAATTTATTGGTAACCTCTTTTAAAATTGCACTTATAGAACTATAAGTACACTAATTGTAAAGGGTCGGGAGTTGAAACAATCACTGCAACTAGTTTTTAAAACTATTTATTCGGAAAATTACCATAGTATGAGCAAGCTAGACTTTACTATGTAAAATCTGAATGTAAAATCTTGTGTCGCATTCGACGCAAAAAATATTTAGATTTCCCAATCCAAAAAATTCATGACACAGCACACACGTGTGGATGTTCCTGTGAAGCTGGACATGTTCAATTGGCATGAAAACAAGACAAATGATTAATAACCAAAGTATGGGGCTCGTATTATGTAATTATTTATATAATAATAAAAATAATTCGGAGTGGTATCGATGCAACTTGACGGCTAAGAGTGTAATTGAGAATTGATAACTGATAACTGATGTTATAACTATCTGGTTTTATTTTATGTATTTCGTCTATCCGGAAAAGACATGGGCGGCCCATACGGGAACATTATATAATGCCTAATCAATTTTTCATATTGTTAGACTTGCATATTCAATTGATTTTCTATGATCTTGCTGCTCGTTGTTAAGTTTGCGATTTCAGTCTTGTAATTTTTAATTTTAGGCATCCATAAGTCGTAGACCTCTGTCTCTTATTCCAAATATAATAACAGTAATTTGTCAAGAGAAAAATCTTAAAACTTTTATTCACTGAATTGAGCTTAACTGAAATTCAAAACTCAACTTTACCGAGAATCGAAAGAAATTTTAAGCACCAAAGCAGGTTCCGAAGAATGCAACCATTGGCGTTATTTAATATACAGGGATATCCACCGGGACCGTCCGTTAAAACCTTTTTGAGTTCCAATTACAATCTCAACATGAAATTTTATACGCGGCCATAACTAGAGATTTCCAATTGAAGTGAAATATTTTCGAAGTGATACCTTTTCCGGTTATACCGGAAGTGGGTCATCACTTTGTTATTTCAAATGGCAATCTACCTTTTTTATTATACATCTAGAACCGACATTTGAGCACGGCATAAAATACCCAAGTTGTTGGCACTTATCTGTCAAAACTTTTGACAAATTTAATTATTTTTGTTATAAACTCGATTTTTGAGGAACATTTTAGAAAATTGTAGCTCGTAGATCTTTTGCACTACAGACACAATTTTGGTTGGGTGGATAGAAGAAAGATCGCGGAAATTTTTAAGCAATTTACACATGTCAAATGTTTTTTGCAATGTTTTGTATGATTTTTTTTAATTTGGCCTTTTTCAAACAGCAATAACTCAATTTTTTCAAATTGCACGTGCCAATTTTCATATCGCCATCAAATGAAACGTCAAATTTCAGATGGAATTGTATAAGCATGTACTATACCCATCTCTTATAGTTCCGAAATAATTTGGGAATATATTGAATTTCGATGATTTTGCAAGAACCAACAGAAAATGCTTTGAAATATTTGAATCAAGTAGCTGAACTGGCTACGCTCACCTGACAGGTGCCTAAAATTAATGTACTTGTCACTTCGTTCATTCGACTTTGATATTTCAACAAGAATTGTTGGTAATTTGAAGTGAAAATTTTTTAAAAACACCAGATTGATAATAAAATGGCTGATTATTCAGACGAGGATATGTTTAACCTCTATTCAATTCATGGCGAATGTCAAAAGTGGTGGATAGAACTTGCAGGAAATTCAACAACCAATTTCCAAATTTGGCTTTGTTAAGCATGCACCAATTAAAACAATTATTATCAATGAATGCACCAGCAGAGCTGAAGATCGACAGCTAAACGTAAACCCCGTGGCTTACTGACAATGTGAAGTTACTCATCTCTCCACGATAAAGCTTTAAATACCTTTAAAAATCGAGACTCCCTAATGATTTTGATTACTATAAACGAAATTTCACTAATACAGCCATCAGAAATGAAGAGCGTGGTTACCTTCGTTTTAAAACTGGGGCCAATACGAATCGTATATGGAAACATGGCCTCTGTTTTTAACGAATACTTCACTAACGTAGGTAAAAATCTAACGCAAAAAATTAACGTTAAGAACAACAAAAAAATGATCGACTCTAATGAACTTGAATATAAATTTCGATTTACTCCTACAAACATAGAAAAAGTAACAAACATAACTTTGAACTTGAAATATAGGAAAGGTAGCGGTTTTGACGCAATCTCGGCTGAAATATTGAAAACTGGAATCGATTTTTTGGTTCCGCCAATTACACATTTAGTGAATTTGATTCTACGTAAGGGTATATTTCCTAGTGCACTGAAAACTGCTGTAGTAATACCATTATATAAAGGTGGTGAAAAAACGCAATGTAGTAACTACAGACCTATATCTTTGTTGTCTAATTTGTCCAAAATTGTTGAAAAGGTTATTAAGAAGAGATTATCAGTATACATGACTAGAAACAACATTTTATCCGACTTTCAGTGTGGATTTAGGGAAGGAAGGTCGACACAGGATGCCATCGCGAAACTTACTGAAAAAATTTATAAGGCTTTCAATGACAATAAGGTATCACTGTGTGTTTTGATACGGTGGAGCATGGCATCTTGTTAGACAGTCTGAAACAAATTGGTTTTGGAGATGTTGAGTTAAATTTGATGAAATGCTACCTTAAAGACAGGAAACAACTTGTCAAATTGAATGGTGTGGTGAGTGAGTTGGCAACGCTCGAGTATGGTGTACCCCAGGGTACCGTCTTGGGGCCCATACTATTCACAATATATTTAAATGGTCTGCTGCTTATACAAACAAGCGGGGATATCATAAGTTATGCAGATGACACACTCATTTTCTATTCAGCTAAAAACTGGAGAGAATTAAAACTATTGGTAGAGTCAGATTTCTTAAACATAAAAAATGATGGCGGAACACCTTTTAACTATCAATTTCGAGAAAACTAAGTATATTCCTTTTTGTATAGATCAACGGTCTCTGCCTGATGGCTTGCCCCTCTCTATAAGCGACGAAATGTCTACAATTGAAATCCCTTGTACATATCAATGCGAGTAACTTGGAGTAATTATCGATTCTCATTTAAATTGGGATGCGCATGTAAGTAGACTGATAGTAAGACATAGGGGACTAGTAACCAAATTCAAACATCTTTCAGGGGTTATTGACGTAGATTGCCTAAAAATTGTTTATTCGGCGCTTGTTGAGTCGCAAAAGCGTTACGGAATAATTGCATGGGGTGGTGCCTATAAAAATGTCTTAAATAAGTTGGATATTCAACAAAAATGAATATTGAAAATTATATATCAGAAAGACATCACTTTTTCTTCTAAGATGTTGTATGAAATATTTGGTGTATGGGACAGCAGACAGCTGTTTTGCTCGGCCATTTTAAATCACTTAAGGAAGAATATGAAGTGTCACGAACTGATCGCACACGACTCAATACTCGATATAGTAAATTTTCACTTGTTGTTCCAAAATGGTTAAGACAATTAGTCAGAGGAGCTACTCCTTTATTGGTCCCAGAATGTTCAACAGACTGCCTTTGAATCTAAGAATTACAAAAATATCAAACAATTCAAAACAAGTTTAAAGAGATGGATAAATAATACGAATAAAGATTATATCACTAGTTTAATTGATTTGAAAAATAGCACATAGATCACAACTCAAATCATAACATTCATGAAAACATAAACATAAATGAATGAAATTTGAATGGAATATATGACCTCCTTCAGCTCTCCCATGTGCCCATATTATTATCTCAGCTAGTAGCTGGATATAATTTACCTTTCCCAGATTTAGCAATCAAAGGAACAGGCTCGATTACAATATACTTGACATAAATTTCCTAACTATCCTACATGTATTAAGAATTACAGCTTTTTGCATTTCTATATAGGTATTCTTATGCAATTCTGATTTCTTAAGGCTATCATGCAAAGTTTTGGGTATTAAACCAGTCGAGGATACGATGACAGGAACAATATCTATTTTATCGAGGTGCCACATCTGCTTGATCTCAATAGCAAGGTCTGTGTATTTGGACTTTTTCTCCTGGAACTTGTTCAGCACGTTGTTATTATTCGGTACGGCGACATCCACCAGCATTGCTGTTCTGGCTCTCTTATTATACACCACTATGTCCGGCCTATTATTCGTCACCATTCTGTCAGTGATAACAGGCCTATCGTAGTATAATCTGATAGAGTCATTTTCCAATACTGGCGCCGGCTGATACTTGTAATATGGCTGGAAGGTATTCAGAACTCCGTACTTGTGTGCAAGTTTCTGGTGGATAATGTTGCACACTTGATTATGCCTGTGAAGATACTCCGTATTGGCCAGTTGTTCGCATCCGGACCTAATATGCTGTATAGTCTCCGATCTTATATGGCATTTTCTGCACTAATCTGTTTGTAATGTTCCGTCCTTCATTATAAATTTTTTGTAATTGTTTGTAGCGATCACTTGGTCTTGGATAGCCATAAGGAATCCCTCTGTTTCTGCGAATAATTCTCCTTTCATCAACCATTTGTTGGAGGCTTCTTTGTCGATGTGTGGTTGATTAATCTCATGGTGATTTCGTCCATGCAATTCCTTTCTTGACCATTGATCTTGTTTTTCAGTATCTGATAGGAACGGTAGATTCAGCAGGTCATCTCTGGTAGCAAGATTCAGAGGTGTATACCCCTTATCAGCCAACGATACCACTCTATGGCGATCAGAAGTGAGAGCTTTTGCTGAGAAGAATTCTCTGAGATTTCTTATCTGTTCGGTGTGTAAATTGACAACATCTATTAATCCGCCTCCTCCTTCTTTCCGCTTCAAAGTTGTTCGTATCACAGACGATTTTGAATGATGATTGTTGTACTTTGTCAGCATCGTTCGGGTCTGCCTTTGAATATCATCCAGCTCTGTCTTAGTCCATCTGATTATTCCAAATGAGTAAAGCAACACTGGAATGGCGTAGGTGTTAATTGCCTTGACTAGATTCCCCGAGTTCAACATCGATTTCAGCACAGACTTCAGACGCTGACTGTATTCTGAACGAATCTTCTCCTTTGATTGTTTTTGGTCTAACAATCTGACTTGTTGGTATCCCAGATATTTGTATGTTTCGCCATCTCTCATGCACTGTATAATATCACCGTTTGGAAGTTGTGTTTCTCCATCTATGACTTTCCCTCTTTGAATGTTCAGGGTCTTACATTTTTCACTCCAGAATTACATATGAACATCTGCCGAGAACTCACTGACAGTTTTCAGCAAATCATTCAATTGCTTCTTGTTCGAAGCATATAATTTGATGTCATCCATATACAGCAGGTGGGAGATTGTATGATAATTCCTTTCTGCTTTTATCCTAAATCCGTATCCCGTTCTATTGAGCATTGAGGACAATGGGTTCATTGCTAAGCAGAACCATAGTGGACTCAAAGAGTCTCCTTGAAAAATTCCACGACGTATGGGTATCTCGTCGGTTTTAATTGATTTATTGTTCATGTTGACCTGCAGAGACGTGCGCCAGTGTGTCATTGTTGTCTTTAAGAACTCTACCAGGGCTGGGTGAATTTTGTATATCTGCAATACTTCAACAAGCCAAGAATGGGCGGTACTATCGAATGCCTTCAGATAATCGAGAAAAGCTGGATGAACATTCCGATGCCCTACGTGTGCCTGTTCAATTATCACAGAATCGATGATGAGTTGTTCCTTGCACCCGTGGTGTTTCTTTCTGCATCCTTTCTGCTCCTCTGCTAATATATTGTTGTCGTCAAGGTGTTGGTATATTCGATTGGATATGCATGAGGTGAGTATTTTTATTATTATTGTTATTATTGTTGTTTTGTATGCCCTTCTGCTTCTGATAGTGTGTAATACCACAGGTATATGAACCTTTGTGAGTAGCTATTGGATCTTTATTGTGTGGAAAATTCGATGTTATTTTATAAACCAGAATTAAATTGAGACGGAGAGTGTTTGAACAATAGGCTGTAATCATATGCAATAAAGATATATTATTATATTATTATTATTATTATTTGTTTTCTGTGTGGAGGTGTTACAAAATAAGTTTCCAAAATTCTTTCTGACAATGATTTATACCTAATTTATATCTTACGATGGCATTTTTCTAATTTGCATAAGCGACTGACGTCCAGACAGACTTCAATGAATTCCCAAATTTTCTAATTGTAATTTTTAATTTTTTTAAATAAGTTAATTTATTATGCTCTAAATAATTCTCACGGATTTTCAAGCTGCTAGAGCAACCACCAAGAGTTAACGCTTCGAAAACTACTCAATGAAAGAAATCCTTTCCAGTTTTCCCATAAACGATATGAATCACTAAACAAAAGCTTGTCGTCAGTCGGTCAGTGTAGCAGATGTTCGTGTGCGGTGACTTAAATCGATATCTACAGCAGCGATCAATAATATTATGGTGATTTTTGCGACTGAACGGCGGTAAAAACAAAATCGCTTTGTTGGTAGACGATATTTTACCGCGCTGAGTACACACAGTGGGTAGTATCATAAATCCTTCGCTGTCCGTATTATACGACAACATGTCGGTCACGTTTTAGAATTTAAAATGATTCTGTCAGATAGTTATCTTCCTTCTCGGTCAGTATCTATTGGATTTTTATTTTATTCTTTCATCGGCAATCGGTATAAATATCATTGATATTTGATACACCCCATGATTGTAGGTGAACCCCTTAACACAAATTCAAAGCAATTTTGTTATGGGAATAACAGCATAGATTCTTCTATGAAGTCAACATCACAAAAAATTGTATGGAATTTCGTTGGTACTCCTGAAGTTGTTGTGTTCTTCATGGATGTTCTAGGAAGGCAAGGAACCATTTTTTACTAAAACCAACCTAAAATTTGATTTCCGTTTGAATTCAAAATGGCCGACTTTCTCAAATATTAACAATAATGTCGTAATGAATCAACTACGTAATTCAAACACTAGATTGAACATTTCCCATCATTTTTATCATCAACTCTACATTGTTTGTATCACAAACTCAATTGACAATTTCAGGATAACATTCAGCAAATTTTTGCATTAGCAGTCAGCCCTATCAGAACAGCAACCAGCTTGACTGTCTCAGAGATGCCAAATGTCAAAAACCTCTATGAGAAAAATAATAAGACACGATTTGGGTCTTAAGTATTTTCGGAGGCACTATAATTTACAATTGACTCAAGCGGTCAAAGAGCGCAGATTCGAGAGATCAGAAATTTATTGAATAGATTCAGAACACGTAGAAAAATTGAAAATATCTGGCTCACAGACGAAAAAATTTTCAGTGTTGTCACACCAAAAAACATCCAGAAGATGTGTGTTCCGATGAACGAAATCAAGAGGAATGTACATTTAATTTTTTTGAAGAGGGAAAGACAAAAATTTTCTAGGTATGTAATGGTCTCTGTCGGTATTTCGAGGACCTTTGAATCAAATATCATTTTCATAGAACCAGGCATAAGATTAGATTCGGAAAATTATTTTCACATAATTCTCGATCATATGTTACCTACTATTGAGGCGTGAACCCCTCAGTTCACTTTCATACGGGTGAATGATTAATGTTTTTTGTATAACATGAATAAGTACAGTTGCCACCAGTTGAAAATGAACCGTTGATTGAATAGCTTTCTGGATGATTTTTATTGGTTCAAATCTTTTTTGCAATTCTACAATTTTTTCCATATTCTTGTGATAACGTTTGTCAAATAAATGAACAACCAGTATTATATCACAAAAAAACGCTACTTACTCTCAACTGGCCGTCAATGAACAGTGTTTCCCAAACTAGATGTATCTAAATTAAATCTATCTCAATTGATCTTAGGATGGAGCCAGATGTCATACCAACCACTATACTATGGATTATCTAAGGCAACGCGTAGACGATATCATCCAACCAGAACAATGGCCCCCAAATAGTCCCGATCTTAATATGTGCGACTATTTTCTGTGGGGTCATTTGGAAGAAATGGTATATGAAAATGGTATTATTTTCAATAATTGTGAGGAGTTGAGGCAAAAATGTCAAGAATGTTGGAACAATCTTGATCAAGAAGTAATTTCGAGATCTATAGAGAGCTGGAGAAAGCGGGTGCAGACCGTTGTGGATGCCAATGGAGGTCATATTCCATTCTGAGTACTAAATTCTTTTTGTTGAATGATTTTACTCATGTAATTTGTTAAACAAAATCATGTCGTATTAGTATTCTCGCAGATGTTTTTAACAGTTGGCATTTCTGAGATATTTGGGAAACAGTTATCCTATACTATGGAATGTAATCCTGATATAAATGTTAAGGATTGCCGGAAGAAATCTGACATAGCAAAAAGTATTTCAAATATAAAAGAACATCAGTGGAACACTGAATTGGGGAATTACAGGCCAATAAACTTGTTAACAAAGATTTTTGAGAGATTGCTTTCGGATCATGTGATTTCTTTTTCTAGGAAGTTCAATTCATTCAACAAAAGACAGCATGGTTTCATTTGCGATAGCACAGAAACTGCTATTTCGAACTTTGGAGAGGGAAAACATCCAGCTAGGGATGTTTCTTGACCTCTTTAGGGCGTTCACAGCATTCTTATTGTTAAGTTGGAGGCGTGTGGGCTACGAGGAAACCAGTTGAAAATTTTCAGGAGTTATTTGGAAGATAGGAGACAGATGGTCTGCATGATGGTTGATGGGCATCGTCTGAACAGAAAACGAGCATGGGTGTGCCACAAGGAAGTGTATTGGGCCCCCTTCTCTTGTTGATTTATATTAATGACCTTCTTCGCATGCTTGAGAAAACGCATAGAGGTGTAACAATTTGTGCTGATGACACCAATACAATCACTTCTTCATCTGATGTGCCTTCCTTTGTGGGTAGGGCGGGTAGCTCTTTGGGAAATGTTCAGAATTGATGCCTGAACAACCGGCTCCATTTAAATGTCCAGACAGACAGAACAAACGTTGTGATACCAGAGTCTTGTGTAGTATAAAATGTAAATATTAGTGTTGTGGTTGGTTCAAAATATGAAGTGGGTTCCACATGTAGAAACCTTAAGGGGAAGGCTATATGCTGTGGTCACACTCTTAATATACTAGGACACCACAAAGCAGTAGACGTGCTCGAATTTTCAATCCATTTTGTCCTATGGAATAATGTTCTGGGGCAACTTTGTTTCTTCAGAGAGGATATTCATATTTCAAAAACTGGCGTTGCGAACCATGTTCCATCTGCGATATAGGAAATCTTGTAGGGGTGGTTTTAGAAGTAGTGGAATTATGACAATATTAGCATTGTATATGTTTAGGTGTATCATGTTTCTTCGTCAGCATGGGGACTACTTCAGAAATTTTGGAACTACCAATAACACCAGACGTGTATCTCCTTACCTGTATCCCTTATGTTCTCTCAGCCTGACTGAGAACAATGCTCAAAATATAATCATGAGGTTGTATCACTCGCTGCTTAACACCATTCGATTGGAAACTGATATGAGGAAATTTAGAAATACACTATCATCGTTTATTGTAAATTGTGGACCATACACTATTGAGGGGTACTTTGTCTGTTGTAAGTTTTAGACGTTGTTGTCCAGATATGCTCAATTTTTGATTGACCTGTTTCATTTTATACACTCTGTGATATTAGTGTTAATTTTTGAAATAAACTTATTATTATTATTATCGTGGACTTGTTCACTATCTCAGCTGTTAACTGGATATAATTTACCTTTCCAGATTCAGGAATCAAAGGGAATAGGCTCGATTACAATCTACTTGACATATATCTTCTGACTATCCTACATGTATTGAGAATTACAGGCTTTTTGCATTTCCATATAGGTATTCTTATGCAATTCTACTTTCTTAAGGCTATCATGCAAACTTTTGGGTATTAACCCAGCCAAAGAAATTATGACAGGAACGCAAGGTCTGTGTATTTGGACTTTTTCTCCTGGAACTTGTTCAGCACGTTGTTATTATTCAGTATGGCCACATCCACCAGCACTGATGTTCTAGCTCTTGTATTATACACCACTATGCCCGGCCTATTCATTCAGCATTCTGTCAGTGATAACAGGCCAATCGTAGTATAATCTGATAGAGTGATTTTCAAATACGGGCGCCGGTTGATACTTGTAATATGGCTGGAAGGCATTCAGATGTGCGTACTTGTGTGCAAGTTTCTGATGGATAATGTTGCACACTTGATTATGCCTGTGAAGATAGTGCGTATTGGCCAGTGGTTCGCAGCCGGACGTAATATGCTGCTTATTCTTATTATTATTGTCGTGGACTTGTGCACTATCTCAGCTGTTAGCTGGATAAAATTTACTTTTCCCAGATTCAGCATACGTTGAATAAAACTCTGGCCTGTTCTTACAGCGGAAAATGACGAAGACTCTGTGCAAATTCAAACTGCAAACGTTGCCGAAATTGCAAATGGAATAGGACGAGATGGATTCGAACAGAAAACATCCAGCAAGAAAAAATTACAAAATTTTTTGAATCAAGGCCTAAGCCTGAAGATGATTATTTAATATGTTCAAAAATTTCAATTGAAATGATTTTTATATATATATTTTTCTTTTATTTTGTCCCTTGGAACGTATCCCCTATAATCCCATTTAAATTACCATTCCATATTCAGGATTTTTGTACAAGCGGCATATTTACAGAACATATACCCCGCGAATACTATACGTCATTCTCAAACTCATTCACTCTATATACAATCATTCATCCATATCGTTGGGTAGTTCCGTTATCTCTGCTCTCAGCTAATCGTAAAACTAGTGTTCTATTCAAAATAAATATTTATTGAATCAAAAATATTGGTCACTAGATCTCTTGAGGTTTTTGAACCCGAAATAATTATTTCCCGGAATTTTGGCGTGGGTGTCCGCATTATTTTTAGGCAGATAATAACACAAGATATTAGCACCTTCCAACTGTATGGTCTGACACCAATTCACCAAAATTTCGGTTAGATCATAAAAGTAAACAAATTAACATTATTGCTTTTTATGTGTTATAGCTTAACAGATTGAAATTATATAAGCGATCTTCTATTATGTCGTATATTCATTAATTCAGTTAATTAATGGAAAATGGAACGTGAATTTTCGTGAGTGACCTGATTGATGATGATGTGGATTTAAATGAATATTTACATTTTTCTTCAGGTCTTCCAAATTTCTTTTGATTCAATAACTCTCACCAAAGAAACTGAAGGAATAAATTGGAAAAAATGTTTCGAAATGCAGGGTGAATATATTGCCGAAGAAAAATTCGGAAATTCCAGGACCGGACTGAAACAACCTAATTTTCAGGCAGAACCCTATATAGAATTTTTAACTCATTCTATTTTTTTCTAGAGAAAGCACATTAAGAAGTTGAATAATCAGTAATAAAATCTCATGGCGCACCTACACATTTTTTCATTGGGAGTCCATTTTTTACAAACCTTTCATTTTCGTCCGGAAATTGTGAAAATATTTCTTGAATCGAGTTAAAACAGAAAAACACCTTTTCAATTAACGTCATTTAACTTACTGATACGTTGAATTCCTCATCAGATTCGACTAGAAAGATCTGGTTCTAAAATATGCAGGGCCGGACTCAGATTTTCTGAAAATCTGGTGTCGAAGCAGGAACGTTATCTTCCTGCTTTTTTCACTATCTTGCGAATTTGCAATATGAACAACATTTTGATGCTTTTAGACATTACATTCATCCAAATTTTCACTCCGAAAACGGGCCGATGCGTCACGGGCTAGGTAGCAAATTCATCGAAGGAGAAATCAAGATTACATCCTCCTATGATTTTATATTCACGAGACAAATGAAACTCAGGTTGAACATTATGAAACAAAAGAGACTAGGAACATTGTCGAGAGATACAGGAAAAAGGTAAATAATTGTGAAGAAATTGACAGGAATCCTGTTAAACTAACTCGAAAAAATTATACTTACGTAGAAAATGTTCAATATGTCCTCCATCAGAATCAACAAATTTTCTGACCAGAATCAAGAGGTGGTTGATGGATTCTGGTTTTCAATTGCTGACCTAAACTAAATCTCTTAGGTTAGGTTAGGTAAGATTTCCCATAAAAAATTATCAAGCGTTCAGATCTGAAGACATGGCTGGCTAAGACCTCCTCGGCCAATCCAACGACTTGAGAATCGTTTACTGGTAAGCCAGAGTAAGGTGTAGCACCATCCAGCTGAAGATAAACGCCCCTATCTCGCCCCTATCTATTTTTCGAGTTAGTTTAATAGGATTTCTATCACTTTTTTAATTTTTTATAATTATTCACTTTTTTCTATTTCTCTCAACAATTTACTGTGATTCTCGTCTTTATTGTTTCATAATTTTCAGAGTTTAACCACAATTTCATTTGCCTCGTGAAAATAGCATGGTAAATTGGAATGAATGTAAATTCTAAATGAAATTATCGTCAAAATGATTTTTTTTCCAAATTCATAAGGTAGTCGGAAAAAGCAAGAAAATGATGTTTCTTATGCTTCGACACCAGATTTTCAGAAAATCTGAGTACGATCCTGCATATTTTCGCACCAGATCTTTCTAGTGGAATCTGATTAGGAATTCAACGTATCAGTCAGTATTCAACGACGTTAATTGTAAAGGTGTTTTTCCCTTTTGACTTGATTCCAAAAATATTTTCACAATTTTCGGAATAAATAATGAAGAATTTGTGAAAAATGGAGTCTAAATAAAAAAATGTGTAGGTGTGCCATGAAATTTATTTACTTATTATTCAACTTCTTAATAAATTTATGCTTGAACTGAGAAAATGCGAATGTTTCAGTCCAGTCCTGGAATTTCCGGATTTTCTTTTTCGGCAATAGTTTTGATGCGATAAATGCCAATAATATCTTGAAAATCATTTTATTTCTTTGATTATTGAGAGTTTTAGAGGGACTGAAACTATTTGGTAATTTTCAAAAAATACCCTGTAAAGCCACCAACAAGAATCTACAGAAGTTTTCAAACCCGCATCTTAATTCGCTTCATCGAATTGCATCCACCGTAGAAGTATGTATAGTTCATTCGGAATCACCCTGTATATCGTGCTAATCCTATGTTATTATCGGAAATAATTGTAGAAATTCATCAATAATAAATCGCCAGTAATAACTGAAGAAAAATGGTTGTTAAAGAAATCAAAATTTGAACTTCCTAATCTCATCTTCAATTCAGTTATTTTCATTGCTTCTTAATCCGATATTATACCTGATGGGGCAACTAAAACGAAAAAGACTGAATAACTGCTAAAATATTCATTTCTGGACAAAACACAGAAACAGGTCAATTTTTGTCTGAAGTGTGGTTCGTCAAAAGATGAGTTATTTTCAGTGATTGCAAAATCTGTCGATTTCGAATGAACATTCACCGAAATACTGTTGTATTTTGAGGAAAAATATCTTTGAGCAATGGTGCCTTCACTACACCTCCTCAGACACCCTCAAAGGGTGTCAACCCTCAAATCTTCGAATTGATCAGTTAGTTTGAGTAATAACTCATTAGAAAGGTTTTATAATTTCTAGAATATTGTAGACTAAACTTTTGCTTCATCTGCATTGTGATGAAGATACAGGGTGAATTGATAGAGAGCGATACAGTGTTTGCGAGGTCTGCTGATTTTGGATGGAGATTCAGAACACGTTTGTTTGGTTTTCAAATAATAGAGCTTATTCATAGAATTACCTACATGTTGGTGAATAGGAAAATTGAAAAACAATTGAATTTATCATACCTGATATATTTTATAGGTCAACTCGGTATAAATCGAACAAATGTTCAAAGTGTTCGCCGTCAACTTCCAAACACAAATACAGATTTTGCTGTAAACGTTCTCGGACATTACGTAGCATTTCAGGGGTCATACGATTACACTCGACTACAACCCGTTGTCGTAAATCCACCAAGCCTGCTGGATCAGTTTTATGAATTTGATTCTTTAAGTGGCCCCATGAAAAAAATCCAAAGGTGACAAGTCTGGAGAACGTGGGCGGCCATTCTGTAGGGCCTCTTCTTCCGATCCATCGATCAGGAAATTCTCGATCTAGATATTGTCGAACAGGAAGTGAAAAATGCGGGGGGGGGGGGGGCACCATTCTGCTGAAACACACCATCCTCTTCTAAATAACTAAGATCATTTTCCAAAATTTCTGTTATGGCCTGATTGATTAGTTCTTCAAGTAGTTGAAAATAGTTGTAGATACATTTCTCCCGTTAGATTTCCTGGTCCAATCAGAGATTCCCTTAGATGCCAACCCAAACATTCAATGTTTCAGGATATTGGGTATGTACTCCACGAAATATTCTGGGATTAGAGTCCGACCAGAACCAGCAGTTACGACGATCTACAGTGCCATTCAGAAAAAAAAGTACATTCATCCGAGGAGCAAATATTTTAGAGTGGGGATTGTTCGCGATTCGCTCACTTATTATTTCACAGAATTGAACTCTGCGGTCGAAGTCAAGCTCATTCAATTCCTGGACCATCTTCTTTTTATACGGATGGAATTTGTATTGTCTGAAAACTTGTCCAATATTTCTTCGACTCACACCAATTTTACTTTCCAATTTTCTTGTACTCAGAGTGGGATCAATCTCACTTGCCCAAGTAACGCAGTTTCCATTTCCTCATTTCCTATGGGTCTTTGAAAATATCAGCTGCCTATTTACACAAGCATTATTGATGAAAATTTCACTAATTTCTACTCTTTTAGCTATTGAATAAACCATTATACTGGTATGGATGCAATTTCAATTCAAACTTACTTCAATTTTTTCCCACTCACCAACATCTAGGAAATTCTATCAATAAGATCTATTATTTGAAAACCAAACAAACGTGTTCTGAATCTCCATCCAAAATCAGCAGACCCCGCAAACACTGTATCGCTCTCTACTAATTCACCCTGTATCTTCATCACAATGCAGATGAAGCAAACATTTTGTCTACAATATTCTAGATGAGTTATTACTCAAACTAACTGATCAATTCGAAGATTTGAGGGTGTAGTGGAAGCACCACTCTTTAAGCAGTGGTGCTTCCACAACACCCCTCAAATCTTCGAATATATCATATTTTTCTTCAAAATACAACAGTATTTCGGTGAATGTTCATTCGAAATCGACAGATTTTGCTATCACTAAAAATAACTCGTCGTTTGACGAACCAGTCTATATCTTCTTTCGAATATGTCAAAAAAAAATTATTACACATTTGTGTTTAGATTTAAGAGAGCTTTCCAATGAGGTACCACTCGACCTATCTTCCCTATTCAAAAAATTGAATTTTCTGCACCCCTGCTTAAGGGGTTGTGTTAAAAGATCTCCCTCTTCAGACAAAAATTGACGTGTTTCTGCTTTTTGTCCAGAAACGAATAGTTTAGCAGTTATTGAGTCTTTTTCGTGTTAGTTGCCGCACCCGGTATGTATGTCAACTTTAGATAACGTAACACATATTCAGTGTTATATCGACGTTAATACAGCTACCTTCATATTTTATCACGTACATAAATATCCTTTTCTACCCCATGTGAAACTTGTAGAACTGATATAACCCGATATGCCTGTTTGTTTTCAATAATGGAAAAACAACATTTCAAACACAGCATCATGAAACTAGAACATGTGCGACTGAAGCTGATTAAAGCAGAACCGACTCGATTCCGCCAAACTGTTTAGAGGGTGGTCCAACTATGTCGTAGCGCCTATTCGGTTGCATCTGCAATTTGAAGCAGTGGCGTGGATTTTAAATACCCATTTGCTTCTATAAACTCACTCAATAAACTGTCACACTCAAGAATACTTATTGGTTAAAAAAAATCAATGATATAGTTGATGGATTTACATTCTGTCAAGAGAGTAACGGGATTTGATTATTTCCAAAATCTTCTTAAAACAATTTTTTTTTGCTGTTTTCTATACTATAGCGGAGTTTGAACGCGATCTGTCATCTATTTTCTTCACAGTCGGTTCCCAAAAAAGTTTTTTGTGTTTTTACAATGGATAAAAATATGGAACAAAGAATTTGTCTCAAATTTTATATTGCAGATGGGATTTCGTGTGCTGAATCGCTGAAGATACACACACTACAAAAATTGTCGCATCACTTGGTATTCTGAATTCCACAATCGATTAAGCAGGTCGATCGCAGTTTCTTTGTCAACATATGTTTCTGGACATATGAGTGGAAAAAATCTTATCTATGTAGTAACATTTGTTTCCATATGATCTCAAACACGTCTGAAACAAGAATGACTTTATTTGACTATCAGTATTCATTCAATCTCTCTTCAGTTTTCACGGTAAATTAATGCAAGTTTTCTGTGTTGCTTGTTGATTTGCGAATCTTTGAATTTATTGAAATGGCTGCTGAACATCCTGGACGTTATTTGAGTGATCATGAAGTGATAAGAATTGTTACACTTCTAGAGGAGGGGCGGAGCCAACGTTACGTGGCTAACTTGTTGAATGTTAACCAAAGCACTATTTCAAGAGCAATTAATCGGTACCACCAAACAGGAGAATATGGAAGAAGGGCCGGACAGGGAAGAAATCGGATAACAACACCAGTTAATGATCGTTTGCTTCGTTTAACTGCACTAAGAGTTCAGCACTGTACGACTAGAATGCTACAAAATGAACTATTTCATTGCAAACTATTTGGAACAGGCTTTGAGAAGAAACGAGTTGCAAGACTTCAGTTTGCGAGAAATGCAGCTAGAGTAGTTACACGAATTTCTGCAAAATGCCGAAATTGATATTTTAAGGTGGCCAGGTCAGAGTTAGTCCCGACTTGAATCCCATAGAACATGTTTGGGACAACATGGGCAGCTGAGCAAATTCAGCAACCGAAATAGGATGCCTTGTAGAACACTCCAACAACTAGAAAATCTGCTTCTTGTAATTTGAAACTCAGTGACTCAAGAGTACATCCAAAATTTGTTTGAGGGGCTTCCGAGACGTATACTGGCCCTAATTAAGGCCCAGCGAGAAAACACTCGATTTTGAAAATGATTAGTTACCATTCGATGCTAGTTGATTGGTCTCTTCGCGAATGTTTGAAGATGGTAAAATCTTTTACTTTTTCATTAACTCGAAAATTGTTGATATTTTCCATCATAAACTCATCTCTCTCAAATGATATCTTCTTATTTTACACTTCTGAAAATTACCAAGCGACTCTTGAATGACCAACCTAAAAGTTTATATAGTATTGTCGTAAAAGTAGGGTTATGCGACAATTTTTGTGGGGAGTGTATTACAGAAGGTTCAGGGTGAATGGACTATATCGAAAATACGTGCATATGGAAAAGTCTTTTAGTTCTCTATTCGAAAATATTAGACACTTTGAACACAACGAAAGTTTGTATTTCAACGAGAATTTGACAATGCCAACAATCAAATTAAATGGTCGAAATGACCTCCTCCAACATCCATACAACGATATAAACGAGTTCTCCTTCGCAACTTTTCAGTTTGTGTAGCGTAAACTCTCGATGTAAGATGGTCCCATAAGAAGAAATCTAAAGCACTCAAATCAAGGGTTCTGGCTGGCCATTCAACTGTTCCCTGCCAATCGAAATGTGCAGGAGCACCATCCTGTTGCAAATTTATCTTGTTCTCTGAAAGAGTTTCATCATTTTCCAGAATTTCTGAGAGACTGGAACTTATTAATTATTTCTACAAGTGCATCCAATTTCTGAGTCCTTTTATATATGAACGTGTGATTTTGGGTATCCCAATGTTGACGATTAAACCTATTCACTTCACCATTGAGAGTAAAGGTACTCACAAATTCTTTTCACAAAATTGCAAGAGGCGATCAGGATCATCTTCGTTTGTTTCATGAACTTGTTTCACTTTATAAGACTAAAATTTGTTATGTGTTTGTTTGGGAGTGATAGCAGAGAATTATAATTTTATCGTTGAATGGATGTCATTTTGAGAACTTATATGATTTGAAATATAGTCAAATTTTTGTTGGAACACAAAATTTTGCTTTGTTTGGACGTATAGTATAGTGGGAGTTATTAGTACGTATAGTGGTAAGGTTTGGAGAACAACCTAGAAGTGAAATACAACAATTTTTCGAATTGCATTCACACTTATTCAAATTTATATAATATCTATTCGTCCACTATAAAAATCCTTCGTACGCCAATGTCGCCACCATTTCGAACAATACTTGTAATTCGATATTTGTATTCCAACCCCCATGTCACGTCGGTTGATTAATAAATGAATGGTATTTTAGATTTACTGGCTCGTTCGCTAATGTTTGTCCTACAATGAACTGAATGTGCCATTTCGTTCAGGAAATTTAATAATATTCATTTTAATAATTCATAATACTTACTAGACGAAGTATAGGGTGTCCCATGTTGGACGTTTTATTTATGAGGAATACTGGAAATGAAGTGTTGCCATATTAAAAGAAGGCATTTTTATTGGAACACGAATCAGAAAATTGCTAGACAATGTTAATTCTACAGAAAAACTTTCCAGTCAGGACCTCAAAGCATGGAATTCAGTTGTAAGTGTTGAAAGGGGATTTTTGGGCAACCCTATGGATGAAAACTACGAAGAATTAGTTAATGAACTTCTAGATGCCGACAAATCGCTGGGTACCCGCATGTCATTCATATCCTCCATTCACATTTGTCACTTTTCCTGAAAATTTGATAGCTGTCGATGACGAACAGGGTAAAAGATTCCACCAAGAAATAAGACAATGGAAATTCGTTATCAAGGATGGTGGGATCCAGCCACGATGAGTTATCATTGCTGGTTGTTGAAAAGAAAAAAATATGACCCCTCACAAAATGCAAAACTAGAATTTGATTAGTATTTTAAGGTAATATTTGAATCTTTGTATTTTTCTTAAATGTGAAGTATGTTCAGTGGGTGTAAAAGTAAATAAAGTCAATATATACTGTTAAAAATACATAAATGATATTTTTTCGATACACATTCGATACTGTTACATTAACCCATATAACCCTGAAACTATCGTTTTTTTATAAATGGAACTTTTTTCGTGGATTCAGGCTGAAAAGGGGACTAATAGGTATAATCCACCAGTTTTTTGAATTTTCGAGTGTTGCTATTGGTCGAAACTATGCGTCCTTTTGAAATGATAATAGTACTATAGCATGCGAATATGAAATTATCGATTGATTTCAAACAAAGTCTTTATTTTCATCAAAAAAATTCTAAACACCAAATATTATGATATGACACAAAACAATCTTTTGGATGCAAACCAACATCACAATTTGCTTTATTATGGCATACTTCACATCATTGCTGTTTGTTATTATAAACAATGAGATGATCCAGTCTGTCATAACGTGAAAACTCGTGTAAATTTCTAGGAGCTTTAGAAAGTCTCTTTTTCATTCTCTTGTTAGATTCTTATAGTTCGGTTGTTATAGATCTTCTGAATTCTAGTTGGTCGATTTTTCGCCATTGTCCTTATGTAAGCGCCAAGAGTTTTGCACAGCCATGTCAATGCAATGAGCAAGTAAAGGAAAATACCATTTTTCCCCTGTTGCTAACTCTGGTGTCATCGAGATTTTGATCGCGGTCCACCCCTCCCATATTTTCATTGTAAGATTTTATCAAGCCTGGTTGATCTATATAAATATATTTCTTCTCAGATTGGGAAAACATCTTTACCCTATTTACCGGAAACACTGTTGAAGCATTTGATGCTACATTCACAACATTGTAGTCATTCTATTTGGTGATGATGATTTCGTCCAAAGTATGCTCAAAAAACCTCGATCTTCTTTTTAGTACACTTGAACAAGATAGGGGTGATGAGGGGGTTCCGTTTTCCCCCAGCGTCCCACTAGCTTTTAGGCCCCTCAATTACAATTCTTTGAGCAACGAAAGTGAGGTGAAGTGATTGTCAAAGTATAAATGAAATCCTTCAAAATGCACATTTTGGAATATATCTGCATATTGTGAAACTAGTGATGCGCCAAGACCCATATGTTTGTACTTATCTGGCAACGTACTTGGAAAGCCTTAGTATGGGTCAAAATGAACTATATAACCTAGTCGGAGAGCACCAATCCAAAAATTATATCCCCATCTGATGGGTTTTCCACGTATAAATTGCTTTCCACTGTGACGTCCAAAATATGGTATCATTGACTCGTCTATACTATGATTTTCTTCGATAGGGGCATGCTCAAAAATGTTGAGTTCAGAATGTCGAAAAGTGGTCGCATTTTCGAATATTTGTCCTTCAAATACAGGTTTGTATTATCATTGCAATGATTGTTGCTCATTACATGCTGGAATCTATCACGCAATAAAGCTTCTCATACCATTCTATTGTTGGTGTCATCCCTATTCTGCCAGAACATCTTTTTCCGTGGAAGAGGTACATAGCCACTAAGCAACAGAACTCCAATAAAACAAAGTAGCTCATTTCTTGTGACGATTCTTCTGCTGGGCGAAGGTGTTTGAAAATTGAAGAATAAGATCGATCACTTCCTCATCGAAGAATAACTGGTACGTAACAGCTGGTGAAAGATTGTTATCCGTCGATGATATTGGTGTCCATTGCGGCAGAGGCGACTTTTCCAAGTCCAAATCCTTTTCTTTCTAATCGAAAGTTTTCAGAAGTTTTGGTCTTCGTTCTATAAACTCTGAGAGAGGTTTATCATCGTCGCTATCCCAGTCATTTTCAGTTTGCATCCGAAGTTCAGCAGGAGATCTGAGTTGAGTTCCCGTTAAATTGTCCAATAGGACGGTGTTTTCATCTCCGGAGTCTTCGACTGTATCACGGTCATCATTGGCGTTCTCATGAGGAAAAATTGCTATTTCTTCTGGAACCTCATTCTCAATATGCAGATGGAAATATTCGGCGGACTCCGTTGAACTAAAATATCAGATAAAATGAAATCATACTCTACAAAAATAAAAAAATTACTTGAACATCTCGATCGATATAACTAAACTTCACTTCAACACTGGCTAATCACAAGCAAATTCTACGTCTGCAACGGTTGCGTGTCTTAACTCGTTTGAATAGATAACTTGTTTGTTATGCTATGCAGGTGGCGCCATCTAGAATCGAGTACTTCAACCGAAACGAGTTAGATTGACAACCTCAGTCCTTTTAGGACAGTAGGGCTAAATGTGTTAAATGCGGTTCTATAAATGTAACGAGAAAACTTTGCGTGCTTCAACGTTTTCAACAATTTTCATATAATTGATTAATTCATTTCAGAAAGTTCTAAACTGCATCTGATCCGTTCAAATTTCGCGGTACTCTCGCTGCTTACGGTAAAAGCCGACACGAGGGCGCCACTTTTCACTGTATCTGCTACGCCACCATAGAGTTTGTATTTCTCTTTGAGGACTGTTTGGTGGAAAATTTATTGGTGGAAACAGATCGCAGCTATCTTCTTTTGATTTCGAGTGTTACCAGATGTTCTGGGTTTTGGACAATGGCCAATATCTCGTTGGCTATCAAAGTTAGCTTGAAAATATTTTTATTTCAAGAATAAATATTAATACATGGTGTTACATAATAGTATGTCACAACTTGAGGGGGTAAATCTAGGTGCAATTTTGAGAAAAAAAATCATATAAACATAGGTCCGCAAAAGCTTCGTTACGGAGCTACAGGGTGTTGAAATTTCCGGAAAAAATTGTTTTTTCTTCTCCTGCAGTTTTTGAGATATTCAGCCCAAATTTGGAATGTAAGTTATTTTTACAGCCTCCATCACACACGTACACGTCCTAAATTTTAACTAGAATCTCCAAGGTGTTTTCTTTTCCGGAGCCATGTCTTCTTTTGCCCTTTAAAACTATTTTGTAGTACGCCACTGATCAGCATACAATTTCACTAACGCCGAATTGGTTGACATCCATTACAAGTACGGTCTGGCTGACGGAAAGGCAACACAAGTTAGGCGATTATATCAGGTGAGCTTTCCAAATCGAGTAGCACCAGGCAGGCGAACATTTTCAAATACGCACAGAAGGTTGAGGAAAACTGTTACTTTTACTGCAAATAATCGTTTAAAAGGTGGAACTCAAACTATGAGAACTCCAGATATTGAGGAAGCAGTTTTGATTGGTATTGATTTGAAACCTCATGTGAGTACAAGAAAAAATGGAAATCAGTTGAATATGTTCTAGTTTGGAGGATTTTCCACGACATTTTATTGTACCCGTTTCATATTTAACGCGTCCAAATTTTCACAATAATCATTATTTGTCTGAGGAAAACCCCATTTGATTGAAGAATCTCATCATCAAGAACAATTCTCACTAAATGTCTGGTTCGGAATAATTGAAAATTATTTGATTGGGCATTTTTTTTGCCTAACAGACTAAACGGTCCCGCTTATCGTTAATCTCTTGAAGGGGAGTTACCTTTACTGCTCGAGGATGTGCCACTTTTGGTGAGAAACATAATTTGATTCATGCATGACGGGGCACCAGCCCTTTTCAGTGGAAAAGCTAGGGAATTCTTGAATAATACATTCAACAACAGATGGATAGGTCGGGGTGGGCCAGAACCATGGCCTCCTAGGTCCCCAGACTTAACTAGTCTAGACTTTTTCTTATGGGGCTATCTCGAAAATTTAGTTTATACCAATCCAGTGAACACTGTATAAGAAATGAGAAATCGAATAATAACCTCTTGTGACACGATAAGAAATACCCCAGGAATATTTCAAAGAGTGCGTGATAATATGCGAAGAAGGAGAGAGGCCTGTATTCTTGCAGGTGGAGGACAGTTCCAGAAATTTATTTAGTTGAGTCTCAGAAGACGAGCTATCACAATAAATGCAAATTTTGGGCATACCTATGGAGAATTTAAATTTTTTTTATTTTGCGAATAATTCAATTCATATAATGCAAATTCAATAATTTTTCACTCGAAAACGGTTGAAGATAGGAAAAAATTACAGTAGTTTTGAAGAAAAACTCAATTCCGGAAATTTCAACACCCTGTAGCTCCGTAACGAAGCTTTTGCAGACCTATGTTTATATGCACTTTTTTTCTTAAAATTGCACGTAGATTTACCCCCTCAAGTTGTGACATACTATTATGTAATACCCTGTATGAAAGGATTAATCGAACCAATACAGCAGCGATATTATTCAAAACATATTTAAGGCGTAGTAGTAATAAGGTCTTTTTTTTATTGTTATTTTACTGGCCTCAGTATAGCAGACACTATTTAGCCATCATCTTATTGAGATTGAAATTATTATCAGTGAGCGTATTATCTCTTTCTCTGTATAGTATAAATAACATACATCATATAATCCTAGTTTTAATTCCTAAATAGATTCTGTATTCAACTCCAAATTGTATTTTCAGTCAAAAAAAAAAAATAATTTTTTTTATTAATTTATAAATAATGAATTCTCAAATATATCTTCCACAGTCGTTCAAAAGTTGCAAGGTATACTGTATACTTCATAATTATTAGATTTAATTATATCGTCTTAATTAATATGGCCATTCTTGAAGATCGCAATAATTTTTTCTAGCATTTGTGTTCTTTTCATTGAATATTGTTTACATGTCAAAAATAGGATAAGGATAAGGTCTGGAGTTTCAAGATGATGTCGCGCGAGGTTGCTGGTATACGGAGGAGCATTAATCTGCTCTACCAGAGTCTGACTATTGGCTCCAGCACTAGGTCCTCGTAATTTCTAGCCATGCGCACAGTATGAGGGCGCGCGTTATCGTGCATAAAAAGGAAATTTTCCCCTATGTAAGGAGCAAAAGGCACAACATGGGGCTCCAAGATTTCTGTTATATACCGATGGGCATTAAGTGATCCATTGCCAATAATCTCCAGTTCTGTTCGTACTCCCAAGCATATGCCACCCCATATCATAACTGACCCTCCACCGTATTGCTCAGTTCCTGCGAAGTTCGCTTGATTGTACCGTTCCCCTCGATGCCTCCATATTCTATCTCTACCATCCACGAAATTCACACAATATCGGCTCTCATCACTAAATAAAACTCGTCCCCACTGATTGATTGTCCATGCTACATGCTCCCTAGCAAACGCCAATCTTGCTACCCGATGGGCTCTATCGAGTCTTGGTGCTCTTGCTTGCGCGTATGATCTCAGACCAACTTCATTTAATCGTCTTCTGACTGTCCTCACACTGACGTTAATGTTATCCACTGCTTGTAAAAGGTTACGTGCCTGAACAGCAGTAAGACGAGGATTTCTTATGGTTTGATTGACGATGAAACGGTCATGTATAGCGCGGGTTGCCCGATTTCTTCCTTGTCCTCGCCTCCTCACAGACAATCCAGTTTCCCTGTAACGTCGGTAGATTCGATGGATAACCGACGTCGAGACACCCAACATGGTACCGACTGAGCGGTAGTGCGCCCTTCCTCGATCAATGTAACTGCCCTTGCTACTGAGGTTGGTGGTAAATCTCTCATTCTGAATGAAAAATACCGTTTCGAATCGTAAACAGTAAAAGAATCACAAAACACAGCAACCGATCGAATTTGTATCAAATCAAAGAATGGAAAACTCTCATTCTTTAAACAAGTGCAAATGTGGTCATTTACAAAAAAACGTGTGTTGTATTTCATATTTGATAAAAAAAGGTGTGCACATGTGTAAATGAAAAGTTTTATCAATGGTCCCAGAATTCGGTTGTGTATTTTAATACCTACCGACTGTTATCTCCTATGAATTCCTAATTTTCACCACATTAACCAAATTGTCATCAATAACTAATGCAATTCGAACATAAAAATCGCAAACGACAATTTCGACACGCCTGAGTGATAATAAGAAAATTCCAAATTGATAGACGAATTTTAATGACAATTTCTTGATTCAATGGAATTTCTCCAAAATAGTGATTTTCCACTTGAAAGTAAATATATTTTGCAAAAATAGAGATAAACATATGAAACAAGAAGGGCGTTACTGTAGGAAGATGTGTCTTGACAGACCATGATATTGTACGTTTCAACTCGGGCCACGAAATTCCACAGGGTGTTACGAATTTTTGACAAAAAAAACACTTTTAGTTTTGCCCCCGTATAAATTTTTTTTCAAATTTTTTTTATTTTCTCTTATAATTTCTACAAAGCCGAAGAGTTGATCTATAACTTGCCGAACAAATCATCTAAATCGGTTGAGAATTAGGAAAAATATCGAACTTCGAATTTGGTTAAATTTTCGAGTGTTCCGCTAATTTTGCCTCCGAGTGTAGTAATAAATAACCGATATTCCATTTATTGCATATTTTTGACTTAATAAATTTTCAATAGATAAAAAATGATGAAAATATAAAATATTTTCTATTTAAAAAATATTTTTGAATATTTATAGAAAATATATTTTTGCGGAATCGTCCATATATCGCGTTGGCTATTTAAAAATCAATATTTCAATAACAAATTCGCCATCAGCGATCCCAAATTCCCTTAAGAAATACGATTGGGTATTTTCTTATTGAATTTTTTGAGTAATAGATTGAAATATGTCAGCCATTTTGGGACCGTTATTTTGCAAATCGTTATTCTGATTAACAGAATTGTGTTTAGAGACTCAGAAAACTCTGAGAAGAGAATTTGAGATCATTTACGACACTTTCCGAATTTTGGCCAGCTTTTTGGGATTCTGCCCATTAGATCCGAAAATAAGAAAAACACCGTATTCCTTCAACCATTCCCTATACTTATTTTAAAACAACAAAATATCATAAGGAATATTAAATTTTCGTAACATCTACTCGTTTCATTATTGTAAGCAGTGTCTGTACATCGAGAATAATTAATCAGAGAAAGTGAATTATAACCGAAATGAAAAAATTGGCATTGAATGTTCGTCCTTCCGACTAATGCTGTAATGGATGATTAATCATTAACAATTTATAGGAAATGAAAACGAGAGAAATACACGTCAGATTGATTGGCACTGAGATTCATATTGGTGTTTATAAACACGGTGTCATCACCGTAACACGTTGAAATTCTCTACGGAATCAGCAGAAAGATATCTGCGGATTTTCCAGACGTTTGTAATGAGTATAATTATCATCTCTATGTGGGAATCTTTATGTGCTCTATCTCGTTCTACTCTTATTTTTTCGGTTTTGTAAACAAATAACGATAAAATTAGATTAGAGAAATGAGTGTGACAATAACGAATGGAGATAAAGATTTGCATTTTCAACAACTCAAATCACGTTTTCAAAGACGCAGCTTTTCCTTAGTCAACTTTCAATTCGTTTGTAAAACCAGAAATTACTTCTAATGACAAAACTTTCTTGCAACTGTTCAAATGGATATGAACGACCTAGAATAGTTTTTTCTGCCTATTCAGGAGTGAAAAACTCTGCTTTCTGAATATTTCCGATCGTCAGAAAAATATTTCATATCGATACAACATTCTGCCAAAACAATACCGCGACTTGATTATTGAAAAAGTTTGCTTGAAACAATTGTCAAAATTTTTGTTGTTGCTACGTTGGTACAACTGTTTTCTATACACGGAGTTCTCACGAGTGGGTTTTGCGATTTTTACAATGGATAAAAATATCGAACAAAGAATTTGTCCCAAATTTTATATTGCAAATAGAAATTCGTGTGTCGAATCGCTGAAAACGTTCAACACCAGCTGAGAGGTGATGGAATATTTACCTCGGCCATGACCATCTTCAACTGAAGTTAACATCGATAAAATGAAGGAAATGGTAGTTGAAAATCGTCATTCAAGATTGTGAGGAATAGGCAATCAACTTTCTGTGGCTCATGAATCAATTCGAACCAGTTTGAACAATTGGTTGGGAAAGAAACGCGTTGCCACTTGACTAGTCCAGATGACATGAATTGTCTTAAAAATTTGAATTGCGTAAACGTCGCTGAAGGTATGCTAGAACGAGTCAATTCTCACCCTACATTCATAAAACGCATTGTAACTGGTGATGGGACATAGTCTATGAGTTTGAAATAAGCTAGTCAGTAAGCTTCGAAATGGCGCCTTCCAACTAAATCTAAACAGAAAAAACTACGTCAAAGTAGTTCGAAGTCAATGTAATGATGACTGTTTTCTTATCGCGGAGTTATGAATGAATGAATGAATGAATAATTTATTCAGTACGTAAGGCCACAAAAGTGTACACGTCAAGTAATGAATAACAAATAACTAACATAATAATATACGAAAATACAAATAATAGGATCAAAAGGAAGATCATTAAATCAAACTTCCAGAAATTCGCTACAGTGTGATAACTCTTTGAAATCAATAGCTTTTTAACGTTCTCCTAAATGGCTCATATGCCAGAACTCTGTACCTAACGGGCAATTTGTTGAAGAGTTTTAATCCCACATAAAGTGGTGACTTTTCGAATTTGCTAGTGTGATGGAGCGTGGTTCTAAGCATATTTCCAGATCGAGTACCATAATCGTGGCTTGCCAAGTTTGTCTGCAACTCATTCAGATGTTTCTTAGTTAACGAGAGGACAGCCAACATGTAAATGCAGGGAAAAGTGAGAACTAAATTTTGCAGAAAATATGGTCTACAACTATCTGTAGGCTGTAATCCAAAAATTACCCCGCATGAGCTTTTTCTGACACCTAAACACTCTGTCGCGTCCCGCTGAGTCCCCCCATAGAAATACATTACTAGACAGATGACAGAACGCTAAGGAATAATAAATTGATAACAAAGTCCTGTGATCCAGGACATCCCTCAATCTCAGAATTGCAAAGTGAGCAGAATCGATCCTTTTGCACACTGTATCTATACAGTGTGTTCCAACGAAAATTTGACCCCCCCTATAACTCCGAAATGAGTAACATTAGCGAAAAACACCAAGACACGTCGATTTTTGTTTCGAGGGGGAGCATTTTTCGAAATAATTCGAAACTTCTCAGATCAACCCCCTACCCCCAGCAACCCTAACTTTGAAATTCATCATAGGGAATAAGGGTCGAGTGGCACCTTACTGAAAAGGTCTGTCAATTCTCCACCTTGATTTGTCATTTTTAGAATTTTAAATTAACATACAGGGTGTCCCAACCAAGGGTGAAGTTGAATTCCTGCAAATCCCAAATACTAAATGAAATAGATTTATTTTGCCATAATGCAAGCGCAGGTTTATGCTCGGTCTAGAAAAACGACCTACACTTGTGAATTTGGAGTTGGTGCAATCAATTCCCTATTTCCAGCATCCCCAACTCAAAATCATTCGATCGATAATAGGTCAAGTGGCACCTCGTTGGAAAGGTACTGCAATTTTCTCTTCGAATTTGGTATTTTCGAAATTCAGAATCATCATACAGGGTGTCCTGAAGCAGGAACATTGAAAATCCAAATAACTTTTTGAAACTGGTTCATTTCGGTATACGAGAACATGTTTGATCCGAGAATAGGACTTTCTTGTGTGGTTATAGAATTTTTGCAATCAACCCCTTCCATTCAGCATCCCCAACTTGAAAATCATACAAATAATTCAAGTGGCATATCTTCAGAAAGGTTTTTGAATTCCAGAATGATTAAAGCATTTCATTCAGTTCGGCTCTCCATACAGGATGTCGCTTTCGAAAAATTCAATATCGTCATTTGAAATTATCAACTAAAATTAATTCGAAACTGTTAAAAGTATTGGGGTACGATGTGTTGAGCATCAATTACGAAGAAATAAAGCTGATTTCTGCATTGAAAATGTTCACATTTTTTCATTTCCATCTGGCGTGCAGTCATCTGTTATTTCTCATTTTGCAATGAAATATTATTATTATTCAGATCAGTTCCTCATTATTGTTGTTGTTCGTCAGTTGAAATTAATCTGAAAATGGTTTATTCCACTGAGGAAAGGGTCGAAATTGTATCGACGTATTTTCGAAATAACAGTTGTGCCAAAGAAACGGCAAGGATATTCGATAGGAACCATCCTGAAAGAGAAAGGGAGTCAGTCACCAGTACGTTAAATATTTGGTTGACAAATTCCTAGCTACGGGTTCGGTGGCAAACAAAAACATGAAGTGGCATGTCCTGTCAGAAATGAGGCAACGGAAGTGGCAGTAGTGGGTCATCTACAAATGGAGAATACTACTTTGATCAGAAAACTATCTCGTCTGACTGGTGTATCAGCTACAACTGTCCATAGAATCGTGAAACATCACAAATTTCACCCTACAAGGTAAAATTAGTGCATGAAATAAACGAAGATGATCCAGATCGTCGTTTACAGTTTTGTGAAAATCTAAGTGAAAACCTAAACGCTAATCCAAATTTTCTGAATAACATCTGTTTTTCTGATGAAAGCACCTTTATGCTCAGTGGTGAAGTGAATAGACATAATTGTCGATATTGGGACACACAGAATCCTCATTGGTTTAGAGAGGCCCACACGCAAAGGCCTCAGAAGTTGAACGTTTGGGCAGGAATTTTGGCAATCATCTAGTTGGGCCTTTCTTTATTGAGGGTAATCTGAATGGAAATGGCTACCTACAGTTGTTAGAGGAACACATACATCCTAGATTGACAGAAATTTTACAGAACGATCCAACTCTTTCTGAGGACGAAATGCGTTTTCAACAAGACGGTGCTCCTCCGCATTATGATGCTCGGGTGCGCCAATATTTAGACGAAAATTTCCCAGGAAGGTGGATTGGTAGAAGAGGACCTGTTGAGTGGCCAGCCAGGTCACCAGATTTAAATCCCTAGATTTTTTTTGTGGGGCCATCTAAAATCTAAAGTTTATGCCACAAGACCAGAAAACCTGGAGGAGCTGCGGATGAGGATTATCACAGAATGCCGACTTTTGACTCCTGAAGTTTTCGCTAATGTGAAAGAGAGTTCGAAAATCGTCTGTATAACTGTATGGAGGAGGGCGGAGGTCATTTTGAACAATTGTTGTAATAATCAAGTTAGTTTTTGTTTTCAATTGAATACAAGTTCAATAAATCTCGTTTTCCTGTTTAGATGAGCATCCAATCAGTTTCTCCATCATCCCTCATCCTGATCCTCACGCCAGAAAACCTCGATTGCCAAACTGAAACCAATGCCTCAGCGATTCAGAAAATAGAAAAATCTTTCTGGAACTTTGCCACTCAACCTGTAATCACTTGTATGATTTTTGAGTTGGGGATGCTGAATGGAAGAGATTGATTGCAAAAATTCCATATTCACGCAAGAGAGTCTTATTCTCGAATCAAACATAAACATGTTCTCGTATTATACCGAAATGAACCAGTTTCAAAAAGTTATTTGGGTTTTCAGTGTTCCTGCTCCGGGACACCCTGTATGCTGATTCTGAATTTCGAAAATACCAAATTCGAAGAGAAAATTGAAATACCTTTCCAACGAGGTGCCACTTGACCTATTTTCGATCGAATGATTTTTGAGTTGGGGATGCTGGAAATAGGGGTTGATTGCACCAACTCCAAATTCACAAGTGTAGGTCGTTTTTCTAGACCGAGCATAAACCTGCGCTTGCATTATGCCAAAATAAATCGATTTCATTTAGTATTTGGGATTTGCAGGAATTCAACTTTACCCTCGGTTGGGACACCCTGTATGTTAATTTAAAATTCTAAAAATGACAAATCAGAATGGAGAATTGACAGACCTTTACAGTAAGGTGCCACTCGACCCTTATTCCCTATGATGAATTTCGAAATTAGGGTTGCTGGGGGTTGATCTGAGAAGTTTCGAATTATTTCGAAAAATGCTCCCCCTCGAAACAAAAATCGACGTGTCTTGGTGTTTTTCGCTAATGTTACTCATTTCGGAGTTATAGGGGGGGTCAAATTTTCGTTGGAACACACTGTATGAACATCCTAACATAGGGTTTCCTCGATGTATGGCACCAAACATTGAATTTGAGGACTAGATTGAAAATTATTACCATTCAATTAAAAAATTGCTCCTTGACTTGATCTAAGAGAGAACCTCATCACAACAGTTTTGCTCTGATTCACCACCAGTCCGTTTGATTGACACCATGTGAAGAACCGCCCCGCCACACTCTCGATTTTCGCAATAAGCTCCTCAGGAGTCTGCGCTGCTAGAGCCACTGAGGTATCATCAGCAAACATAACCATAACACTTCGGGTAACACGTTGACGAACAATAGAAAAATGAGTGTCTCCAGCACAGACCCCTGAGAAACGCTTGTGCCCACTTCATAACTCACAGAATGTGAAGTGCCCACTTCAACGTAAGATGACCTATTACTCAAATAAGATCCAAGCCAGTCCTGCATAACACTCCTGAATCCCAATGCATAACACTTAATCAGTATAACGTTGAAAAACAAAACCTCGAATGCAATTGAAAGATCGAAGAAAAATCCTTCTACTGCTAGACCCTGATCTAGATTATTGTAGACAAAGTTCATGAATTTGAGAGTTGCTGTTTCTGGTGATCTCCCAGCTCTATAACCATGGTGTGCGTCAGCCGGCAGATTATACTCTGCTAGGAAAGCCAACATTTTGTCACAAAAGACTCTCTTCATCAGATCGGTCTTGTCCCCCTTCTTGTAAATAGGTACAAGAGCTGTCATCTTGATCAGAGATGAATAAACCCCCATTGACGCAGATAAATTGATTAAAAATGCAATCGGTTCAGATATGACTTCTCCTAAAGCTTTTGATCTCCTCGAATTGATCCCGTCGGGAACAGCGCTTTTAGTGTTTTTTAAGTTTCGGAGAACAAATTTGAAATATGTGTCGTCAATTGGACTGAAGAAAAAAGTCTCTTCAAAAATTGTGCGAGATGTGCAGGTTTTTGGCCTATCATTGCCGAAATGTTCTCGAAGTTAGCACTCAGTCTTTTTTGAAAAGAAATCCGCGAAGAGATCAGCTACCTCTCGCGGCACTCTTGCCAGAAGGTAAATAAAGAACATTATATGTGCGTTATGTGGCGTTAGTGAAAGCGAAATCGTTGAAAAAGGCCAGATTTATTGAAATATTGGATATTGCACAACGATAAGGCTATCATTGTGATTGACTTTCTAACCAGAACCTCAACAAATACCATCGAACAACCACACTATTCACCTGATATGGCTCCTGCCGAGTTTTTTCTTTCCGTGGGACACAGAATCCTAATCTGTCTCTCTCAATCGATTTGTCCCATATAGCTTTAGTATAGAAAGCAGAATGTATTTCACAAATAAAACGAAATGGGACTCCCTGTACATTACACACATCTGTGCAACAACCTTCCTAATGCTTTCAAAATCCCGTAATGCGTAAATGATGTTAGCCATTGATGTGTCATACTTGTTTCATTATTTTCAACCCCACAATGCGCCACAAAGAGTGTCATCTTATAATAGGATTTTCTGCGAAAGACTAAAGGCAAGAGTGACGGTAATTGGAAACAAGATTAGGTTTCGTACTCCAAAGTTCTCTCTCTATCTTGCCGACAACAGCCAGTTGTTAATTCAGTATATAGTTGCCAATCTTATCGCAAATTCGGTAGACGGGACACAAAGGCCCAAAATTACAATGCGACATTCTGAACTAAATCGTTGGATTGAATGGAATTGTTACATCTATCTTAGGGGTCACCGAACCAAAAGCAGTGGTGTAACATTGGCATTTTTCAACCAAACGGAGTCTTAAACACGTTCGCGAGGTGTTGTCATCTCGTAGCATATTTGTTTTGGAAGATTCAAACATACAAAAAATACGACAAACAGTACCAAAGTTTGACTCGGACTTTGAATATGCAGTTAGTTGTGATAGTTGTATGTTTGTATCGTGCTCCACGTGCTGATATTTTGAAAATTAAGGACAGCCTTGTTGATTTGCTTCTTCTTTGGAAGTTTATAAAAATTCGTTTTACAGTTAAAACCGATTATAACGACATCGTTTACTACGACCGATCGGTTATTACGACCAGATCGTAAGGTCCAGCCGAATCTTTAGTAAACTATTCAATAAACATACCGCTCATAACAACACCGGATATAGCGACATATCGCTTATAACGACAAAACTTTATTGATATTCAACCAACCGTATTTAGTACCACCAAAACAAAACAATACGAACGATCTTAGATCTTATTATTAAGCATTGAAGTAATAATTAGGCGTATTATTACCTACTCTCTTTCTCCCACCTCTTCCAGGCCATTAGACCTTGCATATTTATTGTTTAGTGCGCAAACTGACTGCGTAAGTGACAGCTTAATTTATAAGTTTTGCCTTTGATAAGACTGTGTATTCATGCGTTACCATGTCTCAAAAAAAGAGGAAAGTGTTTACTATTGAAGAAAAATATCATATCATATGGACATTAGAAAATGGCGAGTTAAATAGTGATATTGCAAAGGAGTGTGGAGTTTCGCATTCTACAATATGTACGATATGGAACATGCTTTCTAAACATGGTTTGAACATCAGAGGGCAAACAACATCCCAATAAGTGGTCCAATTCTGCAACAAAACGCTAATAACTTTGCTCGTATTATGGGTAAGGAAACTTTTGAGTGTTTGTCGTCTTGGGTACAACGTTTTCGTGCTCCTTATGATATTGTGGCAGGAAAAGTTTGCGGTGAAGCGGCTGCGTTCCTGGAGGAGTGAGTGAAGAGTGGCTCTCTCATAAGTGGCCTGCGCTGTGCGAAGGATGCACACCAGAGGAAATCTTCAATGCTGATGGAACCGGATTGTTTTACAATTTAACTTAAATTCAAAGGCGAGGAATGCAAGGGCGGAAAGTTGTCCAAAACAAGAATTACATTATTGGTTGCGGCAAATAAGACTGGTTCATGCAAAAGAAAAGTTTTGGTGATAGGTTAGATAGGTTGGAAAAGCTAAAAACCGCGTTTCTTCAAAAACATTCACTCTTTGCCTTTAACTTATAAAAACAACACTAGGTTCTGGATGACATCGCAAATTTTCGAAAAATGGCTGTATAGCTGGGATGAAGAATTGAAGTCTGGAGGAAAAAACAATTCTTCTCCTAGTAGCCAATTGTTCCGCTCATCCTGTAGTCCCCAATCTTAAATGCCTAAAGCTTGTGTTTTTACCGCCCAATGTCACCTCTGTTTTAGAGCCCATGGGCCAAGGTGTAATAAAAGCTTTAAAAACACAATACAGAAAACTTCAAACTTTTAACGAAAATTAAATATCTTTGTGGGATATTGAGGGCTAATCGGAAGGGAGTTCGAAAGACGTCTGCCAAAAAATGTTACGAAAGGCTTATCAAAAACAAGTGCATATGAATGGAACAGTGCATTCAACAACGGTCGAGATATGGTTGAAGATTTACCTAGCTCTGGTCAACCATCAACATCTTCACTTAAGTTGACATCGATAAAGTGAAATGAATGGTAATTAGGCAATGAACTTTCTGTGTCTCATGAATCCATTCGTACAATTTCAAACGATTGTTTGGGCATGAAACGCGTTGGCTCCCGACAACTTCCAAAAGACCTTAATTTTCTGCAAAAATTGAATTGCGTAAAGGTCGCTGAAGAAATGCTAGAACGAGCACATGACAGAACCGCTCATTCATTAAATGAATTGAACCTGGTGATGAGACATGGGTTTATAAGTTTGACAGGTAAACCAGTTCACAGGTTTTGTAATGTCACCTTCCACATGAACTGAAACGGAAAAAACAAGTCAAAGTCGATCAGAAGTAATGTCGACTGTTTATTGCTGTGTTGTGTACTGGAAATACTTGCTAGAAGGACAGGCGGTAAATAAATAATATCACCTGAGCTGTATTAAGTGTTTGAGAGAATAAATTCCTCGAAGAAGACCAGATATGTGGAATTTGCACCACGGTAATGCACCATCTCATAATGTTATCATTGTGAATGAATTTCTGACCAAAAACTCAACAAATACCATCGAAGAACCGCCGTATTCACCTGATATGGCTCCGGTCGACTTTTTTCTTTTTCTAAAACTCAAATACTCGAGGTAGATATCGCAAGATTATATGCTGCACTGATGAGTTCTGTACCAGGACGAAACTTCCATCAAAGAATATTCAATTAGATAACGTTAATTCTATTGTAGTCTTTGTCGACGACAATCAAGGTTGATAAAGTTTGTATTCTTATTCTAGCATTCTCAATATGTACAATTTCATCAAACGATAAAACTGACTCGTTTCGAATGATTCTAAGATAATATTTGAGGTGTAAAGCAATAATCTTGTTTTAGGTTTAACATTTAATTGATATCGTTATTGATATTGATGAAATAGGTTAAAACATTTAAATTCGCAATATAAAAGAACAATGAAAGTTTCAAATCATCTATCACAGCAGGGGATTTATTTATGATGATGAGCTTAACTTTTCGAAGATTATGATTATCGAAAAATGTGGTTTAGTTAGTCGCCGGTCTCAAATTTATCATAACCTACGGGTTGCCATTTGAAAAAAAACTGTCCTCACCCAGAACGTCCAAGAATGATAAACACCAAAAAAATTAATTATTATTTAAATTTAACCTGTTTCAGTTTTTTGTAAATCGAAGAAGATAAGATAAACAAAGTCATAATATATCAATTTTTTGCCAAGAGCCTCCCATAATTTAAGTTTTTTTCATTCATTGTATGCACAGACAGATTAATATCGATTTTAGCATGCTTCAATGAATTCAGGAACATTCAAGATACTCACATTTTCTGCATCTTCTTTGTAGAAAACTAAATATTCATTTCACTTCATGTTTTCCACAGCACAATCATGCTTCTATATTGTTTCTTTCTATTTAATTTCATGAAATCAGTATTTATCACGACACTTCAGAATAAACTCGGTAAATTAATTGAAAAACTATTTTGCTACAATGAGTAACAAAATAATCAACTCTGTAAATGGCCGCGTTCAAATGACGCCGTGTACTCATTTCTGCCAACTTTAATTTAGTTCATTTTTTTCACCCTGAAACTTTTCATGTAAGAATCCAATCTTGTTCCATGCAAATAAAAGCGAACAAGAAATAGACAAAGCAGCATTCTCAGATATTTCAGGAATAGAATATATCTTTTATGTGTTCATATTCGTGATTGATCTTAGAGATAATGGCCTGAAGCACAAAAATTATTACGTACAGACAGTTTTCTTTTGAAATAAAAACAGTAAAACTATTTTTCTATCAATAGCAATTATGTATTTCAATTGGTGATCAGTTTATATCTATATTTCTTCTCTAGCGTGTTTTATAATTTAAGTGTTTTTTAGATACACTGATTTATCTCAATTCATTTGTAAATGAGCATATATGAATCACTGATTTCAGAAATTAAATTCAAAATACTCACGGTATGCACTTGAAGCAAAATTTTCAATCCACTCCAACTCCACAGCACAATAATGTTCCTTTTACTGTAGTTCATTTTCACGGATTCACTATTTCTTTAGTCACAAAATTAACTCAGCACATTAATTGAAAATCTATATTTCAACAATAAGTAACAAAAGCATTAACTTAACAGATGGCTGCGATCAAATGCGTTTACTAATTTCTGCCAACTTCAATTTAGTTCAACTTTTATACCCTACAACTTTTCCTTTGGTTGATAAGATAGAAATCTTGTACTTAACCAAGAACACTAGCATTCTGTCATGTACCGTCAAAATAAAAAGAAACGAGTTCAAGAAAATTTTTCGTATTGTCTAAGAAACTACATACTGATATGTATATTGTCAATAGTGAAAACATTCTATTTTGTGATTATGAGAAATAGGTAAAACTGTAATCTATAGAAATCCTTTCTATATTTTTGACAAGGACAGAAGAACACTGAAGATGAATACTTGTTTAGAATAACTGTCTAAATCCTTTACGCTAATTATTCTGTGCTCTCCTTGTTTAGAGCTAGAAAGACTCTATGATGATAAATCGAACTTCTTTGGTTTGGCCCTTATCTTTGAATGCATGTATCTCCAAAACGGTTGGTTTTGTCGGTAGAAACAAAAATATTATATATATGAGTTTATTAAACTCTATGAAAATGCTGAGGGAATACGTCATTTTAACAAAACAATAATCTGTAGCACTCAAGTAATACAAAATAAGCCATACATGATATTGGTTGATGAATAGAACCAGGCAATCTACCTACATTGTAAATATTGCACTATCTGATGTACAGGGTGGACAAATGACGACGTTTTAGTACTACAGCTATATTCAGTATTGTGAATAGAGAAAAATGATATTCTTTCTGTAAGGAATACATTAGCTGCAAACAGATTCAAGGTAGCTTTTTTCTTTTTCAAGATATTTGGAAATATCTAGAATTATTTAAATCAATCAAGTGTCCATATCTCGATTATTTTAAAGTTATGCAACCATGGATCTCATATTCATTCTGAAGGCACTTTTTCACGTGTATTCGGATAACGCGCGGAAATTCTTTCATCGTCTAACGATTTTTGAGTTATAAGAAAAACTTTTCTGAGTATCAACCATAGACAACTTCGATTTTGTTGAATAGGTTTTTCTGTCAAAAATATATCATATATTCACTCAATTTTTTCTTTCAGGTCGTGTTTTCATGAAAAACCGAAAATTGACCGTTTTCCCAATTTTACCTTAATACTCTATGTCAATTCACAGAATTTACTTAAAGTGATTGAAATGGCTCAAGTTCTGTGCTCCAATTATGAAAAGTCGAAAATCAGTTCTTGCAATGACAGTTCCGATGAATTTTTCAATGCTTTTTTCACCACGTATTGTGTGAATATGGTGTCGTTTGTAATAAAAGAACGACAATGCCGTACGGAAATGTTGAACCTATATCGGCCTAATGTTCATTTCGACGATTGAATATTACATCACTATTGATGTGATCCACATGAATTATTTCTTGAAACAACGGATTTTTTCCAGATTTTCACCAATTGTAAAGTCGAGTTGACGTTGTAATTCTCCTGACAACAAAAACTAGGACATTCTTATTTTATTAGGTTTGTATATATTTTTCTTGATAATACTGAGCGCCTGACACTACCTGTTGCATGTTTTCAATTAACTACTTCATATTTTCATTTCCTTGGGGCTTTGAATGAAATTCATGAAGTTTTCGTACAGCTAATCGAATATAATTTTCTGAAGATGTCGCCTTTCAAGAAGAAAAACCAATTTAGGAGTTTCTGCAGCAGCATCATCATAATTACTTTGAATATAACATTCAATCATATTAAACTTTTCAAAGTTTTATTATGGCATGCTCGCTTCGTTATTACAAACAATACTATATTCATTGAATAGTTGTAACTTTTTGAAAAAATTTAATCAATTTATTTAAATGATCATTGCTACTACTAAAGCTATTCAAATCATTTCGTTCAAATTCTTCATTCAACAAAATCAAAGATACCTATGGTTCACATTTAAAAGAAATTCAAGTTATCATTGTAACTCAAAAACATTTGACTAAGACAAATTCTGCACAATTTGATTCTACGTAAGTTGCCTATGGAATGTCAAAATTATTTTATCATAACTTCAAAAACAATAAAGATATTGGAAGAAGGGGCCATTTTCCTCAATTCACAATATTTCGCATAGCAGGACTAGAACGTCGAAATCAGTCCACCTTGTAGTACACGAAAAAAAGAATGCACATTTTTGCACAATTGTTGATAACCATCACACAAATTTTGGTCAAATGAATACTCGAAATATTGTGTGCATAAAAAGTGAAGAGAATTGTGTCATGGAAATTGTGCAATACTTTTCAACAATTTTTCTGGACTTTTGGACACACCAGGTCTGATTTCATTATTGCATTATATACTTTTACCATTTGTGCATTAAAGCACTCAATTTCTCTTGACAATTGTGCACATTGCATTCATTGTAGAGATTTTTCTGTCGTTTTCATAATAAATAATGAAATTAACTTCTCATCATCGATCACAACTTTCTTGTTAAAATTAAATCCCTTTGCAGCTTTTTATTCTTTTTGATATGGTAGAATGGTATACAGTTATAATCAGTGTTACAAATAACTACAGCATGATCAGTCATTCTACTGCAATATTTGAAGGTATTCTACATTTTTACATGTCCTCCATTCATCATTTCAGAAATGAAAGAGAATTTCGTACCGCCACTGTAGCCGACAAAATTGCCCACCCCAAGTTAATATACTCTGTTCAATACATCATCTTATTACGGTAAACGTGCAGCTTTCGTAGTATTCGTTATCTGCAGTTAAAAATAAATCATGCTGTCAGTTTGCTCTTGGTTTTGGCTGGACCCTCTGGTCTTCCCATATTCCTTCTGGCCTAATAGCTGACGATATTTAGTATTAATCTTGGCCCCCCATGATATCAGGTTAATAAATTGATATTGCTGTTTGTTGTTATCATTTTGGACCTGGATAATATATCATGGGATTATTACGTAGGCGCGGTTTTGGGTAATCACAAATGGGCAATTACTTGGCGGTAGTTTAGGAATTATTTCTCTGCGACTTGCTTAGGAATGTTGAAAATAATTATGGCCATCAAATGTGACTAGATCATCTCGGTTTTACCATCTGTGGGAAAATGACAGTTCATGTTTCATTCTCATTGCTAAAACACAAATGTGCTATCTACACTATGTACAGAAAGATAGGAAAATATATTCTCGGAGGAAGTACCTTATTACTGTACTTGATATTTGATGATAAAAGATGATGAATGATATTATGAACAATAGTTCATAATATCGGAATGAAAATATCCGGGCATCGAGGTTACACGAAAGCTTATCTTTACATTATTTATGTAATTAGTAGGATGACACAAAAAACGCAAACTAACAAAACGCTACAACTGACAGTTGAACGAAATGTTGTCTATAGTTCAATATGGTTGAAAATTTGACAATTTGAAATTTTGAAAATGAAATTATATCATCAAAATTGCTATTGCAAAAATTGTAATATTGCAAAACACCCCGCAACGGCTAAAGTTTTATCAGCCTCGAAAATCATCATCGTGAACGAATGCATAATGGCGCAAAAACGTGTATTGGAAGTAACTAACCGAACATTAAGAGATCTACTCAATGAGTCCACAAGTTTTTGAGGCGAAATAATTTAATTATCTGGCCATTTCCGCCAAACACTATTACGCTCTCACTATCGAGTGGTAGAAGAAGAAGAAAACAATTCTTCCACCTACTTCAATATCTCTTCCACACTCATTATCATGTCATGTCATTTTTTGTTCAATCAGAGGTTATAAACTATCAGAACACGTAAAAATTATTCTTTTCCATTTCGATAATTAGTGAAACAATAGTTTGCGATAGCACCTGTAATTTAAGAATGATTAGAATTCTTTTCGTCTGAAGACGGAGTAAAAAGGGCATCGTATATCACAAAAGACATTGAATTTTAGTGAACATCTTTAAAGGCCTAGAGCTGATTCGAAGCTATTCATAGAGCTAATTGAACTGGGTGAGTTTTTACTTTTAAACGAAAGGAAATGTGGTTTGTTTGTGGAATGGTATATCCCAGCATGTTCTTCTCTATCTTACACAGGTGAAAGTCCCGGAATTTGAGATCACTCTTTTGGAACTCTAGAGCTCTTACAACTCTTGAAACTTTTACAATTGTCTAACTGGCCAAGACGACACCTTTTTGTTGAAAAAAAGTTCAGGAGTCTCGAGGAGAGCCAACCAGTCGACAACCATCCAAGTATCAATTTATTATTATTTACTTGTTAGAGCCACTAGTTCAACTGAACTAATTTCAATTATTGTATATTTCACATAGTAATTTATATACTCTTTTATATAACTGTTCTTTCTTTTCCTAAGCTACCCACTAAGCAATTCTTAGCATAACTACCAAAAAAATAGAATCGATCCATCAGGTCAAAGTATAGACCGTAATAACACACAGTTTTTCTAGAATCAACTGCTGTCGACAACATAAATGCCTTTCTCATATAATCGAATCTATGGCGCTATGTCAAGAAACTGGCAACAGCTGGCAACAAACATGAGAGTTGCGTTGCTGATCAATACATCTGCTCAAGATTTCTCTTACTGCTGACTATCGGTATTGGTCGAGTACTTGAATTCATTTCTGTAATTTTGTCTCATCGAAAGACAAACCCAGTAACAAAGTATTCCGAATCATCATTACTAACCATAAAAATAATGAATGGTTGAGTGAGCGAGCAATTTTGGCGGCTAAGATAAAGATTTAGATGACTTAAACTTCATAATTTAAAATGATGTCATTGGTACACTGCGTTCATTCAAATCTGTTGACTAAGTAACAGATGAAGATGAAGCTACCAACTATCTAACTGAATTTTTAAACTGTTTGGATGTGTCTGGTTTACCGCTGCACAATTGGGCCGAAATAGGTTAATTGGAATAGGTATATTGATGTGTGTTGCTGTCAGAACTTTTTCGAGGATGAATAATGTTAAAGGCTTTTTGCAAACATTTTATTCTCGAAATACTTCTGACAGGCACATACAAGAATATCCCTCATCAACCTATTTCGGCCCAATTTCTAGAAAAATCGCAAATAAGATCCAAATCCCTAATGTAAAATTAGCCTACAAATTCACAACCAAACACTCAAAAATTAGATAATGAAGGAGTGTATAAACAAACATGTCCCAATTGTTACGGAATTTATATTGGTCAAAAAGGCAGGTCGTTTAGAATTAGATATAAGGAACATCATTCGCATTTTTGTGAAAACATAACAAATTTCACTCTGGCACAACATTGCATAGAAAACAACCATATTTTCCATCAATACCAAGCACAAAAATGTATAAAACTTAATTATCTTAAATCCCTAGATATATTCAAAGCCAAACATAATACACACAATAAATAATCAAATATTACTTAACGACCTGACCCAATGTACCCAATGTTATTCTCTGATATGTACCTGTATATAAGAAAATGGCTAATTTTGCATTTTAGTTTCAAATTCATACTAGCGGAATCTAGAAATAGCTTCAACATTGAACGAACTTTTCCATCTTAAACAAATACTAATTTCTGTGCCCAGTGAATCTAGCCATACAGTTAGCGTTTGAAAATGACAAATTTTCATAATCAATCTGTATCATAGAAAATAAGATAGATATACTTAATATGATAACAAGAAAATAAATAGAATACCAGCGGAAAAAACAGACCATGCCCGTTCCTTAATCAGTCATCTAAATTCCCATCATGCCTCTTACGATTGCGCCTAAAATTTGAGCACAGGAAATGTGACAGGGGAACCATACTATTTTGCGTATGATTCAATAAACGAGTGAAAAAACCTGTGGGAAAAACTCGTTTCCCTGTCGCTATTGCACTAGCAATAGCTTGTCTGGTTATGTTGTGATAGTATCGTGTGTATAAGAAGAGTACAAAAAATTTTTCTGCATAGCAGTTTCATTCTCTCATTCTCATCTCCATGATATCCAGGACTTCTTCACGAAGAAAAGCATGAAAAGGAGGGGTTTGTGACAGGAAAGATCTGTTACAATGGAAAAAGAAAACTAGCACTCTTATATGTCTGAACTCACTTGAATCTAAGAACTTAACAAATGCTCCTCTATTTCTCAACAGGGAACATCTCACACGCTGTTTGGGAATGAAGCCCTACGGGGCTGTAGCCTTGCCTTATCAAAGAACTTAACTAATGCTCCATTGTTTTTCAACAGGCAACATCTCATACACCAGGGGAAAAAATCCCTAAGGGGGTGCAGCCCTTGATTAATCTAAGAACTTAACTAATGCTCCGCTGATTTTCAACAGGAACATCTCATACACCATGGGAATAAAGCCCTAAGGAGGAGCAGTTCTAGCCTTATCTAAGAACTTAAATATTGCTTTGCTGAAGTTTATGAAATTATCTGAAACTGAATAAATTTCTTCAAAACCACCCGTGAAATGGTAGATAGGACAATCGAGGACTAAATGTCTTTGTTTCTTCAGCTTCAAATTACCAACAATTCTTGTTGGAATATCAGATTCGAATGAACGAACTGACAAGTACATTAATTTTAGGCACCTGTAAGGTGTGCGTAGCCAGTTCAGCTACTTGATTCAAATATTTCAAAGCATTCTCTGTTAGTTCTTGCAAAATCATCAAAATTCAATATATATCCAACTCATTTCGAACTATAAGAGATGGGTATAGTACATGCTTATACAATTCCATCTGAATTAATATTGCTGTTTGAAAAAGGCCAAATTGAAAAATCATAAAAACAACGCAATAAACATTTGACATGTGTAGACTGCTTGAAAAATTGCTTGATCCTTCTTCTATCCAGCCAAGCAAAAATTGTGTCTGTAGTGCGAAAGATCTACGAGCTACAATTTTTTTAAATGTTCGTCAAAAATCGAGTTTATAACAAAAATAATTAAATCTGTCAAAAGTTTTGACAGATAAGTGCCAACAACTTGGGTAGTTTATGCCTTGCTCAAAAGTCGGTTCTAGATGTATAATAAACAAGGTAGATTGCCATTTGAAATAACAAAGTGATGACCCACTTTCGGTATAACCGGAAATGGTATCACTTCGAAAATATTTCACTTCAATTGGAAATCGCTAGTTATGGCCGCGTATAAAATTTCAGCTTGATATTGTAATTGGAACTTGAAAAGTTTTTAACGGACGTTCCCGGTGAATATCCCTGTATATTTAACAATTTTCTATCCATGTAGAAAAGAATTTTAACGATTATAAGACGTGTGGCAAGGATAATTTTTACGACAGTAGAAGCTCTCATAGATTATACACTCGGAGGCAAAATTAGCGGAACACTCGAAAATTTAACCAAATTCGAAGTTCGATATTTTTCCTAATTCTCAACCGATTTAGATGATTTGTTCGGCAAGTCATAGATTAACTCTTCTGCTTTGTAGAAATTATAAGAGAAAACAAAAAAAATTTGAAAAAATTTTATACGGGGGCAAAACTAAAAGTGTTTTTTTGTCAAAAATTCGTAACACCCTGTGGAATTTCGTGGTCCGAGTTGAAACGTACAATATCATGGTCTGTCAAGACACATCTTCCTACAGTAACGCCCTTCTTATTTCATGCGTTTATCTCTATTTTTGCAAAATATATTTAATTTCAAGTGGAAAATCACCATTTTGGAGAAATTTCATTGAATCAAGAAATTGTCATTAAAATTCGTCTATCAATTTGGAATTTTATTATTATCACTCAGGCGTGTCGAAATTGTCGTTTGCGATTTTTATGTTCGAATTGCATTAGTTATTGATGCCAAATTGGTTAATTTGGTGAAAATTAGGAATTCATAGGAGATAACAGTCGGTAGGTATTAAAATACACAACCGAATTCTGGGACCATTGATAAAACTTTTCATTTACACATGTGCACACCTTTTTTATCAAATATGAAATACAACACACGTTTTTTTGTATATGACCACATTTGCACTTGTTTAAAGAGTGAGAGTTTTCCATTCTTTGATTTGATACAAATTCGATCGGTTGCGGTGTTTTGTGATTCTTCTACTGTTTACGATTCGAAACGGTATTTTTCATTCAGAATGAGAGATTCACCACCAACCTCAGTAGCAAGGGCAGTTACATTGATCGAGGAAGGGCGCACCTACCGCTCAGTCGGTACCATGTTGGGTGTCTCGACGTCGGTTGTCCATCGAATCTACCGACGTTACAGGGAAACTGGATTGTAACTGAGGAGGCGAGGACAAGGAAGAAATTGGGCTACCCGCGCTATACCTGACCGTTTCATCGTCAATCAAACCATAAGAAATCCTCGTCTTACTGCTGTTCAGGCACGTAACCTTTACAAGCAGTGGATAACATTAACGTCAGTGTGAGGACAGTCAGAAGACGATTAAATGTTGGTCTGAGATCATACGCGCAAGCAAGAGCACCAAGACTCGATAGAGCCCATCGGGTAGCAAGATTTGCGTTTGCTAGGGAGCATGTAGCATGGACAATCAATCACTGGAGACGAGTTTTATTTAGTGATGAGAGCCGATATTGTGTGAATTTCGTGGATGGTAGAGATAGAATATGGAGGCATCGAGGGAACGGTACAATCAATCGAACTGAGCAATACGGTGGAGGGTCAGTTATGATATAGGGAGGCATATGCTTGGGAGTACGAACAGAACTGGAGATTATTGGCAATGGATCACTTAATGCTCGGTATATAACAGAAATCTTGGAGCCCATGTTGTGCCTTTTGCTCCTTACATAGGGAAAATTTCCTTTTATGCACGATAACCCGCGCCCTCATACTGCGCGCATAGTGATAGAATATCTCAATGAAGTTGGGATCACACGAATGGACTGGCCGTCGCGGTCACCGGATTTAAACCCGATCGAACACGTTTGGGACATTCTTGGAAGAAGGGTTCGACAACGGAATCCAGGCAACGTTGAAGAGCTGACATTGGCTTTGGTGGAAGAGTGGAACAACATACCTCAACAGATGATAGACAACATCATTGGGAGTATGCAAAATCGTATGCGCGCTGTAATAAGAGCTCGGGGGGGTCATACTCGCTACTAAAATCAAATGTTTTTTCTTTGTGGGTCATCATGAACATTTTTCTCAACATGTTCATTTCATTTCACGAGTGTGTCGCCAGGATACACACCTGCTCTCAATTTTGGACAGGAATGATAATTATTATAGAGTGTCACACAAAAAAATTCAAAAATAAATGTGCAAAATCAACGATTTTTCCAGTGTACTTCGAGTTCTCCCGGAGCGTGAAATTGGCCAGTGAATTTCAAAAATTTTCATTTCGTTAGATTTCCGCTTCTCTAATTTTGATTCTATTTTTTGGCTTACCTCCGATGTTATGCACCTACGCAAGATTAAAAATAAATTCTTGAAATTTGTGACTTTTCGCTTCAAATTGGATATCTCTTGTAAAAATAGAGATAAATGCATAAAACAAGAAGGGCGTTACTGTAGGAAGATGTGTCTTGACAGACCATGATATTGCACGTTTCAACTCGGACCACGAAATTCCACAGGGTGTTACGAATTTTTGACAAAAAAAACACTTTTAGTTTTGCCCCCGTATAAAATTTTTTCAAATTTTTTTTGTTTTCTCTTATAATTTCTACAAAGCAGAAGGGTTGATCTATAACTTGCCGAATAAATCATCTAAATCGGTTGAGAATTAGGAAAAATATCGGACTTCGAATTTGGTTAAATTTTCGAGTGTTCCGCTAATTTTGCCTCCGAGTGTACATCCTCAAACATGGACTATCCGTCAGAGCAAATAGTCCCCAATTAATGTGCATTAAGATCTATAATGCGTTGCCGAGATCAATTCTTTTAGAACCCTTGACTCGTTTCTGGAAGTTGGTCAAGGAATTACATATTGAAAGAGCCTTATACTCTGTGAGTGATTTCCTATGATTTTTAATTCTATATTTATTCTTCTTTTTTTTTTGTTTCTATTTGTGTTGCTAAATTAGTATGTAAGTTTTTGACAATTTCCTATACTTGTTGTAATTAAGTCTATGGAAATAAACTACTCTATCTAACTAATTGCCGAATTAGTGAGGTGACAGAATTCCTTGGCACGTCATCAGACGAAAAGGTGGAAATAGAGCATCTTAAAGGAAAGAGCAAACAACAGAAGCCCCGCAGGGGATCGTCGCAATTTAGGTTTAAAATCTCCAAGAAGCAGAAAAAGTGATTCACCATAGACCAGCATCATTTATATAAAGTTAAGATGAAAATTTCGATGAATTTCAATCATAGACGTCTGTATTCAAGTGTCAATTAAAATTATTTCCTGTTCACGTCGCACCTGAAAAGATTATCTGTTTGTGGCTACACTAAAAACATCTTCGGAAAATGTCCGCTATTTCCGCATGTGTACCAACATTTACGACGTAAATAAATAACAACAGAACAGGCTCGACCCATCAATCTGCAGAAAGCCAAAGGGAAATGATTTATAACAGTATCTATCGTAATCGGGCGTTGAAATCTATTATTATCAGATATATTATTATATTATGGATTGTTTTATGCCTTATCGTTAAGGCGAATTCTCACAACGTAGCTCCACAGTATCATACGCAAACCAAAGTGTATCATTACTGGAAGTTATTAAACGAACAACTCCACGCATATCAATAGTTTTTATGCCGAATTATATTCAATAAACTCCCAGCTAATGTCCATATGGTGAATGATCTTTAACCGGGGTCCTGTTAGAATTTATGGCATTTTTCGAAATTGAACAGAATGCTAGAAATGGATCTATAAATGATTGATGTAACAGTGCGGTTTTGCTACTTGCAGATACTTAAACAAAGAAACACCTTTGGCTATGAAGAGGTTGACACTTAAATGTCGAATGTCAAATGAGAATACAGTCTGACAAATTCAGTTATGGGCAAATTTAAAATTGATTAAAGAACTCTTCATGCAATTCATCGCTTCGTTTTATATTTTCTAATATTAACATAAAAATACAATAAATTATACCATCTCCATTGTATTTGTGAGGTTTCTCGGTTATGAAAAGGATAGAGCGATAGGGATTTTCCAAACACCGTTCTACTTAATTTTTAAAACGATTGTCAAAATAATTTCGCAAATTTTTTCTATAATTCACCAAAGATCCACGAAGAAATAATATATGAGCGATGTCCACCCAATTTATTGGGTTCATATTGAATCTAGAACATCTATAGATCATGATCATCACCTTGACCGAACCTGGCCATCGGGGCTCTCTCGGTCAAACAGAGAGGGAATTGTTTTGTTGAGTTTAAATATTGAAGGGATTTCCAAGGATAATGCGATTATACTTAAGAATTGGCAAGCAAGAATACGGTGGAAGTGATTATGCTTCAGGAGACTCACACTGCAACGGAAGAACATCTCCGCAAAAGTGGAAATATCCCAGGTTATTTACTTTTTCATTATCTAATTAGTCTTATTTATGGCCTTGCTTGCTATGTAAAATCTTCATCATTCAATCATATTGAACTTGTACAGAATGGCATGTTGAGTGGTGTTTTCTATATTGCACTCAAATTTTTTGATGTGTTCGTCGTTAATATTTATAACCCCCTGGCGAAATCTGGCGCATCAATTTCGATATTATTTTCCCCCACCCATCTATCTATTGTTGTGACTTCAATTGCCATCACAATCAATGAGGTTGTACAGAAAACGACAGGAGTGGTATTTTATTAGTTGAATGGATGGAAACAAATGATTTTCAACTTGTATTCGATGTGAAGGCAAAGGGCACTTTTCATTCTGCCAGATGGAATCGCGACTATAATCCTGACTGAATGTCGATTTCTCCTGTTGGTTATTCCACTATCATTGAACTTGGCTTCATCAGACCATATAATTTTTTGCAGAATTGTCTCATCTTCTTGAAGCCGAAGTAATAAATTTTGACAGAAATTTAGCCGCTTGGGAAGGTCAGTTGGTTTCAATTTTTGTAGTCTGATAAAAGAATACGGGTGCATGTTATGTTTCTTAAGGATCCTTTGAATGGAAGTATAACTCAATCCAATATCCATTGATGCTGTTTTAATGGACGCATGTGGATTGGCACGAAAATACGCTAGAGTATTAATTTGATCGTCGTCGTCCTCGAGAATTGGTTTTCTTCTAGTTTCTATGTATTTTGTTCCTCCAAATTGCAGAAAATTGCTTCTAATCCTTCGAAATTTTGTTTTACTCATAGGCGCCAAATTTGGTTATTGGTTAATGAATTGCCTTCAAGTTCTATCCACCACTTTTCGATACACACAATTCTTGTTGAAATATCAAATTGGAATGAACGAAGTGACAAGTACATTAATTTTAGGCACCTGTCAGGTGAGCGTAGCCAGTTCAGCTACTTGATTCAAATACTTCAAAACATTCTCTGTTAGTTCTTGCCAAATCATCAAAATTCAATATATTCCCAAATTATTTCTGAACTATAAGAGATGGGTATAGTACATGCTGATACAATTCCATCTGAAATTTGACGCTTCATCTGATGGCGATATAAAAATTGGCACGTGCCATTTGAAAAAATTGAGTTATTGCTATTTGAAAAAGGACAAATTGAAAAAATCATACAAAACAACGCAATAAACATTTGACATGTGTAGACTGCTTAAAAAATTTCCTTGATCCTTCTTCTATCCACCCAAGCAATAATTGTGTCTGTAGTGCAAAAGATCTACGAGCTACAATTTTTTTAAATGTTCCTCAAAAATCGAGTTTATAACAAAAATAATTAAGTCTGTCAAAAGTTTTGACAGATAAGTGCCAACAACTTGGGTATTTTATGCCTTGCTCAAATGTTGGTTCTAGATGTATAATAAAAAAGGTAGATTGCCATTTGAAATAACAAAGTGATGACCCACTTCCGGTATAACTGGAAATGGTATCACTTCGAAAATATTTCACTTCAATTGGAAATCGCTAGTTATGGCCGCGTATAAAATTTCAGCTTGATATTGTAATTGGAACTCAAAAAGTTTTTAACGGATGGTCCCGGTGGATATCCCTGTATATACTTGCCACTGTTAGTAGACTTTTTTTCTGAAATGATTGCGACACGATGTTTTTCCTGGCAATCTTTTTTTGCATAATAAATTCCCTGGCAACGTGTACAGAGTTTCCCCAGCATATTGTGCCATATGATAGTAATGACTCTACACAGCCGTAGTAAAACATCTTCAAAATTGGGAAAGAACACACCCCCCGAAGGATTCTCATCTGAAAAATATCTAGTGGACAGTTGTTTACACACATAATCGATGTGTGATAGGTATGACATTGAACCATCCAGCCACAACCCAAAAAATATAAAATCATTTTTTTTCTTAACATCTCAGAGTTTGCGCTAACCAAAAGACTAAAATCAGGATTTCTTTGTGAAAAATACATAAGTTCTATCTTGGAATGATTGACAACCACTCCGTTCCTCGAACACCAGTCCGAAATCTCCTCAACACGTGCATTTGCCGACTTGGTTAACTCCGAAACCGAGCCTCCACTCAGCATCGCGGATGATTCATCTGCATATAAAGTACGGACCTGTTTCTCAATCATCGAATCGACAAAGTCATTAATGAATAAATTGAATAGAATCGGGCCAAGGATACTTCCATGTGGCACTCCAGATGAAACAGCCAAGAAACCAGAAGTAGAAATTTTACCATCCACCTCCACCTTTACCGCCTGGGTGCTACCTCCTAGGTATGATTGTAACAAGGACCAGGAGCAGCTCCTTATACCATGTTCAAAAAATTTTTCTAGGAAGAGTTTATGATTAATGGTGTCGAACGCGAACAGACACGCGGACTTCTCATTTTGATCTATAGCATCAACAATCTTGTTGTAGACTGAGAGAACTGCATCAACTGTACAACGTCCCTTGCGAAAACCGAATTGAAAAAAAACTTTTTCAAAAATTTTTAAGAAAACCGAGAGTAGGGCAACGGGGCGATAATTTCTGACCGTTCTTTTTAAAAACAGGAAAAACTAAAGCGGCCTTCAGAGGAGTCGGAAAGAGTTCTGTCTCTAAAGACTTATCTATCAAATACTTGAGTGGACCAACCAGATGCTTGGCGACATGTTGTACTTTAAAACATGGAATACCGTCCGTTCCGCCCGATCTATTGAATTTCATAGAATTAATAATGCCGAAAATTTCAGAGAAAGTCTCGGGAACACAGAAATTTTGAGCTGACCTAGACGAGCCACACAATTCCTCGACCGACTCAATGAAATACTTATTAAAAGCTTCAGCTATACCAGAAGAGTCAGTAACCTGTTCTCCCGATTCTGAAATCAATCAAGATACAGGTTGCCTGGTACCAGACTTAGCTTTGATTTATTACATGCTAGCTTGCTCGCTGATTTTTGTATAAAATAGTCATTCTCATGTTTTTTTGTGCTCAGTAATTCGTGCTTTTTCCTGAGATTATTTCATCATGTTCGATGATTTTTGAGTAGAAAATTTCTCTAAGTTTAGCCCCATGTTCTATTATATCTCTAGACGAACCCCTCTCGTGTCGAGGGAAAGGAACTTCAATGTCCAACGCATCTCTGTTAGACAGGACCCACGGTTTTACATCTCCTCTGAAATATGGGCGTTCAAGCGATTTTCAGAATCCAAAAATCGCAGTGACTTTGTGGAGATTGAACCCAGATAGCTCTGGACAGAGGACGAGCGACCTAACCTCTGCGCCATCGAGACGGAATGCGAGGTTTTGGTACCGTGTGTATATTCAGCTAATTCGTCTGGCTGTCCTCGTCCGTACTTAATGAGCCTAGAGGCTGTGCATTTTGCTCTTTTATCTTCCACATCATATCATCGGCATTGTCGGCTGATGAAATCTTATTCTGTGTAGATCTGTCGTTTTACTCAGTGAGACCCGACCTGATGTAAGCTTCTTAGCTAGTCTCTTCTCTATTCTTTCAAAGATTCTGTTTGTTGGTTTTACTTACAAAGCTTGAATTTCATCTTCCGTTAACCTCTTACCCACTTACCTTGTGTAGACTTCCATAGGCAATCTGAGGAACTCTGACCACAACCTTGTTTGCATTGAGTTCATCGCTGAAATTATTATTGCTGGCATGGACCTCTATACTCGAAATGCCTAGAAAAAAGAGATTTGAAATATTGAAATTAGGTGTGAATTTCTGTGTGTTAATAAAATGAATATTCTGAATGTGAAAGTTTACTTCTACATCATCATCCCATTCTTCAATGAAATTACTGAATACAATTATCGCTAGTGCTACTTATTACTGAACAAATAATCCTTGTAACAATATTTCAGAATTCATTGAAAAAATACGTCATTCTGGGGATTTTCTCAATGCTATACCCCAAGAATTCCTTCCATACCTATAATATTCGAGCTATTGTTGACGTAACATCACTAGATTTCATCGAAAAATAACCAATGAACATAGCCGAGAGAAAGATGAATTTTTAATTCATGCTTATGAGCAGGTCGAAATATCGACATTTCATGGAATTATAATCATAGGTTTCGTTAATTCCGATGTGATGCAATTACCGATTAATAATGATTTAGCAATTTGTTTAATCATCAATTAACAGCATGAGCTGAGCACGGTGTCTTCCGACTAGCTAGGAAGTAATTATCGTTCGATGAGTTTTTTAATGGCTGTTAACAATACAATTTTATTTACCTTTCGATAATGAATTCATACAGAATAGTACAAGATTTCGTGTTTTGTTGATTATTTTAAGAAATAGGATAAACAGAGGATGATATTGGAAATGAAGGGCGGCGTATTAAAAAGTCTCTGTTCAGTTTAATTGTCCTATAAATGAATATTTTCTCGACTTTTGTACCTACCCACCTAATTTATTATTATGATTATCATAATTGAACAATTGAATGGGTTGAGATGAGAATCTCATCATATTACATATTCCTATAAATCTACAGGGTGTTACATGATAGTATGTCACAACTTGAGGAGGTAAATCTACGTGCAATTTTAAGAAAAAAAATTCATATAAACATAGGTCTGCAAAACCTTCATAACTGAGCTACAGGGTGTTGAAATTTCCGGAAAAATTATATTTTCCTTCATAACTCCAGCAGTTTTTGAGATATTCAGTCGAAATTTGGTATGCAAGCTATTTTTACAGTCTCCGCCATTACACGTCCTGAATTTCAACTAGAATCTACAAGTCTTCTTTTGCGCAGCCATGTCTTCTTTTGGCCTTTCAAACTTTTTTGCAGTACACCATTGATCAGCTTACAATCAATTTTCGTCAATTTAGAAACTTTTTTGACACTTGTATTTATTTCGTATCTCCAACCGTTTTCTAGTGAAAAATGATTGAATGTGAATTATTTGAATTGTATGTTATTCGCTAAATAAGAAGACACCGTGCTCGAGATAAAAATTATTTAACGATTGTATGCATTCGCTGAATTGAAAGCACTTCTAACTAAAAAAATTAATAGTAGGCTTTTATTTTTTTTCATTTATTTATTTGTTTTGACAATTGCTAAAGTTGAACCAGTGTCTGCTCGAATTGTTCATTGAATTAACGATTAGTTTTAAGACTTTTGAAGTAATTGCTGTAAGAAAAAATGGCTAATTTTAGTATCGCCGAATTGGCTGATATCCATTACATGAACGTTCTGGTTGACCGAAATACAATAGCTAGGCGACTATATCAGGTGCGCTTTCCAAATCGAGTAACACCAGACAGGCGAACGTTTTCAAATATTCACAAAAGGTTCAGGAAACTGCAAATGATCATTTAAAAGATGCAACTCAAACTATGAGAACTCCAGATATTGAGGTAGCAGTTTCGAATTGTATTGATTTGAATCCTCATGTGAGTACAAGAAAAATTGGAAATCAGTTGAATATTTCACATGTTCTAGTTTGGAGGATTCCCCACGACTTTTTATTGTACCCGTTTCATATTCAACGCGTCCAAACTCTACTTCCTCGAGATTTTCTTTCAATACTGAATTTCTGCCGATGGTTCTTAAATAAAATTAGAGAAAAAATTTTCATTTTGATAGTGACATGTTCACAGACGAAGCTAACTTTTCGAGAACTGCCATCACAAAATTTTACAATGATCATTATTGGGTTGAGGAAAATCCCCATTTGATTGAAGAATCTCATCAAGAACAATTCTCACTTAATGTTTAGGTCGGAATAATTGGAAATTATTTTATTGGGCCATTTTTTTGCCTAGCAGACTAAACGGTCTCACTTATCGGCAATTTCTTGAGGAAGAGTTACCTTCATTGCTCGAGGATGTGCCACTTTTGGTGAGAAACATAATGTGGTTCATGCATGGCAGGGTACCAGCACATTTTAGTCGATAAGTTAGGAAATTCTTGAATAATATTTTCAACAACGGATGGATAGGTCAGGGTGGGCCAGAACAATGGCCTTCTAGGTCCCCAGACTTAAATAGTTTAGACTTTTTCTTATAGGGATATCTCAAAAGTTTAGTTTATACCACAATTGAGAAATCAAATAATAACCTCTTGTGACACGATAAGAAATACCCCTGGAATATTTCAAAGAGTGCGTGATAATATGCAAAGAAGGACAGGGGCCTGTATTCCTGCAGGCGAAGGACACTTCCAGCAATTTATTCAGTTTTTAATTGTTCTTTTTTTTAGTTTGATATTGAATATGTATAGGTTGGGTTAGATTAGGTTAGATGACGATCTTTCAAAATAAAAGCAAATTTTGCATATACCTATCGAATATTTCTATTATTTTTTCTTATTTAGCGAATAATATACAATTCAAATAATTTAAATCCAATAATTTTTCACTCGAAAACGGTTGGAGATACGAAAAAAATACAGATTTCAAAAAAAATTCTAAATTGAACGAAGATGACGAAAATGGATTATACTCTGATCAGTGGCGTACTGCAAACAAGTTTGAAAGGGCAAAAAGAGACATGGCCTCGGAAAAGAAAATACCTTGTGAATTTCAGTTAAAATCTAGGACGTGTAATGATGGAGGCTGTAAGAAATAGCTTGCATTCCAAATCTGGGCTGAATATCTCAAGAACTGCAGGAGTTTTGAAGAAAAAAAACAATTTTTTCTGGAAATTTCAACACCCTGTAGCTCTGTTACGAAGCTTTTGTAGATCTATGTTTATATGAACTATTTTTTCTTAAAATTGCACGTAGATTTACCCCCTCAAGCTGTGACATACTATTATGTAACACCCTGTGTACAGGGTATCCCAAGATGAGTGGCCTATTAGACGTTTATGGAGAACTAATAATGCTATCGTTCTGAAATTTTAATAGTTGATTCAGCTGGTCCAAAACTCTATTTCTAAAATATTTTTACCTCGATGGCACTTCCAGTATTACCGGAAGTGCTTATTAACTTTGTTATTTTATATAGAATAGCCTGTATATTGATAACTGGTTCGATAACACTTGTCATTCTAATTACAAAAACACCTAACACTTAGGTAAAGCCTGTTACGTTCATGAAATATCCTAGTTTTGCTTAAAGATTATATCGATTTTTGCTTTTTGGAAAAATTGATATATTTCGAGAACGTGAGCTACGAAAACAATGAAAGGTGTTTTGGGAACAAACATAAGTCATATCCGACTGAATCTCAGTCAGTATTCAGAGTGCTCCCTTTCCTTCCTCACATTTTGAAACGAAGAAACATCGAAAACTACGATTTTTCAAATTGTAACCCAAATTTTTACCTCAATTCATTAGATTCGCCGTAAAAAACTGAATGAACTTCTCCATACATACCAGAGATTTCAAGTTTTCAAGTTATGGCGAAAAAACGAATTTTACGTACCTACCTAAAGTTGGTTTAGATTCCTGCACGTGCATAAACAGTTCCCAGAGCATTAACAACTGTTCTTTCATCATTGGATAGTTGATAAATTAATAGAAAAAAAAAATGCGAAACTGGAGTTGTCGAATTTCTAGAATCAAATTGAAAAATATCGAAACGTTTGAAACTCTATTTTCCTAAATTTCATAATAATTGTTCGAAGTGATGACCATTGACATTGAGACATAGTTCTACTTGACGCATAACATCCTATAATATGGCTCGCTCCAGTTCCTGCAACTGCATGAAAGCATTCTGCAGTCTATTATGCAAAACATATCTTGAAGTCACATGTTCAGAATAAATTTTATCTTTTAGCGTTCCCCAAAGATAAAAATACATAGGCATTAGGTCAGGTGACCTAAGAGGCCACGGACCGTTCATCTATATTAACACATATCAGTTAAAATTCATTTGTGCGATAAGCTGACGCTGCATCGAGTTGGTACCAACAAAGCCTTGATTCAGCTACTGATAAAGTGTCAACGAAGTCACTTACCGTCCACAAAATCTCCATGTTAAGTTCACCATTTAAGTTTTCATCATACACAAAATACGCACAGTTCGATTCGAAGCTGTGGATCGCCAGCGTGTAGAGTTTGGATCAATGAAAATTGATGAGTGCAGTTTACGTTTTTTCAGAATTCTCTGAAATCTACTATGAGGAGAATCAGATCATGTTCTGCTATTGCCAATGATGCACGTGCATCAACATCAAAATAAGCTGGAACGGCAATTTCATTGTCTTCATTGTTGACTACAGGCGATGAAAATGTTGTCTTATTGTGAATCTTTTCAGTACAACGAAAACTTGCAACGTATCTCCTAAATTTTGTAGCTGTCATATATGGCATATTTGGATATAATTCGCTAAATCTCCTACAAGTTCTACTCACATTCCGTCTCTCATCCCCAAGGAGCCTGTCTATGCTCTGGGATATGTCTATGCACGTGTACAAATCTAAGCCTCCTTTGCGAACTTCAGGTAGGTACGTAAAATTCGTTTTTTCGCCATAACTTGAAAACTTGAAATCTCAGGTACAGGGTATGTATGGGGAACTTTATTCAGTTTATTACTAAAAATCTGATGAAGTAAGAAAAATATGGGTTACGATTTGAAAAAACGTAGGTTTCGATGTTTCTTCGTTTCGAAATGTGGCGAAAAAAAGAGCACTCTGTGAACTGACTGAGATTAAGTCGGATATGAGTTATGTCACGCATGGTTTCTTGTTTGCAAAACACCTTTCATTATTCTGATAGCTCACGCCGTTCTCGATATATATCAGTTTTTTAAAAAACCAAAAAATTGTCAAGTAAAACTAGGATATTTCATGAACGAAACGAGCTAGACCTATATGTTAGGTGTTTTTGTAGTTGGAATAACAACTGTTATTGAATTAGTCATCAATATACTGGGTGTTCTATATTAAATAACAAAGTTGGCATGTACTTCGGGTATACACTGAAATGCAATTGAGGTGAAAATATTTTAGAAATAGAGTTTCGGACTAGCTGATCAACTGTCAAAATTTCTGAACAATAGCGTTATTAGTTCTCCATGAACGTCTAATAGGCCACTCAACTTGGGATACCCTGTATGATTGAAAAAAAAGTGTGCATCTACAGCAGCAAAATAACATCCAAAATGAGGAAAAACCATCGAGTTCATTAAGAGAAAAAATAATGAAGATGAATTTCACATTTTTGTAAGTGTGAACTGCAGTTTAGAAATTAAAACGAGTGACTGCTTGAAGGTTGACACCGACGCTACAAGAACAGAGCAAAGCCGAACTGTTCCACCTGTCTAAAACTCCGTTTATTCAAGACACGAAATTTCTCATTTTTCAGTTCAAACGAATGTGCTTGCAGACGAAGGTCGAAATTAAGCGTAAAAATGGATTTGCAATCATCAAGATCTCCGCACAGAATTCGATAGGTATAAGTTAGATCACCCTGCACAAACCTCTTGGCTAGGCTATCTAGACCTGCGATGCGAAGTCGTTTCTCGTATATTGGACAAACAGCAACATTCAATAGAATGGTCCGAGCCTAGTCGCCCAGCGTTAGACCAACTTCTTGTCGTCACAACAGGTTTTGGTCTCTTGGAAGTCTAGCGTGCCATACTCCGCCACCAAATCCACCAAAGATCTTACATAAGTTTGGTACAAAGGCCAAATTCACCATCAGAACACTTCATCGGCTATGAGTGAGGCCATGTTCAAAAACCATCTTCAGAATGTACAATTTCGCTTTTGCTTTCCTAAACACCTCGGATATGGGGGACCATTGACAAGATTCCAATAATATAGAAGCAACTGTTTTTCTCGAATGGAAAAAACAAAATTCTTTGTGTTAATGAATCCTCTTGAAAAATTTCACACTCTGAAATTAGTCATTATGAATGGAAAATTAGAATATTTTGCATATCAAGTTTGACTCTTCTATCGTTTACCTATAAAAACTCAACTTTCGAAAAATAATTCCATTTTCATATGATAAGAATATAAATGCGAAAGTGTCTAGAGTCGAAAATTGAGTTTTCTATAGGTAAAAAAATCCGATAGATGAGTCAAACTTGATATGCAAAATATTTAATTTTCCATTCATAATGACTAATTCGAGTGTGAAAATTTTCAAGAGGATTCATTAACACAAAAGAATTTTCTCCACAAAACAGTTGCTTTATTATTGGAATTGCGTAAAATGTTGTGGTTGGAAATATTTGATACCCTGTAGCATAGTCATTTGAATAATGATAAATAATCTAGGTGAGTAGCAATTCAGGTGTTGATAATTCTCGGAATTTCATGAACTTCATAGAATTTCAGACCATTTATGGAAAACTTTTCAGCCCGGTTGATTTTTCTGTGAATGAATAAATCAAAGATGCTTGGGTACTTCAACCTATTTACAAAGAGGATTCATTTTTCCGAATTTTAATCCTTCCCAGCGCATACTACTTCCTTGGAGTGTTTTTATCCCTTAATAGAGAAGAAGGAACAAGCGAGAAATTATTTTAAAAATAACTGAATTGGGACGAACGAAATTTCACTTGTTAGTCATTAATTTTGTTCATAAGAAATCCAAAACATCTTATCATGTATAACATCCTAATACACAGTTTTTGCCTAGTTATGTACCGGAATTAGTACAAAATTTCGTGAAACAGGATAAGAGTAGACGAAAACGCTAAAAACGCTGTAACAAATGAACCTGCAGAAGTCATAAATTTGGGACATACTCCAATTAATACCACACTGATAGATAGATAATTTATTCACTCTAATTTGTAAATATTACAATAAATAACAAGCTATGCCTAAGGGTAGAACATATCGAAGAACAGTAAACAATCACATCATAAATGGTTTGAACTCAAAATCGAAGGAAGAAGAAAGTCAACTTACTGGAATTAAATAAATAAATATGTATCAAGACTAGAGTAAGAATAATGTGGACTGATTATTATATATTTTATCAGTGATTTTCAGTTTTAGTTAAATTTGGCAATCAGGAAATCTCATATGCTGTAGGGGGCTGTTTCTACTAGTAGTTTATGTATATTTTTTCGGAAGTGCTGGTTGCTCATCACGTACTGTAGGTCCTAATTTCTTCATCATTTTTATTATCATGGTATGCGTTCTTCTGTAGGTAAGTACGAGTAAATTAAGTTCTCTTTATCACGGGTCATATAATCATGTTCATTTTTATGGAAAAGATCAGAATTGCTACTTACGAACATGATAGCTTCATATATGTATAAGGAAGGTAGTGTAAGAAGGTTGTTTTTGATGAAATGATTCTAATGGCTTTCAGTGCTTTTCAAGTTCAATGTCGATCTTTAGCATCTTTTTTGGAATTTGTAGATACAATACGTCTCATTAATATTTCCCCAGAAAATAATTTCGTATCTTATGTAGGATTCCACGTTTGCTGGATAACACGTTTGGAGTTTAACATGTAATCTGAACATTCTGAGGGCATACAAATATGCCGCCAGTGAATCTGCAAGACATTGTAGATGACTGGCCTAGTCAAGCCTAGAATCGATGGTCACACCCAGAAAACATATGTATCTTCAACAGATTCAATAGTTTTCCCGTTGTGGATTACGGAGATTTTTTCATAATTTTTGTTCAACTAATATTAGCATTAAGTTTGATATTATTTAATTTGAAATATTTTTGTAGGGTGATTAAATTGCTTGAAACTGTACGTTTTAGTTGAACTTGATAGCTTATTATAACAATTGTGTCATACACAAACTGGACTAGTAAGTCATCAATGAGACCTGACAGATCATTTGTATGAATTATATAAATGACGGGCCCAAGAATTGAACCTTCAACTGTTGAAGAAGAATCTCCGACTTGAAAATGGGTAGTACGATCCAGTCGAAACGTCGTCAACGACAACCAACGAATGGTCAATGCCAGGATCAACGGACGAGATATATATAACACGTCATTTTCACCGAGTGCTCGATCTTCCATAGTTTTCTGTATCTCCTGTAACCATGTTGTTGCTGGTCTTCCTCGTTTTCTTCTACTTTTTGGTACATATTCCAAGGCTCTCTTGGGCCATCTCTCATTCCCCATTCTCTTGACGTGTCCGTACCATATTAACTGTCTGACTTCAATTCTATCTGAGCTGCTGTAGACTCGGTGTGCCTTGCGCCTTATTTCATCATTTTTAATGTGCTGCAATCTGGACATCCGACATGCTCTTCTCAAAAATCTATTTCTACAGTGTCTCTTGTTTTTTCCTGTAAGTTGCTAATATTCTGAACCATATGTCGGAATCGGTTCCACAATCACTTTATGAAGTTTAACTTTAGTTGTAAGTCTAATCTGATGCGACCATAATAGGGAATTCAGGATGCGAACGCTCGCTCTGTTTTGCTGCGCTCTCTTTTGAATGTTTTTATTGTATTTTCCTTCTTGAGCTATGATACTTCCCAAATATTTATATTGTTCACATTCTTTAATTTCTTTGTTCAATTGCAATTCAGGATCATTCGTCGTTCCAACGATAACTAAATACTCTGTCTTCCTCAGATTCATTGTTAGTCCCCAGTTTTTATATTAATTCTTTAGTTTTCTATACAAGTAGTCCATGTCAGCTTCATCAGTGCTCACAATCATCTGATCATCTGCGTAAAAAAGAGTTGTCAGGCAAGAGAGACAGATTTTTATTCTCATTTCAGAGACATGTCTTCTCCATGAATCTAAGGCTTCTTGAACATACATCTTAAATAGTGTTGGGGATAAACAACAAACCTGCTTAGGACCCTTCGTAATAGAGAACGTTGTGGAGATCATATTTCTTATTTTGATGACGCTTTCCGAATTACAGTACACATTGCAGACGGAGCGAACATACACCCTATTCATGTCGATCATTGTCAATGTTTTAAAAAGTTAAAAGAAGGGTACCGTGTCGTATGCTATTTCTAGGTCGACGAGAGGAAGAAAGGTAAGTTTCTCGCCTTGCGTTTTTTTATGATTTGTTGAAGAAAACAAATTTATTGTTCATGCAGGATCCATACGCACGAAATCCTGCTTGTTCTTCAATATCTTGAATCTCTTTTTCTATTCTTCTCTTCAGAATTTTGCCGTAAAACCTCCCAACTGAACTAGTTACACTTATTCCTCGATAATTTTCACAAACTTTTCTATCTTTCTTCTTAAATATCGGAGTGATATATGCCAAACTCCATTCTTGTAGAATATCATCTCCGTATCATACATTTGTTGAAAATAATTGCAAGGATCTCAAGTAGGATATCAGGTCCATTATTAACTAGCTCGACATATCCTAAGTGTAACGGAATTCATATTGGTCGAACAGACAAGTCGTTTAGAATTAGATATAAGAAATATCATTCATTTTTTGAAAAAACGAAACAGATTTCACTTTGGCACAACATTGCATAGAAAACAACTATATTCCTCCATCAATAGACAATCTACAGATCCTTTACCAAGTACAAAAAAGTATAAAATTCAATTATCTCGAATCGTCAGAAATATTCGAAGCAAAACACAATACAAACAATAATCAAATATCACTTAGCGAAGTGGCTGATTTATGTTATTCCCCAATATTTGAGATTTTTAAGTAGTTCTCAATTATGTATTAGTATCCGAAGCAAATTTTTAACATGTACTTTACTTGTTATGTTAACCCATTTCTCTGTACCCATATATAAGAAAATTGCTAACTTAGTATTAGATAAGCCCTCTATGGAGATAACACAGAATTCGACCATCCTCTGCTTGATTAGCAGGAGACTCAATTGGAAGAATGCTTTACCAAGTGGCTGATCACCATCAACCTGGTTCGGCACTTTATCTGTCCCAAAGAACATGAAGCCTCGAGGAACAAACCACAATGAACTGCCAAACCATCCCATGGGTTAACAAGGTCAAATACCCGGTAGTCACACTCAACCAACGGCTGATATGGGCTCTACATATAGTAAACTGCACGAGAAAGGTGTAGGCAGACCCTCTCCTACCCCTGATGAATAGAAACAACCTGATTGCAGCGAACAAGCTGAAACTCTATAAGACCATCATCAAGCCCATGATGACATATGCGCAAACAGTCTGGGGATATGCAGCCGGATGTCATATCCAGCTCCAAGTCGTACAGAACAGAGCACTGAGGATGGCCGTCGACGTCGGGATCTGGAAATACCGATCATAGTCAACTTTATTAGTAGATCGGTGGTGAAAGTATTCCAAGTTGTCAACGATGAGGGCGAACCAAGAAAATACAAGAGACCAAGGATGGTGCTTCGAAAAGACCAGGAGTAATCATGAGTTACTTTTTAAACCGCATAATTTAGACCCTCGTCATTAGAACGACAAAAGTACAATGTATTTATTATTTTCCAAGTGTCATTAAGATCTTTCGGATCAAGGTTTAAGCTAATGTTGTATTATATCCATTTTTTTCAAGATAAAAGTTTGATAACTGGTGCTTGAAATAAAGATTTTAGTATTTCAGTTTAAAACTCATACTTATCTGAAGATGAGCGAAAGCTCAAAATAGCTATTACAGTAATAAACTATTCAATCTAAAACATTGATATTTTATGAGGTAATATTCGCGATCCCCATAATGTAAATTACATATCACATAGTAACGACTGAATCTATTTCATTCTTAGATTCTCTTATATTTTTGAATTTGGGAGGCTTTTACTTGATAAAATTCCATTATCAATAATAAAACAAGTAATGTGTTTTAGAATTTTACTTAATAATTATGATTCGTAACCCGTTTCACTGCACCGTAGCTTCTTCAGACGAATGAATGTACAGAAAATAAGAATGAGAATATAAATATAAATCTTCTTGAGTAATTAAAAGCTTATTGGGTTGATTCTTCTTAAGTGGTTATTTATGACAGGTATATACAATAAAACTAAGGAATAATTGCTCCCCGAAGAGATTCAATATTGAAGGGCTTAAATCGAATTGTTCATTGATGAGTCTACCTGAGTGTTTGTATTTGTTGATTTCTAAAGTTTCCCAAAGATTTACTTTTAATATTTATTATCTATATGCAAAATTTCAAACTGTGGGTCGAAAAAGTGATTATTTTCTAAAATGATTCGCGTAATTTGAATCTGATTTTTATTTGAAAAACTGCGTTTATGTTCCAATATTCTAATATTAAAATTTCTAGGTTCTACCAATGTAGAAATTATCACAGTCATTGCAATTCAGGTATAAACACCTGATTTATTGTTTTTACCTGATTTGGTTTTATTGTTTCTTATATATTTGCCTGAACTGTTATTATTTTAATATGTTGAATTATTGCTACTCAAGAATGATTTCAGTTTCTCAAATGTAAAACAAATTCAAATTACGCGAATCGTTTCTTAGAAAATAATCACTCTTTCGACCCACATATTGAAATTTTGCATATAGATAAAAAATATTGAAGGTAGATCTTTGGGAAAATTTAGAAATCAACAAATACAAACACTCAGGTAGACTCATCAATGAACAAGTCGATTTAAGCCCTTCACCTCTATTGAATCTCTTCGGGGAGCAATCTATTCCTCAGTTTTATTGATATACCTGTCATAAATAACCACTTAAGAAGAATCAACCCAATAAGCTTTCAATTACTTAAGAAGATTTATATTTATATTCTCATTCTTATTTTCTGTACATTCATGCGTCTGAAGAAGCTACGGTGTAGTGAAACGCGTTACGAATCATAATTATTAAGTAAAATTCCAAAAAACATTACTTGTTTTTATTATTCTCTTATATTAATCAGCTTATCTATCTCAACAAGAAATAACCAATATAATATCTTAGTTTCCTATGTGAATTGAAACCAAAGTTTCTGTCAAGAATATAAATATCAGAAAAAGTTTTAAGGTTATGAAGCTACTTTCCATGTAAACCGCATTTGCTTTCAAAACGGGATTCCTCATATACGGATTCGAGAACCCTCTCCCTCATTTCATCTCGTTACCTACCCCAACAATAAAATGAACGCACCCGTCAGCTTCAATATACTTGATTTCCACCTTATTTCAGTCTGCCACCCTCGTGAATCTCTAATTATGTAAGGGGGAATGAATATTCTCTCGAGTCTGCCTTATTCATGAGTAAAAACAAATGGTTCTGCAATTGAGTGAAATTCCTTTGATGTACTTATGGAACGTGACTGAATCAAAATTCTTGAAAGGAAAGGGAAAGTTATACTCAAGAATAATTTAGAGGATGCTGTGACGTATTGTATGAAATATGTCACTTTGTTAATAGTCATAGAAATAACTTCTAAGAAACCTGTAGGAAAGTTAATATTCATAGCGATGTGTTAACTATACTTGGTGTTACAAATGTTTTCGTTATTGACATTTTTCATGACAGAATTCTGAGCTATAAAGGCTATCTTGTTCACATAAAGAAGATTTTCTTACATAAGTTAGCGGACATTCCTGGTACGCCATCGTATGCTTGGAATGCACTTGCAATGACGCATTGAAAGACAATAAGGGAAGAGCAAACGTATTCGTATCCTAGGACAGTAATGTCGAACGTTTCTTCAATTAATATGCGAGACCAACAAGGCAATAAAGTGTAAAATCGAATCCTAAGAAAAACTGCACCGCTGATGTGATCGCGTCTAGAATGAGGAGATACGTAAGGAGTTAGAGTTGGTCAGTGATTTACGAGTGTGAAGTTTAAGGCACTCTGATCTGGGGAATCGAAGCTCTGGAGATTTATTAGGGATCCTTAAAATTTTAACCATTACGATGTTATGACTCAAACATGTAAAGCCAGTGTACGTTCTCGGAAAACAAAGGCGATTATCAAAATTTGTGCATTCTGTCAAGAAAATACAAAAAATTGGTCAACTTAATTCTATTTGTTTTTTTATACAAATTTCAAAGTAGGTCCTTTCAAAATAAAACATATTCGAATAATAATAATAATAATAATAAAAGGAGCAAAAAGGATGTAGAAGAAAGGCTATGGGTTGTAAAGAACAACTTATCATTGATATGATTCTTATGGAGCAAGCGAGGCGAAAGAAGAGGAATCTTTTCTTGGCCTACATAGATTATCAAAAGGCGTTTGACTCTGTCCCTCACTCCTGGTTGTTACGAGTGCTCCAGATATACAATATCAACCCAGGCATTGCACGTTTCCTTCAACACTGCATGGGCCAATGGTCTACCAAACTGTCCATTCCAACGATCAATGGTAACACTGAATCGAGGGTGATACAAATCAAAAGGAATCTTTCAGGGGATTCACTAAGTGCACTATGGTTCTGCCTCGCTCTCAACCCGATCTCGAATGCTCTGAAGAACACGAAATATGGTTTCACAGTTAAAACAACAACTCGCAACGAAACAATCAGTCACCTATTTTATATGGATGATCTCAAGATTTATGCCAGTACAAAAAATCAATTAGACTCACTTCTGAGATTTGTTCATAGGGCAAGTACTGATATTGGTATGACATTTGGAATTGCAAAGTGTCAAACTGTCACCATACAAAGAGGGTGCCTGAAGGAGAGTGATGGTATTCAATTGGATGAGCACACCTATGTGAGTAGTATGAGAGACGAGCCCTATAAGTACCTAGGCATTCTTCAAACCAACAAAACAGAAGATAAGAAAGTCAAAAGATTCTCACTAATCAGTTCACTGAAAGACTTCGGGCTCTGTTGAAATCTAAACTCAATTCGGGGAACCTTATGAAGGCCATCAACTCTTATGCCATTCCCAGCTTGAACTTTTCTTTTGGAGTCATTAAATGGACCGAAACTGAGCTGGACTCCATCAACCGAAAAATCAGAACCTGCCTGACTGAAAATCGCATGCACCACCCAAAGGCTTCGGTAGAAAGAATAAATATACCGAGAGAACATGGAGGCAGAGGAATAATAGATGTGAAAATGGCTTGTTATCAGCAGATCATCAATCTGAGGGAATATTTAAAATCCAAACAGAATAATTTATATAAGACTCTCTGTGATGCAGACATGGGTTACACACCATTAAATTTAAGCAATAGAGAGTACGAACCATTAACTCCTAGAAACGTGGAAGAACAACTCACCTCATGGTCATCCAAAGAGTTGCATGGCCGGTTTTGTAACGAGCTGCGGGGGAGAGCGTTGACAGCGTAGCATCGAATGAATGGCTCAGATCGGGCATCCTGTATCCCGAAACAGAAGGATTTATGATAGCCATTCAAGATCATGTTATAAGTACAAGAAATCATAGAAAGTACATTCTGAAAGAACAAATATCAGACAAATGTCGCAAATGTAATGATAAACCAGAAACTATTGAACACGTACTATCTGCATGCTCTTCGCTTGCTGGAACTAAATATGTAGACCGACATAACAAGGTCGCAGCAATTGCTTACCTGGAGATTCTAAAGAAGCTCAGTATACACTTGGATGAACCCACGCCTTACTATAAAATTACACCACCACCTGTAATTGAGAATGAAAATGTGAAGATCTACTGGGACAAAGGAATTATTACAGACATCCAAATAGTACATAATAGACCAGATATTATTGTGTTGTATAAGAAAGAACAGAAAGCTCACATTATTGATATATCTATCCCAAACAATAATAATCTGGAAGATAAATACACAGAGAAGGTGGAAAAATATAAGAACCTCAAAAATGAAATCATGCAGATGTGGGGTTTGAAAACTGTAAAAGTTGTACCGGTTGTGATTTCATCGACAGGCATTATAACGAAAAAATTATTCTCAGCATTGAACGAATTAGGCATTGATAAGAACACTTACCGTCTCATGCAGAAATCTGTAATCCTCGATGCAACTCATATAGTTAGGTCCTTTCTAGCATCGTAAGCCCAGAGCAGTTCCTGCAATAAGCCGAACTGCGCTGACAAACCAGGAACACCTGTGATGAAAAAAAAAAAAAAAAAAAAAAAAAATATTTATTTATCCTACAAGATACATCGGTATATAGGACATGTCATGAGAGAGTATCATCCTCCATAAATTCTTTAATAGAATAATATGCCTTTCTCAGAAGAAAAGACTTAAGAACAGATTTGAACACTTTTGTAGGCTTAACTCTCAGATGGTGAGGTAAAGTATTGAAAAATTTGATACTCTGGTATGTTGGAGAGTTCTCAAATTTTGAAGTACGATGTTTCGGCAAGAGAAGAGTTGACTGACTTCTAGTTGCATAATCGTGATACATAGAGAGTTTCGAAAAGTTAGCCTCATTATCCTTTAAATACACTAAACATCTATAAATATACACACATGGAAATGTCAAAATGGCATTCTCAATGAAAACAGGTTTACATGACATTCTGGGGTTTATATTGAACATCATTCTCAGAATTCGTTTCTGAAGAATGAGAACCCTATTACATCCACTGAATTCCCCATAATACAACATTATAAGACAAATGACTATGAACAAGACTGTAATACACTGTCATCAGGGACGTAACTGGCAGCGAATCTTTTATTTTACATAAAGCAAAATAAGCTTTATTCAATTTCCTACACACATGCTCAACCTGTTCTGACCATGTCAGTCCACTGTCGACATGAATACCAAGAAATTTTGTGCATGATTTAGATGTTAAAGCACTGTCCACAATCAGATGTCTCTCACCAGCATTTCTCAAACCAAAGAACAAACATTCAGTTTTACCAACATTTAAAATTAGAGCATTATCATGACACCAACAGTTGAAAGAGTTAACAATTTTTTTACAAGCACTTGCCAGCTCCTCAGGACTCCGCGCTGTGACACCAAATGAAGTGTCATCAACAAAAATAATGATTAGCATTAATATCTCTACTATAATATGATCTGGTAGATCATTAATGAAAAGAAGAAACAACAAAGGTCCCAGCACGGACCCCTGAGGAACCCCCAAGTTTACATTGTAATCACTGGACCAACTGTCCTGTACCTTAACCCGAAAAACTCTGTCTGACAGGTAACTTTTTATCCAATCCAGAAAAACACCTCTAAATCCTAAGTTGTACAGTTTATTCAGAATGAAATTTAAGTTGAGGGTATCAAACGCTCTGGAAAGATCAAAAACAGGCCTGCTACATATACCCCTCATCCAGGCTTTTATAAACATGATCTACGAAAGAAATCGCAGCTGACTGCGTAGATCTGCCTTGCCTGTAACCATGTTGACAGTCTGTCACAAGCTTGAACTTATTTATGAAGTCCATCATCCGATCAAGAACAATCCTCTCAAACACTTTAGAAAACACACTCAAAATAGATATAGGTCTATAATTGGCAATATTACTGGTGTCGTTCCTTTTGAATACTGGAATAACAGTTGATACCTTAAGTGCAGTTGGAAACTTACTTGTAGAGATAGAGAGATTTAGAATGAAAGACAAATGGGGAGCAATCTACTCAGCTATACACTTCAAAATTTTTCAAGAAATACAATCAATACCAGTACTTTTTTTTGATTTAAGTAGTCTAATGGTTGATATAATCTCACCTTCCGTAACCGGAAAAAAAAAGAAATTGCAACTTTTCATTATTGACGATGTGCAGCATTGTGAAATGTTATTCCCGAAATGCTGATGAAGACATTTGTTATTTACTGATGAGAAGTATTCTCCAAACGCTGATACAATCATTTTAGGTTCTGAACAGATTACACCATCAATACATAATGAAAATTGGTTTTTATATGACGACGATTTACCTAATTCTTCATTAACAGTGCTCCATACAGTTTTATTCTTGTTGTGAGCTGTATTCAAACGGTTTTCCATGTATCCAATCATCAAAACATTCTTCATACGTTTTTTTCGGAATCCACTTCATTTCTCGCCTCAAATTCTTCTATAGATTGAAGTCGAAAAAAAAAGGAGAATTTGAGTTTGCCGGAATTAAATCAGGTGAATACGGTGGTTGTTAGATGGTATTAGCTGAGTTTTTGGCCAGAAATTCATTCAAAATGATATCCGTCTGAGATGGTGTAAAATCCATGAGTTTTCTTTCCACAAATCGCCAAGATAATCAAAGAAAACATTCAACCTTACCTTGACTTTCGATCGACTTTGACCAGGTTTTTTCGGTTTCGTTTCAGTTGGAAGGAGCCCTTCCAAAGCTTGTTGACTGGTTTGCATGTCAAACTCATAAAGCTATGTCTCATCGCGGACTAATAGATGTTGTCAATTCACACACCGAACAGATAAAAATCTCAGAGAAATCTTCTCTGCTAAAACTCTCACTTTTTACCTCCATAGAGTGGTATCGTTGGCTGATACAAGATATACCCTCTAAATCTTGCTACCAGCTGACCAACTGAATCTACCGTTCCTAACAGATACCATAAAACAAGAGCAATGGTCAAGAAAGAAATTGCATGGACGATATCACCATGAGATTAATCAACCACACATCGACAAAGAAGCCTCCAACAAATGGTTGATGAAAGGAGAATTATTCGCGGAAACAGAAGGATTCCTTATGGCCATTCAAGACCATGTGATCGCTACAAACAACTACAAAAAATTTATTATTAAGGACGGAACATTACAAACAGGTAAGTGCAGAAAATGCCATATAAGATCGGAGACTATACAGCATATTACGTCTGGCTGCGAACAACTGGCCAATACGGACTATCTTCACAGGCATAATCAAGTGTGCAACATTATCCATCAGAAACTTGCACACAAGTACGGATTTCTGAATACCTTCCAGCCATGTTACAAGTATCAACCGGCGCCAGTATTGCAAAATGACTCTATCAGATTATACTACGATAGGCCTGTTATCACTGACAGAATGGTGACGAATAATAGGCCGGACATAGTGGTGTATAAGAGAGCTAGAACAGCAATGCTGGTCGATGTCGCCATACCGAATTAGAATTGAATAAGAATACCTATATAGAAATGCAAAAAGCTGTAATTCTTAATACATGTAGGATAGTTAGGAAATTTATGTCAAGTATATTGCAATCGAGCCTATTCCCTTTAATTGCTGAATCTGGGAAAGGTAAATTATATCCAGCTAACAGTTGAGATAGTGCATAAGTCCACGATAATGAATAATTTGGATGAAAAATAAATATTTTGTGTTTCTTCGACCAATTCCTGGTACTCTTTCGACAGAACTTGTTAGGAAAAATTCCTTAAGATGATGATCCATACGGCATAATATTTGTAAATAAACCGAATCTGCCATGTTCAGGACCATTTCCGTTAAACATACAAAGTTGAAGATATAGGGAATGAAATTCCCAGCTTCCTACATCATATTTTCACTCTCTCTATTCCACTAAACCTGGGGGGACAGGACGTCTGCTTCTGCACTGGCACACGATGCATTATTGTCTAAATCAATAATCGTCCCCGTGCTACAGGCGGGAAGTTGTCAACATCATCGCAGCTTCGCCATTGTGATACGAAATGGACTTCCGTCATAATAACTTTAGCACAATGAGGCGGAATATTTCACTGAAGGAGACGTAGTGGGTCGACAGAACGGTGGGTTAACTTTGGACTGTTGTGTACTGAAATGAAGTATTCAAATAAAAATAGGTAAAAAAACTTTTTAAGTTAAACGGTTTTATGTTAAACATACATTGCACTGTTTAAGATAAATGTACTAAAAACCAAAAAATAATAAAATAGATACAGTCGTGGGAATTATAAACATATGCATAGACTAGACTAAAATAAAACCGTGGGGCACGTCAATTGTCTACAAATTATCGACTTAATGTGCGATAGAAGAATCGTTTAATTCGTCGTTAGGCAGTTGGCCCGCAGACGGTGAGGAAATTATTTACTATTTTCTTGCTCATGGAAATTCTAATAGTTATACACTCCATGTAAATAAAAGAGATGTTTTAACTAGTTTATCGTTGGACATTCACACTGCTGGCTGGCGAGGAATCGTTTCACTGCTTGTTGTTTGTCTTTAATCGACAAAACATATGACAAAAGTACTACTCGCTCACCACTATGAAACCCTAAAACTCGCTTATAATCGAGCTTGCTAGCTTGTTTCCACATTCTAGCCCTACTTATCACACGTCCATCGTTGTCGGTTGCACAACTGCCTAATAATTATAGTGTAACATTACAAAACAAACATTTTAATCAACGATTGTAGACAATTGACGTGCCCCACGGTTTTATTTTAGTCTAGTTTATGCATATGTTTATAATTCCCACGACTGTATCTATTTTATTATTTTTTGGTTTTTAGTACATTTATCTTAAACAGTGCAATGTATGTTTAACATAAAACCGTTTAACTTAAAAAGTTTTTTACCTATTTTTATTTTCTAGTTTTAGTTTTTATTTCGCATTCTTTTTAATTCATTTAGTGCTTCATTATTGCAAGGTTTCTTGCCCGTTAGTTTATTGCAATCCAACTCCTCTATACGTAGTCCCTGCAAAGATCTTACTCTACTAAGAGCCACGTAGGCTTGACATGTATACAAATTGTGTTAATAGCATTCTCGAATGCCTGCAGATTATTAGCTCTGCATTGCTGGGTACGCTCTCGTTGTTTACTTAACCTCGTATCGCGATGTTTAGGCGTTTCTGAACCCAACTTCTGTCTTTGTCTTTCACGGCTTTGTATTAATCTAACTTCATATTCTTCAGGCGTTTCTGACGCTACCATCTGTGTATATCGCTCGCGTTGTTTTGTTAACCTGGCTTCATATTCTTCAGGCGTTTCTGACGCCGTCATTTGTGTATATCGCTGACGTTGCTTTTTTAACCTGGCCTCATATTGCTCAGGTGTTTTTGACGCTAATTGTTCCCGTCGTTTCTGTAATCGACTTTTTCTATCACCTTCACTTTCTTTAGCTCGTTTTGCTTGATACTTTTCTTTCGCTTTTTGAAGCCTTCGTTTACGTTGTGTTGCAGTTTCTGTTTTATTTATGTTTGTATTTTTTATATTTTTTTTTACCATTTTGTTCCCACGAGTAATGGACATTTAAACGGTCGACCCCCCCAGAGGTCCAATAAAGGGGCAAGGCTATGTACAACAAGATGCGCCTGAGTCTTGAGGGGAAAACGCTAACGACATATCATTTTTATCCACCCTAATGCCATACAGTTCTCGGCGCGTTTTAACCTTTCACCTTAACTTGGGTGGTGTACCGCTAACGACGTATCATTTTTAGCCACCCTAACGCCACACAGTCCTCAACACGATACAAAATCTTTACTTGGGTGGTGAATTTAGGCTGGATACATTGTATTCTACTGGTTGAGCACTTTCATTTGATACCCATATTGATAGGATTGATAAAACCTACGTTATCCGCCATTTTGTAGCGGCCGCCATCTTGGATTTCAATTTTTATAGTATATTGTATTCTGATTGTTGAGCCCTTTCATTTGATACCCATATTGATGGGATTGATAAAGCTATGTTATCCGCCATTTTGTAGCGGCCGCCATCTTGGATTTCAATTTTTATAGTATATTGTATTCTGCTTGTTGAGCCCTTTCATTTGATACCCATATTGATGGGATTAATAAAACATAAATTATCCGCCATTTTGTAGCGGCGGCCATCTTGTATTTATAATGATAATGAATAAATATAATTGTATTGTCACCAAAATCCAAAGTGTATACAAAATTTCAGGTTAATCGGTTGACAGGAAGAGGGTGAAATTTGAATTACTAAATTTGACCCAAGAATAAATAAAACAAACGGGGTGAGCTAAATGAAACCGTTTAATAATTGATAAAAATTTTAAAAGTTGAAATAGTTGAAGTTTTGTTTTGCATATTACTGGACAATTCATAAACACATTTTGAATGGAAATAACGCTTAAATCCTTATTTACTTTGTTTCGTTAGTAGTCAAAATGGTTGCATTTGCGTTAAGGAAAATCCAAGACCTATTAACGGGAAATCAAAGCATTCAAAAAGTAACGGTGTACTTTACGCAGACGGCAGGCGGAGACAGTGGAATATTTTTCTTTGAACAAGAAACTGGAAACTTCATTACAGCGAATGGAGAACGCTGCAGGCAATGTAAAGTAATTTTTTAACCAGAACCGTAAGCTGAAGAAACTTAAATGTGGTACCAATCACGATAAAAATCGTGAAAACTCGAAAGAACCATGTAGGAAAAGTAATTAAGTACATTTGCATGTTCTTATACAGGGTGTTACATAATAGTATGTCACAACTTGAGGAGGATAATCAACGTGCAATTTTAACAGAAAAAGTTCATATAAACATAGGTCCGCAAAATCTTCGTTACGGAGCTACAGGGTGTTGAAGTTTCCGGAAAAATTGTTTTTTCCTTCAAAACTTCTGTAGTTTTTGAGATATTCAGCCCAAATTTGGAATGCAAGCTTTTCACAGCCTCCATCATTACACGTCCTAAATTTTAACTAGAATCTAGAAGGTGTTTTCTTTTCCGAGGCCATGTCTCTTTTGCCCCCTCGAACTTTTTGCAGTACGCCACTGATCAGCGTACAATCAATTTTCGTTCAATTTAGAAACTTTTTTGACACCTGTAATTTTTTCTTATCTCCAACCGTTTTCAACTGAAATATTGAATTTGAATTATATGAATTGAATGTTATTCACTAAATGAAAAAAAAATAATAAAATTACTCGATAGGTATGCCCAAAATTTGCTCTTACTTTGATAGCTCGTCTTCTGAGACTCAACTTATTACTTATTCAATGTCAAACTGGAAAAAAAGGACAATTAAAAACTAAACAAATTGCTGGAAGTTTCCTCCACCTGCAAGAATACGGGCCTCTGTCCTTCTTCGCATATTATCACGCACATGAAATATTCCTGGGGTATTTCTTATCGTGTCACAAGAGGTTATTATTCAATTTCTCATTTCTTATACAGTGTTCACTGGAGTGGTATAAACTAAAGTTTCGAGATAGCCCCATAAGAAAAAGTCTAGACTATTTAAGTCTGGGGACCTAGGAGGCCATGGTTCTGGCCCACCCCGACCTATCCATCGGTTGTTGAATGTATTATTCAAGAATTCCCTAGCTTTTCCACTGAAAAGTGCTGGTGCCCCGTCATGCATGAACCACATTATTTTTCTCACCAAAAGTGGCACATCCTCGAGCAGTAAAGGTAACTCCTCCTCAAGAGATTACCGATAAGCGGGACCGTTTAGTCTATTAGGCAAAAAAAGCCCAATCAAATAAGTTCCAATTATTCCTACCCAGACATTTAGTGAGAATTGTTCTTGATGATGAGATTCTTCAATCAAATGGGGGTTTTCCTCAGCCCAAGAATGATAATTGTGATAATTTGTGATAGCAGTTCTCGAAAAGTTATCTTCGCCTGTGAACATTATTCCACTATCAAAAAATATTCTCTAATTTTACCTGGGAACCATTGGCAGAAGTCGAGGAAGTAGAGTTTGGACGCGTTGAGTATGAAACGGGTACAATAAAGAGTCGTAGAGAATCCTCCAAACTAAAACATGTGAAATATTCAATTTATTTCCAATTTTTCTTGTACTCACATGAGGATTCAAATCAATACAATTCAAAACTGCTTCCTCAATATCTGGAGTTTTCTCAGTTTGAGTTGCACCTTTTAAATGATTATTTGCAGTAAAAGTACCAGTTTCCCACAACCTTCCGTGGACATTTCAAATTGTTCGCCTGTCTGGTGCTACTCGAAAGCGCACCTGATATAATCGCCTAGCTCTTGTTGTGTTTCCGTCAGCCAGACCGTACATGTAATGTATATCAGCCAATTCGGCGTTAGTAAAATTAGCCATTTTTTTCTTACAGCTATAACTTTCAATTCAGCCAATGCAAACAATCATTTAATAATTTTGCCAAAAAAGTTTCTAAATTGAAGGAAGATGACGAAAATTGATTTCACGCTGATCAGTGGCGTACTGCAAAGAAGTTTGAAAGAGAAAAAAATACCTTGAAGATTCTAGTTAAAATTTACGACGTTTAGTGATGGAGGACTGAACATCTTAAAAACTGCAGGAGTTTTGAAGGAAAAACCAATTTTTTTCCAGAAATTTCAACACCCTGTAGCTCCGTAACGAAGCTTTTGCGGACCTATGTTCATATAAACTTTTTTTCTTAAAATTGCATGTGGATTTACCCCCTCAAGTTGTGATATACTATTATGTAACAACTTATAGAGAAGTTTACATTTGTCATAATTGTATTACATTTATCATTTAAGAGATTACAAAAAAAGCATACGTACCTCAGAAAATGTTCCTTTTTTTCTTCTTCTTCCTGCTCAGCGACCTAATGGGTAGCAATCAGGCCCTCTGGCCCATTGTGCTTGCCGTGTTGTGTTGTATTATTATCAGTCTAGCAGAAACTTTTTGATGAAGTCTGCAAGACTGTTGTAGGGGGGCGCCTGGATCATCCGGGCGCTAGGTGTTTCAGTGTTCAAAGTGTTCATTGTGGTCGCCTTATGAGTATGTGTTTCGTTGTTTCGTCATTATCTAGGCAACCACAGCACTGTGAGGTTTCCGACATTCTCATGAAGTATGTGTTTATTGAGTTGGTGACCCGTCAATAGACCTACTACCATCCCAATAGACTGTTTGTCAAGGGACAATAGTTCATCTACCCTCTCCTTTTATTGCGGCCACTTTATGAGCCTTTTTGACTGTATCACTCCCGAGGTGCCTGCTCAATAGTTCAGGGCCTCGGTGGTGTTTCAGTTTTGAAAGAAGGAAGCATGTGGGTCCACGGAATGGTCAGAATAGGTTCTGGTCCTATTGGTTCAGCAGCAGAGTGTCTGCTATTCTATTTCCTTCTATACCCTTATCGACTGGGTACCAAAGCAGAGTAACTCTAACTGTGTTTGTAGAACTGAGTTGTCGAAGTGCTGTTTTTCCATTCTTCAACTAGTTTGAATGTGAACCTTGGATCTTTCAGATATCCTAGGATGTTCTACCTGTCAGAGCATATGTAAATGTATGCGTCCCTGTAGATCCTGTATAGGTTTTTCTGTACACACCGGAGAATGGCAAATATTTCTGCGCGTGTTACGATGACGTGGTATCTCAGAGCAATTGTAATGTTTGGCCTCGGGTCGTTGACGTCGATGCCAGCACCTATACCGATTTGGTAAACCAGGTGGGGACTTGTGGGATGAGTAAATTGTTGGATGTGGACCGAATTTATATTGGTGAAATGACAACCTTGAAGGGTTCGTCAAAGTGGTCAGTGCAGGTCGTCATAGATCGGGAGCGGTCTCATCACTATCGTGTAAAACCAATAATTTATGTTTGGTTTGAGTTCCCATCCAAATAATCTTCGGCAAGCCCAGAGTGTGTTTTGAGCTTGTCTTTCAATGTGATTGTCCCAATTTAATTGGGGGTCTTGCATCACACCTTGATATTTCACTTGTTCTACTAGTGTAAGTTCTTCATTGAAAAGAATGGGTGCTTTGAAAGGCGGTAATTTATCTGATGAATAGAATCATGTCTGTTTTGTTTGAATCAACAGACAGGTCGTTCTCACTCAACGTTTTCCGCTCATTTTCGTGAGCTTATATTTCAGATGCGATCATACCTGACTTAATTTAATTTAATTTAACCAATCAAACTGTGCTTTCCTCCAATTTAGTTTTGACCTATAAAATTTGATCCATGAAGTCCCCCAAACTGCATATACAATGTTTCGCTTATGGATTTATGGATTGACCTTGAATTAATCAACCAATATTTTATGTCAGAAGAAATCATGAATATAACTAATTTATGTTCGCAAACAAAAACGGTATTCCACTAATACTTGAATTGAGATTTAATTTTCAGAGTATGTTACCACAGAGTAAGTATTTAAATATGATAGATCTAATCATTCGTAAAAACTGTATCAGAAAGCAATAAATGAAGTATATCCTATTCATAAAGACTATAAAATATTCAACAGTTTAACATTCTGCGGTTCTGCAAGTACAAATATTAAATCCTTTCTCGTCAAACAAAATCTTAATATAACTTTCAAAACTTCTAATAACTTAGGTAAACATATTAAAAATAATAAATCTCGTGTTGAAAAATCAAGTAAATCAGGAATCTATAAACTCAATTGCGGTTCTTGTGATAAAATTTATATCGGTAGGACCTATAGGAGTTTTGGCATAAGAACATCTGAACATAAACGTAGCTTCGATAAAAATAAATCTGATTCAAATTATTCAAACCACCTAATAAAAGAAAACCATTCATTCAATAAAAACTTTGACATATTACATATAAAATCAAAAGTTTAAAATTAGATCTCCTAGAAGCATTAGAAATAAATAGATACAAACATTCGGACAAGCTTTTGAATGAACAGGTAGATGTGAATTACTCACCCCTACTTAACTTGTTTAATTAATTTTATTACCTTTCATACTAACTGTACAATGGCTCGGTGTGGATTTTCCTGTTATTCATCTAACTTGTTCTACGATTTGTTTATAATACCATACTCTTCATTCTGTTTTTCATTCTTGATAAAGCTGCTGTGTCAGCGAAACGTCGTCGAATTTTTCAAATAAAGTGTAGATTAAAGTTAAACCTTGTGTTTTTATCTCATTTATATCATGGATCTACATCAAGTAACGGCCTCAACAATTCAAATATTCAAAAGTATTTAAATTGTTCATTGAGCCAAGCAAAAAATTTCATCATGACCGTTTTGAAACTCTTGTTCTCAAAATATATAGTGTTATTCGAAATGTTTCGAAAATTTGTTTAGGTTCGATACTAAGTATATATTTTATTTTTGGAAGCACATTTTTCTTCAAGTACAGATAAATGTGAATAAGCCTAATTTTTAGACGACGACAAAAATCAGAAATAGATAAAATATTTGAAAAGCTCACAAAATATCGGGAAAACCTAAAATTTCAGCTGTTACCACACGTTCACGTTTCTCGAAATTCTACTTGGTTTTTTCACAGCACCTTGAATGATTATATTCGTTCGATTATGAGTAAAATAGTAAATATTCTTGGCAATTTTGCGTATCGCAATGAGTTCACAAGTGTAAATATCTTCAATAATTTCTGAATCATCAATCAATTCCTGTCGGGGGGCTTTATCTCCTCTTCGTAAACAGTGTTTCCTCTTATATTCATGTTTTAGAAATAACGAGAATAAGTTAGTTGGCACTTAATGTACACACAACCAAATTTATATGGAATCACCCGATATTTCAAATATTACCTCAGGGATATTTGAAATTTCGAAAGATTGTTAAAATTGATCCTTTTTGAGATATTTCAATAGAAAAATGAAATAAATTAAGATTTAGTTTAAGAAAGAAACAAATAAAAGAAAATAAGAGACTATTTCTGCATGTAGTGAAAAAATTGAAAATTGTTTTCTCACGGTGTTTTTTTTTTCGACCTCAGTAGCTTGTATTACCTCCTCTTGCCCCAATACAAGCCTGAATATGTCTGGGCATGCTTTGGATTAGGTTTTCACCCTCTTCTTGGGTCTCTTGGATTATCCTGGCGCGATCTAATTTTCCTTTCGAGATTATCCCAAAAATGTTCAATAGGATTTATGTCTGGAGAGCAAGCTGGCCAGCCCAAAATAGCGATGCGGTAGAGCATTATCTTGCATAACAGTGAAATTCTCAACGTGTCAACTTGCCAGAGTCTCCCTATGGGCTCCAGCACTAGATCCACGTAAGTTCTAGCAGGTACACTCGCAGGAAACGAAATCAAATCTGTTTTGCCTCCCAGCATAATGCCACTCCAAAACATCACACTGCCCCCTTGGTATTTCGGAATTTATCTTGCTGCTCGGAGTCTAGCTTGTCTTCCACGACCCCTTAAAACCTGAATCCGGTGGTCTGATCGAACACCAATTCTGGTCTCATCCGAAAAAAGAACATTTCGCCAATTCTCAATATTCCAATTTTGGTACTCGATACATGTATTAAGTCTGTAAATTTCTGTTGTCTGGTTAGCGCTAGAAATCATAAGGGCCATCTGCTGTATAAATCCCTTGAACGAAGTCGTTGACGTATCGTTTCGACTGATACGGTGATTACTGTTGCTTTCAGAAATTGCCTTTGGAGTATGGGGTGTGACGAACTAGGGTCCCTTCTTGGAATTTGGCACTAAAAGCGATCTCGTTTTCAGAAGTGATCTTCCTACGACTTCTGCTAGACCTATTTTGCAGAGACTGTAGCTCCACGTATCAGGCGTAGGTTTTTGAAATCGCCTCCTGTGATACCCCCATTGAGGCCGCTATATCCTCTACAAAGTATTTTATGCTGATGATATTGCTTTGGATTTTCGAAACAATTGAGGAAACAGTGACTTCCGATTTTGAAATTCTGAACAAAAATGGCGTTTATGTCCAAAACCTTCGAAAACTGAGGTTTCTTGTTCTCATCTGAACAATCATGAGAAGGATAGGCAACTAAGAGTATTCTTCAATCAATCACTATTCACTAATAATTTCACCCCAACATATCTTTGTGTAAAGCTAGATCGTTCTTTGAATTTCAAATTTCATATTGATGAAAAATGTCAGAAGTTGAAAACTAGAAACAATATACTACATAAACTAGCCCGATCTATTTGGGGCGCCGGAGTCTCTACTTTGTGAACTACTGTTTTAGCTTTAGTAAATTCAGCAGCAGAATATTCCTGTCAGGTGTGGTTGAATAGTACTCATGTCAATAAGATTGATTCTCAGTTGAACTGTTCTATGAGAGTTATAAGTGGATGTATCAGTTCAACTGCTACCCCATGACTTCCGGTTATTTGTAATATAGGTCCTTCCCATATTCGCAGGAAATTAGCTCTTGAATCATCTTGGGGTGAGTATCACTCATTTCCAGAAGTTTTTCCGATAATACACGATCTTCAAAATCCACCTAACCTGAGATTGAAATCTAGGAAACCTATTTGGTCGATTGACTGTTTGCTTACACTGGTGAAGGCTGTTGATCTTTGGAAAATTGAATGGCAGGAAGTTGATGTTTTCAATGAAGTTCTCATAGAGGATCCTTCCAAAAGGGTTGCAGGTTTTGATATAAGTAGGAAAAATTGGTGTACATTAAATCGTCTCAGGACAGGCCATGGTTGTAGTAATAGTATATTGTTGAAATGGAATAATGTAGAAAGTCTGACATGTGAATGTGGCGCAGCTGAAGAAACAATAACACATTTAGTCCTCGATTGTCCTATTTACCATTTTAGGGGTGGTTTTCAAGAAATTCATTCTGTTTCAGATAATTTCATTAAATGGGTAGAGAACTTCAAGTCTTTAGGAGATTAGTTTCCGAATCTTGGGGTTATTATGGACTACACCCCCGAATGGTGTGTGAGATGTTCCCTGTTGAAAAACAGCGGAGCATTAGTTGAGTTCATAGATAAGGCAAGGGCTGCACCCTCTTAGGGCTTTTTTCCTATGGTGTATGAGATGTTCCCTGTTGAAAAACAGCGGAGCATTAATTAAGTTCTCAGATAAGCCAAAGCCTACACCCCCATAGGCTGAATGAGATGTTCGCTGTTGAATAACAGAGGAGCATTAGTTAAGTTCTTAGATTCAAGTGAGATTAGACATATAATAGTTAGGTATGTTTGAAGAAATATTTTTCTGCTGTTTTTCTTTTTCCATTGTTACAGATTTTTCCTGTCCCAAACCTCCTTCCTTTTCACCCTTGTCTTCGTGAAGAAGTCCTGGAAATCATGGAGTGCAAGATGAGAATGAGAGAATGAAGCTGCTAAGCAGAAAAATGTTTGGTACTCTTTTTGTACACACGACACTAACACAACATAAACAGACAAGCTATTGCACTACTGCTAGTGCAATAGCGACAGGGAAACGAGTTTTCTCCACAGGTTTTTTCACTCGTTTATTAAATTATACGCAAGATAGTATGGTTCCCCTGTTGTATTTCCTGAGCCCACACTTTAGCAGCAATCGTAGGAGGCATGATGCGAGTTTAGATGCCTGATTAAGAAACGGGCATAGTCTGTTTTTTCCGCTGGTATTCTATTTTACGATTGTGTTTTTCTGGCACACACCAAAATTACAGATATAAGCATTCAAATACAATTACACCTTCCGGTGTCTCAATTTATTGAATTTCGTATAGCTGTAAGTATATTCTTATTTTAATTTAATGTCTATCTATCTACAGTTTATGTCTTTTACAGTCCCTGATGATGGTAGAAAATGTTACCGAAATATAGGTTTTTGCAATGAAGAAACATCACTTAAGCCCTATGCCATAATACCTTTATCTTTATCTCATATATATATATATATATATATATATATATATATATATATATATATATATATATATATATATATATATATATATATATATAAACATATTTTATACTAATCTTCATAGTAAACAGATTTTTCATCTACGTTCCCATTTTCATGATAAACAGAGAACGTCTAAATTACATGATATTGTTGTTGCTTCAGATTATAATCTTTCACCTCTGAACTTGACAATGCAAAGGTAGATTTTGATATATTTGATAATAATTTAAAAATAGAAAGTTGGATGCAGAAAAAATTACACGGAAAGCACTCTAAAGAATTGAAGAATGATTATATTGATGAAATCGCATCAAATAGATGGTTAGTATCGGGAGAATTGTTCACTGAAACAGAAGACTTGGCAATTGCGATCCAGAATCAGGTTGTTTTCACGAAGAATTATAGAAAACACATCATCAAGCAAAATATGGATGATTCTTGCCGTAGATGTTTTTGTTCTTCAGAAACAGTTTTTCATATATTATCATCTTGCTCAGTCCTTGCTTCAATAGATCACTCAGAAAAACATAATGCCGTCGCTAATATTATTCATTTTAATCTAGGAATTAAACATGACCTCATTCCCAAAAGAAAAAAAATGTTACAAATATGAACCTGAGATTATTTGTAAAAACGAGAAATATAAACTTTATTTTGATAAAACAATTCTATGAAACAGAGCTGTAAAACACAATAGACCAGATATCATTCTTACTGATAAACAGAATCAAATAACATATATAATTGATATTGCTATACCCGACACACAATTATACGAAATAAATACAATGAAAAAATTTCTAAATATATGATGCTTGGCGACGAGATTAAAAAATGTAGAAAATGAAAAATATATTTATTCTACCGATTATTATTTCTACAACAGGTGTTATTCCTAGGAATCTTCACAAAATATTGAGATTTTGGGTCTGAAGAAAAATTTATTTGAACAGTTACAGAAGATAACAGTCATCAAATCTTGTAATATTCTTCATAGGTTTCTTTCAGAAAAAAATTATGAGGTAGGTCATAGGTTTTCTCCTTAGTTTATACTGCTCAGAATCTCATTTCACATTTCATTTATTTGTATATATAATTGTGATATAATTAGCTGACAATTTCATCATATTTATATTCAGAGCAGTATTCTATTCGATCGTTCATCACTTCACACAAAGAAAACTATGAATGAGTAACATTCAGTGTTACTTGACTAAGGTCCGTACACTGGATTTTTCCGGGGAGAAGGCCTCTGACACTACTCGTTGGTACATTGATGTCATTGTCTGATGATGCTATAGTTTGTATATATTCTGGTAGAATGATATATTCTCATAACATTTAACGTTATTCTAATATATAATGATTCCAGGATATGTTTTAATTATAATCATTTTATATATATATATATATATATATATATATATATATATATATATATATATATATATATATATATATATATATATATATATATATATATACTGACGCGAAGTTTGTTCGCGATCTGTTTTTAGTTTGTGTACACTGCTCGATTTTGTCACAAGTGTGTTTTGCGATTTTTACAATGGATTAGAATATCGAACAAAAAGTTTCCTCAAATTTTGTATTGCGAATGGAATTTCGTGTGCCGAATCGCTGAAAATGTGAAATGAAATGAAAAACACGTACATATGTGTTCCATCAATATATTCAACTGAAATCTAACCTAACCTAACATCGATAAAGTGGAGTAAATAGTAATAGAAAATCGGCCTTTGAATTCAAGAGACATAGGCAATAAACTCTCTGCATTTTACGAATCAATTCGTACTATTTTAAAAGAAGAATCGCGTAAAGCTCTTTATAAACATGCTAGAAAAGGTCCATTCCGATCCCGCATTCATAAAACGCATTGTAACTGGTGATGAGACATGAGTTCATGAGTTTGACATGCAAACCAGTAAGGGTAATGTTAACCGTTTTCTTCGATTATCGCGATAAATGAAGAATATTACCTGGGCGTTATGCGGTGTTTGAGAGAGCAAATATGTCGAAAAAGGCAAGATTTGTGAAAAGGAAGCTCATGGATTTTACACCATGATAATGCACTATTTCACGAAGCTATCATTGTGAATGAATTTCTAATCAAAAAGTCAACGAATACCATCGAACAACCACCGTATTCACCTGATATGGCTCCGGTCGACTATTTTCTTTTTCCAAAACTAAAATTACCACTTCGAGGTACCCGTTTGGGAAAGATATAGGAAACATGAAGGAGAGAACTGAAGTTTGAAGCGTTTAAAAAGTGTTTTGTTGATTGGATTGTTGTCGTGAATGTATTATTCTGGAAAGGGCCTACTTTGGAGGCGATATAATAAATTTGGATGAAATGAATATTTTGTGTTTCATTGACTGATTCCTGGTACTTTATTGACAGAATGTCTTTCCATCTCTTTATGATCCTGAAGTAATTAGGTATACGCTCTGCTGCTCTGAAAATGAAATCGTTCTGCAAACGTGATGATTAAGTTTTAAATGGTGAAGTTCCAAGTCCATGTATAAATTTTCTTCAATTTTTTTCCTTATAGAAAGGACGTTTCATTTCTGAAGTTCCTTCTGCGATGATTAATGAAAAATAAATGAATCCAAAAATAAGTAAACTAGAACTAGGTGTAACAGAACACAATTTAATTTCTGTTAGAGAGCAATCTACCCGAAAGTGTTTAAATTATAGAAATTAAAAATAATTTTCGAAACTAACTTGACATAAAATTCCATCAGTTAGTAGTATAAATAATTAACATGGAAATTTATTTTCGCGAAATTATATATATTAAAAAATCTACCGAAATGAGAGAATCGCAACCTAGAACACACAGATACCAGAAGATGCTGCTACACAAACACATCGTGAAGTGAATGACGCCGGTGAAGCTATCTTCGATCGGCGATGCACCGTAACCTCCGAATCCGATGCCTTCTTCTAGACGACGGTAGCGCCGTCGAGGTGTACCAAGAGCATCGCAAAGGAAGAAGGAACGGCAAGCTCCACAGAGATTTCCCCCGCCCCTTTGAGTATTTAAACTAGCGGCGCTGGCTCCCGCACGAGTTCACTTCTGGTCGATCCGTCGACATCTCTTAGCACAAACGGACGTACATACGTACGAACACACGCACCACCTCATATCGCCCTTATCTCAAAGGACAATCACTACCCTTGAAAATAGTTTATAAATTTTCAACAAGTTTCGCAAATTTTTCACGTAAAAAATTTCCCGCGAAAATCTGCCGCCCCTAAAAACGAGTGATAGTTTGTGGTGCATTTTCGGGAGAACTTGAGGAGTTTAAGAAGTTCCGCAGGATAATATCCTGGAATCAGTGCGAGGGTGAAGCGAACGGCGCAGGATACTGGAGGTAAGTTTATTCGAATTTTCGCGCGGATTGTGTGAATTTCCGTGGAAAAGTGTGGTGTTTATTTTCTTTGTGCACTTTCCAAAAGGCGGGGTGAAGATATAAAATAAAGTTTCATTCAGAAAGTGGGCAAAATGTTCTCATACAAACTCAGAAAAATAGACTCTGTGTTTTTGAAAATTTCCTGAAAATTATTTCCTTCAAAAAAACGAAATGTATTTCTCAAAGATTTCTGAAAATTAATCTAATTGTATGTTGAAATTTGGTAATACGTATAGTTTCCAACTATGAATGAATTTAATTAAATAAATGTCTATTTTGCATTTACAAAAATTCATGAATATAGATTGTTGTTGAATAATTGATTTAAATAATTGTTTTGTATCACTGAATAAACAAATACTATTAAAGCCTATGAACATATGAATCAATCCTTTTTGTTTTTGGACAAATTCAAATACTCTTAGCGAAACATTTGCAAAAACATGATGTGATGAATGCGAAAAAAATATTTAATTTGATTTTCTCTGAGATAAAAATAATTTATCCCCAAATGAATCTGCAAAAGATTAACATCTTTTAATAAAAGTAAAATTTCAATAAATTTGCATATTCAATTTTAGGATCTAACACTAAATATAAAGAACATTAAATTTTTCAATTAAATTCTTATACAAAGATAATAATTATTAATATAATCAGATCATGAATGAATGAAAACAATTTCTAAACAGAAAATTTGAATTGGAATTGGTATATGTCCATTTAGTGTATAATTGATATATCTTTTGTTTCTGTTGAATAAATTGAAGAAATATGTATGAAAAAACTATGTGCTGCATAAGATTATTTTCAATTATACAAGGTGTCCATCAGAGAATTTCATATCAAAGTGATATGGTTCCTGTATTTATTCTGTGTTAACTAATATTCCATATTATAATATTAATTTAATATTATTTAATAGTTAATAATATTACCTTTTTCGAACATCCTGTACCTACTTTAATCTTGACAGAATCTCAATTTCAATACTCAATAATATTTCTCGTAAATCTAAATATCCTTGAAGTGAATAATTGTTGATATAACTAGACAGGGTGTTCTGTGATGGATGTCAAATTTCGATAACATTCAAGCTTCATTATTTTTTTGGAAAAATTCCCCATATAGTCACTGCAAATGAAAGCAAAATTCAATATATATTCAAATAAAATAGATGTCCCTACATCCATTTTCCATAAATTCTGAGTTAAAATGATTTTGTCTTTTAAGCTACAATTTTCAAATTATTTTATCAATTTTGCACAAAAATTCTCGAAGTATGTTAACTAGGAAAAATATTTAAAGGAAAGTAACTTATATACGTTATGAAAAATGTTTAGTGTCTTTTCACGAGCGCTAATTTCATGATATTGAGATTATCCGTAGTGATATAATAGATTTCAAATAGATCATCCCAAATTCATGAATACAAATGAAAGTACATTATTGAATTTAATTAGATTTCCATATATATTTTCAACAGATACAGAAAATTTGCATTTTATTTATTGAAAATATTGGCAATGAATTCACAGAATATACATAGAATAGCTTAAAATCTAAATACTATTATCTTAACCCATTTGATCCCAAGAATTTTTTAATGAAATCCTGATTTTGAAAATCTAAGAAGTAGATTTGAAACATAAACATGAAGAAATGTAAGAAAAGATTGTCAAGATATTTAAACAAAAAGTTGGTAGTCTCATTTGGGTCTACTGGGTGTAGCAAAAATTCTCGTTTAAAAAAAGTTCTGTTAAAATAAACTAACAGTTCCATTTTAAGCATAAAGTGACACATAGTCTGCTCCTGACGTGTGATGATTCAGGAAAGCTTTGCAGATAATGATGGATAATGCCCAAACAGAAGTTAACAAATCGACTTCATCTTCACAAACCACGTTGACCAAATGTGTGAACAGAACCCACCACCATTTTTTCCACGAATATATATTCTGTAGTTGATAACACTTTGAAGCAGGAGAGCAACACTCTCATAAAAGTATTATATTTGAAGAATAGAAGAGACTGTGCAACATCAAACTATTGCTTTCTAATCGAAGTTCATCTTTCAAGTTTTGCCAATGGTACAACCGAATTGTATTTTGTTCCTATTGTCATAATACTGTTGTCTTTCCAAGTAACAAACAACAATTCATTTGTTGGGTCCTGAATGTATTTAAAACATCAACGTTCTTTTTTTTCATTTGGCGAACTGATGATAAAGGGCATTTTTTCAGGCGATTATCTCTCAAGATCCCTGTTGCCTTGAAACCTCTTTTCCTCAAAGGTCAGGTTACTATAATAATTATTAAAAACATAATGTACACTGACAGATCAGATACACATTCTAATAATTCCAAAACATCTCTAGAGCCAAGAGAGAATGAATTTTTCACTGAATTTTCCTCGCTAACACAAGATGGTTTCGCACCACAGTATATTTCAAATTTGTTACAATTTCCAGTGGAGCTATAGAGCATCCTTCAAAGCCAAATAGCACATACTTTCTGTTCTGCAGAATGATGACCAAATTATTTGATCACAGATTTATCTATAGACAACAGAAAGAGAAATATTCCCCACTGTTGAAAGTTTTTATTCAGAATTTCCATAAGAGGTCAAACTTTGTAAATTTTGTCATTTCCATCAAGTTTTGAATTATCAGAATTTCTTCATTTCCTGAAAGATATTTCGTGACATAGCTTTGGACACGAATAGTATAGAGGCATCTTCATCAAGCCTCCAACATAAACATTCTTTAGGTATCCACTCAAGAGTAATATTCCGACAAAATTCTCGATATCTTTTGCCGTAACACAAAACGATTGATTGTTTTTCAGAGTTGCATATAATTGTGACTGTTCTGCTATAATTTCTAAAATATCTTCATCATGGAAATTGTTTATTGGTATATATGAGTTATCACAAGGAATGATATGATGCAAATAATTCGAGATGCATTCCATAATATCACTTAGATCAATTTCAATAACGTGAGTGGAAGTTTTCGTGGTCGAATTGAAATATACTTCCGAAAACAAGATAATTTTTCATGGATATTGTTCCTAGTTAGACCATATTTGAGAATTTTAGTGTAAAATTTGATAAGATTATATGAGAATTGAAAAATTTCAGAATGAACTACAAAATCATTTTTACTCTGCACCTATTGAAAATAGGTATAGGGACACATAATACATTTTAATAGGTACTGGAATTATCTTTCAATTTCAGTCAATAAATAAAAGGTGTTCTATTTGAAAAGAAGAAAAATAATGAGGTTTGAACCTAATCAAAATTTGGCATCCAGCTCAAAACACTTTGTAACTTGTATCAACAATTACCTATTGCTTCATAGATGATAGATCTATGGGAATAATTGAATATTATTTAGATTCTAATAAGATTATTGAGGTGTTCAAGATTGACGAGGAACATAACTTCGATAAGAATCTCTATAATGGAACACCCTGTATTACGGAAAATTATTTCAGGACATGCAGTAAATTAGTATCTCATTTTTCCATATATATTTCTTCCATATATTAAACAGAATCCAAATAATGGACCGAATACAACCAGTATATATTCCTGGTTTTCGTATAAAAAAATTATATCTTGATATCATATTATCGGAATATGTCCTTCAAAATCTATTTATCAGTTAAATTCTCAAATATTTTTCATACATATTAAAAGTTGAAATCTAAATGTAACATCTCAAAAGATATGGAAAACTCAACGAGATTCTTTTAAACCAAAATTAAATAGAAGACTTTATTGTGAATCGAATTCTTCGTAATGAATTCATGGATTTTATTGTCGGTTTTATTATTTATTATTCCAATTTACATGGATTGTTAGCGTATTATGTGAAACCAAAATGTGTCTAATGAAATTATGCAGTGTTGAAATTGAAGCTATAATTAGCAAATCAAAATATTGCACCTGGGAAAACGTTGGTAATATGACTGAAATCTCGAAGAAAAGTTAAATATTCATCATCAGATTTATATATCTTTTCATTATATTTCCAGAATGGTTGAAGCCATATTTGGGTGGAATACTTTGCTGAATTTCAATGCTCTAAATTCTGAAGACTCCAAAACTTATTTTGAATCGACACAACTGTTTGAGAAAGTAATGAAATCACTAAATCCTTGAATTGAAACTATTTCAGAGAACTAACTTTATGATTCGTTTTGATTTTGACTGGAAATCCAAAATGGGAAGGCAATAAATTCTGAACATTTTATCTTCATACCAACAAATGCACTTTCAATTTTTAGTCGAATACAGTCGTACTATTTGTTAGTTGAAGAAATATGTATTTATTTCCTTCATTCAATAAAAAATGTTGATGAAAATTGCGTTGATTTGAAAGTTTAAATAACGAATAAATGACTGATCGATATTTTGGTAGTTAACCCGGGACAAAATCCAATTACAAAGAAATTGAATTGAAGGGTTGAGGTTGAAAGGATCAGAGGGAAGTGAGTAGAGTAGACGGCGACAGAGATCTCGTAACTTGAACGGAAAGTGATATTACAGAGATTTTCGCTCACAATCGAGATCATATCACGTTGCTAAAAGAACGATTTGCTGTTATCATTGAAGTTGAATCTCTTCTGGTATTACTTTAAATTGAGATTGTTTATACGTTTAATGTGAATTTGTTATCCATCTCGGAAAACTCATACTTGAGGATTAACATCCGAAATGTTTTGATATCTGAAATTTACATTCTTCACCATATATTTCCTGTAAAATCAAAATAGATAGATAAAATTCAAATTCGGAATAGTTTGAAACCTGATTGAGTCAATGAATTCTTATTTTAATTTGATTGGTTCTTTACACTTTATGAATATTTTAATCTGCTGAGATTTATTGTCAAACAATTCGACAGCGAAGTTTGCGATATCATTTAATCAGAGTTAAATTTACATCGAACGAATTTATTGAATATTACGAAATTGGAATTAAATCACAATACAGTTCTTACAATATCGAAGAATTTTTTCATAAATTTTACTTGAATGGAATGAAAACTTTTTCACTGCAGTATAAGTTTTCATAAATTTGATCAAGAAAACTTAATAGATCAAAATATTTACTATACGGAAATTGAGGTTAGGAGTGGCTCACTTCGGAAATATTTCTATATTTAGGATACAACATTTAAAGAAGTTTATTCAATTCTCAATGTAAACGAATGATTACTTAGACAACTTACAGATTACAGGATTATTCCTCCGGTATCTTAGAACTAAAATACATGATAATATATCAACCGAAATTAAAAGCAAACTAGGAGTCCCCCAGGGAAGTGTTCTTGGGCCGCTATTGTTCATTATTTTCGTGAATAATTTGTAAACGGTTTTGAAGAATTCATTTGCAGACTATACAATCTTATATGCGTCTGTGTATAAATGTGATAGTGTTGTAGATGTTTGAATAGCGAACTGAAATTAATATATATCTGGCTTTGTGAAAACGGGCTGAAATTGAATGAATCGAAATCAAAATGTATGGTAGTAGAAAATTGAGTGGTATATTATAACTTGTTACAGTTAATAACCATCCTATCGAGTTTATCTCGGAAACTAAATATTTAGGGATCATCCTGGAATCAGTTGAATTTTTAAGTCATGTCGATTATGTATTTCAAGCCATTTGTGGGCTAGAATGTTGGTATATAACACTATCGTTATGCTACATTCTAAGTACTGATATTCACTGTTGACTTCTTGTATCCAAGACTGAACAAAAAAAATGATGCTTAAAATGATTGTGTGAGTTTTTGTTGTATCTAACTGTTTTCTATACTGACGCTGAGTTTGAACGCGATCTGTCATGTAGTTTTCAGCTTTAACAAGTAAGTTTTGCGATTTTTACAATGGATAAAAATATCTAACAAAGAATTTGTCTCAAATTTTGTATTGCAATGGAATTTTGTCAGCCTAATCGCTGAAAATGTTACAGAAAGCTTACGGTGAATCGGTTTATGAAAAAACGCGTGCATCTGAGTGATAGAGTGCATTCAGTAGCGGCCGAGATGTGGGGGAAGATTTGCCTCGCTCTGGGCGACCATCAAGATCTTCAATAATAGTTAACATCTATAAGTGAAGGAAATGATACTTTCCAATTCCAAAAGATTGTTTGGGCATGAAACGCGTTGCCACGCCTAGTACCAATAGACCTGAATTTTCTTCAAAAAATTAATAGCGTGAAGGACGCTGAAAATATGCTAGAACGAATCAATTCCGATTCCACATTCATAAAATGCATTGTAACTGATGATGAGACGCCTTTCAATCGAAAAAACCACATTAAAGTCGATCAAAAATGAAGGTTGACTGTTTTCTTCGATTATCGCGGTGTTGTGCACTCGGAATTCTTGGCAGAAGGTCAGACGGGGAATGAGAAATGTTACTTAAGCGTTATGCGGCCAGATTTGTGGAGAAAAAACTCATGGATTTTCCACCACGTCATGCACCATCTCACAAGGCATTGTGAATGAATTTCTGACCAAAAACTCAATAAATACCAACGGACAACCACCATATTTACCTGATATGCCTCCGATCGACTTTTTACTTTTTCCAAAACTCAAATCACCCGTTTTGAATTGATAGAAGACATGAAAGAGAATTTGTGGCGAAAACTGAAGTCGATTCAAGAAAAAGCGTTCGAAAAATGTTTTATGTTCATTGGCCTAAATGTATTATTTCGAAAGGGCCTACTTTGTAGGCGATACAGAAAATTTGGATGAAAAATTAATATCTTGTGTTTCATCGACCAATTCTCGTTACTTTGACAGAAAGTATAATTTCAATAGAAATAGAAACTGAGCCTTGCCTAAGAGTCTTCAATGGTAAAATATCTGACTTGTTGAAAATGAGAACTAACTATAGAAATTATCTATTATTTTCTGCGCCTAATTAGCAGAGTTTCTAAATAAAGTTTGTTTTCATTATAATATTATTATTTATTCGTTTCATATTCATATTCTGTTTTTTTGAGTTTTCTGACTTTGAAATTAAACATGATTTTATGCAAAGGGTGTCCGATTTTCACTGTTCATTACGGTAACTATGTGCTGAGTTCGTCATTTAAAATGAGAGATTCGAGTTCTTTGTGATGAATTTCTTTCAAATTAATCGAATTTCTGAAGGCTTGTTTCATTTCTTCCCTTAAACGTCATTTCACCATTCTCTAAAAGTGAATGTAGCAAATTTCTCGTCTTCGAAGAATTCAATCAATGACAAAAAGCCCGAAATTACCTACCACAGAAGATGAGGTCATTTCAGAAAGTTATTATTTCACTTCACCAAAATTCAATTCTAACGAAGTCACTCTAAGATTATGAAAGGAGTCATCAAAAGTATAACACCTACAACTTTCCATAAAATGTGAGGTCAAGTTCGCCAAGTTCACAGTTTTATTGGTATATCTGTCTCGGTCTCAATACAACAGTATTTTATGTTAAATTGAAATGGTATTCAAGAACTAAGTATGATTTATATCTCAATCTACTTTTATAGAAAATATTCAACTGCGATGATTTTAGTCGCTTGGTGCACATTCAAATTATCTTTTACTTCGCATTTTTGAATGATTACGTTGACCAAAGATTAACTATTCATTGAGATTTATAAAAATCTATTAAATACGATGGAAAAGACAAATTTGGGAATAAAATAGATCTTCCAGCGTGATTCTGAAGGGGAAGAAAATAGAAGTTATCCGTGGAATGACGGTATACTTCTTTGTAATGTGCATTCTTTTTTCGAATATATAGGCTGTTTAATGTAATTGTGGTATATATTTTGACGTGATAACTCTGAAACGGATGAGTCAATTTGAATGAAAATTTCAAGATTTATTTCTATTTATTTGTTTCATACTTATCCTTTCACAACTTTTTTCTAGTACAGAGCTGAACTCCCAAAATCTCATTTTATTTTCGAAACTAAGTTGGGGACTTTAACTGGAACACTAAAAAACACTGTACACCACTACACCAAAAATTTTATTTCGAATACTCAACGCGCGTGTGGCCAACTAAGGTATCATCATCAGGAGATGATAGTAAACAGTGTACTATCATCTCCTGATGATGATAACTTTTAGTTAGCGACACGCGCGTCGAGTATTCGAAATAAAGTTTTTGGTGTAGTGGTGTACAGTATTTTTTTTAGTGTTATTTTCGAAAGTCAAAACAACACTCTGTACGTCATTTGCAAGAAGATCTAAACTCATATCCGTAAACTACATTAACTCAAGTGCATTGAAATTCCATCTTCATCGCAACGTTTTTTTTTCTTGAAAATTAATTCGAATTGGGTGAGAACGTAGTTTTAGTTCATACACTGTCATGCGGTGAAAATCTAGGTTGATGATCAAATTAAATGAAAATTTCAAGGTTTGATGCTACATTCTGTCAAAAAAGTACCGAGAACTGGACAGAGAAACAGAAAAGATATATATTTCATCCAAATTTACTGGATTTCCTTCAAAGTAGACCCCGTCCGAAATCATACATTTACGCCAACAAATAATTCAATCATTTGGAGTATAAAAAGTGTTCTACCGATTCAAAACGGGTAGGTCGAAGTGGAAATTTATGTTTTTGAAAATGAAAAAACTCTGCTGGAGCCATATCAGGTAAATACTGTGGTCCTTCTTCTTCTTCAGCCATCTATCATCCAACTCTGGACATAGGCCTTCCCTACTTCTTTCCAACGGTATCTGTTCTGTGCTACCTGATACCAGTTGAGTCCTCAGGTCATCTCCCCATCTCATTCGAGGGCGACCTCTTCCTCTTTTGCCCAAATATGGTCTCCATTTTTGTATTTCGGCATTCCATCTGCCATCTCCTTGTCTTGCATCATGACCCGCGAAGCCCCATTTGAGTCTGGCAAGTTCTTCTCTGACATCGAGAACTTTAGTGACTTTCCTTATCCATGTGTTTGTTTTCCTGTCTGTTGGTCTTATTCCAAGCATCCTGCGTTCCATTGCTCTTTCTGTTTTCCATATTTTGTCCATAATGGCTCTAGTTAGTGTCCATGTTTGGCAGCCGTAAGTGATTACAGGCAAAATACACTGCTTGTAGACTTCAGTTTTGAGGTATTGTGGTATCTTACGACTTTGAAGGACCCATTTTAATGTATTTTTTTAAATACTGTGGTTGTTCGATGGTATTTGTTGAGTCTTTGATCAGAAATTCATTCACAATGATATCCTTTTGAGATAGTGCATTATCGTGATGCAAAATCCCAGCGTTTTCTTACCACAAATCTGGCCTTTTTCGACAAATTTGATCCTTCTAACGTCGCATAATGCTCAGGTAATATTCCTTATTTACCATCTGATCTTCTGGCAAGAATTCTGAGTGCACAACGCCGCGATAATCAAAGAAAACACTACCTTGACTTTTGATTGACTTTGGCGTGGTTTTTGTCAAACTCATAAATCCATGTCTCATTACCAGTTACAATGCGTTTCATGAGCCCGAATTGACTTGTTCTAACATGTCTTTAACGCCCTTTGCGGGATTCAATTTTGGAGAAAATTCAGGTAATCTGGGACTAGTCGAGCGGCAGCGCGTTTCATGCCCAAACTGCCGTTGAAAATGATACGATTCGATTCCTGCGACACAGTTTATTGCCTATTTTTCTCAAACGATTTTCAATTACCATTTCCTTCAATTTATCGATGTTAACTCCAGGTGAAAAATTTGATGGCAATACAAAATTTGAGACAAATTCTTTGTTATTTTTGTCCATTGTAAAAATAGCAAAGCACACTTGTGAGAACTGAAAACATTGAGCACTATAAACGAATGAAAAATTGCGTTTAACCTCCGCATAAGTATAGAAAACAGCTGTGCCAACTAAGCAACAACAAAAATTTTGAATATAGTTTCAAGTCGATTTTCGTTCTAGAACAGGGCCGGACTTCAAAAAATTTTATTGCCAAATACAAAATAACACCCTGTACGGTGAAAAACTGAATGCGTATCCGTAAACATTATAGACTACTGTTCAAGAACGTATATAGCATATTCTTACAACTCTTACAGTTATTTATGGAAATCAGATCGAATTTGTGAAAAGCGGGTCTTTTGTAAATATACAGAAAATTCACAGTGTAAATGTTAGTGAAAACTAGACGAATAGTTCATTATGTTTCTGGAAAGATTTTTGGAAATATTGAGATAATATTCATATCATCATATATTTCATTCACACAGTTTTGCTCCGGCATCTAGATTTAATTTAATAAATACCTGTTTGTTATGAAGATTCAAGAAACAATGTGTGATATTTCGGCGATCTAGTATATGTCAAGTTTTTGAAGAAAAGAACCTACAGAAACATAAATTGAATTGAATGAAAACCGAAAATTCAAATGTATTTAAAAGAAATTTAAATAAAACTAATATGGAGAAAGGTAAAGGTTTTGGAAGAACTAAAAGTCCCCAAATATCTGTTGTATCTTTGCACACCTGACGAAAATTACTATATGATATGTACGATTCAAATTTAAAATCAATGACTTATCAACAACGAAGATGAAGTAAAATATATATTCTCTTCTGATCCATTAAGTACCTAATTTCGATAAGTCATCATTCATGGCAGCTGGCTAGATTTGCAGGCTTCTTAATCTTCCATGAAAAATGTCTCAAACATATTTGATGGGCTTGAGGTCTGCACTTCGAGCAGGCTAGTCCGTTAAAAGATTTCCTGTCTTGAACGATATCAGCTTGGTGAGGTTTGGTGTTATCATGCATAACCAAAAATTTTCACCCATGCTTACCGCAAATGGTACAACATGCTCTTCTGAAATGTCTGTAATGTACCTCTGAGCTTTCAGGGTTCCATTTTTCCTGATGACCAGATCAGTGTGGGTGTTCAAAGAAATTCATTCCTAAACCATTATTGAACCTTCTTCAAAACCATAGATAAACAAAAATTTGCACTAGGCATATCTCTGATTACGACGTCTGTTCACTTTAGAACGTCTATCGGAATGAAAAAGACAAAATTCCGGCTTATCTGTAAACAAAACTCCTCCCCAGTCAGCTGCGACATAAGGCCGCCAACCAAATACCCTTAGACGTTATCGTTTTGTTAATCAGCCTATTTGCACTTCACAATTCTATCGAAACTCGAGGTGCCAAGCAATAGCGAACCATTATCATCTAGGTAACTCTCAAATAACGGTCATGGATTGCCGCTGTTGCTCGAGGTCGTCCAGGCCCAGGTTTCCTTCAATGACTATCAGTCCCCTTGCACCTGCAAATCATTCTGGAAATAATTGATTGCACATTCTGTCGATGTCAAATTTCGTGATTTCGTTGCATTATTACCAAAAATTGAAACTTTCAAGAAGAACAAACTTTGCGTAGGTTAGGTTAGGCATGGGTACTTCTAAGACCACCCTGGTATGTCGAGAGAGAATTTGCAATTTCGCATAAATCACCTCTCAACAAATATCAATTTCATTTCTCAAACATTCTATGATCATAATTCGAAGAAATTGATTCCAAAATACTCAAACCGAATATTTTCAGTTAGCTTCATGATATAATACCTAATCTTTCAGATCTCGCGATCTGCGAAACATTATTTCCGGTTCTGTAACTATTTAGCTATTCCGATCATTGTAGACATTCGTTATCCTAGACATTGAATATTTTCCATATTCCGAGTTGCAATGCAACCACAAAAATAATTCCAATAATCAGTCAGTTTCGTTGGGAGTATGCAAGAATTTCCAAGAAAACAATTCACCTGAAGCATAATGAGCGTGGGTAATTTGCGTACGATTTGAAGAAAAATGATTCACTTGTTTCCTATTTATGAAAGCGCTATCTGGATTTATAATTCCAGAATTAGTTTCGTTATTCAACAGCATTGCGAAATATCACCTTCATAGCTTTATTCTCTCAATCAAATTAGGTTCTATTATTTTACGTGGGTGGGTATAAGGAATGATAGCAGAATCCCAAATGAAATTTTAAGATAGTACAATTTAGAAGTAGTTGGAGTATTCTTTCTTAGTTTTACATACGTTAGGTGAATCTTCATAATATATCAGTGTTTTCTGTCCAGTACTCTGCGATAAGACCTCCTTGATTCAATTTTAAATTGAAAAACAATAGATAAGACGAAAATATTTACTATTCGACAGTAATTATTGTCTGAGGTCGTCATATTTTTAGAACGGTTCACTTTGGTAAGGTATATGAGCAATAACAACAATCAATAAAGATATTGCCATAGTAAATATGAACGATTAAAATATTGAGAAACAATTAGAGAAAAGAGATTTAACTTTTTATTTTCATATTTCATTTCTACCTCAAAACTCATTATTATTTTTATTTTTTAATTAAAGATGACGTGTGTGTACAGAGTGAACCAAATTAGATGTTTCAGTACATAATCACATTCTTTTGATAGCGAAATGTATCAAACATATTAGAGAACTTGTTGTATAATTAACAATAGATTCAATTTTCTTGTAAAGTTTAAGATAATTATGAGATTTAGCTTGATTGTGTACAGGAGTGCTGATTTCATTCCCTGAAATTCTGTTTCAACTCTTGAAGTATCTAGTTCTCTTGTAGAGTAAATCATCATTATAATCCCAAAAAGAGAAGTCTTGTGGTATTGGGTCAGGAGAATGAGGTGGCCATCTAACTAACCCTCTAGCTCCCATTCAATTATCCCCAAGATTTGAATATAACAGATTAAGAGGACACCATCCTGTAGAAAAAAGTATTTGATCTTTGTGCCACATGAATGTCATCGAGCTAAGACACGACTTTCTTTCAGAGCACACCACACATAAAGCCTTATCTTCCTTGATGCTTAGCATTAATCGACATCAGAAATATTGCCCATCGTGACTATTGAATATTCCATCACTGGCGATGCAGACTTTATCGGTCCATACGACATTTCTGAAAACGTCAAATTTCTCAAACTTTCGTAGTGACCATTTTCATTCTGCATCTCAAAAGAATAATACACGTAGTGAAATAAATTTTCATATGAAACTTCAAATATTCAAAGAAAAATGTATTCAATTTTGATATTCGCAAAAAATTAATAATCTTCAAATCTAAAATCTTGAGTTATTGACAAAGTCTAAGACTACAGACAATTACTATGATCTGAATTTAATGAAACCATTGTCTTGGACTGGTCCTAAAATATCTGTGGTTTTCAGATATAGAACATAATCAATACAAAAAAAATTAATTCATGAAATCAAGACAATTTCGTTTTTTAAAAGACGCACGATTTGTATCACAACTTTGGGACAGCTGAGACGAAAATTTGATCGGTTATTTTGATGTTAACCGAGATATTAGCGAATAAAGATTTTCCGAAATTTGAATTCGAAAACAAAGAAAGATATCGAAAATGTTCGCCCACTACCACTGGTCTCCGAAAAATATAAAGGTTGTCATTTTTCTCTAATTACAATATCTCACCTAGTTGACGTAATAAAACATCGAAATCTGCCCTCCTGCCCTATACAGGGTGTACCAAATTCGATGTTTTAGTACGGCCTTTGTGCAAAATTATAGATAGAGAAGAAGGAAAGATGGGGTCTCTTTCGAGCTGGATGCTCCAGAAAAACTCATCTGTAAAAACTTATTTTAACTATTGTTTTCAGTTTTCGATTTATCCTAGGCATTTCGACATGGACGATATGCCGAATCCTATTGAAGTTAGGTAAAAAATATTTTACATTGAGATATTCCACATATATATCACATGCCTTCAACATCAGCCTTTTTCATAAATAAATCGAAAATTCACATCTGTTCAATAGGAACATAGATATTTACAATTCTATGATACAACAGGTTAGTTTTGTGAGCGTCAAAAATCTCATTTATTCAATTCTGTGTTAACTTCTAGAAACATAGACTCTTTGAAAAATTTAATTTTGGACTTGAAAAAAATTATGTATTAAATCAATAAACAAATTTTTCATGAATTCGAAAGCATTTTCATCATTTAAAAGCCACTTCTGCATGTATTTTCTATACAGGGTGTTACAATATATTATGTCTCAACTTGAGGGGGTAAATCAACGTGTAATTTTAAGAAAAACAGTTCATATAAACATAGGTCCGCAAAAGCTTCGTTAAGGAGCTACAGAGTATTGAAATTTTCGGAAATAATTGGTTTTTTCTTCAAAACTCCTGCATTTTTTGAGATATTCAGCCCAAATTTGGAAAACAAGTTATTTTTTACAGCCTCCATCATCCTTCGTTCAATTTCGAAACTTTTTTGACACTTGTAATTTTTTCGTATCTCCAACCGTTCTCGAGCAAAAAATTATTAAACGATTGTATGCATTCGCTGAAATGAAAGCACTTCTAATTGAAAAAATGACACAAGTAGGTTTTGATTCTTTTCATTTATTTATTAACGTTGAACCAGTGTCTGCTCGAATTGTTAATTAAATTAACGATTAGTTTTAAGACTTTTGAAGTTATTGCTGTAAGAAAAATGGCTAATTTTACTAACGTAGTTGGTTGATATTGAGGTCTGGCTGAATTCACAACAGAAGCTAGGCGAGTAACACAACAGTTTTGAATTGTCAAACTATGAGAACTACTTATGAATGTGAGTACAAGAAAATTGGAAATCAATTGAACATTTCACATGTTCTAGTTTGACGGATTCTCCGCGACTTTTTATTGTACCAGTTTCATATTCAACGCGTCTAAACTCTACTTCCTCGAGACTGAATTTCTGCAGATGGTTCTCAGATAAAAGAAGATGCTAAGTTTTCGAGAACTGCTATCACAAATTTTCACAATAATCATTATTTGTCTAAGGAAAACCCCCATTTGATTGAAGAATCTCATCATCAAGAACAATTCTTATTATATGTCTGGGTCGAAATAATTGAAAATTATTTGATTGGGCCATTTTTTTGCCTAGCATTCTAAACAGTCCCGCTTATCGGCAATTTATTGAGGAGGAGTTACCTTAATTGCTCGAGGATGTGCCACTTTTGGTGAGAAACATAATGTGGTTCATGCCTGACGGGGCACCAGCACATTGCTAGGGAATTCTTGAATAATACATTCAACAACCGATTGATAGGTCGGGGTGGGCCAGAACCATGGCCTCTTAGGTCCCCAGACTTAAATAGTTTAGACTTTCTCTTATAGGGATATCTCAGAAGTTTATTTTATACCACTCCAGTGAACACTGTGGGAGAAAAGTTTCTAAATTGAACGAATATGACGAAAATTGATTGTACGCTGATCAGTGGCGTACTCCAAAAAGTTTGAAGGGTCAAAAGAAGACATGGCCTCGGAAAAGAAAACACTTTGTGAATTTCAGTTGAAATCTAGGACGTGTAACGATGGAGACTGTAAAAAATAGCTTGTATTCCAAATTTGGGCTGAATATCTCAAAAACTGCAGGAGTTTCGAAGAAAAAACCAATTTTTTCCGGAAATTTCAATACCCTGTAGCTCCGTTACGAAGCTTTTGCGGATCCATGTTTATTCGAACTTTTTTTCTTAAAATCGCACGTAGATTTACCCCTCAAGTCGTAACATACTATTATGTAACACCCTGTGTAACTATTACTCACATTCTCCAAACAAATCCTAAAATTTTGTTCAAGCTCATCTATTTTATTCGTCTTTTCTTTATTCTATAAATTCTCAACATGCCCCCAGTGGAAGAAAACTAGGAAAGCCAGATCTGGGGAATGTGCTGGCCATTCCATAGGTCCCTTAGTTCTTTTCAAGTGATCACCGAAATTCCAGTCCAGCAATTGGGATACTGTTCGTTTCTGGTTGCGGTGGTGCTTTGTCATGTTCTTTGCCCAAGTAGCAATATATTTAAATATCCTCTTACTGTATTCCCAGCCATATTACGGTAAATTTTACCATTAAGGATGTCGTCAAAATAAACCGCACCGCTCTTGGTGTTGAATATTCAACTCTTGATGGAAATTAACATTCTCTCTGCTGGTTTGTAAAGTCTAAACAAAGTGATGTTAGCATCCAAGAGGGTGAACGCAGTGGACGTCCCAAAGAGGCTGTCATCGATGAAAACATTGAAAAAGTATACAAAATTGTTTTGAATAATCAAAAAATGAAATTGAACGAGATAGCTGTGACCCCGATGATATCCAAGAAACGTGTTGGTTTGATTTTATAAGAATATTTGGAAATGCCAAAGCTCTGTACGAAATGGCTGCCACTCTTGATCAAAAACAACAAGAAGTCTATGGTTCACTGTTTGAAGATAATTAACCGTAATAAAGCCGAGTTCTTTGTCGATATCTTATGATGGATGAAACATGGATTCATTACTATACTGCAGAAAACAATCGACAGTCAGATGAGTGGACTGAACGAGGTGAACTGCATCCAAAACGTGTAAAAACGCAGTCAACTAACCTTCAATGCGAATCAACAAAAGAACTGCTGAAAACTTTTTACTCGTGTCTAGTTAAGGTTAGTACTAACGGAAAATCATGTAGATTGACAAAGTAACGTCATCTCTATACCAGCCTACGAACTTTTCAGCCCACCTGGTATACAGATAAGGTTGAACATTACTTTCAGCTTTCATTTATTCAAAAAAAATATGCCATTAGGGTAAAAGCATCATTTTCGGAGTTTATTTATTCGATCTCAAGTTTTTTAGTTTACATCCTACTAGATTTCAAACGAACAATCCGAAAATAATAATACAACAATTCTCAATGAAGAAACAATGTTGAGATCTAACCTAACCTAACGTCAATTTCATAAGTGCTCAAATATGGAGAACGTCTTCATACGTAGTAAGAATTTTCAATTGCGTAAGAACGAATAACTCTCGTTCCTTCCGAAAATTACTCATTGCCATTTCAATTCATAGATTCCGAGAATGTACAGTAACAACGTCTACATTGAAAAGCAGCAGGACAAGAAATCACAACCGTTGGAATAGCCAACTGGGCAAGAGTAACCGAGCGGCAGTTCTGTGGATTCAAGAATAACCGCGCTTACAAATTTTGTTATTAGGCAATGAAAATTAAAAAGAACTCACTATGAAGAAAAACGATTTCATTTCCTAATGAGATATCCAAAACAAAATCTCAACAAAGTACAGCTTTTCACTTTTAAATTTGATTTCATCTATATATTGAAAAGATCTTATATATATATATATATATATATATATATATATATATATATATATATATATATATATATATATATATCGCTGGAGTGCTAACTTCCACTATAATGCCACTGAAATTGTGAAGCAGGCTGACGTCATGGCGGCCATTTGTAGTGTAGGCAAAGAGGCGCTGAACACCAAACTTTGTGGTTTGATGTGAAGAATTTTTGTATGAACTGATTGTTAGCAATTGTAAACTAGTTGAAAGTCATATCTTTTGATATAACCACAAATGCTTATAGGTTAAATTGTTGAATATTTAATTTTAATAAACTACTAAAGTGTTGACTATGAGTTTTTCTTTGATGTAGTTCTTACGGCGATTTATTTTGGATGTTTGAGATGAAAACAAATGAGAAGAATAAAATATACAAATAAATTTATTGACTATTGAAAAATGCATAAACACATTTTGAGATCATGAATTCAGAAACAAGATCCCTTTACACTGCTCAAAATGGTCTAAGGAACAGTAAAAATATTAAGCGTAGGTCATACAATTCGCATTAACTACTTCGAATTTTTCATGGTGTAATTAATATATCTTTCTAGTCACTGAAAAATTCAAAATAGAATACAAAACGAATATTGATTCCGGGAATTTAAGAAAATAAACAATCGTATACCAAATGAGAATTTCTCAATTCAAATGAAAAAAGGTTTCTCATTCTTTTCCAAGTAAACTCAAACTAATATCTTGTATGACCACCACAAGCATTCATAACAGCACGACATCGTTCTGGCATGCTCAGAATGCAACTATCAATTGCATTATGAGGAAATAGATTCCATTGTTTCATTAAGGCATTTTCAAAAGCTGGACGACCTTGAATATTCGCTATAAGGGGAGCAAGCCTCCGCTGAAGCATGTCCCAAAAATGCTTTATGGGATTCAGGTCGGGAGACTGTGATGGCCATCCAGCCGTGTTTCGAAATGGTAAAACTACAGGTTGGAGAACATTATCAATGTAGATTTGATGATCCATATTCCTTTGAAGACAAATGAGGTCTGTTTTATCATGCAATGCGATTCCACTCCATACCAATATAGGCCTTTGTAACTGTGTACTTTCTGGAAGTGCCTTAGTCTTTCTGACAGTTAGGTCAGAAATGGCTACTCCATGTGTATCTTGGAAATCTCTAGAAATTTCACGAACTGTGATTGAAGTATTCCGTCTGGCTTGAAGCACAATAAATCTATTTTGCAGCTGAAGTATTTTTTCTGGAACAAGAATTCAGTATCACTCAAAGGAAACAACGAAATAAACTGAATTTTTGAAGAATAATAAACATCGCATTTCACAGTATCTTTTCAACATCTGTATTTTTTATGAAAACATGTGTTGATCTCCTTGAATCAACATCCACTGCTGTTCTGATTAACTACGTAAATCCACCAGGTGTAAAATCTGCATTTACAATGATATCAGTGTGGTATTCATTAAAATTATTCAAATAATCTTGTTGTTCTCTAGACCATTTTGAGCAGTGTACTCTGCTCGTGCCTTTGGCTTCCATAGTTCCTAATTTAGTGTTACAAGTTACCCCCCATACACTACTTTACTAGGCAAAACAAGAGTAGTTATAATAAGCGCTGCCTGAGCTCGTGCATCCAATTTATTGAGAAAGATATGTCCTACCGGCTACTTTCATCTACCGTTTACACTCACTAACATAAACATTAATACTTCAGAACCTGGAGTTTCTGGATTTCCCAGTTGAAGCTCATTTCCTTAGTTACAATATCCCATGCAAATCACAGCTTTTCAATCCCAAATTACATGTAATCGAATAGGCATACCTTCCATAATAAGGATACATGTCTTATCGTCCTCTGGAAATTTCCCCAAAGCGAAAAAACTTCAGTGAAGAAGCCTGACTCACCTTCAACCGAAGATGTCTTATTCCAAATGGCCGATAGAAGCGGCAGTTTGAAAATGTTATTGTAAAAATAGAAATATTTCATTGATACGAGGGTGGTTTGATAGGTCAGTGACTTTTTGCCGAAAACAATTTTTTTTTTCAGCAAATAAACATTTTATTTTTCTACATAATTACTTTTTAGCTCGATACATTTTGTCCAGCGTTTTTCTAATTTTTCTATTCCAAATAATAGGTTTCTCAAGGATCTGAAAATACGCATTTGTTTCAATAATGACTTTTTCATTCGACTCAAATCTCCTACAGCCCAGCCATTTCTTTAGGTTTCGAAACAGAAAATAGTCACAGGAGGCTAAATCTGGAGAATATGCTGGATGGGGTAGCAGGTCGTATTCCATTTCGTGGATTTTGGCCATCGTGACTAGACAAGTGTGCACACGTGCATTGTTTTGATGGGACAGCACTTTCTTCTTTGCCAAATGCGGCCGTCTTTGCTTCAAATCAACGTCGAATCTGTTCAAAAGCTTTGAATAACATTTGCCGGTGATCGTTTCGCCTTTCTCGAGGTAATCGATGTGAATGCCACCGCGTGCAGCCCAAAAAACTGGGGCCATGACCTTCTTGGCTGACAGACTCTGTTTGGCCTTCTCTGGTCCTGTTTCGATTGATTCTCGATCTATGTTTTGTCCACAGTAACAAAACAAGAAACAAATTCATTCGGATTACGGTCGGACATCGCTAAACTCTCTTTTGAAGTGGTCATACGATTGCGCTTATGGTCGAGTGTGAGTAATTGCTTGCACAAAATCAGAAAGTTCAATTCAAAAGTCACTGGCCTATCAAACCGCTCTCGTATTTATCAATTTTAATATGATCATGATTTATTACCTGCAATGATTATTAACTTCAGGGGAGTAATAATTGAGAGTTAACGCAAATTTCTTCAGTTCATTTGAATATCTTCTACCAGTAGGTTTCACGGATTCATTTTTCAGGTCATTTTGTATGATTGCGACACTGAAACCATTGAAATTCTGTTCTAGAAAACTCCCTTCTTCATCACTTAGTAGGTTCTTATCCCTCAATTTTTTACCATATCCCTAATACTTTCAACTTTTCTATTCCTCCGCCGATTTGTTTGGTTTAAAATTTTTCCCATTCGTTTCAGAGGGCTCTGTGGTTTAGCCTCAGTTTGAGTCGAAATTGATAATTATATTGACACAGTGGAATCAACAGCTATAGTTTCAACTTCTGTTTCAGAAATTGAGGTTGTAGAGTTTTGAATTAATCTTTTTTGTTTCCTCAAATCAATTTTTTCTCTATGAGCTCTGGAAAATCACTTAATGTATATTCCAGGTCTTTCCAAATAATCAGAATCAATGAAGTGGTCACTATACGTCGTTGAACGAAATTCTTCAATTGATGGCATTGACCATAATTTGAGCAATGCCTCAATTTCCAATGGAAATCTGCAATATATGAAAATGGATTTTCAAGATGAACGAATACACTTACGAAATTTGAAAAGTCACTGAAACACCTGGCGAGAAATGTTTTTATCATGCCTGCAAGAAACAGGCTTTTTTAGTTCCAGGGAAAAACCGCACAAAACCAATTATATACATGTTAATTGTCTATTGTTACACAAATTCTCCTGAAAAATTGCTCTTGACAGTCGGTGTTCACACATGAAAGGTCAATTTAAAATAGTTTGCAAACAGTAGTACATAATCAACTTTGCCTAAACTGCAAATGGCCACCACCCCCCACCATTTGCATCACTTTTCCAAAGAGGTTAGCAATCCAGCGTACAAAACACGATCAGAGTTATGAATGGCGCGAATTTAGCCCAGATGTACTGCACCGTTTACAAATACAATCGTAGTTATCTGCTTAACGATTCGTTAAACTCTAGGCTTGCGGCGTACATTTTTCATAAATCGTTGTAAATAATAACATAACCTCTCTCCGGATGGTGCCGCATGTGGAAACATAGATCATTTTCGATGGATTCTCACGTTGAATAGGCAATAGCGGCTTGGTTTCATTGTTAAGGATTCTTTGTATGGGATATTGTATATATGTACGTATTGTACTGTAAATGCCTACTATATGCAATAGTCCCTTGTGCCGCCATGTCTCGTTCTGATTTTTTTCGTCTGGCTGCATGTGTTGGGAATATATCGGTGCTTGAAGATTCCTTAGAATAACTTGCAAAATATTATAACGTACACGGCAGGAAGCTACGGCATACTAATACCATTCTGTACCGCATCTAGATCTGAAAGAAATGAAATGCACAACTGATATCTACAGTATAAGCTTTGTAATTATTTCTTGCTTGGTAGTTTTCAAAAGTTCCTTCAATTCAGACTAATATTCAGTAATGGAGTCAGCAATTTGCCTTGTAAAAATAAGACTACGTTTTATAGACGGTTCAATTTTCATAAAGAACTCACAAAGCTCATCTGTCATTCTTGAACTAAGATTTTTCAAATTTAATGTTAAGTTTCCAGTTCTTGTTGAAGCCTTGTCTTCACTAACATTTCCTCCAAGTAGGTTTCAGTAAAATTTTCATCTTGTTCAAGCAACTCCCGAATGTCACCTGAAATCCTGCACTACTACTACTGCCACCTAGTGGTAAAGTGTGCTCAAAGCTTCGACTTCCTTCGAGTAATTGAACCAGCCAGGTTCAGCACTCTTTTCTGGTTGCGATCTTCAATTCATAATAACAACGCCAGTTCTATTTTTTCTATTGCCAGATCAAGAACAATTCTCGCTGACATTGAAGTTGAAGCTACAGACGATCTTATATTATCTTCCCATTGTTTTTTTTATCAATCGTACAGTTGATTCGTTAACATTGAATGAGCGTGATATAGATTTCCTTGTTGGAGTACTTGCTTTTTAAGAACTGGATATTATGAAGATTAACCTCATGTTAACCTGAAGATATAGAATTCTGACAAAGTTTCTTATGAAACTTCTCTTTTGTGTGTCTCTTCCTTGAGATAGCTACACCCGAAAAACATGGGAAGATTTTGATCAGGACTACTAGGTCTCCATTCAATGTTCCTTTACATCCAATAACCAGGACAAACTCAATCCAAATATGATGTTTCAAAACAATATGCTATAACATCTCAACAATGATATGCAAAATTATCGCTAGTGTGAAGAATTTTATTCAAGAAAAAATATTGAACATTCCGTAGAGTGTTAAATATCTTTCCCTGAATGAGTTGGCTTTCTGATTCACCCTTCATAATCATCGTCAATCACACAGCAGTGGTACAACTCGGTCGGATGTCATGGATAGGAGCAATAGCTGGTTGACGATGATTATGAAGGAGGGATCGGAAGGATATTTAACATGTAGACTCTGTTGACAGCCTAACATGAATAAGGAGCGTTAATCTTTCGACAGATCGCTTTCTTGCAGACACGGTGTGTAGCGTTGCGGTGAATAGTCGAACCAGTGTGACTTATTGCGCTTCAATGGATTGGGATAAGTAGGTGGCAATCTGGCCTGGTGTCATGATTAACAATACTGACGGGGACGAATGAGACTGAAACTGCAATCTATTGCTCCTATTCTAAGTACCACTGCTGTATGGCTCTAGTTTACAATGATTATGAAGGGTGGATCGGAAATCCAACTCCATCAGGGAAATATATTTCACATTCTACGGAAGGTTGAATATTGTTCCCTGAATAAAATTCTTGAATATGCTATCTTCTGGTGGTTTATGTCTTCAACAGGATTGAATGGATTGTTTGATATTTTCTACCTTGATTAAAATACCGTTATCCAATTGAAGTTTCATCATATTTATATCATTCGAAAATGTACTTATCGTATCAGGGATTATCTCTAGATCACTAACGCCATTTTTTTTTGGAGAGTTTCTAATCACTATTGCGTGCCAGAACACAAGACATGAGACATACTACTGTGTCCAAAAAGTATGGTAACTAAGCATTCATTTCGAAGAGTCCATATTTTTCTTTCAAATCCATTTCATTGCTTTTAAAGCAATCCCCTCCAGATACAATGCTTACGCAAACGGATTTTCCAACCTTCAAAACTGTGATTACTCTGTTCGATGCGAATTGTATCTCTTCTTCTTCGTTCTATCAAAACGGTGACCCCGAAACGGTCTTTTCAGTTTGCTGAATAACCAGAAGTTACTCGATGCCAAATCAGGTGATTTGCCAAATCAGGTGATTTGGCGGTTGTGGATCATATGGATTGGTCAGGAATAATCAATGCAGTGTGCATGATTGTGGTGCAAAAACCAAGAATTGTCTCGCCACAATTTCGGCTTCTTCATGCAAACGACGCATAACGCTCATATGATGCCAGTAGGATCAGCAAGATCCCTAATCGACCTACAAGCATCAAATCCTTGCTATTTTTTCGTCATAGCCTCGAAACCAAAAACTTTTTGCACCTTGCATCTTCAATAAATCAGCAAAATTCATACGCAAACAAAATTTAATGCAAATTCTTTGCTCAACAAATGCAGACATTATAAAAATCGAAAAATTCACTTCTGCAAAAGGAAGCGTAACTCAAACATTAATGAATAATTTGATGTGAAACTTGGAACAGATATGGAAGACGGTCCTACCAACCTAAAAGTAAGAGCACTACCCCAAATCCATTTGCGCGCGCATTTTAAATTCAAACATCACCTTACTTTTTGGACACAATAGTGAAACATGATCAAATAGGAAGATTTATATCCCATGTTCCCTGTGACAACTGTATAGATTTACATATATTCAATATCGTCACATCCAATTCAAGTCTGTATGACATCGGCGACTATGAATATGTTTAAATGACCGAAAGGGAACCTGTATTCCTTTCATCTTAGATTGAATCTACCCCAGCACGTGTTTAAGACCGACTGAATCCAGACAAAGAAGTGAGTATTTCTGTTGAATGAATCAAATTGATGAGAACTGTGCAGAAGATTATATAAAATATTTCATCTGAATATTTGTCGCAACTGAATTTCCAATACTCAATTACTCTACTAAAATACTATTGTTTTATGGAAACGCATGTATCTTATATTTCATCTCGGTTCAATGTGAGTAACTATTTTTCTTAGAAGCTTATGGAGTTTAGAAATGCTATAAGTTTTCAGAAAATATTAGGAGGTATAAATGAGTTTTATAGGAAAATTAATGGGTCATAAATTCTCACAAATCATTTTTTATGCAAATTTTATCGGATTAAATTATTCGGTAGCATTTATATTACTAAATACTTGACCAAACCCGCGTCTATACTAGCGCGATAGTAAACTATGAGAGCAACCATATTGCGTTAATATAAGCCGGTGTTTGTCCTATTTGCATGTGTAAAAATTACAAATTTTAATAATTATTGACTTCACTGGAGAAATAATTCAAGTTTCATTGATTCCGTGAGAACGTAATACAACTATACGTCATATTCTCTTTTCTCTCTTGTAACATGACATGTCCTTAAAATTTTACTCTCACCGTTTCTTTGGTATAACCATCTTTCTTACTTTGTATGAATACACTTGTCTATGACATACATTCTGTCAGAAAAGTGCCAAAACTCAAATTACCACTTCGAGGTTTGTTTTGAATCGATAGAAAACATTAAATAGAATTCGCTGCGAGAACTGAAGTCGATTCCGGAAAAAACGTTTAAAAAGTGTTTTGAGAAATGGATTATTCGTTGGCGTAAATGTATTATTTCGGAAGGGGCCTACTTTGAAGGCGATACAACAAATTTGGATGAAAAATAAATATTTTGTGTTTGATCCATAGCGATTATCCTGCTTGCCTCAATTGATCGTACTTATTCACTCATTGACGGGGAGTTATGATTGTTACCCACAATTGGATTAATTGGTAATGCCGCTTAGGTGTTGAAAACGTCTTCTATATTATAGTAAAGTTTATTTCATGGATGAGCTTGCAAATGACACTCTTTCTATAATCGTCCTGAGAAATGAATTGATAACTGTGCCCATTTTCAAATTTTCCGTGATTGGGTTTATGTATTATAGTGTAATACAGTACAAATTATCATGTTCATTTATATAGATGATAGAGAGTAAGTTCTCGATTCTAGTCTGGTCTATCAATAATTGAAAGAATAGATTCTTAAAGATGACGAAATTTCTGATCTCTCTTCACCAGATATGGAAAAATACAAGATATAAAAAAGATTAAGAATTTTAATTACTCGGGGAGTACTGAAAAAAGTTATAGGGGTAGGAAGAACACGTGACCTGAAACAGTAAAACTGAAAAACTGTAGTTAATATATAAAAAACCGGCAAAATCTGAAGTTCAACACCCTATATTTCTGTAACAAAGCGTTTGCCGACATATGGTCACGGAAACTTTTCGTCATAAAATGGATTAAAGAATCATCTTTCGCACATATTCATTTACACCCTGTATAACTCATGTACCTTCAGTTCAGTTTCCATGTTGTATCTGATCAAATAAAGCACAACAGTGTAAATCAAATTTTTCGTTATTTATCATCTAGATAAACCTTGAAGTATTGTCATTTGAATTGTGGAGGCCGTTACTTGATGTAGATCCATGATATAAATGAGATAAAAAACACAAGGTTTAACTTTAATCTACACTTTATTTGAAAAAATTCGACGACGTTTCGCTGACACAGCAGCTTTATCAAGAATGAATAACAGAATGAAGGGTATGGTATTATAAACAAATCGTAGAACAAGTTGGATGAATAACAGGAAAATCCACACCGAGCCATTGTACAGTTAGTATAAAAGGTAATACAAACTAATTAAACAAGTTGAGTAGGGTGAATAATTCACATCTACCTGTTCATTCAAAAGCTTGTCCGAATGTTTGTATCTATTTATTTCTAATGCTTCTAGGAGATCTAATTTTGAACTTTTTGATTTTATATGTAATATGTCAAAGTTTTTATTGAGTGAATGGTTTTTTTATTAAGTGGTTTGAATAATTTGAATCAGATTTATTTTTATCGAAGCTACGTTTATGTCCAGATGTTCTTATGCCAAAACTCCTATAGGTCCTACCGATATAAATTTTATCACAAGAACCGCAATTGAGTTTATAGATTCCTGATTTACTTGATTTTTCAACACGAGATTTATTATTTTAATATGTTTACCTAAGTTATTAGAAGTTTTGAAAGTTATATTGAGATTTTGTTTGACGAGAAAGGATTTAATATTTGTACTTGCAGAACCGCAGAATGTTGAACTGTTGAATATTTTATAGTATAATAGTATTGTCATCGGAGCTAGATGAACATCCGAAGATTCAATCAAATCTGGTATACTAAAACGTTGAAGATTCCGTAACATACATATTAGATAGATAGATAGATACAGGTAACATGAATAGAAGCAGATTTGAAATTTGAATACATCATACTAGAAATTGAAGAAAAATTCTTAAATTATTTCATAAACGACAATTATTAAATACCTAAATGTTTTTGTGTGGTCTAAAACTTTTCCACTTTCTACAGCTCATCTCACATATGAACTTACGTTAATTTTTGCTTGATGAACTTTACATTTATGAATTCAATATTCAATACAGTCTACTAAACCTCATTCGATCTTATGAGTATTTTACAAAATCTTGATCTGATTTTATAGAAGAAAAATATTCGAGGATTAAATGGATTAATGTATTATTTCTTTCATTAAAATCTGAGAGAAACTTTCACAATATTACGAGACACAGAAGCTAATAAATAATCATTCTTCATAATAGTTATATGATCTCTGCATCAATCTGTTATCAAATATGTCAATAGGTTGTTTGATTGCCTGCAATCCAAATGAAATCGACAATAAGGAAAAACGAAAACCCGTTGTTCACTGAGCAATTCTGCGAAATAGTAATAGGTTTATATTTAATGAAGTCTCAAAGAATCCAACATTTATATTGTCGCCATTTGACGCGCCAATGAGTTTTTTACTGTGAAACGGTTTTTATGTCGCCTATTTACGACAAATAGAAATAATAAAATTTTGATATTTTGGCCATATAACGAATCAAAGTGATTACGAAATGAAAATGGGTTCTCGTGATAATTGAAATTTTTATTTCAGCTGTCAAAACGTTATTTACGCGATTTCATTGTGTCGAACGAAAATGACGAAATTAGGTTGTGATAATGGCGAAAGACTTTCTATCTTTTGAATTGTTTCATAGTTATGTTGTTTGATTGGTTGATTGAACAGGATAGTGATTGAGGTACTGTGAGTAAATATTACCTAGTCGTAGTAGTTTTTAGGATTTCGTAGTTGTCTTTCAGGTTAACTTCGTTGTCGATCTGTCTGTATATGAAGACATTTTTCTGGAGAATCCGTGGAAAGAATTTGGTATAACTGTTCGAATTGTAAACTAGAAGCATTAAATATTTTGTTAGTTATTAAATAAACCAATATGACAAGAGAGTTTTTGAATTCTTCCATCAAGGATATTATAGACATAGCCGATGCTTTGAAAGACTGAACTTTTGATTTTTTGGGGTTGCTGAACACATATACGAGATCGGCGACAGCCTGAAGAGCACCTGGTGCTGCAGAGGTTGTTTCACCGTCTTCCACTGGAGTATCATGTTAATTGGTCATAGATCTGGCTCACATCCGATACTCAGTGGTTTGCTCTTGATGATATTTTCATTCAGCAACCTTGAAAACTCCCGAGTAGCATGTTTGGATCAACTCTATGGTAAATTGTCATAATACTCCATAGGAAGACGTCAAAACACCCGCTGTGGGCACTAGGTACTCCGCAAGGTCTCACCGATCTCATACTCGTATTTGGCCCTGCATTTTTCTTATGCACAAATTCAATTTGGAATTTCTTTGTGGTTAGATTACTTCACAAATTTTCTAGAGATTATCATGAAATCTAACGCACATAACTAAAATCTGTTTTCTGCGCAAAATGACGGTAGGTTAACACATATTTTTGTGCTTTGATGTCTCGACTAACAAGGGTGGCAATAACGTTAGAAAGCTGGATTCTCATTTCAGAATTGCATTTTGAAGTAGACCAGTAAAAAAATTTGAAAGTCGATAAATAATCGTGAAAATGAATTCCAATCTATTAGTCGAGAGTTTTTGGGGTCGCTTAACACTAATACGAGATCGTATGCGGCAGCCTGCAGAGCCCCTGGTGTATTCCTGTGGGGTATTATGTCAATTGGTCATAGAATTGGCTCACACCCGATACTCGGTGGTTTACTGATGATGATATTTTTATTCAGCGACCTTTAAAACTCCCAAGTAACATTTTTGGGTCAATTCTATGGCAAATTGTCATAATACTCCATAGGAAGACGTCAAAACACCCGCTGTGGGCACTAGGTACTCCGCAAGGTCTCACCGATCTCATACTCGTATTTCGCCCTGCATTTTTCTTATGCACAAATTCAATTTGGAATTTCTTTGTGGTTAGATTACTTCACAAATTTTCTAGAGATTATAATGAAATCTAACTCACATAACTAAAATCCGTTTTCTGCTCAAAACGACGGTAGGTAAGTCATATTTTTGTGCTTTGATGTCTCGACTACCAAGGGTGGCAATAGCGTTAGCAAGCTGGATTCGCATTTCAGAATTGCATTTTGAAGTAGACCAGTAAAAAAATTTGAAAGTCGGTAAATAATCGTGAAAATGAATTCGAATCTATTACTCGAGAGTTTTTGGGTCGCTTAACACAAATACGAGATCGTATGCGGCAGCCTGCAGAGCCCCTGGTGTCGCCAAGGGTGTTTCAACGTCTTCCTGTGGAGTATTATGTTAATTGGTCATAGATATGGCTCACATCCGATACTCAGTGGTTTGCTCTTGATGATATTTCCATTCAGCAACCTTGAAAACTCCCGAGTAGCATGTTTGGATCAACTCTATGGTAAATTGTCATAATACTCCATAGGAAGACGTCAAAACACCCGCTGTGGGCACTAGGTACTCCGCAAGGTCTCACCGATCTCATACTCGTATTTCGCCCTGCATTTTTCTTATGCACAAATTCAATTTGGAATTTCTTTGTGGTTAGATTACTTCACAAATTTTCTAGAGATTATAATGAAATCTAACTCACATAACTAAAATCCGTTTTCTGCTCAAAACGACGGTAGGTAAGTCATATTTTTGTGCTTTGATGTCTCGACTACCAAGGGTGGCAATAGCGTTAGCAAGCTGGATTCGCATTTCAGAATTGCATTTTGAAGTAGACCAGTAAAAAAATTTGAAAGTCGGTAAATAATCGTGAAAATGAATTCGAATCTATTACTCGAGAGTTTTTGGTGTCGCTTAACACAAATAACAGATCGTATGCGGCAGCCTGCAGAGCCCCTGGTGTATTCCTGTGGAGTATTATGTCAATTGGTCATAGAATTGGCTCACACCCGATACTCGGTGGTTTACTGATGATGATATTTTTATTCAGCCTCATTGAAAACACCCGAGTTTGGGTCATTTCTATGGCAAATTGTCATATTACTCCATAGGAAGACGTCAAAACACCCGCTGTGGGCAAGGTCCCACCGATTTCGTACTCGTATTTCGGCCTACATTCTTATGCACAAATTCAATTTAGAATTTCTTAGTGGTGAGGTTAGAAAAATGGAAAAGACATTAGGTTTTTCGAATACAGTTTCGGAAATTCATGAAAACCTAAATGAAACAACTTTACGTTACAGTACTTTTTATAACTTTCCTTCTGCTTCAAAAGTAATTGTAAAGGTCATTTCATTATTAAATGATACGAAGTTTGCTAGGTTCAGAAGAGTTGTTTCACTGCGGTGATTTTGTGCTCTAGATGTTTCTTTCAACGGTCATAATTTGAAAATTGCCATACCCATACATCCACATCCAACAAAAAATTAGTAGTGGTAATGTTTCCGATAATTATTTGGATTTTAATTACTGGAAATAAAAATAATAATTAATAAAAATTATTGCTTCACGTTTATTATTGCCAAATGAATCTGGCAATTTCTCAAAATAGGCAGGAGACGACTAGGTTGAAGTATCAAAATTTTGAGAATATTGTACAAAAGTTCTAAAGAAAATACTGCATGAAAGCCAAAAATGTATCGCCCAGTACATGAATAGCCAAATTTAGTTTATTAGGTCGTATTTCATATAAAAAATATTTTTATTTTGAATTTGATCGCAATATCTTTGTTATTCATTATTAAAAATGTGTTTGAAAACTTAGCACCCTGAAGTTTGGAAACGAAGCATTGTGCATATGAAAATATACTCAATTCTTCATGATTTCACAGTTTCCAGAATGGAGACTTAATCCGAAACACTGTATATAGGGTGCTTACTATAAAAGGTGCCAAACTTCAGGAGGTGATAGTACAAGTCATTTGAAACAAAAAAATTTCCATAACATTTTTTCCGAAAAGTTGTTAATTATCGAGCTATTTAAGACTTCTTGATTTTACGAAATTTTTTGCTTCTCTCTATAGAAACAAGAATATCTGTTATTCTTACAGCTACATCAAATCTGACCATTCCATCGGATAAAGCATTGAATTTGCCTCAAGATAGGTGTTTATCGTAAAATAATCTTGTATACAGGGTATTGTAAAATGCTTAATGAAAAAATTGTGAACACAATTAGTGGTATTTTCTTGTTAGCTGTACCACTGAAACTGGTCGATAAGTAGCTGTTTTATTTTTGGAAATAATCACTACATTCTGGCTTTTGAACAGTATATTAACTTTTGAGCTTACCATTCTTTTCCCAGCAATATTGCTGAAAAAAAACAGTTAGCTCAAAAGTTGATATATCGTTCAAAAGCCAGTTGAATGTAGTAGTTTTTACCAAGAATAAAACAGCTACTTATCCACCAGTTTTAAGTGGTACAGTTAACAAGAAAATACCACTAAATTTGTTCATTTCACAATTTTTTCATTTAGACTAATACAATATCCGGAACATAAGATTTTTCATCATTAGTACTTACCTGTCTTATAGCAAATTCAATGCTTTTCCCGAAGGTATGGTCAGATTTGATGTAGCTGTAAGAATAACAGAGACATTCTTGTTTTTACAGAGAGGAGCAAAAAATTTCGTGAAATCAAGAAGTGTTAAATAACAATTTTTGTTGCAAATAACATATACTGTCACCTCCTGAAGTTTTACATTTCTTATAGTAGACACCTTGTAACTTGCAACTCTTAGATCCAGAACAAATAGACCAGATGAAAGGGAAAACAGAGCAAATACCACCAGTTACAATGTGTTTTATGAATGAGAAGTCACAATTGACTCGTTCAGTTATGAAGAATATTCACGAATTTTAGAACTAGCCGAGCGGCAACGCGTTTCATGCCCAACCAATCGTTCAAAATGGTACGAATTGATTCGTGAGACACAGAAATTTTATCAAACGACGATTTTCAATTAGCATTTTCTCAACTTTATTGATATTATCTTTAGTTGAGGATGTTGATGGCCGTGTAGAGCGAGACAAATCTGGTACCACGTCTCGGACGCTTTTGTGTACACTGTACCACTCATACTGTAGTACAGAATTTGAGAGATTGGGAAAGTCGCAAAACACTTGTGCGAAATGACAAAATAGAGCACTGTAAACAAACTAAATGATCGCAATATCTTTGAAATTGAGGAAGTTATTCTTATTCATTATTAAAAATGTTTTTGAAAACTTAGCACCTTGAAGTTTGGAAACGAAGCATTGTGCATATGAAAATATACTCAATTCTTCATGATTTCACAGTTTCCAGAATGGAGACTTAATCCGAAACAATGTATATAGGGTGCCTACTATAGAAGGTGCCAAACTTCAGGAGGTGATAGTACAAGTCATTTGCAACAAAAAATTTTCCATAACATTTTTTCCGAAAAGTTGTTAATTATCGAGCTATTTAAGACTTCTTGATTTTACGAAATGTTTGCTTCTCTCTATAGAAACAAGAATATCTCTGTTATTCTTACAGCTATATCAAATCTGACCATACCATCGTATAGAGCATTGAATTTGCCTTAAGATAGGTGTTTATGGTAAAATAATCTTGTATACCGGGTGTTGTAAAATGCTTAATGAAAAAATTGTGAAATGATCACAATTAGTGGTATTTTCTTGTTAGCTGTATCACTGAAAACTGGTCGATAAGTAGCTGTTTTATTTTTGGAAATGATCACTACATTCTGGCTTTTGAACAGTATATTAATTTTTGAGCTTACCATTCTTTTCCCAGCAATATTGCTGGAAAAAATAGTTAGCTCAAAAGTTGATATATCGTTCAAAAGCCAGTTGAATGTAGTAGTTTTTACCAAGAATAAAACAGCTACTTATCCACCAGTTTTAAATGGTACAGTTAACAAGAAAATACCACTGATTTTGTTCATTTCACAATTTTTCCATTTAGACTAATACAATATCCGGAACATAAGATTTTTTATCATTAGTACTTACCTATCTTATAACAAATTCACTGCTTTTTCCGAAGGTATGGTCAGATTTGATGGAGCTGTAAGAATAACAGAGACATTCTTGTTTTTACAGAGAAATCAAGAAGTGTTAAATAACAATTTTTGTTGCAAATAACATATACTGTCACCTCCTGAAGGTTGACATTTTTTATAGTAGACACCTTGTATACAGGTGGCCTCAAGTAAAGCACATATCAAGATTTTATTTCTTGATCTTTTTCGGAAAGGTTCAATGAATATATCTCAAAGATTTTATTTTCAAAAGTCAGAGTGTCCAAATTAAAATTCCTTGAAAGAAAATGGTACCCTTAATTGTAGTTGATTGTTATTTGTGGGATTTTTAGAGCATATGCAATATCAGGTACTACAGAACCTCCGAGAATGCAACCATTCTATTTGCGAATACTTGTTTTCGCAGCTCTTAGATCCAGAACAAATAGACCAGATGAAAGGGAAAACAGAGCAAATACTACCAGTTACAATGTGTTTTATGAATGAGAAGTCACAATTGACTCGTTCAGTTATGAAGAATATTCACGTATTTTAGAACTAGCCGAGCGGCAACGCGTTTCATGCCCAAACAATCGTTTAAAATGGTACGAATTGATTCGTGAGACACAGAAATTTTATCAAACGACGATTTTCAATTAGCATTTTCTTAACTTTATTGATATTATCTTCAGTTGAGGATGTTGATGGCCGTGTAGAGCGAGACAAATCTGGTACCACGTCTCGGACGCTTTTGTATGCATTGTACCACTCATACTGTAGTACAGAATTTGAGAGATTGGGAAAGTCGCAAAACACTTGTGCGAAATGACAAAATAGAGCACTGTAAACAAACTAAATGATCGCAATATCGTTGAAATTGAGGAAGTTATTCTTATTCATTATTAAAAATGTTTTTGAAAACTTAGCACCTTGAAGTTTGGAAACGAAGCATTGTGTGTATGAAAATATACTCAATTCTTCATTATTTCACAGTTTCCAGAATGGAGACTTAATCCGAAACACTGTATATAGGTTGCCTACTATAGAAGGTGCCAAACTTCAGGAGGTGATAGTACAAGTCATTTGCAACAAAAATTTTCCATAACATTTTTCCGAAAAGTTGTTAATTATCGAGCTATTTAAGACTTCTTGATTTTACGAAATGTTTGCTTCTCTCTATAGAAACAAGAATATCTCTGTTATTCTTACAGCTATATCAAATCTGACCATACCATCGTATAGAGCATTGAATTTGCCTTAAGATAGGTGTTTATGGTAAAATAATCTTGTATACCGGGTGTTGTAAAATGCTTAATGAAAAATTGTGAAATGATCACAATTAGTGGTATTTTCTTGTTAGCTGTATCACTGAAAACTGGTCGATAAGTAGCTGTTTTATTTTTGAAATGATCACTACATTCTGGCTTTTGAACAGTATATTAATTTTGAGCTTACCATTCTTTCCCAGCAATATTGCTGAAAAAATAGTTAGCTCAAAAGTTGATATATCGTTCAAAAGCCAGTTGAATGTAGTAGTTTTTACCAAGAATAAAACAGCTACTTATCCACCAGTTTTAAATGGTACAGTTAACAAGAAAATACCACTGATTTTGTTCATTTCACAATTTTCCATTTAGACTAATACAATATCCGGAACATAAGATTTTTTATCATTAGTACTTACCTATCTTATAGCAAATTCAATGCTTTTTCCGAAGGTATGGTCAGATTTGATGTAGCTGTAAGAATAACAGAGACATTCTTGTTTTTACAGAGAGGAGCAAAAAATTTCGTAAAATCAAGAAGTGTTAAATATCAATTTTTGTTGCAAATAACATATACTGTCACCTCCTGAAGTTTGACATTTTTTATAGTAGACACCTTGTATACAGGTGGCCTCAAGTAAAGCACATATCAAGATTTTATTTCTTGATCTTTTTCGGAAAGGTTCAATGAATATATCTCAAAGATTTTGTTTTCAAAAATTAGGTCCAAATTGAAATTCCTTGAAAGAAAATGGTACCCTTAATTGAAGTTGATTGTTATTTGTGTGATTTTTAGAGCATATGCAATATCAGGTACTACAGAACCTCCGAGAATGCAACCATTCTATTTGGGAATACTTGTTTTCGCAGCTCTTAGATCCAGAACAAATAGACCAAACGGAAACGGAGCAAATATCACCAGTTACAATGTGTTTTATGAATGAGAAGTCACAATTGACTCGTTCAGTTATGAAGAATATTCACGTATTTTAGAACTAGCCGAGCGGCAACGCGTTTCATGCCCAAACAATCGTTTAAAATGGTACAAATTGATTCGTGAGACACAGAAATTTTATCAAACGACGATTTTCAATTAGCATTTTCTCGACTTTATTGATATTATCTTTAGTTGAGGATGTTGATGGCCGTGTAGAGCGAGACAAATCTGGTACCACGTCTCGGACGCTTTTGTATGCACTGTACCACTCATACTATAGTACAGAATTTGAGAGATTGGAAAGTCGCAAAACACTTGTGCGAAATGACAAAATAGAGCACTGTAAACAAACTAAATGGCATATTACGTTCAAACTCCGCGTCAGTATAGAAAAATAGTTGTGCCAACAACAAAAATTTCGACAATCGTTTCAAGCAGATTTTTGAAATAATCAGAATATAGTATCAAAAGGAAAAGTTATAGACGGCCTGAATCGATACTCGGTATACGAGTTAGCGTTCTCAATTCTCTCGCAGACATTCCACATTATTTATATAAAGATATAACAGTAAAGTGTCTAAACAATTTCAACTTTACAGTACCGTTTCGATTTTGAGGTATTTCTTTTAACTGTTTTCAACAAATTTTATGAATATCGTTCTCAAAGAATCTCTCACATCATCCACCTAACAAATAACAGATTCTAGAATCCCGTAGCGCACAATTCGTCTCTAATGTGAAGACGATTCCACATGATTCGCGGTTTTAACATTCAGACGTCGTGTAAAATGCAGTAATCTTGCGGTGTGCTAGGAATTACGCGGAATCCTGAGGACTGTCCGTTGTCTGACCGAAGAGAAGAGCAGAAAAGAATATAGCACGAAGAAACATCCCAATCGCGTCTGGAGATTGTGCGGTATTCATGGAAAACTTGTAGTGAGGCAAGAAAAGTTGCAATAAAAATAAATTATGCGGTGTTTCAGATTATTACACGGCTTACAACACCGTCCAATTTTATCGTTGAGGTGATTCAATTGATTCTTTGCGCGATAACGTCACGAAATCGGTGCTTCGAGTATTGATGTGAATTGGAGGAGGCGAGATGATTCAAATGAAATTTTTCTCGTCTCTTCTCTTGTCTCTTTCGGGACTTACATAGATAATTCCGTTCTGGATGATACGATTATGTCGAAGCAATCTTTCGTTATGCTCTCATCAAAAAAAATTGATTTATATCATGTGATCATATTAATATAAGCAATACTGGCTAAAAATTGACCACGAAGTCCGTTCTTGATTTTGGGGAAAGTAGAAAAATCATTCGGACTGTGCTCAGGATGATATAACAATTTGATGTTCTTAAAAAATGAAATTTATTGGACCCTTATTATGTGATATTCGACATATTAGGATTACGAATATTACTACGTATTATGTGAAACGTTTCTTCAATATTTCGAGCTTTTGCTTATCATCAGATAAGTATGAGTTCAAAACTAAAATACGAAGGTAGCAATTTTTTCACATAAAAAGGTACAGAGAAATGGGTTAACAGTACAGATAAAATACATATTAGATATAAAATATATATATATATATATATATATATATATATATATATATATATATATATATATATATATATATATATATATATATATATATATATATATATATATATGTATATATACATACATATACAAGAAATTATTTTTTCAAACCGAAAAGTGCTAATACCATCTCAATATAGACCAATTACTTGCCTTCCAACAATATATAAAATTCTAACTGCATGTATTACCCAAAAATTCATGCACATTTGGAGAATTATAATATTCTTTCCGAACAACAAAGAGGTAGAAAAAAACACCTTGGTACTAAAGAGGAACTTGTAATTGATTCTGTTGCTTTGAATCAAGCTAAAACCAAGAAGAGAAATATTCATACAGCCTTCATTGATTACCAAAAGGCTTTTGATAGTTCCTCATTCATGGCTTCAAGAAATTTTTGGAAATTCATAAGACACTACGTCTTTTTCTTGAATTTGTAATGAAAGATTGGGAAACCAATCTTCATTTGAATATTTCAAAACAATCGTTAAAATCCGAAGTAATTCCAATCAAAAGAGGCATTTTTCAAGGTGATTCCTTAAGTGTTCTTTGGTTTTGTCTTTGCCTTAATCCATTATCTCATGAATTAAATGCTACTAGTTTCGGCTTCTAAATTAAGAGTCTATCAACTGAATTCACATTAAGTCACTTACATTTTTTAGATGAGATTTAATTATATGCCGGAATTAGATCTCATTTGAAAAGTCTACTTGAGATTACTTTCAACTATTTCAATGATATTCATATGAAATTTGAGTTTTCAAAATGTAAAAATCTTTCTATTGAAAAGGAAAGATCATCTCTGATTATATAAAGATTTCCAACATCGAAATCGAGCCAATGCATCAAGGAGATACATATAAAAATCTTGGATTTGGTCAAGAGAAGACAATTAAGCATAGCAGCACTAAAGAAAATATTAGAAGTTCATATTACAAAAGAATTACCATCAAGAGTCATTTAACTAGTAAAAATCTAGAGTTATCAACTCCTATGCACTTCCTCTTCTTACATCTTCTTTTCGAATTATTAGATGGTCTAATGAATTACAATGTCAAACGAGGAAAATGCTTTGTAAATATTATAAGCACCACCCAAAGTCAGCTGTTCAGAGAGTTACACTACCTAGACATCTTGGAGGTAGTGGATTAACTGATTTGAATAATCTTCATAGTGAACAGATTTTTCATCTACGTTTCCATTTTCCTGATAAACAGAGAACGTCTAAAAACATGATATTGTTGTTGCTTCAGATTATAATCTTACACCTCTGAACTTGACAAAGCAAAAGGTAGATTTTGATTTATTTGATGATAATTCTGAGAGAGAAAGTTTGATGCATATATATATATATATATATATATATATATATATATATATATATATATATATATATATATATATATATATATAAAGAATCATTTTGCTTTTCTGCTTCAGTTCTTCGAGCATTGTTCTCCGCCATGTATTATTTGGACGACTAACCTTTCTTTCACCCTGTGGGTTCCACACGAGAGCAATTTACGCGAATTATGTTATCTGGTGCTATTCTCAAAATATGGCCTATCCAGCCCCATATTTTTGATCTCTTCCAGAGTCATTGTCTGCTCTGTCAGGTGCAACAGATCTTCATTCCTGCTTGTTGTCGGCCAGAATATTACCACAATTCTCCGACAACATCGATTTGCAAAAACTTGGATCGCATCTGAAAAACTCCTATTGATCTTCCACGTTTCACATCCGTACATCAGAACTGCTTTCACGTTGGAGTTGTAAATTTTTAGCTTGGTGTGGACTGACAGGTGTCTTGCTCTCCACATGGGTCCAAGTTGGCCAAATACCTGCTGGAGTTTACGTATTCTATTCCGGATGTCTGCGTCCGCACAGCCATTTCTCGTAATTATGCTCCCCAAGTGTTGAGTTGATCGTATTAACACGCATGGTTTTGCTGTCATTAATGGTGAGGCAACAGCGCTGCGCTTCGTTTTCGAGGGTTCTCAGTGACAAACGGCATATATCGTCACCATAACCAAGAACGGTAAGGAAGGATATCATCGTCCATTGTATTCCTCTTTCATTGTTAATCATCTATAGTGATGTTAAAGAGGAGAGGGGACAGCATGCATCTCTGCCTAACTCCGGCCCTAATCTCCAAGCAGTCACTCACATGACCATTATGGAGCACTTTAAATGTTGCTCTTCCATACAGTTGCTTCACCATATTAATGATTTTTGTGGCGTACCCTTTTCTTTGAGTACTTCCCAAATACATTTTAGAAAGCCATCAAATGTTTTCATGAAACCGATGAAAATGAGGTAGAGCAGTGTATTGAATTCAGATGATTGTTCAATTTTGATTCTTAAAGTGTTTATGTGGTCAGTACAAGACCTATTGGGTCTGAATCCTGCTTAGTTAGCTCTTGAAAGGAACTCTAGAGCAACTGTGAGTCTTCCGTGGTTACTAATTTATAATTGTAAAGTACCTAAAACTCCAAATATTGGGGAATAACATAAATCAGTTAGGTAGTATACTAACATTTGATTGTCTATTGCATTCTTCTCTGAATATTTCTAAGGATTCAAGATAATTGAGTTTTATAACTTTTGTGCTTCGTATAGGATATGCAGATTGTCTATTGGTTAGGGTAGATCAATTGTCATCTGAAATAATGTCAATCAGAAAAGGAGTCCGTCAGGGCTGTATTCTGTCGCCTGTATTATTTAATATATATTCGAAAGCAATTGGTATCAAAATCGATGGAAACTATATAAACAACATAAGATACGCAGATCAAACCACACTAATAGTATTCTCAAAAAAAGAGAGGGTCGAAGTTACGCAGTGGAGGGAGCATTGTCGAACAAGTGTCGTCTTTCAAGTACCTAGGTACAAGCATAAACGATCGGTACGACATAGGAAAAGAAATTAGATCACGAATCGAGTAGACCCGAAAAACTTTCATAAACATGAAAGATTTCTTCACTAGAACTAACCAAACCTGGAACTCAAAATGCGGATGATTAGATATAAAAGGAGCTAAAACATTATGTTTTCTAGCTTCTTGATCCGGGTATGGAGAGGCACATTGATGCCTTTGAGATGTACATTCACAAAAGAATACTGAAAATACCATTACTAACGAACATGGATGTCCCTAGAAGAGTGAACAAAGAAAAAGAACTTTTACGCACTGTAAAAAAATGGAAGATATTGTACTTGGGTCACGTTATGAGAGGCGAGAAATACGAAAGATTAAGACTTATTAGAGGAGGAAAAGTCCAGGGAAAGAGGTCAGTTTGAAGGCGTCAGAACTCCTGACTGAAAGACCTTCGTAGATGGATTGGTTGCACATCAACAGACATTTTTCGATCTAGAATTCAGATAACCATCGGGATCGCCAACCTTCATTGCGAGAAGGCGGATCAAGAAGAAGACGGTATGCCAAAATATAATCGCCATCACCAATAAAGAACTGTAATGTCAGTATAAAAATAGTCTTCATCACGATTAAATTTAGATGACCGAAATTAAAAACTAATTTTATACAGCACAAAACCCAAAAAAGAACAATAGGTAATAATAGAAAATTCATTACAATAGCATATGATTACAATATCTCAAATAGTTGTATAGATACACATCTAATTTCGCTCTAATCAACCAGGAAGATCCTGTTGTACTTCTCATCATTCGAATTTTTCTAATATTCATTACCGATTACTCACTCTTATACTTGTTCCGCGAATATTTATTTAGCTAATGACATACTTTATATTATTAAAATAAAGTATTAAATAATAACTTATCAAGGTGGAATTCTCGTAGAACAAGTTACAAGCTACAAATTGGCAGACTCGTTTTGCTTCTTCGACTTACATCACTTCGAGGCCGTTTTCCTTGATGAATCATTAGAGTACGCTTTTTTTTCTCTCAAAGTCATTGACATTGCAAGTCAATCTATTCGAGTGCTACACAAACGTGAGGAGAGCGGGTTGCAGTCACTCTATAGATGACTACAACGTCCAACGTCAATGAAGGATGCCAGTGATTTTTAGTATACAACCGCGGAATTCGTGATTCCATTCATCTTTAACGGGATGTAGGAATATCTAAGTTGTAGCTATGCGTAGATCAGAGGACCGGTTAATTTTTTCTGGTTTATGGTCGAGGCATTAAAACACAAAAATAAGCCACACTATCGATTTTTTACGCACTAAGACGGATTTGAATGTAGCTTGGTTTACTTTGTGAAGAATATCATAAAATTAGGTAGAAAAATATTCAATTAACAAACGTGACAGCTATTTCCATATTTCTATCATCATCAGCTGCTAAGAAACACTGAGTTTAAACTAAGTTACAGTTGCAAAATTTGTCTCAAATATAGAAGAACAGGTATGAACTATAAATAGAGAGGAAAACAAGTTTCTACTATAGGAATATAGATTCAAAAGTATATTCATAATTACTTGAAAATCCCAAATATTCTGGAGTAACATAGGTCTGTATTGTTGTTGAAAAGGGTTAGATTGTTTTTAGTGTGATAAGCTTTGAAAGTTTTCAGAGATTCTAGGTTATTGTATTTATTGCTTTTCGGGGCACGATGCAATGCTGTGCGATGGTGGAGTTACTTTTGTTTTTACAGCAAAAGGAAGAGTGATGTTCTTTGTATTTAAAACGAACAGATCTACCTGTCTAGCCTATGTATATACCGTTAAAATCAGGACAAAACAGTCCGTATACTCTAGAATTGTCTAATTTGAGAGATTTGTCTTTGGCATCAAAAAATAATTATGAAAATTTACATGTAGGTTATGTTGTGACTTGACATTTGATTTGTAACTTGCTGTGAAATTAGACAAAATAATTAAGGGAGAGAATTTTTGAATATGGGCATCTGGTTTAACATATATAGTTTTTGTAAGCTGTGTTGTTTTCTAAGAACTATTTCGTGTCATATAGTGAGGAGGGTAACCGTTATTACTAGCGATAGTTTCAATGATGTAAATTTTTTTCTTAAGATTTTCAATAGAAAGTGGCAACGAAAATGCTCTATGAATGTTTGTTTAAAATAGAAATAAAATCATTGTGAATAATAGGATTGATATGTGAATGGTCGAAAATGCTGGAAATTAATGATAGAAATTCATCTCCGGAAACATTAGAGGATATATCATCGACGTTTGGGAGAGCTTGTAGCTTGTAGCTTTTCGGAAAGTTGTAGGTAGTTTTTCATGGAATATTCGGGGATACAATTTGTAAATTTTTGAAAATGTAATTTAGCTCTTTTGAAAATTTGTACGTTGTACTGAAAACTAAGGTAATTATAATTTACAATTTTAAACGTCTTATGATGATAGAAATATCGAAATAGCAATCACCTTTGTTAATTGAATATTTTTCCTCCTTAATTTTCTGATATTCTTTACAGAGTGAACCAAAATCACATCAAATATCTTATTATGAAGAAATCCCAAATTATGTTTGTGCATGGGTGAAATGCATTTCGAAGTAGAAAATTAAATACAATTTGAAAATCGGTGAATAATCATGAAAAATAATCCAAATATGTTATCAAATATCCAAACTTCTTCTGAATAAATTTCGATTTTGTGCAGTAACATTGATGCATAGTTTCAACTTCGCGAAAATGACCTAGTGCATTGTCCAAAACAAGAACAGCTTTTACAGTTCAATTTTTTTTGAAACTTTCAAATTCTGAAACAAAACAATTTCGAAACCAGTCACAAATTTACTGCTTGTAATCCACAATTTCTTATTAGCATGGCAAAACGCTGGCAGGTCATTCTTGTCTTTAATTTTTGAGAGCACGAGGATCTAACGATCTGTAAAGCATCAGTGGTTTAGTGACACAAACTTCTGATGCATTAGAACATAGTAGCAGTGTAGATCTATATTTAGCTGCCTTAAATCCAGTGCCAGTTTTTTCTCTTTTGGCAAAGAATGTTTTGTTTGGCAATCTCTTCAGTTTCGTCTGCATCAAATACTTGCATCCTCCAACATCTATTAGCTTGGTTCATAATCTGGATGGGAAAGATATTTAATAGGGCCTATAATTTTTGAACGTTAATTGACAGGTGAGAGACATTTAAAATTTTTGAGGACCCAAATACAAGATGAATTGGACTAGTTTCCATCAGCTGTTGTGGATGAAATATATTTTCAACAGGATGGTGCTTCTCCTCACAACACAAGAGAGGTCTCGCGGTATCTAAACGAAATTTCCACCGAAAATTGGAAAGGTACAAATGGCCAGCTAGATCCACTAGATTTCTTCCTGTGGGGCCATTTGAAGAATGAGGTCTACCAAACACCTATTAAAACCCAACAAGAATTGGAGAAGTGTTTCAGACAGGCATTATAGCCTGTTAAATATTGTTATGTCTGAAACCATCAATCGTGAGCGATGTTGTTTTCGTGAGAATGGTGGTATTTTTGAACGTTTATTATAATTAATTGATTAATTTCGCTGATCACTCTTTTGTTATTAACTTTGACTCCGCGTAAAGAATGAGCATTTAAATATTTAGATACAATCTTATATATATATATATATATATATATATATATATATATATATATATATATATATATATATATATATATATATATAGGGGTTTTACCCCGACGAGTTGCCCATATATCTGTTCATGCAATCAAACTGATTTCATGAATAAATATAAATCCACCACCTGGTAATTAATACCATTGCCAGGAAATTATTATAATCAAAACATATCCTGGAATAATTATAGATTAGGAAAACGTTAAATGTTATGAGAATATATCAATCTACCAGAATATATACATACTATAGCATCATCAGACAATGATATCAATGTACCAACGAGTAGTGTCAGAGGATTTCTCCCGGAAAAATCCAGTGTACGGACCTTAGTCAAGTAACACTGAATGTTACTCATTAATAGTTTCCTTTGTGTGAAGTGGTGAACGATCGAATAGAATACTGCTCTGAATATAAATATGACAAAATTGTCAGTTAATTATATTACATTTATATAAACAAATAAATAAAATATGAAATGATATTCTGAGCAGTATAAACTATAGAGAAAACCTATGACTCTACCTCATTATTATTTTTGGAAAGAAACCTACGAAGAATATTACAAGATTAGATGACTGTTATCTTTTGTAACTGTTCAGACAAATTTTCTTCAGACCCAAAATCTCAATACTTTTGTGAAGATTTCTAGGAATAACACCTGTTGTGGAAATAATAATCGGTAGAATAAATATTTTCTTCATTTTCCACATTTTTTAATCTCGTCGCCAAGCATCATATATTTAGAAATTTTTCATTGTATTTATTTTGTATATTATGTGTTTCGGGTATAGCAATATCAATTATATATGTTATTTGATTTTGTTTATCATTAAGAATGATATCTAGTCTATTGTGTTTTACTGCTCTGTTGCAAAGAATTGTTTTATCAAAATAAAGTTTATATTTGTCATTTTCACAAATAATCTCAGGTTCATATTTGTGAAATTTTTTCTTTTGGGAATTAGGTCATGTTTAATTCCTAGATTAAAATAAATAATATTAGCGACGGCATTATGTCTTTCTAAATAATCTGTTGAAGCAAGGACTGAGCAAGATATATATATATATATATATATATATATATATATATATATATATATATATATATATATATATATATATATAGTCCTTATACTCAGCTTATACTGTAGTAGAAAATTGCATCTGTTTTAATCATGCTTAACTACCAAAATGAGCTAAATCTGTACAGTTTCATCAGAATCTGTCGAATGGAACAAATTTCATCAAATTAAGACAATATTTTTTCTTCGACTTTGAGGATAGATTCCACAGAAAAATGTTGTGAAATTTAATTCCGTTGGGTATTGAATATTAGTGTTTCTAACGAGTCAGTCGTGGCGTATTCTTAAAAAATGTTCGAATGCAAGGAATTCTTCGAGTAGCATTTTTCAAGTTCACGACGGAGGAGAAGTTCAAGTCGTTAATCAATATTGTCTGCACTTGCCGGGTAATTGAATTCGTTCGTGCAAGTTCGTTGAAAGTATAAGTAAACAAATCATTGAGAAGATAAAGTGAGAGGTAGAGAGAACCATAAAAGTTTTTTTTTCAACTCTTACTCTCCGGGCTCTCAGCAGTCTCAGTTGGATATTATACAAAGGCCAGTGGCAAGCAACGCAAAACATGCTCTTAAATCCCAAGCATCTCTCAGTTAACAGCCGAGAAGGTGAGTTTAACGTAGATTTAATTGCAGGAGGTTAATCGTGTGTGAAATTTCCCTTTTCTCTGCCTCGTACACCTTCGAAATCAGAGAGAACAGACGTTCCTCTATGGTTGACGGCCGGGTTAATTGTTCGCTTGAAGCTGCTGGGTACTCACCATTGGCAATTGTATAAATCGCTTACGATCAAGTTCTTACTGCTAACGCAAACTTATTACGGGTGTTGTTGCTGGTTCGTTCCCACCGCATTGATTTATTCTGCCCGGTGAAAATGAAATTATGCCCGATTTCCTATGGGAGTGCCATAAACATCCGAGAAGTTATGTTCGATATGAGTTATGGCCACGCTGGAATCTGTTGCTGACGATTCGTTGCTGGGGAGGCAAATTAATGTCAAAATGTTCGAATTTATTTTCAATGCTGATGATTGTAATCCAGAAACGACTTCGGTCTGCTATTTCTCTGATTAATATCATTGCGGAATTCGCAGAGGCTAATATCTGACGTATTTCTAGTATTATGATAGTTCCACTCCATTGATTCTGCTATTGATTCCACTTCAATTGAAATATTACATCACGAAATGGTCGTTTCATAGTTCATCAGAGATTATTTAATGATTTACGGTGATTCGTTTGTTACTGTTAATCAATAACTGATTGAAATTTGACGAAACAAAATGATTAGTAATTAATTTTCTCGCTTATTTTATATCTAAAAGTTCATTCCATAAAATGATATTTCTATTTTTGTATTATTTATGTATACTCTCCCAATTGAATTCTCAATTAATTGAATAGTTTTGGTGTTTCAACGATGTTATGAAAGAACAGTGTCCTCATTTCTTCTCTGGTGTGGGAGTGAACCATCATTCTTGAATTATACATTCTGTTGAAAAAATACCGGAAATTGGCAATAAAACACAATATTTCCGAAATAATACATTAACGCCAACGAATGATCCAATCAGCAAAACATTTTTCAAACGCTTTTTCCGGAATCAACTACAGTTCTCTTCGCGAATTCTCCTCATGTCTTTCATTGATTCAAAACGGGTACCTCGAAGTGGTAGTTTGAGTTTTGGAAAGAGAACAACGTAGGCCGGAGCCGTATCAGATAAATACGGCGGTTGTTCGATGGTATTTGTTGAGTTTTTGGTCAAAAATTCATTCACAATGATAGCCTTGTAACGTTAGAGTTCAATACTAGGTCTATAGAGGGTGTTCCATCACAAACAAACCATTCTGTATATTTCTTATCCCATAGTGATTAGGGAAAATTGCTAAAACAATCCAATGATTTAATTTGGGAGATTTTTTGACATGTTTTTGAATCTTTAACAGGCAGTTTTTCAAGACGGAAAGCTTCTTATAGTTTAGAATTTAATAGGATTAAGGAAAACTCGTTAGAAAGGTCTTCGAAGCCTCTTCATAACGAAGTACAAGAAAAATAATTTTGACGTATTTTTTCGTAAGAAAATCATCACATAAAAAATGTTGTCTTGAAGGTCTTGCGTACATTAATTTACTAGTTATTTTACATGATGAGAAGTTTGTTGGTTGTAATGTATTTTGAAAACCCTTTTCAAAAATTACAACAGTCTTTACTTTTATTCTCAGCTTTTTAATTTAATTTTATCGATACTTTTGCTCTTTCAAATTGTGATGACTCACAAACACTAGCTTCAAAATTAGAAACGCTCTTGAAAAATATAATATTGAAGAAAACTTACAATGAACATGAAATCCATAAAGGAAAAAGATAAGATGATAGCCTTGTAAGATAGTTCGTCATCGTGGTCCAAAATCCATGACTTTCCTTTCCATGAATCTGCCCTTTTGAGGAATATGCTTTCTTAAAAGCTCAGCTTATATTCTCTATTCTCCGTGTGATCTTCTGGCAATAATTTTGAGTGAACAACACCGCCATAATCAAAGAGATCAGTCAAAATTGCCTTGATTTTAGATCGATTTTGACGTGGTTTTTCGTCTCGGTTCAGTTGGAAGGCCGAAACTAATTGATTGGTTTGTAATGCTAACTCATAAACTCATGACTCATCAGCAGCTACAATGCGTTTTATGTCTTCAGCATTTTATACGATTAAATTTTTGAAGAAACTTCAAGTCTTGTGGAACTAGTCGAGTCGCAACGAGTTTCATGCCTAACCAATCGTTTAAAATGGTACGAATTGATTCGTTCGACCCAGAAAGTTCATTGCTTATCTCTCTCAAACATAAATGACGATTTTCAAATACAATTTTTTCCACTTTATCGATGATTACTTCAGTTGAAAATGTTGATGGCCAACCAGAGCGAGACAAATCTTCCACTACATCTCGGTCGCTATTGAATGCACTTTCCACTGATATGCAAGTATTCTTGATAATCTCGATTCACCGTAACCCCTCTAACATTTTCAGCGATTTGGCACATGAAGTTCTATGTGCAATACGAAGTTTGAAACAAATTCTTTGTTCTATATTTTCATCCATTGTAAAATCGCCAAACACACTCGTGAGAACTGACAAAGTATGGAAAACAGTTGTGCAAACTCAGCAACAAAAAAAAATTCCTACAATCGTTTCAAGAAGATTTTTTAATAATCAATTCCAGGTACATTTTTAAAGAATGTATACCAACCATTTTTGAGCCAAAGGTATTTCATACTAAAACCGTTTGACTATTTCCTCATCAAATATATAATCATAATAAAGTTCATGCGAAGTTTTTTTGCAAAAATTATGGTAGTTCATTAGCGAGCACCAAGTATTAAAATCGAATCGCTCTTGATGTTAAATATGCACTTCCCGATGGGGATTGTTATCGGACAAATAATGTTTATTATAGAGATTGAATAATCTATCAATAAACAGTCTCACTTCAGCAGAGAATGTAGTCAATGGCAACATGGTCCACCAATTGAATGTGGAGGATTTCATCTCGAAGTTGAATAAAATCAATAAAATTAACTAATCGAAATAATAATTGACAAAAGCTTGCCCGACCATATTCCTGGTGGTGAAACTGCCAGAAAATACATAAACTCTTGAGAAAGGGACGACTCTCACGACACAAAAGAAATCCCTGACCTCGAATCGATTTTGAAATTTTTGGGAATCAAAAACGATTCAAGAGAATTACTCTCTTGAAATTGAGGTTTCTCAAGCATGAGGTGATTTGTAGAAAACTGTTGATTACCAAAGTCACATTTTTGATATGAGGTCCAAACCCACCTTATTTTTTTCATTTTATTTAGAATACCCTGTATTTCGTAATTGCAAATAAAAGACGATTTTAAATCCTTTGAAATGTATCAGGTCGCTTTTTTAAATTGATTCGGAATTAAGAATAATATGATTCGAATTTGTACTGAAATCCTGAAATATGATCTAACTAAGAACAATATGTGAGAAAAGGTTAATTTACGCAAGCTTAAAAAAAATTCTTTTCGGATGTTCGTTATTGAGATTTTCCGGATTATTATATTATGGACTGCATCTCGAAATCTTTGCATCATTTTTGTGATAAAACGAATAGACAATCCTGTATTTAATGACTACAAAGGAATGGCAATTCTTTTATTTATCTCCTCTATCAATTCTCAACTAGAAGCTGAAAGATATTCAAATTTAATTCGGAGGAAAACTTGAATTGTTTCGTGTTCGGAATCTCAGTAAACGATATGTGTTTGTTTATCAATGGAAACAGACCTAGAATTAAACTGTGTGTATTTTCTGATTCAAAAATTGAGTTTCACACACAATCTTCCTGAAAAATAAGAATCATCCTCATGATTTTCAGAAGATTACTCCGATAACTTCAACAGTTATGAGATACTTTCCTGGCTCCTCCACCATTTTGTACACCAATGCAATAATTTGCTCTGCTCTCATTTTAAGTTAGATGCAATTACAGCATTTTTGTTGAAAATATTTTATTTTTGCAAAAATATTAATATTAATAATATATTAAAAATTTTCTCAACATAAAGGCATTTTATCCTCAAAAATCAAGATATTTTATTATTGCCTAGGATTTCACAAGATCGAGCTTCTTCTTTGGTTCATATCTATTATAACTAATCCTAATATAATACATATTGCAGTTTACATCACTGTTAAGTATTAACACATTGAAAAATGAAAACAAGTAATGTGTTTTTAGGAATTTTACTTAATAATTGTGATTCGTAACGCGTTTCACTACACCGTAGCTTCTTCAGACGAATGAATGTACAGAAAATAAGAATGAGAATTATCATTGCTCATCGGCAATTTCTTGAGGAGAAGATACCTTTATTGCTTGAGGATATGCCACTTTTGGTGAAGAACATAATGTGGTTCATGCATGACGGGGCACCAGCACATTTCAGTGGAGAAGCTAGAAAACTCTTGAATAATACACTTAACAACCGATGGATAGGTCGGGGTGGACCAGAGCCATGGCCTCCTAGGTCCCCAGACTTAAATAGTTTAGACTTTTTCTTATGGCAATATCTCAAAAGTTTAGTTTATACCACTCCAGTGAACACTGTATGAGAATTGAGAAATCGAATAATAAACTCTTGTGACACGATGAGAAATACCCCAGGAATATTTCAAACAGTGCGTGATAATATGCGAAGAAGGACAGAGGCCTGTATTCTTGCAGGTGGAGAACACTTCCGACAATTAATTTAGTTTTTAATTGTTCTCTTTTTTAGTTTGATATTGAATAAGTATAAGTTGAGTCTCAGAAGACAAGTTATCAAAATAAAAGCAAATTTTGGTCATATCTATCGAGTATTTCTAATATTTCTTTTTTATTTAGTTATTAATTAATTCAATAATTTTTCACTCGAAAACGGTTGGAGATACGAAAAAATTACAGATGTCAGAAAGGTTTCTAAATTGATCGAAGATGACGAAAATTAATTGTACGCTGATCAGTGGCGTATTGCAAAAAAGCTTGAAAGGGCAAAAGGAGACATGGCCTCGGAAAAAAACACCTTGCGAATTACAGTTGGAATCTAGGACCTGTAATGATGGAGGCTGTTAAAACTAGCTTGCATTCCAAATTTGGGCTGAATATCTCAAAAACTGCAGGAGATTTCAACACCCTATAGTACCGCAACGAAGCTTTTGCGGACCTATGTTTAAAGAAACTTTTTTCTTGAAATTTCATGTAGATTTACCCCTCAAGCTGTGACATACTATTATGTAACACCTTGTATAGCGCCATCTGTTGCAAGGTAGTTATTCTCCCAATTCATCTAAAATGATGAACGATTCAAATAGTAATTTTTTTCTGTAAAAATACTACTATGCAGTAAAAAAATAATATAGCAATTGAAATTCGAGATGACATCTTATCGTTATATGCTTTCACGAAACCTTCATTCTGGGAGCTTACGATATTATTTAAGATTAGTTCCAATTAACAGATATTTTATTGTAGCTCATAACATTACGTAACAATGCTCAGAAACGGTAGAAACAATCGATCATAATCTTAGCGGCATCCGGAATCCCTAACTGAATAATACTGGCATCCGAGGACATGAAAATGCAAGCAAATTACTGCACATTAGATACAGCATATGTCAAGAGATAGGAAACAACAAAGTACGACACTAATATGACTACAACTGCAATCTACAAACTACTTCTCTGAAAACGATTCATCAAGATATATATAAAGACTCTCGGCTAACAATTCACATTTTTACCCTGCTTCTCCAGCACGGCAGAGATAATTTTTAATTTGTCATGAAATAGAATTTATAATGGCACAAATGTTGTCTCTGATATGATGGGATCTCTTCCTTCGAAATGAATCTAATAAGATGAATTATAAAAAGAAATATAGTTGCTTGACTTCTATAATGACCGTTTCGCGAATGTTTTATTCAAGCAGATCTGGTTCTTTTGGAGCAGATTGTTGTGAAAAAGCTAACGTTACTGTAATAGGAACGAAGAGATAGGTGGAGACTGGAAAATATTGTTTTTATATCCGAGATGTAATCATACTTGAAAACTTGTAGACGAAGTCTATCACATTTGAACAGGAAACAGGTCACTAAAATTATCTTCTATAAGACACTGTATGGATTTAGCAGTTATAATCGAGGCATTAATTGAATGAACTACAGGTTTTTTGCTCAGTAAGACGGATTTTAATGCAGTTTGGTGCATTTTATTCGTGAGAATCTCTTTGTGAACCAATGAAATCATCGAGAAATACCGTATTGCATTTGTGCATATGAAAAATGCATATTGAAGTAAACAATTGTAAAAATGGAAAATCATTAAATGATCGTGAAAATGAATCCAAATATGTTCTTTAGGGGTTTTTGGGATCGCTGAACACGAACACGAGGTGCAGCGGGTGTTTTAACGTCTTCCTCTGGAGTATTATGACGAATTTCATAGAATTGTCCTAAAAAGGTTACTCGGGGATTTACTCGAGACCATATTTGTATTCAGTGACCTTGAAAACTTCCGAGTAAAAAGTTGAGGTTAGGTTCTATGAAATTGTCATAATACTCCAGTAGAAGACGTTCAAAACACCCGCTGCAGGTGATCAAACCTCAATATAAATTGTCATCACCCTTTTTTTTATTTTTTTGTGAAGTAGGTTTTTCTTTTAGTTTAATTTTTACTTTTTTAATTTATTCCATACAGTTTCGATCCGACTAATTATAAAAATGAAAATCAAAATACAATTCAATTATAAAATGAAAAATCAGAATACAATTCTGTATCGGATAGACGAAAATTCAATGTTAGTTCTGGTTACATGAGTGAGTTGTTGTTTTACAATTGCTCGTTGATTTTTCTTATATTTTATAAGATATTAGTAGATATTTGAATTTGGAAAGCTTTTACTTGGTAAAATTCAATTATCAATAATAAAAACAAGTACTGTGTTTTAAGGAATTTTACTTAATAATTGCGATTCGTAACGCGTTTCACTACACCGTAGCTTCTTTAGACGAATGAATATACAGAAAAATATAAAAGAGAATATAACTATAAATGTTCTTGAGTAATTAAAAGCTTATTGGGTTGCTTCTTCTTAAGTGGTTATTTATGACAGGTATATTCAATAAAATTAAGGAATAGATTGCTCCCCGAAAAGATTCAATAGAGGTGAAGGGCTTAAATCGACTTGTTAATTGATGAGTTTACCTGAGTGTTTGTATTTATTGATTTCTAAGGTTTCCCAAACATCTACCTTCCAATATTTATTATCTGTATGCAAAATTTCAAACTGTGGGTCGAAAGAATTTGATTATTTTCTAAGAGATGATTCGCGTAATTTGAATCTGATTTTTATTTGAAAACTGCGTTCATGTTCCGATATTCTAATATTAAAATTTCTATGTGCTCTACCAATGTAGAAATTATCAGAGTCATTGCAATTCAACCGATAAACACCTGATTTATTGTTTTTACCTGATTTGGTTTTATTATTTTTATATATTTACCTAAAGCTATTATTAGTTTGGAAAGCTATGTTGAAATTATTGCTACTTAGGAATGATTTTATTTTCTCACTTGTAATGCCAACGTAGGTTAAGGTGTTGAATTTTTGTTTCAATTTATCGACAGGGTAAACTTCATTCAATGCGATTCTACTTTGTTTTTTATTTAAAATATTATTTATTAGTTTGGGATTGTAACCATTATTTTTGGCTATTTGTTTAATCAAATTTAGTTCTTTGTTGAAATTTTCTGATGATAACGGGATATTAATCAATCTATGAATAAAACTATTGAATGCGGATATTTTATGTTGATATGGATGACACGACGAGTTATGTATTATAATATCTGTATGGGACGGCTTATGGTAAATTGCGGAAACATGTTTTCCATTTTCATTCGAAATTGTTACGTCTAAGAAATTTATCGAATTATTGCTTTCTATTTCGGTTGTGAATGCAATTTTTGGATGTAATGAATTTATATGATTTTCGAAAATGTCATACGAACTTATTGCCAATATCAAACGAACTACCAATAATTCTTCAACTAAGTAATACGTATATATACCACCTAATTCCAAACTCATTTCTTTCGATGTTAAGAATCTATTTCCCAACATTCCTCCGAAAGATACGTATTACTTAGTTGAAGAATTATTAGAAAAGAATCATGTCAATACTATCATTAAATCAGATATTCTTTCATTAATTCAAATTTGTTTAGATCAAAATTATTTCCATTTCAGTTACAAATATTATACTATTGAAGACGGCTTGATTATGGGCAATCCGTTAAGTCCTTTGTTAGCAGAAATATTCATGAATAACTTAGAGAAATTAATTCATAATCATCCACTCAGTAAATATTGTTTATACTGGTATCGCTATGTAGACGATATCATTATTTGCTTCACAGTAACAGATAGACAGTTGAAAATTTTCTTTTTTTTATTTTTAGCATTATTCAGTAGCTTTCAGTACAAATATAAACTTAAACTGTGCGTATCTTGTGATTACAATCACAATTATATCAGATATCAATACATAACCTATCAGTATTTTACCCATATCGCTCTATACGCTTCAACTGAGTCACCTGACCAATATGGTTTACTTGTGTTGAAGAATAATGAACTCCTTTTGAGTCACCGGACTTTGGTTTTTCAATTGTAGTTCGATTCATCAGAAAGTACCTAAGACACTAATAAAAACGTTAAAAATTGCAATAACTAACAATAACAACAATAACACTAAAAACACATCAAATTACTATACAGCAAACTAATTTTTACTCAGTCTTTCTCTTTGTCAATTCTGACAAATAAATTGGTTTAATTGTTTTTCAAAGATCACTATTTGAATCACACACTTCATTCAATTTAGCGAAAACAAATATGCTGATATTCATTTTTGTTATGGGTTGTCTGATGGACATGGATTAGTTCGCTAACCATCTAGACGAATTAATGATTAATAGAGGATTTTCACCCTGGTGATGCTGAAAAGAGAATGAGATTTTTTCCACTAAACTCAACGGAAGAAAATTCTAGTATTTTTAACAAATGAATCCTTTTTGACTAGACGTGGAGTGACGAATTACCGAAATATCCATTATTGGGTATAGAAAAATTCTCTTTATTTTCTATTCGTAAACGCTCAGTCGTGCAGAAAATTAAAAGAAATACTTCTTTTTTCAAATTGGATGCAACGTCCGAAACAGATTATTATTCTGTGAAAAACCAGTGGCGTATCAATTTTCACCTTAAAATATCCAATTACGTGTTAGTACGGATACCATTGGTAAAATTAAAAATAATATTTTCATTGTAAAACATATCCCTTACACGGTAGTTATCGCCTAAAAGATTTCATTCAAATATCTGAAGTCGTTTGGCAATAATTAATAAATTTGATTTTTTTCACCAAACTTGAACACCCTACCCTGTTTCACTTAAACGAACCATTTTTTGACTATAGTTTATTCAGCAAACTCATAACATTTTTCGATTCTCTATTGGTCTCTATTATATATTGGTAAATCTATTGGCCCCGACGGAATCTATGCAGAGACGCTTAAGCTAATGACACAGCAAGAAGGGGCTGGCCTTAAGCTCTTAACAGCACTGTTTAATAACATCTATAGAGCTGGTAAAATCCCAGCAGACTGGCTCAAATCTGTGTTTGTCACCCTGCCCAAAAAGACCAATGCGACAAATTGTGATGACTACAGAATGATTAGCCTAATGTCGCATGTTCTGAAAACCTTTCTACGAATTATACATACTCGAATCTACACCAGATGCGAGCGATCCAGTTCAGTTCGGTTTCAGAAATGGCCTAGGAACGCGTGAGGCTCTCTTTTCTCTTAATGTACTCACCCAAAGATGTAGAGACATGAATGTCGATGTTTACGCCTGCTTTGTTGACTATCGGAAGGCTTTTGACTGCGTTTCACATAAAAAAATGGTGGAAATTCTAAAAAATACCGGGGTTGATGCAGAAGACTTACGCATTATTACAAACCTTTATTGGCACCTAACTGCACAAGTGAGAGTTGATGGGCTAACATCTGAACAGGTAGCAATACGGAAAGGTGTACGTCAAGGCTGTGTGCTGTCGCCTCTATTGTTTAACATTTACTCAGAAGCAATATTCAAAGAAGCACTTGAAAACATAGACACAGGCATTAGAATAAATGGAAAACTACTTAGTAATATCCGACACCGTGGTACTAGCTAACAACCTTCAAAACTTGCAGAGAGCTATGAACCTTATTGTAGAGCATAGCCAACGCTTTGGACTATCTGTTAACGTTAACAAAACTAAAAGTATGGTGTTTTCTAAGCAAGCAGTGGAGGCTGTAATACGCATTAACAACCAACCTGTGGAACAAGTGCATTCGTTTCGGTATTTAGGAGCCACGGTGAACGACCAAAGTGACCCGAAAATAGAGATCAAATCTCGAATCGAACAAGCCCGTAAAACATTCGTTGGCATGAGAGACCTTTTCGTCAACCGCGGACTTAATCTTCAGCTTCGTATGCGACTACTTCGTTGTTATGTTTTTCCTGTCCTTACATATGGATGTTTTAGAGAAATGCATAGACGCTTTCGAAATGTATCTATACCGTAGAATATTGCGTATCTCTTGGATGGAAAGACGGACAAACATCGACGTCCTAAATACGATGGGAAAATCACGAGAGTTGATGAGAACCATCAAAGAAAGAAAGCTCCAGTACATCGGGCACATCATGCGTGGCAAAAAATATGAGATCCTTCGCCTGATTATTGAGGGGAAAGTCCAAGGAAAAAGATCAGTTGGACGACGCCAGAACTCATGGCTGAAAGATCTACGGAGGTGGTTTGGAAGAACGTTCACTGAAATTTTTAGAGCTGCAGTATCGAAAACAATTATTGCCAATTGGATCACCAACCTTCGTTTGGAGACGGCGTCATAAGAAGAAGAAGAATTGGTCTCTAAATTATAGGCTATAGAAATGGACCACGCTGTACATACAGAATGTAAATTCGCAGGTGTTACCGCTATAATTCTGATGTTATTCCGTCGTTCTTCCTCACCTTAAAACATAATGAAGACGCTGTAACAGAAACGATTAATATAGAAGATATATAAGAACGTAGTAAAAATCGAGACCTTTCCGAAATTATCTATAGTAAGCATCTATAATAATACAATAAACATGGAGCATTTCTGTTTTTTGTTATTTGAAATACTCAACATTCTAGCCAAGTGGATAATCTCTGTCAACTATATTCTTCAGAAAATGAAATAATGTTGAATTCAAACTGACCTGTTCTAACGTTAACTTCATACATTTTCTTTTATCTTCAATCTTCATCTAATCGTTATATCACGTCATAAATGTTGTAAATCCAGTCCTGAATTGTTCTAGAAATGTTTTGGAAAGACAATTTCAGGCAAATGATACTCACAAAACCGCGTCGTGCTACTGGTAGATGAAAGTAGAATTCTCAATGAAGGCGACATAAGTACAAATTTATTTTTATGTCCTGGCTATTTTGCATAAATGCCAGTGCCGAGAAAATATGTAACCTTATTTGACGATGGCATACAGATGCGAAGATGGTTGCTATATAGGAAGTTTACTTTTCTCACACCATACGAAGTTATACGAATACAATTTTGAATTTTCATTAGAAATTTTAGAGAAATATTTTTTTTTGAATTGAGGGTGATTTTCGATGATTTTGCAGAAAATTTCTGTTATCAATAACACAATAAAATGTTCAAGCTTCTTGACTTGATGGAACTCTACTGTGGATTATCAAAACTTCAAAAACAATCGAGATATTAGCACTCAAAATATTTTCAAAATTTCCAAACAACTTGAAAGTGAAAAGAGTCCACTTGAATATTTTTGCGGAAATATATTCCTTACGCAAAGAAAAACGGGAAGGGAATCATTTTCCTCTATTCACAATATTTCACATAGCTGCAGTATTTATAACACTGGGTTCAACCCCGGCGCCAGATCTTACAACGAAAAAATTACAAAAGATATCAAAATTCTAACTTTGCTGGAGTTTCAATGCGCTTTTCAAGTAGATGGCTTATTGCCTTCAGCTATGCTCATGTGGAGAAGGCGTGGGCTAACCAACTGAAAGTTCTTCAACTTAATGTGGAACGTGGAAAAATCTTCACGATGTCTATGAAGCTATAATTGAAAGACCAAAGTCCGTTGACTCAAAAGGAATTCATTATTCTTCAACACAAGTAAACCATATTGGTCAGGTGACTTATTTAAAGCGTATAAAACGATATGGGTAAAATACTGATAGATTATCTACTAATAACTGATAAAATATATAAAACAATATTTGAGCTCTACGGCTTGATTAACTAGACAAATTGTGTTCACAAGATGCTCATAGTTGAAGTATACAGTTAATTGGAATATTTGTGCTAAAAGCTGTTGAAAAATGTTGAAGATAAAAAAAAATTTCTTTAAGAATGTATCTTATTTGTATCATATGCACAAGGTGAAAGGGGTGGTTGAATCCTCCTAACAAGGGTACAGCTTAACTTTTCAAATCCAATCGCAGCTTCAGGCTTCAATCCTATGTTACAGATCAATCCCTTATCTAACCTCCGATCTATTTAGTCGTTCCCATGTTATGACGCCGACAATAATTCATAAACCGATCCGGAATTCTCTAGCTAATTCGAAGTTCAGACTAATACCAAATCATCCTAGGCTTTTTATCCAATCCCAAGTTCTATATCCGATCCTAGGTTCTCTGGCCAATCGTATATTCCGATAAGTTTGAAATATCCCAATAGTATCACGAAATCTATTTTGACCCAACAAACGCCAGGAATGATCAACTAAAAGGATTATATCTTACCCCAAGATGTAAAGGGGAACCACGTGCTTCTTTCAAGTTCAAAATGGTGGCCAAATCAGTGCAAGACGTATTCAAGCTCTAAAATCACAAAAGAAGAATATACGGCCAAGCAATTCAATCCAGAGCAGATACTGATTTACGGAATTGAGATTTTCTCACAATCAGAACTCTCTCTATATTCCTGAGCTCGGAAAACATTAAACCAAAAAAAACTTTCAACAGCACTTGATTGTTCAAGTTCGAAAGTCAGAAAGAACCGTTAGCCTTCAAAATTAATGAAATGAAATCGGCGTTGCCAAGTCGAACATTAAACTTTAAATCTTAGCCATCGTGGACATGTAAATTCACAAAATTAACCAGAGCCAACCCTGAGATAAACTATGATGGTACAACTCTAAGTCCAGGTCCTATCAAATCAACCAATTAACAATAAACCAAGAAATCTTAAGCGATCACAGAATGGATTCCGAGAAAGAAGAACTACAACGACGGCAATGATAGAAATAATGAATTTTTTAATAGAGGCACTTGAAAAGAAAGAAGAGGCGAGTATAAGGTGTTGTGACCCAGGTAAGGTTTTCGACAAATCCACTGAGAAAAACACAGGATTTAGAGGTATTATAAATGAGATTTAAGAGTTGTATCTCAAAGACAGACATCTATCTGTCGAATGGCAAGGATGTCTTAGTCCTCTGGACAAGGTTGATATAAGAGTACCACAGGATTCTATACTCGGTTCGATTCTTTTTATTCTATACATTAATGATGTGCCTCAAAATGTTAACTCGGACAAAATTTGTATATTCGCTGATGATACCTTCAATGATATCAATGACTTTCAATTTAAAGTATGAACACTTTATGCGAAACACCCTGTATATTGAGACCCTTAACAGCAAAAATAATGGTATGAAGAAACCACCATTCTTCTATTTATTCAAATGACGAAATTTACAACTGTCAAAAAATTTTTGTTCATCGTGAGAATTTTGCAAAAAGATTAATCACATCATAATTTAGAACTTGCGTCAAGAATTTAAAACGTTAATCGTATGATTGCCCAATTCCTTATACTGTCAACGGCATCCCACCTATGTGGAAATGTCCAAGTACCTGAATTATTCAGATCTCAACAACAATTATTATGTCATTGGAATTTCCAAAATGTTGGGACGCCTCCAAATTGTATTTATGATTAAAGCTAGGCACGTCACGCGATTTGCATCTACTTGTTAATTCTAACGCCGGATTGAAATAATATATATTATCGATAACCGCTTGTTAAACAACGAACTGAATAAAATAATTAATTAATTGTGACTCCGAGAAATTAATGAGTTGCAGATTTACTATGAGATAATTATTCGTTTGATATATTGAATGAAAATTATTATGTACTTATTCAATTGAGTTTATAATCCAATCACTCTTTTTCAGATATGAATTTGTACCCATCAATTAATATTAAACTGAAAGAAAATGATAACTTTGAGTTGCAAAAAAATAAATGCAACAAGAAATAATTGAACTATTTCTATTTCTGAAACCAGTAATTAATAATTATGTTAAAATTATGATACTGGCATAACGTATTTATTTATTTTCTTAGTTGAAAAATAATGTGGAAAGATGTTAATTCATTTCAAATCATAATTCGAATCAATTAACATCTCTTGAGCCATTTTGGAATGAAAACTGTTGATTCAACTAATTTATTATGTGCCAAGAAGATAACGTACAAAATCGAGAATTAAAATTCATTCAGAAGTTTAAATATGTTGTTGAATTATTTGTCAAGTACTAGGAATTCTTGAGAACAATTGAAATGATACAAAATAGAAATCTAAATAAAACTAATAATGAGAAATGCAATCTACGATTACAGTCAAAATTAATTACTTTATTCCATTCTTATCCATTTCCTTCCAAATTTCCATGATAATCCTAGTAATTTGATCTTGAGCAGATATAATTCCATTTTAATTCAAAAATAGACATCGAAAATATGATGATAATACGAAATTGAACTCTGTTTTATACAATCAAAAAGTTTATTGACGTTCAAGATTGCAATTTCAGACTCTCGACCATCTTCAGTATAGAACTAATAAGGAAATACATACATACATATATAAAAAGATGTAAAATTAATAGAAGTACAAACAAAAGGCAATAAAATATTATAATTGAAGCAGGTATGATTTTGAAGTTATCAGATATGGACAAATAAGCCGGTCATACTGATCATTCAGATCTAAGAAATCTAACTTTCATCCTTCAGGTTTTCTGTTAATAATTTGATGTTGATCTTTGGATGAAAAATGATGGCCATTTTCGATACAAAATGAAGCGAAAGTAGATTCGTCTGGTTATTGTAATCTGATTGATGCTTTTTGTATCTAGTTTTGAAAAAACGACCAGTCTGAACGCCTTCACAATCCATACAGCTCAACTTGTGACTTCCAGTATTATCAAATCTATCAGTTTTATCTTTACTATTGAAAAAATCTTGACAGAGTTTTATATAGATTTTGAAAATGTTTTCTTGAGTTAAAGAATTTTCAGATGCTAATCAGCTGCAGTCAAATGTTTACAATTTTTTTTATGGTCCGAAAAGAATTACTTGAAATTGAATGTTGAGAAGTGATGTGTTGTTACTTTCCACAGATCGGCATCATCAATACTATATTAGTATTCTCTGAATAATCAGAGTCTTGGTGGGTCCTCTTTGGTTAAGGATCTGGGTGTCACCCTAAATAGTGGGTTGAGTTTTAAGGAACACCTTGGAAAGATTACTGCTAAGGCCTATAAGATGCCCGGTTTCATTCGGAGAAATGCCTTTGAATTCTTTACTAGGACAATCAAGATTCTGTACTGTTCATTGGTGAGATCAGGTCTTGTCTATGCCTCATCGATTTGCTCTCCCTTCTATGAATGTGATATCTATTGCTTGGAGAGGGTTCAGAAAAGCTTTATGAAGTTTTTGGCTTTCAAATCTGGTGTGGTTGGTGACTCTCGGGGTCTACAATTTGTACAGACGACGTTTGGCCTGGACTCTCTTGAGAGCCGTAAGAGGGTGTCTGACCTGTGTTTTTATTCAAGATTCTCAATAGCCATGTTGACTGTCCGAATCTATTGAAGCTGATAGATTTCAACCTTCCTGGGAGGTTAACGAGGCGGATCCCTCTGTTCCAACTTATGACATGCCGTCAGAATTATGCCACGAATTAATTCTTGAATAGATATTTGTCATTGGCAAACAGACTGAGTACACATATCGGTTTTTTCCATGGTTCTGCACATACATTCAAGTTGACGGCAAGACTATTGATGAATGTTGTATAGTATAGGTTATCATCGTTTTTTAGTGGTTGCAATGTTCTGTTTTCCACTTTGTTTGTAACAGTTTTTTGCTTTTTATTCACTTAACAAGTTTTATTTTGTAAGCTACTCTATTTTATTACTTTTTATGTATTTTGTTTTCCTTTGCTTTCAATATTGTCGAAATGGGGATATCCCGTCTAATGTACAAATATTTTTTCGAAATGAAATTTGCAATTTAATTCACACAAAAATTGACACAGGTTTAAACCCCACTCAAATCATATTCAATCAATTTGAATGCAGATGACATGTTTTCCAACACCCCAACAGATGAATGCCTTTCATTGGTCTCTGACATCTTGAACAAATCAGAAGTTGATCCGGTTGTACAAAATGATTTCATGTTGTGCCTACAGAAGAATTATTTCAAAGTGAATAACAAATTTTATGAGCAACCTCACGGCCTTACGATGCCATCTTCATTGAGCTCTTTACTAGCTGACATTTTCATGGCGTATATTGAAGATATCATATTCAATTCCTTCATATCAAAATGAGTACATTTTTGGTATAGAATTTTTTATAGGAACCTCTAAACATCTAGATCAATTTTTAACCTACATGAATAGCATTCATCCCAAAATCACATTCAAAATAGAGAGAGAGAAGTCCATAACCAGATTCACTTTGTAGATGTTACAATCACTCATAAAACTTACACACTAAGTTTTGATATATATCGAAAACCCACCTTTAGTGATATTTGCATACTTTATCCAGAATCTGATAAATACGCTGCGTTTAACCCCATGATTCATAGGGCTTTCTCTGTGCCATTATCCGAAGAAAGTCTGTTCGAGGAAGTGTTAACTATTAAAAAAATAGTTGAGAACAATGGTTATCCCTCAAATATAATGAACGGAATGATTAGAAAGAAACAAAAACCAATAGCATACCATAATATTCACTCACGTATAGAATCAACTAATACAGATTTACATTTCATGAACATATTTTGGCCCAATCAGCGAAGAGATATGTCATTTTAAACTAGCATAAAAAGTAGTCTCAAAACTCTTCCAAGGATTTTTAAATAGTAAAAATAAAACTGATAGATTTGACAATGCTGGAGTCTACAAATTTTGAAAGCGTATATATTCATATAGGTAAGACTGGTCGTTCAATTAAAACTGGATACAAAGAGCATCAATCTGATTACAATAACCAAAGAACCGACGATACTTTTCGCTTCACATTATATGGAAGATGGCTATCATTTTCCACTCATAAATCAATTTCAGATTATTCACAGAATACCAAAGGAACGAAAGTTAGATTTCTTGAAATCCATGAAAATTTTCAACCTGCAAGAAACTCCGCAAGAAGATAATCTTCTGAACGACCAGAATTATTAATTTTGTATCTACCTCTTTATGTATGTACTGTGTGATAAAGAAGTATACGAAAATTTGAATAAAACACAAAAATCTTATTCTACTTCAATATTTATTGAACTTCCTTCAAAATATGCTTCATTCAAAGCAATACACATGTGCTATCGAAAAATATTTATAGGCGCTTTCAGGCCTTCAGCTCCTTCTGCAAATTTTCATTTATTACGTCTACGGAATCAAATTTGGTTCCCCGGAGCGGCAATTTCAGTCTGGTGAAAAGAAAAAAGCCACACGGAGATAGCTCACGCAAATAGGGCGGCTGCTCGATGTTACTTATCGAGTGTTTGATCTTAAAGTTGTTAATAACCGTGGTTCGATGAGTTTATTATTGTCAAATCAACGAATTGTTTTACCACAAATCCTGCCGTTTATGGCGAATATCTTCAAGCAAACCTCCCGAAACGATCAAATAGAAGTCCTTATTGACCGTTTGACCTTGAGGAACGAATTTATTATGAACCACACCACGAATATCGAAGAAAACAATCAGAATCGTCTTGATTTTCGGACGACTTTGGCGAGTTTTTTTCGGTTTTGGCACATTTTTCCCACCCATTCCGATGATTGTTGGCTCGTTAGTGTATCGTATTCCTAGACCCATGTCTCGTTATCAGTTATGGTTCGTACCATGAAGGTGGGATCAGAATTCGCATGACACCTGCATCTGGTACTGTTTTTGAAAAAAATTCAGCTCTATCGGAACGAGCCGAGCGGGATGACGATTTTCGAGCACCATTCCCTTGATTTTTCGGACCTTATCGTCCGTTGAAGAGGTCGAAAATCGTCCGGAACGCGGCAAATCTTCGACGATCTCCCGACCTTCTTTTGAGGCTCTGTACCACTCGTACACTTGGGTTTTGATAAAACAGGGTCTCCATGAGCCTTTACCAGCATTCGCAACGCTTCAGCACACGGAATTTTATTCAAAAGTTCGAGACAAACTCTTCGTTCAGTATTTTTTTTCATCGTAAAATTCGAGTATCACTGAGGTCGACTGGTTTCAACAGCTGTAGTAAAAATTCCAGTTGACAGATCGCGCTTATGTTTGACATAGTAATTAAGGACAGTTCTACCAACATATAGAACTTCAAAATAGTTGAAAATACTAAACACTAGCGTTTCACATGAGAATTTCCGGAATTGTAATCCTGAACTCTTGCGAAAGTATAATACATAGTTTAATTTCTTATTATTATCATTATCATTATTAATTATCACATAGTAACAAAGAAATCAATTAACCATTCTTCCAAGGTATCACAACGATCATGGAACTGAATTCTTATAGGTAGCGATCAAACCATATGCATGAATGGCCTGCGTGATTTTCAGATTCGTTGTAGATGATTTTCGTAATGTCAAGTACAAGTGACCTTCCGTTAATGACCCGTTGAATAAATTTATACAGTAGGAATACTTGTAAATCTCATGCAAAAGGACGTAACAGTAAAATTGGCAATCATCCGCTAGTACTCGTAAACATATTTATTATTGGTCGGCGTTAATGAGGACGATCTGTGGGAAGAGAATTTCTTGCAGGAACATCGCGTTTCGCGAATTCCCTGATGAAGAGGAAGGAGCGAAGAAATGCGAATTATTGTTTATTATATTACCTCCTCAGTAACTATAAACTTCTCCATGCCATGCGGTTTCATTACACGGTGGAACGGAATGGCATAATGGACTAATCACGGTATACTAATCACGGTCTAACATCTCAATCCGGCAATGTTCTTCCTGATTCGGGATGGAATAGCGTGCGTTTTTGCGTGGATTCGCACTCTTCGGTTGGTTTGCATGTTTTGCATATTCAACAGAATTATATGTTGCTTTGGTATCTCGCGATCTTGTACCCTGAGACCTCGAGAAAATCGTGCTCGAATCAATTTTGTTCATCTTCGTGGTTTTCTTATTATGATTCTATTGTGGAATGTAAGTGTTGAATAAATATGTCCACTCAAAAAAATCTCTTTCTATACCTGTTAAAAATTATTGCTATTACAATCGTAAGTAAATATTTTCTTCATATTGGAATATCAGATACTTCACGTGCTTGCACAGTTTTCCTAGGAATTAATTAATCTTCTATAACTTGACAAGGTCTAAACGCTGTGGATTTGCCATCAACTGTTGATTCAGACAACTCATCCACTTGTTTAATGAATCTTTTGAGATTATCTATGATGCTTTTTTGTGACTGAAAAGCCTTGAGCCTCAAATATTTTGATTGACACATGGGGATAGGATATAAAATGTTGATTCATCCTCCTTGTCACACCATCGTCATAGGTTAGGTTAAATCTTAAGTGAACTTTCAGTTTTTCCATGCTTGTTTCTTTGGAGTCATCTGAGTATCACTTTATGTCCTCATATTGAATTTTTCTCAGTCCATACTTCCCTGGAAGATATGAAAGAAGTTAAACTCTTAGGAACGTTAATACTAATGAAGGCTGTTTCACGAAGTTAAATCTATTAAAGCATTGACAATAAAAAATCCAAAACTTCCACAGAATCATGAAAGTACAGGGTGTTATATAATAGTACGTCATAACTTGAGGTGCAATTTTAAGAAAAAAATTCATATAAACATAGGTCCGCAAAAGCTACAGGGTGTTGAAATTTCCGGAAAAAATTGTTTTTTCTGCAAAACTCGTGCAGTTTTTCAGATATTCAACCCAAATTTGGAATGCAAGCTATTTTTTACAGCCTCATGACGTCGTAAATTCCAACTGAAATTCACAGGGTGTTTTTCTTCCAAGACCATGTCTAATTTAGCCCTTTCAAACTTTTTTCAGCACGCCACTGATCAGCGTACAATCAATTTTCGTCATCACCGTTCAATTTAGAAACTTTTTTAACACATGTAATTTTTTCGTATCTCCAACCGTTTTCGAGTGAAAACTTATTGAATTTGAATTATTTGAATTGTATGTTATTCGCTAAATAGGAAAAAAATAATAGAAATACTCGATAGGTGTGCCCAAAATTTGCTTTTATTTTGATATCTCGTCTTCTGAGACCCAACTTCTACTTATTCAATATGAAACGAAAAAAAAAGAACAATTAAAAACTAAATAAATTGCTGGAAGTGTCCTCCACCTGCAAGAATACAGGCCTCTGTCCTTCGCATATTATCACGCACTATTTGAAATATTCCTGGGGTATTTCTTATCGTGTCACAAGAGGTTATTATTCTATTTTTCAATTCTTCTACAAAGTTCACTGGAGTGGTATAAACTAAACTTTTGAGATATCCCTATAAAAAAGTCTAAACTATTTAAGTCTGGGGACCTAGGAGGCCATGATTCAGGCCCACTCCGACCTATCCATTGGTTATTAAATGTATTATTCGAGAATTGCCTAGCTTCTCCACTGAAATAAGCTGGTGTCCCGTCATGCATGAACCACATTATGTTTCTCACTAAAAGAGGTAACTCCTCCTCAAGAAATTCCGATAAGCGGGATCTTTTAGTCTGTTAGGCAAAAAAATGGTCCACTCAAATAATTTCCAATTATTCCGACCTAGACATTGTAAGAGAATTGTTCTTAATGATGAGATTCTTCGATCAAATGGGGGTTTTCCTCAGCCCAATAATGATTATTGTGAAAATTTGTGATAGCAGTTTCCGAAAAATAAGCTTCGTCTGTGAACCTTATTTCACTATAAAATGAGCATTTTCTCGAGAAACTATAGTTTGGACGCGTTGAATATGAAACGGGTACAATAAAATGTCGTGAAGAATTCTCCTAACTAGAACATGTGAAATATTCAACTGATTTCCAATTTTTCTTGTACTCAAATAACGATTCAAATCAATACAATTCAAAACTGCTTCCTGAAAATCTGGAGTTCTCATAGTTTGAGTTGCACACAGTACCAGTTTCCCTCTACCTTCTGTGGATATTCGAAAATGTTCGCCTGTCTGGTGTTATTCGATTTGGAAAGCGCACCTGATATAACCGCCTAGCTTCTGTTGTAATTCCGTCAGCCAAACCGTTTGTAATGGATATCAGCCAATTCGGCGTTAGTAAAATTTGCCATTTCTTCTTTCAGCAATAACTTCAAAAGTCTTAAAACTAATCGTTAATTTAATAAACAATTCGAGCAGACAATAGTTCAACTTTAGCAACTGTCAAAATAAATAAAATATCAGCAATGCTTAATAAACGATATTATTATTATTCATCAAAGCCTACTAGTCATTTCTTTAATTAGAAGTGCTTTCAATTTAGCGAATGCATACAATCGTTGATTTTTTGCTCGAGAACGGTTGGAGATACGAAAAAATTCTGAATTGAACGAAGATGACGAAAATTGATTGTACGCTGATCAGTGGCGTACTGCAAAAAGTTTGAAGGGGCAAAAGAAGGAATGGCTCCGGAAAATAAAACACCTTGTAGGCTCTAGTAAAAATTTAGGTTAGGTTAGATAATCATGCCCCATTGACACTAATCGTTACCCAGATATCCTCCGCTTCATTGCAGAAATCGTTTAGTAATTGAGAGGAGTATTTTTGACGTATAGCTATAAGCACGCAACCCCCATCTTTTTTCGTTGATTCTGAGGAACCCCTATCACGACGAAAAACAGAGTATTCGTTTAGATCGAATTGTTCATCGTCAGATATTGACGATTTTAATAACAGTTTAGGAACGAAAATCTGCACAACGAAAGGGTTTCAGTTTCTCCTAAAAAATTAAGTAAGATACGCAAAATAATCTAACAGGGAAAATGTGTATTTCGAATTACTGAAGCCTAAAAAAAATAACAAATTGAAGAAATCAGTGGCGCGCAATTTTAAACTAAAATTATGATTAGGGTGATTTTTGTCATCGCTGAACTCAAGACTAATTAGGGATGAAGTGAAGACTCATTGCCATCTTCAATACTCACTCTTAAAAACAATAATAGTTTCTACATACATTATTTAACGTATTCGGCGCCAATGCATAGCAAATTATCGTTCGATCATAGCTAACAAAACGATGTGTCCACAAACGATTTGTACTGTTAACTTTTTTTCCGATGAAGACTTATTTGCATGTCTGGGGTGCATAATTACTGCGTAAATAAGATCCGTAAGGTTCTAGTATTCAGAAAAAAGTCGTTTCATTTGAATATGTTAATTTTCCTGAAACCATTCGAATCCGATTTATGAATATTGATGAGCTAAACGTGAAAAACTTAAAAATATGTATTCTACAAATTATGTGACTATATTTAATATACCTGTTATGCTTAAGATTTAATCTAGCTAACGTTTCATTCGAATGGTGAACATGCGCTCGATTTCTAGAAATGGCAAGACGCACATTGTTACACATTTATGGTGTACGGCATGGGACATAAATCGCAATCGTCCTAGAATAACGCCGATTGATTGTTTCATCTTCTATTATGTTTTGCCTACTTAAGAGTTGATGAAACTATGAAGTTTAATGACTAGGAAATTACACATAAATTTTAAGATCCCTCTATCTGTGATTGCATATTTCAGGATTTGGATTAAAACGTCATGAGAATTATTTTAACAATATACTTTTGATATGTGACTAGGGCTAGGGACACATGGGCTTTCTTCACTCTGATTTTTTGCGTGAAAACACTAGATCACGAAATATGTGGATATTGTCACACTAGGGGGTTCTTTCGAGCATGGAAATAAGCCCAAAACTGGTCCGGAAGGAGTTCACTTCCAATGAGAAACTACATTTGCTGAAAATCAACGGACGATTCTCGTTTACAGCACTTGTGTGCTGTGCGCTTCCATCGAACATCTTTCTGATAACGTACAATTTGACCCTCTTCAAGAAGCGAGTAAACACTAATAGTGCATCATGTTGGACCGCCACAGCTAACACATCGTTCCCCAAGACTTCAGAATAAAAAAATAAGCAGCGAAAATCAGAACGATTCATGAAAATTTTGGAAAAATAACCCCTCTCCCGCAGATTAAAACCTTGCGATACAGATACATACAACATACTAATCTTAATAATTGACTCTTTTCACTTGTGATTGGAAGGATCCCATTGATTTGTTAGAAAGAAGTTTGCTACAGAATTTGAGTGGAAATTTGGAGGTGTGTCAAAAAAGCAAGAGTACTTTGATTTCATAATAAAAAACACGACAAATAATTGTGATCTGTACCATCACCCGCTGGTCCTTTCGCTTAAATTCTTGAATTCCAGGTTTCGATGCAAAATCTACAATAAAATCAACGAGATCAGATTTGGTTATTCTTGTTCTTATTTCAGTGTTTCGTAGATATCGAGAAAAAATCATTTCGGTAGTACTTTTGGAGGACTAAAACGCTCTAAAGAAATATTCTTTGACCTGTGTTTTGAAGTACTCTCATCATACTTTGATATGTAAAATATTTCACCGATGGGACAACAGGTAGAAAGAAGAGAACACTCTAGCTCTAAATGGAGGAAAAACTCGGTAAAATATTATAACTCGATTAGTGACTTTTGATGAGATGTAGCTTTTCTTCGGAAAAGGTACCGAATTTTTTTGAATGATGTCGAAACGAAATAAAATAATAAAAAAGAGGATTTTTACCGCCCAATCCGATAGTTTCTACGCTTGTGGACTCGGCTTCGAAATTTCAATGAATATACAAGAATCAACTTGGATGATCCTTCATCAAATTTGGTTATTTAATGCCTTAGAGTCATGTAGAATGACCTGAAGCACTCTATTTAATGATTTCAGCACTTTTTCTATACAATACTAGGTAGTGCTCTCCAAGAACCGAAAATAAATTGATGAAATGGATGAGTTTGAAAAGTAATATTCAACATAATTTTATGTGATGATGAATTTTGGAAAAAACTTTGTTATTACTTACGAATCTTTGCTTTCCTATATCTTTAAACGTAACGTATTAGTTGAGAAAATATAAGAATTGGAAACAATTCATATTTAAATGTTGTCATTATCTTTAAATTACTTTTCGCTAGTAATTAACCAATTTTGTCATATTATAGTTAAATCTAACACCATTAAACATAATAAAGGGCCACGAAAGTACTCATAGTTAATTTAAATAACGTCTTCAGAAGTGTTCTAGACATTTAGAAATACCCATCAAAGAAAAACCTTTTCAAAATTAATTTACATGTAATCAGATTTCTCACTTTCATAAAGTCCACTATTTTGAGTTTGAGTTCTTCTCATCTAGACTATATTTGCGTTCCAATAAGCTTAAACTTATGACCCGTTTCACAACAATCCATCGGTGTTTGTCTGTAAATTTGACACCTCATAAAAACCCCGACGGGGGCATGGACTTGCCGTTTCAACGCTTTCAATAAGCCTAGAACTGACTGACTTGCTGTTTTCCCATAGCCAAGTTTTGTTTACCGGCACCTTATTCGGTGTATGTCTTAGTTAAATATTTGCCTTATGAATGTGAGAAACTCTTCGGATATTGGAAATGAAAAGATTTAGGTCGGTGCTACTTCTTCTAAGATTGTACCAACTATTTTTGCATAATCGAAGTCCATATACAGGGTATCAGCAAATACAATAGATGCAAATGAATTTGGTGGGTTCAAATAGGTAATTTTGCACAGTTTTTGAGTTGCATTGCCGGGCATGCGAGTTAGGATCTCAATTTTTCATGCGGAAAAAATGGTAGGTCACAGATATAGTTCAAGAAATTGCGTTGGATTCAGAGTAGCCTACTAGATATTGTTTTAAAGGAATTAAAAATACATGTGAGGATGTTTCATTATTTGCATAATACGAAAAATGAAAAGATTTTTTTCACAAATAGAACGAAGAACTTAAAATTGATTTTTAGGTCGAAAAGTCTCAGTGATCATCATCATTTTTTCCCTTAAAAATATTGAGATAATTAATCACTTGCATCACAGGGTGCTATGCATCAAATAGTCATCCACAAATTATGTAGAAAATTAAAGAATAGTCTTCAGACAAAAGTCGCAAGATATTTCGTTCCAGAAATAGAGTCAATATCTTCTCTGCTTTACAAGTTTTTTGACTCAAATTTCAACGTAGGTTATTCTTGAAGGTCAACAACATTTTCCGTTCTAAATTATTGCAAAAATATACTGGGTGATAATTTTTCTGGTGTCGAACTCGTTCCTACCCTAAAAAACTTTCACGCAGTACACCACTAACTATTATCCTTATTCTGTTTAGAATTTTTTTTTTGTATCCTAGAAAATGTTGATAAAACGTCTAGTTTTCGTGTAAAAAATAATTTTCTGGCCATCATTATTTGGTACAAAAATATCTTTTCCGGGAGTTTGACGAAAGAAAATGTATTTTTTGGTTAATGTCCACTTAATTACAACTATGAAAATCATGAAAAAATATCTGCTCAATAGAATTAAGGAAGTATATTCCAATACTCCAACCTACGGGTATTTTACAATTAGTTGAATCATCAATGAAAATTAACATTCTAGAACACGAACACTTGTCTGAACAAACGTTTCGGTTGAGAAGCAAGCGTGAAGAATTAAAAGGTGAATTGTAAACACTCAATTACTTATAATATTTATCTGCCGAACTCTCATTAAAACTATGAAAAGCAGCTACCTTGAATTCGCGACGGTTCTTAAAAATAAAGCGACATGAAGTGACAAAATTTCACGAAAAAAAATTAATTATTCACTGTTTTGTTTGAATAGATTTCACCTGTTACCGGATTACATTGAGCATGAAGAGGTTTTATACAGTAAGGTTAAAAGCCGTCTTTATTTACATTAAAAATTAACAAAGCAATGCATTCAATTAAAAACTGGGAAAGGAAAACAATTAGCTGATTAAAAATTACCGTTGAGGTTTTTTGGAACAGAATATATCAACACATAAATGAATCTAATAAAAGAAAAATAATGAATGCAGCTTATACCGTTTAGTGATTTGATTACTTGATGACAATTGAAATACACACTGTGGCTTCTTCAGATAAGTAGTACTTTTGAAAGAATGATGTGCCTTATACTGGGTGATCCACCAGTGGCGCGGTGTTCTGCAGCTCGTACACTCATGGAGATTTTACATTTGTTCGAATGGTATTGTATTTAGAGAGTGAAAATCTACTTCAGCAATTCATTTTGAAGTGAAGAGGGTGTCCCAATTTCATATAAACAAATTTTGGGAGGTTTTTTCAGATTGGAAGACCACTTTTTTGTTGAAGATTCAAGAGCGTCCTAAACTCTGCTATAATGTCTTTAAGTAATAAGTTTTTTGTTGAGAATTTTCGTCACAATATATTTTCTTCCGTAAATATTCATGAAAATAGGCTCTCACATCATCGCATGCTTCTTCGGCCAGAGAGGATGAATACGTTTTTCCTTTCGTTTTCTTATTGCCCAAGGTTAGCTTTATTCTGTAATATCTGTTACTGAGAAATCCCTCTTTGGCTTTTATATGGGTCCTCTGTCACTGTCAACAAAACTGATAACTGGTTGTCTTCAACTGTAGCAGTTAATGGCTTTTCATGTTTTTTGTAAGCGATATTACCCGTTTCGATAAATCTAATCAGAAGTTTTTCGAAGCATCTTGCATCAGGATGCCTCTTATCAGGAAACCTTTGTGCATAAACTCTACTTGCGAACAAAGAATTTCTATCACACTCACCCAGAATAAAAATCATATTAACCATTTTTTCTTTGGAGAACTCTATGACAGTCAATTGAGAAAATTGGGTTCAAACCTCATTTCAACAATATTCGTTAAGAAAATTATCTTTTTTAGGTTTCATTTTTTACTACTTGAATCATTGCAGAGAAAAAACTTCTGTGCGAATAATGGTGCATGTTGATGAGTTTGATACGATTTGTAGAATTTTCATCAAAAATTTTCACAAATAATCGAATATTTTGAAAATGATCGAAGATAAAGGTAAGCTTACTTCTGCAAGAATATAGCACAATATTTCATACGTTGACATGAATAATAAAATACAAGGTGTTCCATTTGACAAAATCAAGATATATATCTTGAAAATTACAATATTCAAAAAATTTTGGATCACCCTGTATAAAATGAGGATAATCTATTTCAATTCATCAATAAAGCTATCCTTGGACAATAAGAAAACGAAAGGAAAAAGTATTCATCCTCTCTGGCCGAAGGAGCATGCGATGATGTGAGAGCCTTTTTTCATGAATTTTTATGGACAAAAAATATTGTGACGAAATTACTCACCAAAAGAACTTATTACTTAATGACGTTATAGCAGAGTTTAGGACGCTCTTGAATCTTCAACAAAAAAGTGGTCTTCCAATCTGAAAAACCTTTCAAGATTTTTTTATAGAAAATTGGGACAACCTGTTTACTTTAAAAAAAATCGCTGAAGTAGATTTTCACTTTCTAAATACAATACCGTTCGAACAAAAATGAAATCTTCAAGTGTATACGAGCTACAGAGCACCACGCCACTAGTGAATCACCCAGTATATGTATCGAAATGAATCATCTGCAAAACATATCGATAATTGACATTGACAACCAAAGGCCTATAACTGTTCTTCTCGAAAATTATTGTCCAAATTTCGGAAATATTTTACAACGAGAAATAACCAAATTGGTCTAGCGGTTCTCAGCGAACAGCATTTCATTTTTATTTAGAAAATAGAATATTCTGTAACTAGGTTAGAATGAAAATTTTCAATTGGAAAACCAAGAATGGACTTTTTAATTCATACCGAATAACAGATTATATTTTCTGCACGAGTGCAAAGTATAATTCAGAAACCAATAAATTAAATCTGAAAAACAATGTAACAAGATATGTATTGAGACATTTGAATTCACATTTTATTAATATTATTATTTATAGTATTTGAACAATTATTGGAAATAAAAATTGGTGCATTGGATATATTTTCAGGTATATTTTTCAAAACGGACTGATATTTGATGTAGATGGAACAGTCGTTTAACATAACGAACTAGAAGGGACGGTTGTTGCCGAATTAGCTCCATTGATTGACGAAACTAATTGATTTGCAATATTTTTTGGTTATTGCAGAGAAGTTTCTATGTATATTACTGCTACTTGAGAAGATTCCCAGGTTCCCTGTTTTTTTAGTGTTGTAATATCCGCACCGTTGTCGCTGAATTACGGCTGAAACAGTGACCAGTATATTCTTCTGGATTATAGATTCAGAAACGTGGCAATTTGTTTAGACATATTAAATGTATTTGTTCCAATTACTTGCTGTGTACATTCATATTGTTGGAAATTAATCAAAAAGGGAGTATACAAGAACCCATAGCGCAATATTTCTTTACGATATCATAAAAACCACCCGTGATTGTAAGCTGTCTTGGTTTTTTCTTTTTGTATAAAGAATTGTAATTAGCATTATGGAACCCAAAACTTTAATGTGGGAAATTTTAATGTTTTAATGTTCATTCTTGCGACAAACCCTAAAATACTAATGACAAAGGTGACCTACAAATATAAAGTAAATTTGATCAAAATTAATTTTCCATAAGTTTGTAGCCTAACATATCCCATATAGAGCACTTTCTAAATATTTTTCAATATTTTCTTCTGAAATCATTAAGAAATAAAAGCTTTTCAATTTTCAGAAGAAAAGGTTTCAGTTTTTATATTTTGAAATATCGATATCATGTCCCACATTTATTGTAACTTGTAGGATTGAATAAATTTTCCATTGAGTTAGGGATTTCCATCTCTTCAAATCACCAAAAATGCTAGTAAAATATTTTCAGAATAGGAGCTTGTGTTTTTATTTGGTGCCAATCTCTGAACAGTGCATAAAACTTTGTATTCATATTTTGATTTTGCGGCATCAGGTTCTCTATTATATTTGTAATTTCAGGTTGAATATTTTAAAGTTCTTTATCTAGTGCACTCAATTTTTACTCATCATTTTAAAAAATAACTTTTTCGGAGATAATTATTATGATGGTTTGAAATTCATAGCCATCGATGATTCAATTACGTTATAGTTATAGAATGAAAATACATGAAAAACAGATAAAAGTCAAGTGTATCAGAACAAATATTCAATTTCAAAAGTGAGAATGTTAAAATTCTATCATGAAAAATTATTTCAGAATTATTACATTCAGTGAAGCTCGAGGAGAAATACTCTTCTCGAATTCATCACTTCGCATCAAAATCCAACAGTATAATATTTGGCAAACAAATTAGCTTATGGTTACTTTATAAAAATTAAAAATTGTGATATAAACACATATTTTTTCATTTTCAGTTACTAATTTTTTTTTTTTTTGTTACAGCACGCGCCAGAATGGCGTGGACTCATTCAGACATAATATGTCTGAACCTTCTCTTATTCTTCCTAGTACCAGTCTTATATGCAGGTAAGTTTCACTTATTGTATTATCAAATCAATAACGAAAAATTGTAGACTACTAGCTCAAACTCGCGGTTCAGCTCGCTCGCAACGACAAGGGCAACCCATTCGTAATCTACCTGATATCAGAAATATCATTCTTTATCCTATCAATTTTTTGAGTAATGAGGCGGATTTTAATGCATTTTGAAGCGTTGAATTCGTGAAAAATACCAAAATGCATTTGTGCAGAAGAAAATCCATTTCAGATTAGTGTTTCGAAATAGACAGAAAAAATTTGAAAATCAGTAAATAATCGTGAAAATGAATCCAAATTATTACTCTGGGTTTTGTGGTCGCTTAATACGACTGCAAAGTTTCTAAAGATTCTATCGCAACAAACTGTATTAAAATCCATTTTACTACGCAAAAACTCGATAGTTTATTCCTTAAATATCTCGACTAACATACAAAAAGTAATATTTATTCCTTAAAGCCATATATGGAACACTTTTTAAGCTATTGTTTTTCTATGATGATAGAAATGATTAATATACAAATCTGTTATCAAAGATATCTTCATTTAAAATTCTGTCCAGATATTTTCCACACAACTTAGGTTAGGTGAGAAAGGGATAATTTATATCAATTAGCCTTCTATTACAATTTCTAATAAATAAATCATCAGATGTCAACAGTTGCCGAAGTCCTCAACTCTGAACAAGCTTGGTACAAGAAAATTAATGGTTGAAGACAGAACACAATATTACTTCGAATTGAAAGAATTAAATCTCTTAGTATATATGCCTTCAAATCATTTCTGATGTAATAATTACGAATAACAATTCCTCACGTGCGAAAATAATTGATAGTGCAAGCTATATTCGGAACATTTCTTCAGGAGCTATTGTTTTTACGTATGATGCTTCAAATTATTTATAGGCATATTAGTCACTAAAGATATCTATCTTTGAAATTTCCTCCTGATATTCTCCCAAGACTCAAGATGAAAATAAATGATTTGTTTGTTTTTCCTTTAACGTGCTCTATTTCTGCCTTTCGGCTAATGACACGCCGGGGAATTCTGTCACCTCACTAACCCGGTAATTTTGCCGAACCCCTCTCGTGTCGAGGGAAGGGATCTGTAATGTCCAACACATTTCTGTTAGACAGGACCGACAGCTTTACATCTCCTCCGAAAGATGGACACTCAAGCGATTTCCAGAATCCGAAAAATCACACCGACTTTGTGGGGATTGAACCAAGGTAACTCTGCGCAGAAGACGAGCATCATATCCCCTACGCCACGGAGCCGGCTAGATGATTTGTATTTAAGAGGTGTTTGCTACTAATTGCGTACAAGTTTTTTTCAGATTTTAATAATCAAATCTCATAATTTTCCTTTTTACTTCAAATCTTTTTCGAAATAATATAATAGATATACTGCGAAAAAAATGTCATTTCGGCAGCTGACTGAAGATGGGCGGAAGTTGAAATACATACAAACATAGACAGGTAGATAAAAAAATTTTGATGGATTCTAAGAAATCTAACTTTCGTCCTTTAGGTATTCTGTGAATAATGATCAATGGGTTGAAAATCATGACCATTTTATATACAAAGCGAAAATAGATTCGTCGTTTCTCAGGTCATTGTAATCTGATTGATGCTTTTTGTATCTAGTTTTGAATAAACGACCAGTCTAAACTATAAAGACTCCATCAAAATCCATACAGGACAACTTGTAAATTTCAATATTGTCAAATCTATCCGTTTTATCTTTAGTATTAAAAGATTCTTTGAAGAGTTTCATAAGGGCTACTTTTTCATGCTGTTTTGAGATGACATTTGCAATATTTTCGCTGATAAAGCCAAAATATAGTGATGAAATGTATTTATCTGTATGAGTTGATTTTAAACGTGAGTAAATATTATGATATGCTATTTGTGGTTGTTCCTTTCTGATGATTCCGTTTATTTCATTTGATAAATAACAATGGTTTTAGCTTTTTCTTCAATACTTGACACTTCCTCGACATATTTTCTTCGGATGATGATAGAAAAATGTGTTATGAATCATTTCGGGTTTGGATATATAGGTGTTAGATAATAGTATGTCACAACCTCAGGGGGTAAATCTACGTGAAATTACAAGAAGAAAAGCTTTTATAAATAAAGGTCCGCAAAAGATTCGTTACGGAGCTACAGGGTGTTGAAATTTCCGGAAAAATTGTTTTTTCTTCAAAACTCCTTCAGTTTTGAGATATTCAGCAAGCTATTTTCGCAGCCTCCATCATTACAAGTCCTAGATTTCAACTGAAATTCACAAGGTGTTTCCTTTTCCGAGGTCATGTCTCCTTTTGCCCTCTCAAATTTCTTGCAGTACGCCACTGATCAGCGTACAATCAATTTTCGTCATCACCGCTCAATTTAGAAACTTTTTTGACACTTGTAATATTTTCGTATCTCCAACCGTTCTCGAGCAAAAAATTATTGAATTTGAATTATCTGAATTGTATGTTATTCGCTAAATAAAAAAAAATAATAGAAATACTCGATAGATATGCACAAAATTTGCTTTTATTTCGATAGCTCGTCTTCTGAGTCTCAACTTATACTTATTCAATATCAAACTAAAAAGAAAGAACGATTAAAAACTGAATAAATTGCTGGAAGTGTATTCTACCTTCTGGAATACAGGCCTCTGTCCTTCTTTGCATATTATCACGCACTCTATGAAATATTCCTGGGGTATTTCTTATCGCGTCACAAGAGGTTATTATTCGATTTCTCAATTCTTCTACAGTGTTCACTGGAGTGGTATAAACTAAACTTCTAACATATCCCCATAAGAAATGTCTAAACTACTTAAGTCTGGGGACCTAGAAGGCCATGGTTCTGACCCATCCCGACCTATCCATCGGTTGTTGAATCTATCATTCAAGAATTCTCTAGCTTCTCCACTAAAATGTGCTGGTGCCTCGTCATGCATGAACCACATTATGTTTCTCACGAAAAGTGGCATATCCTCGAGCAATAAAGGTAACTCCCCCTCAAGAAATCGCCGATAAGCGGGATCGTTCAGTCTGTTAGGTAAAATCAAAGGCCCAAGCAAATAATTTCCAATTAATCAGACCCAGACATTTAGTGAGAATTGTTCTTGATGATGAGATTCTTCAATCAAATGGGGGTTTTCCTCAGACCAATAATGATTATTGTGAAAATTTGTGATCGCAGATCTCGAAAAGTTAGCTTCGTCTTTGAACATTATTTCACTAACAAAACGTGCATTTTCTCTAATTTTATCTAAGAACCATCAGCAGAAATTCAGTCTTGAAGGAAAATCTCGAGGAAGTAGAGTTTGGACGCGTTGAATATGAAACGGGTACAATGAAAAGTCGTGGAGAATCCTCCAAACTAAAACATTGAAATATTCAACTTATTTCCTTTTTTTTGTACTTACTTCACTTGTACTTGTACGTGAGGATTCAAATCAATACAATTCAAAACTGCTTCCTCAATATCTGGAGATCTCATAGTTTGAATTGCACCATTTAAATGATTATTTGCAGTAAAAGTACCAGTTTCCTCAAACTTCTGTAGATATGTGAAAATGTTCGCCTATCTGGTGTGAATCGATTTGGAAAGCGCACCCGATATTATCGCCTAGCTTCTGTTGTGTTACCGTCAGCCAGACAGTACATGTAATGGATATCAGCCAAGTCGGTGTTAGTAAAATTAGCCATTTTTTTCTTACAACAATAACTTCAAAAGTCTCAAAACTAATCATTAATTCAATAAACAATTCGATTAGACACTGGTATAATTTTAGCAACTGTCAAAATATACAAATAAATGAAAAAATCAAAGCCTACTAGTTATTTTTTTAATTAGAAGTGCTTTCTATTCAGCGAATGCATACAATCGTTTAATAATTTTTTACTCAAGAACGGTCAGAGATACGAAAATATTATAGGTGTCAAAAAGTTTTAAAATTGATCGAAGATGATGAAAGCTGATTGTAAGCTGATCAGTGGCTTACTGCAAAAAAGGTTGAGAGGGCAAAAGAAAACATGGCTCCGGAAAAGCAAACACCTTGTATATTCTAGGTAAAATTCAAGATGTATAATGATGGAGGCTATGAAAAATAGCCGGCATTCAAAATTTGGGTTGAATATCTCAAAACTGCAGCAGTTTTGAAGAAAAACCAATTTTTCCGGAAAATTTAACACCCTGTAGCTCCATAAGGAAACTTTTGCGGACCTAAGTTTATATGAACTTTTTTTCTTAAAATTGCATATCGATTTACCTCCTTGAGGACATTATGTAACACCCTGTATATCAACATTTCGTGTGTTATTTTTCGGAATGATTGTTATGTCCTGAAAGTGATTCTGATTATCACCTTTCTCTCTCTATTTTGAATTCATTTTTGGGATGAATGCTAATGGTGTAAAATAAAAATTGATCTAGTTGTCTAGCGATTCCTTCAAAACATGCTTGTATATCGTCTACATATCTATACCAAAATTGGACTTATTTTGCTTTTCACAAACAACCTCACGGTCTACAGATAGGATCTCCTTTGAACCCTTAACTAGCGTATATTGAAGATATAATATTCAATTCCTCCAAATCAAGATTATTTCGCATTTGGTATAGAAATGTAGACGATATGCATACATGTTTTATAGGAACCGCTTGATAACTAGATAGAATAAACAGAATACCTTAAGAACCAATTCCAATTTTCAAACCCCAACGAACCCCCTTAGAGATAATTTACTGAACGACCAGTATGGTTCGGTTTATTCGTCCATATTTAAATAATACTAGCTTGTATCATTACTTCTTGTTTGCACCGTTATTAATTTCGTATCTACCTGTTTATGTATTTTCAACTTTAATTCAGTACCTACCAGCTGGGGATGGTCGAGAGAACGAAATTGCAATTCTGAATTTCAATAAAGCTCTTTAATAGTATAATACATAGTTTAATTTCTTATTAAGATCGCAGAAATCAATGTTAGTGACAAAAAAACGGTTTGCAATATTCTAACGTAACTTGCATGATGTTAGTACATAATGTAAAAATTTTTCACCCTGGCAATAAATTAGCTGAAATCCTCGAGTTCATCTCGAACCAAACTGTTTAAAATACCGTAAAAGCTGTTTTATCAAGATGCCAAGTTCCCAAGTGGCATTTTGTAACTTTACAAGCAATTTTGCGCCTTTCTACATCCCACCGCCACATTCCGCAGTAAGTGTCGAGTAATATCGTTATCGAATGACCAGTACTAGGTGTTCAGGAAGTAAAACAAACACAATTACAACCGGTCAAGAGAAAAATCAGCCACCGTTTTGTTCGGCTATTTTAATTTATGCCCAGGCAGGTCTAACGACACGTTAAAATGTAGAACTATGTCGCCGTTTGGTTTCGCAAATAGTTTTTCAGGTTAGTATTATATTTTATGAGATTACCAACGTGAGCGTGTGTGTGAATTGCCATATGTATATGCGGTGACAACGTGTAACATACAACAGATGTAGTGTCTTTGATGTAACGTGAATAATAAACAAATTGATTGATATTACAACTGAATATCAATGTGGAATTGTATCCATTTTACACGAGTGCATGCATGCATGTACACGATGTCAATATCATTCATAAAATGCGAAGAATGGTTGGCTCCTGTTCGCAACGTTGCCGAAATAAAAAATCATGAACTTGAAATACCAAATAAGAGCTTTATATAATAGGAAATATTTTTCATTATCATAAACTTATACTACTTTTTTATGTTATCCTCTAATGGCCAACCATCAATTCTTTATTAGCTCGAGTCGGAAAAGATGAGTGTAAATTCAAGTAGCATAACCCTTTGAAATAAGAATAAATTCTATAAACCTTTTTGCGAGTCACCCCAAACTATGAGTTTGAGACTTAAGAGAACTCAGATACAGTTGTACACAGTAGGATACTAAATCTCGAATGTAATCAAGAGCATCATACAATAATTAATTGCCATGAAGGTAAAGAGTTACTGAGTTCATTGAAGTTTTACTTAGTTGATAATGAGACAGTAAGTGCACGATCAAAAACTCAGAGAGTTACTTAATATTTTATCTCCTGATTGTTTCCACTGTTAGAATCTCGACTGGGATAAGTGAGTTTCCTGAAGTTTAAAGCATAAAGGAGTTGAATGTGTTCTGCTGCACAATTCTTCTACTATACATTCGGTCCAAAAAGGTACCGGTAATTGGTGAATGAAACACAAAATATTTGTTTTCCATACAAAATTTATTCGAAGTTATCCCATTTCGAAATAATTCACTTACGCTAACGAATAATCCACTCATCAAATCATTTTTCAAACGCTTTTCCGGTCAGGTCTCCTATCGATTTAAAAATGGTACCTCGAAGTGGTAAATTGTGTTTTGGAAAGAGAAAAATATTCGGATCTTTTGGTACTAGTAGAGCAGCAACGCGTTTCATGCCCAAACAATCGTTTAAAATGGTACAAATTGATTTACAGAGACACAGAAAAATCATTGTCCATCTCGCTCAAACTCAAATGACGATTTCCAATTATCATTTCTTTGACTTTATCGATGTTAACTTCAGTCGAATATGTTGATGGCCGACCAGAGCGAGTCAAATATTCCAGCACATCGCGGCGGCTGTCTAATGCATTGTACCTCTCATATGCACGTATCTTCGATACAGTCGATTCATCGTAAGCCATCGGTGACATTCGGCTTACGAAGTTCCATTTGCAATACAAAATTTGAGTCAACTTCTTGGCTCGATATTTTTATCCATTGTAAAAATCGCAAAACACCCTTCTGAGAACTGACAAAATCGAGCAGTGTGAACAAACTGAATGACAGATCTCGTATAACTCTGCGTCAGTATGGAAAAAAATTTTAACAATCGTTTTATGCAGATTTCTTAAATAATCCATTCCTGGTACATTTTCGAAAGAATATACTCCGAAGGTATAGCTTTAAGAGTCTGGTTTTCCATAAATCAGCTTCATAAATTCAGTCTTCTACGAAAATACTTCACCAATGAATAAACTGAAGAATGTATCTTCATTGAAAATTTCCAAGATGTAGACTCACAAACCAAGCAGAAAAGGCCGAAAATTTAGACAAGATTGTTTCTATACCCGCATATTAAACAATGAGTAAGTAAACGATACAGGGTGTACCCCAAGCTCTATGACAAAATGAGAGATGATACCTAAAGCAATTCTTAGACAAACTAGTGAGAACAGCACGGTCCTAATTCATTCGATTCGGAGATATTCATTTTCAAAAATTCATTATTCATTTATTAATGCCTTACACATAATAAAAAGTGTTTGCACAGGTCAATACATATCAAAGGACAAAAAGAAGAAGTGAATTTGTATGAATAAAACCTCAGATAAAGTAATAGAATGAATGTAATCAATTTAAAAATGACTTGAATTAAAATAGAATAAAAGTACATTGAAATACACATACACGATAATACAAGTAAAATAGAAATCTTCAAATGGTAGACAATAGAAAATTCACAAAAGTTGACATTATAAAACTCATCAACTGAATATAAAACCTCCCGAACAAGAATCTGTCTGAGCTTTTTCTTGAACCCGTCCGATTTGAGACATATTATGGAATCGGGCAGCCTATTGAAGAAATGATCAGCATGAAAATTAAAACCTATCTGTGTTTTACCGAATCGAAAGAAATCTTTTCTTATATGAAATTTTTTTCTTGTGTTGTGAGAATGAACATCCGAGTTTATTTTAAAACTTGGTAAGTTGCTGTGGACATACACAAGACACTCAAGTACATAAAGGAAGGAAAGGTAAGTATGCCAAGCCGCCTGAAGGTGCTCATACAGCAATCCCTGTAGCCCAGACCCCCCAACACCCTTACAGCCCTCTTCTGGAGACGAAACAGTAATTCAGACCCAGAACAACCACCCAACACTACCACACACTATCTAAGGGAAGACTCGATCAACGCAAAGTAAACCATCTCCAGAATCATTTAAGAAATAGATGAAGCCAGACGTCTAAGAACATATACATTCTTACTTATCTCAGAAGCCAAACACTCAACATGAGCATTCCACGACAAAACCGGATCAACACTAACCCCCAACAAACAGACCTTACTGTCTCCAGTAAAATCCGTGGCAAGACCAGAAGTATCCCCCAAACTCAGCAATAGTTTCTGAGTCTTAGCACCATACATCGCCAACCCGTTCACAGAAAACCAGACCAACTCTCTTTCATGTAAGCTGTCCGACAGATGCTTCAGACTCTATATATCTTTAGATCCCATAGAAAAAGTTGTATCATCAGCAAAGAGAGTGCTGTCTGCATCATCAATTGAATTAGGGAAGTCATGAGTTAACATTAAAAATAAAATAGGACCCATGATAGAACCTTGCGGAACTTCAGTCATGACCTGTACTCTATCAGAATACTTACCATTTGAAAACACAACCTGATATCTATCAGTTAAAAATGATTCAATGACTTTGATCTTCACGAGCTTCTTTTACTTCTACAGTTGCCATCTCTGAGAGATTACCGATCATTTGCCGGAACTCTTCTCGAATTTCTGTCGAAGTGACAGAGTTATTCAAATCTAAGGCTTGTCCATGCCAGAACACCTTGCTCCTTTCTTCAAATTTCCTTCAACTATTAGTTTAAGAAGAAAGTATTTTACTCCGCGAAGAATATGCCCCATTTATTCAATTATCTTCTTCTCAATTATACAAAGGATTTGGCAGGGTCTATCTTCATCAGCTTCATTAGTTTTGCTGCTTGTCCAAGATATTCGAAGAATACGTCTGAAGCACCACATTTCAAAAGCCTCCAATCGATTCATGGTGTTCGTCTTCAAAGTTCACACTTCTACGCTACATAGAATGGTGGACCACACATAGCACTTCAGAAATCTTACTCTTGTTCCAATGTTTGAATTTTTATCGCATCGAGTTTTAAATTTGATGAAAGCTGTCTTAGGAGTGGTGACTTTTCTTCTAACCTCAACATCTGGGGTTGTATGTGACCTGATGCTGAGTATCATTAGTTAGTTTTTCAGTGTTCATCCTCAATCCAGATCGGTTGCATACGTGATTTACTCGATTTAGTAATATTTGAATTTCCTTCGGAAAAGGCCGTGTCACCCACATATCTCATGTTAATCGAATGACCATTAATTATTCCTTCTGTGCTGTCAATCAGAGCCTCTTCGAAAATGTGATCCGAATATAAATTGAAGAGCATCTTTCCAACATTTCAAGAAACTGTTCATGGTTAATGCAGTCTGAAGCATCTTTGATTCACATTCAGTGTGTATTTGATTCTGAAATACCTTAAACAAGGTTTCAGAAGTACCATATGAGGCTAACTAGTCGATAACCATTACAGGTCTTTGGACTACGTGGGTTGGGAATTGTATCGAGCCATTCGTGTGAAAATTCGTTAAATAAGCTCGTCAGTTTTCCTAAATTCGCATCACTGATGAGTTCTGAGCAGTTCTGATCGAGCCTCGCCTGCGACAGCTACTTTGATGCATTTCGTCTGCTTAAGGGCGTCTTACCTCACTTCGTAGCATTGTAGGAGCATCTACACACTTTGCTTTCTGAATTGAAGAACAATTAATGTCTCCTAATTTCATTACATGTAACTTATCGGTGATAATCTCATCAATTTCGTAAACCAGAAAGGTACATTTCTTGTAGTCTTCACTTTGGAGTATTTCAATCTCTTGACATTGTTCTTTCATTCATGATTTTTTCGCTATTCTTATTTTTCTCCTCAATATGTCACTTATTTTCTCATACTGAGTGGTGTTGTTCTTGAATTTTCTTCTTTCGTCTAGCCGAAACAATAATTCTTCATTTCTTCTTAGAAGTGATTCTCAGTACATCTTCAACCTTACTCTTAAGAAGTTTCCACTGATCTCCTTTACCCATAGATTCGAAATGCCCAGGTGTGGTCTGCTCCAAAATTTGATTAATCATTATTGCTTGCTCTGTTAGCTGTTTTTGCAGATTACACGCAATTACGTCTTATTACCAATCGATCTGGTTTCTGACTAGATGTTCTTGTCTATATTGAGGCGATCTCCATGTATACAGTCGTTTTGGGGTTAGGTTTTACCAGATGTTCCATATCGTGAAATCTTTCTCTTAACAATACTCAATTAGTTATTTCCCTCCTTCATTCCCATCCACCAATCTATAGCACTTGTCTTTGAGCCAGTAATATGGCACCGTCTGCTCTTGTCCACAATATTTTTGTTCGAGTCTGTTCGTCTCAACGAAAATTATGCTGTCGATTCAATTTCTTTTTTAATGAATTAGTTCCAACTCGTGACACAACATAACGTTGAGTAAACAACTTCAAACTGGCTGCTGAATGAAGGAAAAATCACTCAGCCCCCATCGTACAGTCGGCAGAGAAGAAGCCTTTCCCAGAAGCCCAGGTTCCAGAACTCAGAATGGATGGAACAAGCTAAAAATTTTGCAAGCAGAAAATCTCATTCTATCGAGGGATTACTGGAATTAACATAGCCGTACAGGAAAGCTCAGAAGCCAGAACCATCCGAGACTAATGCAGCTTATAATAATACTTCTTCTGGATATGTTTATCTTCCAAAACACTTGCTTTACATTCTCCTTTTTCCTCTGTCGTATCAAGACGTTTTAAGTTCAATTTCATATTCAGTTATTCAAAGTTAATGTAAAACCTCACATGTGTACTAAAGTAACGTTATATTGAAGAAAAAAAGGAGGTGTATTATATAATTTGAGATAACAAAATTACGAATTTCTTTGCCTAACCAACATCGTTAATCATAGGGGAAACGTGATATAACACAAAACGATCAGAGAAATTGAATATCATAGAATTTATCCGATGCGTTGAACTATTACATGCGAATGACTTTCACCTTGCTGAAATAACTGAATGTCCACCGACATAGCCGACTTCGCGGTCGAGCTCAGCGTGGGAGCCTTCAAGAAGGGAACACGGTCCGCTCTGGAGGTCAACGTTAACGCCAGACATTCAACCTGTCAGAGTGGTTGGAGATTTGCATTCGTCATTCGCCGCCTGTTTTCTCGAATTGAGTTTAGGTTGAGCCATCAACACTTTAGTAAGATACTTATATAAATTGGTTACAAATACACACAACCACATTTAAATGGAATCACTCGGTATTTCACATTATTGATTGTTTTTAACAATGGATCTTTGAAAACTTGTGAAGAATGAGGATTTTTGTTGTAGAAAAACTGGACAGTACGATAAGAAATGTTGAATTATTACCACTTGAGATTTGAAACTGTCCATTTCAAAATTTAAAATAGCCTATAATCATAATTGAAAATGCTTTACGTTGGATTGTCGGATGTGCAGAGGCGTCGAATAATTGCTCTCGTTGAAGAAGGGGTGACATAAAGGGATATAGCGGTCACAATAGCTGTATTACAGGGGGTAATTTAAAAAAACTACGCTCGCTACGTAGACCTACAATTTCTGCAAAATAGGCCTAGAAGAAGTCGTAGGAAGATCACTTGTGAAGAACAAGACCGGTTCTTTTGCCACCTCATACTCCAAAAGCAATTTCTAGAAACAGGCATCAGTGTATCAGTCCAATCGATACGTCAAAGACTTCTTTCAAGGAGTTTATACAGCAGAAGGCCCCTAAAAGTTCCAGAGCTAACCAGACAACAAAAAATTAACAAACTCAATTGGTGTATCGAGCACCAAAATTGGAATATTGACAATTGGCGAAATAATCTATTTTCGGATGAGACCAGAATTGGGTTAGATGACCGCCGTATTCGATTTTTAAGTGGTCGTGGAAGACAAGTTAGACTCCGAGCAGCAAGACAAATTCCGAAATGCCAAGGTGGCAGTGTGATGTTTTGGAGTGGTATTATGCTGGAAGGAAAAGTAGATTCGATTTCGTTTCCTGCGAGTGTAACGGCTAGAAATTACATGGACCTAGTGCTGGAGACCATAGTGAGACTCTGCTTACCGGCAACCTCGTGCGACATTATCTTGAAACATTAAATCGCTATTTTGGACTAGCCAGCTTGCTCTCCAGACCCAAATCCTATTGAAAATTCATGGGATAATCTCAAAAAGGAAATTAGATCGCTCTAGGATAATCCAATAGCTCATCCAAGCCGCCACAGAAGAGTGGCAGAATACCCCCCAGAGGAGGTCGAAAGCCTAATCCAAAGCATACCTAGACGGATTCAGGCTTGTATCAGGGCAAGAAAAGGTAATACAATCTACTGAGGTCGAGAAAGAAACAATTTTTTATACTACATGCGGAAAGAGCCTCTTATTTTCTTTTATTTGTTTCTATCTCAAAATAAACCTTAATTTATTTCTTTTTTCAATTGAAATATCTTGAAAAGGATCAATTTTAACAATCCGAAATTTCCAAAATCCCTGAGGTAATATTCAAAATATCGGGTGATTTCACATAAATTTCGTTGTGTGTACGTACGAGGGTTGTATGAAAAATATTTGGTCCAAACATTCATATATTTTCTTACTTTAATTTCAGTCTGATTTATTTATTCATGTCTTTTTTCGTGCTCTATATTCTTTCAGAATTCTATTTAGCCGGGAGCTCAATCTGATACTCATGAAGAAGCGGAAATGATTCTCATGTGATTTTCTTCGACTTAGTAAGAGAATTTTTTCCACAATAACCTGTTTTATTCTTTCCGAGATGATTCAAATGAATTAATTGAACCGAGCAACATAATATAATCGTGAAAATACTCCTTACTTTGTCAGTTTGATTTCAGAATCGAAAAGCAATAAAAAATTACATTTGCGCTAAATTATAATGCTTTGATATCTGAGCTTCAGGAATTTAATGCAATGAACACTTAATTTTTTCATAAAATGTTGTGACAGGTCAATTTTTATAAGCTCTTCATTTGCGAGGTATATATTCCGAGAATATACCTCGAAACCGTGCATATGGTTTTTCTCGCGATTTTTGGGTCTTTTATTTCAGATTTTCTTTTTCCTCAACGTACTATTCGAAAACCAGTGTTTTTGTTTCGAAGGAAACTTTGAGAATGTTTTTTCGCGGCTTGTACATTTGGTTTTGTTCTTGTCAATGTGTCTTTTGCAAGTTGTTTTCAATCTTTACTATCAATTTCTTTTCAGCTTTATCTGAAATAGTTGTGTGTTTTCATTGAGAATTCACCGTTTCTTTTAATCATCAAAGTATCACCAATAAGAGTTAGCAATTAAACTCGTTACTCTGACAACACCATTTTATCCTCGCCAACTTATTCTTAGTTTATTTTATATCAAGAACTTCAAGTGCCAGTTTTATCTTAATTATCGAATCACATGTACATAGTTCAACGTATAACATTTCATAAAACCATTCATCCACCTTTGACCTCGTGCAATTCTTTCCGAAAAAATGTGAAACCGGTTCAAATCAACAACTAGAATTGTTCTGCAAAGGTACAGGATCTGTTCCACATTTTTGCCACTCACAAATCCATGTCGTCGGTCCCGTTTTCAAGTCTGACCGTCAAAAGCTTAAAAATAAACTTGTAGGCATGTATATGGGGATCGTGATTATGCAAACAGGTACAGTTACGTTTATGCGAGGAATGAAACAAGATAACAAGAAAGTTGCTAGGGAAAGAGATGCAAAATTCACGACGACAAGCGTACTTTGTTGACTCATGGCTTCGATTGCAGATTTTTTCATTTTCGCGAAGACAGACGAAGCCAAGGTTCTTTTGGGTTACTCTAGTGACCAGAGAAACGAAATCATTTAAAGGGATCTTGAGACGCCGATTAGAATACAAAATTCACAGCGTGTTGAAAATAGTTGAATTCTTGGTTTCGGGGTTTGAGGTTATCAATAATTAGATCATTAATGATTTCTGTATGGTGTCTGAAAAACAGCACGAGAAGACTTAGAAAAGTGTACAGTTACTAATTCGTTACAAAGGATAGTTAAAGAAATGGGATTATTCGTGAAAAGGCGCTCAAAATACACTATACGATCCAATTCTTGGTAATAAAGAGATCTCTCTTCCAATGATTGCAAAAGTACTTTTATTAGAGTCAAGCAGTGTCCATTCTATAATTATCAAGACAATAGACACTAGGAATCAAGACGCGAAAGATATTTCGGTTTTTCTCTTTGACTTCTGAATACATGAACTTCATATCCATTCACATTCACATACCGGGAATTGTTGAATGAAACACAAAATATTTATTTTTTATCCAAATCCATCGTATCACCTTCAAAGTAGGCCCTTCCAGAAATCATACATTTACTCCAATGAATGATCTAATCATCAAAACATTTTTCAAACCTTTTTTTGGAATCGACTTCAGTACTCGCCGCGAATTCTATTTTATGCCTTTTATCGATTCAAAATGCGTACCTCGCTGTTGAATGCATTGTAAAATTCGAATGTATGTGTTTTTGATAAAGTTGATTCACCGTAAGCTTTCTGTAACAATTTCAGCGATTTGCCACACGAAATAGTATTAAAAACAAGACAAATTCTTTGTTCGAATAGAAAACAGAAAACTAAGCAACAATCGTTTAGAGCAGATTCTTCAGATAATCAATTCTTGGTAATTTTTTGACAGAATGTATATGACACTGCAAGAAGGAGGTCAGTTTGAAGCATGTCACAAGCCAGACGACCGGAGGAGAATTATGGAAGTAGATTGGATACGTTCGCGACAATCGTACTAGTTATATTTAATGTAAAATCGAAACAAGATAAGATGGAAGTACTTAAATTTTTTTCGCATCTTTCACTTAATTTTCTCTGTTTGCTCATCAAAACATTTTGATGAATAAAAATCGTTGAAATTCTTTAATCGCCAAGACATCAAGAGATTCAAGCATTGTTTTCTGAAGAATCAAAGAAACCGGCAGGTAGTAGCAATTATATATCAAACCTGAAACAAAACACATGATGGCTCTTAATGCAACCAAGTTCGATGACCGAAACCGAAAAAATTTCGTCCAGTTTCATCTAGCGGATATACCGGCTTGGTGAATTCATTACTGTCTCGAATCTGCGCCACTCATCTGTTGTTGATGAAATTAGTTCCGCCGAAATATGAAGCTTTACGATGCTCTGAAAATAATTTGATGGAAGTAGAAATATCTCGCGTTTTTTGTTGTTCATTACTTGGAAAATGTCTATACTTCCGACGGAAAATTGTATTACGGCTCGAGCAATTTAGTAATTTTAAATCACTTGGAGAAGTACATCGACATGGTTTTTTGATTCGAATTTCAACATCATGTTTGCTTGACTTAGCCAAATATAGACAGTTAACTATTGAATTTTTGGCATAGTTTTATCTATTTAGATAGAGATAGCTGATATACCGGCAATCAGTAATGCCCCACATCAATCTAAATCAACAAATAACTGCTGATATATGTAAAAACTATGTTTGTTCAGTTATGTTAACTCGCAATTAATCGCATGGCTTTCGGTTATTGTACTTAAATTCTATCAAAAAGAAAGAGTTAGATAACTGTTTTTATTTATTAATTTAGTTCAAATACAAAATTGTTTACATCAATTTGTATAAGAGTGTACGGAAACCCCTTCAAACAAAGTTACAAGAAATATATCGATAAGAAAGATAGTAACAATAAAATAAGAACTACTACGAAACTAATACATATTCACAATTGCCTTATTAAGAAACCTTCTTTTGCCTTAAAACTATCAAAAGAGACTGAAAATAAGTCGAGATCTCTACCAATATTCCTCAAGAGATCGAAACAACGATTGAGGAAAAAATTTGAGATGTAATTGTATTTGCACATTCTCTAGGTCGAAACAGAGGAGTGTATCCAGTGAGTCTACCAGGTGAATTAAAATCGATCATTCTCAATAAATCGGAACAGTCTACATGCCCGTTCGGAATGTTAAAAAAGAAACATAAATCCAAAACCCGTCGTCCAGTCATCAAGGTATCCAATTTTAGCTGTTCTCGCAGAACATGGCAGTAAGATTAAAATGGGTCCTATATGAAAGCAAGCGTAAAAACTTTCTTTGGAACTTTTCTAGACTTTTTACATGACGAAAGTGATAGGGCGACCATATTCATGAGCCATATTCCAAGTCGGATCTGCTGAGTTACGATAAATGAAGCCAAGCATTTGGTACGCCTTAGCCGTTATGCAACGAATATGTATTTTGAAATCGAGCTCAGAGTCAAGGGTGATACCGAGACCGCGGCCGTAGACTCGCTGTGCAACATTCGATCATTCAATTTGTAATTCGCTATGAGTGGAGAATTCAATCTATGAAAGGTGACCACTCGACACTTCTCCACGTTCAGACCCAAAGAATTCGAACTAGCCCATTGGGAGAAGCACTCGATCTGGCCTTGTAAATATACTTTACCTGAATCAGAGTAATCTGAGTAAAAATTTCGTAGTCAGTACGCTACTGACATAATTGATGAACAGATTGAATAGAAGAGGCCCCAAGTGCAAACCTTGGGGAACACCAGACGGCAAGGTGAACTTTTTAGATAGAAACTCCTTATATCCCACCGTTTGGGAACGGCCATACAAAAAATTTCTCATCCATGATGAGAGAGGTCCTGAAATACCCATTGCCCCCAGCTTGACCATCAGAAGGTTGATATTAACTCTGACGAAGGCCTTTGAAAAATCAGTATAAACTGAATCCATCTGGTAGCCTCGTTCAAAGCAATCTAATAAATCCTTGACATATAGAACCAAATTGGTGATGGTAGATCATCCCTTCGTGAATCCATGTTGTTCATTAATATTCCACTAGAATTCCAGGACAGAAAGCTGCAAACCAAGTTGTCTAGCATTTCGGGTATAGCAGACTGAATAGCTACTCCTCTATAGTTCCTAACATTCGATTTCTGACCCGATTTAAATATCAGAATGATGAAACTCCGCTTCCAGAATGATGGGAGTTAACCACAACTGGGAGACATAATGAAGACAATGTAACACAAAATATTTATTCTCTATCCAAATTAATTATGTCGCCTTCAAAGTAGGCCTGTTGTGAAATAATGTTGAGAACCTCCCTCTATTTGTAAAAGTTTTAAACTAAAGAGTGAGCCTTAATGGCCAATGTAAATGGGGCTTGATGTGTAGCATTGAGATCTGTCAAAAATTCAACATACATAAAGGGTTGCTTTTGTAACCACCGAAACTAATAGAATGTTAATTGAAGCCTACAATGATTATTTGACAAAGAACACTCAGCACTGAAGAAAAAGTTCGAAGATACTGAACTACAGGCCTTAATAGACGAAGAACCTTTGATGTCTGAACCTTTGAGAGCAATGGGTAGAATATACAAAGAAGGAAAATGGGTGCCATATGAGCTAAAGCCGAGAGATATCGAAAGGCGAAACCATTTGTTAAATGCTGCTATCTAGACAGAAAAGAAAGAAATTTCTTCATCGTAGTGTCATTGGAGATAAAAAGTGGATATATTTCGAGAATCCCAAGCGACGAAAGACTATTCGTGACTCCAGCCAACCATCAACGTCGACTCCAAAGCGCAATATTCATGAAAAGAAGGTTATGATCTGCATCTTGTGGGATCAAAGAGAAGTCATTCATCATGAGCTTCTTAAGTAAGGAAATAGTCCATCTTGAAATAAGAGGAGGTGGCAAATTTTCGTTGGAACTGTAGATGAAGTACAGGGTGGGGCATAATGGAAGGGCGTTTTTGGAACGGGTAGTACCCGTAACGGTGAGCTAGTAGAAAAGAGCGGCTGAGGTCATTCGACTCAGGAGGAGTTACCATTTAGTTCACAATAGTTATCTGGACAAGAAAGCACCATGCTTTCGAAGTTGAAGAGTATTTAAAATCGGGAGAGTCTGTAATTGTCGTGCAGCGGCGCTTTCGCCAGCGCTTCAACAGTCGTCGTAACGCTTCAGTTCCAAAACATGACACAATCATCCGATGGCTACAGAATTTCAGAACGACTGCATCAGTAATGAATCCGAAACCTCAAGGTCTATAAGCTCATGAATGAAGGAGATTTTTACACAGCAGTTTGCCGACAGAATGCAAATGATTATTGCTGATGAAAATGAACCAGTGATAACGATGAGTGATGTGGCTCATTTTGATTTGAGCGGTTCGGCAGCAGAAAACCCCCGCGAACTGCATCAATCCCCACTTCACAGAAGTAGCCGTTTGGTGTACTATGGCCGTCTTGGGGTGATTGGGCCGTATTTTTTCGAGGATGAGAGAAGGGTGACCGTAACTGTAAACTCTGAGCGATATATTTTAATGCCGGAGAACTTTTTTATCCCAGAATTGCGACGACGAAGAATGAACAAAGTACATGTTTGGTTCCAACAGGATGGTGCCACGGCACATATAGCCAGAGCGTCAATGGAAGTTGTGCTTCGCATTTTTCCTTGTCATGTAATCTCTCGTTTTGGTGATGTGCTGTGGCCCCCTCGTTTCCCGGATCTCACTGCTTGTGATAATTTTTTGAGGACAAACCTAATGGCTAAGGTCTATGTTGAAAGAAGCCATCACAAGAGAAGTTAGGCAACCGATTTGTTAGAGTGGGTGATGCAGAACTTTGAGAATAGACTACAGCAATACATAGGGGAACACAGACGTCATCTGCTTGATTTCATTTTCAAAACATGATTCTTTTCACTTCTTCTTTACTGAATGGTAATATTTGAGCTTTCATTTTACGTAATTAAAAATGTTTAAAAACAGATAAGTTATTCTCATTTCAAAAACGCCTTTCCATTACGCCCCACCCTATATAAGTTCTATTCATACGGAACATCTGAGTGTACAGAAGATTATATCTTTTGGTGCTGCGATTATCTTTCAGCATTCAAGGATTTGTGATTTTAAAATAATATCTGGACTTATATACCAATATACCAAAATATGAGAACCACTGTATATTCAGGATTTTGGTGATTATGAATTTGAAGAAAATTTTCTACCCAAAGAACTATTCATTGATCCAAAAATCATCAAATATTTCTCTAAGCTGGATAAGCACACCTATAGACCTCCGAAAACCGACATATTTAGAGCTCTATTTTCTGACAACGATTTAAAAAATATCGAAATTGATATTATATGAAAATCTTTATTTCTATTATATATTTTCATTGAACTTACTCCATTTTCTCTTTTTTACAGCTCCTTTAGCAGAACTTGGAGCAGATAATCTCGGATATTACCCTGGTAAGTAAATTATGATTTCTTAATAGTGATATTTTCAAAAAAATTCAACAAATCACTCAATCAATCAAATTATAAACATAACTCCAACGAAAACTCAACACCCCGATTTTCCGGTTTTAGAATGAAAATATGGAGAAACGCTCGGACACGTTGATTTCTGATTCAAAGGGGAACAACCTTTCGGTTTTTTTCATCCCCATAACTCCAATCCCCTACCAGGTGTAAGCACAAGCCCCTGATTTTGTGTAGGGATGAGGGGTGCGATACCTCATTTTGAAGATCGTATCGAGTACTATCTGACCGTAAATTTTCGCTTCAAAATTTTCATCGATAACGAAATGGCAGCTAAAAAAGCGGAAGACTATTTACTTTTGTGATTAGTTTATTAAGTGCTGAAAATGGGCACCATTCACTTCCATACAGTAAAATAAGTTTTACTCAAATCGTTCACGTACAATACTCTACATTTCTGGCATTCATTAATGATCCGAATACGCAAGTCATCCAGTGACTCAGGTTGGGAAGCGTAAATCTTAGATTTCAGGTGACCTCATAGAAAAAAGTCCAGTGGCGCCAGATCAGGAGATCTTGGTGGCAACTCGTTTCATGGTATTCTTCATTCTCCAATACTTGAACGAGGGTTAGATATAGCGTTCTGCTAAAGTTTTAAATGAATTTGGCCAGTGATATTACCTAGTATAAAAAAAGGGCCGATGATGTGATTTCCACAAATACCCGCCCAAACATTTAACTTTTGGAGATGCTGAGTATGCTCTTTTCGAAATAATCTTGGATTTTCATCTGACCAGTACCGATAGTAAAGCCTGTTTATAGTGGCGTTAAGATAAAATGAACACTTATCCAAAAAACAGATATTGAACATGTAGTTTGGATTATTGTATATCATTAGAATTGCATCCAAAACACAAAGACTTTTTATTTTTCCGTTTTCTATATTCTGTATTTTTACCGTTTTCTATATTTTTAAAGCTTTTATCTCACCTTGGTCCATGGGCTGTAAAAGAGAGGTGACATTGGGCGGTAAAAACACAAGCTTTATGCATTTCAGATTGGAGACTACAGGGTGAGCAGGACAGTTGTCTACTAGGAGAAGAATTTTTTTCCTCTAGACTTCAATTCTGCATCGCAGCTACGCAGACATTTTTCAAAAATTTTCTATGTCATCCAGGACCTACTGTTGTTTTCATAAGTTCCAGGCCAAAAGCTTTCTTTTGCATGAACCAGTCTTGCTTGCCCTTGCATTCCTCGCCTTTGAATTTAAGTGTTTTGTCTGGAGTTAAATTGTAGAACAATCCGGTTTCATCGGCATTGAAGGTTTCCTCTGATGTGTATCCTTCGCACAGCGCAGGCCACTTATGAGAGAGCCACTCTTTGACTCACTCCTTCAGGAACGCCAGCCGCTTCACCGCAAACTTTTCCTGCCACAAGACGACGGACACTCAAAATTTTCTTTACCCATAATACGAGCAAAGTCGTTGGCATTTTGTTGCAGAATTGGACCTCTTATTGGGATGTTGTTTGACCTCTGATGTATAAACCATGTTGATTAAGCATCTTCCATAACTTTATGTTCACTTGTCCTCGATTGTTTAAGTTTTAAACAGTTGCTGTCGAAAAGAACTTTTATCTTATCTCTATTCTTCCAAATCGTACATATTGTACAATGAGAAACTCCACACTCCTTTGCAATTTCACTATTTGACTCGCCATTTTCTAATCTCCATATGATATGAGATTTTTCGTCAACAGTAAACACTTTCCTCTTTTTTTGCGACATGGTAACGCAAAAATACACAGTCTTATCAAAGGCAAAACTTATAAATCAAGCTGTCACTCAACCAGTCAGTTAGCGCATTAAACAATAAACATGCAAGGTCAAATGGCCGGGAAGAGATGGGAGAAAGAGAGTAGGTAATAATACGCCTAATTATTACTTCAATGCTTAGTAATAAGATCTAAGATCGTTCGTATTGTTTTGTTTTGGTGGGACTGAATGCGGTTGGTCGTAATAGTCGATGAATATCAATAAAGTTTCATCGTTATAAGCGATATGTCGCTATATCCGATATTGTTATAGGCGGTATGTTCACTGAATAGAGTACTAAAGATTCGGCCAGGACCTTACAATCTGGTCGTAATAACCAACCGGTCGTTGTAAACGATGTCGTTATAATCGGTTTTGACTGTAATTAATCAATATCGCCAAAATTATTAATATTTTGTCACCAAGAAACGTCACCCCTATAATTCCATATACTTAAGTACCATTCCATATTCGCGGTTTCTGTATTTGCGATATATTCGCGGAACATATACCCGCGAATAAAGAGCTTATATTGTAGAGAATTCAAATAAATCAGGAGTTCATAAGTTGCCTCGTTCGGGCTGCAATAATTTGTTTATAGGTCAGACTGGTCGTTTCTTAAAAATTAGATATAAAATAACTCGAAATTTCATTCCTTAAAAATAAACACAATTCAACATTAGCAGACCACTTGGTTTTTATATTATCCGAAGATTAAACGAGAGTTCAAGACCTCGGTAACAGTTATCTATGAATTCAATTTATTTGTTGGTGATAAAAACATAGTGAAAAATTCCATTTGTGTTTCGATTTCGAATATAAATAAATCCTTACCTGTCGAACGAAAATTCTTCAAATTAATATTGAAATATCACACTATATTTTTTTTCATTTCTATCTTGTATTTTTCAATATATTTCTTTGTTTCATTCCAGTTTCTGACAAGACGGGGTGCTATTATAATTTTCAACATTACGACGAAGGTGACCGAATATTTACGAACGAACCATGTTTAAACTGCACGTGCCACAACAAGATGCTTATGTGCTATCTTCGAGTATGTCCATTCATCAAAGCATATGGCGAAAATTGTCGAGTAGAAAAACGTGCCGATCTATGTTGTCCTATTATAACATGTCCTGAAGGTAAGCATTCAATTTCTCAACAAACTGAATTTCAAAATCGCCTTATAAGCTATTTCTATGGTGAATAATAATTTTCAGTGCCAGTTCCTGTACTTTCTTCAAATGCAAGTCAGCAAGGGTCTTCCGACACGTCACTAGGTCGTCCCGACAATTACGGATGTAGTATCGATGGACTTTTCTACGCAGATGGTGTAAGAATACCTGGAGACCCAAGCAAACCTTGCGAACTCTGCTATTGCATTCGAAATAAAACTGCCTGTGTTATGCAAGAATGCACACTGAAAATCCAAGGATGTACGCCAGTTTATCACAAAGATATTTGCTGTCCGATCCGCTACAATTGCGGTAAGTCATTCAAATTAACATAAACAAACCAGTTCTTGATATTTCATTTTTCATGCAGATCGTCCCGATGAAATCGAAGGTTCCTCGGATTCGAAGGATGGATTGATATTCACCTCAACCACAACGACAACCACGACTACCGAGGCAACCACTACCCAGAAGTCCAATATATGTATTCATAATAATGAATGGTATGCTGACGGAGCTCAAATACCTAAAGAAAAACCTTGCGAAAGTTGTTATTGCATGAAAGGACACATTGTTTGTGCAGTTCAAGAGTGTGCACCGACACCATTAGAAAAAATTAATTGTACAGCTTTACCACCATCTGAGGGTGAATGTTGTCCCCATCTGTATGAATGCGATAATATATCAGAAGAGGGATTGTTAACCACAGAAATATCCCTAGAAGCTTCCACTAATGGCCCCACAAAAGATTTGCATGGAATGACATTCATACCAATCGATTCCACTATTTCATCTCAGAATTCGCACTCGAGCAGCAGTGAGTCTGCAAATGAAAGCGAGCAGACCACTGAAGAAAATAATGACTCAGGAGATATAACAACCATCAGCTTCGTACCAATGGATCTTTCAAAGGATCAGAGTAGTATGGCTACAGAGAGTTCATCAGTAATTGCAAGCAGTTCTGAAGAAGATATTTCATTGCACACGACAGTAACTGAAACTTCCGATGAAGCTTACCATCGACCAGGTATTCCATCAGAATCCCAAGTTACGACAACTTCATCCGGTGAAGACGATTCAACTGCAACGCATAAGCAAATTGAGAATAAGATCACAGAGTCTATCGAATCTGGATCTACAGAAAACCATTATGACATTGAATCTTCTACAGGTCATACCACTTCAATTGAGGGAAGCACTAAGTCCGAAAGTGAACAAACAACTCTCAACAGTGACCAATCAACTCTTGATGGTATCAATTCGGTACATTCAACAATAAATCTTGCTCCTAGTGAAGTTAATGAAATACCTAAAAAGCACTATAAGGAAGATGGAACAGAAAATTCCCCTTCAGTTTCGAGTCAAACAGAAGAAAGCATGGAAATTTTGGAAAAAGAGAGTACACCCACTGTCAATCCATCGAACCTTGGAGAATCATCATCTGAAGCTAGTGTTACATCACAAGAAGATGCTTCCTCTGGTACTACTGTAGGAAGTATCAAAGTACAAGAAACAACTGAATCAGCTCAATTGGAACAACAAACTAACAAAAAAGACTTGTTATCCGAAAATTCTGCTCAACCTGGAACAGTCCACTTGCAGCCCGATGAACTTGAGGCAACAACAAAAATCAGCGAATTAGAAAATGAAATCACTCAAAATATTGAAACTACAGCACTTCCACAGTTTATTTCTTCAGAAGAGCCTCAATCCACAAAAATTCACGAAGCCGGCGAGACCTCTGGTTCAACAGCATATGATATTTCAACTGAAGGTGTTAACCAATCATCCACCGAATCACAAGAATCTGTTGTAACCAACGGATCCTCAGAAAGTGAAGGAGCATCAGAAACATCAACAGAATCTAAACAATCAGAAGAAAGGGTACCAGAATTAACACCTACCAAAATTTCTGAATTAGAAATAACAACTGCAAGACAAGAAGAAGAATCCAGTAAGTCAAATGAGTTTGAAGAAAGTACTCATAAAAATACCCAATCTAATGAAGAAGCAGCAGAATCTACAGAATCCTCAGTTCAACAGACCCAGAAAGAAATGGAAAAAGAATCTGAATCCGAGCAAACCCAAGAAAATTCTACATCGGAACAACCTAAATCGTCTCTTTCCGAAACAACTGAGTCTCATGAATCCGACGAATCCGTCACAAAGTCAGGGAATCCACTTCGGAAGAGAATTTATACTCACCAACCGAGCCACACAAAACATCTCAAGAATCCACAGAAACTGGGCATACAATTATCAATGATTCTGATGAATCTACGGAATCAGTTCAATCAGTAGAAAGATTACCAGAAATAGTAACTACAGAAGCGCCATTCACATCTCAAAAATCAACTGAGAGAGAATCAGAAAGTACTGGTTCACCAGGAATTTCTTCCGAAAATCCTGCTACCCAAAGCTTTGAAGAACATGTAAGTCAGTCTTCACAATCTGAAGGAAACGAGCCAACTACTTCATCGACAGAGATTCCTTCAAATAAGCAACAAGGATCTTCAGAATCAAACGATGTTTCAGAGTTGGAGAATTCGACTGGATCTTCAGAGGATTCAAATAAATCCGAGAAACCAACTGAAAAGATTCCAGGAGAGTATGAAGATTCTGACCAGAAACATGAACTTTTCACCACAGCTCCCTCGACGAGAAAACCATTTATTTCGCAAGAAATTACGGAATCCTCAGGTTCATCAACTGAAGAATCTAATGAATCTAGTGGTCAAGAACAAAAAGTATCCCAAACACCTTTCACATCGGTAACAGTAACTGATGCTAAAACACCTACGTATTCATCTTCCTCTGAAACATCAGAAGAATCCACTGAATCCTTACATTCGCAAGAACATCAACCTTCAGGTATATCAACAGAAACACCATCATTTGAAGCTGTTGAGACCGTCAAACCTACTGAAAAACTACCACAGGAAACGAGCTCTCAAGAAAATTCTTCTGCAGAAACATCCAGACCCTTTACTTCCCAGGAATCCCAAGAGCCAGTAACACCTGAAGCACAACCTACAATAAACGAATCGCAAGAGTCAACTGAGTCAGTTCAGTCTGTGGAACGTGTACCGGATAAGGCATTATCTACATCAAAGCCCACTCTCATCCACACAGGACAAGAAGGATCAGATTCCACAACTCAATCAGAAGAATCACCTGAGAGAGTTACATCTCCTTCTTCTCCAGTTTTTGTAAATGGAAACGAGCATGAAAGTTCTACTGCTGTTCATACTTCACCAGAAGACGAAAACTCGTCTTCAACGGAACATTCTTCAGAACAACCAGAAAAATCTGACGAACGTATTGTACCTGGAGAAGGCAATTGTTTGGTCGATGGAATCACTTATGAGAACAATGCTGAAATTGCGCCAATCAATCAATGTCAAGTATCATGTAGATGTATAAATTCTATAGTCAAATGTGAATCTGTATCCTGCGATCCACCAGCAGATAATTTGCAAAACTGCATGGCTGTCTATCAAGGACCTGATAGTTGTTGCCCAATATATAATTGTGGTAAGTACTCTTTAAAGAATACCTGAATAATTGACACTTACTTGCATTTTTTCTCAGCATTACCTGGTGATCAAACGATGGAATCAGACAGTCAGAAGAAAGAGAAAGAAAAACCACAAACTACGGAAAATACACTAGAGGGATCAACTGAACCAAACCATGAATCATCTGAACTCCACAAAAGTAGTTCTGAAGAATCAAGCACTGAAATCACTGATATAAATAGTCCTTCTGAAAAGAATAACAAAGTAGAGGAGAGTGGATCAAAAGCACCTTCTTCTGAAGAAGTTGTTGAACCTACGGAGCGATTACCACTGCATGGCGATTCCAGTGAAATTTATTCAAATTCGGATAGTGACTTGACTACTTCAAAATCCATAGATACAGGAACTGTTGAGGACTCATCAATGACTCCCATCGTTAGTTCTTCATCGACAGAATACAGCAGCGAAAATGAAGCACCTACTACTTCCATTGAAGAGAATCAAAGCGAAACATCCGAACAAATTGATAATAAATTAGGAGAAAGTGAAGAAGGACGTCCATCTTTTACAACAACACAAAAGACCCCAATTTCTGAAGAAACAAAAGAATCTTCTGAGAAAAGCGTATCTACAGAGAGTATAGCAAGTAACGAAAAAGAATCCCAGCATACAACGAATATACCATCCTCCGAAACAAAAGAAAAAGAAGAGTCTACAACTAAAATAACCCCTTCTGAAGACAATAACGAAGTCGAAAGTAGTAGCTCTTCAGGTAATTCGGATGAAAATGCAGAAGCTTCAACTGTACCTGGAACACTCCCTGCGGTTCCTTCAAGTAGAAGACCCGTGACTGAATCAGAAGAAAACATATCAACAGAAGAAGATTTATCAAAACCAACTGCTGCATCGATAGAAGATAGCAGTGCTTCTAGTGAAAATGTACCAATTGAGTCAGTTTCATCTGAAGAACCGATTCACACGACGCTATCCACACAAGAAGGAACCACGAGAAAACCATCAATAATAGAAAACCAAAGCAGTGATGAAGATACTACCATTTCAATTTCGAATTCTGAGGAAAATAACAGCAAACCAGAATCCGAATCTACCGAAAAGTCTTCATCTGAAGAAGAAAAAGCTACAGAAGATTCCAACATAGATGTATCGAGCGAAAAAATCCCTGAGTCCGATGCTAAACCGACTTCGGCTATAGAAGGATCAAGTGTTTCAGAAGAAAAAACATCCGAAGAATCTACAGAGAGTATAGCGTCTAATGAAAGACACCCAGAAGGAGAATTGGAATCAAGCACCTCGTCAGAAGAATCTACTTCTTTGCCATCGAGTACTTCCAGCATTTCTGAAGAAGGTAAACCAACGATAAATGTATCGAATGACAAAATACCAGAAACGACTTCGTTACCAGAAAGAGCGAGTGAAGAATCTACAGAAAGCATAGCGTCTAATGAAAGACAACCAGAGGGAGAACCGGGATCTACGACCTCGTCAGAACAATCTGCTTCTTTGCCATCGAGCACTGCTAGCGTTTCTGAAGAGAGCCAACCATCCATTTCTTCGGAAGAAGTAAAACCTGAGGAATATGAAGTACCTAAGGAACATAAACCGTTCACTTCGACAGAAACGATTCCGTCTGAAGATAAAAATGAAACGGAAGAGGAAGCCAATACCAAAAAACCTGACTCTGAAAGTGAGAATGTTAGTGAAGTATCTGATGACAAGATTGAATTGAGTAAAGAACCAGAATTGCATGCTCAACCTGCTGTAGTGGGATCAAGTGAAAAAGATGATACAACAACCGAAACAATTCTTAAACAATCCACTGGAGAGAAGAAACATACACCTTCAATAGAAGAAACAGATCAAACAACAAAACTTCCAGATGATGAATCTTCATCTGAAGAGAGTTCAACTCAAACATTAGAAACCGACGAGGGACACAAAACCAAACCTGAAAGTGCAAATTTGAATAAAGATACCAGTGTTTCCACTGAAGAATCTGTTTCTTCAACTGAGGCCAATGATATTCCATCAAGTCAGACTTCATCTTCTACGGAAAGCTCCAAAATAACTGAATCCATTGAACAAACAACTGAAAAAGAAGATAACAATGTAACACTGAAGCCAACTGAAGCTCCTAAACCAGTTGACGAGAATACCAAAAAACCAGATTCTATCGAAGACAGCGACCAAAGTTCGAGCAGTGAAGAAACACTCTCATCCACTGAGTCGATCCAATCTGTTGAGAGGAAAACTGTGCAACCAAATGCAATCACAACTCAAGAACATATCGATTACTCTACTCCAAGTGGAACAATTATACAGGATATAGAAATAGAACCAACTTCTGAAGAAGCATCTTCATCTGAATCTGCTCCACAAGCTGAAATTCTACCCATAGAACCAGGTTCAGTCGAACAGGGATCAACTGATGAACACTCTTCCACAGAATCAGTCCAATCAGTTGAGAGGCAAACTGTAAAACCATCTGAGATAACAACCGAAGGAGAATCAGTTTCAGCTGAATCCATTCCACATGAGGGAGATACTACTGGACACGAATCAACAGAACTTACGACAGAATCTACTCAATCACTTGAGGAAGAGTCTATCAAACCAATTCCAGAGGATAAATACAATCCAATAACTGATTCACTGAGTTCAGTTTCTACTGAAAGTGGAATTTCTGAAAAAGAACCGAAACCAACAATTAGCGAAAGTTCCTCCGAACAAAGTTCCACAGAAATAGGAACAACAAAATCTGAATCTCAAGAATCTTCATCATCGACCACATCGTCTGAAGAACATGACAATGAAAACCAAACCGAAAAATTAGACTCTCAACACATCTCAACCGAATCGATTCAATCTGTTGAAAGAGAAACCATAAAACCTGAAACAGAAGAACATGGCAATGAATCTCAAACCGAAAAATTAGACTCTGAACTCATCTCAACCGAATCGATTCAATCTGTTGAAAGAGAAACCATAAAACCTGAAACAGAAGAACATGGCAATGAATCTCAAACCGAAAAATTAGACTCTCAACACATCTCAACCGAATCGATTCAATCTGTTGAAAGGGAAACCATAAAACCTGAATCAGAAAAAACAACTCAGTCTGTTGAGCAAGCATCCTCTGCAGAATCTGAAGATGAGAAGTCGGTGTCCAAACAAAATGAAATATCGAATGAAATTACCGAAGCCTCTGTTGTTACAGACCAAGTACCAAAAGGAACAATTTCGAGTGAGGATGTAAACTCGAACGAAGCAGTCACTAGCTTTGTTGATTCTGGAAGTACTGAGAAGAATATAGTTGAAATAATGCATGAATCGTCAACGGAAGACGCTAATGATAAGACAACAATCAAAACTCCAGGTACCTCTTCATCAGAAACAAGCAGTGAGGCTGAAGGAAGTACATCTAAAGAAACTACTACAATAAAACTTTCTACAGAAAAAGCACCCTCGACAGAATCCTCTGAATCATCATCCGAATCATCAGATGATGAACTGAACAAAAATATAGCAGACAAAGCCGCGACAACTGAATCATCTGAAGAAACAGCCGAGGAAGAAACTTCTAAAACAAACAATTCTGAAATATATCCTACAACACAAAAAATCACTGATACAAAATCTACAGAAGGTTCATCATCAACTGAAATTTTGGAAAGTACGGAAAGAGATAAAAATAAATCTGAAAATGAAGTAACCGAGTCATCACCAAACGAAATATCTTCTACTTCAAGTGAACACATCCAAAATTCAAAAGAACCTGAAACTGAAATAAATTCATCTTCCACTGAATCTGATACCAACACACACGCTGAGGAAGTTATAATCGTAACCCCTAGTTCAGAAAACAGTGAAGATAAATCAACATCTTCTGATCTCCCGATCACAATACCTGGTGAGATTACTTCTGAGTCAGCTCACTCCACTAGTTCTGAAAGTAGTGAAGATAAATCAACGACTTTGAATCTCTCTCCACCATTACCAGGTGGAAATTCAGAGCCAGGTGAATCGATCACTAGTACTGAAAGAAGTGAAGAAAAATTAACAACAGTAGGTCCACCATCAAATGAAAATTCAGAGTCGAGTGAAATTAACACTAGTTCCGAAAGTGGCGAAGAAAAATTAACTACAGTGGCTTTACCACCACCAATACCAAATAAAAATTCAGAGTCAAGTGGAACGAGTACAAGTTCCGGCTATAGTGAAGAGAGATTAACTACTGTGAATCTTCCACCACCAATACCAGAGACGAGCTCAGAGTCCGATGAAGGTAGCAGTAGTTCAGAAAGTAGTGATGAATCAACAACCTCTTTTGAACTGCCAACACCGAAACCTGGTTCAAAATATTCAGTCTCAGCTCAAGTAACCACTAGTTCTGAAATTAGTGACGATAAATTAACCACTGTGCCTCAACCAATATCTGGCACGAACTACTCAACTGAAGTGAACACAAGTTCTGAAAGTGAAGATAAATTAACCACTTCAAATCTTCCGACATCGAAACCAGATACGAAGTACTCAGAGTCAGCTGAAGTGACCACCAGTTCTGAAAGTAGTGGAGATAAGTTTACCACGTTGAATATTCCACCATCAACACCTGCTACGAATTATTCAGAAAATTCCCCTACGGAAGATAAATCAACTGAAGCCACAACTGATCTTGAACAAACTACATTATCTTCTACAAAATCCACATCAGCAGTGCCTTCGTCCACGGAAATCACGTCTTCCTCTGAAGAAAACCATTCATCAGAATATGACCAAAAGGAGTCCGAACATGCGATTTCTACAGAAAAGTTGCATGAAAAAGATGGAACAACTACAGAATCAGTTATCAAACATCATGAAGAAACAACTTCCAAGGATATCCTAGAATCAGACACTCCCCTTATTCACGAAAATGCAATTCCAACATCAACAATAGCGCCGCGAATTTCAACTACAACAGAACGAATGCCAAGTCTTCCTGATTATCAGGAACCAGACTATGAAGAAAATGGCGACGAATTCGGTCCCGGAACGTGCAGATATGGAGGAAAAGTATATGTGTCAGCTCAACAGATTCCTAGAGATGATCCTTGCGATTTCTGCTTCTGCTTCAGAAGTGATATAATCTGTTTGCAGCAGAGTTGTCCACCACCTATAAGAAATTGCCACCAAGAACCAATCCGAGGATTCTGCTGTCCTAGGTACGAGTGTCCAGTGAATATGGCAGTTTCTATGAATGTAACGACTACAACTACTACAACGACTACAACTCTTCCGCCACATTTCTTGTCGCACGCCTACAAGGGCAAAGCTGTGAAGGCAGGATGTTTGATTAAAGGTCAAGCATACCAAGTTGGAGATTCAATACCATCAGCTTCAGGACCATGTCTCCAGTGCATGTAAGTTCAAAATTTTTATATAGAGATTGCCTTTAAAGTTTTGAATGTAGCACTACAATGAAACTATTGATTTTATGTTTTTTCTGGGTATTCCCTGCGAAGCTTTATATAATTCTGCATTAGTTCGAACTAATTTTGGAAGCAGTTATTCTATCATTTACTACTACATTCAAATGGCCTTGTGGAAATTATCAGCAGCTTCTTCTGAAGCTATCAAGCTTCTGGTTAAGCTTAATAGCCCAGTTTTTAATTACCTGGAGTATATTAATGCCGATAATTAAAAGAGGAATTGTACAGAAGGTTTCGCCTCTAATATTATTGAGATAGTTCAGATAATTTTGAGGTGTTTAAACACTTTTTCTATCACTGTCGTGGTGAACGATGATTTGCTATTTGGGGTTGGTTTCTGGAAGCTTATATATGTACCAATCAGTAGTAACTGTTCTTCGATCTTGAAAAGGAATTATTATTAACGTTGCGACCATCTTTTGGAGGTATTTCGGCCACGGATAACTTTTGTCAGTTTTTCTTCCATTTAGATCACCCAAACAGAAGATTGGTGCTTATTTTCTGGTTCGTATGAATAGATCCATAGTTAAGGCAGTCCTGTTGGGATAATTAAAGGCCCAGAGAACCTTTTAAAAGAATATTAGCACTATTATAAGACCTCTGAATGATTACAAAATAATGTTTAATTATCTAACTTAACGCACACAACTCGAAAACCTGATTGCCTATGCGAAAGCTTTACAATATGTCAATACAGTTTTCAAGAAAACATTGTTAATTTGAAAATTGATCTAGAAGAAAGAAAGTAATGAATACTTTCATACAAAAAATCGGAAGAAATGATGAACTCAATTCAAATGTAATCTGCTCATTATTGAGGTAGTGATAAAATTATTGTTAAGCCTTATTCGAACAAATTTAGTTCAGATCCTGTAATTTTATATCGAAATGGGTGTAAATTCGTTGTAGGAAAGATGTGGAGGCCTGTCAATCATTGGAGTTTCTCCTTTTTAGTGATGATACTATCAGAAGAGAAGAAGAAGGGTTTCTCTTGCTCAATTGTGCAAACTTCGGTGGTCGTTCGGAACGGACATTTCTTCACGAATTTTGGTTTGAAATATGCCGTCAAACCTCTGAACAACTCTTGAATGGCCTCGACCACTTAGAAAGGAAAGGTTTTTTCATATTTTGTCAGTTTCCATATACGCCCTTTCAGTTCCATCCTTACCTTTTGGTTGACTATTCCCATATTTTGTCAGGGATTCACATAGTTATGGACGACATGGTGTAACATGGATGTTACATCATGCTTCTTTTTCCTCAACAGTATGAGGATATGTATAGAAAGCACCTATGTTGGAGGCGAGAACGTGAATATTGAAAGTATACACCGAGAGCTGTATTTTGTATCTGTCATTAGTACCTATATTGGGAACAGGTAGATTATTTTGGCAGTCCATGCAGACAGCTTCTGACTTAATGTCAGTTCTGTGTGGAGTTTGCTGGCATCATTTGTCTAGTGCCAATATTGAAGGTTGATCAGTGAGTGATGACATATTCGATTTCTCTTTTTTTAATGATTTAATTTTCACCTAGAATTCATAACATGTACTACATGTATCCGTTCTTGAATAACCGAAAGATATTCTGAAATCCGTGTTGAATATTGATCTGTCACCCCATATGACTCTGGATTGTTTCCAAATTTCTTTTTGTACATTTCATGCATCTTTTTCTCATTCAGGTCTTCAGGTAAGTATAATTTAGAAGAATTCTTCAAACTGTAATGCGATCCCTTCCCTTCAAATGAATAAATGTGCTCGATTACAGCACCCCTCCTCTATTGACTCTGTTGATTTGTATGCTTTTCGATGCTGCTCAAGTCAACTTCATAGAACCTTGGAGAATCTTCAACTTCTTCCTTCCTATCCCATGAACTGACAAAAAAGTTTTGGAACATTCTGAACCCCTGCCAATACGTTATCTCATTTGAAATACCCCCGGTATGACTAAGCAGAATCATGCAGTTTCTTAGGGTTAAGTTAGCTCATTAGGTCTTGGTAAGACCGGCGTTATTCGATATGTTGTACGGATATCAAGCCACAAAGATAAATATTTTGTTGGTCAACTGATTCGATAAGACTGAAGTGGCTGATTATCGACAGTCTAGCTTTTAGAAGAACTACATGAAAACAATGGAATCGTTTACACCTCCTCTTTTCAAGTTAGACATGAATTTCCAAGAAATATATCTCAAAGATTTATTTATTAATAAACAGATTTATATAAAATTAACTTCCATAAATATAATTAATATTGATTATTTATTCATTCCAGATGCGGAGGACATGGACAAATGGAATGTAACCCGGTAGTATGCAGTCCAAACCCCATGTTGGAACAGATGCTCACCGTGGCTGCGACGTCCAAGAGGCGAAGATGAATCTGATGTTCCTAACGATAAAATAGTGACAAACGTACGGTCGAATGGAATCGTACAAGTGATACAGACATTTTTCTAATTGAAAAATATCGCGAACTAGACTATTGCTGCGTATTGCATTCTTGGGTGCCAAAAAACGAAATGAACTGTTGTTTATTATCAAGGAATGTGCCTTTTCGAGATGGACTGGTACCAACCGGTTGTCTTTGCCTGACGAGTGATAGGGCGACATTATAACCAAAACACAGAGCTGGTTTCTCCTTAATAATGAAGAATCAATATTGTTTTAAAAATTAAAAGGTTTCATTCTCCCCGTCGAAAAAAAATCAACAAGCGTCATTCTATTTCGAAGGGGTGTGAAAGCAAATTTTCACTATTCTAGTCCAAATCATCGAGTTGATTGTCGATGATGCTCATTTACTTATTGGAAGATAGATGAAATTTACAAATTTTTTGTTGTTAAACTCATAAATATCAAAATAGCTCGAACACCAGCTCTGAATATCATAGAAACAACAAAGTTCGAATAGATTTCTGGATTTAGGTGATCTAATTAGTAATGGAACGACTGAAATGAAAATTTTACACTTTTGTAATTAGGATCTTTTAGAAATCCCCTTCGATGAGCCATCTTTATATTTTAATGGGCCCGTTTTTAGTATAAATTTGTTGCGTATCCGCACCAAGATCTAGACTGTTTGACTGGCAGAAATTTATTTGTATTTCTTTAAAATTTTTACTTCTTCAAGGGACTTATTCTGCTACTTGAACGTTTAGATTATTATTTGTATATTTATGGATGCTCAATGTTATTATAATTAAGTAGAATATGTAGTATTTATCTCTTAAAAATGAATAAATTATGTAAATGATCTTATTTCTTTGTTTTTGTCAACCATAAGCTTCATAATTACCTTTACTATTTCAATATAATTACCCAATTCTCTTTAATAATGAACCTATTACTAAAATAGGAAAATCATTTCCACTAATATTTTTATTATTACCCTGCCCGACAAGACCATAACACAAAGCAGATCGTTATTTTTTGAATGTAAATACTCTTCGAATAGCAGGAAAAATATTCCTAATACCCCAACATGTTCCACTTTTCAATAGCTCAATAAGATCCTTTCACAGTTGCAGGTAGTATATATAATGAGTAGACGGTTAGGTAGGATGAATTAACCTGAACCGTATTTTTTACAATTGTATACATAAAAGTAAGATTATAAATTAGTCTTCTGTTGAGTTTCGAAGTGTGTGTGAAAAGCAGATAGTGAACTACGGAAATGTCAGGACAAACGCGTCGCAAAATCTCCCCTAACAAATTCTGTTGAATTTATGCTAAAATCATAGGCCTGTTAATTTCCTGAAAATGTTAGAAAAGCCTACTTCCTACATTTTGGTGTTTCAATTGAAGATCAAGACAGTGCAATGAGCTCTCGACGTGTGCTGTATTAGTTGTAGCATATGATTGGTGCATTGGATCAATCGAAAGAGAAAAAGCATGCTTTTGCAGACTGTATGGTCTGGCGAGAATCCACTAATTATTTAGGAGATGTTCCTCATAAAGCAGATTAACCAGTTCTGATCGTACCTTTGAATCCGCAAAATGTTGTTTTGGAAAATACTGGAGATCATCAGACAGCTGTCTGATATTGATGGTTAAATGCAGCAACTTGCAATTGGGCATTACCCCTCTGAGTAGAGTTTATTTATAGATTCGTCTAAATACAGTTTAAAAGATGTGTTATCACATAATGGTGATTTAAAATCCTCTATACCAGTTGCCAATTTAGTGACAATGAAAGAATCTATGTTCTGGATAAAATAAACGACATCAATCAGGGGAAGGTAGTACGAGATTATTCCCTCAAGTGGGAAACGCTGTAAAATACATATTTTTTTAAGGTTAACCTTAACAAAAAAAGACGAATATTACAGTATATGTATCTATCTAACTTTCCTCATACTCAAAACTAGGAATGAATTGAGAACCTTACAAAGTAATCATCTTGTACACCGCTATGGGTAAGAAGATCCCTATGTAGCGGTAAGATGGCTCCTATGATCATCTTACCTCTATTCTGAGTAAACAAATATTTTCAGGAAAATAAAGGTTATAAAAACAAAAATACTCAATAATGAAACTCAATTATTATTAAGAATAGTCATAAATCTTACTCGTGTTAGGTTTTAGGTAATACAATTAATTGTGACTTTAAAAGTCACAAAATTAAAACAAATAATATAAATCGTTTTTCTAAGTTAGTGATTAATTTGTTGCATTAATCATTAAGAGATTCATCGAAATATTGTATACCTTTATGAATACCTAATTAAGTGAACAACTCTTTCAAAAGTAGCAGAAATAAGCATTTATGAATTAATAAAGAAAATAATATATTATCTCTCCTTATAAATTCAAACGCTTTTTATCAGGTGTGTGCTGCATAAATCACAAATGAATTCAACAGCGTTATCACTCTCTATCCCAGCACATGCACAATATTTCATCCATTTTTCACCCTTGGTATCGCTTGAAAACTTTTCTATGCAGTACAGACACTCAGTGCATATTCTTCAGATTCAGATATTATATGAAGTTTTCTTTCTTTTTGACTTCCCGTTACATACTCCTTTGCCTTTCGTTGCTGTTTTTAGGTGCAGTCTTTTCCTTATTGTCCTTATTCTAATGTTTTTTATTCTGTTTTTCTCTCTTGTTCTTATTTTCTCCTCTAAATAATTCTTGTACAGTGTGCTAGTTAAAAAAGTCGTATGGGTGGTTTTCCTTTTTATCGTGCTTTTTGCCTACAATTTGTGGCAAAGGTTTGATTATTACAGGTGCAATGGCAAAATTTGCGATATTATTATCGTCAAGCGATGTCTCACTGTTGTTGACTGCACGACTCGTAAATGAGATTCATTTATTATTGGCGAAGGAGTTTTATGCGCTCTTGGAGATTCCAAATACAATTCAGCAACATTTGTAGCGAGCAGCTGCTGTGTATCTAGAGATCTCTCTAACCGAGAGCGATCTTCATTTATCAAATCAATGTCTGAACTAACACAACGCCTAGGCGGCTCTTTCCGTATCGACACTACATAATTCAAAATCATCCACCATTTTTAGGGTTATTTGAGGTGAAAACCAATAAGAAGAATGATTTGATATATTTTTGCTATAGAATAATCCGTAAGACAAAAACCTCATTTTCAAATATCTTTTCTTAATGGCCAGAATTAACAATGATTTCTGTGGCAGTCAATCCTGATTTTCCCCATCAAATCATCTTGTTTACCCAATTCCTTAAAGCTATTAGTATACATACTGAGCCTTTATCTACTTCTTTAATGTTTGCAAAGACGCTTCGGGATGCATTGTTAAGTACCTTTGTTAACCGTGTTTGTGAATTTTCGGCAATACTCAATACTGCAATAATCGTGGTGCTTTCAAATAATCAGAATCGATGAAGTGGTCACTATACACTTTCGAAGACCTTGATGGAACAAAATTCTGTCTTTAGATGACATCGACCCATAATTTGAGCAATGGCTTATTTTCCAATGGAAATCTGCAATATATGAAAATGGATTTTAAAAATGAACAAATGTACTAATGAAATTTTAAGAATTACTTGAAAACCTGACGAGTAATGTTTTTATCATGCCTGTTTGAACAGCCATATGCACTGCAAGACGTAGGCATTTTTCTTGGTTCCACAGAGAAACCGCACAACCTAATTATATGCACGTTAATTGTCTAATTCTCCGATAAAACTACTCTTGAAAAGTCGGTGTTAATACTTGGAAAGTCAATTTAAAATAGTTCACAAACAGTAGTAAATAATCCACATTGCCTAAAGTGCAAATGGCCGCCAACCCCAACCACTTGCTTCACTTTTCCATAGAAGTTAGCAGTCCAGCGTGTATAGTTATAACATCCTTAGTAAACTCCACCTTGAACTTCGAAATTGAAGTAGAGTACTTCGAGAAAGATGAAACATGCAATGACTTCACTGTAATGAACCGTTTGCTGGCAACAATAAATTTAGATACACCCAACTTCATTACGGTTGTAGTTTGTGGTGATGTAATGCTATGTTAGTTTATTTAAATTCGTTGGAAGCTTTTTTATATAATAATATTGAATTATATTATTATATTATATTAATATTATCATACATTCCAATACTAGTGTTTATAATTTCTGGAGGAGATGACAAAATATCTTTGCATTGATAATAGTTGACTTTTGTGTTTTTCAATAGTAGTCAAAAATATAATTATTATCTCATAGTGAAATCATGAAATTCTAAAGATTTCTCAAAATGAATCCAGATGGACATTAACTATCCACCGTTCATATATGAACATCATGATATAAAAGGAACAGGACCGGGAGTGACTTCTGTTCTGTGAGTGCTTAACCTCTAATTTTTATCTGACGTTCATGTGTCAAAATGAAAAGTAGAGGAAATTTTTCCAAAATGCGAACTAGATAATGGACATTGGATCATTTAGTACTGTTATTTCGAGTCTCCGAACAGTCCTAGAAGGATGAGTTCCCAATTTTGCACTTGGAGAAATATATCAAGAAAAATTTCATCTTGTATTAAGGGATTTTCAACTGGATATAAACGACATAAAACAGCTGGTTTAATAGGTGTGTCTCAAATGGGATAATTCAAAGAGTTAACTGTAATTTAATACATATGTAAGTTGATTTAATTCGTATAAATTGTCTTATATATTTATTTTAGTTATAGGAGATGAAATTTTGAAAGGAGATACAACAGATACTAATTCCCATTTCACCTGCAAAATCCTTCATGATATCGGAGTGAAATTAAAAAGGTATTTTCTAATGAATTCGAGTACTACTATTATAGTGTTGATAGCAGATATCAGTTATAGGAGACAATGTACAAGACGTTAGTAGAGAGGTAGCTACATATTCAGATTTGTTTGATTATGTTATAACAACTGGTGGAATTGGACCAACTCATGATGATATCACATTTGAAGGTGTAATTTTATCTTTGCTATAGTATATTTTTCATGAACTTAATTCCTTCCAGCTGTAGCTAAAGCATTTGGGGAATCTCTTGTCATCAATAAAGAAATCCAAGCCCTCTGTGAAAAATATCATCATGAATATTCTAAACTTAAAATTTCTCGGTAAGTGCATTATATATTTCACAAAAAAAGTAAAAACAATGTTGAGAACTTATTTCTAACAATTCAGATATGATGAAAAATTCAAATTGGAACTCAGTAAGGACATAATTTTGAAAACTAAATTAGGATATCTGGTGAAATCAAACAACAACAAGAATGATTTACAAAATGCATTAGAAGAACTTAAAATTGAACAAAAGATAATTATGTACAAAGAAACAGTTGCCCAGAATGAAAGCAAAGAAAATCAGAACGGCCTCAAACTTACTCAGTGGTCATCTCAAATGTGGAGAAATTTATAAAAGACGAAGATATAAGCAAACAACTTACAACATTGAAACTCCAGCATAGATACTGCAAAAGGATAATATCAAAGGCAACAAACAACCCAACAGGATTAATAAGAGTTATTACAGGAGAAGTTACCACTTTTGAGAGGCTTCTGAGTGAGGGCTCTTTACAGAAATGCACACTACTCTATATATCCCAGCCTTCCACCACAGCCAACCCCTACAATTGCAGTTAAATGAGGAACTTGAGTATACCTTTGATCTCAATCAGAGAATTCTTCATATTTTATATCTTTTTTTTCAGATTCCACAGTCTGCAATGCTGAAGTACTATTCAGAATTAAAATTTCCTAGAATAACTGTTAGGAATGTCTTCATATTCCCTGGAATCCCCCAATTTTATGAAAAAGCTTTTTGTGTTGTGGCGAGAGATTCTTTCGAATGTTATGGCCGCTTTTATACAAGGAATGTTTATTTGAATGCAACCGAAGAGCAGATTTTGAAGAACTTGAACTTGTTAGTCAAACTTTGTCCAGGGGTAGAATTTGGTTCTTATCCTGTTATGAATGATGCGTGAGTTTATATTTATTCAATAATAACAGTATTTTGTATTTTCATATTTAATTTCAGAGGATTATTTTTCATTAAACGGAATCTTTTGATTTATAAATTGAAAACTAATTCTCTACCCCAATTTTGAGTGCTAAATATTGCATTAGAATATTTGTATTGTTAAGTAAATGACTTTATATTATGGTAATGACATGAGACCCTAGTGCCCTCTATATCCGGAAATCGAAAATATATTCTATTACACTCAAAATCGCAGTTACTCTGAAATTCAATAATAAAAAACAAGTACTGTGTTTTAAGGAATTTTACTTAATAATTGCGATTCGTAAGGCGTTTCACTACACGTAGCTTCTTCAGACAAATGATTATGCAGAAAATGTAAATGAGAATATAACTATAAATGTTCTTGAGTAATTAAAAGCTTATTGGTTGCTTATTCTTAAGTGGTTATTTATGACAGGTATATCCAATAAAATTAAGGAATAGATTGCTCCCCGAAAAGATTCAATAGAGGTGAAGGGCTTAAATCGACTTGTTCATTGATGAGTCTACCTGAGTGTTTGTATTTATTTATTTCTAAAGTTTCCCAAAGATCTACCTTCCAATTTTTATTATCTGTATGCAAAATTTCAAACTGTGGGTCGAAAGAATGATTATTTTCTAAGAGATGATTCGCGTAATTTGAATCTGATTTTTATTTGAAAAACTGCGTTTATGTTCGATATTCTAATATTAAAATTTCTCGTGTTCTACCAATGTAGAAATTATCACAGTCATTGCAATTCAATCTATAAACACCTGATTTATTGTTTTTACCTGGTTTGGTTTTATTATTTTTATATATTTGCCTAAATTATTATTAGTTTGGAAAGCTATGTTGAAATTATTGCTACTTAAGAATGATTTCAGTTTCTCACTTGTAATGCCAACGTAGGTTAAGGTGTTGAATTTTGTTTAAATTTATCGACAGGGTAAACTTCATTCAATGCGATTCTACTTTGTTTTTATTTAAAATATTATTTATTAGTTTGGGATTGTAACCATTATTTTTGGCTATTTGTTTGATCAAATTTAGTTCTTTGTTGAAATTTTCTGGTGATAGCGGGATGTTAATCAATCTATGAATAAAACTATTGAATGCTGACATTTTATGTTGATATGGATGACACGACGAGTTATGTATTATAATATCTGTATGTGACGGCTTATGGTAAATTGCGAAAACATGTTTTCCATTTTCATTCGAAATTGTTACGTCTAAGAAATTTATCGAATTATTGCTTTCTATTTCGGTTGTGAATGCAATTTTTGGATGTAATGAATTTATATGATTTTCGAAAATTTTCAACTGTCTATCTGTTCCTGTGAAGCAAATAATGATATCGTCTACATAGCGATACCAGTATAAACAATATTTACTGAGTGGATGATTATGAATTAATTTCTCTAAGTTATTGATGAAAATTTCTGCTAACAAAGGACTTAACGGATTGCCCATAATCAAGCCGTCTTCAATAGTATAATATTTGTAATTGAAATGGAAATAATTTTGATCTAAACAAATTTTAATAATGAAAGAATATCTGATTTAATGATAGTATTGACATGATTCCTTTCTAATAATTCTTCAACTAAGTAATACGTATCTTTTGGAGGAATGTTGGGAAATAGATTCTTAACATCGAAAGAAATAAGTTTGGAATTAGGTGGTATAGTGATATCTTTGGTATTGGCAATAAGTTCGTATGAATTTTTGACCGAAAATTCAGATTTAAAATTGCAATGTTTTATTAGCAAGTCGTTGAGGAATTTTGAAAGTTTGAACGAAGGTGCCGTTACAATACAATATTGTTTATACTGGTATCGCTATGTAGACGATATCATTATTTGCTTCACAGGAACAGATAGACAGTTGAAAATTTTCGAAAATCATATAAATTCATTACATCCAAAAATTGCATTCACAACCGAAATAGAAAGCAATAATTCGATAAATTTCTTAGACGTAACAATTTCGAATGAAAATGGAAAACATGTTTTCGCAATTTACCATAAGCCGTCACATACAGATATTATAATACATAACTCGTCGTGTCATCCATATCAACATAAAATGTCAGCATTCAATAGTTTTATTCATAGATTGATTAACATCCCGCTATCACCAGAAAATTTCAACAAAGAACTAAATTTGATCAAACAAATAGCCAAAAATAATGGTTACAATCCCAAACTAATAAATAATATTTTAAATAAAAAACAAAGTAGAATCGCATTGAATGAAGTTTACCCTGTCGATAAATTTAAACAAAAATTCAACACCTTAACCTACGTTGGCATTACAAGTGAGAAACTGAAATCATTCTTAAGTAGCAATAATTTCAACATAGCTTTCCAAACTAATAATAATTTAGGCAAATATATAAAAATAATAAAACCAAACCAGGTAAAAACAATAAATCAGGTGTTTATAGATTGAATTGCAATGACTGTGATAATTTCTACATTGGTAGAACACGTAGAAATTTTAATATTAGAATATCGGAACATAAACGCAGTTTTTCAAATAAAAATCAGATTCAAATTACGCGAATCATCTCTTAGAAAATAATCATTCTTTCGACCCACAGTTTGAAATTTTGCATACAGATAATAAATATTGGAAGGTAGATCTTTGGGAAACTTTAGAAATAAATAAATACAAACACTCAGGTAGACTCATCAATGAACAAGTCGATTTAAGCCCTTCACCTCTATTGAATCTTTTCGGGAGCAATCTATTCCTTAATTTTATTGGATATACCTGTCATAAATAACCACTTAAGAATAAGCAACCAATAAGCTTTTAATTACTCAAGAACATTTATAGTTATATTCTCATTTACATTTTTCTGCATAATCATTCGTCTGAAGAAGCTACGGTGTAGTGAAACGCGTTACGAATCGCAATTATTAAGTAAAATTCCTTAAAACACAGTACTTGTTTTTTATTATTGATAATGGAATTTTACCAAGTAAAAGCCTCCCAAATTCAAATACTCTGAAATTCTTCAATTCCCTTTCACCTTTCTATATTGATTCCCCTTCCAATTATGTAGATTGGGAGGTAAGCTTACATCTCTTGCCAACAGAGGTCGCAAATAGTAATACATCTGTGATTTCCCTGGATGCCAAAGAAATTATTTTATTCCTTGAAACATTCAATTCTCAGGGATATTTCTTTAATAATTAGTGATTTGTTCAGAAAATACTGTAGTATCACATCGTTTAGGCTACAAAATAATTAGCATAAGTACACACTGCATAGTAGACTGAATATTTTTCTGTCCAGTTATAAGTTGCTTTCTAATGAACTATTTGCTAATTTTTTGAATTGTATTGAAAATTCCATTCATTCCGACCAGTCCTGGAAATTCATCAATTCTGAAAAGGATACATCAGAATCATGCCCAAATCAAGGGCAACCTTTGATTGTGGACTGATTGCACACATGGAAACAATTAGTCGAAGGATGGAATCTCAGCATGGTGCAGCTATCCCGATGGAGGCTCTGATGAAAACGTGTATCTCAAGTGATAGCTGGGGAACAACACTTGGATTTTCAAAATCTGATAGTAGTTCGCTTTCTTTAAGGTAGGGTCTCATGAGGGGATCAGATTGCCATTGGCGAATTCGGTGAAAGGATGGCATCAACCCTCAATAAATATTATGGAAGTACCTCTTATACTTAGGAATAAACATTTTTTAAATGGTGCAGATATGTCTAGTAAAATATTGAGAAAGGAAAAATGTGAAGAAATAAAAAATTCTATATTTGTATTACATCAGAACATACAATCAGTAAAATATAAATTATTGGACTTAGATCTTTCCCTGGGTTCTATGGAGTTTTCTCGTGGGGTAGTTTGTATCACTGAGCATTGGTTAGCAGGCAGCGATATACAGGGTGTACACGTTCCTGGGTATGAACTGGTTTCTTATTTCTCACGAGTGTCTCCCTATGGTGGATCGTGTGTGTTTGCATCTGCGGATATGATGATGGAAGATGATCCTGAAATTGGGAAATTTAGTGACCAGAATCATATTGAGATCGCGGTAGGCATCAGCAGGCGGCTTCGGCTTATGGTTGTTTCAGTCTATCGCCCTCCGCAAGGGGACCTTTCTGTGTGATGCTATTGATGGTGCACTTAAGTGAGCCTCTTCCTTTGTTAACTTCAGAATTGTCTTGTGCGGTGACTTCAACATTCATTCTGACAGAAATTCAGATGTGAAGAATATGTTCCTTGACCTTTTACACTCATATGGATTTATCCAAAAGATACATGAACCAACATATCAAATAAATGAATATAGCTCTCACATTGATAACATTTCTATCGCAAAAGATATATGACAAAGTAGGTGTGTCTGAAGAACAACAGGGATTCCGACCAAATAGATCAACAACGGATGCAATTTTTATATTGCGGCAACTGGTGGAGAAGTCCATAGAGTTTGACAAACCGATGTTTATATGTTTTATAGATTTGGAAAAGGCATTCAACAGAATTCGAATGAACGATGTGATCACTATCCTTAGAAATAAAAACTTAAGCAATAAATACATAAACATAATCAAAGAACTAAATAACTCTAATAAGACGAAAGTAAAAACTACACAGGGACTTACAAGCGAGATCAAAATTAACGCAGGCATTAGACAAGGTGACAGCCTCAGCCCATTTAATTTAATCATGGATGAAATAATAGCAGGTGTTAACCAAATGAACCAAGGCTATAGGATGGGTAACAAAACTATGAGAATACTGTGCTACGCAGATGATGCTTTACTAATAGAATGAGGACGACCTACAACGCCTACTACAAAAGTTCAAAGTAACAGCAGAAAAATATAACATGGTAATATCAACACAGAAAACCCAATCGATGGTAATAGCGAAAGATCCAATTAGATGCAAACTAGTAGTGAACGACCATATAATAGAGCAAGTTTCACACTTTAAATGAGACCCGTGATGACATATGCAGTTGAGACAAGAGCTGAGACAACAAAAACAAAACAACTAATGAGGACAACAGAGATGAGAACACTAAGAGCTATAAGAGGTATTACACGCAGAGATAGAATAAGGAATGAGGATACGCTAAGGGAGCTAGGTGTCCAGGATGTGGTGAGGTGGACAAGAGCACGTCGACGCCTATGGAGAGATCACGTAGACAGAATGGGGCCCGAACGTATGGCGAAGGGGGCAAAAACACAAAAACCCAACACTAGAAGACCCACAGGAAGGCCGAAAAAGCGATGGCATGAGTGCTGGACCTCCGGTTCGCAGCAGGGGCTGTAACAGAAAAACAGGACATCGTCCTATTTAAAGAAGAAGAAGAAGACATTCATAACATTTTCTTGAACTCTGATATGCCTAAAAGGGGCAGGGTTATCGCAAATGGTTTGTCCCTTAATAATGCACAGGTTATAGATGTACCACTACATAATGAAAATCCTTCCAGTCCTACAAAACCCGGCAAAAGAAAGTTTCAGAGAGGAATTGAGTAATGTTGATTGGTCAAGAGTTTATAATGAGTCATACTTTGGCTTGATAATCAAAGAGCGATGTTTAATCAACACACGGAATTCCCTTTTATCCATTTTTCCAACAATAACAAAGTTGATTCACTCTCAATGCTATATCTTGCAAACCAACAGTCGGACAGCTTAAAACCTTAGTAACGCCATCTGTATATCGGCCTAGGAACTTTTCCGCACTCTTGGTATACGCGATTTTGGATTATCTCCAATAATTCTTCAAAGTCTATCAAATTTCTTGGATTTGTACTGCGGAATTCAAGAGAATTGTATACGCACTATGAAAATTCTATACTGTTCCCTCGTATCTAATCTAGAATATACACTGCGCCAAAAAAATAACGCATAAAATCGAAAAGTCGAATTTATTCAAAAGAAGTGAATGAAAACTTCTTTATCTTCTATTGATAATGTCCCATATTATATTATGGACTGATTTAACCCCATCTCTCATAATATTTAAAGAAGACTACACTTATCCCACAGAAGATCCATATAATCTAGCTGAGTTTTTACAATCAAATTTTTGTCACTCGCTCGTTGTATATCTCAAACAACAGCATACTCTTCCAGTCAAAAATCGTGAATATATTTTGCGGACGGACGAAAATATAAATATACCTTATGAAATCTGTAGGGCTAAAATCACTTATATATCTTGGGCCTCTATTATATAACTACTTACCACCGAATATCAAAGATATAAAATCTTTGAATTGCTATGGAAAACAAGCCAAAATGTGGATGAAAAATTAGTCAAGACAGTCAGTTGAGGAATTAATAAATAGAACTAAATACATAACTTTTTTGGATAGAGCTGATCATGGTCTGTGATGTTATTAGTGTAGATAAATGTTATTAGTTTTGTTTATTTCTTCTGTTGAAGTGTTAGCTATAGAAGCATCTCTCAATTTACAACCCTTTGCGAGTATAATTGTTTTTCAAGATAACTTTGGTTTAAATGTAGTTAACAAGTTCAAAATATGCAAAAGATTCACTAAAATATTCGAAACTATCTAAACAACAATTAGTGAAAAATTGATAAAATATAGTGTATCATTTACCCATTCTATATGAATTTTCACAAAATAAATCTATCAACAATACTTCCAATTATAATTAATTATATCAATAAATATGTGAATCTTAATTTTCAATGAAACCCTGAAGCTTTTAATTTTGTTGGTTGATGTATTACACATCTGTCTGAATTATCGTTATAGCAGCATTATTTGTCAAAATATTAATTTCTCAGCTAAAATAAAGAGTAAGGTTAAACTTTAACAAATTCTTTTAATTTTACTACATCATTTCATATTCATTTGTTAACGTTCATTTCATATTCTTAATCTATATCTCAAATTTTTGTTCTAGCAACTACAAAGTGAAAATAACCATAGAGTCCTCTGATGAGAAAACCACTAACGAGGCTTTCTCGAAACTATTAGAATTAATTCCTCAGCAGGTGATTGTTAAATGTTAAGATAATTAAACAATATTTAAACATTCTGAGTTTCATTACCGGGACTAAAGCAATGTCAATTTCCAGAAAGGCATTCAGTTAAATGAAGGAATTTTCTAATTTAAGATATTGTGCCATTGAATTAACTTTGCTAAAGATATTTCCTATTGTATCACATTGTTGAAAATCATTACATTTATTCCTTAAAATTATGAGCATTGATAGATTTAATTAATCTATTAAATCTGGAATAATGATCTGACGAAAAAGGCAGTTAAGATAAACTTGCATTCATAATTAAATTTCAGTAAATGTATTATGGTAATGATTTATGAAACCCCTAGTGCCCTCTGTAATCGAGAAATCGAAAATATATTTTATTACATTCAAAATCGCAGAGTTACTCTGAAATTCTTCAATTCCCTTTCACCTTTCTATAATCATTTCCCTTTCCAACTATGTAGATTTAGAGGTAAGCTTACATCTCTTGCCACAAGAGGTCGCAAATAGTAATATATTTATCATTTCCGAGGATGCCAAAGAAATGATTTTATTCCTTGGAAAATTCATTTCTCGGGGACATTTATTCAATAATTAGTGATTTGTTTAGAAAATACTTTAGTATCACATGGTAGAGGCTACAAAATAATTAGCATAAGTAGACTAGTATAAAGTATATAAAAAAACACCCCACGCTTTTAGAATACATTCTTTTATTACTTTTGTTTTTGTAAACGCTCTGGAAATCATTGTATTTTATCGAGTTAGTTTCCCTTCTACTACATTTGGATAATTCCTCAATAATTGAAAATTATTTCAAAAATTTTAGTTCCACTCTCAATAACAGCGTGGCCATAAGTTTTTTATGAATACTGCATCTTGTATATACACACAACCAAATTTATATGGAATCACTCGGTATTTCACATTATTGGTTGTTTTTAACCATGGATCTTCGACTACTTGTGAAGCATGAAGTTTTTTGTTTTAAAAAAACTGGGTATTATGATAAGAAATGTTGAATTATCACCACATGTTCGAGATATTGTACTCAGTCGTCAATGACATTTAAAACTGAATTTCAAACTTTAAAAAAGCCTATAATCATAATTGAAAATGCCTTACGTTGGATTGTCCGATGTGCAGAGAAGTCGAATTATTACTCACTTTGAAGAAGGGGTGACACAGAGGGATATATCGGCTATAATGGGGGTATCACAGGGGATGATTTCAAAAACCTACGCCCGATTCGTGGAGCTACAATCTCTGGAAAATAGGTCCAGAAGAAGTCGTAGGAAGATCACTTCTGAAGAACAAGACCGCCTTTTTTGTGCCAAACTGCGAGAAGAGACCCTGGTGTGTCGCACTCCATACTCCAAAGGCAATTTCTGGAAACAACAAGCATCAGTGTATCAGTCGAAATGATACGTCAAAGACTTCGTTCAAGGGGTTTATACACTAGAAGGCCCTCAAGAGTTCCAGAGCTAATCAGACAACAAAAAATTAACAGACTTAGTTGGTGTATTGATTACCAAAATTGGAATATTGAGAATTGGCGAAATGTTCTTTTTTCGGATGAGACCAGAACTGGTGTTCGATCAAATGATCGTCGGATTCGGGTTTTAAGGGGTCATGGAAGACAAGCTAGACTCCGAGCAGCAAGACGAATTCCGAAATACCAAGGGGACAGTGTGATGTAACGGCTATAAATAAAAGATAACATATTGACACAAAAGCATTCTGTTCTGCGTCAACTGAAATCCATTGTGGAACCCCATGTTCTCATGCGGATGATGTGAATGTATTGGTTGCCTCTCGTAATGTTAAAGATGCTGTGGTAGGTGCTTGTCGTATTATGAATGTGCTGAATGACTAGTGTGTTGCTAATAGGCTTATTCTTAATGTTCAGAAGAGAGTATTCGTTTTGCGGGTACTCCTCCTCGAGTGGCTGGGCTGGTTGGTGTGTCAGATGAGATTGTGTTCTCGATGAGTGTTAGGTTCTTGGAGGTTCAATTTGATGATCATCTCAAATGGAGAATGCATACTGAGCATCTGGTGAAAAAATTAAATTCTGAAGAGGAAACTGATTCCAATGAATGTTCAAGCTCCAAAAATGAATGGATTGATTAAACTACAAAAGGAAGAAAAATCTGCAAGACTTGTAGTGTCATATATAAACACACCATCAGGTAAACTAGCAAAATTCTTGAATCAAAAATTTTTAGACCTCTCGAATTTTCGAACACAATACACTATCTCTAATTCTGTAGATCTCATAGATAAACTTTCAAATCTCCCAAGATATTAAGTTAGTCTCTTTCGATGTCAAAAATATGTACCCGAACATTCCAACGAATGAGTGTCTTCCCCTTGTTACAGATATCTTATCCGAGTCTAACACACCGCCATATATCACTAATGAATTTAGCAATCTTCTTCAAATATGCCTATCTCAAAGTTACTTTTAATTTCAATCTAAATTCTTTAAACAAAATTCAGGTCTTCCAATGGGTTCACCTCTTAGCCCTCTAGTAGCTGACATTTTCATGAATAATTTATAATAACCAACTCATTTATAAAATTTATAGAAAGGAAACATTCACAGATGCATCGATTCCAATGGACTCGTTCAGTCATTTAAGCCACAAACTAGCTGCATATAACTACATGATTCATAGAGCTTACTCTGTTCCCCTTTTGACAGAAAATTTTCAAACTGAACTTAATATCATCAGAAAATTGCCTCAAATAACAACATACCAAAACATTTTCTGAATACAATTATTAAACGCAAAGAACAACGTATTACCTCTCAAATACAGTATAGCATCGTAGAAACCCCGGAAAAAGATACATTAGACTCAGATACACAGGCAAACTCTCTAACAAAATCAGTAACTACTTTTCCAAATTGAACATAACTACTTCATTCTCAAGCGGCCCTAACCTAAGCAGATTATTATTCAATGCCAAACAAAAGAACAATAAATTCAAGCAATCAGGAATTTATCAAATCAAATGCAAAGAATGTCAGGTAGCCTATGTCGGACAAACAGGGAGATGTTTTGAAGCTTGATTCAAGGAACATATTTCCTCAGATTAAAATTCACTAATACTTGAACACATAAAATCAACTAACCACTCGATATCATTGAACAATCCTAGAATCCTTCATAAATGTAACAAAGGGAGAGAGATGAATTTGTTGAAAAGATTGGAGATTAACCAACTATGTAAAATCCCACAATTTATTACCCTCAACAGCCAACTAGAGCTTAATGCATCCCCACTACTCAATATCTTGGATAACTTTCACTCTGTACTAGTACTTACCTACTCATCTGTTATATTGTTATTCACTTGAAAATGACCGTAAGGTCGAAACTGATCGTGACTATTAAATAAATTGTGGAAAAGTGACGGAAGTGTCTCATATCGTTTTACTTTATGATTCTGTTTAATGAAATTGCATTTGGTAGGAAAAAAATTATCAATGCATCTTGTATGATTCTTGGAGAAGTTACTTCTTTCAAGACGCTTTTCTTCCAGTGCTCCATTGAGCAAAATAACTATGTATCTTCCACAAGCATCTGTTGTTTCATCACAATAACATACAAGTGATATATATATATATATATATATATATATATATATATATATATATATATATATATATATATATATATATATATATATATATATATATATATATATATATATATATATATATATATATATATATATATATATATATATATATATATATATATATTATATATATATCCATATATATATATATATATATATATATATATATATATATATATATATATAAATATATAAATTAGAAATAGATTAAATATGCTACCAATCTATTTCCACCTATCAAGTCATTAGAATTGAAGAAAAGGTATGGCAGATAATCGAATCATAGTTTAACAGTCATTCCAATTTACAACACAAATGTCCTAATGGAGTTTTTCACCGTTTTTCCGTTTAGTTCTTGAGATGATTAGGTGATGGATAATATAGGTTCCTGGCTTTCAATTGTTTCATTCAAAACTCTTGGCAAGAACATAATCTATGGAATCTAAGAAAATGACGAAAATATGTGGAAAAAATGTAACAATACTGTGAAATATGGATCTTTGTTCAAATTTGGTTAAATATGTAATCAAACTGTTGATATTCTTGGTCGCTTTTCATGAACGAAAGAAGAAGAGTATTATAACAGCATATGTTACAAACGTTTTCGTTCCGTCGAGATAGTCACAAAATTTTCTCCAACATTATTAAAACTTGTAGTGACAAAAACTAGAAATGTAAATGAAGTTGGAACAACCATTTGAAATCAAAGAAAAACCAATATTATTATTTTGCCACTCTGTTTTGCATGGATTTAAATTTAAATGGGATTAGACTTTAAATATTCAGTCGAACTTGATGTGAAAACCTCTGAGATGCGGCTGTGGGGTGCATATTAAATTATTAAAATTACTATTCCCATTTTCTCTTTATTTTCGTCCCCATAACCCAACATTCCCCATCTAACCACTGGCTCTAAGGTTTTGTGAAGTGTAAATTTGATTCAAATTATTGTCTATTCCGATTTTGAAAGGCATATTTCAAAACGGTCTAGTGTATTGATGTCTCAAATATTTTTGGATGGTACTAATTTGAAGAAAAGGTAAAATCCTTAAGATCACTCCGAATTAGTTTCATAATGAATTTATATAAGTTTCACTTATACATTCTGTCAAAAAAGTGCCGGAAAAAGATTATTTAAAAAATCTGCTTAAGATGATTGTTGTGATATTTGTTGTTCGTAAGTTGGCACAACTGTTTTCCATACTGACGCGGAGTATGAACTCGATCTGTTAGTTTGTTTAGTCACCGATTTTGCTGGTTCCCACAGGTGTGTTCTGCGATTTCCACAATGGTGGTGCGTATCCTATTCCAGACAGAAAGTTAAGAAATGCTGCTCTGGAGCTGAACAGATTGGGAATCGGTTCAGCTGCAGAACTGATGGCGCGACGCTTTACTACTCGGGATCTCCCGCTGAAAATAAACACCATAGACACGGAGTAGCCATACTAATAAAATACGAAATAGTAGACTGTGTTTCCAGTTTTGTGATGCTCAATCCTCGATGCATGCTGCTTCAACTGACTACCCTGTTATTCAAAATAAATCTCGTCGAGGTCTACGCCCCTATGTCAGAGAGTGGCGAAGAGGAAAACACCGAGAATTAGGATATAACTGAATGCGAATATTGGAAAAGGAAGATCAGGAAATATTGTAGGACACTATGGGTTGGGCACGAAGAATGCTAGAGGCGACCGACTTGTACAGTTTTGTCAGGAATGGGACTAAATATTGACGAACCATGGTTTTAGCTGCCTCCAAAAAGGTCTACACTTGGAGATTGCACCAAGATGCTCCAGACAATATAGTGTGAAATCAAATCGAATTCATAGTCGCTATTGTTATGCGTTCAAAAGCATTAAAACATATCCAGGAGCTGAATTAGAATTAGGCCACAATGTCTTAGTTGGAAAATTTCACGTTAAACTCAAAAACACCTCACTCCCACGAATATCTAAGAAACTTAACGCCGAATGTTTGAAAGAACCTGAAATTAGGGAGAAATATGCGAAAATGGTTGACTCACGGTTGATAGCTATGAAACCGTTAGATGAAGTGGAGGATATTTATACCAGCTTTAAAAACATCGTTGAGACTACAGCAATGCAGCAGATGGGACATGGAAAGAATGAAGAGAAGCAAGAGTGGATGACAATTGAAATTCTTCAACTGATGGAAAGGAGATGAGAACGTAAAGGAAAGTAGGATCGGATTATAAAAATATAGAGCGAACCATCAAAATAAAAATAATCGAGGCGAAAGAACTATAGCTTAGTGACAAATGTCAAGAAATTCAAGAGCTTGAGGATAAACATGATAACTTCAATCTGCATAAAAGGATCAGTGAAATGGTATGTCCTAAACAACCTCATAGTGTCCCTAGACTATTGGATGAAAATAGCAGGTTCAGTGACCAGCGTTCAATAATATCTAAGGAAAAGGTGAGACTGGCGGGACCAGAGTTATACAAAGAAGAAGTGAGGAAAGCCATCAATTGGACAAAAATTGGCAAAGCTGTAGCTCCGGATGAGATACCATTGGAAATCGAGAATATGATCGATATAGATAATAGCAACGTTCTTCCTGAAAGGTATAAATCTCTATAGTAAAGACATAAATTTAATTATGAAGCAATACGGGCACCAAAGGTTGGAAATAGAACAACTGGCGATATCAAAATTCAAAAGCGCGTGAGAAAAGGATATATATTATCTCCACTCCTTTTGAACCTTTATTCCGAAAATATTTTCTAGAGAGCCCTAGGTGCAGTACAAAAAGGCATTAAGGTGAATGACCATTAGATGAATAGTATCAGATACGCTGATGATACGATTCTCTTAGCAGATGGCACAAATGATCTACAGTTCCTCCTGGATAGAGTAGACAGTGCAATTAGAAAAGCAGAACTCAATATGAACATCTCCAAAACAAAAGATTTATCAGTAAAAAAGACAAACACTCCTTACCATTCCATATACATTGAAGGAAAACTAGCTGAACAAGTAAACCGTTACAAATACCTTGGTTGCTTACTCACAGAGGACTGGAATCCAGATGACCAAATCAGACAGAGAATAGAAATCGTACGCAATAAGTAATATCTGTAATATGCAACAACGCCATCTCACTCTACACAAAATGACGAGTCACGTGCTTCTGGTACTTTTGTATTGTTGTGAAGGATGGACTCTGAAGCGGCAATCATGAAGCAATTTGAGGTCTTTGAAATGTGGTTTTACCGGCGAATACTCAAAATTCTTTGGGTGGAAAGGGTTACTAACGATGAAGTTCTCAAAATAATGAACAGATCCTATATGCTCCTAAAAACAGTGAATAAACGCAAGGCAGCCTACTTCGATCAAATATTAAGAAACGGTAAATACGATCTACTGTAACTAATCATGGAAGGATCGAAGGAAAACGAGGACTAGGCCGAAAAAGATTTTCATCGCTCAAAACTTAAGGAGTGTTTTAATGTCAGGAGTGCAGAGAACCTCATTAGACTTCAAGAGAACAGTGAAGAATATAGGGAGACGATCGCTAACCTCCATTAAGGAGAGAGCACTTAGAGAAGAAGACAATGGATGAAAATATAGAACAAAGAATTTGTCTCCAATTTTGTATTGCAAATGAAATTTCGTCTGCTGCATCTCTGAAAATGTTACAGGAGGGTTATGGAGAATCGGCTCTATAAAAACACTTGTATATGAGTGGTATAGAACATTCAACAGCTTCCGAAATGTGGTAGAAGATTTGCTCCGCTCTGGTCGGCCATAAACGTCTTCTACTGAACTTAAAGTCGATAAAGTAGAGGAAATGATAATTGAAAACCGTCATTTAAGTTTCAAGGATAGGCTATTTTAAATTACCTGGATGTTCTTTAAAAATTGAATCGCCTAAAAGGTCGCGGAAGACATGCTGGAATGATTCAATTCCGACCCCACATTCATGAAACGCATTGTAACTGGTGATGAGACATGAGCTTATGATTTTCACATGCAAACCAAGTAACATGCTTTGGAATAGCGCCTTCCAACTATTGACTGTTTTCTTTGATTATCGCGGTGTTGTTCACTCAGAATTCTTGCCAGAAGTCAGACGTTAAATAAAGAATATTACATGAGCATTAAGCTCATTCGTCGAAAAAGGCCAGATTTGTGGAAAGAAACCTTATGGATTTTGCACTACGATAATGCACCATCTCATAAGGCTATAATTGTGAACGAATTTCTAACCAAAAACTCAACAAATACCATCCAACAACCACCCTATTCACCTGATATAACCTTTTTTTTCCAAAACTTAAATTGCCACTTCCAGGTACCCGTTTTGAATCGATGGAAGACATAAAAGAGAATTTGCTGCGAGAACTAAGGTTAATTTGCAGCATTTTCCATGTTTTTCTTCAACATTCATTCATTTATTTATTTATTTATTTATTGTCCATTTAGATTCGCTGTACTTATTGATTTTATTTCGCAGGGAAACTTATTGTACAATTTCATTGCTGTGTGATTTATACTGATTTGTGAAGCATTAATTCTGTGATAGGTTATGATGAATTTATCGACATTTCGAGTTGAATATGGATGGTTGAAATTATATTTTTGAAAGTTATGTCCGTGATCGTGAATGAAAAGTATGCATGACTGTATGAGTAGTGATGGTAGGGTAAGATGCCTTCTTCTACATACAAATTCCTGCAACTATCAGTTCTTTTAGCATTGCATAGTATCCGCACAGCATATTTCTGTTTGACACGGATTTTTTGGCTTTCAGCATGTCCTCCCCAGAAGATAACACTGTAGGATATCAAACTAGAAAACGTGAAAATACTTACCTTTCAACCGATCACAAAGCCCAGCTTCTGGAAGGGGAACGTGAACCATGATCATGAACCTGTAAAAGGGGAAAAATGTTGATAAGAAAAATCAATGATAATAATATCCAGAAAATGAACGAGGAACTTCAAAGACAAAACTGGGACGCATACAGATCGGCCCCATCGGCTGAAGAAGCCTTCAATGATTTTGGAGAATGTTGATGGAAATCTACGACAGGACTTTCCCGAACAGTGGATAAAAAAAAATTCAAAGGAAAATAGGAAACCCAGGAAGAGTAAGGAAACTTTAGATCTGAAAAATCAATTGGATGCTCTAGATGTGATCAAAGATGTGTAAAAAGGTTCAGAGAGTAGAAATGCATATATCACCTTAAAAAAGAAACATTGGGATAAACTGGAAGAAATCAAAACGAACTCAAACGAGAAAAAGTATAAGAAGCTCAAAATAAAACAAAGGCGATATGGGATATAATCAACAAAGAAAAAAATAACAAGAAGAAGGAAACTCCATCTCTACTAAAAGGAAGAAAAGCTGCTGAAAGTTGCTCTAATACTAATGAACACTCTCAATCTCCTCAAGAGAGCCAAGGAAAGGGTCAATTTTTCTTAATGAAGTAACGGAGAGTGAAATTCTTCGAATAACACAGAACCTGAAAGCAAAGGACACGATAGATACGTATGGCATGTCTACCAACCTATTGAAGAAAATTATACCGAGCATCATAAAACCAATCACTTTCGACCGAAATGGGGGTTATTTCTTGACTGATGTTGGTTTTCAACTCTTCTAGAGTCTTGTTGACGTAAACCTTTGATTTCGAATAACCCCACAAAAAGAAGTCTGGAGGCGTTAAATCTGGTAATCTTGGCGGCCAATCTAAATTACCATTTTTTGACATTAAACGGCCAGGGAACAATTGCTCCAAAAATTGATTGTAGTGCGGCTTGTGTGTGGTGTCGCGTCGTCTTGTTGAAACGAGTAATGCCTCATAAAAAATATCATATCGCGATAACGCTCCTGATTGAAAGTAACCGTGTGACCATTATCATCTTCGAAAAAGAAACGCCGCAAGAAACAGTGACTTCGTGAAGAACCTCTTGAATCTCTTGTGGATTTTCACTTGCATAAATACGGCAATTTTGTTTATTGACTGTTCCGTTCTAGAACTGAGCTTCATCGTTCATGATAATTTCATGCCAAAGTTGCTCGTTTCATTCAGCCATTTCGACGACTCTTTGGGCCCATTCTAATCGGCTGGCAACAATTTTTGTGTCAATTGAATCTTGTACGAAAACAAACGCAAATCAACACGTGAAATGCACGCCTCTTTGGGTTAGCAAGAGCACGACGAATTGTAAATCTTTCATACAAACTATAAGTTGTTTTCTTGGAAGGCGCACGTTTCACTTTATATATATTTTCAAAAGCACGTTGAGTTTTTACTATTGACTTGTTTTGTTGAATGTAAATTTCAACTATTTTACGGCGTTCGCTTGGCGTGTACTGTTCCATAGTAAAATTCTGCTTGGAACAACGCTTTGAACGCTGTATGTCATTAGTAGATTTGACATCGCTGTCAAAAGTTACAGTGTTGCCGAATGGGCACCTTGTACTTCGCTCCGGATAATTCATGTCTTCCGGATTGAAACTGATTTCACCCCTAAAGAATGAACCCTCAAAAGGGCAATCTGCTTTTCAAATAATTTCAGTATATATTCAAGAAACAATCCGATATGACCCGTACATTACAAGAAGAGACAGAACAGTACAGGTGAGTCGTTGCAGCCTCCATGTTGCATTCTGGAACGCTACCATTACTCAGCCCATCGCATCTACATACTGGTAGTGGAGACAATAGCCCCTGATTTATCGAAAACATTTCAATTCCCGACATAATGTCTCTTTGATTTGTGACAATACGGTTGCAAACATTATCGGCAACAATATAAATCAACCGTTGCTGTCTTCGGAATTCAAAGAAGAGAAGAATCATAAATAGAAAAACCTGACTAGACTGGGCTATTTTGCGACCATAAATGGCTGAATATATAAATTTAACTTTTATTCGTCCATTGTCTCATTTTTTCGTGATTGTTACTCTCTGATAGAGATTAAAATTTTCGAATTCATTTATGGGAATGTCTACGAATATTATTTTCGTTTATCTCGACTTGGATCTCTTCATGAACCTTCATCTAGTTATCGCAAAATAGCATCCGTATAAGCTATTGCATGAAATACTATACAATTGTTAATAATTTCGTTCAAGATTGTCAATTACGATAGCTAAAATTTGTCGTAAATTTACAAATTTAGTATTTAAGAAAATATTAAAATTGCTAAACACATCCTTGACAGGCCATTCTCAATGATTTCTCAAAAAATGATATTAAATTGATCGAAGATAAAGATAAGGTTACTTCTTCAAAAATATAGTAAAATATTTTATGCGCTGACATGAATTATAAATTACAGGGTGTTCCATTTGAAAAATCAAGATATGATATTTTAAAATTACAATATTCAATAATTTTTTGAGTCACTCCTGTATAAAATGAGGATGATCTATTTCAATTTATCAATAAAGCTATCCTTGGGCAATAAAAAAACGAAAGGAAAAAAGTATTCATCCTCTCTAGCCGAAGGAGCATACGATGAAGTGAGAGCCTATTTTCATGAATTTTACGGAAAAAAAATATTGTGTCGAAACTACTTACCAAAAACTTATTACTCAAATACATTATAGCAGAGTTTGAAAAAGTGGTCTACCAATCTGAAAAAACACTAGATTTTTTATAGAAAATTGGGACATTCTGCTTACTGCAAAATAAATTTCTGAAGTAGTTTCTTACTTTCTAAATACAATACCGGGGTTTAACCCCGACGAGTTGCCCATATATCTGTTCATGCAGTCAAACCAATTTCATGAAAAATATAAATCCACCACTCGGTAATTAACACCACTCACAGGCAATGTTTAAAATCAAAACATATCCTGGAATTATAATATATTAGAATAACGTTAAATGTTATGAAAATATATGAATCTTGCAGAATATATACAAACTACAGACATTGTCAGCCAGTAAAATCAATGTTCTAACGAGTAGGGTCAGAGGCTTTCTCCTCGGAAAATCCAGTGTACGGATCTTAGTTATGTAACATTGAATGTTATTCATTCATAGTTTTCTTTGTGTGAAGTGATGATGAACGACCGAATAGAATACTGCTCCGAATATAAATGATAAAATTGTCAGCTAATTATATTACATTTATATACATAAATAGATAAAATATGAAATAAGATTCTCAACAATATAAACTGACGAGAAAAACCTATGACTCTACCTCATTATATCTTTCGTAAAGAAACCTACCAAGAATTTTACAAGATTTGATGACTGTTCATCTTAATTTTTCTTCAGACCTAAAATCTCAATATTTTTCTGAAGATTTCTAGAATAATACCTGTTGTAGAAATAATAATCTGTAGAATAAATATTGTTTTCATTTTCCACATCTTTTTATCTCGTCGGTAAGCATCATATATTTATAAATTTTTTCGTTGTACTTATTTTGTATGTTATGTGTGTCGGGTATAGCAATATCAATTATATAAGTTATTCGATTTTGTTTATCCGTAAGAATGATATCTGGCCTATAGTTATATGGAATACTCGGTATTTCACTTTATTGATTGTTTTTAACCATAGATCTTTGACTACTCGTGAAGAATGAAGTTTTTTGTTGTAGAGAAACTGGATAGTATGATAAGAAATGCTGAATTATCATCACATGTTCGGGAAATCGTACTCAGTTGTCACAGTTCATGTGAAACTATGAATTTCAATTTAAAAGAGCCTATAATCATAATTGAAAATGCCTTACGTTGTGCAGAGTGGTCGAATAATTGCTATCGTTGAAGAAGGGGTTCAACAGAGGGATATAGCTTTCACAATGGGGGTATCAAAGGGGTTATTTCAAAAATCTACGCCCGATACGTGGAGCTACAATCTCTGCAAAATAGACTCCAAAGGCAATTTCTGGAACCAACAAGCATCAGTGTATCAGTCGAAATCATGTCAAGAGGAATATACAGCAGAAGGAACTCAAGAGTTCCAGAGCTAACCAAACAACAAAAAATTAACAGACTTAATTGATGTATCGAGCACCAAAATTGGAATATTAAGATTTGGCGAAATGTTCTTTCTTCGGATGAGACCAGAATTAGTATTCGATCAAATGACCGTCGGATTCGGGTTTTAACGGGTCGTAGCAGAAAAACTAGACTCCGACCAGCAAGACAAATTCCGAAATACCAAGGGGATTGTGCGATATTTTGGGATGGCATTATGCTGGGAGGCAAAACACATTTGATTTCGTTTCCAGCGAGTGTAACGGCTAGAAATTACGTGGACCTAGTGCTGAAGCCCATAGTGAGACTTTGGCGAGGTGCCCACGGTGAGAATTTCACTTTTATGCAAGATAATGCTTCTCCGAATAACAGCAACCTCGCTCGACATTATCTTGAAACACAGGGAATCGCTATATAGGACTGGCCAGCTTGCTCTCCAGACCTAAATCCTATTGAACATTTATGGTGTAATCTCAAAAGGAAAATAAGATCGCGTCAGAATAATCCAAGAACCCCACAACAGCTCATCCAAGCCGCCACAAAAGAGTGTTAGAATATCACCCCAGAGGAGGTCGAAAACCTAATTCAAAGCATGCCTAGACGGATTCAGGCTTGTATCAGGGCAAGAGGAGGTAATACAAGCTCTTGAGTTCGAGAAAAAAACACCTACTCCGTGAGAAAACAAATTTCAATATCTTTACTACATGCGGAAAGTCTCTTATTTTCTTTTATGTGTTTCTTTCTTAAAATGAACTTTAATTAATTTTTTTTTCAATTGAAATATCTCAAAAAGGATGAATTCTAACAATCCTTCGAAATTTCCAAAATTCCTGAGGTATTATACAAAATATTGGGTGATTCCATATAAATTTGGTTGTGTGTATATACGTGGCGTACTTATGCATAATATGACGATTACAGCTTTTTGAATAATTTATATTAGAAATGGTGGCTCTTAGGAAAAAGTGCAATAAAACCGTTTTGGTGAAAATCGCTAAAAACCCACTTATTCTGACCTTTGACCTCGAATAAAACTTTTTTACAAGTACCGGAACGATTCGGAATTTGAATTTCAGGATTATCAAGTGGATGGTAATTTATGTATCTTTCCGCTGATTTTTTGGTCTAATTTGACCAGACTAATAACGTACATATTCTTCGACACCAGATTATCAGAAAATCTGAGGCTGACACTCCATACTTTCGAACCAGATATTTTTAGTCGAATCTGATGAGGAATTCAACGTATCAGTCAGTACGGTTTTAAACGTCGTTGATTGTATAGGTGTTTTTCTGTTTTAACTCGATTCTTAAATTTTCTCCCGTTTCGGACGACAAATGAATGGTTTGTAAAAAATCGACTCCCCATAAAAAGAATGTGTAGGTGTGATATTGTACTCAGTTGTTACTGGGATTTGAAAATATGAATTTCAAAACTCAAAAAAAGCCTATAATCATAATTGAAAATGCCTTACGTTGGATTGTCCGATATATAGAGGGGTCGAATAATTGCTCTCGTTGAAGAAGGGGTCACACAGAGGGATATAGCGTCTACAGTGGGGGTATCACAGGGGGTGATTTCAAAAACCATGCCCGATACGTGGAGCTACAATTTCTGCAAAATAGACTTAGAAGAAGTCGTAGAAAGATCACTTCTGAAGAACAGGACCACTTTTTGTGCCAAATTGCAAGAAGAGACCCTAGTGACTCGCACCCCATACTCCAAAGGCAATTTTTGGATGCAACAGGCATCAGTGTATATTTCGAAACGATACGTCAAAGACTTTCTTCAAGGAGTTTATACAGCGGAAGGCCCTTAAGAGTTCCAGAGCCAATCAGACAACAAAAAATTAACCAAAATTGGAATATTGAGAATTGGCGAAATGTTCTTTTTCGGATGAGACCAGAATTGGTGTTCGATTTTCAGCTGGATGGTAATTTAAGTATCTTCCCGCTGATTTTTTGGTTTAATTCGACTGGACTAATAACGTGCCTTATGCTTCCACACCAGATTATCAAAAAATCTGCATACGTTCGAACCAGATATTTCTAGTCGAATCTGATGAGGAATTCAACGTATCAGTCAGCACGGTGTTAAACGACGTTAATTGTCGAGGAGTTCTTCTGTTTTTACTCGATTCTAGAAATTTTCTCCCAATTTTCGGACGAAAAATGAATGGTTTGTAAAAAATAGACTCCCCATAAAAAAAAAGTGTAGGTGTGCCATGAGATTTTAATACTGATTATTCAACTTCTTATTGAGGTTTTTCTGGATGAAATATGTGTTAAAAATTCAATATACAGGGTTATATTTCTGCCAGAATACTGAATATGACTATGTTTCAGTCTGATTCTTGAAATTCCGAATTTTTTTTTTCGTTGTCATTCTGTAACAAGGATCCTAATCCGCCCTATCGAATTGCATCCACCGTAGAACTATGTACGATTTTATGCGGATGCACTCTGTATAAATCTAGCCAAACAGTCAAAACACCGTTGCAACATTGAAGAAGAAATACCCAAACGCGAGAAGTGCTATTCGTATCCAGCTTACTGTAACACCGTGTAATTCGTTTCAAGATCTATCTCGAAAACATAGCACGTAATAACTCTTCATTTTCGAATCGAATAAATGTCACTCACTTCAGACGTATGTGTATTTTAAAGCAGACAATTTATTTGTTTACCACATCCCTTCGAATTATATTTTAATATGTTTGAGTGCCACCGTTCGTGCCATTTTGTGAATTGTCTCGGAAATATTTGCAAATTCGTTTGTAACCCAGGGCTGGCATGATACACGTGTACAATATCGAATTATGCGAAGTAAAGGTCACAAATCCATTTGATTGGACACGGCATAAACACAGCAAATACAATAAGGAAACTTCGGCCAACGATGATTTAAGTGACTTTGATTTTGTAAGACGCCATATTGTAATAACCTAAAAGAATTGAATTTCTCAAAACTCCTAAAACATTGAATTGAATCATGAGAAGTAATTGAAATATAATTCTATCTGCAAGTTATATTTCTATAAATTTAAAAGATCCTATAGAAACAAGTCCGTATCTGTTTCTGCCATATATTACCCAACAACTGTTTAGAAACTGCCACAAATTTGCATTACTCTAGCTAAAAATGTTACCCGCAATTGAAGTTATTGGAAACGAAAATTTATCTTGAAAGTTTCACGACATTGAACAAGTAGTGGAAGTTGGTTCAATCGAAGTGTCTCATATTTTTCGTGGTTCAAAGCATACACATAAATTCCCTTTCTTATAGTTTCCGAAAACTTAGTATACAGTTATATTTATTTATTACCAATCAATTACGAAAAGTTTCAATTTTTTGTCGTTGAACACGAAATAGTGATGGAATGTTTGATTCATTCTTCACGATTTCTATTTGGTGGTCCGGAAAGTAATTTCGTTTTTTTTTGTGGAAATTGAAGACAGTTTTCGTAAAATAAACAAATTATCATATCAGATCCCAGTCATCCACTGCTGAATGTTAGCCGTTCCCAACCTTTTCCATTCTTCCCTGTCCTGTGCGCGGTGATACCAGTTGGAGCCTGCGTATCGTCTGAGGTCTCCTATCCATCGTTTTTGTGGTATTCCAGTGACACTTTTGCTTGTTCTAGGTCTCTAGGGCACTAGTCTATTTGGCCATTCATCTTCTGTTTCCTGGCTCCGTGCCCTGCCCAACTCCATTTCAATTTACTAGTTTTTTCCATTATATATGTAACACAGGTCCTTCTTCTTATCTCTGCCTTCTGGATTCTGACTCTTAAAGTCACACCTAGCATGCTCCTTTTCATATGTTTTTGGGCAACTCTCAGCATTTCTGCGCTCTTCTCAGTTAGTGTCACAGTCTCTTGGCCATAAGTCATAACGGGAAGAATGCAGGTGTCGAACACCTTCCTGTGTAAGGAGATGGAAACATCTGTGTTCCTCATTTTTCCAAACGCTGTCCATCCAAGTCGGGTTCTTTTTTTCACTTCAGCCACCTGGTTTTGTTTTCCTAGTTTTATAACATGACCGAGATAAATGTAATCTTCAAATTCATCTATCTATTCTCACCGGATTTTCGGTGTTGCTCAAGAGTTTTGTTTTGCTAAAGTTCATATGAAGACCTACCTCCTTGGATGCCTCGTTCAGTTGAGTTAAGATAGTTCTTAAATCTTCCTCGTTTGAACTGATCAAGACCACATTATCGGCAAACCGGAGATGATTCAGGTGTTTTTCATCTACATTGATACCTTTTTCGTTCCATTCGAGTTTTTTGAAGATGTTTTCTAGAGCAAGAGTAAAGAGTTTGGGAGATATTGTATTCCCTCGTCTTACTCCCCTTTGAACTGGAATGTCTTTCGTCTGCGTCCCTTCGTCGACCCTTACTCTCAATGCGGCGCTTTTGTAGATATTCCTCAAGAGAGTGGCGTATCGGAGTCTGTCCTTGCATCAGTCAATCATTTAGTTACTACCCAACGTTCGATAAAATTGAAGCCTGTTTTGAAGTCTACAAAAGCCTGATGTACGGGAAATTTCCATATCTTTCGACTACGGAACATTTTGAGTCGATGAAAGTTTTAATCTACTTCAGTATTTATTAAATATTCTTCAAAATGTGCCCAATTCAAAGCAGTATACATGTGCCAACGTTTTTCATTATTATCGAAACATCATTTAAAGGCGCTTTCAGTGATGGCCTTCAGCCGAAAATTTCAGTCTGGAGAAAGTCTGGAGAGAAAGTCACACGGAGCTAGATCAGGCAAATAAGGCGGCTGTTCGATGGTATTTATCAAGTTTATGGTCTTAAAGTCTCGATGAGATGGTGCGTTATCGTCTTGCAAAATCCACGAATTCTTTTGCCACAAATCCGGCTCCTTACGACGAATATTTTCGCGAAAATGTCTCAAACGGTTAGACAGAAGTTCTTATTGATCGTTTCATTTTGCGGAACGAATTCATGATGAATCACACCACGAATATCGAAGAAAACAATTGGCATCGTCTGTATCGACTTTGGCGAGGTTTTTTCGGTGTTCATTTTTCCCATTCATTCTGATGATTGTTGACTCGTTTGTGCACTGTATTTATAGACAGTTATGATCCATCCCATGAACGTGGGATCAGAATTCGCACGATCCAGCATGTCTGCAGATACCTGTATCCGGTATTGTTGTTGAAGAAAATTCAGCTCTGTCGGAACGAGCCGAGCGCCGACGCGCAGCATGATTTCTACTAAAATATATCATAAAATATTGTCATTCCAAGTAATGCAAAGTTAGCCTATTTTGATATCAAGAAGTTGTTTCCAAGTATTCCACCGAAAGATCCCTATAATATAAACAATAATTTGTTAACACAAAATATGACAAATGCAACATTATGGTTTTATTAAAAGTTTCCATATTTCAAAATTATTTTTTATTTAACGATTGTTTTTATAAAAGTGATGAGGCACTTATAATGGGAAACCCCTTAAGCCCTCTTTTAGCAGAAAATCTTCATGGATAACAAAGAAAAAACTATTCACCCGCTTAAACATTTCCTATATTGGTATCGATATGTCGATGACATTATTGTGTGTTTCACAGGAACAAACAGACAGTATTCGAAAATTTCATCAACAACCTGCACCCAAAAATAAAATTCACTTCTGAAATGGAACAGAACATTTCGATCAATTTCCTAGACCTAACAATAACAAGATCAAATAATAAATATCAGTTTTAATTTATCATAAACCTTTTCATATAGATATCACAATGCATTATACATCGGCACATCCTTCCCAACATAAAGTTGCAGCACTTAATAGCTATATACATAGACTCTTGAGCACACCGATGTCTAACGATAATTATTTCAAAGAATTGAATTTGATAAAACAGATCGCAATAAATAATGATTATGATGCAAATTTAGTTAGCAGCATATTATATAAGAAAAAAAAAAATTAGCTTTACAACATATATATCCAATCAGTGAACACTAAGACAAGAAATTCAATAGTTGTGAAATCCTTCTTAAAAATTCAAATTTAAATATAGCGATCAAAACATCAACAAATTTAGGTTCATTTATCAGGAATTATAAATCTCCAATTAATAAAGAAGATAAATCAAGTGTTTATAGATTGGATTGTGCAGATTGCAATTGTTTTTATATAGGTAGAACAGGAAGAAATTTTCAATGTTAGAATCTCGGAACATAAACGCAGTTTCATCAATGGAAAAACCGATTCAAATTATTCAAATCATTTTGGGAAAATGGTCACTCATTCAATTCAGAATTTAAGATCCTACATTCTAAGAATAGAGGTATAGAACTCAACCTTCTGGAAGTACTTGAAATTAACAGATTTAGGTATTCACCGGAAATTTTAATGATCAGGTAGACATAAATAACTTACCTTATTAAATTTATTTCCTAAAAGTTCAAGTACGGATAGCTCAGAGTGGATTGCCCTTTAGTATATATAAAAATTCGTTAGTAAGATATATTTGTAGTATTCATACGCTCTTGACAAATATACTGTGTATTGAAACGCGTCGAGCATTTAATAATATATTTTAGTAGAAATCATCGTTTACTTGTATTTGTATACTACCTTTTTACCTACATGTAGTTTTATATTCTTTGTTGAATGAAATATTTTTAATAATTTTAACTTAAAGTTCTGTTACCTACATGTAGTTTTTATTTTCTGATGTTGAGCGAAATATTTTTATAATTTTAACTTGAAGCTGTATCCTAAAGTTTTAATCAATGCAAGTACCCAATATGAGCATTATTTGTATGTTATTCGTCCCATTTTCGGTTTGTCCTTCTTCAAATGTAAATTTATCTGTAGTTCCCCGAGGAAGACACATTTCTGGTGTTGAAACGTTAGAATGTTTTAAAGAAAAAGAAAATTAGAAACTTAAAGATCTATGCTTTGTTTTACTTATGAGGAGTCCGTTGTTGGGAAAGTTCATTGCTGGATATTGGTGGACTTGGAACTGATTACTACATTAGTTAGTAATAAACATTGTGAAACAAGGTTAGTGATATAGGTTTAATAATAGGTATAAAATGTTTCTGATGAATATTTGAATAACCGAATATGACCGTTCCATCATCTCTTCACGAAATACATATTATGTACCGATTAGATCCGCGAATACGTGGTATGTCAATTAAGTTCGCGGAAGTTGGCAATGCTGCGGCGGTTGGTAACTCTGCAGCGTTCGCATTGGTTTCATTCGAAACAGAATTCATTTCTGCGTCAGCCTGTGCAAGTTTCGTGTTAATTGGTTTTATACTTCGTATTTTATTGTCCTTTAAACATCGACCTGTTTCAACCCACCATCGTGAAGATGATTGATAAAATAACTGAGCAGAGAATAGTGATGAAAGTTTCGGTGAAACGCGCGAAACTTCCGTGGAAATTATTAACCGACGTGTATAAGGAAGATTGTCTGAAAAAATCAGCTGTCTACAATAGGACAAAGCGGTTCAGAAGCGGCAGAGAGTCAGTGGAGGATGATGCGTGCGAGGGAGCTCCAACCTCTCGAAACCTTAGGCTAAGGCTTAGAATGTTGGAAGACGAGTTGTGCATCAACAAGGAGACGATCCTTCAGATGCTACACGAGGATTTAGGAATGCGAAAGCTGTGTGCGTAAATGGTTCCCAAAGTGCTCACAGTTGAGCAGAAAGAACTTCGATTGTACATCTGTCAAGACAGAATGATATCACTGGTGACGAGTCGCAGGTGTTAAAATACGACCCTGAGACCAAAAGACAGAGCATGCAGTGGATAGAGAAAGGGGGTCAGCGCGCCAGTAAAGCCAGAATGTCAAAATCGAAATTGAAATCTTTACGTATCGCTTTTTTCGATATTAATGAAGTTGTACACCATGAATACATTCCAACAGGTCAGACAGTCAACGCAGTATTCTACATTGAAGTTTTGAAAAGTCTGATGGCCCGTGTGTTTCGTGTACGATCCGAATTGGTGGTGCACGGATGGGTGCTTCATCATGACAATGCTCTGGCCTACTCGTCATTCGCAGTTCGTAATTTTTTTAACCAAACCGGCATTCCAACACATCCACACCCCCCTCACAGTCCAGATCTGGCCCCCTGTGACTTCCATCTGTTCCCACAGTTGAAATCGTACCTCAAAGGAAACATATGATGGGGTGTCAGAACTCCAAAGCATCAGGACGGCGGTTCTGAGGGACCTATCTTCGGGGGGTTCAAAGTGTGCTTTCAACAGTGGGTTCAACGGTGGCGCCAGTGCATAGAACTCGAAGGAGACTATTGCGAAGGAATGTAAGGTATTTTCGAGTATTTATGTACTTCCGGACCATCCGGGCACTTTTCCGCGAATTTAATTGACATACCTCGTATATGAATTGGGTCGCATTTTTTCAATCCGCGACTAGTGAAAACGCGAATGTAAAAGCGCAAATAGGAGAGGAAATTTTTCAATTTTCAAAATATCAATTAAAAGAGAGCTCATAACTGGTATACTGCAAATAACGTTATCCATTACTTAATTTGCAGAATCAATTCGAAAACAAATATGAATATCAGAATGGAGAAGCCAAAGCAAACAAAGAACTAGAAGTATCCAATCTCTTTTAATCTGTATCGAGTAATACTCTGAGGTCCAATTTCAGAAAAATGAAAGCATTCCTGAACAAATGAAATGAACTCCCGAGGGAGGCATACACATATATTATTTAGGTCGATTTCAGGGAATAAGAGGAAAAGAAGCCGATCTTATGACCCAGAGTTAGATTAGCGCATATTTCTCCGAATTTCGCAATTTTTGATTCGATAGAATGAGAAAAGATTGGCTATTTTATTCATGGAGAAACTTCTAATCAAATTTTGTTGAATTCCAATGAAGTTTTTTTTATGAAACTTTGTATTGTGGGAGTTTTTAAATTCGATATGGACTTTTCACCAAATGAACCTTCAGGGAAATATTGTGAACGTTTTCGAATACGCAATAACAAGTTATCAAACACCTCGTGTATTAGATCGACTTTTGTATTCATAACATTTTCATTTTGGCATATCTCGTGAAGAGATGAATAGAACGGTCATAAATTTGATTGAGGCGATCGTTACTTGATGAAAATCGATATACATATTTTCAATGAAATGAAACTATGGATTAGATTTTCAGTATATTAACAAAACTATTACCGGTTTCGCCACTCTGTGGCTTCATCAGATAGATACAAAGTAATGAACAGAGTTATACCTTATATATTAGTCTTATTTCCTACTCAATATTACAATAAGTACAAGTACAAGGGTTTGTTGGAAAACCCATCGGAGTTGCTTACTTTATGAAATGGAAAGATTGAGTAAAGGAGAAGGATTTAGATCTAATTGACTATTAAGTAACCTACCTGAATTCTTTTCTTTGTTGTTCTCTAAAATTTCTACTAGATTGAGTTTTTGTCTATTATTTTCATTGTGTAAAATTTTGAAATTATCATTAAAGTTATGGTTTTCTTCGAGTAAGTGATTAGAATAATGGGCATCTGACTTATGATAATTAGAACTACTTCTACTAGTTCTTCGCAAGACAGTTTATAAACACCGGATTTATTACCTTTATCAATTTTAGATTTGCAGTTTTTGATATGCGAGAAGAAAGATTTCAATTTCAGACTAGGATTACCAATATAAGTTAAGCTGTTGTATTTTGTGTTAAAACTTTTATACTTGGAAATACTTCCTAGATTGCTTTTGAAATTTTTTGCGTGAAATCATGTTCTCAATCTTACTAGGACTGTAACTGTTATTGACTGCTATTTGTTTAATTATATTTTGCTCTTTCATAAAATTATTTTGCGACATTGGGATATTAATGAGTCTATGTACCACACTATTGTAAGCAGCTAATTTATGTGGATAAGGATGTGTAGATGAACTGTGAATAGTAATATCTGTATGCGATGGCTTAGGAAAAATAGAAAAATCATGTTTGCCGTTAATTTAGTAGTAATTTATGGAGTTTTCTGTTTCTATTTCTAACATGAATTTAATATTATCGTGAATTTTATTAATGAATGTTTTGAATGGCTCCAATTGTCTGATTGTGTCAGTGAAACAACAAATGATACCGTCGACATATCTAAACCAATAAATGAAGTATTTGAATAACGTATGTTCTTGGATAGTCTTTTCAATATTATCCATGAAAATTTCAGCGAGTAGAGGATTACCTATGATTAAACCTTTTGACCTTTATATAATACTCCATTGAAGTTGAAATAATTTTGTTTTAAACAAATTTCTAAAAGGTGAGAATTCTGATTGAATTACCAGATTGACTTTACTAATTTGAAGAGGATTGTTGATGAGTTTCACTGTATCACTAGGTGGAACACTAGGGAAGAGATTTACAACATCCCATGACATAAGTTTAGTGTTCAGTGGTAGTATCGTGTGCTGAATTTTATTTATTAGGACTGAAGAGTTTTTTATTGAGAATTTAGGTTCAAAATTAGCGTACTGTTGAATGATATCTATGAGAAGGCGTGAAAAAAACTACTGGTCTAATGGGATACCATGTTTTATGGAGTTTGACGGGGAGTAAAGTTTTGGTGATTGCGGATTGTCAATGAAAAGTTTATAATTTTGGTTGGTAGGTATTATAGACTTGGCATACTCTAAAGCGTTTTTTTACTATGGATTGAAATTCATTAGTTGGATCTTTATCAATTTTTTCATAACTGCCTGATTTGATGAAATTTTGGGTTTTCAATAATAGCCCCAAATTATTCATCGCAAGCCTTAAACACTCTTCAGCGCTACTACTTTAAGAAGAGTTCAATAGTTTTCAACCTAAGACATTCGAAAATACAACTGCAAAGTCCATTAAATCTAAGTGAGCATCTGAAGATATCATAATTACAAAAGCAGACAAAGGTATTACAGTCATCGCCTTAAATAAAGCAGATTATTTATTGAAAACCCAAAATTTCATTGAATCAGGTAGTTATGAAAACATTGATAAAGATCCAACTAATTAATAAAGTCAATCCGGTAATTCAATCAGAGATCACACCTTTCAGAAATTTGTTTGAAACAAAATTATTTTAACTTCAATGGAGTATTATATAAAAGTAAAAAGGTTTAATCATGGGTAATCCTCTGAACCCTCTACTGCTGAAATTTTATTGGATAATTTTGAAAAAACTATCCAAGAATATCCGTTATTCATATACTTCATTTATTGGTTAGATATGGCGATGATATCATTTGTTGTTTCACTGGCACAAACAGACAATTGGAGTCATTCAAAACATTCATTAACAAAATTCACGATAATATTAAATTCACGTTAGAGATAGAAACATAAAACTCCATTAACTTTCTGGATTCAACTATTACTAAAATTAACGGCAGACATGATTTTTCTATTTGTCATAAGCCATCGCATACAGATATTATTATTCACAGCTCATCTACTCATCCTTATATACATAAATTAGCTGTTTACAATAGTATGGTACAGACTCATTAATACCCCAATGTCACAAAATAATTTTATGAAAGACCAAAATATAATTTAACAAATAGCAGTCAATAACGGTTACAGTACTAGTATGATGGCGAACATGATTACATGCAAAAAATTTTAAAAAGCAATCCAGGAAGTATTTCCAAGTATAAAAAGTTTTAACACAAAATACAACAGCTTAACTTATATTGGTAATCCTAGTCTGAAATTAAAATCGTTTCTCTGGCATTATAATTTCAATATAGCATTCCGAACTGATGATTCTTTAGGCCGACATATCGAATACTGCAAATCTAAAATTGATAAAGGTAATAAATCCGGTGTTTATAAACTGTCTTGCAGGGATTGTAAAAAGATTTATATTGGTAGAACTTTTAGAAATTTCAAAGTTAGATTATCCGAGCACAAACGTAGTTTTAATTATCATAAAGCAGATTCCCATTTTTCTATTCACTTATTTGAAGAATACCATAATTTTACACAATGAACATAATAGACAAAAATTCAATCTATGGAATTTTAGAGATTAACGAAGAAAAGAATTCAGGTAGGTCACTCAAAAGTCCATTAGATCTTAATCCTTCTCCTTTACTCAATCTTTTCAATTCATAAAGTAAGCAACTCTGATGGGTTTTCCAACATACCTCTTGTACTCGTAATTAATTATTATTAATTATTAATTATTAATGTAATAATAAGTGGAAGTAAGAATAATATATAAGGAATAACTCTGTTCATTAGTTTGTATCTATCTGAAGAACGATCATATTTGGTAAGTTAAGATCATGATTCTTTTCACTTTTTCTACTCTAAATGGTAATATTCGAGCTTTCATTTAACGTAATTTAAAATGTTCTACGTTGGAAAGCAGCTCAGTTATTCTCATTTCCAAAACGCCCTTCCATTACGCCTCACCTTGTACCATCGCAAGAGTTGAAATTCAGGATTGCAGTTTTGGTCTCTTGACCATCTTCAACTGATAAGTATTGAACTAAAGTTGAAATACATACAAATATAAACAGGTAGTTAAAATTCATAATCAGGTTGTGTTTTCAAATGGTAAGTACTGTCATAGAGTGAAGGTCATGACTGGAGTTCCGCAAGGTTCCAACATGGGTCCTATTTTATTTTATCTATCTGAAGAACGATCATATTTTTAAGTTATTTAAATATTCATCAACAACATTTGAATTTGGGAGGCTTTTACTTGGTAAAATTCCATTATCAATAATAAAAACAAGTACTGTGTTTTAAGGAATTTTACTTAATAATTGCGATTCGTAACGCGTTTCACTACACCGTAGCTTCTTCAGACGAATGATTATGCAGAAAAATATAAATGAGAATATAACTATAAATGTTCTTGAGTAATTAAAAGCTTATTGGTTGATTCTTCTTAAGTGGTTATTTATGACAGGTATACTTATCCAATAAAATTAAGGAATAGATTGCACCCGAAAAGATTCAATAGAGGTGAAGGGCTTAAATCGACTTGTTCATTGATGAGTCTACCTGAGTGTTTGTATTTATTTATTTCTAAAGTTTCCCAAAGATCTACCTTCCAATATTTATTATCTGTATGCAAAATTTCAAACTGTGGGTCGAAAGAATGATTATTTTCTAAGAGATGATTCGCGTAATTTGAATCTGATTTTTATTTGAAAAACTGCGTTTATGTTCCGATATTCTAATATTAAAATTTCTATGTGTTCTACCAATGTAGAAATTATCACAGTCATTGCAATTCAATCCATAAACACCTGATTTATTGTTTTTACCTGGTTTGGTTTTATTATTTTTTATATATTTGCCTAAATTATTATTAGTTTGGAAAGCTATGTTGAAATTAATGCTACTTAAGAATGATTTCAGTTTCTCACTTGTAATGCCAACGTAGGTTAAGGTGTTGAATTTTTGTTTCAATTTATCGACAGGGTAAACTTCATTCAATGCGATTCTACTTTGTTTTTATTTAAAATATTATTTATTAGTTTGGGATTGTAACCATTATTTTTGGCTATTTGATTCAACTGATAAATTTTCAGACCATAAATTTTTGAAAGATTCACTAATTTAACTGATACCGATTTTACACAACCACAAAAAGATCTATTAGAAAAAGGATTCAAACATAATTTACATCCAAAACATAATAATACTAATTTTAAACAGTTAGGCATAGACTCCGAAATTATTCTCAAAAACTCCAAAGATAATATTTTAGCCAAACATCAAACAGCAAAAATCATCAAAGAAGACTTTTCGAAATTATCACCTCATTGCAATTCCGATTATAAGATAATAAAAACAATTCGTGAAAATAGTACCAAGAACGATTTAGTATTCACTAAAGCAGATAAAGGTAACACCGTCATTGCGATTAGTAAAACCGATTATATTTCTAAAACTGAAGAATTTTTAACAGCCGGAAACTATATAATATCAACTAAGGATCCTACCGCAAAATTTCAGAAAGTTGTTAAAAACATAATTTCGACAGCAAAATCATTAATTACAGACCACGAAAATATAAATTCATAAACTCTAATCCACAATCCCCGAATTATATTCGTTGATAAAACTTCATAAACCTAATTACCCTGTTGTTTCTTATGTAACGGCACCTTCTTTCAAACTTTCAAAATTCCTCAACGACTTGCTAATAAAACATTGCAATTTTAAATCTGAATTTTCGGTCAAAATTCATACGAACTTATTGCCAATATCAAATATACCACTATACCACCTAATTCCAAACTTATTTCTGTTGTTAAGAATCTATTTCCCAACATTCCTCCAAAAGATACGTATTACTTAGTTGAAGAATTATTAAAAGGAATCATGTCAATACTATCATTAAATCAGATATTCTTTCATTATTAAAAATTTGTTTAGATCAAAATTATTTCCATTTCAATTACAAATATTATACTATTGAAGACGGCTTGATTATGGGCAATCCGTTGAGTCCTTTGTTAGCAGAAATTTTCATGAATAACTTAGAGAAATTAATTCATAATCATCCACTCAGTAAATATTGTTTATACTGGTATCGCTATGTAGACGATATCATTATTTGCTTCACAGGAACAGATAGACAGATGAAAATTTTCGAAAATCATATAAATTCATTACATCCAAATATTGCATTCACAACCGAAATAGAAAGCAATAATTCGATAAATTTCTTAGACGTAACAATTTCGAATGAAAATGGAAAACATGTTTTCGCAATTTACCATAAGCCGTCACATACAGATATTATAATACATAACTCGTCGTGTCATCCATATCAACATCAAATGTCAGCATTCAATAGTTTTATTCATAGATTGATTAACATCCCGCTATCACCAGAAAATTTCAACAAAGAACTAAATTTGATTAAACAAATAACCAAAAATAATGGTTACAATCCCAAACTAATAAATTATATTTTAAATAAAAACAAAGTAGAATTGCATTGAATGAAGTTTACCCTGTCGATAAATTGAAACAAAAATTCAACACCTTAACCTACGTTGGCATTACAAGTGAGAAACTGAAATCATTCTTAAGTAGCAATAATTTCAACATAGCTTTCCAAACTAATAATAATTTAGGCAAATATATAAAAATAATAAAACCAAACCAGGTAAAACAATAAATCAGGTGTTTATAGATTGAATTGCAATGACTGTGATAATTTCTACATTGGAAAAACACATAGAAATTTTAATATTAGAATATCAGAACATAAACGCAGTTTTTCAAATAAAAATCAGATTCAAATTACGCGAATCATCTCTTAGAAAATAATCATTCTTTCGACCCACAGTTTGAAATTTTACATACAGGTAATATATATTGGAAGGTAGATCTTTGGGAAACTTTAGAAATAAATAAATACAAACACTCAGGTAGACTCATCAATGAACAAGTCGATTTAAGCCCTTCACCTCTATTGCATCTTTTCGGGGAGCAATCTATTCCTTAATTTTATTGGATATACCTGTCATAAATAACCACTTAAGAAGAATCAACCAATAAGCTTTTAATTACTCAAAACATTTATAGTTATATTCTCATTTATATTTTTCTGCATAATCATTCGTCTGAAGAAGCTACGGTGTAGTGAAACGCGTTACGAATCGCAATTATTGAGTAAAATTCCTTAAAACACAGTACTTGTTTTTTATTATTCATCAACAACATTTTATATCTATTACTGAAGAAATATTTTTATTCAGTTTGCAAAACAATGAACAGTGGAGGCTTTTCTAGTTTGACATGATATTTTGATTCTCGCCTAACCTTATCTTTCGTATATTGTATGCATCTTATACGTTCTTTCAAAAAGTACAGGGCATCGATCAATGAAACACATAAAAATTTATTGTATCGCCTTCGAAGTAGGCCTCTTCTGAAGTAATAGATTAACGCCAACGGATATTCTAATCATCTAAACATTTTTTTCCGTAACCGTAATCGTCTTCTGTTCTCTCCGCGAATTTTTTTTATTTCTTCTTTCAATTCAAAACGAGTACTTCGAAGGGGTAATTTGAGTTTTGGAAAAAGAGAAACACTTTTTTCGATAATGCCGGAGCGAAATGCGGAGGGGGCTCAATTTACAATGAAAGCTTTCCTTTTAACCAACAAAATGATGTAATCAAGAGAAAAAGAATGTCGGTGGTTGAGGGGAATTACGACTATCTTAACGGGAACATTTGTATTGGAAAATATGACATCAGACAAATCCAAATTCTATAAGATTAGCAATTTTAATCATGTAATATCGTATATCTCAAAGGAAAATTTTCTGTACAAATTATTCTTCGTATTACCTTTCCGGAAATTCCTGTGTGATGTTGATATCCATAGAGTTAAATTACCATTTTCTCTATCTACCAGAATAATTTATGTGACACGAAAGTAATATTAAATTTTCATAAGGATTGAAACTCCGACTGCTTTTGAGGGAAATAAAAACAGCAAAGTATTTGCAATTTCGCTGTAATGTGGCTTCTTTGAAAGAAAGAAAGCAAAAGTGGAATTTTATTACATGACGAAACGGAAGGAATGGCCTAAACTAAGGAGATTCCACAACTTTTCTTTAGGTTTGAAAGCTTTCCCAGATTACAAGAAGTTCTTGCGTTGTCTATAAACTAAATTCAATTTCTGTACTTTCTTGATGAAAATCAAATCGCAAATATGAATTACACGTTTTAAATTAGCACAATTATACTGGGTGTTTCAGGTATACAGTCATACGAGAGATTTCTTATCAAAAAACATGAAAAAATGCCCTTAAACATATGTCCTAGAGTCCTACATTCTCAAGATGCAAGGTGTTGAAGTTCAGATAGATTTTATTCTATTCCTAACTATTGTAGTTTTCGAAACATCTTGCTCCAATTCGTAAAAAATGACTTTTATTCATTGACTCATCAGATGAATCCTGCAGTTGCGGAATGTACAGGGAGATATTTTTTGCTGGCTCATGCTACTTTTGATTCCAACAAAGTCATAGTGCATAAATTAAACTATGTGTTATACAAGGTTGGGTGTAATGGAAGGGCGTTCTTGGAACTGGTAGTACACGTAACGGTGAGTGAGTAGAGGGGAGCGGCTGAGGTAATTCGACTCAAGAGGAATTACCATTTAGTTCACAATGGTTATCACAATGGACAAGAGAGCACCGTGCTTTCGCAGTTGAACAGTATTTCAAATCGGGAGAGTCTGTCATTGTCATGCAGCGGCGCGTTCGCCAGCGCTTTAACATTGGTCGTAACGTTTCAGTTCCGAAACGTGACACCATCATCCGAGGGGTACAGAATTCCAGAACGACTGTATCAGCAATGAATCCGAAACCTCAAGGTCGTCCCTGAAGTGTGAGGACAACAGCTAACGTGGAAAGAGTGAGACAATCTGTAATTCAAAGCCCAGAGCCGAAAACGAGCTGCAGCACTCAAAATTAGGAGTCGAACTCTTCGCAGAATTTGATACCAAGACCTCCGCTTTTACCACGATAAGCTCATGGTTGTCCAGCACCCGAATGAAGGAGATTTTGAACAACGCCAGCAGTTTGACGCGAGAATGTAAATGATTATCGCCGATGAAAATGAACCAGTGATAATGATGAGTGATGAGGCTCATTTTCATTTAAGTGGTTCGGTTCGGCATCAATTCCCACTTCACAGTGAGAAAGTCACCGTTTAGTGCGCTATGAACTGTATTGGGGTGATTGGACCGTATTTCTTCGAGGATGAGAGAAAGCCAACTGTAACTGTAAACTCTGAGTGATATGTTTTTATGCTGGATAATTTTTTCATCCCAGAGTTGGGACGACGAAGAATGAACAGAAGAAATGTTTGGTTCCATCAGGAAGGTGCCACGGCACATACAGCCAGAGTCTCAATGAAAGATGTGCGTCGCATTTTTCTTGGTCATGTAATCTCTCGTTGGTGATGTGCCGTGGCCCCTCGTTCCCCGGATCTCACTGATTGTGATTTGTTTTAGTCGGGAAACCTAAAGGCAAATGTCTACATCGATGAAACTCGAAATCTACAAGACTTGAAAGAAGCCATCATAAGAAAAGTTAGGGCAATCGACACCGATTTGTTAATAATAATAATAATCATATGAAATTCGGGATTGAAAAATGTAAGACCCTGAACATTCAAAAGGGAAAGTAATAGATGGAGAAACATACAAATATCTGGAATACCAAGAAGCCAGATTGCTAGACCATAAACAATCAAAGGAGAAGATTCGTTCAGAATACAGTCAGCGTCTGAAGTCTGTGCTGAAATCGATGTTGAACTCGGGGAATCTAGTCGAGGCAATTAACACCTACGCCATTCCAGTGTTGCTTTACTCATTTGGAATAATCAGATGGACTAAGACAGAGCTGGATGATATTCAAATGCAGACCCGAACGATGCTGACAAAGTACAACAATCATCATCCCAAATCGTCTGTGATACGAACAACTTTGAAGCGGAAAGAAGGAGGACGCGCATTAATAGATGTTGTCAATTTACACACCGAACAGATAAAAAATCTCAGAGAATTCTTCTCTGCAAAAGCTCTCACTTCTGACCGCCATAGAGTGGTATCGTTGGCTGATAGGGGATATACACCACTAAATCTTGCTACCAGAGATGACCTGCTGAATCTACCGTTCCTATCAGATACTGAAAAACAAGAGCAATGGTCAAGAAAGGAATTGCATGGACGACATCACCATGAGATTAATCAACCACACATCGACAAAGAAGCCTCCAACAAATGGTTGATGAAAGGAGAATTATTCGCAGAAACAGAAGGATTCCTTATGGCCATCAAAGACCAAGTGATCGCTACAAACAATTTCAAAAAATTTATAATGAAGGACGGAACATTACAAACAGATAAGTGCAGAAAATGCCATATAAGATCGGAGACTATACAGCATATTTCGTCCGGATGCGAACAACTGGCCAATACGGAGTATCTTTACAGGCATAATCGTGCAACATTATCCACCAGAAACTTGCACACAAGTATGGACTTCTGAACACCTTCCAGCCATATTACAAGTATCAGCCGGCGCCCGTATTGGAAAATGACTCTATCAGATTATCAATAATAAAAAACAAGTATTGTGTTTTAAGGAATTTTACTTAATAATTGCGATTCGTAACGCGTTTCACTACACCGTAGCTTCTTCAGACGCGTTACGAATCGCAATTATTAAGTAAAATTCCTTAAAACACAGTACTTGTTTTTTATTATTGATAATGGAATTTTACCAAGTAAAAGCCTCCCAAATTCAAATCTATCAGATTATATTACGATAGGCCTGTTATCACTGACAGAATGGTGACGAATAATAGGCCGGGCATAGTGGTGTATGATAAGAGAGCCAGAACAGCAATGTTGGTGGATGTCGCCATACCGAATAATAACAACGTGCTGAACAAGTTCCAGGAGAAAAAGTCCAAATACACAGACCTTGCTATTGAGATCAAGCAGATGTGGCACCTCGATAAAATAGATATTGTTCCTGTCACCGTATCCTCGACTGGTTTAATACCCAAAACTTTGCATGATAGCCTTAAGATATTAAAATTCCATAAGAATACCTATATAGAAATGCAAAAAGCTGTAATTCTTAATACATGTAGGATAGTTAGGAAATTTATGTCAAGTATATTGTAATCGGGCCTATTCCCTTTGATTGCTAAATCTGGGAAAGGTAAATTATTTCCAGCTAACAGTTGAGATAGTGCATAAGTCCACGATAATAAATAATAATAAATCGTCTTCATTTACTGTACCTACAAAGTGTACAAACAGTGCTCTACACTGGCGAAATTCAGCCGTGGCTACTCTTCCACTCAACTATCTGTTGGAGTAGATGTCATCTGCCTGATGTCATTTTCAGATCATGATTCTTTTTACTTTTTCTACTCTAAATGATAAATATTCGAGCTTTCATTTAACGTAATTAAAAATGTTCTACGTTGGAAAGCAGCTCAGTTTTTCTCATTTCAAAAACTCCCTTCCATTACGCTTCACCTTGTACCATCGCAAGAGTTGAAATTCAGGATTTCAATTTTGGTCTCTCGACCATCTTCAACTGATAAGTATTGAACCAAAGTTGAAATACATACATATATAAACGGGCACTTAAAATTAATAATCAGGTTGTGTTTTCAAATGGTAAATACTGTCATAGAGTAAAGGTCATGACTGGAGTTCCGCAAGGTTCCATCATGGGTCCTATCTTATTTTTAATTTTCATTTTATTGATGATGCGGACAGCACTCTCTTTGCTGATGATATAACTCTTTCTATGGGATCTAAAGATATATGGAGTCTAAAGCATTTGTCGGACAGCTTACATGAAAGGGCGTTGGTCTTGTTTTCTGTGAACGGATTGGCAATGAATGGTGCTAAGACTCAGAAACTGTTGCTGAGTTTGAGGGATTCTTCTGGTCTTGCTACGGATTTTTGTGGAGACATTAAAGTCTGCTTTTTGGGGGTTAGTGTTGATCCGGTTTTGTTGTGGAATGCTCATGTTGAGTGTTTGGCTTCTAAGTTAACTAAGAATGTATATGTTCTTAGACGTCTGGCTTCATCTGTTTCTTAAATGATTCTGGAGATGATTTATTTTTTTATCAAGGCTTCCTTTAGATAGTGCGTGGTAGTGTTGGGTGATTGTTCTGGGCCTGAATTACTATTTCGTCTCCAGAGGAGGGCTGTCAGGGTGTTGGGGGGTCTGATCTACAGGATTGCTGTAGGAGCACTTTCAGGCGGTTTGGCATACTTAACTTTCCTTCTATTTATGTACTTGAGTGTCTAGTGTATGTCCACATCAACTTAGCAATTTTTAAAATAAACTCTGCTGTTCATTCTCACAATACGAGAAATAAATGTCATATAAGAGAAGATTTCTTTCGACTCAGTTAATCACAGATAGGTTTTAATTTTCATGCTGTTGATTTCTTCATTAAGCTGCCCGATTCCGTAATATGTCCCAAATCGGACAGTTTCAAGAAAAAGCTCAAGCAGATTCTTGCTCAGGAAGTTTTATACTCAGTTGATGAGTTTTATAATGTCAACTTTTTGTGAATTTTTTATTGTATACCATTTCAAGGTTTTACTTGTATTCAAGTGTTTTTTCGTGTATGTGTAATTCAATGTGCTTTTATTCTATTTTAATTCAAGTCATCTTTAAATTGTTTACATTTATCATATTACTCTTTGTATTTTATCTGAGGTTTTATTTATACAAATTCACTTGTTCTTTTGTTCTTTGATATGTATTGTAAATCAATCTTGACCTGTGCAAACACTTTTTATTATATGTAAGTCATTAATTAATGAATACTGAATACTGAATACTAATAATATTGCAACCAAGAGGTAATAAACGAAATATGTCAACAATAAGTAACATTCAAAGAAATGTTACCAAGAAATTTGGATCGAGAACGATAACGAATAGTAAGGACCTTACAACTTTAAGAACAAATTTTGGACATGGTTGGGAAAAACCCACAATTAAGGACGCAGCGTTTAGGTTTGCAGTTGGTCGTTCCTAAAACAATGATTCATGATATCTTGAAGGAACAACTATTTCATCCTTATCACATTCAGAAAGTTCAGGAATTACTTGCCAACGATTCTGAGAATCGCCCAACTTTCTGCGGATGTATCCAAGTGAAGAGAGCTCAGAATCTCAACTTCAGTAGGAAAATTCTATTTACTGACGAATGAACTCTTACTAGGTCTGGCATCACTAACCTTCACAATGAACACGTGTACAGCGTCGAAAATCCACATGCTTTTACGAGTACACATCATCAGAATCAATTCAAAATTAACGTATGGATTTCAGTAATTGACAATTTCATTATTGGTCCAGTAGTGATTTCAGATCGATTAAACCGAGAGGCATATTTGAATTTTTTGCAAGAAACTTGCCGGATTTGTTGGACGATATTCCAGTATGACTGCAGTGCAGTTCCTCACTTCACTTTAGCGGTTCACGAGTTCTTACACGCACAGTATACGAATCGTTGGATCGGAAGGGGAGCTGATGCTCCTACAAGTTGGACAGCACGATCTCTAGACTTGAAACCGTGTGACTTCTTTCTTTGGAGTGCTTTAAAATCTAGAGTTTACTCTTCTCCAATTGACACCCGAGAAGAGTTTTATATGAGAACTTTAAATGCGGCCAACTTCTTCAAAAACGACCCTGAAGTAATGCCAAGGGTCCAATTCAATTTCTCAAAGAGGATTAACACCTGTATTCAGCAAAATGGTGGAAGTTTTAAACATTTACTATAGTTGAATTAAATTTTGGGTGTAAACTAATTAATCGTTATTCTGAAGCAACTTGTTTTTCCTTATTTAGTTTCCAACTGGCCAACCTGTTTTTATATTTTTAAATAGTCATTTTTCGATTTTTGTACTAATGAACATTGAATTACCTATTTGCTTGATCCGGTTTGGCAACCTAGAAAACATCATATGTTAGCAAAAGGTTGTCAAGCATAATAAAATGACAATCTGCTAGACTACAGAAACAAATCCAAAGCCAACATGGTCAATATGTGATATTTTTGACTTGCTAAGTGGTTGAAGTAATGAAATCATGAAATTGAAAAACTGTTTTTTTGTGATTGAACCGCTCATCATATCAAAATTCCTCAAGAGACAAAACAGTTTGATAATTAGTCTAGCTACTCAATGTCAAAACAGTTTTGCTCAAACGCAGACAGTTGAAAAATTATGGTTGATTAAATACACGTTCGAGTTTTCAGGGACACTTGTAAAACGTCAAGGTCATTGAATGGATGACTTAAAAACGCAAATAACTCACTCGATTACGCATACCCATACCAAATATGGTTTTCACCGATCGAGTCGTTCTCGAATCATTCGAAAAATATGGAAAAAATCTTTGGATTTGGCGATGTCTAGCGGCCAAACGAAGAAACTTTTCATTTAGGTGAGTTGGCCTGAATCGACTCATTTCGAGCTGAAAAATCTGTGGTATAACGTTGTACACGCAATTCACGGACACCCTGTATATATTCATGAAGATTTCAACCAATAGAATTCGATTACGTTGAAAAAACGGGATTTTTATGAAAAGAACGGGATTTCGATAACTCGAAAATTGCACCCCATAAGAAATTTGGTTACATCACTGGATTCCAGGAAAACATTTTTTCATTATTGCACCGTGTTACAGGATGTCGGAGATACGAAATATTGTAATGCAGTCAATTAACTGCATCTATTGTTTAATCAAAAAATAGCAACACCTAGGGGAAAAAGCATCTTCACATATCTATTTATTTAAAACTATATCTGCCTAGTCCTTTGGTCCATTGTTCCATATATTTTCCTCATAAAAAGTGATAATATATGTTCCAGTCATTTCACGAAAATTAGAATATGAAAGAAACGTAGAATTTCAGTTTATAAATTCGTTTCTTTCTGAATATTTCTTCCATAAAATAAACTACCCGATCATCCATGATTATCAGCATTCATCGGCAATCGCATGGAAATTCTTCCATCCCAGTGGACGCTGATTACATTGTAGCAAGGTCCTTTATCTAGCGGAATCCTATAGCTCACTTGAAGATTAATAGAGACAGATAGAGCATCGTAATCGATGTGTCCACTGGAGCATTCAAGAACGGCTGGTCCGTTCATAATTGATAATGTAGGTGATTTTCATCCATATCTGAATTTCAAAGAATTTATCATAGAAAAATTAATTTTGGGAACAAAGGCAGTGGAAAATTATCATAATAGTCACATCAATTCTTTTATGTTGGCGATAATAAGAAATTAAACTATGTATTATAGCATAAAAATATCCGGAAATTAGGATTATAACGCAAACTTTTTAATTTACTTCAATATTTATTGAAACTCCTTCAAAATATGCTTCATTTGAACAGATACACATGTGCTAACGTTTTTTCCAATCATCGAAACATTTTTTATAGGCGCTTTCAGGGATGGCCTTCAACTCCTTCTGCGAATTTTCTTTTATGACGTCTATGGAATCAAATCTGGTTCCTCGGAGCGGCAATTTCAGTCTGGAGAAAAGACAAAGGTCACACGTAGCTAGATCAGGCGAATAAGGCGGCTGCTCGATGGAATTTATCTAGTGTTTTGTCTTGAAATCGGTAATAACCGTGACACGATGAGATGGTGCGTTATCTTCTACGAATTGTTTTGCCACAAATTTGGCCGAATATTTTCACTCCAGAACGGATAAATAGAAGTCCTTATCAGCATCGTCTTGATTTTCGAACGTCTTCAGCGAGGTTTTTTGCGTTTTGACTCGTTTTTTCCCCGTCATTCCGATAATTTTCGGCTCGTTTGTGTACCGTATTCATAGTTCCTTGTCTCGTCACCAGTATGATCAGTCCCATGAACGTGGGATCAGAATTCGCACGATGTCTGCAGCTACTTGCAGCCGGTACTGTTTTTGATGAAAATTCAGCTCTATCGAAACGAGCCCAGCGGTGACGCGTCGCATGCCTAATTGGTCCACCAAAATGAAACGAGTGCTTTCACGACAGATGTTGAGATCACTAGCTAGCTCTCTAACATTGACATGACGAATTTCGAGCACCACTTTCTTGAATTTTTGGACGTTATTGTCGGTTGAAGATGTCGAAGGTCATCCGGAACGAGGCAAATCTTCGACGATCTCTAGACCGTCTTTAAAGGCTTTGTACCACTCCTACGCTTGGGTTTTGATGAAACAGTCTTCATAAGCCTTTTCCTGCATTCAAAGCTATTCAGCATACGGAATTTTGTTCAAAACACAAAGTTTGGGACAAACCTCTTGTTGAATATTTTTTCCATTGTAAATTCGCAGAGTACCACTGAGGTGGACTGCTTTCAATAGTTGTCGTAAACTAACTAGTGGACAGATCGCGCTCATGTATGGCATAGTAATTGAAGACGGTCCTACCAACATACAGGAACTCAAAAATACTCAATTTAATTTAGAATACATACATAGTACATACATACATACATAAACAGGTAGGTACAAAATTAATGAGGGTGCAAAAAAGAGGTAATAAACGAATTATGTTAAAAGCATGCATTATGTGAAGATTTTAAAAATGGACGAATAAGCCATACTGGTCGTTCAAACGATTATCTCTATGGGGAGTTTGTTGGAATTAGGAAATTTCGATGAATTCTATGAAATTGATCATTCGACTTTTAGGTATTCTGGAAATAATCTGATCTATGGTTAGAAAATGATAGCTATATTCGATACAAGGTGAAGCGAAACTAGATTCGTCGGTTCTCTGGTTATTATAATCTGATTGATGCTCTTTATATCTAGTTTTAGATGAAGGACCAGTCTGACCTACATAGACACCTTCACAATCTATACAGGACCAGTTTACAGGTTACTGTATGAGATGATTCTATTCCTGTGTAAATAGTATGATATGGTATTTGTGTTTGTTTCTTTCTGGTTATTCCGTTTATTATACTAGAGGGATAACCATTGTTCTTAGCAATTTCTTCAATAGTTGAGACTTTTCTGGACTTATTTGCTTCAGATAATCATTGAATCAAACCCAGCGTATATATGAGATTTTGGGTGTGTTGAGTCATAAGAGGTGCAAATATTAGTAGAAGTGGGTTTTCGATCTATCCAAAACTTGTTAGTTTCAAGGAGTAAATCTGATTAGCGACTTTTCTTTCATTTTGAATTCAATTTTGGGATGAATTCTATTGTTGTAAGTTAAAAATTGATCTGGTTATTTAGTGGTTCCTATAGAACATGCTAGTGTACCTTCTACATATCTATATCAAAAACGTTATTTTAATTTGAAGGAATTGAATATGATATCTTCAAAATACGCCATGAAAATGTCAGCTTGTAAAGGGCACAAAGGAGATCCAATCGGTAGACCGTGTTCATTGACATATTTTGGCCCTATCAGCAAAAATATTGCAGACGCCATTTCGAAACTGCATGAAAAAAAGTTGCTTTCAAATTTTCAATAGTGAAGATAAAACTGATACATTTGACAATATTGAAGTGGACACGTTATCTTGTATGCATTGTGAAGGAGTTTATACAGGGTACTTCAACGAAAACTAAACAGATGCTATATCTACCAAGATATTCATTTCTGATCAAAACGCAAAACCAGGTCAATTTTTGTTTCAAGGGGAACATCTTTTGGGGTACAAAACTTGCCTGAAATATCAATCCCCTAAGCGGGGATTGCAATCCTTGAACATTTTGAATAGGGAAGGTGGATCGAGTGATGACTCAAAAGAAAGGTGGTATCTTTTTCTATATTGCCTTGATCGAATTTCCATTTTTAATTGAAAACTGTAAAAGATACAGGGTGAGGAACTGAAAGATAGGGAAGACTATTTCCCTGAGACGATTCAAGTTTCAGTGAAGTAAAATGGAACAGATCCATGCTGATCAATCGCAGTCATAATCAAGTATGATCCTCATCTCGAATTAAAACCCCTAAAGCAGAAGTGACCACCCTTGAAAATTTGGAAGGGTCAAGTGATACCTCGAAAGAAATGTATTATCTTTGTCTGCATCCCCGTGAACGAATTTTCATTTTTGATTGAAAACTGTAGAAGATACAGAGTGAGCTACTGAAAAATAGAGGAGACTATCTATTGCCCTGAGCTTTTCAAGTATAAGTGCAAAAAAATGGAACAGTTGAAATTTGAGATGTGAATGGTGTTTCGGAAGATGACAGCCTTTGATCTGAAATGATTCTGTTCGATTATTTTGCACTAATACTTGAATAGCTCAGGGCGTTAGATAGTCTCGTCTATTTTCAGTAGCTCACTCTGTATATTCTACAGTTTACAATCAAAAATAAAAATTCGTTCACGGGGGTGCAGACAAAGATAATACCTTTATTTCGAGGTATCACTCGACCCATCTACCCTCTTCCAAATTTTCAAGGGTGGTCACCCCTGCTCTAGGGGTTGAGATGATGATGAGGATGGTCCTTGATAATGACTGCCATTGATCAGCATGGATCTGTTCCATTTTACTTCACTGAAACTTGAATAGTTTCAGGGAAATAGTCTTCCCTATCTTTCAGTTGCTCACCCTGTATCTTTTACAATTTTCAATTAAAAATGGAAATTCGTTCAAGGAGATGTAGACAAAGATACCACCTTTCTCTTTTGAGTCATGACTCGAGCCATCTTCTCTATTCAAAATGTTCAAGGATTGCAACCTCCGCTTAGGGGGTTGATATTTCAGGCAAGTTTTGTACCTCAAAAGATGTCCTCCTTGAAACAAAAATTGACTCGTTTTTGCGTTTTGATCAGAAATGAATATCTTGGTAGATATAGCCTCTGTTTAGTTTTCGTTGAAGCACCCTGTATAGATTAGACGTCGTTCATTCAAAACTAAATACAAGGAGTATCAATCAGATTACATTACCAGAGGACCGACGAATCTACTTTCGCTTCACATTGTATCGAAAATGACATAATTTTCCATCCATAGATCAATTTCGAATTATTCACATTAGACCTAAAGGACGAAAGTAAGATTTCTTGGAAACCATCGGAATTTGCGAACTCCAACAAATTCCCTATAGAGATAATCTTGTGAACGACCAGAATGGTCCGACTTATATTAAAATTAGTACATTTTTGGTGAACATCATTTCAAAATAGTTGTCCTTAATGGATCTAGAAGGCGTTTACATAAGTTAAACAGGTCGTTCATTCAAAACCAGATGCAAAGAGCATCAATCAAATTACGATAACCAGAGGACCAACGAATCTACTTTTGCCTCATATTATATCGAAAATGGCCATCATTTCCCACGCAAAGATCAATTTCAAATTATTCATAGAATACGAAAGTTAGATTTCTTAGAATCCATCAAAATTTCAAACTCTCAATCTCACAATCAAAGTATTTAATTATCCAGTTCCCTTTTTAATAACTTTGATACAAAGAATCAAAAATACCATTTAGCTGAGGATTATTATATCTTTGACATAATTTTTGAAGCCACAACTGGTTTTATTTATTCGTATAATAGATGAAGTTCATTTATCTGAGTGCAACCATAGACTATTTCAAGAAACATAATAAAATGATAAATAAATCAAAATGAAAGGCAGTTATTCCGAGGAAGTCTAAAAATTTGCTAAACATATAACATTTATTCCATAGTGGAAGTAGAAAGAAGAAATGAAAGCACTCTTCTCTATTCGATCTATGAGATGCTGAAGTGATAGCATAGCTCGTTACAAAGTGAAAAGCTAGTAAAAAGGATATAAGGCTATACAAGGCTACTTCCCTTCTGAATTGTTCGTTGCAGCTTCAGTGAAAGACTGAAAATTCATACTCTTTTGACGTGAACATCTCAGGATATGAAATGGAAGCTGGAAAATTAATGTTTTTCCGACGTTTCGAAAGAAAGCAAAAAGTTATTCACGGAGGATTTCTATCCGAATAAAATTGAAGGAGGGTTTTTCCAATTAAGGTAAAATAAATAAGCATCTCCTTCACAGAATGGGAGAATGGGGAACGATGGGCCATTCACTATTCGTTACAAGATGTTCCCCATTATTTGGCTTTCATTTATTCGATTCAGGGGAGGTTTGTTTGAATAATGCCCCATTTCATAAAAGATATCCATTGTAACTATCTGAGAACGCGTGCTTTGTTTAAATACAATTTGATAAAATGTTCACTGGAGATGTTTTCCTTCTATAATCAGACTGAACGGTGTGTGGGTTGGTTTGTGAAGAATGAAATCGTTTTGGGAAAACAAAATAAGAAAATTAATGAGTTACTCATGTCCCTTTACATCAATCCGACTCTGAAATTATTATTTTAAGATGTGAAAATCATTTTATATAATTTTCGTTCGGTTGAAATGATTGTTTTCTCTTCTCAAGTAAAACAAGAATTCAATAAGCCTAATTACACTCTGACTTAATTACTACTACTACTTAACACGTAGCTATACTATGTATCCATTTTCATGTATCTCTTCAACCTAAAATATCATGATCGAACCAAGGAGAAACATTTTATAATGATTACACTGGTCTACAATGGTTTTGTTGCCCTAGATATGAAAATGATTTTGGGTCTATTTATGCACACAATTCGTGAAACTATCAATGATTTTGTAGGATTTGCTCTGATTTCTTTTTAAATCTTTATTTTCATTTTACATAACAAAAATCGTAAAACAAGAAACAAAATAACAGATATATTTATAATGTCAGTTATGTTTTGAGAAATTCGGATACATCCAAGTAAATAAAGAGGAAAATGTCGAAAATATATTTCATATTTCCATAAAACGCCTTTTATGAGCTTTTCTTCTATAATTTTTCAGGGGACAATCTCTTTTCAAAGACCAGCAGTAATCTGCCATCATGTGACAATCCCATCGACCTTGATACCTTTCTTCCATCACTTTTAGATCTGGATAAAACCGCTCTCCCTGTTCCTCACTATAATTTCCTAAATTATCCGGAAATTTTTCTAGATGATTGCGGAGATAGTGTGACTTAATACTCATATTTGCTCCTAAAGTCTGAAAGTTTGTCAGCATATTTTGCACAATTTCTTCATAATTTGCTGCTTTATGGTTACCTAGGAAATTTTCGACAACCAACACAAAACTTTTCCAAGCTTTACTTTCCGGAACAGTCATAACTTTGATAAAATCTGAGTCTTTCATCAATTGCCGTATTTGAGGACCATCAAATATTCCAACTTTCAATTTTTCCATACTAAGCTCCGGAAATTTTCTGCAAATGTAATTAAAACAATTTCCGTGTTTGTTCAACGCTTTTACAAATTGCTTAATCATACCTAACTTAATATGTAATGGTGGAAGTATGATTTTGTCTCTGCTCACCAGCGGCTCCTTATTACGTTGGCTTTACCGACAGTTAAAGAATTTCTTACAGACCAAACATCTTGTTCCCAATGAAGTTGCTTTGCTCTACTATCCCACATACAAATAAAGCAAGGGTATTTTGTATTTCCACTTTGTTGGCCAAGTAAAAATTAACCATTTTAAATCCACACAGATCGGCTACTGATGCTCAGAGTATTTAATTTTCTCTAAAACTAATTTTACATTTTCATATTCTTCTTTGAGTTTCGTTGAATGGGCAATTGGAATTGATGCAAATTTATTTCCTTTGTGCAATAAGACGCATTTTAAACTTCTTTTGCAACTATCAATAAAAAGACGCCATTCAGTAGATTTGTACTCTTTTAAACACATGTCTATAAGCAGCTTCGCGATATCATTACAATACACTAATTCTTCATTTTCACTAAAAATTGTAATAACTCTTTTTCTCACATTCTGTATGTTGTAATTGTTACTGTTGGTGCCAATAAATTTTTTTTTTTCAATCTTGAGGCTAACAGTTCTGATCCTTGTTTTGATAAATTGAGATCAAGTATTAAATCACCGAGTTCATTTTGAGAAAATAACTTTGGCGTAGATGTTTCACCTTCCCATTCACTTTCACTAGTAGATGGTCCCGATTTCTGTGAATTAGGTAACATCATTGTTTCTGAGGGCATGCGAATTACTTTTGAAATGTATATGGGCCGAGGGAGATTTTCACTGTGTAGAACCGGACATTTCGTAGACTGTAAGTCTGGGTATCTCCACGTTTGATTTCGATTAAAACCTTTAACATCTACTACGCAAAAGTAACAATCATCTAAATGATTCGTAGGCTCCATCCAGATCATAGGAATACCAAAGTCTAATCCAGAACGTTCACCTTTTTTCCACAACCATAAAGACTCAACACAGGACTTACAAACTTTATTAGGAACCCATGGTTTACCTAATTTGTCCATTTTGAAACCAAAATATTCAACATAAGTCTCCTTGACAAAGTCTGTGATATTCCTTTTTGGTTTTTTGGTAGATAAACACCGCAAATATAACAAAATAAATCACTACAATATTTACACTTTCTTCGTGACGAACTCATATTTTAGACTAGAAGACAAATATATAAGAATGGACATTCAGTAATTGAAACAAAATATTAATCCATGACACTTTATCCAGATTGACGTGTATATGTACTTCAATATTGTCAAATAACTGAGATCTCAGCTGTTCTGTGGAGCAAGGGGTCTGAGAGTGGGGATCAGGTGATGTTTGTATGCGCGAAAAAGTTGCGCAGAAGCTTAATCATGACTGGAAAATTAAATTTCATTTCTAACAAGCTTATAATTGTTCAAAATTTAAGAAATGCAAAAATCATGAAAATACGAGCACATTGAGAACTTTCATGAATATATTCGTAATCTGGGCACTTGAAAACATACAAATTTGCGATGATATCCAGGGCAACAATAAAAAAAATTTTTTTTGTAGAGCTGTGTTATACACTGCGTCAAGAAATTAACGCACAAAATTAAATATTCGAATCATCACCGACAGCCAAGCTGCCTGCACTGAAGGCATTGGCATCTGTGACCTGGACGTCAGTTATGGTGCAGGAGTATCGCTCCAGCCTGGCTAAACTGGGGGAAAGGAACGGGCTTCGTCTGATGTGGGTATCCGAATACTCGGACATTGATGGCTATGTCACAGATACTCTCGACCTGCCATCAATAGACCTTCCACTGTAAAAGCCAAGGCTTGACTTGAATTCTCCTGGTTGGACCTGCGAGTTATAATTGCCATATTAACGGGGCACTGTTGTCACCTAAATGAGTAGGGATTGATTGACGATCCTTCATTTAGACTTTGTGTGGAAGATAAAGAATCAATGGAACAAGTTATATGCGAGTGCCCAGCTGGGAACAGAGTCGAGTAGCAGGAGCTTGGATCTTACAAACTGAATGCGAATAAGCTTCTTAACCTCTCCCTCATAAAACTCAACTCCTTCGCAAGACGGATGAAGCTATGGTGTGAAATTTAGGACAAAGAGTGCCACAATAGACCACGAGGTGGCAGTGGCTATCTGTCTGTCTAAGATCACACACATGAATAAAAAGAAGATCAAATAATACATATCGTTTTCACGCAAAAATAAATAATGAAGAATAATAATAATATATTTTAGGTGACATAATTCGAGAGTTCTCCCCCAATTCTCGAATGTTTATAGAGGTACAGTTTTCATTTTGAAAGAAAGAATATCTTATTGAACCATGAATTGCTAGGAAAATTTATTCTATGTTCTAATAGTTGAAGGAGAAAGGAACTTTTGATGCACACATATTTGTTTCAACAATAGTTATGTTAAAAATGATGAACCCAGCTTTATTTTTATTCAACCTATCAGTATTTATTGAAGGAGTTTTTTATCTATTTGGTTTCGAGCGCCTTGTTTTCGGGACGTGCGCAGCTCGACATAGCCGTGCGCAAATTTTTAGATCACGTTACTTTGACACGTCCGCCATACTGTTTGAGAGGCAAACAACCTAATATTCAACTCAATACTTTGAAATTGTTATTATAAATGTAATTTTAGATGTTTTTTGGCTTCAGTTCGAGTTACGATTTACGTTGTCATAAAGTACATATTATTCTTTCATCATAGGACGTTTAATATATTATAAGACGAGAAAATAAGAATCGCCAAGAAATTAACGTTAAAAATAAAAAATTTGAATCTATTCAGATGAAGTTTAGATATCATAAATCAAGAATACAACGGTAGAGACGTATTACTCGATCACAGTTCTTGTAATGAATGAAAAAATGAAAAACTAAAAAGGACAAGGCGGCTTTCACCAAAGGACCGACCGTCTAAAAAGTGGCATTTAACAATAAATTATGCATTGAGTAATCTAAAAATTTTGTTTGTTTACATTCTTGAAAACACCGACTGCTGCAAAGGCAGTTTACGTCAAAGGAAAAGCCGAATGGCGAAATGGCGTGGTAGTAATAAGGTCTATTTTACTTTTATATTAGTCCATTTGACGCCGCATTAACAAAGGATACCAAAATCCTATATATTCATACATATGTATATACAACAACAACTTTCGTATGCAACCTAACAAGAACAAAGTCCAATTTCAATGAAGGAATAACTAATAAACTCCTTGAACAGGCAAGCGAGACTAGACAGTTCTGGTCTATTGCGAAGACTGTCAGTGTCAATTTCTGCAAATCTGCGTTTCCGCCTCTTGTTAGAAGACGGAAATATAGCATCATCTCTAAAGAAGAATGCCGAACTCTTTGCTCTGTTGTTCTCAAAGAATTCCGTACTAGATTTATCTAACGCAACATTTCACCTACAAATTCTTCCATGGCAAGAAGGCAGTTGGTATAGACAAAATACCGCCAATCGTCCTGAAAAAGTGTGCTCCCGAACTGGCACCCATTCTTAACCGTCTGTTTCAGATCTTTTATAAAAGCCAGACTTCTTCGAGCTGCTGGAAAATAGCGAGAATTCAATCGATCCCAAAGAAAGGAAAGAAGTCTTTACCCCAAAACTACCGCCCTGTTGCACTTCTTCCCATTATGTCGAAAGTGACGGGGAGAGTCATAAACGATGAACTCTTCAAATCTTGAGTTGCAGGGAATTGTTAACGACCTTCAGCAGGAAAAGATCGACAGGAGATCTGCTCGCCTACGTCACTCATGTTTGTACATCAACGATGGAAAAGCATGGGGAATCTAGAGCAATAGCCCTCGACATCTATAAAGCCTTTGATAGGGTTTGGCATGCAGCCTTTTTGAATTAACTTGCTGCATATGGGCTTCCCGAAAAATTGCGGGGTTGGATAAGTAGCTTTCTTTCAAATAGATCAATACAAGTTGTGGTCGACGGTATAACATCTGATTGTTTTCAGTTGCAAGCAGGAGTACCTCAGGGATTCATTCTTCCGCCAACCTTGTTCTGTTAGAGATAAACGATCTTCTGTCATCTGCATAGAACAAGATCTTCGGTTTTGCAGACGATTGTATCTTGGTTTCGTTTTTTACTAGTCTGCGGCGGATTACAACTGTGGAATCTCAGCGTCAGAGATATCTACAAATTAATAACTCAAACTCTGATTAACAAAGGATATCTGATTGGGGTCAGTTGAACCTGGTGAGCTTCAACACGAGCAAGACGCAAGTAATTACGTTTTCTAGAAAAGTCATCGCTGGAGAACCTCCTCTAACGATGCAAGGTCAACAAATTGCATCCAAGGATACGATGTGCCTTCTCGGAATAACGGTCAACCCAATAGCTAAAGCTGCATCAGCTAAACTTGGTTTCTTTCCAGAGCCAAGCGATACTTCACGCCATCTCATCTGTTGCTTCTATAGCAGGCGCAGATTTGACCTGATTTGGAATATTGTTCTCATGTATGGGGATCTGCGGCCAAACATTCGTTGCAGATGTTGGATAGTGTGCAAAAATGGGTTGTGCGTCTCGTCGACCACCCGGAGATCACGCATGATCTTCAACCGCTGGCTCTCAGAAGACAAGTTGCTGCCATTTCTCTGTTTTACAGATACTTCCCAAAATATGCTCCAAGGAGTTGAAAGACCTTGTTCCGGGAAAACTCATGTTTTGCCGCAACACAGGGCTGGCAAGGAGTTCTCATCATATGGAGGTACATTTAGCGACTCCCCGAACCTTTCTCTATAAGAATTATTTTATTTACAGTGCTGTTGAGCTGTGGAACTCCCTTCCGACCATTATCTTCTCAACATCCTACAATTTGGCCCTCTTCAATTCCTGGAAAGCGCTCAAAAAGTAAACCTTTAGCGAGGAATATAGAAATTGGGACGCATTTTCTTCTGTGAGAATGAGGAGCTTTCACTGTATAAGGCATATCTTAGTTATGTATGTATAACTCTCTTATCTAATGAATTCATAGCCAGAGTGCGATGAAACGCGTCATAAGATTGTGAATTTAGTGAAAATTTTAACATACCAATTTTATCTAATTTTCATGTTTGAAGTTTGACTGAATTGTTATGTATACTCAACAATACTGCTCTTAAATGAAGCTTCCTATGGGTGATGAATCTAGGCAAAAGAGAGTTCATCTATTTTGATGTTATTAATGTAAAACTTAATCTCGAATGAGATAAAAAACACAAGGTTTAACTTTAATCTACACTTTATTTGAAAAAATTCGACGACGTTTCGCTGACACAGCAGCTTTATCAAGAATGAAAAACAGAATGAAGAGTATGGTATTATAAACAAATCGTAGAACAAGTTGGATGAATAACAGGAAAATCCACACCGAGCCATTGTACAGTTAGTATGAAAGGTAATAAAACTAATTAAACAAGTTAAGTAGGGTGAGTAATTCACATCTACCTGTTCATTCAAAAGCTTGTCCGAATGTTTGTATCTATTTATTTCTAATGCTTCTAGGAGATCTAATTTTGAACTTTTGATTTTATATGTAATATGTCAAAGTTTTTATTGAATGAATGGTTTTCTTTTATTAGGTGGTTTGAATAATTTGAATCAGATTTATTTTTATCGAAGCTACGTTTATGTTCAGATGTTCTTATGCCAAAACTCCTATAGGTCCTACCGATATAAATTTTATCACAAGAACCGCAATTGAGTTTATAGATTCCTGATTTACTTATTTTTCTTTCAACAACATCTATTACAGTAGTGAAAATGGTTTGATCATGGGAAATCCTTTGAGTCCACTTTTAGCAGAGATTTTAATGAATAATATTGAATAGAAAATTCATACACATCCACTCATTTCCAAATTTCTTTATTGGTATAGATATATTGACGACATCTTAGTATGTTTCATTGGAACTACTCGTCAATTAGACTCATTTCTTAATTTCATTAATTGCATCCATTGGAACATTAAATTCACGATAGAAATCGAACAGAACGATTCCATTAATTTTTAGACTTAAAATCACTAAACAAAATAATCATGTTTTTTCGGTCTTTCGTAAACCAACACATACTGATACAATTGTACATAACTACTCATTACATCCAATTCAACACAAAGTTGCAGCTTTAAACAGCATGGTACATCGGTTACTCAATTTACCTTCATCAGTAGAAGATTATAATAAAGAGTTAAACATCACCAAACAGATAGCCATTAATAATTCATATAATCCGGATATGATCGATCTAATCATTCGTAAAAACTGTATCAGAAAGCAATAAATGAAGTATATCCTATTCATAAAGTCTATAAAATATTCAACAGTTTAACATTCTGCGGTTCTGCAAGTACAAATATTAAATCCTTTCTCGTCAAACAAAATCTTATTATAACTTTCAAAACTTCTAATAACTTAGGTAAACATATTAAAAATAATAAATCTCGTGTTGAAAAATCAAGTAAATCAGGAATCTATAAACTCAATTGCGGTTCTTGTGATAAAACTTATATCAGTAGGACCAATAGGAGTTTTGGCATAAGGACATCTGAACATAAACGTAGCTTCGATAAAAATAAATCTGATTCAAATTATTCAAACCACCTAATAAAAGAAAACCATTCATTCAATAAAAACTTTGACATATTACATATAAAATCAAAAGTTCAAAATTAGATCTCCTAGAAGCATTAGAAATAAATAGATACAAACATTCGGACAAGCTTTTGAATGAGCAGGTAGATGTGAATTATTCACCCCTACTTAACTAGTTTAATTAGTTTTTATTACCTTTCATACTAACTGTACAATGGCTCGGTGTGGATTTTCCTGTTATTCATCCAACTTGTTCTACGATTTGTTTATAATACCATACTCTTCATTCTGTTTGTCATTCTTGATAAAGCTGCTGTGTCAGCGAAACGTCGTCGAAATTTTTTTCAAATAAAGTGTAGATTAAAGTTAAACCTTGTGTTTTTTATCTCATTTATATCATGGATCTACATCAAGTAACGGCCTCCACAATTCAAATCTTAATCTCGAACATCAACATCGAGATTTAAAAAATGATTGTCAATCATAGACTCCGATTGCAAGTGAACATGGTGACCAGAACGAGAACCCCATCTCGTTGGGGGAAATGGACAAAATTTTGGAAAGGGTTAGACACTCCAGGCTTTTCGGACCACTTAAGAGGGGTGTAGTGATATCGCTGAACAGTAATAATACATTTATATAGAGATCAATCGATAAAGTGTCCCTTCGCGAAGGGAGCAGATTGTCAAGCGGGATCGCCCACCTCCAACCCATCCCATTTGTTCAGCATTCAAAGGAGCAATTTTCCCTAATTGAGTATAATTACTAGAGGATATCAAGCGAACTGTTGAAATTCGATTCTGCAGTTATAATAAGAGCATAGAAATGATGAAAGGGCGAAACGATGAAATAGCGACGTCGGGATGAGCTGAAAAGCAATATTCGTTTCAATACAAAAATTTATCATTCAACCTCGAAATTGGATGGAAATTCACGATTGAAATGAGTATTTGAATCCATCGAAGCGGGCGTTCATGCAGTATTATTATACGGAAGAAGGATGTAGATATGTGATTTCTATTTAAGACATTTGGTTATATAGAATTCTAATTAATTCATAGAGCATTTCATGTGAAGCGGACAACGAAAAGAAAGGTGAGGTTCTGAAATTCCTTCCTATCATAGAATAATTCTACTCCTATTGAATTTGAATGTGTTCAGGTGTACCAAATTCGATGTTCTGTTTTTTTCAAATTCGAGCTATAGGTTATTTCGGTATCAATAGAGAGGATTATGTTTTTCTTTCCAAGTATATATCACATGGTATATCAATTCGTTCAACTGATGCCTTTTACAAAAACATCCATGTCTATCCACTCGGAACATAGATATTCACAATTCTATGGTAGAATATAATAAACACCTCAAAAAAGTCTAGGGAACACTTACCAATATCTTTAAAATATGAATTTGATGATTCGAATTTATAGAAATCTTTCGGTTTTTGTTAGGATGTATTGTATATAATGTATTCTCAAGACAACAAAATAATATTTGACTTCTCCAAAGCACCTATTATAAAAAAAATGAAATTTGAAAATGACGAAATTTGGTAAAACACAAAAAAAATCCTGAACTAATATTTTCGAAACGATATGGAAGCACTTATATTTTTCAGTACCCAGAAGGTCCAGCTCTGTTATTAATGACACTTTGGCATCGTCGCGGCATGCTCAATATTAAATTGTCTATTACATTTTGGCCTAAGTCATTCCAAGCCCCTGAACTGCTAATCGAAGCTCCTGTTCATGATGGAAGATGTTTTGACACAGGAGATTTCTTTTTAGGGTGTCTCACACATGCTCGATGGGATTCAGATCTGGGGAGCAGGGTGGCCACGGTAGAAGATCGATATCATTCTCTTCAAGAACGTTCAAGACAACTCTTGCACGATGAGGAGGGGCATTATCTTGTTGGAAGAGAGGATTTTGACCCATTGTTTGGAGATACGGTACCACTACAGGTAAAATCTCATTCGCGTAAGAATTTCTCGTGAGGTTGTTCTGTATGAAAACGAGGTCAGTTCTTCCACCAAGGCGTATACCTCCCCAAAACATCACTGATCCGCCTCCCTGTCTAACAACTTCTCGAGCATGCTGGAGACGGTTTTGCTTTCCAGGTTTCCACCATATTCGAATTCTTCCCGAATCGGGATAATAACTAAATCTAGATTCATCACTGAAGAGAACTGTGGCCCACCTCTCTTGATTCCAGTTTACGTGTTCTTGGCACCAAGCTAAACGAGCAGCGCGATTTTCATGGGTCAGTTGTGGAACTCTTAAAGGACATCTGGAGTGGAGTTGACCTTCGTGCAGTCGATTTCTCACAGTTTGGTCGGAAATTTGTATATTATGAACTCGTGATAGCTTTTGAGCTAATTGAGATGCTGTGGTAGTACGATCTCTTCTGGCTTGTGAAACCAAAAATCTGTCTTGGGCGACTGTAGTAATCCTGGAACGACCTGTATGGCGTTCTTCTACGCTACCTGTTTCATTGAAACGCGACCATAAACGATTTATGACACTTGGGCTACTTCCCAGAACTCTTCTCTAGTCAAATGTCGTCTTTCCATGGTCGAATCACAAAACTTGAATCTTTTATTTGTGCTTACAACAGAAACAAAGTGTCAACTAACTGATTTCAAACACTGAATACATGAAATGATTATGAAACAGCGTCGCATCTGCTGCATTTTTAGTTTTTTATAAAAAAAAACTGAAATCTGTTGCGGCACTCTACATAATTTGGTGAGAAATTGATGCAGGTGTTCATTTCTTAAAAAAAATCATCCATATTGATCGTTCTGGATACGATATATCGATATTCAGAAGTGTTCCCTAGACTTTTTTGAGGTGTTTAGAATAGAATATGTTTACTCATGCTTGTATACAATTTTTGTACTTGCACATGTCAGAAAGAAAATTAAAGGTAGACTGTATTACACTATAAATTATACATCCTCTTACCTTTTCTACACTCGAAAATAGATAAAGGTATATCAAGAAGAAATTCATAACAATTGAATTATACAACAGGATTTACAGGAAAATTGAAATTATGAACTGACCAGTTTTTGATCAGGGATTCCTGTTTGTCATGAAATATATTTTCAGTCAAAAACACTCAAACAATACTCGAATTTTGAAGGTGATAAACGTCTAACATTTGGAGGTAACAAATTGAAAAACTTCAGAGACAAGAATCCAGGACCATTCTGCGACCTACTCAGCCTATGGTAAGGTATATAGATATCATCTCTGAGAGGGTTGAAATGATTGAACTATTTTTCAGTTTTGATAGTTGCGAGAACAGAACAGCCAATCTTCAAACAACGCCACGAAGGTGCTGAAGTGACTTCGAATGATTTACTAGAATTAGTTGTCAAATTTCGTGAAACTGGATGGGTGCAAAATGAGAAGTGCGTAATTGAGCGGCCAGTAAGAAATGAAGCTGTGGAAGTGGCGGTGCAACCCTGATCCTACCCTAAGCTTGTGGAAATTGGCAGATGTAAGTGGTGTAAACCAAACGAGTATTTTCCGCATTCTGAAGGGGCATAAGTTTCATCCATATAAAATCGAATTAGTTCAAGAACTGAACGAAGATGATTTCGATCGAAGACTTCAATTCTGCGAGACCATAAGTGAGAGAGTCATGAACAATCCTCAGTATTTATTTCACTTGTGTTTTTCACACCAATGTACATTTTTTCTGAATGGAACCGTAAACGAATTGTCGTTATTCGGCAGATTCTAAGCCGCAAAGATTCCACGAAATTCACACTCAGCAACCTCAAAAATTAAATGTTAGGGTTGGTATTTATGGCGATCACCTCATTGGACCGTTTTTCATTCCTGGAAATCTTACCGGAGAGTTGTATCATCTAATATTGGAAGAGTTTATCGACCCAGCAATAACGGAGATCATTGAGAATGACCCGCGCTATTCGGAGAACGAGGTTGTATTTCAGCAGGATGGATGATCATTTTCCTGGTCGTTGGATTGGAAGGAGAGGCCCAACGGAATGGCCTCCACGATCTCCAGATCTCAGTCCATTAGACTTCTTCATATGGGGCCACCTCAGAAATATAATCTATAAAACTGAACCTGCTGATTTGAACGACCTGAGACAGCGAATCGTTAATGAGTGTAACCAAATCACACCTGAAATTTTACAGAATGTCCGTGAACGTTTCACCCAAAATTCGTTTAAGTGCATGCAGGTTGGTGGTCAAAAATTCGAACATTTACGTTGAGTTTTAGTTACTTCAGTTCCGTTCATTTTATCGGGTAATAAAGTACAACTTAATTTTCTCCTTTCGTTTATTCCCCTCTTTATTTTCAGCCATTGTATTAGTTTTTTTATCTATTACATTTGAAACCGGATGTCTCAAACGAGCAACTGTCATTCGAAAGGTGTTTTTCAGTGAAAAATCAACCCCTGTTTGAAACTGGTCTAAGATAGATGGTATACCATGCATTGCATCTTCAGTCACTTTTCCGTTTTGCATGCTCTAACTCCTATGGAACTCAATGAGAATAGAATTATTGCGAGCAGTCATGAAGGCAATTGAAATTCGAGATGAGGAGTGATTATGGAAGATGACAGCTTTTGATCTAAAATGAATCTATCTCAGTTCTTCGCACTAATACTCCAATAGTCTTGGGGCGATAGTCTTCTCTATTTTTCAGTGGCTCACTCTGTATCTTCTAGTTTTCAATCATAAATGAAAATTCTTTCACGGAAATGAAGACAAAGGTGATACCTTTCTTTCGAGTTATCACTAGACCCATCTCCCTCTTCCAAATTTTCAAGGGTGGTCACCTCTGCTCCAGGGGTTGAAAATCGAGATTCGAATGGTACTTGATGATGACTGCCATTGATCAGCATGGATCTGTTCCATTTAACCTCACTGAAACTTGAATATTCTCAGGGAAATAGTCTTCCCTATCTTTCAGTTGCTCACCCTGTATCTTTTACAGTTTTCAATTAAAAATGGAAATTCGTTCAAGGCAATGTAGACAAAGATACAACCTTTCTTTTGAGTCATCACTCGACCCATCTTCCCTATTCAAAAGGTTCAAGGATTGCAAGTATTGTACCCCGAATAATGACCTTGAAACAAAAATTGACCTGTTTTTGCGTTTTGATCAGAAATGAATATTTTGGTAGATATAGCCTCTGTTTAGTTTTCGTTGAAGCACCCTGTATGTGGCATGTTCACGGGTCGGAAGACCATCTGCGTTGTTTGATTTTGCGCCTGATAATAAAACAAAAAATGTCGTGTATCACAAGGTACTTAAGTGAAGAGCAACCTATGTACTAAAATACAGAAATAATAATGAATGATTAATGTAGGTACTTAATTTTTTGTTGTATTTTTTAATAAAAAAATTAATAAATTCGAAAATCTGCTCATTTATTGTCTTTAAGGCGGAACAGAGTTCGTCGGGTCAGCTAGTTATTATATAAATTATCATTGAAAATTCTACAGTCACTTTCAAGTTGAATGGAACTACGTGCTGAAATTTTCTTCTACAACGTTTTGATTTTGTTGAATGGTTTTTCTTAGTAACATTTTAATAATTGAATGAATGAGTGAAATAGTTGAAGCATGTTCTGCGCTCTCATTTCAATTTGAAACGTCGATTACATTATGCAATTGAAGCAATTCTAGAAACTCGTGCCCGAAAGAAGCTGTGTTGGTATTTACACATATCTCTTTCTCGAGGTGAAAGAAGGGTTATTCAGATTATATTTCTCTACTTTCAAAAAATATCTTGCCAGCAACAACGAACCCCGTAATTATTATTCAAACATAAAATCATTTTCCACCACTAGTTATTACTACACCACAAGATCTACCATAAATTAAAGCCAAATTATACCTTTTGAATACGTCGTTTAAAACATCTTAATAAAAATCTCCGATAAACAGGTTGCTTCAACGTTCGTTTGGTGTAAATATCAATTTATCATTGGACTGCCAGTAGATAGGGAGTTCTGGTTGTGCGAACCTTTCCACATGTGGGTGATTAAATATAGGAATTATTCTTTGGTTTGGTTGGAGATGAATTTATTTGCAATCACATTACGTTAACCATTCATTTTTCGAATGTAATCTGGCAAGAAACAAATCTGATACAGACCTGTATATGTGCGGAATTATTGAGAAGTAGTTATTAGTTAATATGCCCTAGGATATTTGTGAGTTATCATGCATTTTCTATTTTCAATAAACTACCACGATGACATATGATTTGTAGTTTATGCGGTGTTTCTTCAGTACTGTCTGATAAACTTCGGAAAAATAATAAATGTATGTGTTACGGAGATTATGGTGTGAAACTCAGCAAACTTTTTAACTCTTAGTAGGTACACGAAATTGAGGAAATCATGAGATTGTTATAGGAGCAGAACGAACTTCATTATTTTCTATAAATTATTATTATTATCATCATTCAACACTGAAATAGTTGAGATGAGTATCTGTCTATAAACCCATATTACGTATACATATAAATCTATATTATTCGAAAAAGTGTCCATCTACAGCAGCACAATAACATTCAAAATAAGAAAATATATCAAGTTCATGAAGAAAGAAAACGGATGAAGATAAATTCCAAAAACAACAGTACCAGGACAGCCGCACATAAATGTATAACTGAAGTCAAGAAATTAAAAACGAGTGACATAGACGGTGCAAGAACAGTATTTGAGGGCAAACGGTTCTACCTGTCAAAACCTCGATTTATCAAAGAGCGATGTCTAGTCCAAATTAGGCGTAAATATGGATTTGAAATCATCGAGATCTCCGCACAGAGTTCGATACGTATGAACTACCCGAGCCTAGTCACCCGGAGCTGGACCACTCCAATAGGTTTCCGCCTCTAGAAAGGCTAGCTTATCATACTCTAGCTTCAAACTCCAGCTAAGGTCTGACATAAGTGTTCGAGCTACAGATACGCGAACACTTTCCCTGAAGGCTTGTGAAAACCCCTAGTCAGAATAAACAATTCAGCGTTTGCTTCCTACACACAGCGAATATGGGGGGAGACCCTCCATATATATTTCGAAAGAAACAAATAAAAGAAAATAAGATACTCTTTCCGCATGCAGTAAGAAGATTGAAAATTGTTTTCTCACGGGGTAGGTGTTTTTCCCGACCTCAGTAACTTTTATTATCTCCTGTTGCCCCGACACAAGTCTGAATCCTCTTTTCCTACTTTGGATTAGGTTATCGACCTCCTCTGGGGTGATATTCTGCCACTCTCCTGTGGCGGCATGGATAAGCTGTTTTGGGGTTCTTGGATTATCCTGGCGCGATCTAATTTTCCTTTTGAGATATCCCATAATTGTTCAATAGGATTTAGGTTTGTAGAGCAAGCTGGCCAGTCCAAAATACCGATGCCCTCTGTTTTAAGATAATTTCGTGCGAGGTTGCTGGTATGCGGAAGAGCATTATCTTGCATAAAAATGAAATTCTCACCATGAGCACCTCACCAGAGTCCTACTATGGGCTCCAGCACTAGGTCCACGTAATTTTTATCCACTCACAGGAAACGAAATCAAGTCTGTTTTGCCTCCCAGAATAATGCTACCTCAAAACATCACACTGCCCTCTTGGTATTTCGGAATTTGTCTTGCTGCTTGGAGTCTATCTTGTCTTCCACGACTCCTTAAAACCCGAATCCGGCGGTCATCTGATCGAACACCAATTCTCTCCGAAAAAGAACTTTCCCCAATTCTCAATATTCCAATTTGATGCTCTATACACCCATTAAGTCTGTTAATTTTGTGTTGTCTGGTTAGCTCTAGAACACTGAAGGGCCTTCTGCTGTACAAAACCCTCGAACGAAGTCTTTGACATATCATTTCGACTGATACACTGTTGCTTCCATAAATAGTCTTTGGAGTATGGGATGTGACGCACTAGGGTCTCATCTTGCAATTTGGCACAAAATGCGGCCTTGTTCTTCAGAACTGATCTTCTTACGACTTCTTCTAGACATATTTTGCAGAGATTGTAGCTCCACTTATCGGGCGTGGGTTTTTGAAATCACTCCCTGTGGTACCCCTATTGTGGGCGCTGTATCCCTCTGTGCTAGCCCGTCTTCAACGAGAGCAATTATTTGTCTCCTCTGCACATTGGACAATCCAATATGAGGAATTTTCAATTATGATTATAGGCTTTGTCAAATTTCAAAATTCATAGTTTTAAATCTCAGTGACGACTGAGTACAATATCCTGAACAAGTAATCTAATCATACTTTCCAGTGTTTTACAACGAAAAACTTCATTCTTCACAAAAAGTCAGAGGTCCATGGTTAGAAATAATCAATAATGTGATATACCGAGTGAATCCATATAAATTTGGTTGTGTGTATTTTTGCACTAAGGTAGGTAAAGTTTTTCTGTCCTATTGATTTTTCTATTTTAGTTTTAATTGTAATCGATAATTTATGCCTAGTGTTATAAACGTGATTATGAAAATTTAAAATGTTTCTATTCTTGAACCCATGTTTGAATGATAATTCGGTTCTTTCCGAGAATAATTATCGAAATTCACTTCTGAATTGAATGCAATCAATTCTACTGGAAGTCTGCTACACCTCCCCACCCAATGATTCCATAAGAAAAGAGAGATTGGGTGACAGAATGATAAATTAATTTGTGTGACGATATTTTCACAAAATTTTCAATTCTTTAAACATTAGTATCAAGTTCCTCAGTTTCTGAAGGATTGTTGATTTTCAAGTCCCATCTTAAGTGTCGATCCGAATTGACACCCAAATAAGTTGCCCTTTCTTCCTCATTAATCTTTTCATCATCTCCCAAAACTAGAGATCCCATATTTGGTAGTCTACATTTGAGTGACGTAAATGGGAAACAGGTGGTTTTCTTCCAATTTATAGAGAGGAGGTGTGTGACAATTCAGTAAGGGCAGCATTGACCCTCTAAAACCAGTTACTTCAAGTTTGTCTATTAAGATTTTAGAAGTCACCGTATTGAATGTTTTCCCAAAATCAAGAAAAATAGCCAAGACGGGTGCTTTTATCTACGAAATTATATATATATATATATATATATATATATATATATATATATATATATATATATATATATATATATATATATATATATATATATATAGGGTTTTACCCCGACGAGTTGCCCATAATATCTCTTCATGAAATCAAATTGATTTCATGAAAAATATAAATCCATCACCCGGTAATTAATACCATTGCCAGGAAATGATTATAATCAAAACATATCCTGGAATAATTATATATTAGGATAACGTTAAATGTTATGAGAATATATCAATCTACCAGAATATATACATACTATAGCATCATCAGACAATGATATCAATGTACCAACGAGTAGTGTCAGAGGCTTTCTCCTCGGAAAAATCCAGTGTACGGACCTTAGTCAAGTAACACTGAATGTTACTCATTAATAGTTTCCTTTGTGTGAAGTGATGAACGATCGAATAGAATACTGCTCTGAATATAAATATGACAAAATTGTCAGTTAATTATATTACATTTATATAAACAAATAAATGAAATATGAAATGAGATTCTGAGCAGTATAAACTAAAGAGAAAACCTATGACCCTACCTCATTATTTTTTCGGAAAGAAACCTACGAAGAATACTACAAGATTTGATGACTGTTATCTTTTGTAACTGTTCAAACAAATTTCTCTTCAGACCCAAAATCTCAATACTTTTGTGAAGATTTCTAGGAATAACACCTGTTGTGGAAATAATAATCGGTAGAATAAATATTCTCTTCATTTTCCACATTTTTAAATCTCGTCGCCAAGCATCATATATTTAGAAATTTTTTCATTGTATTTATTTTGTATATTATGTGTGTCGGGTATAGCAATACCAATTATATATGTTATTTGATTCTGTTTATCATTAAGAATGATATCTGGTCTATTGTGTTTTACAGCTCTGTTGCAAAGATTTGTTTTATCAAAATAAAGTTTATATTTGTCATTTTCACAACTAATCTCAGGTTCATATTTGTGAAATTTTTTTCTTTTGGGAATTAGGTCATGTTTAATTCCTAGATTAAAATGAATAATATTAGCGACGGCATTATGTCTTTCTAAATAATCTGTTGAAGCAAGGACTGAGCAAGATGATAATATATGAAAAACTGTTTCTGAAGAACAGAAACATCTACGGCAAGAATCATCTATATTTTGTTTGATGATGTGTTTTCTATAATTCCTCGTGAAAACAACCTGATTCTGGATCGCAATTGCCAAGCCTTCTGTTTCAGCAAACAATTCTCCAGATACTAACCATTTATTCGATGCGATTTCATCAATATAATCATTTTTCAATTCTTCAGGGTGCTTTCCGTGTAATTCCTTCTGCATCCAACTTTCTCTTTTAGAATTATCATCAAATATATCAAAATCTAACCGAGTGAAAAAACTAAAAAACCTGAGGAAAAAACTCGTTTCCCTGACGCTATTGCACTAGCAATAGCTTGTCTGTTTATGTTGTGTTAGTGTGTACATACAGAGTAACAAAGATTTTTCTGCTCAGCCGCTTCATTCTCTCTTGCATTCCATGATTTTAAAACGAAGACAAGGGTGAAAGGAAAGGGTTTTGGGATAGGAATCTGTAACAATAGAAAAAGAAAACGAGCAGAAAAATATTTCAACAATCATACCTTTTTTATGTCTGAACAAAGCTAAGAAAAGATTTTACAAAGCAAGTCATAAAACGGACTAAGGAGATAATCAAAATGTACATAACCTGCGATATTTCCTCTTACACGGAGATGTTCTTTCATTGGAGTGTGAGTCTCCTGGAATATAATCACTTCAATATTCAAACTCAAATTCCCTCTCTCTTTGACCAAGGGAGCCCCGATGGCCAGGTTCAGTTTTCCAAGTAATGCCAATTATGATCTATAGATGTTTTAGAGTCATTATGGACCCAATGATTTGGAATGACATCGCCCATATATTATTTATTCCTGAACTTTTAATTTAAAGAAAAATTTTGAAAAAATTTTGACAGTCGTTCGAAAAATATGACGAATGTCATATAGGTGAGAATTAAGAAGTGTGATGGCATCTGAGGTAGATTTTCCTTCCAACCCGATATAACATCGAATATCTTGAGAAAGGAGATCATTTTGTTTTTTTGGGTCTACTCTTGAATATAAGGAAAACAACAGATATTTTGAGGCAATAAGGAGATACTGGTTCTGAGAAGCATTGTATTATAAATAGTATGGTCAAACTTTTTGTTTGACCCACTAGCATGGCGAACTAAACACTTCTTCACACATTTGGAGACGAAGGCTTTTTGAAGTTGGACACAGGATGACGAGGAGTCACAATAAAGCTTCGCGCCGTCAGCCTATGAGGTAAAACTTGAATCAATGTTCTTCAGAAGATCAGAGGTATGTTTAAGAAAGAGAATGGGACCCAATACCTACCCCTGTTGAACCCCATCCATCACCGACCTCTCCCGCGATATCACACCAGTAACCCGAACAAAATACTCTCTCTGCGAAAGAAAGCTATCAATAGACTTCAACAGATTGGTGATCTGTCGAAACTGGACGTGTATTAATAGATAAATGTGTAAAATTGACAAAATTGTTTCATTCTCTTTAATATCTCGAAATGGATTCGAAAAATCAAATATGTCATCAATTTAATTAACGAAATCAACGTGTTTCAGGAAATTTACAGAAAAATCAAACCAGCCGAGTTATTCAGGGCGGTTTTCATGCGTATTTCTTCAAGCTGTGAAATGGCCTTTATACCAAAATTAGCGAAACTTCGTGAAACTCATTGAAATCATAAAAGCCCACCTGAAAAATCGATCTTTCTCTATCCGTTTTATTTTTTGCGAATGCTGACTCGAAGGACCGTAATTGAATATTGATCAGGTTGGTAAAGCCGTCGTCAAGGGAACTACAACAAAGTGCTTACTACGTGATTTACTTCGTACAAGCAATTATCCGGTTTTGTTTTTCTTTTCATCGAAATATTCGCTATTAATTATACTTCGAACAGAGATAGGTACTTTTCTATTTTAGCCCAGTCTCGTCTAGTTTGTGTGCATACGAATTCTGATTCGTTTTGCGCACGTTTTCAATAGGGTCTTTTAAAGTTGTTTGAATTAGTAGGATGTATGGGGAAAAGCACCGTCACGTGAATAATTGCACGGACAGAAAGAAAAAAGAATAGAAAATTGTAATTTCCACTTACGCTCTTTCTATTTCAATTGATTATGAAAGGATAGAGCAGATCTATCGGATCTAGTTAATACTGAATAACTTCAATGTTATAACGCAATTCGTTCAAATATACAGAGTGTCCCCTCAGATCTATGACAAACTTTGGGAGATTACAAACTGTAATGAAAGAAATATATATCTGTTGTACAGAAAGTGACAAAGTATTATTGGAAACTAGTGCATATGAACTACGTACAGTGCCGAGATGTAATGATAATTGATAATCGTCATTTCAGTTCGAGAGAGATAGGAAAAGAACTTTCTATGTCTCATGAATCAATTCGTACCATTTAAAACGATTGGTTGGACATGAAACGTGTTGCCACTTGACTGGTTCCAAAACACCACAATTTTCTTCACAAATAGAATCGCGTGAAGGTTGATGAAGCTAGGACAAGTCAATTCCGACCAAACATTCTTAAACCGCATTGTACCTGGTGATGAGACATAGGTTCATGAGTTTGACATGCAAATCAATCAACAAGTTTCCAACTGAACTGAAAACATGAAAACCACGTCGAAGTCGATCAAAATTCAATGTCATGATGTTGTCTTTCATAATTGCGGTGTTGTGCACTCGGAACTATTACCAGTAGCTGAGACGGTAAATAGAGAAGTATTTTGCACCTTTATAATGCACCATCTCTTAGAAGACCGAACCTAGTCATCTGGGCTCTCTCGGTCAAACAGAGAGGGAATTGTTTTGTTGAGTTTGAATATTGAAGGGATTTTGCGATTATACTTCAGAACTGGCAAGCAAGCTTGTTAGAAACGAATCTGAAGTTGAAGGGGTTTGTCCTGTATCAAACCTGGTGGGTTCAGTGCTAAGCTGGAAGAGGTCACCCTGATCTTCATTGTGAATGAATTTCTGACCAGAAACTCAACAAATACCATCGAACAACCACCGTATTTGCCTGATATACCACCGGCCGACTCTTCTCTTTTTTCAAAACTCAAATCATTGATTCGAGGTACCCGTTTCGATAGAAGGCATACAAGAGAATTCGCAGAAGAACTGAAGTCTATTCTGGAAAAAACGTTTGAAAAATGTTTCGATGTGGATTATTTGTTGGCGTAAATGTATTATTTCGAAAGGGGCACATTTTTAAGCTGATTCAATAAATTTGGATGAAAAATAACTATTTTGTGTATCATTGGCCAATTCCCGGTACTTGTTTGACAGAATATATAGAGAGAAGGTGGTAATGTGGCCCCCTACTTTGTTTTTTAGGCCTCATGTAAAAAATACAGGACTAAGAAGTATAGGAAACACGTTAAAGTCTTTATTAACTTACATATACATGTCATTGACTTCATTATAGCTGACAAAAAGGAAGTTATTAAGGATGTTTCGGTCCTTAACAAATTTTCAACTGGAAGTGACCACAGAATGGTGAGGGCTAAATGTATGATCAATTTAAAACGTGAAAGGAACAAACTCGTAATGACGGGAGGAGTTAAAAATAACAAATGGGAACAGGTATCTGATGAAGCGGCATTTCGTGGAACTTTGAGTGAGAAGCTTTTGTGCAATGAAAACATGAATATCGATCAGCACAACGACAACATTACAACATCAATAAAACAAGCTATGGACAAACATTGTAGCACTTTGAACAGGAAACAGGAAAGAATCAGTGAGACAACGAAACGCATGATGAAGACCAGAAGAGAACTATTAAGCAAGGACACAGCAGACAAGAAAGAACTGAAAATACTCAACCGCGAGATATCTCGCCAACTTAGGAAGGACTCTCGACAGCACAATAAAAGCTTGACAGTTCAAACTATAGAACAAAATAAAAGCATGAAGGTACTACGACGGACGACTTCATTGGGAAAACGTAACATTCACAAACTAATGGATCCATATGGTTCAATTATAACAAATAGAGCCGAAATAGTGAAGGTTGTCGAGGACTTTTACCCCAATTTGTATCGAAGCCTGAATCGCGAGAACGAGAAAGACAATCGCATACCTCATGTTATGAACCAGGGTTCGGAGGACCTCCCAGAAATAAGGCTTTGAAGATAGGCGGTGAAAATCTGATTCGTGAAATAACGAAACTTTTCAATAAATGTTTAGCTGAAGCAAAAGTACCAGAGTCTTGGCGTAATACTATAATAATAATTATGTACAAGAAAGGAGACCCCACAAATCTCTCGAACTATAGACCTATAAGCCTTCTATCGCACTTATACAAACTCTTCGCCAAAATAATAACAAAGCGCCTCACAAACAAACTGGACACCTACCAACCTCGAGAGCAGGCCGGATTTCGTGCAACATTTGGTGTTAATGATCATCTCCAAACTCTCAAGACTTTGATTGAAAAGAGCATAGAATACAACTTGCCTTTGGTTCTCATATTCGTGGATTACGAGAAAGCCTTCCATACCGTTATACAGGCGATTATGCTTAAAGCGTTGGCTGACTGTAGAATAGATCATAGATACACTGCCATCATTAAATATATATATGAGCATGCCACTTCACAAGTGTGCCTTCACAATTCTACAGAAAAATTCAGGATCGGACGTGGAGTAAGACAGGGTGATACTATTTCCCCGAAGTTGTTCACAAACCTATTGCAATATATGTTCAGGCAATTGGAATGGGATCAGAGGGGAGTAAATGTGGATGGTGAGCGATTAAGTAATCTTCGTTTCGCCGACGACATCGTCATTATAGCAGATTAGATGATGCAAATGAGATGCTCTTGCAGTTGTCTAAGGAATCCAGTAAAATCGGATTGAAGATAAATATGTCGAAAACTAAGATGATGACCAACTTAGTACCAAGCCAGCCAGTTTCCATTGATGGTGAAATTGTTGAACAAGTACCGTCATACAAATATCTGGGGCATGAGATAACTATAGGCAGGGACAACCAAACAACAGAAATAAGAAGGCGAATAAGGCTGACATGGGCTGCATTTGGAAAACTGAGAGATCTGTTCAAATCAGAGATACCGATTTGTTTGAAACGTAAAGTATACAATCAATGTGTTTTACCAGTTTTGACGTACGGTGCAGAAACCCTGACCCTAACAAAGAAATCAGCTAATGAAATATGTGTTGCTCAGCGTAAGATGGAGAGAGCTATGTTAGGCATAACACTACGGGACAGAATTCCCAACTATAGCATACGCCAACGAACTAGAGTCCAGGATGCTCTCGAGAGAGTTGCTAATTTAAAAAGGAACTGGGCCGGTCATCTAGCAAGAACCACGGACGGTAGATGGACAAAGCGTCTTTTGGTGTGGCGTCCCAGAGATGAAGCCTACAGAAGTAGAGGACGTCCACCAGCTCGTTGGAAAGACGATATCAAGCGAGTGTGTACGAACTGGATAAATCCGGCCCAAAATCGCGTGGAATGGAGATCGTTGAGGAAGACCTATGTTCAGCAGTGGACTAGGATGGTTGACAGATGATGATGAAACATGTCATTCAATAAAATAAACGAAATCGAAACTGAAAAATAGAACATCTCTCTCTCTCCCTCTTCAGCCTGTGGATATCCACTCTTGGACAAAGGCCTCTTCCAAATCTTTCCACCTCTGTCTATTTAAGGCAATCTGAATCCAATTTTTTCTTGCTGTTGTCTGGATGTCATCCCGTCATCGTTTCGGAGGTCTACCAACACTCTTGGTTTGTCTTGGGCGCCATACCATTATTCTATGAGTACATGCCATGCCATGCGCCATTTGAGTTGCGCTATTCTTCTCAAAATGTCCGTAACGCGTGTTCTTCGTCTTATCTCCTCATTTTTGATCTCATCTCGCAAACTAACGCCAAGCATCGATCTCTCCATTGTTCGTTGTGTCACCTGGAGTTTGTTGGCGTATGCGCGGGTGTGAGTCATTGTCTCAAGACCGTATGTGAGGACTGGCATAATACATGTCTCAAACGTTTTCCTTTTGAGATTTATTGGGATTTCTAGAGATTTCAACACATGACCCAGTCTTTCAAATGCAGCCCAACCTAGTCCAATTCTTCTCGATATTTCAGAGGTTTTATTTTTCTTACCTTGTACGATTTTATGCCCTAGATAAATGTATTCTATAACATTTTCGATCTCGTGGTTACCGATACTGATTCTTAAATTTTCAGGACCCATAACTTTCGTTTTATACAGGTTCATCTCGAGTATATAGGTGAAGGCAGCCTCATATAGTTCTTCCAGCATCGTGTAAAAATCTTCGGCATCATCACTTATAAGAACTATGTCGTCCGCAAATCGAAGATGGTTCAGACGTACACCATCTATATTTATGCCTCTCGTTTCTCACTTCAAACCCTTGAACACGTCCTCCAGAGCCAATAAACACATATGTATTATAAAAATGATCAGGCGAGGGTTATATGGCACTCTGGGGGCCATATTAAATGTATGAGTATAATAACAACCTAATGGCAAGAATCGCAGATATAATATTCGCCTTCAGGACCTACATAGGCTGTATGAGCCAATGAATTGCAACTCTGGCTCTGTATCCACTCTTCCCCACGTCTGTTGTTAGAGTAACTAGTTTCATAAAACATGCAGTTCGTATTTCCACTTTCCGGGGTCCTATCTGGATATTGACTGTCGTCAATCTCTGAATCTATTTCTATGACTACATCACTTTCAGAGCTACTGCTGAATGATGACTGAATGACTCTCTGGCGCTGACTACATCCGGTACCGCGCCCACGCCCACGTCCACTACTTCGGCCACGAGTTTCTGCTGAGCGCAAAGATTCACTTAATTCATTCTTGTATGGAGAGGATGTGATTACTTTTGCTGTGGTAGTCTTTCTTCCACGATTAGAAGTTCGAATCTTATCTCCTGGGATGCGCCAAATGTCCTCAGGCAGAACCAAACGAGCTTGCGACTCTCGTGCTGCAGCATACACCCCTGACGCATCTTGATCAGCAACAGGACCTGTATGGCGATTAGCTGGGTTTTGTTGGGGCAAGATTGATGTTCATTATTTGATGTTTCCATCAGAAAATGATTTGTATGGGTAAATGCCCGTCGCACGAAAACCGTTTACAGCAATTTCTTGTGGTGCTCTTGATATATGCCCGACCAAAAAGTTCAGCTTCAGCGTTCTTTCGAATACAGAAGAAACTTACGAATCTCCTCACTGTTGTGACTCTTAAGCGCGACCATAAAAGTCTTATCTAACGGCTGTAGCTTATGAGCCGTATGAGGTTGAAGACTGATAATAGAGACGTGATTTTCTCGCACCAGTTCTGTTAATTCTGAATTGCGAGTGTGACTATAATGTCCATCAAAAATAAGCTATACGGGAAAAGCCTCGCTGGTTTTTTTCCAATATAATGTCTAAACCAGTCAGTGAACAATTTTGATTGGATCCAACCAGAAGGATGAACTTTACTGATATTTTAACGAAAGGCGCCACCTTTCATTAAAATATCAGAAATATCATAATTGGCGGCACAAACATACCAGAAGCACTCATGCAACAAAGAAGAGTACATAGTGACCTGCGTTCTGCAGCAGTGAAGGCTCCAATCTGTTTGTTCCCTTTTTACCTATAATCTGTGGTATTGTAAATTGCACAATTGGCAACCCAGTCTCGTCTACTTTAAAAATCCTGTCAGGGGGTTATTCTTATGTTTCATTTCAATTTCTAATATTTCGAAAAAGTCTTTGACTGATTCGCGGTTAATACCTTGAGCACCAGCGTGCGAAGTCCCAATTGGTCTGCGTAATGAGTTCTTATGACTCTCCAAAAAGTGATCCAATCAAGCACTCTTAGTAACTTCATTTCTAAAATGATTTTCGCTGATGTTTCTTGAAGCTAACTGATAAGCCTTTTGTCTTACATCCATTCTTGTCAGTCCATAGTATTTGGACTCCATAAACAAAATACATTCCACTAACTTTTTTTCCAGCTCAGGTAGTAGTATAGGTTTTCTTCCGACAGGTTTATGCACAAGCAACTCTAACGATTCTTGAGAATCTTTTACTAACCTTTTCAGTATAGATCTTGGTACACTAAATATATTTACAGCTTTTTCATACCCCATCGTCTTTGTCCTCACAGTTAAAATACCTTTTTCATTTATTCGGGATCCCAAGTTTTTCTTTTCTTCACAGATGGAGATATCAAAGTTTGCCGAGGCATCTGCAGCAAAACATTAAAAAAAATGATATGATATATTTATGTCATACATCATATATGGCTCCCCGGGTCCATAATACAAACAATGTAAGGGGGACAAATTGCATGTATCAAAAAAAATATAAACAAACCATACTAGAGATATGAATAAGAAGTTTACCTTCAAAATCCGACAGGAAAACGTTCAGTGAACACAATGTTCAAATTACAAGAGCTAAGGTTCAGTATTTCCGGAAAAAATGAATAAAATGCACAGTACACTTAGAAGTTTGGCAGTTGCGCGTTTCGACTTGATCGAATGAAAAAAGTACTTAACGCCCTCGTTTGAAATTTTTGGATACTAATTGACACATACACAAGAGCTACTACACAAAATTCGACTGGATGGCGTGCTTCTAAATTATAAATATCGAAGGGGGCCAATATACCTGTAGGGGGAACATTTCCACCTTCTTCTCCATCAAAATGTTTTTAGCTTTGTTTGGAACAACTCTTTTCTTCTGGAAATAGAAAGTTGGGAATTGTGAATAAATAACATAATAAATGGATTATATGTCAGTTCAGTTGAACTCATCTTTCCTGAAATGAAAGATGTGGAAATAAATACACATAACAAAATGAAAAATCGAAACTTCCTGATTCCGAGCAAATAGAATTTCTGACACAAATCTTCCCGAAACGGTCTAACAATGTTCGTTCTCTGGTCTGGCACAGAAACTTCGAAAACAAATTTAAACTGGAAAAGTTTCACGTCTTACGTCCCATAAGACTTAAATGAATAAGCCGAATAAATAATATGAACGACCCTCAAAAACTTTTTTTTCATCTATTCTTTAATGTGAGTGCCTAATGGAGAACATATTTCACCAAGATATTTCCGGAGGTTGGATGGAATTTTCTGCACGGAAAATCTATTTTTCTCTCCAGGCAAACACACTGATAAAAACAGAATGAAAACGAAGTGTTATCTGAGAGAGAAATAAGAATTTTTCATCACGACACAGGGAATGAACTAAAATATATAAAATGTTCCTGGAATATTGCAGCGTTCAATGAATTTTGATCAGATTAATTTGAATTTTCATGTTTTGATTGAGTAATATAATAGGAACGATGGCAGATATAATGTATAAGGTATAAAAATAATTTTTTCTCTTCTTAAATTCCTTGAGATATAAATATATAGATTTGGTATATTTTATGGTAGATTTTGAAGTTTATATTTGCGCAGTCATATGTAATGCTGTAGTGATTACAAACTAGAAATATTTCACATTATACAGGGTATTCCAAGTTGAGAGGGCTATTAGATGTTTATGGAGAACTGATAATGCTATCGTTCTGAAATTTTGGCATTTGATTCACTTGGTTCGAAACTCAATTTCAAAATCTCAACAAAACTACTAAACACATAAGTCTAGCTTCTTTTCCGTCTACCCAGGGCGGGGTGTTTATTCCTGTTGAAGAAGCAAAACATCTGGGGATTACCCTGGATAGCAAACTCACGTGGGATTCACACTTGGAAAACCCAATACACAAGGCTAGACATTCCCTATGGGCATATTAAACGACCTGTGGCAAAAAGTGGGGTCTTGCGCCAAAGCAACTTCAGTGGCTATATGTGATGGTGGTTAGACCACGTATTACGTACGGCTGCACTTGGTGGGAGTGCAGTCTTAAGAAGCAATCCCAACTCAAGCTCTCTAAATTACAGAGAACGGCATGCAAGATGATCACTGGAGTCTTTCGCTCTACACCCACTGCGGCCATGCAACTGCTATTGTGCCTTGACCCTCTTCATCTGGTGATACGAGGAGTGAATAGAATGGCTTTCTACAGATTCCATAATATTTCCTGTAATGAAACGGGTAACTTAGGCTTTGTGCCCGGCGCCTTAAAGTCTGAAATCTAGGGCAATGAAGTACTGAGTATAAGGTCAACATCTGAAACCAACATGAAGAGGTCATTCCAGATCATCATTCCCGATAGACAGGAATGGACCAGCTCCAAGAACCCTCTACTTGAGGATCCCTGTTGGTACTCTGATGGCTCAAAACTTAATATATAGGTCAATTTAAATCATCACCGATAGCCAAGCTGCACTGAAGGTGTCCGATACCTGTACGTCATTTATGGTGCAGGAATGTCCCTCCCCTTTCACCAAACCAGGAGAAAGGAGCAGGGTCGTCTGATATGGGTTCCCAGTCACTCGGGAATTGAAGAAAATGAGAAGGCGGACTCATTGTCCGCTCGAAGAATTGACCTGGAGTTTATAGCACAGAAGCCTAAGCTCGGAATCCCCCTGTGGAGTGGGGCGTGGGGTGTTGTCCAAAAGGTGAAATGACGACCTTAAAAAGTTCGTCGAAGTGGTAGGTGGCTCCCTTTTGATCTCCTCTTGAAGGTCAGATCGGAGTTCACCAATTCTGTTCAGGGATGTAGAGTGTTGAGAAGTTAGATTTCTGCCCCTCCACATACCTCCTTCCACAGTCTCAAAGAGGCCCTCATGGCCGCCTCTTCCACCATTATGTGTAGGGGGGGGATGCCCAGAAGACACTCCATAAAGGCCGTGGGGGTGGATCATGACGCTCCCTTGATTGCCAGACATGCTTGCCTTTGGATCTTGTTGATTTTGTTTCGTTTTATATCTTAGTCTACTGCAGGCCACCATACAATGGCCGCATAGGTCATAGCCAATATATTATGTTTGGTTTGAGACCCTAGTATGTTTTGCGCTCTTTGCGCTTGTATTTCGATGTGATTGTCCCAATTTCGTTGGCGTCAAGCATCACACCTGGATATTTCACTTGTTTTACTAGTAATAAGAGGAATGGGAGTCTTGAAAGCCGGTCGTTTTCTTTTTTCGAGTAAATAGAATCATGTCTGTTTTGTTTGGATTAACAGACAGGTCGTTCTCTCCACACAATTGTTCAATTATTTACAGCTGTTGTGGAACAATATGGTTCCAGTTTTCAGCGGCATGGTGCATTATCGTGGTGAAAAAAACAAGAATTGTCTTGGTGTCAATCAAGAATTGGCGCGTCGGAGGCCCATAACATCCTTCAAAATGGTACTGACTCATCCCTTTGAAATTTCAACATGATTATCAAGATATCTTAATGTTAATCAACAATTTACAAGCACCATTACAAAATTCATGGATAGTGAACAGTTGTTCAAAAACTTCCATTCAATATAATATATTCTTTTGAAAAAGAGAGCATTTACGAAAATTCGAATAATTATATTTACAATGAATGCTTATATCTATAATTTTGGTGTGTGTAAGAAAAACATAAGTGTGAGCTCAGGAAAATGTAACAGGGGAAACCATACTACTTGTGTATGATTCAATAAACGAGTGAAAAAACCTGAGGAAAAAACTCTTTTCTCTGTAGCTATTGCATTAGTGATAGCTTGTCTGTTTATGTTGTGTTAGTGTCGTGTGTATAAAGAGTACCAAAGATTTTCCTGCTTAGCTGATTTAATTCTCATCTTGCACTCCATGATTTCAAGACGAAGACAAGGGTGAAAGGAAGGGGATTTGGGACAAGAATCTGTAACAATGGAAAAAGAAAACCAGCAGAAAAATATTTCAACAATCATACCAATGATTCTTATATGTCTAAACATACTTGAATTCAAGAAAAGATTAACACTGCAAGCAAGGTCATTCAAAGGACTAAGGTGATAATCAAAAAATACATAACCTGCGATATTTCCTCTTTCGCGGAGATGTTATTCCGTCGCAGTGTGAGTCTCCAGAAACATAATCACTTTCTTGCTTGCCAATTTTGAAGAATGATCTCGCAAAAATCCCTTCAATATTCCAACTCAACAAAACAATTCCCTCTCTGTTTAACCGAGAGAGCCCCGATGGCTAGGTTCGGTCTTCAAAGTGATGCTGATTATGATCTTTAGATGTTCTAGAATCATTATGAACCCAATATGTTGGGTTGATATCTCCCATATATTATTTTTTTGTGGTTCTAGTTTAATATGAAGAAAAATTTGGCAAAGATTTTGACAGTCACTTTGAAAATATGACAAAAATAATAAGTTGTTATTAGGAATATTCGATAAAATTGAAGTAGATACAGTTAGTTGGCTATCATACTTTAAACGTCAATATTGCAATATGCTTTTCATATAAATAATTGATAGAAAGCTTTTAACGTGATTAAATTATTCAATTATGATGGTATGCTGGATTTCAATAATCCAATGCATCATGTTTGCAGATATCACTTATAATTCCTTTAATTTTTATGCTACATAATCAATTATTTACCGATGTATGTACATATGTTGCTTTCAAGAAAATTCGTTCTTTTATATTCGCCGTATCTATCCCTGTATCTACATATCCAAGTTTCAATTTTCCTATGCAAAACATCGTTTTCCCTCGCTATTTTCTCAGTTTCTTCGGGACTCAAACAAGTTTTCCATCGATCTGTGCGGTGATGCGGAAAAATTGGATGGATCGTTTGATGTTCTGTATATCTCAGAGAAAAAATGAATTCGATAAGGCGAATTGCAGTTTCGAAGTAGGAAACTCGTACTGTCTAACTGACAGAAAAGAATTTTACTTCCGAGTTAATGGGAAATGAAAATAATCAGAAATTCGTTGAAGTTTGATGCTTCTAATAAGTTCATGAAAATTATGACGGAATTCTATGAAGTAAATTACGTAAGTTCCATGCACTTTTTGAAAGAATGTTTTTTATCTAGTTAAATCTTCCAATTATAAAGGTACCGAGTGTTTCGAATTAGGACATAGGGATGTATTTGATATTGAAGATTGAAAACAGGAAAGAACAGGCTATTGTTCTAATAGAGAATCGACATATTCTATACCTAGCACAGAAAAGTATAAAACTCAATTATCTTGAATCCTTATGAATATTTAAAGCCGAACAGACAATATTTGAATTTGGGAGGCTTTTACTTGGTAAAATTCCATTATCAATAATAAAAAACAAGTACTGTGTTTTGAGGAATTTTACTTAATAATTGCGATTCGTAACGCGTTTCACTACACCGTAGCTTCTTCAGACGAATGAATATACAGAAAAATATAAATGAGAATATAACTATAAATGTTCTTGAATAATTAAAAGCTTATTGGGTTGCTTCTTCTTAAGTGGTTATTGTTGACAGGTATATCCAATAAAATTAAGGAATAGATTGCTCCCCGAAGAGATTCAATAGACGTGAAGGGCTTAAATCGACTTGTTCATTGATGAGTCTACCTGAGTGTTTGTATTTATTGATTTCTAAAGTTTCCCAAAGATCTACCTTCCAATATTTATTATCTGTATGCAAAATTTCAAACTGTGGGTCGAAAGAATGATTATTTTCTGAGAGATGATTCGCGTAATTTGAATCTGATTTTTTATTTGAAAAACTGCGTTTATGTTCCGATATTCTAATATTAAAATTTCTATGTGTTCTACCAATGTAGAAATTATCACAGTCATTGCAATTCAATCTATAAACACCTGATTTATTGTTTTTACCTGGTTGGGTTTCATTGTTTTTATATATTTGCCTAAATTATTGTTAGTTTGGAAAGCTATGTTGAAATTATTGCTACTTAAGAATGATTTCAGTTTCTCACTTGTAATGCCAACGTAGGTTAAGGTGTTGAATTTTGTTTCAATTTATCGACAGGGTAAACTTCATTCAATGCGATTCTACTTTGTTTTTATTTAAAATATTATTTATTAGTTTGGGATTGTAACCATTATTTTGGCTATTTGTTTAATCAAATTTAGTTCTTTGTTGAAATTTTGTGATGATAACGGGATGTTAATCAATCTATGAATAAAACTATTTAATGCTGACATTTTATGTTGATATGGATGACAGGACGAGTTATGTATTATAATATCTGTATGTGACGGCTTATGGTAAATTGCGAAAACATGTTTTCCATTTTCATTCGAAATTGTTACGTCTAAGAAATTTATCGAATTATTGCTTTCTATTTCGGTTGTGAATGCAATTTTTGGATGTAATGAATTTATTTGATTTTCGAAAATTTTCAACTGTCTATCTGTTCCTGTGAAGCGAATAATGATATCGTCTACATAGCGATACCAGTATAAACAATATTGACTGAGTGGATGATTATGAATTAATTTCTCTAAGTTATTCATGAATATTTCTGCTAACAAAGGACTTAACGGATTGCCCATAATCAAGCCGTCTTCAATAGTATAATATTTGTTATTGAAATGGAAATAATTTTGATCTAAACAAATTTGTAATAATGAAAGAATATCTGATTTAATGATAGTATTGATATGAATCTTTTCTAATAATTCTTCAACTAAATAATACGTATCTTTCGGAGGAATGTTGGAAATAGATTCTTAACATCGAAAGAAATGAGTTTGGAATTAGGTGGTATAATATTCGTTGATAAAACTTCATAAACCTAATTACCCTATTAGACCTGTTGTTTCTTATGTAACGGCACCTTCGTTCAAACTTTCAAAATTCCTCAACGACTTGCTAATAAAACATTGCAATTTTAAATCTAAATTTTCGGTCAAAAATTCAAACGAACTTATTGCCAATATCAAAGATACCATTATACCACCTAATTCCAAACTCATTTCTTTCGATGTTAAGAATCTATTTCCTAACATTCCTCCGAAAGATACGTATTACTTAATTGAAGAATTATTAGAAAAGAATCATGTCAATACTATCATTAAATCAGATATTCTTTCATTATTACAAATTTGTTTAGATCAAAATTTTTTCCATTTCAATAACAAATATTATACTTTTGAAGACGGCTTGATTATGGGCAATCCGTTAAGTCCTTTGTTAGCAGAAATATTCATGAATAACTTAGAGAAATTAATTCATAATCATCCACTCAGTAAATATTGTTTATACTGGTATCGCTATGTAGACGATATCATTATTTGCTTCACAGGAACAGAAATTTTCGAAAATCATATAAATTCATTACATCCAAAAATTGCATTCACAATCGAAATAGAAAGCAATAATTCGATAAATTTCTTAGACGTAACAATTTGGAATGAAAATGGAAAACATGTTTTCGCAATTTACCATAAGCCGTCACATACAGATATTATAATACATAACTCGTCGTGTCATCCATATCAACATAAAATGTCAGCATTCAATAGTTTTATTCATAGATTGATTAACATCCCGTTATCACCACAAAATTTCAACAAAGAACTAAATTTGATTAAGCAAATAGCCAAAAATAATGGTTACAATCCCAAACTAATAAATAATATTTTAAATAAAAAACAAAGTAGAATCGCATTGAATGAAATTTACCCTGTCGATAAATTGAAGCAAAAATTCAACACCTTAACCTACGTTGGCATTACAAGTGAGAAACTGAAATCATTCTTAAGTAGCAATAATTTCAACATAGCTTTCCAAACTAATAATAATTTAGGCAAATATATAAAAAACAATGAAACCCAACCAGGTAAAAACAATAAATCAGGTGTTTATATCATAAATATATTGAATTGCAATGACTGTGATAATTTCTACATTGGTAGAACACATAGAAATTTTAATATTAGAATATCGGAACATAAACGCAGTTTTTCAAATAAAAATCAGATTCAAATTACGCGAATCATCTCTTAGAAAATAATCATTCTTTCGACCCACAGTTTGGAATTTTGCTTACAGATAATAAATATTGGAAGGTAGATCTTTGGGAAACTTTAGAAATCAATAAATACAAACACTCAGGTAGACCCATCAATGAACAAGTCGATTCAAGCCCTTCACCTCTATTGAATCTTTTCGGGGAGCAATCTATTCCTTAATTTTATTGGATATACCTGTCATAAATAACCACTTAAGAAGAAGCAACCCAATAAGCTTTTAATTACTCAAGAACATTTATAGTTATATTCTCATTTATATTTTTCTGTATATTCATTCGTCTGAAGAAGCTAAGGTGTAGTCAAACGCGTTACGAATCGCAATTATTGAGTAAAATTCCTTAAAATACAGCACTTGTTTTTTATTATTGAACAGACAATAATCAAATATTACTTAACGACCTGACTGATTAATGTTATTCCCCAATATTTGGGATTTTAAGTAACTTTCAGTTATACATTAGTACACAATGTAATAATAATATATCATAATGTGTATCTTCTGTTAACACATTTCTCTGTAACTATACAAGGAGTCCGTTAATTGCGTGTACAAAGTTATACCACAGATCCTTCAGCTAGAAATAAGTCGATTTAGGCCAACTTACCTATATGAAAAGTTTCTTCGTTTGGCAGCTAGAGGTCGCTAAATCCAAAGATTTTTCTCTTATTTTTCAAATAAATAATTCTAGAACAACTCGTTCGATAGAAACTGCATTTGGTATGCGTAGTCGGGTGAGTTATTCACGTTTTTTAATGATTCACTCAATGAGCTTGACGTTTCACAAGTGTCCCCAAAAACTCGAACGTGTATTTAATCAACCATAATTTTCCAACTGTCTGCGTTTGAGCAAAACTCTTTCAAACATTTCGAAGCTAGACTAATTATCAAACTTTCTTGTCTCTTGAGAAATTTTGATATGATGAGCGGTTCAGTCACGAAAAACAGTTTTTCAATTTAATGATTTAATTTCTTCAACCACCTAGCAAGTCAAAAATATCACATATTGGCTTTGGATTTGTTTCTGTGGTCTGGCAGATTGTCATTTTATAATGCTTGACAACCTCTTGCTGACAAAGTGATGTTTCCTAGGTAGCCAAATCGGATCGAGCAAAAAGGAAATTCAATGTTCAGTAGTACAAAAATCGAAAAATTCGAAGAAAAAATTCAATAAGTTTTTCACAATGACTATTTGAAAATATAAAAACAGGTTAGCCAATTGGAAACTAAATAAGATAATTAAATAGCCACTTAGCAAAAACAACAAATAGTGTTTTGGTCCGATATGTAAATGATATTTTGGTAGGCTTCCATGGTTCAAACAGGAAAATTCATAAATTCCTGCAACTGCTGCATGAAGTTTATAACAACATTAATTTTACAATAGAAATAGAAGTTAATAACTCAGTAAACTTGTTAGATCTGACAATAACAAAATCGACTTACAATTTCATATATAGCATCTACAAGAAAGAAACCTTCACAGACTCAACTATTCCTCATTCAATCATTTAAAGCACAAATAAGCAGCTTATAATTTCATGAACCTTTTCCAATTCACTGTCACCGACGAACTTCAAAAATGAAATAAATACTATCAGAAAATTGCCTTAAATAACAATAATTTCTTTGGTTTTCAAAGACAAAATTATCCTACGTAAAGAAAAACATCAAATAGCATAATTATTATATTCAATAAAAGATACTTTCAACTACGCTGGTACCATGTCCAGTACCTTGAACAACTATTCTTCCATATTCAAAATAAACACCTCTTTCTCAAGCGATCTAAACTTGATGAAATTACTATTCAATACTAAACAAAAACAGACAAATTCAGAAAATCAGGAGTTCACAATGAGTGTAGGAAGCTTATATTGGGAGACTGGTAGGAATTTTAAAACCAGATTTTAAGAACACTTATCCTCTGATAATATTTCTCCAGTATGTGATCATATAAAAGCCACAAAACATTCAATAATATAAGATAATACCAAATTGTGACAAATGAAATGAAAATGAATCTGTTGGAATGTTTGGAAATCAATAAGCTTTGTAAAAACCCAAGTTAAATCATCCTTAATAGCCAGCTAGACATTAATACCTCTCCACTACTCAATTTGTAATTAGGCTAGTATCTATATAGGTAGAAAAGACGGAAGTATAGCATCATCTCCCAAAGAGAAAACCGATCTCTCTGTTCTCTGGTTCTCGAAGAACTCTGTGCTAGATTCATCTAACGCAATACCACCGAACATTCCACCTACAAATTCTTTTATGGCAGAAATCAAGTTTAAAGTCCGCAATGTAAGACGGGCTCTCGAGCTGAACTGCAAGAAGGCAGTTGTTCTAGACGAAATTCCGCCAATCGTCCTGAGAAAGTGTGCTCCCGAATTAGCACCCATTCTTAGCCGTCTGTTTCAGATTTCTTATGAAAGCCGGACTCTTCCGAGCAGCTGGAAAATAGAGAGAATTCAACCGATCCCTAAGAAAGGACAGAAGTCCTTACCCCAAAACTAACGCCCTGTTGCACTTATTTCCATTATGTCCAAAGTGATGGAGAGAGTCATAAACGATGAACTCATTACATATCTCGAGTTGCAGGGAATTATTAACGACCGTCAGTATGGTTTCCGCAGGCAAAGATCGACAGGAGATCTGCTCGCCTACGTCACTCATGTTTGTACATCAACGATGGAAAAGCATGGGGAATCTACAGCAATAGCCCTCGACATCTCTAAAGGCTTCGATAGGGTTTGGCATGCTGCCTTGTTGAATAAACTTGCTGCATATGGGCTTCCCGAAAAATTGCGGGGTTGGATAAGTAGCTTTCTTTCAAATAGATCAATACAAGTTGTGGTCGACGGTATAACATCTGATTGTTTTTAGTTGAAAGCAGAAGTACTTCAGGGATCCATTCTTTCGCCAACCTTGTTTCTGTTACAGATAAACGATCTTCTGTCATCTATTGAGAAGATCTTCAGTTTTGCAGACGATTGTACCCTGGTTTCGGCTTTCAGTAGTCTGCGGACGATTACAGCTGCAGAATCTCAGTGTCAGACATGTTAAAAAATTAATAACTTGAACTCTGTCTCACAGAGGGTATCTGAGTGGTGTCGATTGAACCTGGTGAGCTTCAACGCGAGCAAGACGCAAGAAACTACGTTTTCTAGAAAGGTCCCCGCTGGAGAACTCCTCTAACGCTTCAAGGCCAAGAAATTGCATCCAAAGGTTCGATGCACCTTCTCGGAATAACGGTCAACTCCGGGTTTTTCTGGCATGAACATGTATTAGCAGTAGCTAAGTCGACATCATCTAAACTTAGTTTTCTCTTCAAAGCCAAGTGATACTTCACGTCATCTCAGCTGTTGCTTCTATACTTATAAGGCGTAGATTCCACCTGCTTTGCAGAAACGTGCTGTGCGCCTCATCGACCACCCGCGATCTCCAACCGCTGGCTCTGAGAAGCAAGTTGCTGACCTTTCTCTATTTGACAATTAATGCAGATGGTCCAAGGAGCTGAAAGACCTTGTTTCGGGAAAACTCATATTTCATCGCAACACTAGGTAGGCAAGGAGTTCTTATCATATGGCGGTACATTTAAAGATTCCTCGAACCTCTCTCTATTAGAATTCCTTCGTCTACAGGGCCGGTGAGCTGTGGAGCTCACTTCCATCCAACATCTTCCCAAAATCCTACATTTTCGAGCTTTTCAAGAACCGAGTAAACAAACAACTTAATTCTTCCCAAGCGCCCACTTATGTGGTGTAACAGGTTTGTTTATGAAAATGCAATTATGGAAAGTATGAAATATATTTCACTTAATCTTCGTTTGAAATGAATTTCCATAAAATTAACAAAGCATCAATATTACTCATCTGAAATTTACATGGGGCACATAAAATCCTGGGTCCTAGATCGAAATGGACACCCTCGTAAATTTCTGGATAAAGCCATGACCACTCTCCATGAACGTCTAGAAGGATATCCACCGTGGCCCAGCCTGTATATCACGAACTCTGTCATAAAAGCTATTCTCAATTCATGCATTTGCTGAAATTCCAAAAGAATATATCTCTGAAGTTTCTCGGAATTGAGGAACGCACTTCTTTGTTGAGCATTAATTTCAATCCATTCTTCAACATACTATTTCTGTTTAGCATTTCTGAAGCAGAAATATAAGAGGACAGAAAACATCAAGAATATTCACTAACTCCTACTTCGAACTTTTATCTGCAGAAAACATTTTGATCCGATTTTACGCGACGGGCATGTTATATTATGATAAACTCATCCGAATTTTATTTACGAAACTTAAGCAGCTTATTTGCAGCTTAATGAAGTAATAAATGTCTTTCTAAACCCCCAGGCAAGCCCTGTTCCCTCTCCCCGTCACCCGTTTCTTCCACCAAACTTCCAACACACTCTTGATATAGTTGAGTTTGAACATGAATAATGCATAGATGCAATTTTCTCTCAACTAACTTTGGCAATATTTTATCAATTTCAACTTTATTTACGTACAAACTGAAATTTACAACTTTGCCATCATCTTTCTGTGGAAAAGTGCCGAGAATGTCTTTTTGAGGGTATTCAAAGACACTTTCTGTCACTATATTTCCTTGAAATTATTAGCTGGAATTATGAGTTGATTTGTTTTTCATGCACAGATATACAGAGTGTTTCTTAAGTACACCAACTGAAATGAGGAAGATTCATCGAACGGTACCCATCTCGGTCGCAAAATGACCTTTCGTGTACCTATTCGAATACACTGCAAAATGTTGCACTCTAACCCCATCTGTCAGAATAATATTTCGATTCGTTACATTGGGAGTAATCTGTAATGCAGATTGAGTACACAGTACCAATGATTTCTCACAGGTGGTGAGTCTTCTGAAGATACTACTATTTTGTTATTTGAGAACAAGCTTCAACTAGTGCGGTGATTTGAATTACTATATTTGAGGTGGTGAATTCGCGTGACAGGTATATAATATAGTCATTCATATCGCAATTGTAATATTCATTGAACTGTTGTAAATTTTCGATTGCACTCATTTGAGTACGATGGGAAGATATATATATATATATATATATATATATATATATATATATATATATATATATATATATATATATATATATATATATATTATTATTTCGAAACATTTTCTTCAGGTACTTTTCGAACTGGAACCTGAATTCAATCCAATACCTTCTAGGTGTTTTCAAACGTTTCAAAACATTGGGGAAGACGTTGAAGAAGCTTGTTTCTCAAAAATTGAGCTAGAAATAGTGGTAATCCCTCCGGAGATAGATACTCAAACAGATGATGAAGACTTCGACGATAACAACATAGAAAGTGTCACCTTCTCCAGAGATATTCCCGGTCAAGTAGAACTTTAATATTCTTCAGATGAAGAGAAAGATGTAGCTGAAGAAAAAATGGACAGCGATGACTCGGACGACAATGTGGAGGCCAAAAGGTAAACTTGGCAGTAAAAAAGAGGGGCCAGAGTGGACAAGAACTCATACTGATATAAGTATGGTTGGAATAAATACGGGTTATGAAGACAGAAAATCATGAAGGAAGATGTAGAAGAGTTCAGTCCTGTCTAGATTTTTGAAAAATTCATGATGAGTTCATAAAATTAATTGTTGACCAAACGACTCTTTACGCATCTCAAAAAAACAATTATGTCTTCACAGTGAACGAATCCGATACTAAAATATTTTTGGGAATCCTACTCCCCTCCGGTTACCACCAAGTACCCCGTGAAAATAAAATAATAATGAATAAAAAGGTACCTTCACCTTGCGGTTAATACCAAGCTTGATAATTCTGATAAGATGTCCAAATTATGCCCTTTCATGAACATGATAAAGTATTTTGACACCGCCCAGGCAAACAATTTATAAAAGGAAAATCAGTTCGATTTGGTTTCAAAGATTGAATGCTCTACAGCTCCACTGGGTATTGATATAATTATGACACATACTGTGGAGCTAAGCAAAATTATGCAAATGCAGATATATGTCTGCCACTGGGTTCCAAGGTTGTTTTATGTTTGCTTCAATATGTCGAGCTTCCTTCCGATCACACCTTATATTTCGAAAACTATTTTTCTAGTTTAATTTACTAAAAACACTAAATACCATGAATTTCAGAGTGACTGGCACCATACGCGAAAATCGGAGCAAAAAATGCCAAGAAATGCAAGAAATGGAACGCGGTATTTACCAAACAGTGTATGAATTGAAGAGATAACAATGGGAAAGCAGGTGAAACAAGCTGCCAAGGATATGAAAAATAAGACAGCAGCGTTAACGACAATTATGCCCAACACTAGGGGGCCAACATGGCTGACCTGGCAGCTTCTGTGCTCTGTTGCCCATAGCGTTGGACTCTACGGAGCGCTGCTGTGGGCGAAGGCGATGCATACAGAACGGTTGCAGCGGAATCCGTACAAGTAATCTCGGGTAGACTACCCGTGGATCTTCTCGCTTAAGAGAGGAGGAGACTGTTTCATAGCAGAGTGGGGCATCGGCCCGGAGTTAGGAAGCAGACCAGGACAAGAATGATGATCAAGTGGCAGGAGAGATGAAGTATTCAGGGGGTATTCAGTGAATGGATCCGCCAACTACTGCCAAATATGAATAACTGGGTATGGTGTAAGCACAAAGGTACAAATTACTGGCTGAACCAGATACTCACTGGGCATGGTTCCTTCGAGATTTACAGGAAATGAATTGAACCGAGAGCGACCTATCTACAGTCTGTGGGGTTCGGAACACTGTCGAGTATATGATAGTCGATTGCGTACGCTAAGAAACACAAAGAGGAAAGCTGAGACGTGTGTTCGAACGGAAGCTGAATTGTGCGGAGATCATACGGACGATGTGTAATAACCGGGAAACATGGAAGAAAGGATTGAAGATACTGGCAGGAATCATGGAATCGAAGGAGAGGGAGGACAGGCTGTCTCAATCAACGCAAATAGCAGTGTAAGGCTGGCATGAGGTGTAAGAAGAAGAAATGGAAATCCAGAACTGCATCGAAGGTAAGGTCTGTATAAAGACCGTTCCGGTCGGTCTCTGAAGGGTGACGGAGGGGGGTTTTTTAGTGGGTCGGCAATAGCCATCCCCCCGTAACCACACGAAAAACTAGTTGTATCTGTATGCAGATTTTTCTCCCACAAAAAGAAAAACAGTGTATGAAAGAAAACATAACTTATTATTCGTACAATAATGTTGTAACAACGGTAACAAACTATGATACTATGGAACCTCTGGGGAAAGTGAAACGTTGGTCTACAGTTGGAAAACGAAAAATGGATGTACCTCAACTTCACCTGTTTGCTAGGTATAACGCGTCCATGTGTGGGGTTCATCTACTTGACCAAGTCAATAATTATAGACTATCTATTCGATAAAAGGAATGGTGGTGGTCTCTTTTCACCCATGTAGTAGTAGTGAATGTATGGCCAATACACCAATTAGCTTGTAACGACAAGGTAGATCTACTTGGTTTCACCAGGAATGTTGTTAGGGAAAGCGACTTTTTCTCTTCCAAAAAACATTGCAGAGGATGGTTTAGGTCATTTCTCAAAGATAATTGAGAAGCAGTTGAGATTCCGTCAAATCCAGAAGGTGCTGTTACTACAGCACACGTTACTATGCATTTGACGTGATGGTTTCATATCTTTCCATTCAAACATTTAACTTAAATCGATACAATTGAATGCCTTTTATCATAGTTTCCAAAGATATAGTTATCTCCTTGAATTTTTTTTCTCATACCAAGTCCCATTGTACCTCATTTGAGTACACCACTCTATTTCGAAAAAACAACAAAAAAAATTTTTTTCAATATTTCTTCATTGTGAATATCGCCACAATATACCGGAAAAAATAAGCAGTCTGATGGAATCGGAAGAAAATTGTCGTGGAAGGTAATGGGTTAATGACTCTTCGATTATTTCATTCAAGCCCAATCATTATTTCCTGATTTTACTATTTATTGGTTATTCATAAATATAAAATAAAATGAAAACTAAATTAATCTGTTTTCGAGAGTTATTTCAAGTGTCACGTGGAAAAAGCAATGTTTAAGAGTAATAATTCTCTAAGACCTGGTTGTACTAAGCTATACAATGTCAGTTGACAATGAATCAACTCTAGCTATAAGTTAACATTAGATCTATTTCAGTTGGATTGTATACAGCTTTGCTTAATTCTTGTTAGTATTAACACTTTTTGTTCACCTACGCGAGATTGGTACTAATATTTGATTACAGAATGTCAATGTCATTTCAAAACCTCCAATTCTAATATCCAACGGAAATCGAAAATTAGGGGCAAAAAGAATAAAACGGTTGTTTGTTGTATTCTGTTTTGAAAATATATTTTTAATGCGGAGGAAAATGAATTCAGAAAAGAGATCCATAAATTTCACTCTGAGAAGCAAATTTTAATTAGTAGGGTAAATGATACATCGGTTGTTGGCCACCTCATGTTCTGTTTGAAATAATGAGAGTTCTAGTGATCTGAAACAATTGTTGCCTCTCAAACATGAATCTGGTTACATTGCTCTATTTTCTTTTCACTTACCACCCTCCTGAGGTCAGTAATGTTTACGCTGTTGAACGTGTTCGCACTACGTGTTCATCCTTGCTCCATATTGCAGTGGAAAGTTAGAAATTCCTCAATAACTTGCAGCATTCAGTATATGTCTCAAAGGTTAGGATTTTTGGCGGTAATTCGCAGTGGACAACAACTGCATGAGCAAATCATTCCACTCATCAGTTGTTCACGAGGCGACCAAAAGCTGTAACAATAGATAGTAGATAGATAATATTACGTGCTGATCAGAGAAACTATTTCTCCAAGGTGTCCACAAAAAATTATTCTTTACTGATTCAGAATGTATGATGAGCAGAAAGGAGAGCCATATAAAAATAGTATTCAATAAAGAAGATGTAAGGCATGCTCTAGAAGCTATTAAAAATGGCATGAGCCAGAAACAGCCCAACAGTGGAAGAAAGGGATCGCCTCAAAGAATGGATGATCTACTGCCAAGCTACAGGATTATCACTAAGAATAGAAGTCCTCAAGCGGCGGTAGAGGATTTTTTAGATAACAATCCACCCGTTTGCGAATAACAAGGATGGTATAAGAGTTTCCTGAAATGACATCCTGATATCATCCTATGGCCCCTAAAGGAATTGCCTCATCGTGTTTTAAGGTTTCTGAAAAAGATGTAAGACAATGGTTCCTAAATGTAAAAGAGCATTTGGACCGAAAAGGCTACAGTGAACTCATCGATGATCCATGGTGCATTTTGATCGTCGATGAGACCTGATTTCTCATCTGTCCAAAGGATAAGAAGGTACTAGTTAATAGAGAAAGCAAGAACGTTTATGAAATTGAACACAGCCCGAAAGCAGAACTATGCATATAATAAAATGCCAATATCCACTAAACAAAGACAAAGCTCCGATTCCGTTTAGTGTATTCTACAGTTTGACAGATTAGACACGTCCACTAATAGCGCGATCAACAAATCAGGACGATGGTTCGTCGAAAATGTCTAGTAGCAGGATAGATTAAGAGAAAATTCACGACGAATTTGAAATAAAGTTGTGTACATCTTGTCTTGGTGGGATATCACGCTAAAGGTTCGAAGACAAGTGAAAATTTTGTAAATATCCTTCCCAATTTAAAATACAAAATGATATTTAGACCTCAAAATAAATTGCCATCACTAATGCTGAAGAATTCATGAAGAGTTAACATTAATCAGGCGTTCATAAGTTATCTTCTTCGAACTGCAATAATTGTTTTACTACTTCTTTAAAACTGATCGTTAGTTCAAAAATATCGAAAAATTCAACAATGACCAACAATTTCATCCAAAATGACTACAATTTCTAGTATTGATAATTTCTATACATTGTCACAAAAAGAAAAACAGATACCAGGAATCAGGATTACTGTTACAGAGACCAGACTGATTCATATAAATCCCTATTTTTCGATGTATTCAAATAATTACCCCCTTTCAATTAATGATGTTGCCGAAATATTTAATTTGAGGAAATCCTTTTCAAAATATGATAGAGAAAAACACTTTTGCCAGTTTCCACGTTCATTTGTTAGTACACGACCGGTTTCCCAATCCCTTCTGATAGGATCGCCACTTAGCCCCCTATTATCAGATATTTTCATGGACAACTTAAAAACACATCAATATGGATCAGCGACCTGACCAAAAAACATATCATGTACTGGTATCGAGACGTTGATATTTTGGTGGGTTTTCATGGATCAAATAGACAATTTTTTTTTAATTTACCGTTGAAGTTGAAACTAATAACTTCATAAATTTTCTAGATATAACTAAAACAAACATTAATAATATTTATAGAAAAGAATCGTTTATAGACTAAATTCATTCAAATCATAAACTCGCCGCCTACATTTCCATGGTCCACAAACCTTTTACCATCCCCTCTCAATTCAAGATTTTGAAATGGAAACGAATAACATGAAGAGAATAGCCTCCAACAAGAATACACCAGCCTCTTTCTTAAATGAAATTATTAGACCGAGAGAACAAAATCGAATATTACAATTATTATATCGCAAGAAAACCCCGAAAAAAGATACGCTAGCTTTAATTATATCGGAATAATTCCTCATGAAATAAACATTAATTTTCACAATTCAAAACAATCGCCTTATTCTCGAGCATTCCTAATCTTAGCGAATTACCTTTTAATGCAAAACAAAAAAAAGATGAACTCAAACAATCTGGTATTCACAAAATCGAATACAACGAATGCCCTTCAACTTTTGTAGGTCAAACAGGTAGAAATTTGGAATGCTGGTTCAAAGTACATATAATGTCAGACAAGAAATTTCTAATATTTGAACACCTTCAATCAGCAAACCACGCAATAGTCTTAGACAATTCCAAAGAGCTCCACAAATGCAAAGAAGGAAGTAGAATGAATCTGCTGGAAAGTTTGGAAATTAATATACTCAGGAAAACCGCACTTTTTACTACTCTTCATAGCCAACTTGAAATAAATCATTTTCCCCTACTACATTGAAAGTGTTTTTTCTCTTTCATATTCCCTTTCAGTAGTTTGTGTACTGTATACCTACCTGGTTTTTCCAAATTCAAATACCTGTTTATAAATTTCACGGCACCTTATACTGTCTGATGAACTAGATATCAAAACCACGTTATCTATCAATTTATTAATATAATACATCAGTTGGTAGTGAAAGTATTCATGAAATCTCTACTTTCGAATGTATCTATCATTAGAATTTCCAGTGTAACATAAGTTAATCCACCCAGATTTAAACTATAATAGCAAAGTTGAGACTTTTTTCCATTTCCATATCTTTTGTAAAATAATACGAAATTCGAAACTTTCATCATTTTCACTACGCCGATTAAATTTAGAGATCACAGCAAAAGAGTAAGAGGAAGAAAACATTAAACCCCTCCGAAACATTCGTATATTTCTCTTTTATTTCTACTAAAACTTTCCTTCTTATAGAAGGGACCATATCTCCTTCCATTCCTATCTGCTATATTTAAAGTGAAAAGCTCTCTGGAGCATCATTCAGCACAAAGAAGCTCTCAGCGAAATTATTGCTTCAGAAAAAATAGATAAAATGAGCTCCTTATTATTTATAACCATAAAAGTTAATGTGTAAATTTTGGAAATTCTTTTTCGAGGTACTGATAACACAACGACGAATCTTGATGGTATTTAAACATATTTCTTGCTAATTCGTTGAAAGTTATTGAAAAGGTATAACTAATTCATTCATATTTATTTTGCTTCCTCAATGTTTATACCCCTCTGCTCATGCAAAATAATGAATTCTATCATATCCCTTATTCGAAATCAATAGTCACTAATGAACTTGCAAAATAATAAGTTTAATCCCAAGATAAATGAGATGTCTGAAGGTAGGAGAATAAAGGGGAACTTTGGAGCTATTAATTTTTCAGAAGTCGAGACCATTAATGACGAAACGAATTTTTTCTCGATACTATGGTAGCCTCAAGGGTAGAAATGAATTGTCTTCTTGAAAGTGATAATGATATATTTGAACAAAAGTTCTGCTGTTTAAGAAATGTATGGCTTATAGGCTAGTGGTTAGTTTATAATATTATAATAACACAATTTATCTTAAACAATCTTCATAAATAAATATGATTCTACGACGTTATTCTATTTAAATTTCATCAAATTTAGTAGGTTTCCTTCAGATCTTCCTGACTTTTGAATGGGAAAAAGGGTTAGGTAGTGGTTTTGAAAAGAGGATACAAAGATATAGTAAGGTTAGATTAGATTATACAAATGTAAGGTGGGGTAATTAATGATTCAAAGTTCGTTATTGTGAAGAGAATTATGTATGAGTTTACCTGAGTTTATTAATTTCCAAACTTCCCATGAGATTCATTCTTCTTCCTTGATTGTATTTGTAGAGGACCTTGAGAATGTTTAAAACTACTGTATGGTTTGTTGATTGTTTGTGCTCCAATATTGGGGATTTGTTGTCTGATAATATACGTTCGTTGAATCTGCATTCACATCATCCACCTGTTTGACTTACATAAGCTGAAGGGGATTCGTTTCATTCAATTTGATGAATATCATATTGATGATGATAAGAAACTAAACAATGTATTATACTATCACAAAAGATTCATTGAAAATCAGGATTGCAATTTCGGTCGCTCGACCATCTTCAGCTGACAACGAGTACTGAACTAAAGCTGAAAATACAAACATACATAATTAGGTAGATAAAAAAATTAATAAGGGTGCAAATAAGAGGTACTAAACAATTTGAAGCAGGTATTATTTGAAGATATCAAATATGGACCTTAAGCCGAGCAAAAGTAGATTTGTTGGTTCTCTGGTTTTTGTAATCTGATTGATGCTCTTTGTATATAACTTTGAATGAATGACCAGTCTGACCTATATAGACCTTAACCGACGTTGTGAGGTCCCTGGGACATTCTGTGGGAAGCAAAGGTGAATATTTTTGTAATTATTGACTATCAACTGGTGGCGCTCAGAAACTTCATATGGTGAAATTCTCTTCGACATACTAGCGAAGTATTCGAAGGTGGAGGTTGTGTGTCCCTGGGACGTACAACGTAGTTTGTGTGATTTTTTAACTTCGATGGGGACAAAAAGTTCAAAGTGATCAGTAAAGCCCACTGATACAGATTTCGAGAAAACATTCCTCGAATGGTGTGGGGAACGTGAAACTGACTTTTCTGACCAAGATGGAGGACAAGCAGTACCAAATCAAGAATCAGCAATATTGAGTAATCTTAGCAGTGATTCAGAATTGTCGGGTGATGACGAAAACAATAATGAAAGTGAGGGCGAGAATTCGAACATAGATGAAGATTCTGATGAAAAAGAAACGGATCAGAGATATTTGTATGGTAAGAATAGATCAACTGAACCATCACGTATCACTAGTACTTCTGCACATAATATAACGAAAGAGGAAATGCTCAAGATTCGGAACAATTCGAGTCGTTGCAGAAATTTTTTTCTCAGGAGATTATGGAAATAGTTGTGCAGCACACAAACATAAAACTACGGGAGTATCGTGACAAAGAAGGTAACGATAATCGTACTGAATTCAGAGATACGGATGAAACGAAATCAATGGATTTTTGGGTTTCCTTTTGTTGACGTCTGTGTTCAAATGAAATAATGAAGATATCCAAGCTACTTCTGACACAGATAGTACTGGCAGGGAAGTATTCAGATTGGTTTCTTCCACGCCGTTTTTCCGTACTTTTGATGTGTCTACGATTTGATACTCGGGAAGAAAGACAGGAATTAATTCAAGACAATTCATCTGTAGCAGTGTCACATATTCTGAAAAAAATCAATGAGAATTCACAAAACTCGTTTTCACTTGGAACTAATTGCAGAGTCGATGAAATGCTTGAGGATTTCAGGGGGCGATGTAAGTTCAAGATGTATATTCCTTCAAAACCAGACAAATACGGCATTAAAGTTCAATGTCTGGCAGATGTAGGAACGCACTACCTTTACAATACGTATATTTACTGTGGAAAGGGAACGGATGCTCTGGAAGATGCAACACCTGAGGAAAAGCAGTTCTTCGCTCATGCAGGCCAATATTTGGAAACAACAGAAATATTGAAAAACAAGTACTGTATTTTAAGGAATTTTACTTAATAATTTTGAAAGTTCAAACTTTCAAAATTCCTCAACGACTTCCTAATAAAACATTGCAATTTTAAATCTGAATTTTCGGTCAAAAATTCATAGGAACTTATTGCCAATATCAAAGATACCACTATACCACCTAATTCCAAACTTATTTCTTTCGATGTTAAGAATCTCTTTCCCAACATTTCTCCGAAACATACGTATTACTTAGTTGAAGAATTATTAGAAAAGAATCATGCCAATACTATCATTAAATCAGATATTCTTTCATTATTACAAATTTGTTTAGATCAAAATTATTTCCATTTCAATAACAAATATTATACTATTGAAGACGGCTTGATTATGTGCAATCCGTTAAGTCCTTTGTTAGCAGAAATTTTCATGAATAATTCAGAGAAATTAATTCATAATCATCCACTCAGTAAATTTTGTTTATACTGGTATCGCTATGTAGACGATATCATTATTTGCTTCACAGGAACAGATAGACAGTTGAAAATTTTCGAAAATCATATAAATTCATTACATTCAAAAATTGCATTCACAACCGAAATAGAAAGCAATAATTCGATAAATTTCTTAGACGTAACAATTTCGAATGAAAATGGAAAACTTGTTTTCGCAATTTACCATAAGCCGTCACATACAGATATTATAATACATAACTCGTCGTGTCATCCATATCAACATAAAATGTCAGCATTCAATAGTTTTATTCATAGATTGATTAACATCCCGTTATCACCAGAAAATTTCAACAAAGAACTAAATTTGATTAAACAAATAGCCAAAAATAATGGTTACAATCCCAAACTAATAAATAATATTTTAAATAAAAACAAAGTAGAATCGCATTGAATGAAGTTTACCCTGTCGATAAATTGAAACAAAAATTCAACACCTTAACCTACGTTGGCATTACAAGTGGGAAACTGAAATCATTCTTAAGTAGCAATAATTTCAACATAGCTTTCCAAACTAATAATAATTTAGGCAAATATATAAAAATAATAAAACCACACCAGGTAAAAACAATAAATCAGGTGTTCATAGATTGAATTGCAATGACTGTGATAATTTCTACATTGGTAGAACACATAGAAATTTTAATATTAGAATATCGGAACATAAACGCAGTTTTTTAAATAAAAAATCAGATTCAAATTACGCGAATCATCTCTTAGAAAATAATCATTCTTTCCACCCACAGTTTGGAATTTTGCATACAGATAATAAATCTTCGAAGGTGGATCTTTGGGAAACTTTAGAAATCAATAAATACAAACACTCAGGTAGACTCATCAATGAACAAGTCGATTTAAGCCCTTCACCTGTATTGAGTCTTTTCGGGGAGCAATCTATTCCTTAATTTTATTGGATATACCTGTCATAAATAACCACTTAAGAAGAAGCAACCCAATAAGCTTTTAATTACTCAAGAACATTTATAGTTATATTCTCATTTATATTTTTCTGTATATTCATTCGTCTGAAGAAGCTACGGTGTAGTGAAACGCGTTACGAATCGCAATTATTAAGTAAAATTCCTTAAAACACAGTACTTGTTTTTTATTATTAATAATGGAATTTTACCAAGTAAAAACCTCCCAAATTCAAACAGAAATATTACTGGTGATAACTGGTATACGTCTATTGAACTTGTAGACATTTTGCTGAAGAATGAACTAACATATGTAGGAACAATGAAGAAACAAGAAAGAAATAAAAGAGAAAACCTTCCGGAGTTTCTGCCATCTACATCTCATATCTCGGGTGCCAGAAAAACATTTGTTTTGATTTCATCAATGCACCATAGCAAAGAAGATGATTTTGAAAATGGTTTGCCTGAAATCAATTCATATTACAATAGAACAAAGGGAGATGAGGACTCAGCTGACGAAAAAAGCTCGGAACATTCTTGTAGCAAGAGAACAAGACGTTGGCCGATGGCCTTATTTTTATTATTATTATTATTTCTCGTTTCAAAAACGCAGTACACAAGATAGCAATTTCTGAAACTTTTGGCGAAGCAACTCTATGAATCTCTTCTGAAAGAAAGGGCAAATAACATTCGCCTCCCAAGGAAACTTTGACAGAGCGTTCATAGAGTGTGGACTCTATGAACGCTCTGTCTATTTCTGGTACTTAAGTCCCAATAATGATTCCGATACGCTGTCTAGAAATGCAAGGAAAGTGTGTTATCTATGTGATGCCTATTGCAAAAGAGCCATTTTCAAAAGAGCCATTTGCAAAGGTGCAAAATTATGTGTAATTTGCGTAAACGATCTAGAATGACCTACTGAAAGTATTTCATGTTTAGGTATTGCAGAAGTTTCTGTGAAAGTACCTGCACATTGAAAATTCATTCCATAGAATACGTTCTAGTTCAGAATTTCAATTTAGGTCATTTTTTCGTTAATTTTTCTCTTCATTATTTCGAATATTCACACAATTTTGGGAGATATTTTCACATTTCGAATATTTATTTTTATTTTTTGTTGTTGATTTGTTACTACTACATTGTCATATTTTCTTTGAATCGCAATGAAAAGAATCTTACAAAACGAAACAAAGACAAAAATTTTAGTATTTGAACAAGTTGGGGTTCCAGGAACCTACAACGTAGTTAACGCAAAATATCGGCACCACGTCGGTTAAGAGTTGAATATATCAGTTTATATATATATATATATATATATATATATATATATATATATATATATATATATATATATATATATATATATATATTATATATATATCAGGCATCCTTAAATCAAAACATCTAGATAGTAGAGACGTACAGATCATCACTAATCTCTATTATAAGCAAAAAGCTATAATATGCATGGACAACCACACATCAGAAGAAATTCATCTGCATCTTCAATGCATATGCTGAAGAAATACTTAAGAAAGCTCTGGAAAGTGAAGAATGTGGGATAACAGTTGGTGGAACACGGGTAAACAACATAAGATATGCGGACGACACAGTAATCTTAGCGGAGAGTATCGAAGCTCTGCAGAGACTAATGACCAGAGTATCTACTTACAGTGAGGAATATGGGTTATCACTGAACATAAAAAAGACAAAATTCATGGTAATCTCAAAGAACAATCCAGTAAATGTTAGTCTAACTACAAACGGCAGAAATGTAGAAAGAGTGGAGCAATATACTTACCTTGGGGCAATGGTGAACAGCACAAATGAATACACCCAAGAAATAAGAATAAGAATAGAAAAAGCCCGAGCTAACTTCATAAAAATGGACAAAGTTTTTCGTAGTAAAGATCTAAGTATGGCATTAAAACATCGTTTAGCTAAATGTTATGTTTTCTCTACTCTCCTTTATGGAGCGGAAGCATGGACAGTGAATGCCGCAATTCTTAAAAAGATTGAAGCATTTGAAATGTGGGTGTAGAGGAGGATTCTTAGAATATCATGGATGGATCGAGTAACAAATGCAGAAGTTCAGAGACGCATAGGCAGGGAAAGAGAGGTTGCTAACACGTTCAAGAAACGTAAATTGGAATATCTGGACCATATTAAGAGAGGTGAAAAATATAAATTCCTACAGTTGATTATCCAAGGCAAAATACAGGTAAAACGAAGTATAGGAAGGAGAAGAATCTCATGGCTGAGGAACCTGAGAGAGTGGTTTGGATGCACTTCGAACCAACTTTTTAAACCGGCCGTTTCTAAAGTAAAAATAGCGATGAGGATTGCCAACCTTCGACTCGGAGATGGCACTTGAAGAAGATATCAGTTTTATCTTCACTATCGAGAAATTCTTGGCAGAGTTTCTTGTAGGTTTTGAAAGCTTTTTTTTATTTAAAACGAGGATAGCAATATTCGTAAGTAACAAAAAAGACAGAGAATATCGTAGTCAGGTAGTTGGGTTCTTCCTGGAGATTTGTTAGAGGGGTTATCAAAGATCCGGCAATAAAGTAGTGCCTGCTCCAAGATAAAATCTTAGAAACTGCATTTATTTTTGAATTTGCGCACGTACCACATGCCTCAGAGATTTGCATACTTAATGAGCTTTTATTATTGTACTTACTTACCAAATTGACTATAGCGCAGCCACGTATCGCTCGCTATAAAAATTCTTTTGTTTACAGGGCTAGTTTGCTGATTTTCATGGAATATCTTTCCAATAACTTACAATTTAGCTCTCTTCAATAAGCGAGTTGTACACACATATATTGAATCATCTTAGGCGGCCAGAGCTGTGGAATAACAGGCCGCCTTCTTAGAGTTGAGAGTCAATGTTTAATTGAAATTAAAATTTGTAAATTCGTGTAAACTATAAAAAGTTTCGATTTATTTTAAATCCTGCTTAGATAGGCCTTATAGATTGTTATGTGTTGGCCTACAGACTTTTCGGACCATCCATCAATTTTCAATAATCTTATTTAAAGTATTACACTGGTCTACAATGGTTTTGTTGTTGCCCTAAAATAAATGATTTTGGGTCTATTTATGCACACAATTCGTGAAACTATCAATGATTTTGTAGGATTTGCTCTGATTTCTTTTTAAATCTTTGTTTTCATTTTATATAACAAAAATCGTAAAACAAGAAACAAAATAACAGATATATTTATAATGTCAGTTATGTTTTGAGAAATTCGGATACATCGAAGTAAATAAAGAGGAAAATGTCGAAAATATATTCCATATTTCCATAAAACGCCTTTTATGAGCTTTTCTTCTATAATTTTTCAGGGGACAATCTGTTTTCAAAGACCAGCAGTAATCTGTCATCATGTGACAATCCCATCGACCTTGATACGTTTCTTCCATCACTTTTAGATCTTGATGAAACCGCTCTCCCTGTTCCTCACTATAATTTCCTAAATTATCCGGAAATTTATCTAGATGATTGCGGAGATAGTGTAACTTAATACTCATATTTGCTCCTAAAGTCTGAAAGTTTGTCAGCATATTTTGCACAATTTCTTCATAATTTGCTGCTTTATGGTTACCTAGGAAATTTCCGACAACCAACACAAAACTTTTCCAAGCTTTACTCCGGAACAGTCATAACTTTGATAAAATCTGAGTCTTTCATCAATTGCCGTATTTGCGGACCATCAAATATTCCACCTCTCAATTTTTCCATACTTAGCTTCGGAAATTTTCTGCAAATGTAATTAAAACAATTTCCGTCTTTGTTCAACGCTTCTACAAATTGCTTAATCATACCTAGCTTAATTTGTAATGGTGGAAGTATGATTTTGTCTCTGCTCACCAGCGGCTCCCTTATTACGTTGGCTTTACCGACAGTTAAAGAATTTCTTACAAGCCAAACATCTTGTTCCCAATGAAGTTGCTTTGCTCTACTATCCCACATACAAATAAAGCAAGGGTATTTTGTATATCCACTTTGTTGGCCAAGTAAAAAATTAACCATTTTTAAATCCACACAGATCGGCCACTGATGCTCAGAGTATTTAATTTTCTCTAAAACTAATTTTACATTTTCATATTCTTCTTTGAGTTTCGTTGAATGGGCAATTAGAATTGATGCAAATTTATTTCCATTGCGCAATAAGACGGATTTTAAACTTCTTTTGCAACTATCAATAAAAAGGCGCCATTCAGTAGATTTGTACTCTTTTAAACCCATGTCTATAAGCAGCTTCGCGATATCATTACAATACACTAATCCTTCATTTTCACTAAAAAATTGTAATAACCCTTTTTCTCGCGTTCTGTATGTTGTAATTGTTACTGTTGGTGCCAATAAATTTTTTTCTTTAGATCTTGAGGCTAACAGTTCTGATCCTTGTTTTGATAAATTGAGATCACGTATTAAATCACTGAGTTCATTTTGAGAAAATAACTTTGGCGTAGATGTTTCACCTTTCCATTCACTTCCACTAGTAGATGGTCCCGATTTCTGTGAATTTGGTAACATCATTGTTTCTGAGGGCATGCGAATTACTTTTGAAATGTATATGGGCCGAGGGAGATTTTCACTGTGTAGAACCGGACATTTCGTAGACTGTAAGTCTGGGTATCTCCACGTTTGATTTCGATTAAAACCTTTAACATCTACTACGCTAAAGTAACAATCATCTAAATGATTCGTAGGCTCCATCCAGATCATAGGAATACCAAAGTCTAATCCAGAACGTTCACCTTTTTTCCACAACCGTAAAGACTCAACACAGGACTTACAAACTTTATTAGGAAGCCATGGTTTACTTAATTTGTCCATTTTGAAACCAAAATATTCAACATAAGTCTCCTTGACAAAGTCTGTGATATTTCTTTTTTGTTTTTTTGGTATATAAACACCGCAAATATAAGAAAATAAATCACTACAATATTTACACTTTCTTCGTGACGAACTCATATTTTAGACTAGAAGACAAATATATAAGAATGGACATTCAGTAATTGAAACAAAATATTAATCCATGACACTTTATCCAGATTTACGTGTATACTACTTCAATGTTGTCAAATAACTGAGATCTCAGCTGTTCTGTGGAACAAGTGGTCTGAGAGTGGGGATCAGGTGATGTTTGTATGCGCGAAAAAGTTGCGCAGAAGCCTAATCATGACTGGAAAATTAAATTTTATTTCTAACAAGCTTATAATTCTTCAAAATATAAGAAATGCAAAAATCATGAAAATACGAGCACATTGAGAACTTTCATGAATATATTCGTAATCTGGGCACTTGAAAACAAAAATTTGCGATGATATCCAGGGCAACAATAAAAAAAAATTTTTTTGTAGAGCTGTGTTATATTTGAATTAGAATATTAATATAAATCTGTTCAAATTCTGCAAAATCAATGAATTTATTCATTGAGTTCTTTTCCGTTATAGAAAGTTCTGACACCTGACAGAATATCGTTGAATAAAAAGCTAATTAAAGCCATAAAACCGAAATGCGAAAACAGCTATCACGAAATTCACCAGCATTGTCATCAAATGTTATCAAAGCAACATCTTCTTCGCAAAATTTTCCTAATTACTTAGGAAAAGGGTGGCAGTCAGTCTGAATGCCTTTGAGAGCGTAATATCCTGACAAGAATTTTATTTCAAATAGCCGTTTAATCAGCAAATTCCATTTGTCGCAAATTCATTCTCGAGTTTTGAAATAATTAAAAACTTTTCAAGGAAATCAAGTAATGTCGTACTGTGCAGTGGTTGCAATTCAATTAAAGAGTTTTCAGAGGAAGTGGGGAAGACGGGAACTAGATCGATTTCCCGGACGAATGTCAAAAGTTCAGCGAATGGTTCTTTCAAGTTTTCAGATTAAATAGCTCAACTTTGAAGGTTCAGTTGAAAAAGATCACTTGAGACTTTACGAATCATGCTTCTGTAAAAATCTTTTCTGGTATCAGTTTCTCAAACAACTTGACTTCCTGAAATAAATAGGCCGTTTTTGGAGCAATCAATATATCTTTAAGCTTTCAATTTCGATAGTGGTGCTTGAGATTTCATCATATCAAGTTGTTTAATAGTTCATCAAATGAATTGGTTCTTTCACAAATTGCGATTACATTATGGAGGAATACGAATAATTTGATAATACTGGAGTTTTGTGTGTTAGAAAACGCTTGAACGAGTCGATCATTTTTCATGTTCTTGTCTTCTGATGACATCTTTTGACACCTGTCAAAATCATGACGTTATCATTATTTTCCCCCACAGAGTACTCAAAAAAGATGCCAATATTTAAAAAGATAATTGCTGAAGTCATTTCACAAAACAAGTTCATATAAACATAGATCCGCAAATACTTCATTACCGATTTACAGGGTGTTGAAGATAAATCGAAAGATGCAGTTGAATTTGAATTTTTGTAAACCGCTTGTGATATTAACCCATTAGTGCATAAGGTTGAAAAATGATGAAAGTTCAGTTCTTTCTTTATTTTCTTAGTATTTAGTAGTCATAATAATATAATCAATAAACAAAATACATTTAACTTTTATATGAAAAAAACTAAGCGTCATCCGATAAATAGGACTGTGCGCACAAGTCACTTAAAATGTATGAAAATTTTTAAACATAATTTAGGATGTAATCCAACTCTACATTTTGTGCAAATTAATTTGTTTTCTCTTCCGCAAAATCTGCATAGTCTTTCATTAGTAATGTATTCTGGCCAGTGAGGAAAATGAGAGCCTATAAATTCCAATATGTGTAATGGGAGATACTTAAATATTAAGTCTCCCAACTCTAACTTGGGATACCCTTTAGAATGTATATATTATTGCATTGTATATATTACTTACTATCTATGAGTTAGCAAGCCCAGTTATTGCGTAAGTATGTTAGCAATTTGAAAGCCGTAGAACTGATATTTATTTTTTTACCTGCGTACGCAGCTGCGTGTGCAGCATTTGTGTACCTAATCCGAACCACTTTCGATTCAGATTTGAATATGGCGACTTTGATAAATTCGGGTCTGTTATAATTTTATTCTATTTTTCGCGGTTGAGGATTTATTGAATTCTTTTGGGTAAGAAGAGCTCAAATCTGCAATAAAATCTACTAAAGTGCGTAAGGCTCCAGGATTTGATGGCATTTCCCCTGAATTTCTTAAACGTGTAGGAAATAACGCTAAAAAGTAGTTACTATCCTTCTACAATGACATACTTAGGTCAGGTAGTATTCTCGTTGAATTAAGAAAGGCTAAAGTTATTGCCATTCTCAAACCTGGGAAAAATCCAGAACTTCCTAGTAGTTATCGACCTCACTTTCAGTTTATTTCAAAATTTTAGAAAGACTTTCTTTATCAGAGGTTAGAACTAATCATTGACAGAGCTCTGTCCACTTTTCAGGGAAGTTTTCGAAAAAACTGGAATTGTTCTGATCAGGTTTTAGGTTTATCTACTTTCATTGAGACAGGATAAATTTAAAATAGGCGCTATATTTGTAGATCTCTCTTCGGCATATGATACAGTTTGGAAGGATGGTTTAGTTTATAAACTCTTTGAAGTAGTTCAATGTGGAAAAATTGAAAAGTTGATTGAAAATATGTTATCTGTTTGAAGACTTCGAGTTTTCATCGGTGAGAAAAGCAGTATATTTTACCTCTTCTCTTCAATTTATATATGTCTGACATCCCTGAAACTTCCTCTACAAAGTTTATTTATGTTGATGATATTGCTTTGGTTTTTCGACACTGACTTCGAAACAATTGAGCAAACACTGACTTTTTATTTTTAGAAATTCTGAACATTTTCTTCAAAAAATGGTGTTTATGTCCAAATCCATCGAAAACTGAGGTTTTTTGTTTTCATCTGAATGATCATGAGAAGGATAGGCAACTAAGAGTATGCTTCAATCAATCACTATCAATTCATAATTTCACTCCAACATATCTTGGTGTAAAGCTTGATCGTTCTTTGACAATATACCACATAAACTAGCTGGATCTAATTTGGGCGCACTTCTGCTTTAGCTTTAGTATATTCAGCAGCAGAATATTGCTGTCAGGTGTGGTTGAATAGTGCTCATGTCAATAAGATTGATTCTCAGTTGAACTGTTGAGAGGTATAAGTGGATGTATCAGTTCAACTGCTACCCCATGGCTTCCGGTTATTTGTAATATAGTTCCTTCCATATTCACAGGAAATAAGCTCTTAAATCGTCTTGAGATAAGTATCACTCATTTCCAGAAGTTTTTCCGATAATACACGATCTTCAAAATCTATCTAACCTGAGATTGAAATCTAGGAAACCTATTTGGTCGATTGATTGTTTTTCGTACACGGGTGAAGGCTGTTGATCTTTGGAAAACTGAATGGCAGGAAATTGATGTTTTTAATAAAGTTCTTATAGCTGATCGATATGAGAAGGAAAAATTGGTATACATTAAATCGTCTCAGGACAGGACATGGTCGTAATAATAGTATGTTATAGATAATTTCATCAACAGGGTAGAGAACTTTAAGTCTATTTAGGAGATTAGTTTTTGCTCCCCCTTAGTGTTTTTTTCCCATAGTGTATTTGGATAAGGCAAGGGCTACACCCATGTAGGGCTTCATTACCAAAATGTGTATGAGATGTTCCCTGTTGAAAAACAGAGGAGCATTAGTTAAGTTCTTAGATTCAAGAGAGTTTGGACATAGAGTTAAGTATGTTTTGATGAAATATTTTTCTGCTGGTTTTCTTTTTCTATTGTTACAGATTTTTCCTGTCCCAATCCTCCTTGATTTTCACCCTTGTCTTCGTGAAGAAGTCCCGGAAATCATGGAGAGCAAGATGACAATGAGAGAATGAAGCTGCCAAGCAGAAATTTTTTTTTGTACACACGACACTAACACAACATTAACAGACAAGCTATTGCTAGTGCAATAGCGACAGGAAAACGAGTTTTTTCTAGAGGTTTTTTCACTCGTTTACTGAATCATACGCAAGATAGTATGGTTTCCCTGTTACATTTCCTGTGCTCACACTTAACGGGTAATCGTAGGAGACATGATGCGAGTTTAGATGCCTGATTAGGAATGGGCATGGTCTGTTTTTCTGCTGGTTCTATTTATTCGCTTGTTTTTTACGATTGTATTTTTCTGACACACACCAAAATTATAGATAGACGCATTTATTGTAAATACAATAATTCGAATTTTGTAAATCCTCTCTTTTCAAAATATATATATATATATATATATATATATATATATATATATATATATATATATATATATATATATATATATATATATATATATATATATATATATATATATATATATTTAATTTTGTTAGATCTAGTAAAATTGGCTTGAAGAAAATAATAAGAAAATCTCGCAATTTTTGTTAACTTAACCAAACCCTACAATCAATTCGAGTGTTATATTTACAAGTTGAAAAGTCACGTTATAAATATTAAAGGTTTTTCTCTTTCTTTATCCGCGCAATTATTCTGAATACTTCAAAATTTGGACAAAATTCGTAGAAATTTGTGTTGTTTGTATCCAATTATTCGGTGTTTTATGGGTAAATAATAACAATTCGGTAATTTCGACCGGCTCTAATGAAAGGGTCAAGCAGAGATCCAACAACCGACAAGCTGACGTATTTAAGTGGTCGATTATTGGCCAAACTGGCCGTAAAGTGTGTCTCAGAACTATTAGTTATTGGTGAAATGCAAACCCTCAAACAAATTATACAAGCTGAATGTTGCTTAATAACGTCAGAGTGAGGGATGTCCTGCCTAAAGATGGAATAAAAGGCTTATGCTTGGAAAGAGAGAAATAAATGATGCACTGGAATTCACCAAATTTGTTTTCCTCCGGAAACAAACTAACTTCCGGATGCTTTTCATCCCCATTCATTTTCTACATAACAATGAGCACTTTGCTTCAATGGGGGTTACTTCAGTAATATATCGTTCAGTTGATGGATTTTCATGGGAATTACTGGAGCCATTTTTTTCAAATTATTTGACGATTAATGGAATTGAACAAAAGAGAATAACAAAAGTATTTACTTCACGTTTGGAATTTTCAGAAAAGTTTAATGAAATTAAAAACATATTCGCAAATACTTTCTTTCTTGCATTCAAAATATAACTTCACTATAAATATATAAATTATAAAGTGGAAGAAATTAGCATAACAACTGTAACAAATGAAAATTTGTGTCTAAGGAGTTTGCATAAATCAGAGTAATTTCAAATTAAACGAACTGAAATTCATGAGCGTTGAGATTTTGATTATGGAACTCTATTAAGCGAGATCTTCATGGTTAATTTAGAGAATTCTATTTCGAGGATATTCTGTATTATTCATATACAGAATTATTACATACTGGTATCGTGTGTTGATGACAGATTTGTTGTTTTTTCATGCAGCATCAGCAATTTAATTTAACCCCAACTGTAACAAAATAAATCTTGAAAATTTATAAGTTTTCATGGCAGCAGTTTTATATAAGTCATAAGCTTTATATGGATGATTTGAAACTCTATACGGCTAACGCCGAGCCGATGAGACATCAATTAGAGATTGTTGCCTCATTCAGAGATGCTATAAAGATAGAGATGGGTGTGGAAAAATGCGCGGTAGTAGATATCCTTAGGGGAAAAATTGTGAATAACAACTCTATAACGCTGATGAATCAATTGGAAATTCCTTCACTAAAACCTGAAGACTCCTACAAGTACCTGGGAATGAGTTGATCACTTGACATTCATACGGCGGAAACGAAACAGGCGTTCTGTGACAAGCTGCTCCAGAGGATCAAGCTGGTGCTGCAGAGCAAAATAAACTCAAAGGCAATGTTCTCTGCGATTAATACGTGGGCTATGCCTAGCTTGACCTACACCTTCGGAGTGCTAACATGGTCTACAACTGACTTGAAAGGTCTGGATACGAAGGTTAGGACTCTGTTCACCAAGTATGGCGTTCACTATCCTCATGCCTCAGTTAACCGCCTCTATCTGTCCAGGCACATGGGAGGAAGAGGCCTACTGAATTTGGAAACTGCATATCTCAAAGCTGTAGAGGAATTACGAGGATATTTCCGAAAGGCCAAATCGCCTCTCCTGCGTGCGGTCCGCTCGACTGATGAGATTCTCACCGTTAAATCACATCCAGACCCTAATAATTCGTACATCAACAGAATTGGTAGAAGAATGAAAAGCTAAACCGCTCTATGGCCGCTATACAGGACACCTAAAGGGCCCGAACATCAACAAAGCGGAATCGTTATCCTACCTCAGATCTGGTTGTCTGCATCCTGAGACCGAAGGTCGCCTAATTGCGATCCGAGATCAGGTTGTGTCTACAAGAGCGTACATGAAGAACATCGCGAGAACGAGTATTCCTACCGATCAATCTAGAAAGTGCTCTAGACACCTGAAAACAGCACATCACATCTGGCTGTCCTGTTCTTCTCCCACAGAGTATCAGAATTTGGCCTTTGAAATAAAAAAAATTCATAACCTAACATCAGACGTAATAATATCGCTTATAATCTCCGTAAACGGTCTTGTTGAGGCTCATTTGGCTGATAATACGAAGAGGCTGCAGCCAGAAATAATCATATATATATATATATATATATATATATATATATATATATATATATATATATATATATATATAGGGTTTTACCCCGACGAGTTGCCCATATATCTGTTCATGCAATCAAACTGATTTCATAAAAATATAAATCCACAACCCGGTAATTAATACCATTGCCAGGCAATGATTATCATTAAAACATATCCTGGAGTAATTATATATTAGGATAACGTTAAAAGTTATGAGAATATATCAATCTACCAGAATATATACATACTATAGCATCATCAGACAATGATATCAATGTACCAACGAGTAGTGTCAGAGGCTTTCTCCCCGGAAAAATCCAGTGTACGGACCTTAGTCAAGTAACACTGAATGTTACTCATTAATAGTTTCCTTTGTGTGAAGTGGTGAACGATCGAATAGAATACTGCTCTGAATATAAATATGACAAAATTGTCAGTTAATTATATTACATTCATATAAACAAATAAATAAAATATGAAATGAGATTCTGAGCAGTATAAACTAAAGAGAAAACCTATGACTCTACCTCATTATTATTTTCGGAAAGAAACCTACGAAGAATATTACAAGATTTGATGACTGTTATCTTTTGTAACTGTTCAAACAAATTTTTCTTCAGACCCAAAATCTCAATACTTTTGTGAAGATTTCTAGGAATAACGCCTGTTGTAGAAATAATAATCGGTAGAATAAATATTTTCTTCATTTTCCACATTTTTTAATCTCGTCGCCAAGCATCATATATTTAGAAATTTTTCATTGTATTTATTTTGTATATTATGTGTGTCGGGTATAGCAATATCAATTATATATGTTATTTGATTCTGTTTATCATTAAGAACGATATCTGGTCTATTGTGTTTTACAGCTCTGTTGCACAGAATTGTTTTATCAAAATAAAGTTTATATTTGTCATTTTCACAAATAATCTCAGGTTCATATTTTTGAAATTTTTTTCTTTTGGGAATTAGGTCATGTTTAATTCCTAGATTGAAGTGAATAATTTTAGCGACGGCATTATGTCTTTCTAAATAATCTGTTGAAGCAAGGACTGAACAAGATGATAATATATGAAAAACTGTTTCTGAAGAACAGAAACATCTACGGCAAGAATCATCTATATTTTGTTTGATGATATGTTTTCTATAATTCCTTGTAAAAACAACCTGGTCCTGGATCGCAATTGCCAAGCCTTCTATTTCAGCAAACAATTCTCCAGATACTAACCATTTATTCGATGGAATTTCATCAATATAATCATTTTTCAATTCTTTAGGGTGCTTTCCGTGTAATTCCTTCTGCATTCAACTTTCTCTTTTAGAATTATCATCAAATATATCAAAATCTACCTTTTGCATTGTCAAGTTCAGAGGTGTAAGATTATAATCTGAAGCAACAACAATATCATGTAATTTAGACGTTCTCTGTTTATCATGAAAATGGGAATGTAGATGAAAAATCTGTTTACTATGAAGATTATTCAAATCAATTAATCCACGACCTCGAAGATGTCTAGGTAGTGTAACTCTCTGAACAGCTGACTTTGGGTGGTGCTTATGATATTTACAGAGCATTTTCCTCGTTTGACATTGTAATTCATTTAGATCAGTTTTAGACCATTTAATAATTCCAAAAGAAGATGTAAGAATAGGAACAGCATAGGAGTTGATATATAAATAAATATCTTCATTGTATTTACTCATATTGCTATAAATTTCTTATTAGATATATTGTCATAATTATCTGATGAAACCACAGTGCTGTGAAACGCGTTCTAGGTTTAATTCATCATTGTTTCATTCAATTGAGAAATATCACTCATTTTCTTCATATTTAAATCAAAAAGTGAAAGTGCAAGAACAGATTCCTGTGGAAGATCTTTATAAAGAGTGTGAAAAGGTCTTGTTTTCTCTTCAACGAAAAAACTAAGCCTCCTGTCAAACGGTTGACTCTCGATTAGTTCAATAGTTGGACTGTTGTGAACAACCCCAACTTTTAACCTACTTATGGTTTTGATGGAGATTCAATTTGGTTTGAGCGCCTGCACTCATCGTTCATAATAGAACCCTGAATGCTCAAAGGTACGTTACAGACATTTTAAAAGAACATGTTTCACCATAAGTGGCAATCATGGCCCATTGTTTATGCAAATGAACACCATACCCTCTCCAAGCTCATATCGTCAGGAACTTTGTTCAATGGAGTGGCCTGCACGAATTCCAGACTTCAATCCTATAGAGCATGATCGTCATCCCTAATAGAGGATCATGAGGTCAGTTAAACCAGCTAGCTACCGTGAAAGAGGCTCGTAGCGACTGATCGAAATTGAGAAGGAACTGGATCAGAATGCTTTAAAGTCAGTGATTTTCAGTAAGAATGTCATGTACTTCTTTCGTCAGGGGTGGAAATATCCGATATTAACAAGTTTCATGAAACGTTGGTTCTTTTCAGAAGTTTTTCGTTTTTCGTTTTTCGTTTTTATTTAAATTTCTGAGTACCAAGCATTTATAGGTGCTGATAATTGAAAAATAATTCTTCAACGTATCTCAACGTGAATAAATTTGAATTTTTGGTGAAGTGTAGATAAGAAAGGAATCAATTAAGTTGATTTTCAAGGATGAAACTGATTTTTCTATTGAAGGAAAAGGAAAAACTCTTTCAAGTACTAAATAATTTTAGATTAAGCTGAGAAAAGATTGTAAACTTTCAAACTGAGTTGAAGTTGTTTTATGATGTATATCAGGAAAGTCAAATAAGCTCTCTCCAGTTCTTTCAGTGGGTCAATTATTAATATTTATACGTATTAATATCTAATCGACATTTCCTCCATGAATAAGCGAATGAAATGTGAAGTATTCAAAGTCTCGTTTGATATTATAATTGCAATTTTAGGTTGCCTGATTACATGGGGTGAAGCTCTTGAATATTAAAAGATTGTACTTTATTTTTAAATCGGATGTAGATGGTGAGACCCGGCGAATATTCCTCGGGAAATATAGTTCGTTTGAACGTTAGGAAAAGTGATAATTATTTTCTCATTTTCTGAATGTGAGTGTCATTTAACTATTCTGAATATGGAAAATTTTCACCGAAACATTATGAAGAAAAATATCGTAGTTCTGCATACTGAAATATACAGAGTGTAAATGAATAAAAATAAGAGATTTCGCACTATGACTCCTCAAACCATTTTATGACATGAACATATGTCCGCAAACGCTTCTATACCGAAATACAGGGTGTTGAAATATTCAGATTTTTCCAGTTTTTTTCTCATGATTACTATTGTTTTTCAGATACTCAGTTCAAATTCGGTACTTTTTTAAATCAGTCATTTTCCAATACGGGCGCCGGTTGATACTTATAATATGGCTGAAAGGTATTCAGAAGTCCGTACTTGTGTGCTAGTTTCTGATGGATAATGTTGCACACTTGATTATACTTGTAAAGATAGTGCGTATTGGCCAGTTGTTCGTATCCAGACGTAATATGCTTTATAGTCTCCTATCTTATATGACATTTTCTGCACTTATCTGTTTGTAATGTCCGTCCTTCATATTAAATTTTTTGTAGTTGTTTGTAGCGATCACTTGGTCTTGGATGGCCAAAAGGAATCCTTCTGTTTCCGCGAATAATTCTCCTTTCATCAACCATTTGTTGGAGGCTTCTTTGTCGATATGTGGTTGATTAAACTCATGGTGATGTCGTCCATGCAATTCTTTTCTTGACCATTCCTCTTGTTTTTCAGTATCTGATAGGAATGGTAGATTCAGAAGGTCATCTCTGGTAGCAAGATTTAGAGGTGTATATCCCTTATCAGCCAACGATACCACTCTATGGAGGTCAGAAGTGAGAGCTTTTGCAGAGAAGAATTCTCTGAGATTTTTATCTGTTCGGTGTGTAAATTGACAACATCTTTCAATTCGCGTCCTCCTTCTTTTCGCTTCAAAGTTGTTCGTATCACAGACCATTTTGGATGACGATTGTTGTACTTTGTCAGCATCGTTCGGGTCTGCCTTTGAATATCATCCAGTTCTGTCTTAGTCCATCTGATTATTCCAAATGAGTAAAGCAACACTGGAATGGCATAGGTTTTGCCTTGACTAGATTCACCGAGTTCAACATTGATTTCAGCACAGTCTTCAGACGCTGACTGTATTCTGAACGAATCTTCTCCTTTGAATGTTTTTGGTGTAGCGATCTCGCTTGTTGGTATCCTAGATATTTGTATATTTCGCCATTCTTCATGCACTGTGTAATATCATCGTTTGAAAGTTGTGTTTCATCATCTATGACTTTCCCCATTTGAATATTCAGGGTCTTACATTTTTCAATCCCGCATTTTATATAAACATTAGCCGAGAACTCACTGACAGTTTTCAGCAAGCATCCAATTGCTTCTTGTTCGAAGCATATAATTTGACGTCATCCATATACAGCAGGTAGGAGATTGTATGATAATTCCTATCTGTTTTTATCCTGAATCCGTATCCTGTTCTATTGAGCATTAATCATTATTATTATTATTGCATAATCATTCAAGGCAGAGGACAGAAGTCCTATATAAGCCTAATATTACCAAATTTCAGATAAACAATAATGCAGCCAATGAGTAGGAAAAAAATGAACCATTACAAAAAAAATACATCAGAAGAGAATGGCTGTCAATTCTATTTTTGAAGCTGTTAACTGAGTCACAATTCACAACCTCACCAGGAAGTCCATTCCACGCATTAAAAGCACTAGATTAATCACGAAATTCTCTCTCTGGCGGGTGAAGAATTTTTCCCTCTTCAATTTTCTACTATGACCCCGAAGTCGAGAATCCTCATTCATTACAAAAAGTGTCCTGCGGTTGGCATAGTTGTGCTTGACCATTCGATATATAAGGATTATTAAATTATAATGAAACGAGCTGTTTCACGAGATATGTTGAGATCACGAGCTATCTCTCTAACACTGGCATGACGATTTTTGAGCAATATTGTCTTGATTCTTTGAACATTATCGTTGGTTGAAGAGTTCGAAGGTCGTCTAGAACGATGCAAATCTTCGACGATCTACAGACCGTCTTTAAAGGCTTTGTACCACTCTTACACTTGGGTTTTCGAAAGAACAGAGTTTCCGTAAGCCTTTTCCAGTATTCGCAACTATTCAGCACACTGAATTTTGTTCAAAACACCGAATTTGAGACCAACTCTTTGTTCAATAATTTTTTCCACTGTAAAATTCGCAGACTACCACTGAGGTCGACTGGTTTCAACAGCTGTCGCGAACAAACTAGTTGACAGATCACGCTCATGTTTGGTATAGTAACTAAGGACAGTACTACCAACATACAAAATAGTTGAAAATACTCAACGCGGGCAATTAAAATGAAAGTTTCTGGATAATTTTTTGTTACAGAGTACGACAACAACTGCCTACTAAGTAAAATTATACTCATTGCTGTCTAACCCTACCTTATTATACTAATATACTACAACATTCATAAAACACATTATTACTGGTGATGAGACATGGATTTATGAATATGACATGCAAACTACTCGGTACTCTGCACTCGGAGTTCTTCCCAGAAGGTAAGCCTGTAAATAAAAAATATTACCTGAGTGTTAAACTGCGTTTGAGAGAGCAAATTTGAAGGCCAGATGTTTGGAAAGAAGACTCATCGATTTTGCACCACGATAATGCAGTATCTTGCAAGGCTATCAATTTTAATGGATTTCTGACCGAAATCTCAACAAATACCATTAAACAACCACCATATTCACCTGATATGGCTCTGTAAGACATTTTTCTTTTCCCAAAATTCAAAATTACCACTTCGAGGTTTCTGTTTTTGAATCGATAGAATAGTCTATATAATGTGCTTTCTTGTTTGTATTCAATTCAACTTCATTTTTGTTGGAAATAATTCCTATTTCTATCAAAACTGTTGAAATTTACTAACATCTTAATCATTGGGGTAAATTAAGTTACATATCCTACGGGATGGATCAATCTTATTAAATTCGCCTTTAGACTATCCTCATTTATATAAGTTTTTGATGAATTCACTTCAACTAAAATTAATCACGCTATTCAAATATTCCAATTTCTTGTTGATATAACTCTTGTCGGAGTTTCGATTGAATTTCGGTAACGTATTGAAATTTTGATTGCCTACACATCAGAGTGTTCATCTTTGCCTTAATTAGAAATTCTTCATCAAAGGTTATTCATTTTCTTCCATTATCATATTTCCTTTTGCAACATTTTGGTAAATTATGTTGTTCAGTGGGGTTCTTAACGTATTGAAATGGGGAAATGTTGAAGCAGAGATGGCTTTAGAGAAGAATATATTGCTAACCTCAAAGCAAAATATTCACTTTGAATTGAAATCGTTAGTTATTTGTTTATATTCATTCTTGAATAGGTTATCAAGGTTATAAAAAAAATATTGATTCTAGGACGTAAGATCAAAGTGTAGGAAACATCAAAGTGTTAGAAGCTGACTTGGATAGAGATTCTGATCCAAGCTGGCTGGTTTTGCTAGTTTCTTAATATTCTATTGAGAGTGTCTTAGAAATGTTCCATTGTATTAAGGACTGGACGATATGAACTTGGTGGAGTCTACCTATATTATGCCTAAACATACAGTTTAAACCCGTGTTTACCACAAATGGTACAACATATTCTTCTAAAATGTCTTTGATGTACCACTGAGGGCTCCATTATTGAAGGTGACCAGTTCAGTGCGGGTGTTCAAAGAAATTCCTTCCCATACATTCATTGAATCTACATAATCCATAATCCATATTATTTCCTCTTAGACAGCTTCGAAATAACTGATATGTTTCTTGGGAAAATACGATCAGACACGATGTGCTGCGGTTAGAGGGCCTCGAACTACTGTTCTGAAGCCTTTGAAGGTGCCTCATAGTAGCGAATCATTGTCCCAATGAAGAAATTCTTAAATAACAGTCATAGTTCGCCGTTGCTGCTCTATTTTGTCCTTGCCCAGGTCTCCTTTCTTGAATGCTAGTCTCCTTCAACATGCAGATTATTCTATGAAGAGTTGCAGGACAGTCCAAGCTTTCGGCTTCTTCTTGTGTAAGTCCAATCTAGGCCATGATAAAAGAGCTATGTGAGGTCGAAATGTGAGAATATAAACATATTCGTGTCATGATTCTTCGAATATGTGTGAAAAATTTTGGAAAATATGTATAAGTATCATTTGAAAGGGGGTTTTGAGCACAATAACAAGAGCGCTAAACTCCACTTGCGGCATCTTCCAACTGTTTTTACACAACTTGATTTCGGTTGGAATAATTCCGGCAGTTTATATCATTTCTTCGAAAAATTTCTCACAGATCGTAGGTTTCGAGTTAGACTGGGTGGCACTCTATCAGAAACCTACAACTTACAGAATGGAGTACCGCAAGGGTCAGTTTTAAGTAGCACTTTATTCACCATAGCAATCAAAGACATATTCGAGAACATAGCGTCTCCAGTTAGAGTATCAGTTTAAGCTGATGATCTTCACAATCACTGTTGAGGACATAACTCACAAATCAACTTCAACCTTCTGCAAAATAAAATCCATATACTAGAGAAATAGATAAAAAATACAGGTTCCTGCTTCTAACCATCTAAGACAAAAGTAATCACATTTACGAGAAAACAATCACAAGATCATAAACGTTCAAACACACATTCTTCGGTCTCACGTTTCGTTGAAAGCTCACATGGAAAAAACATATTACAAAAGCAGATTGCATAGAGCGTTTGTACACTATCAAAGTTGACACAAACAACAACTAGGGTGCTGATAAAACGATGATTTTAACGTACGCTTATTGGGATTATGCCATTATATATTCCTATGCGAGCATAACGTTACTCAGAAACCTATATACTTTACAGAATACAGCATTGAGGCTGGTAACCTCTGTCGAGAAACAGAAGAGATGCTATATATGATGAGATGATATATATATATATATATATATATATATATATATATATATATATATATATATATATATATATATATATATATATATATATATATATATATATATCTCTGGAGGTCTTTGAGGCCATGGCTCCGTAGCATATCTTTTTCGTTCTTCTCCATTCCTTGCTAGATCCTCAGTTCTTGATTTTTCCAACAGTCTATTCCTCACCTCAATCTAATTGGTACGAGGTCTACCCTTTTTTTCTTCTTCCTGCTTATACCTCTCACCAATAATTGTTTGGTATTCTCTCTTCTGGTAATCTCGGTAAATGGCTTAACCGTCCCATTACTCGACTCGTTGCTGTATTTGTTATAAACGATTCTCCATAAAACTCTTCTAGTTCTTTGTTCGTTCTTCTTTCGCAACCAATATCCACTCCCTTTTCTTTCTTGAAAATCTCTAAAGCGTTCTTTTCTTTCTTATACAGCTTCCATGTCTGATTACCGTATAGTACCACATCTTATGATTCACTTATAGATCTTATTTTTAATGCTACGAAATATATTCTTTACCATTAAAATTTTATATACTGCAACCATACTTCAAGTTCTTTTGCAACTCTTTTCTGTATTTTACCTTCTTCTTCATGATTTTTCTCATCATTATTATATTTTGAATAAGAGACAGAATTTTAAGATTTGTGAATGCGTCGAATTAGAAATTACAAGATTATAGAAAATCAATTTAATATGCAAGTCTAACAATATTTAAAATTGACTAGACATTAGTAATAAAGCTAGAACAATAAGTGCACTTTTAGAATAAAACCTTAGAAAAAGTTACAAATAGGTTTATGAGGGAACATACAAGTAAAAATGGAATATTTCACTTATACATTAGTTGTGATGAGGAGCAGAGATCAAATTTATTTTTAAATGCATTGACAGATGGCGCGTCGATAAAGTCTGAAGGCAATTCACTCCACAGCTCTAAAATCTTATTTGGTAAGAAATGCTGCCTTTTGGAAATTCTCTCTGACGCTCTGACAGCGAAGTTGTCTATTTCGATTCGGATGAAATAACACAAAGAGGTCACAATTGAACATTTTGAGAAGGATTCTGAAGCTTACTATCAGGTCTGCTCGCGAACGTCTATGGGAGAAGTATGGTAATGAGAAAATATTGAGTTGTTCTTCATACAGAAGACATGTGGTGCCACAGGGGATTCTTGTTGCTTTATGCTGTACCGACTGTAAAAGATCCATATCGCGTTTCAGACTAGGGTGCCACACTGGACCAACTCAATGATTGTCCTGACATATCAGCTGTAGAGCATACTGCAAGTTCTAAGATGACAGTTCTTAAATGTTCTCCTGAGAAGTGATACGTCTGTTGATGTTTAATTCACAACATCTTGGAAGTGATCGGACCACGTTGAATTTTTTTCAATCAAGACCCCCAGGTTGCGATGGAAAGTAGTGCTAGTTAGTTAAAGTCGAGCCATCGAAAGTAAAACCAGTGAGAAGGTTGCTCTTACCATGTGAGGAACCCTACATTTATCTAAATTCAAAGGCAAAGACCAGTCAATACACCTCTGCCTGATAGAATCAATATCTCGTAGGAGAGAGCCAGCATTCTCATGAGAGGTACTGGAAAGCTTAGTGTGATTGGCAAACAATCAGCCATTAAGCTGAATTGAAACAGGAAGTTCGGCAGTATAAAGAAGAAAGATCAGAGGGTCTAGAACAGACCCATGTGGAACACCACTGGTGACAGGTCGCTGGGATAATCGTAATTTTTCTGACTCTAACATTAAATTGTCTTTCAGAAAAAAATTCTCAATCCATTTCAAGAAGTTATCTCTGATACAAATATGCTCCAGTTTAGACAATAAAAGTAGAAGGTACACGATCAAAAGCACGGAAAAAGTCCAAAGGAATGATGTATACTGGAATACCGGGATCAAACGCCTTTGAGTAGTCACCCTCAGAGAAGATTCGTGAGTACCAATCGCCTTAAAAGGAAATCCATGTTGTATTTCAGGAATCAGTTCAATCGTAATAGCTAATTTCAAACTATGTCTTGTTTTCTTCTGGCGGGTGTAACAGATTCTAGTTACCATTTGCTTGGAAGGCAGTTTGAACGAAATGATACAGAAAAGACGATAGAAAGTGAATGAGATAGACTGTGTGCACAATGTTTCAGAACCAGGGTAGAAAGTCCATCAGGTCATGGGGCACTGTTGCTTTTCAACATACTCATCTGTTCTTCAACAACGTTACAGCATGACTGAGGCCGAAAGGGCATCGAGGAGTTTTGGACTGGGGGAGAGAAGAGTTGTTGTACGTTCATCACAATCGTGTGTTAAGTTTTTTATTGTTTATTGTGAGCTCTATTGAAACAGTGTTGTTTGCCTTCAATTTCGATTTCCAGATTTCTGTTGTTGTCCCCTTGTTTCTTCCACACGTACGTATATTTTGGTTTCGCTTCGATTGAACAATATTCTTTCCATATTCATTGAAATGAAAGGGTATTTTGTTTATTTTATTATCTTCTCCTCCATGTTTTTCCCTATCGGAGATTGACCATTATCGTGGCTAGTTTATCTTTATCTTTTGCAGATCTAAACAGTTCTTGCGGGTTTGCAATGGTCCCATTCCTAGATTTTGTGGCTTTTTACATTTCATTTTTCTCTTTATTACCACAATAAACAAATGAATCAAACCCATGAGTACCTCTTGCTGACCTAGAAATATGAAATTGGGCACAAAGCGGTGTTTATAGCACAGCTAGACTCAAACATGAAATATTAAATGTGCCTAAAAGTTTTAAGCATGTTGATACAGTAGATATTTAAGAAATTCCAAAAACTGGTGTAACTGGAAATATTTGTTATATATCTCTGAAATTGTCATTTTCAAAGAGGATAGAATACGAAAGTTCTCACTCCTGGAAGTTCTCGATTTGGGGGAAACTTAATCCCCCCCTGAAGACATCGCTTAAGGTTATGATAATGACTTCATATCTTGCATTTATTGGAGCACAATAAAGCGATTTCAATTTCGGGGTAGTGAGAGAATCGATAATCTGCAACTTTGTGGGTTGCGGGTGGAAACAGAGATAGATGTATAGGGAAATGTTGAGCTAACGTTAAAGGGGTTTAACAGGGTTATTACAACCAAATTCTGAAAACACGTTTCCGTGTATAATTGAAGTTGTTAGTTATTTTGATGAGTTAAATAGTTTCGAATTCTGTTTCTAATATGTACACGAATGTATGTTATATTTCTAGGACTGCTTATTCAAACGGAATTTAATCTACATTTCCAATAATATTTGTGAAATAATATTGAAATGTTTTCACGCAAGATTAACATTTGATGCAATACTCTTGGATAAAATGCCTCAAAATTAAATTCTCTTTTTGTCAAGAATTTATTTTATGATCATTTTTAATGTTTGATACTAACTAGTAGTTAATCCTATTGATGTAAGGTAAAAATGATTAATTGTTCGACTAATCACCGCAACGCTACACACTGTGTCAGAAAGGAAGCTGTCTGTCGAAAGACCACACTGTGGCTTCATCATACAAACTAATGAACAGAGTTATTCCTTATATATTAGTCTTATTTCCTACTTAATATTACAATAGGTACAAGAGGTATGTTGGAAAACCCATCGGAGTTGCTTACTTTATGAATTGAAAACATTGAGTAAAGGAGAAGGATTTAAATCTAATTGACTATTAAGTAACCTACCTGGATTGTTTCATTCGTTAATCTCTAAAATTTTACACAATGAAGATAATAGACAAAAACTCAATCTATGGGAAATTTTAGAGATCAACAAAGAAAAGAATTCAGGTAAGTTACTTAATAGTCAATTAGATCTAAATCCTCCTCCTTTCCCAATACCGTTTTTATAATTCCGGCTCGGTGGCGTATGGGATATGATGCTCGTCTCCTACGCAGAGTTACCTGGGTTCAATCCCCACAAAGTCGGTGCGATTTTTCGGATTCTGGGAATCGCTTGAGTGTCCATCTTTCGGAGGAGATGTAAAGCTGTCGGTCCTGTCTAACAGAGATGTGTTGGACATTGAAGATCCCTTCCCTCGACACGAGAGGGGTTCGGCAAAATTCCCGGGTTAGTGAGGTGACAGAATTCCCCGGCGTGTCATTAGCCGAAAGGCAGAAATAGAGCACGTTAAAGGAAAAACAAACAAACAAACCATTTTTATAATACATAACTCGTCGTGTCATCCATATCAACATAAAATGTCAGCATTCAATAGTTTTATTCATAGATGATAACATCCCGTTATCACCAGAAAATTTCAACAAAGAATTAAATTTGATTAAACAAATAGCCAAAAATAATGGTTACAATCTCAAACTAAGAAATAATATTTTAAATAAAAACAAAGTAGAATCGCATTGAATGAAGTTTACCCTGTCGATAAATTGAAACAAAAATTCAACACCTTAACCTACGTTGGCATTACAAGTGAGAAACTGAAATCATTCTTGAGTAGCAATAATTTCAACATAGCTTTCCAAACTAATAATAATTTAGGCAAATATATAAAAATAATGAAACCAAACCAGGTAAAAACAATAAATCAGGTATTTATAGATTGAATTGCAATGACTGTGATAATTTCTACATTGGTAGAACTCATAGAAATTTTAATATTAGAATATCGGAACATAAACGCAGTTTTTCAAATAAAAAATCAGATTCAAATTACGCGAATCATCTCTTAGAAAATAATCACTCTTTCGACCCACAGTTTGAAATTTTGCATACAGATAATAAATGTTGGAAGGTAGATCTTTGGAAACTTTAGAAATCAATAAATACAAACTCTCAGGTAGACTCATCAATGAACGAGTCGATTTAAGCCCTTCACCTCTATTGAATCTCTTCGGGGAGCAATCTATTCCTTAATTTGATTGGATATACCTGTCATAAATAACCACTTAAGAAGAATCAACCCAATAAGCTTTTAATTACTCAAGAACATTTATATTTATATTTTCTGTACATTCATTCGTCTGAAGAAGCTACGGTGTAGTGAAACGCGTTACGAATCGCAATTATTAAGTAAAATTCCTTAAAACACAATTCTTGTTTTTTATTATTCATCAATACCACTCAAAAAACCAATAATTTGAAATAGTCTAGAATACATGCAGTTACATAATAGTATTTCACAACTTGCAAGGGTAAACCTACGTGCAATTGCAAGAAAAAGAGTTCATATAAACATAGGTCCGCAAAAGCTTCGTTACGGAGTTACAGGGTGTTGAAATTTCCGGAAAAATTGGTTTTTTTTTCAAAACTCCTGCAGTTTTTAAGATATTCAGCACAAATTTGAAATGCAATCTATTTTTTACAGCCTTCATCATTACACGTCTTGAATTTTTACTACAATCTATAAGGTGTTCTCTTTTTCTGAATACTAGAACCTTATGGATCTTATTTACGCAGTAATTATGCACCCCAGACATGCAAATAAGTCTTCATTGGTAGAAAAGTTAACAGTACAAATCTTTTGTAGTCACAACGTTTTGTTAGCGGTGATAATTTGCAATGTATTGGCGCCGAATACGTAAAAATTATTGTATGTAAAAACTATTATTGTTTTTTTTAAGAGTAAGTATTGAAGATGGCCATGAGCGATTTAATCCCTAATTAGTTTTGAGTTATAGAGTTCAGTGATGACAAAAACACCCTAATTATAATTTTATTTTAAAATTGCGCGCGCTGATTTCTTCAATTTGTTATTTTTCTTTGGACTTCAGTAATTTAAAATACACATTCATTGTTAGGTTATTTTGCGTATCTTACTCAATTTTTTAGGAGAAACTGAAACCCTTTCGTTGTGCAGATTTTCGTTTCTAAACTGTAATTAAAATCGTCAATATCTGACGATGCACAATTCGATCTCCACGAATACTCTGTTTTTCGTTGTGATAGGGAATCCTTAGAATCAACGAAAAAAGATGGGGGTGGCGTGCTTATGGCTATACTCCTCTCAACAACTGAACGAGTTCTGCAGTGAAGGACATCTGGGTATCAATTAGTGTGAATGGGGCATGATTATCTAACCTAACCTAAATTTTAACTAGAATCTACAAGGTACGCCACTGATTTGCGTACAATCAATTTTTGTCATCTTCGTTCAATTCAGAAACTTTCTGACATTTGTAATTTTTTCATATCCCCAACCGTTCACGAGCAAAAAATTATTAAACGATTTTATGCATTCGCTGAATTGAAAGCACTTCTAATTGAAAAAATGACTTGTGGGCTTGGATTTTGTGCATTTATTTTATCTATTTTAACAGTTGATAAAGTTGAACCAGTGTGTGCTCGAATTGTTTATTAAATTAACGATTAGTTTTAAGAATTTTGATGTAATTGCTGTAAGAAAAAATGGCTAATTTTGCTAACGCCGAATTGGCTGATGTACGGTCTAGCTGACGGAAACACAACATAAGCTAGGCGATAATATCAGGTGCGCTTTCCAAATCGAGTAACACCAGACAGGCGAACATTTTCAAATATACACAGAAAGTTGCGGAAAACTTGTACTTCTACTGCAAATAATCATTTAAGACGTGCAACTCAAACTATGAGAACTTCAAATATTGAGGAAGCAGTTTTGAATTGTATTGATTTGAATCCTCATGAGTAAAAGAGAAATTGGAAATCAGTTGATTATTTCACATTTTTGGAGTCGTGGAGATCCTCCACGACTTTTTATTGTACCCCAACGCGTCCAAACTCTACTACCTCGAGATTTTCTTTCAAGACTGAACTTCTGCCGATGGTTCTTAGATGAAATTAGAGAAAATGCTCATTTTGATAGTGAAATAATGTTCACAGATAAAGCTAACTTTTAGAGAACTGCTATCACAAATTTTCTCAATAATCATTATTGGGCTGAGGAAAACCCCCATTTGATTGAAAAATCTCATCATCAAGAATTTACCTCACTAAATGATTGGTTAAGAATAATTATAAATCATTTGATTGGGCCATTATATTTTGCTTAACAGACCTATTGCTCGAGGATGTGCCACTTTTGATGAGAAACATAAAGTGGTTCAAGCATGATGAAGCACCAGCACATTTTAGTGGAGAAGCTAGGGAATTCTTGAATAATACATTCAACAACCGATGAATAGGTCGGGGTGGGCCAAAACTATGGCCTCTTAGGTCCCCAGAGTTATATAGTTTAGACTTTTTTATGGGGAAATCTCAAAAGTTACCACTCCAGTGAACACTGTAGAAAAATTGAGAAATCGAATAATATCCTCTTGTGACACGATGAGAAAAACCCCAGGAATATTTCAAAGAGTGCGTGATAATATGCGAAGAAGGACATAGGCCTGTATTCTTGCTGGTGGAGGACACTTCCAGTAATTTATTTAGTTTTTAATTGTTCCTTTTTTCAGTTTGATATTGAATAAGTAAAAACTGAGTCTCAGAAGACGTGCTATCAAAATAACAAATTTTGGGCATACCTATCGAGTATTTCTATTATTTTTTTTATTTAGCGAACAACATACAAGTCAAGTAATTCACATACAATAATTTTTCACTCGAAAACGGTTGAAGATACGAAAAAATTACAGGTATCAAAAAAGTTTCTAAATTGAACGAAGATTACGAAAATTAATTGTACTCTGATCAGTGGCGTACTGCAAAAAAGTTTGAAAGGGCAAAATGGGACATGGCCTCGGAAAAGAAAACACCTTGTGAATTTCAGTTAAAATCTGGGACGTGTAATGATGGAGGCTGTAGCTTGCATTCCCAATTTGGGCTGAATATCTGAAAAACTGCAGGAATTTTGAAGGAAAACCAATTTTCTCCAGGAATTTCAACACCCTGTAGCTCCGTAACGAAGCTTTTGCGGGCCTATATTTATGAATTTTTTTTTCTTAAAATTACAAGTAGATTTACCCCTACAAGTTGTGACATACTATTTGGTAACACCCTGTATACAGAATTGAATGCAATAAATACCCAACAGCTTACGTTCGATAAACAGGAAGAATAGTTGATTGATTCTGCTCTTACTACGTGATAGTTAATCATGATGATAATAAGAAATTATACTACGTAACGTAAATGCTATCACAAGAAATTTATTGAAAATCGGAATTGCAATTTCGGTCTCTCGACCACCTTCAACTGACAACTGAACTTAAATAGAAAGTACATAAATATATAAATAGGTAGATACAAAATTAATAAGGGTCCAAAGAAGAGGTAATGAACAAATTATGACAAAAGCAGGTTTTATTTAAAGATATTAAATAAAGACAAATAATGCAGGCCATACTGGTCGGTCAGAAGTTTATATCTATGTAGGAATCTGAAAACTTCAATGGATTCTCGGAAATCTAACTTTCGTCCTTTAAGTATTCTGTGAATAATTTTAAATTGATCTATGCGTGTAAAATGATAGCTATTTTCGATACTATATGAAGCGAAAGTAGATTAATCGATTCTCTGGTTGATGCAATCTGATGGATGCTCTTTGTATCTAGTTTTGAACGAACTACCTGTCTAACCTATATAAACGCTTTCATAATCCATACAGGACAACTTTCAAACTCCAGTATTGTCAAATCTATCAATTTCACCTTTACTATTGAGAAATTCTTCGGAAAGTTTCATATGTGTTTTGAAAACTACTTTTTGATGCTGTTTTGAAATGACATTTACAATCTTTTCTGTGAAAGGCCAAAGTATGTTGATGAAATGTAATAGTTTTTATACGTGGGTGAATATTGTGATATTCTATTTGTGTTTGATTTTTTCTGAATTGATTGATATCTTTCATTATATTTTTAAGGAAGAAGGGACACGGACAAACTTTCCCACGCCTGTACTTCCGTGGCCTTATAGGCCATGGATTATGGATTTGTCCACATTTTTCCAACGGAGTAAATTTGTAACCAGATAAGGCACAAACATTATACCCATGCCTTTGCCGCAATCGAACACGTGACCTGCCGTGTCAAAACAGGGACTTCTCTCCATAGTGCTACGGAGACAACCATTTGATTCGTTTGCCAATTTATATATTTGGCTGCTCATGACTGGACCTATTGGATCATTGTCTTTCTGATATTTTATTCTTAGGCTTTAATGTTTTGGAGGTCCGGGATTTATGTTTGTGAAATAATTGACTGGTTTTGTTTGTATTACCAGTGAAATTTCATTTAGAGCTGTTGTTACTGCTTTTTGGATATCCATGATTCGATCTTTGGGTATTTCACCTTTGTTCTCTTTTTGAATAAAGTCGGTGATTTTTGATATATACAATGATTTCTGTAAAATGACTACTGCGTTTGCTTTATCTGCTTTTGTTAAAACTAAATCTTCTCTTTGAACTTTTGTTTTGAAGTTGTTAAGGTATCTGTGATTTTTCGATTTGTTTTTTTGTGAATTTTGTTGAAATTTCCGCAATTTTTAATGGTATTAAATGAGACATATCAAGTTGTTTTAGTGCAATGGTGGATTCGCTGCCAATGTTTCTTTCATGTTCTTGGTTGAGATTGGTTGGGGTTGAATCTGTGACTCTAACAAACTACGTTCTGAAGTTGATGAATCAACATCTGAATAGTTTACAACCCTACCACTACATACCTTAATGATTTTTGTGCTTCTAGAATCGTTAAGTTCTTGGATTGATTTTTGAATTTTTTTAATGAGTTTGCTGATGTCATTTTGAATCTTATCGTCAGACAAATCGAATTCTGTTGGATGGAGTTTGAAAGTTAATTCTGAATAAATAACTTAATATAATGTTGAATAGCTTATCGTTTGGTGGATAGAAATTTAGCCTCTTCTTCTATCCAGGTTGTATCTGCTATTTTGATTACTTTCTTCGAAGATATTCTGATGCACTCTTGGTTAAACCATATATTTTGACTTCACACTTCATAATAAAATATGAACAGGAAGAAAGTTTGAATTCAGATTCAGAGAACTTCCCTGTTCAGATAACAAGTCCCCAGTTTTTTAACATAAACACCTCAAAAAAATCTAGGGAATACTTCTGAATATCGATATATCGTATCCAGAACGATCAATATGGATGATTCTTTTTAAGAAATGAACACCTGCATCAATTTCTCACCAAATTATGTAGAGTGCCACAACAGATTTCAGTTTTTTTTTATAAAAAACTAAAAATGCAGCAGATGAGACGCTGCTTTATAATCATTTCATGTATTTAATTTTTGAAATCAGTTAGTTGGCACTTTGTTCCTGTTGTAAGCACAAATAAAAGATTCTAGTTTTGTGATTCGACCATAGAAAGACGACATTTGACTAGAGAAGAGATGTTAAGAGTTGTTGGCATGCTCCAAGCTGGGAGCTCACAACGGGAAGTATCCAGGGTTCTGGAAAGTAGCCCAAGTGTCATAAACCGTTTATGGTCGCGTTTCAATGAAACAGGTACCGTAGAAGAACGCCATACAGGTCGTTTCAGGATAACTACAGTCGCCCAAGACCGATTTTTGGTTTTACAAGCCCGAAGAAATCGTACTACCACAGCATCTCAATTAGCTCAAGAGCTATCACGAGTTCATAATGTACAAATTTCCGACCAAACTGTGAGAAATCGACTGCACGAAGGTCAACTCCACTCCAGACGTCCTTTAAGAGTTCCATAACTGACCTATGGAAATCGCGCTGCTCGTTCAGCTTGGTGCCAAGAACACGTAAACTGGGATCAAGAGAGGTGGGCCACAGTTCTCTTCAGTGATGAATCTAGATTTAGTTATCATCCCGATTCGGGAAAAATTCGAATATGGAGGGAACCTGGAAAGCAAAACCGTCTCCACCATGCTCGAGAAGTTGTTAGACAGGGAGGCGGATCAGTGATGTTTTGGGGAGGTATACGCCTTGGTGGAAGAACTGACCTCGTTGTAATGTACCTGACCTACTATTTAATGTATCTAAATTTTAGCAATAAGTTCAAATAGTCTGTATAATAACCAAATTCAAATATCGTTGACTCATGACAAAGAATATGTTTACAAATCTGACTAATTCAGATAATTCATAATTACCCAGAAATACATCAATTTGTACATCATCATTTATCGATATTTCGTCTATTCATAGTTCAAACTTATTCAAATATACACTACGATACTGAAACATATTCTTTGTCTGAAATCAAAACAGTTCAGTAGTCAACCACATATTAGCAGTAGATGATAATAATTTCTAAGTGTAATGAATAAACGTTAAGGAAAAATCCATCGTTTTATATATTCAACCGAAGCCCATTACATCGTTTTCAAATATAGAACAACCTCACGGGAAATTCTTACGCAAATGAGATAGTTTTACCTGTAATGGGTCAAAATCCACTCTTCCAACAAGATAATGCCCCTCCTCATCGTGCAAGAGTTGTCTTGAACGATCTTGAAGAGAATGATATCGATCTTCTATCGTGGCCATCCTGCTCCCCAGATCTAAATCCCATCGAGCATGTGTGGGACACCCTAAAAAGAAATCTCCTGCGTCAAAACGTCCTCCATAAGAAATAGGAGCTTCGATTAGCATTTCAGGGGGCTTGGAATGACTTAGGCCAAAATGTAATAGACAATTTAATATTGAGCATGCCGCGACGATGCCAAAGTGTCATTAATAACAGAGGTGGACCTTCTGGGTACTGAAAAATATAAGTGCTTCCATATCGTTTCGAAAATATTAGTTAGTGTTTTACCAAATTTCGTCACTTTCATATTTCAAATTTTTTTTTATAATAGGTGCTTTGGAGAAGTCAAATATTATTTTGTTTTCTTGAGAATACATTATATACAAAACATCCTAACAAAAACCGAAAGAGTTCTATAAATTCGAATCATCAAATTCATATTTTAAAGATATTGGTAAGTGTTCCCTAGACTCTTTTGAGGTGTTTATTAAATCGACAATTAGATTAGGTTATTCAGAAATTCTCCACAAATGAATAAGGCGATGACAACGAATCTGTAGGAGAGTTTGGAAACCAACAAACATTGTAAATACCCAAAATTCACCATTCTCAATAGTCGACTAGAATTGAATTACTTCTCTTTACTCAACAAACACTGTGGAAATCAGACAAAGTTGCTTCATTTCATTATATTAGAAAGAACAATTCCCTATTAGTTCAGAGAACTGTGTACGCTTCCATTTGCCTTCTTGTAGGTATTCTTTATCAGAATGAATATATTGGTGTAGTTAAATAAAGTTAGTTATTAGAATCCAACCATCTGCTATCACTTTGTGCATTCAGAGTCGAAACATATCAGTCTAATCTTACTGATTTGTCTGTTGTCTATTGTACTATATTACGATTAGTAACCTGTCTGACTATAATTAAAATATATAGTTTCAATTAAATGATATCGTTCATAGATAAGATTTGCTTTCTTCACTTTAGAACTAGCTAAAATTTCCCACATTTTCGGCATCTTCGAAATAACTGACTGGCATTCCACAAAACCATTCGACAATGTCTGGAATCCAAAGCCATTGACCCTGAATCGGCCGTCCACCCTAAGAAAATATGCCATGACCTACTGCCCATATCCCTAACCGATTAAGGAATTCACGAAACGGATCTATTTCTTGGCAGAACTAGAGAGAAAAGGGGTAGGCGCGCAGCAATCTAAATAGAAAATATTCATTTCCCTCGCTATAGCACTAATATAAAGGGGTCTGAAAGGGGTGGAGGGGGTGTCTGGTAGGGGAAGACAGGCACGTGCTACCATGGAAACAGCCCAAATGATGTATCGATCGACTCCATCCCTCTTCGAGCCTCCTTGATTCCCAAATCTCCTTCTCTCTCTTCTATAAAGCGACATCACATATTCAACGTATTACTTTTTACGTCTCTTGTTTTTCTTTACATCATTTCTCTGGTCTTGTTGCCATTCAAAATTAGTGATTGAGTGCGCATGATCGAAAGTTGGATTTTTTTCTTTTCTGTCTGCCGATTGGAAAAGGGATGGGGTAGGTTTTTATTGATGAACGATTTCTATGATTGGAATCAATTCATTCCTAAAAATAAATCAACCAGGAAATGATGAAATATATTTTTATGTAAAATAAATGAAATTAAGAAGGAATAATTTTTTATATTCTAATTGAATTTCCAACAATTCTTTCAGAAAGTTGGAAGATCAAAACTTTCATATAGCCACAGGATTATGAAAAATTTCCTTATGGGAATCATTTCTAGAAAAATTTCTACTGTTGTTGAAAAATTATATATTTAGTGGTGCACAAATCTGTAGAATACAAAAAGGTTACAACAAATCTTGGTGAAGCGCAATTTTCTTCGATATTTCTAAAATATAAGTTGTTTTGAAGGTACGCACAATCTAGATTAACGTTTGTTCCAAAAAAATGCTGCTTGTCGATAGCTTCTCATAGTATAAATGAGATGAATAACAACAAGGTTTAACATTAATCTACAGCAGCTTTATCAAGAATGAAAAACAGAATGAAGAGTATGGTATTATAAACAAATCGTAGAACAAGTTGGATGAATAACAGGAAAATCCACACCGAGCCATTGTACAGTTAGTATGAAAGGTAATAAAAACTAATTAAACAAGTTAAGTAGGGGTGAATAATTCACATCTACCTGTTCATTCAAAAGCTTGTCCGAATGTTTGCATCTATTTATTTCTAATGCTTCTAGGAGATCTAATTTTGAACTTTTTGATTTTATATGTAATATGTCAAAGTTTTTATTGAATAAATGGTTTTCTTTTATTAGGTGGTTTGAATAATTTGAATCAGATTTATTTTTATCGAAGCTACGTTTATGTTCAGATGTTCTTATGCCAAAACTCCTATAGGTCCTACCGATATAAATTTTATCACAAGAACCGCAATTGAGTTCATAGATTTCTGATTTACTTGATTTTTCAACACGAGATTTATTATTTTAATATGTTTACCTAAGTTATTAGAAGTTTGCTTAGACGTTATTTGAGAATGAGATATAAGGGGATAATTGTGGACGAAATACTTCAAGTTTAAATGCACTTAAATTAATCAATTAAACAGTGCGTGAAAATGACACTTCAAAATTCTAACACGCGGGAGACATACCTAGTAAACCTATATCGGGTACGCTGAATCCAGTGGTAACCACCGTTTTTGAAAGTTAGCTCTTGTTAAGGAGATATTTGCCTTTGAAGTTAGCTGATTTTTGTAGGGTTCGTCGCTTATGACTTCAGTACATTATATGCTTGTAATTCCCAAACCGTTCGGAATATCGCTTCACTGTCTTCAGCAAAGTTTTAGGTATTGTCACGGCCAACAACTTTTTTCTGAATATACCAACATAAAAACCTCATTCAAACACCGTTTCCTAACAAAATGTCCAAAAAACTCCACTTCTTTGCCCTTTTTTTCGTTAATTTTCGTCTAAATAATAGAAAAATCAAGGGAATTTCGCTCTAAGATCTCAAAATAAGAAAAGAAAACACATTTCCTATAGTTGAATCAAAAAATTTAAACGCACAATCATGATTTCAACTCAAGTTTCTCACAGATGTCACTGTTAATACGATATGTTAGTGCGTATTTTGCTATGTATTTGTGTGCCATTTTTCATAGTCTTAGTTCTGATATTTCTTAATTTGACATTTCTTGTTGAAGTTTCTTTGTTTACACAAGTTATATATTTGGTAAAAATATCAAAAATGAATTCGTGCAGTAAATTTGATAAATTTTGCTATATTTGTGGAAAGTTTACTATAATGAAAAGCAAGCGTTCAATTTCTGGAGAAATTGCTGAATCGTACACACAATATCTCAACCAAACTGTAATCAAAGATGTGAACTGAGTTCCAAAAATCATTTGTACTGGTTGTGTCATAAGATTGAGTGGATGGAAAAGAGGTAAAATGAAATGATTTATCATTTATTTCAAAATTCAATTGAAGCTATTTTTATTACAGGTGAATTCCAATATATGCCTTTTGGCATTCCAGTAATTTGGACAAATCCTCAAGAACATAATCCAGATGACTGTTTTGCTTGTGTTAATGAAATTGTCGGATTGAACAGAGCTGAAAAACGTAAAGTTGAACTCAGAGGAACTCGGTTTGTTCAGTTGCCGTTACCACATTCGGAATCCATTCCAATACCGAAAAGACCCAGTCCGACAGAAGAGTACATTCCATCTACTTTTGATACTATTGGCGAAACTTCTGCATCAGTTTATGTACCATCAAATGAATCTCTACAATGTAATAATGCCGAATTTTCTCAAAAAGATCTGGATAAAATTATTCGTCGATTGAAATTATCGCAGCGTCAGACCATTATTTTGACTCAGGAATTGAAAAAAAAGAATGTCTTAGCACCTGATGTGCTAAGACAACTTTTCTTTTTGAAATTCACAGGCCAATTTCACGCTCCGGGAGAACTCGAAGTACACTGGAAAAATCGTTGATTTTGCACATTTATTTTTGAATTTTTTTGTGTGACACTATAATAATTATCATTCCTGTCCAAAATTGAGAGCAGGTATGTATCCTGGCGATACACTCGTGAAATGAAATGAACATGTTGAGACAAATGTTCATGATGACCCACAAAAAAACATTAGATTTTAGTAGCGAGTATAACCCCCCCGAGCTCTTATTACAGCGCGCATACGATTTCGCATACTCCCAATAATGTTGTCTATCATCTGTTGAGTTATGCTGTCCCACTCTTCCATCAAAGCCAATGTCAGCTCTTCAACGTTGCCTGGATTCCGTTGTCGGACCCTTCTTCCAAGAATGTCCCAAACGTGTTCGATCGGGTTTAAATCCGGTGACCGCGACGGCCAGTCCATTCGTGTGATCCCAACTTCAATGAGATATTCTATCACTATGCGCGCAGTATGAGGGCGCGCCTTATTGTGCATAAAGAGGAAATTTTCCCCTATGTAAGGAGCAAAGAGCAAAACATGGGGCTCCAAGATTTCTGTTATATACCATTAAGTGATCCATTGCCAATAATCTCCAGTTCTGTTCGTAGTCCCAAGCATATGCTACCCCATATCATATCTGACCCTCCACCGTATTGCTCAGTTCCTGCGAAGTTCGCTTGATTGTACCGTTCCCCTCGATGCCTCCATATTCTATCTCTACCATCTACGAAATTCACACAATATCGGCTCTCTTCACTAAATAAAACTTGTCTCCACTGATTGATTGTCCATGCTACATGCTCCCTAGCAAACGCCAATCTTGCTACCCGATGGTCTCTATCGAGTCTTGGTGCTCTTGCTTGCGCGTATGATCTCAGACCAAATTCATTTAATCGTCTTCTGACTATCCTCACACTGACGTTAATGTTATCCACTGCTTGTAAAAGGTTACGTGCCTGAACAGCAGTAAGACGAGGATTTCTTATGGTTTGATTGACGATGAAACGGTTATGTATAGCGCGGGTTGCCCGATTTCTTCTTTGTCCTCGCCTCCTCACGTACAATACAGTTTCCCTGTAACGTCGGTAGATTCAATGGATAACCGACTGAGCGGTAGGTGCGCCCTTCCTCGATCAATGTAACTGCCCTTGCTACTGAGGTTGGTGGTAATCTCTCATTCTGAATGAAAAATACCGTTTCGAATCGTAAACAGTAAAAGAATCACAAAACACCGCAACCGATTGAATTTGTATCAAATCAAAGAATGGAAAACTCTCATTCTTTAAACAAGTGAAAATGTGGTCATATACAAAGAAAACGTGTATTGTGTTTCATATTTGATAAAAAAAAAGGTGTGCACATGTATAAATGAAAAGTTTTATCAATGGTCCCAGAATGCGGTTGTGTATTTTAATACCTACCGACTGTTATCTCCTATGAATTCCTAATTTTCACCAAATTAACCAAATTGTCATCAATAACTGATGCAATTCGAACATAAAAACCGCAAACGACAATTTCGACACGCCTGAGTGATAATAAGAAAATTCCAAATTGATAGACGAATTTTAATGACAATTTCTTCATTCAATGGAATTTCTCCAAAATGGTGATTTTCCACTTGAAATTAAATATATTTTGCAAAAATAAAGATAAACGCATGAAACAAGAAGGGCGTTACTGTAGGAAGATGTGTCTTGACAGACCATGATATTGTACGTTTCAACTCGGACCACGAAATTCTACAGGGTGTTACGAATTTTTGACAAAAAAAAACACTTTTAGTTTTGCCCCCGTATAAAATTTTTTTCAAATTTTTTTTGTTTTCTCTTATAATTTCTACAAAGCAGAAGAATTGATACATAACTTGCCGAACAAATCATCTAAATCGGTTGAGAATTAGGAAATATATCGAACTTCGAATTTGGTTAAATTTTCGTATCATATAGTAACCAAAACATGTTTGGAAAATAGGGAAAGAATTTACATTTTCGACATGTTTGCACCTACATCCGCCAATATTAAATGATTACTACAATCTGCATTCAACCACGAATTAAAAATATCATTACCAAGAATCAACATTCGAATTCCTGAACGATAGAAATCTCATAAGTAATTTACCAGCACATTTAAAATCTCCGTAGAATGCATTTCCAGTAAAAGAACCAGTAATAACGTAACAATTATTTGCCTTAGCTGGCTTATTTAAATGATTTAAAATTGAACAGTTGACTGGTTACTATAATGGTACAATAAACATGCAGATCTGAAGGATAAGATTGTATCCGCCATTGTGTTATGTTGAACAATGGTAAAAAACTTCTGTTGAAAACAATAACTAAGGCCCTTGGCAACTGAGAGATAAATGTTATCTACATTTGTTATTGTTTGCATTCGTTCTGGTTTTGAAGAGTTTTATGCCAACTTCTTATTCACTGTTTTGTTATAAAATATTTTCAACGTACAGGGAAAGTAGTCTGATCGTTTTGTGAGATATCTCGCAGAAGAAATGGTAAGTTTATATTGTCCGTCCATCCGTATAGACAATCAAAACGTTTATTCCATTTATTGCATCGGTTTTGTTTTCTTTGCATAAATTTCATTCCCTGTAGGACGAGACATTATTTATGCTTTTCTGATGTAAAATGTAATTTATATTCAGGCTGTAAACCTGAGAACGGATAAACATCAAAAGGAATAATCAGATTATTCCTGAATTTTTATTTTATCAGCAAAATATTGCTGTTATTTTTTCCTGGTTAAGGTATAGAATTGCAATTTTATTCCAAACGTTCACTGGGCTTATTGGGTTAAAGTGATTCATACTGATTGCGCTGTTATTATTCATCATTTGAATTTGGGAGGCTTTTACTTGATAAAATTCCATTATCAATAATAAAAAACAAGTACTGTGTTTTAAAGGTATTTTACTTAATAATTGCGATTCGTAACGCGTTTCACTACACCGTAGCTTCTTCAGACGAACGAATATACAGAAAAAATATAAATGAGAATATAACTATGAATGTTCTTGAGTAATTGAAAGCTTATTGGGTTGCTTCTTCTTAAGTGGTTATTTATGACAGGTACATCCAATAAAATTAAGGAATAGATTGCTCCTCGAAGAGATTCAATAGAAGTGAAGGGCTTAAATCGACTTGTTCATTGATAAGTCAACCTGAGTGTTTGTATTTATTGATTTCTAAAGTTTCCCAAAGATCTACCTTCCAATATTTATTATCTGTATGCAAAATTTCAAACTTTGGTTCGAAAGAATGATTATTTTCTAAGAGATGATTCGCGTAATTTGAATCTGATTTTTATTTGAAAACTGCGTTTATCTTTCGATATTCTAATATTAAAATTTCTATGTGTTCTACCGACGTAGAAATTATCACAGTCATTGCAATTCAATCGATAAACACCTGATTTATTGTTTTACCTGGTTTCGTTTTATTATTTTTACATATTTGCCCAAATTATTATTAGTTTGGATGAAACCCAACCAGGTAAAAACAATAATATTCAGGTGTTTATAGATTGAATTGCAATGACTGTGATAATTTCAACATTGGTAGAACACATAGAAATTTTAATATAAAATATATTAATGAAATATCTTTATTGGTATTAGTTGATTCTATACGTAGATAAATATTATGATATGCTATTTGTTTTTGTTTTTTCTGATCATTCCTTTTATTCAATTTGAGAGATAACTAATGTTCTTAGCTATTTCTTTAATAGTCGACACCTTGGACATATTGTCTTCGGATAATGGCAGAGAGGAAGCCCCAAAAATCATTGAATTGACCGTAGCGTATTTTTGAGACTTTGTGTGTGTTGAGTCATAAGAAATGAATCAGTAAAAGTGGGTTTTCGATATATAACAGATATCTATACCAAAATGTACCAATTTTGATTTGGAGGAATTGAATATGATATCTTCAATACACGCCATGAAAATGGTTTTAACTTACATCAATAGCATTTATACATAAATTAAATTCGATAATCAAACCCACATTTCAGACCCAAATATCACTCATAGAAATAACATCTTAAGTTATGATATATATCGAATACACACCATCACTGATATTTGTATCCATACACACAAAATCTCATAAGTACGTTGAAAATTCCTGTGTCTTTATCAAACACCCTGTAGAACTACAGGACTATGAAATATTTCCTCTATGGAAATCATTTCGAGAGAAACTGCTGTTGTCAGGGAAAAATTATACAGGGTGTAAAGGAATAAATGCTAAAGATTTTATAAGGAAATTTCTCAAGCCATTTTATGACAAAAATTCCTATGAATATATGTTCGCTAATGCTTTTTAACCCAAATACAGGGTGTTGAAATCTTCAGATTTTTTTAGTTGGTCTCTTATGAATACCATATTTTTTCTCAGATATCAGTTCAAATTCGGCACATAAATGCCTATTTAAAATCAACATAATCAGATCGCATAAACAATGTCAAACAGAGATTAAATCGTCTATCAGTACCAATCGAAATACAAAATATATCATCAAAATACCTTTTTTTTCATTTTCCTTGATTGCTCATCCTAAAACCTAGATTTCGGTATAAACAGATTCATAGGTTAGATGGATTATGGAACCCATGACCAACCAGATGTCGTCTAAGACTCGATGACATTTCATTATTTTTTGTTTAACATAGAGTTAATGCATGAAGTCTATGTTCAGAGGTTTCATAACGGTAGATGCATATAATGGTGGAAAAGAGAAACATAATTGACGACAATTGGCACAATTCTGAATCAATATTCGAGTTCGACCCTTCAAAATGATTGGAAAGGTTCAATTCAGTGATTGAATTTTTCAGTTGATTCATTACGACTGCGAAAATTTTTGTAATGCGCGGGGAAAATTGTTAATATTTGAGGAAGTCTGCCATTTTGAATTCGAACGGAAATCACATTTTAGGTTGGTTTTAGTGAAAAAATGGTCTTCCTAGAACATCCATGAAAAACACAACAACTTCAGGAGCGCCAACGCCAAGAGGTGAAGAAAATATTTCGACTTCAGCTGAAAATCAGAATGAAAAAATTCTTCAAGCAACTTTTTTTGACTGAATGCCCCATTCGAATTTCTTAGTGAAAAAAACGTTCTAGCGATCTTGAAATATTGCTCATTTTCGAATGAGTCAGCCATATTGGATTTCACCGGAAGTGGAATTTCGATACAATTTCTGAAAACCTAGTCCTTTATCTCTCCAATGAAGCAAGAACGAATGATGTAGCTCTGTAATTGCGAAAGTTATAACGGAAAAAAATTGTCTGGTTTTTTATATATATTTTCGAGAGATTTATATCAGATACTTGCGACAGATTTTCAAAATTTGATACCAGATTCAGGAGTTTTCCAATAGGCTTGTTTATATGTGCTTCCCACTTTAAGTATTACAAGGTATCTCAAAAATTTCAATCTCTCCATGGATTACATTATAACTATTCAAGTAGAAAGGTACATACATTACGTTACCGAAATATACTGTAAGTACGCTGAATCCTTCCTTCTCATGAAATCCTTCTAAACGGATTTTAGAAATTTTTCCAATTAATTCCTGAATAAAATATGGCCGTCTCATCAAGAAAATCAGCAATATCAATTCTAGTAGATACTAAAATTAATTCATTAATATATGAAGTGAAAAGAATGGGACCTAGGACGGTCTCTTGGGGCACTCCATATTCAGTTGCACACATAATACTACTTATGTCTCTATTTATTTCAGCTATTTGTTTTCTGTTTGTGCGAAAGCTTTGTTTCAAACTTAATGCCTAATCCAAATCCCGATCTTCTCCAAAATTACTTAACAAAACTCCATGCTCCATGGTATCATGGTGTTTCACATAGAAGAGGCAGAGAAAAAGCATTGACTCTCCTTAGAAATGATTCACGGAAAAATTCTATAATATCCATGATGGTTTCAATTGTGTTCCTCACTTCAGGAAAGTTGTTAAGGTCATTAACAACCTGATTGAGCTTGTGTCTTTCACAGTGAAAAAATTTCTCGAAGACGTTTCTGTACCCCGTTTTCTTTTCCTGGTCTACGCATTTATGTATGTATATTCTCAACTAGTTTACTATTTTACTATTATAAAAAATTTATTGATAATCAGAATTGCAGTTTTCGGTCACTCGACCACAAAATCTCATAAATACGCTCAGTTCAATGATTCATAGGGCTTTCCCTCTGACATTATCCGAAGAAAATATGATTAGGGAAGTGTCAACTATTGAAGAAATAGCTGAGAACAGTGATTATCCCTCAAATATAGCAAACGGAATGATCATAAAAAAAACAAACACAAATAGCAAATCATGATACTTACCCCTGTATAGAATCAACTAATAGAGATAAATATATTTCATTAACATATTTTGGCCCAATCAGCTAAAGGATTGCGGATGTCTTTTCAAAACACAATAAGAAATTTGCTTTTAAGATCCACATGAATCTCTCATTTGAATATTTTAATATTTGGGATGAAGCTGATAAATTTGACGATACTGGAGTTTACAAATTATCCTTTATGGATTGTGAAGGCGTTTATATAGGTCAGACTGGTTATTCATTCAGAACTAGATATAAAGAACATCAATCGGGTTACAATAACCAGAAAACCGACGAAACTACTTTCACTTCACATTGTATCAAAAATGGCTATCGGGGTTAAACCAGACGAGTTGCCCATATATCTGTTCATGCATCAATTTATGAAAAAATATAAATTCACCACCCGGTAAGATAATAGTCAAGTAACATTGAATGTTATTCATTCATAGTTTTCTTTGTTAGTGTGTGAAGTGATGAACGATCAAATAGAATATTGCCTTGAATATAAATATGATAAAATTGTCAGCTAATTACATTACATTTATATATACAAATAAATAAAATATGAAAACCTGACTCTACCTCATAATTTTTTCAGAAAGAAACCTACGAAGAATATTACAAGATTTGATGACTCTGATCTTCTGTTACTGTTCAAATAAATTCCTAGGAATAACACCTGTTGTAGAAATAATAATCGGTAGAATAAATATTTTGTTCATTTTTCACATTTTTTAATCTCGTCGGCAAGCATTATATATTTAGAAATTTTTCATTGTATTTATTTTGTATGTTATGTGTGTCGGGTATAGCAATATCAGTTATATATGTTATTCGATTCTGTTTATCAGTAGGAATGATATCTTGCCTATTATGTTTCACAGCTCTGTTACATAGAATTGATTTATCAAAATAAAGTTTAAATTTTTTTTCTCACAAATGATCTCACGTTCATATTTGTAAAATTTCTTTTAATGAATGATATTAGCGACGGCATTATGTCTTTCTAAATAATATGTTGAGGCAAGAACTGAGCAAGATGATATTATAAGAAAAACTGTTTCTGAAGAACAAGAACATCACAGCAAGAATCATCTATATTTTGCCTGATGATGTGTTTTCTATAATTCCTCGTAAAAACAACCTGGTCCTGGATCGCAATTGCCAAGCCTTCTGTTTCAGCGAACAATTCTTCAGATACTAACCATCTATTTGATGCGATTTCATCAATATAATCATTCTTCAATTCTTTAGGGTGCTTTCCGTGTAATTCCTTCTGCATCTAACTTTCTCTTTTAGAATTATTATCGAATATATAAAAAACTACCTTTCGTATTGTCAAGTTGAGGTGTAAGATTATAATCTCAAGCTACAACAATATCATGTAATGTAGACGTTGTCTGTTTATCATGAAAATGGGAAAGTAGATGAAAAATCTGTTTACTATGAAGATTGTTCAAATCAGTTAATCCACGACCTTCAAGATGTCTAGGTAGTGTAACTTTTTGAATAGCTGACTTTGGGTGGTGCTTATGATATTTACAAAGCATTTTCCTTGTTTGACATTGTAATTCATTTAGATCAGTTTTAGACCATTAAATAGTTTCAAAAGAAGACGTAAATTAGGAACTTGATAGGAATCGATAGCCGTGAAAGTTTTTACTAATTAAATGACTCTTGATGGTAATTCTGAGTCTGTTGTAATATAAACTTCTAATATTTTCTTTAGTGCTGCTATGGTTAATTTTTTTGCAACAAATCCAAGATATTTATGTGTATCTCCTTGATGCATTGGCTTGATTTCGATATTGGAAATCTCTATATTATCAGAGACGATCTATCCCTTTTCAATAGAAAGATTTTTACATTTAGGAAGACTAAATGTCATATGAATATCATTGGAATAGTTTTCCAACTGAGAGCTAGTTCCGGCATATAATTTAATATCATCTAAATAAATTAAGTTACTTAATTTGAATTCAGTTGATAGACTCTTTATTTTGAAGCCGAAACTAGTAGCATATAGTTCATAAGGTAATGGACTGAGGCAAAGACATAACCAAAGAGCACTTGAAGAATCACTATGAGAAATGCCTCTTTCGATTGCAATTATTTCGGATGTTAACCATTGTTTTGAAATATTTAAATGAAGATTGGTTCTCCAATTTTTCATTACAAATTCAAGAAAAAGACGAAGTGTCTTATCAATTTTATAAATTTCCGAAATTTCTTGAAGCCATGAATGAGGAGAACTATCAAAAGCCTCATGGTAATCAATGAGTATGAATATTTCTCTTCTTGGTTTGAGCTTGATTCAAAGCAACAGAATCAATTATAAGTTGTTCTTTAGTACCAAGGTGTTTTTTACATCTTTATGTTGTTCTGAAAGAATATTATAATTCTCCAAATGTGCATAAATATTTTGGGTAATGCATGCAGTTAAAATTTTATATATTGTTGGAAGACAAGTAATTGGTCCATATTGAGATGGATCAATAGTATCAGCACTTTTCGGTTTTAAACAAGTAATTCCTTGTGTGAAAAATAAAGGAGTAGCTGAGGGTTTTCTTTATTACAAATGAAAAATATTCAGCAATATTCAATTTTTCATGAACGCAAGAGAATTTTTTGAACCAAAATGATGATGAAAACTATCAACACAGAAAATCGAGACATTTCATTTATAATACAAGTTGCACTGGAATTGTGTTGCCTTGGAACTGCCCAAATTAAAGACTTATAATTGAGACAGTCTATCTAGTACTTTACCTGTCACTTCTGATGATCCTCAGGGTACCATTTTAGGTACTCTGCTCTTTGCGAGAGAATGAGAATTTCGAAGACGTCGTTAGTAAGTTACAAGAAGATCTTGATGGTATCGTTAGAGTATTCGAGGTTCATAGATTAAATATTAACCCTAACATGACGAAAGCTCTTCTATTCGGCAATGAAGTAACGTGTAATCATTTGGGAGATATCATGAGGCTATCTATCGGTGGGGAGTACATCTCAATTGTAAAGTCAGTTCGTAGCCTTAGTCTCATTATGGAAAATTCATTTAGATTTAGATATCGTATTCGTAAATCTGTGAGTATTCTACGTCTTCTGGATCCACATAGACAATCACTGCCTCTAAAATTGAATATATCCTCATGCAATCTTCTTCTTCTTCAAGTGCCATCTCCGAGTCGAAGGTTGGCAATCATCATCGCTATTTTTACTTTAGAAGCGGCCGATTTAAAAAGTTGGTTCGAAGTGCATCCAAACCACTCTCTCAGGTTCCTCAGCCATGAGATTCTTCTCCTTCCTATACTTCGTTTTTCCTGTATTTTGCCTTGGATAATCAGCTCTAGGAATGTATATTTTTCACCTCTCATAATATGGCCCAGATATTCCAATTCACGTTTCTTGAGTGTGTTAGCAACCTCTCTTTCCCTGCCTATGCGTCTCTAAACTTCTACATTTGTTACTCGATCCATCCATGATATTCTAAGAATCCTCCTATACACCCATATTTCAAATGCTTCAATCTTTTCAAGAATTGCGGCATTCACTGTCCATGCTTCCGCTCCATAAAGGAGAGTAGAGAAAACAAAACATTTAGCTAAACGAGGTTTTAATGCCATACTTAGATCTTTACTACGAAAAACATTGTCCATTTTCATGAAGTTGGCTCGGCCTTTTTCTATTCTTATTCTTATTTCTTGGGTGTATTCATTTGTGCTGTTCACAATTGCTCCAAGGTAAGTATATTGCTCCACTCTTTCTACATTTCTGCCGTTTATAGTTAGACTAACATTTACTGGATTGTTCTTTGAGATTACCATGAATTTTGTCTTTTTTATGTTAGTGATACCCCATATTCCTCACTGTAAGTAGATACTCTCGTCATTAGTCTCTGCAGAGCTTCGATACTCTCCGCTAAGATTACTGTGTCGTCCGCATATCTTATGTTGTTTACCCGTGTTCCACCAACTGTTATCCCACATTCTTCGTTTTCCAGAGCTTTCTTAAGTATTTCTTCAGCATATGCATTGAAGAGTGTCGGCGATAGAACGCATCCCTGTCTTACCCCTCGTTGTATTTCACTTTCTTCTGATGTGTGGTTCTCCATGCATATTATAGCTTATAATAGAGATTAGTGATGATCTGTACGTCTCTACTATCTAGATGTTTTGATTTAAGGATGTCTATCAGTTGATCATGACGAACCTTGTCAAAGACTTTATTATAGTCTATGAAACACGCATAGACCACTTTGTTGACATCGAGACACCTTTGAGTCAACACATTGAATGCGAAAACGGCTTCGCGGGTTCCCAATCTCCTTCTGAATCCAAATTGAGTATCGCTTATATCCATGTCAAGTTTATGGTATATTCGATTATGGATAATCTTGAGGAGCAGTTTGAGAGTGTGTGACATCAGACTGATTGTACGATGATCACTACATTCTCTAGCATGTGGTTTTTTTGGTAAGCAGATGAAAGTAGATACTAACCATTCTCTTGGAATATTTCCAGTTCTGTATACTTTATTGAATATATTGGCTAAGAGACCGATATGATTGTCGTCAATTAATTTGAGTATATCACTTGCCAATTGATCTGGTCCGGTGCTTTTCCCATTTTTCATGTTCTTTGATGCATGTTTCACCTCTTCTTTAGTAATATCTGGGCCTATCTCTTCACAGTATGTGTTAATTTCTTCTGGTTCAGTTCTGTTATCCATAAATAATTCTTCTGTGTTTTCCTTCCATCTTTGTAGTTTATCTGCTGTATTCATTAAGATCTTACCCTCTTTATTTACAAGAATAGTGCTTTGATTCTTTCTCTGTGTGCCTGCAAGCTTTTTCACTTTTTTGTGTAGGTTGAACATGTCATATTTTCTGTCTAAGTCCTCAATTTCTTTGCATCTGTCCTCGTAATACTTTTCTTTTGCTTGACGAATCTTTACTCTAATTTCCTTTTGTAGTTGTTTGTACTTTTTAGTGTTCTGACTTTTATAAAGTCTTCTCTCGTTCATCATTTTTAATATTTCTTCAGTCATCCACTCCTGTTTCTTCTCTTTATCTTCAGTTAGAATCTCGGTAAAAGGGTTAATTATATTTCTTTTTAATTCCTCCCATTCTCCGTTAATATTTTCGTGATCTATTTGTATTATATTCAAGTTTTCATAGATTCTGTTTTGGACTTGTTCTCTAATGCTTGGCACTTGTAGTTTTGTTGTGTTGGTTGATCTTTGGTGTAGCTTTTGGTTTTTTAAGAATTTTTAATTTCAGCTTCAGAGTGGCAACCAACGGATTGAGGTCCGAAAAAACGTCGGCACCAGGATATGCTTTTACCGACTGAATGGCATGTACACTATTCAGAAGATTCAAAACTCCTGGTTGCGTTTCGTTTATGGGTTGCGGAAAGTTGACCGAATAAGTCACAAGTTGGTGGAAGCAAAGTGGCTCAATATGACCAATAAATTTCACTAAGCAGCGTTGATTTTATATCGAAAAATAATGATTACCAAGAAGCCCCCCTATTTGTACCGGAAAATCACATTTAGATCTGATGTTCATAGTCCAAACACCAGAAGTAGAGGTCTCATTGCTCTCTCTACGTCTAGACTTGTCATTTTCGAAAGATCTTTCTCGTTCGGCATCTATAAACTTATAATGAGTTCATAGCTGATTACTGCAGGTCTTCATCTGTTGCCTCGTTGAAGTCTCGTACGTGGTCGATCTTATTCAAAAAACAGTGTGTGCGCCTAAACGGATTGCAGTTCCGTCATAATCATCTTATTTTTCTAATTTTTGTAGTTGGTTTCCCGAAAACGGTTCGCTTAATAATAGGTAAAATTATAACTTTTTTTTTACATCAGAGTTTGAGTGCAAGGGCAGAGTGTTCCCATGGCAACTCTCTGAACTCTGCTCTGTGATAATGAAACGATTTGTAATTTATTTTTTCCTTGTCCTCATGAATTGTTCAATAAAGTCAGTTATTAATTATCGGGGACTATCTCAGCTGTTAGCTGGATATAATTTACCTTTCCCAGATTTAGCAATCAAAGGGAATAGGCTCGATTACAATATACTTGACATAAATTTCCTAACTATCCTACATGTATTAAGAATTACAGCTTTATGCATTTCTATATAGGTATTCTTATGCAATTTTAATTTCTTAAGGCTATCATGCAAAGTTTTGGGTATTAAACCAGTCGAGGATACGATGACAGGAACAATATCTATTTTATCGAGGTGCCACATCTGCTTGATCTCAATAGCAGGGTCTGTGTATTTGGACTTTTACTCCTGGAACTTATTCAGCACGTTGTTATTATTCGGTATGGCGACATCCATCAGCATTGCTGTTCTGGCTCTCTTATCATACACCACTATGTCCGGCTTATTATTCGTCACCATTCTGTCAGTGATAACAGGCCTATCGTAGTACAATCTGATAGAGTCATTTTCCCATATGGGCGCCGGTTGATACCTTTGATTGTTTTTGGTGTAGCAATCTGGCTTGTTGGCATCCTAGATATTTGTATGTTTCACCATTCTTCATGAACTGTCTAATATCACCGTTTGGAAGTTGTGTTTCACCATCTATGACTTTCCCTCTTTGAATGTTCAGGGTCTTACTTTTTTCAATGCCGAATTTCATATGAACATTATCATACACTACTATGTCCGGCCTATTATTCGTCACCATTCTGTCAGTGATAACAGGCCTATCGTAGTATAATCTGATATAGTCATTTTACAATACGGGTGCCGGTTGATACTTGTAATATGGCTGGAAGTTGTTCAGAAGTCCGTACTTGTGTGCAAGTTTCTGCTGGATAATGTTGCACGCTTGGTTATGCCTGTGAAGATACTCCGTATTGGCCAGTTGTTCGCATCCGGACGTAATATGCTGGATAGTCTCCGATCTTATATGGCATTTTCTACACTTATCTGTTTGTAATGTTCCGTCCTTCATAATAAATTTTTTGTAATTGTTTGTAACGATCACTTGGTCTTGGATGGCCATAAGGAATCCTTCTGTTTCTGCGAATAATTCTCCTTTCATCAACCATTTGTTGGAGGCTTCTTTGTCGATGTGTGGTTGATTAATCTCATGATGATGTCGTCCATGCAATTCCTTTCTTGACCATTGCTCTTGTTCTTCAGTATCTGATAGGAATGGTAGATTCAGAAGGTCATCTCTGGTAGCAAGATTTAGAGGTGTATATCCCTTATCAGCCAACGATACCACACTATGGAGGTCAGAAGTGAGAGCTTTTGCTGAGAAGAATTCTCTGAGATTTTTTATCTGTTCGGTGTGTAAATTGACAATATCTATCAATCCGCGTCCTCCTTCTTTCCGCTTCAAAGTTGTTCGTATCACAGACGATTTTGGATGATGGTTGTTGTACTTTGTCAGCATCGTTCGGGTCTGCCTTTGAGTATCATCCAGTTCTGTCTTAGTCCATCTGATTATTCCAAGTGAGTAAAGCAACACTGGAATGGCGTAGGTGTTAATTGCCTTGACTAAATTCCCCGAGTTCAACATAGATTTCAGCACAGACTTCAGACGCTGACTGTATTCTGAACGAATCTTCTCCTTTAATTGTTTTTGGTCTAGCAATCTGTCTTGTTGGTATCCCAGATATTTGTATGTTTCGCCATCTCTCATGCACTATATAATATCACCGTTTGGAAGTTGTGTTTCACCATCTATGACTTTTCCTCTTTGAATGTTCAGGGTCACATTTTTCAATCCCGAATTTCATATGAACATCTGCCGAGAACTCACTGATAGTTTTCAGCAAATCATCCAATTGCTTCTTGTTCGAAGCATATGATTTGATGTCATCCATATACAGCAGGTGGGAGATTGTATGATAATTCCTTTCTGCTTTTATCCTAAATCCGTATCCTGTTCTATTGAGCATTGAGGACAATGGGTTCATAGCTAAACAAAACCATAGTGGACTCAAAGAGTCTCCTTGAAAAATTCCACGACGTATGGGTATCTCGTCGGTTTTAATTGATGTATTGTTCATGTTGACCTGCAGAGACGTGCGCCAGTGTGTCATTGTTGTCTTCAAGAACTCTACCAGGGCTGGGTGAATTTTGTATATCTGCAATACTTCAACAAGCCAAGAATGGACGGTACTATCGAATGCCTTCAGATAATCGAGAAAAGCTGAATGAACATTGCGATGCCCTACGTGTGCCTGTTTCATTATAACAGAATCGATGATGAGTTGTTCCTTGCATCCGTGGTGTTTCTTTCTCCATCCTTTCTGCTCCTCTGCTAATATATTGTTGTCGTCAAGGTGTTGGTATATTCGATTAGATATGCATGAGGTGAGTATTTTGTAGAGAGTTAGCAGGCAAGTGATTGGCCTATATTGGGACGGATCCTGTGTTCTATCGCTCTTAGGTAGCATATATGTTAAGCCTTGCATTAGGAAAGTGGGTGTTTTCTTGGGATGTTGAAGAACATACGTGAGCTGTTTCGCTAGGGCTCCATGGAGCTTATCAAACTTCTTGTACCAGTAGTTGTGGATATTATCTATACCTGTGGCCTTCCAATTGTTGGTCTCTCGAACTACTATTGTGATTTCTTCCTCCGTTATTCCATCGAAGTCCATATGTCTGATATCGAGGCGTTCTTTTTCATTCGTGATCCATTCCATATATCTATTGTGTTCTTTGAGATGCGACCATAGTGATGACCAATAGTCGGTCAAGCACTGTGCGTCAGGTACTTCTCTGTTATTGTTGGTCGCAGTTTTGTTATTTCCCTTATGAAAATTGGCCGCGTTTTGGAGAAACCTTTGGTTTTGGTGTTTCCTTTCAGTACACTTGACATATCTTGAAAGCCTCTGCTTTTGCTTGGAGTTTCTGTTTCAAAGTGTCCATATAAACGTCGATGTGTTGTTTGTGATCAGGGTGTTTTGTGTTCGTACCAATTTTCCTATAAATTTTGCGTATATGTGATTTCAAGCGCCATGAGGGTTTTCTGTTTCTCATGAATTCTGTGAGGCGACCGATTTCTGCTCTAATATTATCAATATCCTTCTCCAGTCGTTTTTGCCATGGTGGTTTTCTGACGCTTTTTGGCTCAGCTTGAATCAGAGTTGTGGAGATTTGTTGTTTGTGAAGTCGAAGAACTGCTACTGGTCCACAGTAAATCAAAGTGTGAATCTTCTCCAAGGTGTTCTGGTCGGTATATTCTTCAAACACTGAATTCACGCTTGCTAGGATAATATTGGTGTTCTTGTTCGTCTTGAGTTTGGGCAGTTTAGGTCTTTTAGTTGGGTTACTACCACTGAATTCAGTTATTGCTCTGTTGAGTTCCGATCTTGCTAAATACATATATTCGTCCTGCTGATTCTGCTCAGGAGGGCGTTCCATGTTAATATTCGTTTCCGTGGCTTCGATGTTATCTGTAACACTTTCATTGACTCCAGCGGGTATACCGTTATGAGTATCATTTTCGCTTCTAAGTTCCATTATGACCTCTTCTCGTATACTTTGCAGCGTTTCTGAAGAAAGTAGCCTGTTTTTAACGATTGTTCTTCTTTGATCCGAAATTCTCTGCTCGGATATGTGCTGTAATTCAGGATATTTTTCTACGAACGCAAGATGTAACGCGTATCTGTGTGCTGTCATTTCCGATTCCAAGTTTGTAATCTTGTAATAGGAACGCATAATGAAGGAATTCATCTCTGGGGTCCACTTCATGTGTTTCCTAGGGAGTCCGGCTCTCGTGGTCGTAGGCATAATGGCTTGTGCCACCGTTGAAACATCAAGAGTCGGTTGGGAGGTATTGATGTTATTTCCCACTTGGTTTTGTGTTGCAGTATCCCTACTCGATATCACGCTGCTTCCGTCGCTAACCGAGGGAGACTGTGACTCACTTTCCGAACAAGACCCTCTTCCTAAATCTTGAACGCGACAAGAGGTTATGGTGGTACAATGTCGATTCACCCGTTTATTCCTTAGATTGTACATCATTGGATAAGTTGCATTTTATACCTACTGCCAGGTTCAGCTTGGGTACCTCGGGTTCGCTAAGCCCGTATTATTATTATTTATTATCGTGGACTTATGCACTATCTCAGCTGTTAGCTGGATATAATTTACCTTTCCCAGATTCAGCAATCAGAGGGAATCGGCTCGATTACAATAAACTTGACATAAATTTCCTAAATATCCTACATGTATTAAGAATTACAGCTTTTTGCATTTCTATATAGGTGTTCTTATGCAATTCTAATTTCTTGAGGCTATCATGCAAAGTTTTGGGTATTAACCCAGTGGAGGATACGATGACAGGAACAATATCTATTTTCTCGAGGTGCCACATCTGATTGATCTCAATAGCAAGGTCTGTGTATTTGGACTTTTTCTCCTGGAACTTTTTCAGCACGTTGTTATTATTCGGTATGGCGACATCCACCAGCATTGCTGTTTTGGCTCTCTTATCATACACCCATATGTCCGGCCTATTATTCGTCACCATTCTGTCAGTGATAATAGACCTATCGTAGTATAATCTGATAGAGTCATTTTCCAATACGGGCGCCGGTTGATAGTTGTAATATGGCTGGAATGTATTCAGAAGTCCGTACTTGTGTGCAAGTTTCTGATGGATAATGTTGCACACTTGATTATGCCTGTGAAGATAGTCTGTATTGGCCAGTTGTTCACATCCGGACGTAATATGCTGTATAGTCTGTATAGTATTATTATTATTATTATTATTATCAATATCACAGCTCCCATCTGCTAGGATATTATAAGAACATCCCCTGATGATGCGATCGTCCACAATCATATCTAGTGCAAGTTCTACGTATTTCGAAGGTTCGAGGCGATGCCAGTTGCCTTTTATGTGCGCGCGCAATTTCAAGAAAAGGCTTATTGTTTACTTGCGGCTAGGCATTAACTACGCTGGTTTCGGTGAATGGTTTCCTATTTTTGTCATATTTCAGGATTATTTTAGATTATTCTACACCTTACCGTGTACCTAATTCTGGCGAAAAATCCATTCTATCTAGTGGTAATTGCTCGATCCTCGAGGGGACTTGGCTGCCTTCTACCCGCTCCCTTAGCTTCACAAAATTTAAGTCCACATGAAGCATTATTTAAGTAATTATTGCATAATGCATCTTCGATTAAATATGTTGATAGACTGAATATATGAGTATGGAAATCGAATTTGTTTCCAATATAATATAATATATAATAACTTGATTTCCATATTTATAAATCAATATTTATTTCCCAATCTGAATGCATATCAAATCCACAAAACAATTCTAATTATACCAACAGGAATCAAGAACTAAAAACCAATAAAGACGTCGTGACATTTTCTTAAGATACGCGTTTCCTACAAGATGATATCGGTAAAAACGAGCCCCGATTGGGACATTAATTGGCTAACCCTGATTAGTAATTAAATGCAGAGATACAAGTCAAGGATCAGGGTGGATCAGTCTTGTGATTCACTGCGTGGAATGTTCCTAATGAGATGGCGCACTGAGATTACCTCTGTTTGCGACTTATTAAAAGGTTAACTTCAGGAACCTCGTCTCTCGTTCTGTTTGTATTGTTTAATCGGAACGATCCGATGCATACGAATCGGAGAACCAATTTGGAGAACTGTGCTTGTAAAATAGATGCTGCGAAAAACAGCATTTACAGCTGTTTGTGTGAAAGGTTTCCTTATTTAGTTTATGTGGAATGAATTCGTTTTTCAAGTTCAAAACGGTATTAGCTTTTGATAAAGGTTCTAAGAATTATAAGCCAGACGTATTGGATTTGAGATGATTTTCAAAAGATTGTGCAGAAAAAGATCATTATTCTCGTTTTCTACATTTGCGTTTTCACCATTCGCGGATAAAAAAAAATCGACACAATTCTTATATTCGCGGCTAAGGATGTCTTCGTTCGTGAAGTTTTTAAGTAGAAAATATACGTTTAATGTATGAAAATGCTACAAAATAGTTCATTCTAAGTATTGCCTATAGCTAGCTATACATTTTCCCACGTTTCTGTCAATTTGTGGATACCATGCCACAAAAACTGCTTTGTCTTGCAAAACAAAAACCGAGTGAGTCAACATACTCGGTTTTCGAGATTTTCACACCACTAGATTCCTCGTAAAAAGGTATGCAAGATTCTTTAACTCCGCCTTTGTTACAAGCTGGATGGATTGAGTAGTCCAGCAAGTGCTAATGCCGGTCCCAAGCCCGGATCAAGGAGGAGGGTTCCTAGGAAAGGTTAGCAACCTGCCTAGGGTAAAACAATTCATTGCTCAAAGCACCGGAGATACAGCCTCGGAACAAGAACAGAAAACACGGAATACGACCCGCGCGCGAAATAGGAATATACTCTACAGGAAGAGGCATCAAGTAAGAATAGCCTGTTGAAACATAAAAACTCTATTCTCCAAAGACCACGAAATAATCCCTGAAATGAACGAACACAAAATAGATATATGTGCACTTGCCGAAACCAAAAAGAAGGGAAGAGAATTATCAAAATTAAACAATTACATCTTAGTATACTCTGGAGTAGAAAAAGACCAAAGAGCAACATCGGGAGTAGGACTACTAGTACATTAAAAATACGAAGAAAATATGGTAAACGTAGAATATGTTAGCGATAGAATTCTGAAAGTCACAAAATCGTTCGACCGTCCGCTACATATCCTATCAGTATACGCACCTGAAATAAACAAACCAGAGGAAGCGGCGGTAGATTTTTATGAAAGTCTTCAATCACAACTAGATAAAATATCAACTAAAGAAAAGATAATCATATTAGGAGATCTTAACGCTAGAGTAGGTAACGAAGTAGTAAACGGGGTTAAACAAAAATATAACGAAGACGTAATTAACAGAAACGGCGAAATGTTGACGGAATTTTGTGCACAGAACGAGTTGCGAATTAATAACACTTTTTTCCCTCACAAAGAACAGCACAAATATACTTTCTACGATAACCGAAACAACAAATCCATAATTGATTACATTATCACTAACCGAATGTTTCTACCCCAACAAATCTTAGATGTAAGAGTTTTGTCATCAGCTAACATTGGAACAGACCACAAGCTCGTTCTAGGGACTGAAGAAGACAACTCAATTAAAAAAGAAAACACCATCTGTAAAAACTGAAAAATTTAACATTGAATCGCTGAACAATAAGAGCACAAAACAAGTTTATTCAAACCGTTGAAAACAGTATGTAACTCGTAATCCAATATTGCAGCAAGATAACCCCGACATAGCTTGGATCAAACTAAAAGAAAACATATACAAGGGTGCCACAGAGACCTTGGGAACCCGCACGGTATCATAGAACGGCAAACCTAATAATAAACCCTGGTTCACCACTGAAGTCAAAAACATTACAAAGGAAAAAAAACAAATATATCTAGAATATAAGAACCATCCGACACCAGAGAACCGAAATAGATACATAGAAATGAGAAATAGGGTAAATAACAGAGTTCGGGAAATTAAAGAAGAATACTGGCAGAGATTTAGTGCTGAAATGGAAGCGGATATATACGGAGCGCGAAAACGAATTTGGAAATTATTAAGGGGTATGAAAAAGGACACCAATGAAACTATACAACTGAAAACAATCACAAACGAAACATGGGAAAAATACTTCAAAAATCTTTACACCGCATCAGAATATGAAGAAGAATCCCCAGAAGAAGACTTAGAAAACGACATTATAAATGAACCGGTAACAATCACGAAAGAGCAAGCAGCTATGGCAATAAGTAAACTTAAAAATAGGAAAGCTCCAAATGAAGATAAGATAACAAATGAGATGATCAAATATGGCGGAGAAGCCATGAGAGAAGAGTACACAAAACTGTGTAACATCAAAATTCAACACGGAAAAATACCAAAAGAATGGAAAAGAAGTGTAACAGTGCCTATCTTTAAAAAAGGAGACAAAACAAATCCTGCCAACTATCGCGGAATAACCGTATTAAGCACCTCTGTGAAACTGCTTACAAAGATTCTTACCGATGACATAACGTCAACAATGCCAATCAGCGAAGAGCAACAAGGCTTTCGAAAAAACCGGTCCACGGTCGATGCACTATTTATAACAAGGCAATTAGTAGAAAAGTCTCTTGAATATAACACTCCAGCATATATTTGTTTCATAGACTTAACGAAGGCCTTCGACAGAGTCCAACTGAAGGATGTAATCAAGATACTGGAAAACAAAGAGGTACCCAGAAAATATAAAAGACTCATAAAAGATCTGAACACTAATACAACAACGCAAATACGAACAAACCACACCCTAACGCAGCATTTCGGAACAACGTCGGGCATCCGCCAAGGTGATAGTCTTAGCCCTCTACTATTTAATACTGTTATGGACCAACTTGTAGAGACCGTTAAAAACTTGGGACTAGGACACCGCATGGGAACCTACAAAATTAACATCTTATGCTATGCCGATGACGCCGATGACTCATTGCAGAATCAGAAGACGACCTACAAAGAATGTTATACGCCTTTAGCAAACGCGCAAAAAATTTCAATATGGAAATCTCAACAACAAAATGCATGACCATAGCTAAGGAACCTCTGCGCTGCAAGTTAACAATAGACAACGCCACTATAGACCAAGTCATGTCATTCGAATACTTAGGGTGCAAAATAACAAGCACAGGATACTTTGAAGATGAAGTGAGGAGACAAGTCAACAAAGCAGCTGCAGTATCGGGACATCTTAAACAACTAATTCGGAGAAATAAACACCTCAGTATACCATGCAAATCCAGAATCTACAAAACATGTGTGCGACCAATTATGACATACGGGGCAGAAACAAGAGCGGAAACGTCGGTAACAAAGAGGATACTAAGAACAACAGAAATGAAAACGCTAAGAACTATAACCGGTTACACATTGAATGACAAACAAAGAAATACCGACATAAGGGAAAAATGTGAAACAGACGATATTGTAAGATGGGTAAGAAAAAGAAGAAGAGAATGGAACCAGGATGTAAACAGAATGACCACAGATAGAATAGCCAAAATTGTATATAACAACATACCACACGGACGAAGACCCGTTGGACGACCACCAAAACGATGGCGGGATAGTTGGCAATCAACTTCACAAGAACTGCTGCAGGGAAACCGGAACTGAACAGGCGCTACGCCTTCTACACGGTGAAGAGAAGAAGAAATATATCAATCCGTTGAGAATTCATGAACAGTTACTTCTTAAGAGGCAATGCTTTTTTAATTATAAATTATAAAATATCAATTATAGGCACGGGATATTCCTATGGCCACTTTTCTTCCACCACACAGCATCAGCATATAAGAAAATTGGGTTCACTACACTGCTCAGAATTTTCTTCTTATTTTGGCCTCCTCCGCCAATTATGGTCATCAGCCGGTTGATGGCTACAGCCGTTTCACCAGCTCTGACTGCTCTCTGAATAATATGTTCTCCAAAGGTCAAATTCGGGTCCAACACCACTCCAAGGTATTTAAGGGTTCTTTCTGGAGTTATTATAGCTTACTCCACCACCACCTCTATATGTCCACATTTTTTTCTTCCAGATAGAAGTATAGTTTCCGCTTATGGGCTGAGACTTTGAGGTCTCTTGTTTTCAGGTGAGCAATTATTTTTTTTAGTTTTTCAATCAGTTCTGTCTCTGTCTTTACTGTTGTCAGTACAACTAGATCGTCAGCAAAAGCCAGTATTTTCACAACCTTGGGCAGGTTCAGCCTAAAGACCCCGTCGAGCAGGATATTCCATAAGAAAGGCCCAAGAATCGAGCCCTGTGGTACACCACAAGTCATGCCATACTCCAAACCCTCATATCTGACACGTCTCTCTTTCAGGTAACTTATGAGCAATATGCAGTAAGTATGGCGACACTCTTATTTTCTCTACTCTTCCCGAATAATATGCCACACTGAATGCATTTTCTATGTCCAGAGTCATCATAACACTGAACTCTCTTGTTTTCCGTGTTTTCCTCTTCTCTCTCTCTCTCTCTCTCTCTGCAGTTTCAACAACACACCTCAGCGCATGGACAATCGATCTCTCTTCCGTAAAACCAAATTGTGAGCGCGATATATCACCTTTATTTTTCAACTCTTTTTTGAGTCTCATTCCAATCAGCTGCTCGTATAGTTTTGCCAACGAGTTCAGGAGACTCATTGGCCTGTATGCTTTTGGGTCATTTTCGTCTTTCTTTTTTTTTCTTATGAGGACTAGTTTTGCTGTTCTCCATATTGCAGGAGAATCTCCTCTGCAAAGCAACTCGTTCATCGCTTCAGTGGTTTCTTCTGGGTAATTTTCCGCCACTATCTTTATAACCTCTGGTGGTTTTTCATCTGGTCCTGGTGCCTTGTCATTTTCAGGTGTCCAAGATTCCTCTTTGTGAAAAGAGAGGTAATAATAAAACTTCCTTCACGTCTGTTTCTCGAAATTCCCGAGTGGGGAAAAGAGCCTCAACAATTTTTTCTGCTAGTTAAGCATGAATCTTAGGTGCTTTATTTGCAAACTTTTTCGTGACCAGCTTATAGCTGTTTCCCCATACGTCTTCGTCCACTTCCCTACAGATCTCTCTCCAGCACTTTTCTTTCTCCCGTAGGATGGTAAGGGAGAGTTGAGAGAATACTTGGTTTACTGTCTGTCCAGGTGGTACGAACTCTTTGTGAACGACCCCTCTGCTGTTGAAGAAGCGAATCAATATGGTTTTCACTTTGGACTTGCTCATTTTCGCTTTCTTTGGCCTTGGCGGTCCAGAGGACAGCCACTGTTGGCTTTGTCACTTAGTTTCGGGGTCATATTGAAAGAACCAACTTTCATCACCATTTACAACTCGATCGAGAAGAATAGAATCACCTTCATTCTGCTCGAGACAATCTTGAGTACCGTTGCTCTAAATTTCTCTGAACCATTTTCCTGACATGCGTTGTTACAAAACACTGAACAGCTGGCGGAGAAATGATCGTATAAGGGTCGTTAAGGTCTCAATCAGCAGAGTAGAGATCTGCTATTACAGTGGCGGAGTTATAGGTTCCCAGTGTTACTACTAGCCGAGAATAAAAATCGGTCGCATTACTTTATTGTCTGATCTCGTATATAAAATGAGTAAAAATATATAATTTACATATAATGAGCGCTTTAGTCATAACTCTACGAATGCAAAACACATTTCAAGGAAATATCGAGGTAAGAATAGAAATACATAGAAATATAGAAAAATTATTTTTTGATGCAAATATTCTATGAGAATATATTGAGTTGCTTCTTACATCAGAACGAGTGACCAAAGAAACTTTGAACAACGTAAGCAATAATCAGAAGACCTTCGGCATATGGCCATTGAAATTGTAGTTAAACTATTCGATCTATCTCTGAATCTGAATTAATTTTCCAAAGAAAATGATTTTACAGAATAACAAAAATACTGAACAAATCTCGGCTGGCCAAGTACTCATCATAAATATCCAGTAAAAATGTTTCAAAGATCATTCCGCAAAGTGATTAATAGAAATGAATGATTTATAGTCGAATATAAATAGAATATTAGTTACATTAATAAAACTCATGAATTAATCGCAATGATAAAAAGTTAACTAATCAACATTACTTCTCAAAGTCCAAGTATACTGTACTGAAGGATTCTTGAAGTACTCAGCCACCCTGGTCTTTTGTTAATTTTTCTTTTGTGCCAACTTGTTTTTGTAGAAGTGGTATATTTAATACATAATATGCAATTAGGAATGTCAGCCATTGTTTCATGGGTCGAGAGAGAAAAGAGATAAACTTTAGCACAATGGCCTATTGTCACCGAGATGTGTTAGTTGAAAAGTCACTCTCAAATTTACAAGGAAAAGTTCATGATATTATTCATTTGAATCTGGACCGTACTCTGTGAATTCAGGTATGAATAATAACACTGGTCGACAAGATCTCCACAAGCAGATTTTTGTATTTCAAATGAAAATATCCTTCTAATAATATGAAAAATATTCCTAAAGCCCTAACAGGTACCACGTTCCAATAACTTAAAAAGATACCCTTACATGGGTAGGTAGTGAATGTAATGATGGGATGGATATCTGAAATGAATTTTATACCTGAACCGTGTTGTTTACAATAGTATACATAAAAATGAGATTATAAATCAGTCTCCTGAATTAAGACGTTCTCTATGTGTAGAGAAGAGTTGTTCTAACTACGGACCAACAAGTCGTAGTTACAAAATCTCTCCTGACAAATTTTGTTATATTTGTGAAGAATTAATGGTGAAATTACAAGCCAACCAGTTTTTGAAAGTGTTTAAGAAGCCTATTTCCTATATTTTGGGGATCCGAACAATCAGTAGGCCCCCCATGTGTGATGTGTTAAATGTAGCGTATCGTTGGGGCAGTGGATGAATGAAAAGAAAAAAACATGCCTAAAACATGCCTTTTGCAGTCCCTCTGATATGACGAACACCTATTAATCATGGTGCTGCATTCACGTTGGAGTTTTTCCTAACGCAATAACGATGTTGATAGGATTCGCAGATAGTTCTCCAAAAGCTTATGGCGCCTGCGTTCAGGTACATACTCAGGTGGTTAATAATTCTCCGGAAGTCATATTGTTATGTGCCAAATCTCAAGTGGCACCAACAAAATTAACTACAATTCCACGCTTTGAACTTTGCTCTGTACTTTTGCTATCAAAGCTCATGCGAAAAGTTATTGCTACTTACAAATCTGTCCACACATTCGATGAAGTTTTCGCGTTTACAGACTCGTCGATTGTTTTACATCTGTTACAATGTAACAATAGAAAATCTTTCTCAACTTGATAATCTCATCATAACAGGAGATTTTAATTTTCATGACATAAAATGGCCTATAAAACATATTTCTGATGATGATGTACTACGACTAATCTTCTGGAATGTCTGAATGACCATCACATTTGATCAAGGAGATCCCGTAGATGTCATTTACCTGGATTATGACCGAGCATTCGATAAGGTACCTGTCAGAAGACTCTTGTACAAGTTAGAAGTCGTGGGTATTCGTGGAAAGTTGCACAACTGGATTCGCGACTATTTTTCGGAAAGATGTTTCGTGGTGAGAGGCGGCAGAACTTTTTCGTCTGAGAGGCTGGTCACTAGTGGACTGCCGCAAGGCTCGGTCCTGGGTCCTCATCTTTTTGTTGTTTATGGTAGTGATCTTCCGCTACACATCCGGTCTGGTAAATCGTTTTATGCTGACGATGCAAAACTATACGCCAACCCACTGCTTAAACATCTCATTTTATAGAGTGACCTTGACTCGATAAACCAGTGGTGCAACGAGTCGCTTCTCCCACTCAATACCGAGAAGTGTGTCGTCTTACATGTTGGAAAGTCGAATCCCCGCTATACCTACGCTATAAATGGAAGATCATTGAGACCGGTATCCTCACATGTTGATTTGGTAGTGACAGTCACGACTAAACATGGTGGAGTCACATCATAAATATCTGTAAGCGAGCTAACTCACTAATCTATCAGCTGAGAAGGACATTTTCATATATATCATTCGAAAATTCTATCAAACTTTATAAAACCTATATTCGTCCGATACTGAAAAATGGCGGTCCAGTGTGGTGCCCGGTGCTTGCCGCGATCGAAAGATGCTGGAAGATGTGCGAAGACGCGCTACGCGTTTGTCTTACGGTCGTTTCCGTCCATCTTACCCGAAAAGGTTAAAAAGTGCGGGACGGCTTTCTTTTGAAAAACGACGACTGCGCAAAGATTTGATTTTGACGTTTCGTTTTATCTAGTACAATTATGCCAACTTACAACATCTCTACGAATTAAATACTGATGTACGTCTACGCGGACATGAGATGAGACTGAAGAAGGAGAGGTATTGGACACGGCAAAGGGAACATTTCTTACCGAACCGTATATTCGGTCCATGGAATGAAGTTTCATGTGTAATGGTTGAATTTGAGTTCGTCAATATTTTTAAAAATAGAATAGACAGTGTGATTTTTGAGTGAACTATAGAAATCTTTGTTTTTTTTTCTATATTTGATTAATTGTTGATTATGTTGCATTAATTGCTTTTTACATTTAGAATATCATAGGATTTCAAATCCTCATTCTTTTGTTACCTAAATAATAATAATAATGATAAATAAATAAAATATGATATTATACAGTGCATGAGAGATGGCGAAACATACAAATATCTGGGATACCAACAAGCCAGATTGCTAGACCAAAAACAATCAAAGGAGAAGCTTCGTTCAGAATACAGTTAGCGTCTGAAGTCTGTCCTGAAATCGATGTTGAACTCGGGGAATCTAGTCAAGGCAATTAACACCTACGCCATTCCAGTGTTGCTTTACTCATTTGGAATAATCAGATGGACTAAGACAGAACTGGATGATATTCAAGGCAGACCCGAACGATGCTGACAAAGTACAACAGTCATCATCCAAAATCGTCTGTGATACCAACAACTTTGAAGCGGAAAGAAGGAGGACGCGGATTAATAGATGTTGTCAATTTACACACCGAACAGATTAAAATTCTCAGAGAATTCGTCTCTGCAAAAGCTTTCACTTCTGACCTCCATAGAGTGGCATCGTTGGCTGATAAGGCATATACACCTCTAAATCTTGCTACCAGAGATGACCTGCTGAATCTACCGTTCCTATCAGATACTGAAAAACAAGAGCAATGGTCAAGAAAGGAATTGCATGGACGACATCACCATGAGATTAATCTACCACACATCGACAAAGAAGCCTCCAACAAATGGTTGATGAAAGGAGAATTATTCGCAGAAACAGAGGGATTCCTTATGGCCATCCAAGACCAAGTGATCGCTACAAACAACTACAAAAAATTTATAATGAAGGACGGAACATTACAAACAGATAAGTGCAGAAAATGCCATATAAAATCGGAGACTATACAGCATATTACGTCCGGATGCGAACAACTGGCCAATACGGAGTATCTTCACAGGCATAATCAAGTGTGCAACATTATCCACCAGAAACTTGCACACAAGTACGGACTTCTGAACACCTTCTAGCCATATTACCAGTATAAGCCGGCGCCCGTATTGGAAAATGACTCTATCAGATTATACTACGATAGGCCTGTTATCACTGACAGAATAGTGACGAATAATAGGACGGACATAGTGGTGTATGATAAGAGAGCCAGAACAGCAATGCTGGTGGATGTCGCCATACCGAATAATAACAACGTGCTGAACAAGTTCCAGGAGAAAAAGTCCAAATACACAGACCTTGCTATTGAGATCAAGCAGATGTGGCACCTCGATAAAATAGATATTATTCCTGTCATCGTATCCTCGACTGGTTTAATACCCAAAACTTTGCATGAAAGCCTTAAGAAATTAGAATTGCATAAGAATACCTATATAGAAATGCAAAAAGCTGTAATTCTTAATACATGTAGGATAGTTAGAAAATTTATGTCAAGTATATTGTAATCGAGCCTATTCCCTTTGATTGCTAAATCTGGGAAAGGTAAATTATATCCAGCTAACAGCTGAGATAGTGCATAAGTCCACGATAATAAATAAATTCAGAGCCTTCTAAAAGGAAAATATTTATTGGTAATCACGTTACACAGATTCAGGAGAACATTTCTTCCCAACATTGGCAACATGTATGTAGTGAAGATAACCCAGCTGATGTGTTATCTAGGGGAGTTACAGCTGAAAACTTGCTCAACCATCCATTATGGTTTACAGCATAAACAATCGTCTTTTCGGCTCGCGTCGACCGTTCTTTCAGATGGTAATATCACAGTGCTTTCGGAATCTGAAGCAAAAATTTCTATTTGTTTAGTCGCACAGCATGTCGAGAATGTTTTGTCTCCACTTTTGGAACGCGTAATTAACTAACCACTGCATTGAAAATACTTTCGGAACATAGTTCGAATAACATTCAAGACGACAAAAAAAATTAATCCAATCGATCATTCCTTTCTCCATATAGTTTTATTGTCCCATATCGCATGAACATCCTGTATACTCAAATAATATTTGTTTCTGTACAAATTAGATATTGTGACGAGTTAAATGTGTTTCTATAAATGCAACATGAAAAGCTTACGTGTTACAACTTTTTTCTTATTTCTTTCTTCGTTCTTTATGTTTCATCCACAACTATTTTTTGTGTACCAGTGTAATGTGTATGATTACTTGTTGTGCATGTCATAGATCAATTTTAAATTTATCTCAATAATTTGTTTGCTAAAGGAAGAGACATCCGGATTTTGTTGTGACTGATTTAGTCATAATAATGAATCATAATTATTTCCATTTATCGATTAGAGTTTTTATCACTCAATTACAGTAGTTGAATGAAGAACCCAGAAAAACCAAATATCCCTACATTTTAACCATGCGTGTCTTTATGAACCAATCAAGTTTATGATATTTTCTACACTGCCATATTCTTACTTTTACTATGTCATTTATGCACAGAGTAGGCGTAGGTAACTCTTCAGTCATTAAATTGAAAACACACATTCAACGATCGATTCTTTCTACCAAAAAGCATAAATATTTAGTTCACTATCCGGTTTTTGCCCCAAAGTCATCTCCTACATAAAATTGAATTATAAATCATCATATATTTGAATATATATTCGAATAGAAATGGGTGTTGATGACATATTTAATGCATTTAAAAATGCAGTTTCGCAGAGATAAAACAAATATAATATACAGGCGACGGGACATTCAAAAAAAAACTTTGATGAATATTCATGGAAGGCAGGTGTCTATTTGAAAAAAAAATAATTCAATTATGAATGATATGATTGATGAGTTCCGGAAGTGATGTATGGGGTTGAAAAATGTGAGGACGACTGGCTTTTGTGCCTTGAATATTTTGGATCCATGGCATTCAGTACAAATTCATGACTTTGAAACGGTCAATAAAATATTAGAAGGGTGGGGCCATTTTAAATCAGTGAATCATTACAAAGGATGAATATTACGAAACAAGTAAATTTACATTTTAAAACTCCCGAGCACAAGTTTCCATAAGATCTACTTTGAGCTTCATGATTGAAATATCTAACAACAATAATTTCTAACATGAGTGCAAGATTCAACAACGAAGATGAAATGAAATATATTTTATACTTTCCACAATTTTATTATCGAAACTACGAAAAAAAAACCCTTTCGCCAAAGTTATACGGACAAGAAAAACTGCACAAACAGAAAAAATCCGCTAGACCAGTAATATCATATATAAATACACCTTCAGGTAAATAAGCAAAGTTGTTGAATCAAAAATTTACTGAACTCATAAAATTCCGTTTCAAACACACCTTTTATTTACCAAAAATAACACGAATTCAATTGATCTGGTACAAAAACTTTCTAGGCTCGAAAACACAAAAATGGTAGCGTTTACATTAGTTTCATTTAATATAAAAAAAAAGCAATCATGTATCCATATATATAACAGATGAATGTCCTCTGATAGTCACATAAATATTTACCAAAGATTAAACACTGCCACACTCTTGTCTCAAAATTTTTTAAAGTTCTTTTCCAACAATACATTTAGGCGAAATTTGAGTTCTTTTCAATAAAAACTGGAAATTATTAAAATTTACTCCAGCCAAGTCAATTAGCTGCTCATCTTTGGAAATTGATTGAAAGCCTAGAAAATATATTTGGTATTTGATTCAATTTCAATCAAAATTTTACCAACATCAGAACTTCCCATAGGATCACCTCTCAGCCCCTTTTAGCAGATATATTTATGGATAACATAGAAAGAATAGTAATATTAAATACCTTTTCATTGATCACTGGTACCAATTAGAAATTGAGCTTAGATTATACAACTTTACTCTAAAACTCATTACTTACAAAATTTTTATATTTATTTTAACAACTTATTTTCCTTTATTATCATAAATATAGGAATTTCACTTTTTCATTTAATTATATAAATTAAATTTTTCAAATGTTAATATTTTTTTATATTTACAAATTTAATATTAATTTTGGAGTAGAATATACGAAACATGTAGTGTTCTGGTACCGATTTATAGATGATATTATGGTAGGTTTCCATGGTTCAAACAGACAAATTGAGACAGAAAGAGAATTCAGACCAAACAATATCAAAATCTACTAATAATTTATATATAAAATCTACAGAAACGAATCCTGCATATACTCAACTATTGCCATGGACTCATTCAATCATTTAAATCACAAATTAGCAGCTTATAATTCAATGATCCTTAGAGCCTTTTCCATTCCACTGTCACGGAAGAAATCGAATGAATTCTATCAGAAAAGTTGCCGTAAATAACAAAATTCCACTGAATTATCGAATGACAAGGAAAACATCAAATAACACAATTATTATATTCCATGAAAGATTCTATTCAAGAACTCGAGCAACTATTTTTCGAAATTTAAAATAACCACCTCTTTCTCACATGATTTGAAGTAGCGCAAATTATCATTCAATGCTAAACAAAAAATAAGACAAGTTTAACAAATCAGGAGTTTAAAAAATTGGTTGCAATGAGTGTGCGGCAGCTTATGTTTAGCTGGACATCAAGACAGCTCTACTACTAAATTTGTAATGAGGCTAGTATTTATGTAAGTAGGTTAGTTCCCTGTAGTTGACTAGGATGAAAGCAGGAGTACCACAAGGATCACTACTGGCGCCGTTGCTGTTCAACTTCTACACCTCGGACATCCCAAAGACCCCAATACGAGCTTGGCGTTCTACGCAGATGACACGGCCACAATGACCAGATCGACCTTCCCCTCTTCATAACCAAGATACTCCAGGAGTCCACAGACCAACTGAAAGAATGGTTCACCAAGTGGAGGATCCCCATCAACCCGGAGGAGAGTTCAGCACTTTACTTCTCCCAAAGAAGACGAAGCCCCTAGGAACAGATCACGATGAACGGCCAACCTATCCCATGAGTCAAAAAGGCCAAATACCTGGGACTTATACTCGACCGACGGCTGACATGGCGTCAATATATGGAAGACTGCACGGGCTAGGCGAAGGAACAATATGTGTCAACATTCGGAAGATATGCAGCCGATGTCATATCCGAAAGATCGAAGTCGTGCAGAACAAAGCATTGCGGATGGTCGAGGACGCCTAATGCAACGTTCGCAACTCTCAGTTACATCTGGAACTGAAGATGTCGAGCATACTCGACTTCATTCGCAAATCAGCCATGAAAGTATTCCAGGAGTCAGGATGTCAACAACCACCCGAATCCCCTGGTGAATGCACTAGGGGACTACGACGAGGACGAACCAAGGAAATACAAGAGGCCTAAGATGGTGCTTTGAGAAGACCAGGGCTAATATTGAATTCCTTGTAAAATTGAATATTTAAGACCGTCGTCATTAGGAAGGCAAAATTAGAATGTACTTACTATTTTTTAAGAGTCATTTAGATTTATCCGATGATGCAAATATTATTTTATATCCATTCTTTCATAGAGATGTCAAGATGAAGGAATTAGAGGTAAATTACTTTCCCGGATTGGTTCTTTCTTGTCAGATAGATGCGTTCGTGTGAGGGTCTGTGGCGAATATTCCTCTGGAGAGTGGTCTGTTACTAGTGGTGTTCCACAGGGCTCCGTCCTTGGACCCACATCTTTCCTTATTTATACATCCGACCTGCCTTTATCGATCAACTCCAAATGAGCCCTCCTTGCCGAAGACATCAAACTTTACAATTCCCCTATATTTCACACTCACACCCTTCAGAAAGATTTGATTAAAATCGGCGAGTGGTCACGTGAATAGTTGATCCCATTGAACTTGGAAAAGTCTGTTGTATTGCATATTGGAAAGACCAATCCAAACTGTGATTACACCATTGAAGGCCACACTCTACAGAGAGTTTCACGACACTTCGACCTCGGATTGACTAGCACAAACAATCTTACCTTGTCAGAACATACTGCAAATGTCGTCTCCAAAGCTCAGAAAACTACATAAATGGCTAGAGCGGAATACAAGAATTCCCTTTTGTCGACTTCGCCCAGACTATCCTACTTGGTTCTCAATGTTTGGAATTTCCATCTTCATGGATCAGCGTACCAGAGGTGACTTGATTTTCACTTAACTATCTCTGAGAGGAATTCTGGGAGCTGAAACTCGAGATCTGTTCTTGTTGAATGAAGGTAATTTGCACGGCCACTCGTATAAACTGAGAAAAGAAAACTTTAGGACAAGCCAAAGACAGAACTTCCTTTCCAACAGAGTGTTTGGAATGTGGAATCGTCTGCCTAGTTCGGTAGCGAGTGCTGATACTGTTAACCAGTTTAACTATAGATTTCCGTTCGTGTGAGGGCCTGTGGCGAATATTCCTCTGGAGATTGGTCTGTTACTAGTGGTGTTCCACAGGGCTCCGTCCTTGGACCCATGTTTTTCCTTATTTATACATCCGACCTGCCTTTATCGATCAACTCCAAATGTGCCCTCTTTGCCGAAGACATCAAACTTTACAATTCCCCTATATTTGACACCCACACCCTTCTGAAAGATTTGATTAAAATCGGTGAGTGGTCACGTGAATAGTTGATCCCATTGAACTTGGAAAAGTCTGTTGTATTGCATATTGGAAAGACCAATCCAAACCGTGATTACACCATTGAAGGCCACACTCTACAGAGAGTTTCACGACACTTCGACCTCGGATTGACTGGCACAAACAATCTTACCTGGTCAGAACATATTGCAAATGTCGCCTCCAAAGCTCAGAAAACTACATACATGCCTAGAGCGGAACACAAGGATTCCCTTTTGTCGACTTCGCCCAGACTATCCTACCCGGCTCTCAATGTTTGGAATTTCCATCTTCATGGATCAGCGAACCAGAGGCGACTTGATTTTCACTTAACTATCTCTGAGAGGAATTCTGGGAGCTGAAACTCGAGATCTGTTCTTGTTAAATGAAGGTAATTCGCACGGCCACTCGTATAAACTGAGAAAAGAAAACTTTAAAACAAGCCAAAGACAGAACTTCCTTTCCAACAGAGTGTTTGGAATGTGGAATCGTCTGCCTAGTTCGGTAGTGAGTGCTGATACTGTTAACCAGTTCAAGAATAGATTTGATGTTTGGAAAGAAACACACTGATTCTTCTCTTTTCTTGATAGTGCATGTTTGTTACTCTTTTGCTCCTTTTCGATATGTAAAATCTATGAAATTGTATGATTTTTGAGATTATAGGTTTAAACATTTACTCTAATCTGTAATTATTAACAATATTAATGAATTAATGAAATAGGTTAGTTAACAGGTGCTTGAAAATAAAGATTATGTCAAAGTCAACAAGTACACTCCCCAAAAAAATTGTCATATTACCATACGTTTACGACAATACTATATAAACTTGGTTGGTCATTCAAGAGTCGCTTGGTAACTTTCAGAAGTGTGAAATAAGAAGTTATCATTCAAAAAAGATGAGTATATGATGGGAAATATCAACAATTTTCGAGTTAATATGATAAACTAAAAAATTCTACCATCTTCAAACATTCGCGAATGTGATACCGTTCCCCAGGTTGTCGTTATACAGGCATGCGACTATCATTTGATACTAGACAGAACCTGGACTCGTCGGAAAAGAGAACATTCGACCATTCTGGAATACCCCAATTTGCATGTTCCCTCGCGAACTGAAGTCTTGCAACTCGATGCTCTCTGATGAGATGCAGGCCGGTTGAAGCCACCCTTGGTCTGATATCGTCTTCTCTGAGCCCGTTCCTAACAGTTTGCAATGGAATATGCACATTTCTGGAAAGTACAAGTTAATTTTGTAGCATTCTAGCTGTACAGTGCAGAACTCTTAGTGTAGTTAAACGAACCCAACGATCAACTGGTGTTGTTATCCGATTTATTCCCTGTCCGGTCGTTATTTTGTGGTACCGATCAATTGCTCTTGAAATACTGCTTTGGTTAACATTCAACAAGTTAGCCACGTAACGTTTGCTTCGTCCCTCCTCTAGAAGTGTTACAATTCTTACCACTTCATGATCACTCAAATAGAGTCCAGGACGTTCAGCAGCCATTACAATAAATTCAAAGATTCGAAAATCAACAAGAAACACAGAAAACTTGCATTAATTTAGCGTGAAAAGTGAAGAGAAATTGAATGAATACTGATATTTGAATTTGGGAGGCTTTTACTTGGTAAAATTCCATTATCAATAATAAAAACTGCTTGAAAAACAGGTTGACTCCCAATTACATACGGTTGAAGACACATAACAACAGTGGACCAGCAAGAAGAGCAATTGAGAAAGGCCAACGCATATGGCTCAAAGAGGATATGAAGATCCAGTACAACAGGAGGGACGTTGCAAACATATATTTGAAGGTAATCCATACGGAATTATTGTTTAGATTGCACCCTGTTGAGTTTGATATTTTAGACTCTGAATCCAGATACGATGTCAAAATTTTAATTCATAAAAGTTTCAGCAACAACAGAAAAAGTTGAATTCACTTAAATTCAAAATTTCTCCACCCAAACCTTCAACTGATAAATTTTCAGACCATAAATTTTTGAAAGATTCCTAATTTAACTGATACCGATTTTACACAACCACAAAAAGATCTATTAGAAAAAGGATTCAAACATAATTTACATCCAAAACATAATAAAACTAATTTTGAACAGTTAGGCATAGACTCCGAAATTATTCTCAAAAACTCCAAAGATAATATTTTAGCCAAACATCAAACAGCAAAAATCATTGAAGAAGACTTTTGAAATTATCACCTCATTGCAATTCCGATTATAAGATAATAAAACAATTCGTGAAAATAGTACCAAGAACGATTTAGTATTCACTAAAGCAGATAAAGGTAACACCGTCATTGCGATTAGTAAAACCGATTATATTTCTAAAACTGAAGAATTCTTAACAGCCGGAAACTATATAACATCAACTAAGGATCCTACCGCAAAATTTCAGAAAGTGTTTAAAAACATTATTTTGACAGCAAAATCATTAATTACAGACCCCGAAAAATATAAATTCATTAACTCCAATCCACAATCCCCCGAATTATATTCGTTGATAAAACTTCATAAACCTAATTACCCTATTAGACCTGTTGTTTCTTATGTAACGGCACCTTCGTTCAAACTTTCAAAATTCCTCAACGACTTGCTAATAAAACATTGCAATTTTAAATCTAAATTTTCGGTCAAAATTCATACGAACTTATTGCCAATATCAAAGATACCACTATACCACCTAATTCCAAACTTATTTCTTTCGATGTTAAGAATCTATTTCCCAACATTCCTCCAAAAGATACGTATTACTTGGTTGAAGAATTATTAGAAAGGAATCATGTCAATACTATCATTAAATCAGATATTCTTTCATTATTAAAAATTTGTTTAGATCAAAATTATTTCCATTTCAATTACAAATATTATACTATTGAAGACGGCTTGATTATGGGCAATCCGTTAAGTCCTTTGTTAGCAGAAATTTTCATGAATAACTTAGAGAAATTAATTCATAATCATCCACTCAGTAAATATTGTTTATACAGGTATCGCTATGTGGACGATATCATTATTTGCTTCACAGGAACAGATAGACAGTTAAATATTTTCGAAAATCATATAAATTCATTACATCCAAAAATTGCATTCACAACCGAAATAGAAAGCAATAATTCGATAAATTTCTTAGACGTAACAATTTCGAATGAAAATGGAAAACATGTTTTCGCAATTTACCATAAGCCGTCACATACAGATATCATAATACATAACTCGTCGTGTCATCCATATCAACATAAAATGTTAGCATTCAATAGTTTTATTCATAGATTGATTAACATTCCGTTATCACCAGAAAATTTCAACAAAGAATTAAATTTGATTAAAGAAATAGCCAAAAATAATGGTTACAATCCCAAACTAATAAATAATATTTTAAATAAAAACAAAGTAGAATCGCATTGAATGAAGTTTACCCTGTCGATAAATTGAAACAAAAATTCAACACCTTAACCTACGTTGGCATTACAAGTGAGAAACGGAAATCAATCTTAAGTAGCAATAATTTCAACATAGCTTTCCAAACTAATAATAATTTAGGCAAATATATAAAAATAATAAAACCAAACCAGGTAAAAACAATAAATCAGGTGTTTATAGATTGAATTGCAATGACTGTGATAATTTCTACATTGGTAGAACACATAGAAATTTTAATATTAGAATATCGGAACATAAACGCAGTTTTTCAAATAAAAATCAGATTCAAATTACGCGAATCATCTCTTAGAAAATAATCATTCTTTCGACCCACAGTTTGAAATTTTGCATACAGATAATAAATATTGGAAGGTAGATCTTTGGGAAACTTTAGAAATAAATAAATACAAACACTCAGGTAGACTCATCAATGAACAAGTCGATTTAAGCCCTTCACCTCTATTGAATCTTTTCGGGGAGCCATCTATTCCTTAATTTTATTGGATATACCTGTCATAAATAACCACTTAAGAGGGAGTAACCAATAAGCTTTTAATTACTCAAGAACATTTATAGTTATATTCTCATTTACATTTTTCTGCATAATCATTCGTCTGAAGAAGCTACGGTGTAGTGAAACGCGTTACGAATCGCAATTATTAAGTAAAATTCCTTAAAACACAGTACTTGTTTTTTATTATTGAATACTGATAGTCAAATAAACTCATTCTTGTTTCAGACGTGTTTGAGATCATATGGAAACAAATATTACTACTGCTAAATCGATTGTGGAATTCAGAATACCAGGTGATGCGACAATTTTTGTGGTGTGTGTAGTTGACCACTTTAAAATGACTTGACAGTCGAAACCCGTCGTAATTTTGATAATAAAATTGAGGAAAGTATACAGCATATTTATTTTCATAAAATAAAATAAAGCACCAATATTACTCACAAGATTTAACCAATAAATTGCACTAAATTTTGTTTTAAAAATGAATTTTCGCTGCACAAAGTTTAAAATGTTACGAAAGGCATTGAGAATGTAAAAACAAATCAATAAGAAAATGGGGGTTTTTCTTTCGTTCGTCCTAATTGGTCGAGTGTCACTAGCTGACTAGGTCAGTCAGTGGTTTTGCCACAAACCATGAAACACGATGATCATCTTGTAACTTACCGTGAGATTAAGGCAACCCAAAACATTAGTACCACTAGTAAATATTTGAAATTGCAGAAACCCTTGGCTGTCAAAAAAAATTTGTTCGCGTTGGATCCCACACAAACAATTGCTCAAAAGAAGGCTCGCGTCGTTCGGTGCTTCAAAAGACATTTAAAAATCGTTACATGCGACATATGCGTTCGAGCCCGAAACTTAACAACAATCGACAATATGGGTCTTTCAAGACGAGCCAAATCCAACAAAATTTGTTCGTGCACGAACTTCGAAGCAAATGTATGAGCGCATACAATGAGATATTTGAATACCCAAAACATTGAATTAATGGGCCATCCACCTTATAGTCCCGATTTGGCACCTATCAACGCACATCAAGAAAAAACTGCGTTGGCAACGATTTTGACGGCAGAAGAGGCAGTTGAAGCCTTACAAAACCATGTTTTGCAGGTATCTCATTCGGAGTGGCAAAAGTGTTTCGAAAATTGGTTTAAGCACAAGAAAAAGTGGATCGATCTTCATGGAGAATACTTTGAAGAACAATACAGCTATTTTCCCTAAGTTACTTGTTTTTTTTGTCACGCGCAAAATTTAAAGGGCAACTAACGTAATAGATTTTCCGAAAACCCACAATTCTGTGAAACGAAAGGATCAAAGCCCGGTTGAACACTAACTCACGAAATCAACAATAGATATAATGGAGAAGTGACATCGCATTCCTGCGACAAGTACTCATTTTAATAACAGCAATTTCTATATATTAATAGCCATTGGTGGGCAATTTGTAAATCATTTATATGGAGGATATTGAATTCAACATTAATATGAATCTCGATCGAACCATATTTCCACTATTTGAATAAATTTGCAATATCGCCATCCGATTCAATATTTAGGTGTATCTGTCGAATATAGCATATTTATGAAATTTGCAAATTGATATTTTGCGAATTAATTAGATTAGTTTGAACGATTTAAGCCCTCAGAACGAACAAATGCTGAATAAATTGCTACGGCATCCCGATGGATTACAGGAGATTCAATTTGATTTTGAGTTGGCATAAAACTGTTAATTTCAGATAAATAAATAATCCTTTATTCATCCCAGAGATCTAGAGAAATGTTTAGATGAAAAGTTAATAGAAGAGTTCAGAAATTTAATTTGAGATTGAGATTTTGTTGAAGACGTCGTTACTTGATGAAAATCGATATACATATTTTCTATGAAATAAATTTATGGTATTTAGATTTTCACTATATTAACAAAACTATGACCAGTTTCACCACACTGTGTCTTCATCAGATAATATAAATAATAATTTATATATAGGGGTTTTATCCCGACGAGTTGCCCATATATCTGTTCATGCAATCAAACTGATTTCATGAAAAATATAAATCTACCACCCGGTAATTAATACCATTGCCAGGCAATGATTCTAATCAAAACATATCCTGGAATAATTATATATTAGGATAACGTTAAATGTTATGAGAATATATCAACCTACCAGAATATATACATACTATAGCATCATCAGACAATGATATCAATGTACCAACGAGTAGTGTCAGAGGCTTTCTCCCCGGAAAAATCCAGTGTACGGACCTTAGTCAAGTAACACTGAATGTTACTGATTAATAGTTTCCTTTGTGTGAAGTGGTGAACGATCGGATAGAATACTGCTCTGAATATAAATATGACAAAATTGTCAGTTAATTATATTACATTTATATAAACAAATAAATAAAATATGAAATGAGATTCTGAGCAGTATAAACTAAAGAGAAAACCTATGACTCTACCTCATTATTTTTTTCGGAAAGAAACCTACGAAGAATATTACAAGATTTGATGACTGTTATCTTTTGTAACTGTTCAAACAAATTTTTCTTCAGACCCAAAATCTCAATACTTTTGTGAAGATTTCTAGGAATAACACCTGTTGTGGAAATAATAATCGGTAGAATAAATATTTTTTCATTAGCCACATTTTTTAATCTCGTCGCCAAGCATCATATATTTAGAAATTTTTTCATTGTATTTATTTTGTATATTATGTGTGTCGGGTATAGCAATATCAATTATATATGTTATTTGATTCTGTTTATCTTTAAGAATGATATCTGGTCTATTGTGTTTTACAGCTCTGTTGCAAAGAATTGTTTCATCAAAATAAAGTTTATATTTGTCATTTTCACAAATAATCTCAGGTTCATATTTGTAAAATTTTTTCTTTTGGGAATTAGGTCATGTTTAATTCCTAGATTGAAATGAATAATATTAGCGACGGCATTATGTCTTTCTAAATAATCTGTTGAAGCAAGGACTGAGCAAGATGATAATATATGAAAAACTGTTTCTGAAGAACAGAAACATCTACGGCAAGAATCATCTATATTTTGTTTGATGATGTGTTTTCTATAATTCCTCGTGAAAACAACCTGATCCTGGATCGCAATTGCCAAGCCTTCTGTTTCAGCAAACAATTCTCCAGATACTAACCATTTATTCGATGCGATTTCATCAATATAATCATTTCTCAATTCTTTAGGGTGCTTTCCATGTAATTCCTTCTGCATCCAACTTTCTCTTTTAGAATTATCATCAAATATATCAAAATCTACCTTTGGCATTGTCAAGTTCAGAGGTGTAAGATTATAATCTGAAGCGACAACAATATCATGTAATTTAGACGTTCTCTGTTTATCATGAAAATGGGAACGTAGATGAAAATCTATATACTAAGCATAAAAATCTTATATATATATATATATATATATATATATATATATATATATATATATATATATATATATATATATATAAGATTTTTTATGCTTCGTATATACTCACCTCATTCAGTTTTATCAGATATTTTCTTAAAATTTTTCTGTGGACATATTTTGGGTTTTACCTGTTTTTGTCCCTAATGTACAAATAAATACGTACTAACAAGGAAATCATGGACATACTGAATTATGAAAACATTGTGAACTTCCTTGAATCACAAAGACTCTAGTGAATAGGACACGTTCAGACGATGGATGACGCCAGTATGCCTAAAATACTTCTGAATGTGAAGATCCTGGTGACATAGACCAGAAAACCAGGAAGACCACAACGTGGATGACAACACCAAGTGGTGGGTGATTTAAGGACAATGCGAGTCCCTGGCTGGGGCTCAAGGACTAAGGACTGCAATATCTGGAATCAAAAAGTAGTGGAGGCCAGAGCCCACCTCAAGCTGTAGCGTCTAATAATGATGATGAAGTTGCTTGTAACTAACAAGCAAGGAAACATATGACCATTGCATAAGCCAGAAGATAGTAATTAATCAATATGGTCGAAAACTTCAACTGAATTGATTCTTTTATGAATTTCACTCATTTCGTCACCTTGGAACGTACCCCCTATAATCCCATATAAATTACCATACCGTTTCTGTATTCGCGGCGGAACATATACCCCGTGAATAAAAGGCTTATACTGTAATTAAAATTGATTTCCATATAACAAACAAATCATGAATATCATTACTTATAGCATAAGCAACAAATATAATAATTTCGTTGTTCTCTTCTATTCATTTCGATTGATTACATATTGTTGAACATGAATGAAAAAGCTTTATCGTCTTCAATCTAATTCCACTGAAACTATCGAAAAAAACGCTTTCCCCAAATTCTATTTCCAGATATCCCCGGAATTTCCTTCTCTAATATCAAAGCATTCATTCCATTTAGGAAGCATCAGGAAACCTAATGCAGGGGATAAGTTTGCCAGGAGGAGGGAATAAAACTCAGAATACTTTCTTCTTAGTTGTGGCAGCTTTATTTATTGATGAAAAATAACCAGGAATAAAAACAACTCTTGTTTTGTTGAAGACGATATTGGAACAGTTTAAAAGCTCATACTTTGGAAATTAGTTTTAAAACTTGAACGAGATTTTTCTCACAAGTTGTATGATACAGGGATAGTCGAAAGTGTGGAATAAAAGTCATCAGCAATATTTGTTGCTTAGTATAAGTTACTTATTTAATGGCATAATAAATGTTTCTAACTTATCCAGGTCTGACGATCTCAAAATTTTTTCTACTAACTCATATAAGAGCGTCCCAGAATACGATAGCAATCTCCTAAACTCTTTGTGATTTCGTTAAAATAATACCACAATTTGGGTAGATCTGATATTGAGGTTTGTATCACACAAACTCACCGACGACCAAAAACGATCGAATTGAGCATAGCAAAATGGGATTAAGATAAGAAAGGACTCTGATTTCTTGAAAACGATTGTGACTGTTGACGAGACGTAGTATTCAGTATATATCACGCATATATTAATGAAATATATTTATCTGTATTAGTTGATTCTATAGGTAGATAGATATGATATGCTATTTGTGCTGTTTCTTTCTGTTCAAAGGTAAACCATTGGTCTTAGCTATTTCTCTAGTGGTTGACACTTTCTTGGACATATTTTCTTCGGATAATGGCCGAGAGAATGCCCTATGAATCATCGAATTAGCAGTGATGTATGTTTTGTGCTTTCATTGACTCCCAGAGTTTACATAACGGTATGCCGTCATAGGTCTTCCTCAGATCGACAAAGAGGAGGAAAGTCATAAGATTGTGGGCCAAGGGTTTATTGGTGATTTCTCTTATACTGAATATGTTGTCAACGCAGGATCTCCCTACTCTGAAGCCGCTCTGGTCCTCAATTTCCTCGAAACTTCCTTCTATTCTGAATTTGAGTAGTTTTACCTATATTATGCCTATGCTGCTTGACACCGTTATTCCTCGATAGTTCGAACAATCCCTTCTATCTCCTTTTTTATAAACATTAGTTTGTACCCCTTCCTAAAATCTTCCGGGAGTTGTTCTCCTGATAAACATCTATTGAATAAATTCGAACAGGACATCCGGTCCACTCTTCAGAAGCTCTGCGTTTACCTGCCCCGGTCCTGGTGATCGGCCGTTTTTTGGCAAGCAGATGTGGGCTTTGACTTCTCGTGGAGTAATTTTTGTTATTTCAGTGTTTTGTTCGTTCAGTTACATCTCCGTCCTGTCAAATTTTACTCTATCCTTTTTCATCTGTTGCTTGAAGTAAACTTCCCATTCACTCATACTTATTCGTTGTAAACTCGTTCTGCTATTCTCGTTAGTTCCTAAGTTCTTCAAGATTCCCTTGATCTGCTGCTTCCCAAGTATTGATCGACTTCTTCACATTTCACATCCCAAAATTCGTTCTTTCTCTTTATTATTTCTTTTTTCACTTCCCTACTAATTCGTGTGTAGTATTTTCTATCTTCTGAATCTTTTGTTGATAACCACTTGTTGTATGCTCTTTTTGTCTCCTCTATACTTTCCTTGATCGAATAGTTCCACCAGTTTAGACTTTTCTTGTTCCTTCTATCATCCAGTTCCCCTAAACTCTATTCAGCTGCTTGGCGGATTGATTTAACTAGACCATCATACAGTTTTGTTGGTGTGGAATCGCATATTTGGGTGAGCTTCTGGCTCAATCTTAGTTTATAGAGAAGAGCCACTGAAGGATCTTGCAAAAGGTCCAATTTGTATCATTTAGGCTTGCATTGGCGTTCTTTATCGGTGATTTCTTGAGTCCGCGGTATCATATGTGTATATTGGGCAAAATAGATCTTAGCTTTGATGAAGTGGTGGTCTGAACCGCATTCAGCTCCTCTATATACTCTTACATCGTCGACATATTTTCAGATTATATTGCTCACATGTTTTTACCAGTCTTCTTCTATTTTCGTTAACTTCTTCATCTCCATGCCTTTCGACAACTTCACTACCAGTTAGCCTTTCTATTCTTCCATTAAAATCGACCATTAGAAATAATTCCTTCCTATTCTCTACTTTATCCAGCAGAGTAGTTAGGTTGTCATAAAAGTTAGTTTTCTCCTCATCTGAGGAACTGTCATTTGGGGAGTACACTCCTATTATCACTATATCTTTTTCCTTCATTTTAAGTTTTATCTCCACAAGTGACTCATTGATATATTCCTATTTCTTAATACAGCGTTTGAATTTCTTTCTGATTACTAGGGACACTCCTTTCTCAGCTCTTACTCACCTTATTTACTCCACTGTATATATGGATATAATTTCAAACTTCCTTTCTTTTTAGTTTCTGACAGTACAGCAATATCGACATTTAGTCTATCCAATTCTGATGAAACTTCATCTTATTTTGTGTTTAGACCTATACCTATATACCTTTTTCGTTTGCCATGTCGTTTCCCAATAACTCCATCCGGTTCCTCTCTTTTGCTGGGCTTTTTAGCGGTTCTGGCTTTTTTTCTGGAGGTGCAGGGATGCTAACCCTACGACCAAACCCTCATCCTTGGATGACCAGGCTTTTCTTTCGGGGTGTGCTCCCTTAGTCGGTAGTTCCAGTTTTAAGGCGCTGGATGTCGCCTTCATCCTGTCCCGTTTGCTACATGATAACTGGAAAATAATCATGCATTGCCCAGAGGCCACGCGATCACTAATCTTCTAGGGCGTGGGAGTAGGGTTTGTTGGCAGAGCAGATTAGATGACTAATTTCTGACCTAATAAAAAAACAAGTACTGTGTTTTCAAGGAATTTTACTTAATAATTGCGATTCGTAACGCGTTTCACTACACCGTAGCTTCTTCAGACGAATGATTATGCAGAAAAATGTAAATGAGAATATAACTATAAATGTTCTTGAGTAATTAAAAGCTTATTGGTCGCCTCCTCCTAAGTGGTTATTAATGACAGGTATATCCAATAAAATTAAGGAATAGATTGCTCCCCGAAAAGATTCAATAGAGGTGAAGGGCTTAAATCGACTTGTTCATTGATGAGTCTACCTCAGTGTTTGTATTTATTTATTTCTAAAGTTTCCCAAAGATCTACCTTCCAATATTTATTATCTGTATGCAAAATTTCAAACTGTGGGTCGAAAGAATGATTTTTTCTAAGAGATGATTCGCCTAATTTGAATCTGATTTTTATTTGAAAAACTGCGTTTATGTTCCGATATTCTAATATTAAAATTTCTATGTGTTCTACCAATGTAGAAATTATCACAGTCATTGCAATTCAATCTATAAACACCTGATTTATTGTTTTTACCTGGTTTGGTTTTATTATTTTTATATATTTGCCTAAATTATTATTAGTTTGGAAAGCTATGTTGAAATTATTGCTACTTAAGAATGATTTCAGTTTCTCACTTGTAATGCCAACGTAGGTTAAGGTGTTGAATTTTTGTTTCAATTTATCGACAGGGTAAACTTCATTCAATGCGATTCTACTTTGTTTTTATTTAAAATATTATTTATTAATTTGGGATTGTAACCATTATTTTTGGCTATTTGTTTAATCAAATTTAGTTCTTTGTTGAAATTTTCTGGTGATAGCGGGATGTTAATCAATCTATGAATAAAACTATTGAATGCTGACATTTTATGTTGATATGGATGACAAGACGAGTTATGTATTATAATATCTGTATGTGACGGCTTATGGTAAATTGCGAAAACATGTTTTCCATTTTCATTCGAAATTGTTACGTCTAAGAAATTTATCGAATTATTGCTTTCTATTTCGGTTGTGAATGCAATTTTTGGATGTAATGAATTTATATGATTTTCGAAAATTTTCAACTGTCTATCTGTTCCTGTGAAGCAAATAATGATATCGTCTACATAGCGATACCAGTATAAACAATATTTACTGGGTGGATGATTATGAATTAATTTCTCTAAGTTATTCATGAAAATTTCTGCTAACAAAGGACTTAACGGATTGCCCATAATCAAGCCGTCTTCAATAGTATAATATTTGTAATTGAAATGGAAATAATTTTGATCTAAACCAACTTTTAATAATGAAAGAATATCTGATTTAATGATAGTATTGACATGATTCCTTTCTAATAATTCTTCAACTAAGTAATACGTATCTTTTGGAGGAATGTTGGGAAATAGATTCTTAACATCGAAAGAAATGAGTTTGGATATCGCTATGTAGACGATATCATTATTTGCTTCACAGGAACAGATAGACAGTTGATTTTCGAAAATCATATAAATTCATTACATCCAAAAATTGCATTCACAACCGAAATAGAAAGCAATAATTCGATAAAATTCTTAGACGTAACAATTTCGAATGAAAATGGAAAACATGTTTTCGCAATTTACCATAAGCCGTCACATACAGATATTATAATACATAACTCGTCGTGTCATCCATATCAACATAAAATGTCAGCATTCAATAGTTTTATTCATAGATTGATTAACATCCCGCTATCACCAGAAAATTTCAACAAAGAACTAAATTTGATTAAACAAATAGCCAAAAATAATGGTTACAATCCCAAACTAATAAATAATATTTTAAATAAAAACAAAGTAGAATCGCATTGAATGAAGTTTACCCTGTCGATAAATTGAAACAAAATTCAACACCTTAACCTACGTTGGCATTACAAGTGAGAAACTGAAATCATTCTTAAGTAGCAATAATTTCAACATAGCTTTCCAAACTAATAATAATTTAGGCAAATATATAAAAATAATAAAACCAAACCAGGTAAAAACAATAAATCAGGTGTTTATAGATTGAATTGCAATGACTGTGATAATTTCTACATTGGTAGAATACATAGAAATTTTAATATTAGAATATCGGAACATAAACGCAGTTTTTCAAATAAAAAATCAGATTCAAATTACGCGAATCATCTCTTAGAAAATAATCATTCTTTCGACCCACAGTTTGAAATTTTGCATACAGATAATAAATATTGGAAGGTAGATCTTTGGGAAACTTCAGAAATAAATAAATACAAACACTCAGGTAGACTCATCAATGAACAAGTCGATTTAAGCCCTTCACCTCTATTGAATCTCTTCGGGGAGCAATCTATTCCTTAATTTTATTGGATATACCTGTCATAAATTACCACTTAAGAAGAAGCAACCAATAAGCTTTCAATTACTCAAGAACATTTATAGTTATATTCTCATTTACATTTTTCTGCATAATCATTCGTCTGAAGAAGCTACGGTGTAGTGAAACGCGTTACGAATCGCAATTATTAAGTAAAATTCCTTAAAACACAGTACTTGTTTTTTTTTATTATTGATAATGGAATTTTACCAAGTAAAAGCCTCCCAAATTCAAATTTCTGACCTTTTCATCTGATATCTGAATGGGACGTTTCTCAGGGTTTTAGTAAGACATATACACCCCTGGAACCCTTACCAACCTTTGGTCCCCGTAAAATATCTTGATGGTGAAAAAAATCCTTGGAATAGCAAATATCGATCTAGGTTAATATAACGACAGAAAATTCGAAATCCCTCCACTCCTAATTGAATTCGTTGTCGAGAAATTCCGGCAAAATTACCGAATACTTATAACGCCTCAGACGATTGGAATTTATCCAGAAATTCAAGAAAATACTTAACTACTTTTTCTGAAAATTATTCACTCCAATCGCTACAACACAGCTCCAATGAAATCACAAACGATTCCAAAGATTTCTAAATGGAAAGAGCGAATCCATTGAATTCCGAACTTATGTAGACTCGGTTCTATGAAAAAATATTGATTTTCAAAAAAAAACTAATGAAAAAGCGAAATATTTCTCTTCATAACAACTTCATCAATACCAGTGACACCTTACGGATATAACTATAATTTTCATTAGGTATCATTACCTGTAGATTCTTGATTCGAATTTCAAACTGTTTGAATATTTAACTTGATGAAATGGGATTGAATTATTAATAAAATTATGAAAACTGAGTTTACAAAATAATACCTGCTTTTATCATAATTAGTTTATCACCTCTTATTTTCTTAATTTTATATCTACCTGTTCATTTATGTATGTATTTTCAACTTTAGTTCAGTACTTGTTGTCAGCTGAAGATGGTCGATAAACCGAAATGGCAATCCTGATATTCAATGAATCTCTTGTGATAGGAAAATACATAGTTTAATTTTTTATTATCGTCATGATTATCTATAACGTAGTAAAGGCAGAATCAACTTACTATTTTCAGAGAAATTTCGGAAAATGTTGAAAGTCGTTCAAAAAATGAGATACGTTTCCAGCAAGACGGTGCTCTTGCACACTTTATTAGGATGTAAATTTTCCAGGTAAGAAGAAAAAAAGATGAGTGGCCCGTCATGTCACCTGATTCGATCCTTTAGATTTTTTCTTATGGGATCTTCTAAATTCGGATGTTTATGCTACACAACCTGAAAACTTGGAATAGCTGCAGATAATCGTCACCGAACGCAGACTTTCGACACCAGACGTTCCTCAAGATATTATAAAGAGAAATCGAGCATCGTTTGTATCAGTGAATGAAGGTAGGATTGGGTCGTTTTGAGCATTTAATTTGGTTTTTGGCATTGTCAATTTTTCGTTACAATAAAAACATGTGTTTGTATGATATTAAATATTCACAAAGATACCATTTTCAATAGAGAATTAAAAAACCTCTCCAAAGAGTTTCCCCTAGACCCACTTTCGCTATAATGAATTTTGACTCAGATGCGGCTGAGGGTAGATGGTTGATTTTACTTGCTCCGAATAGAGAGGATAGTAAATTTTGTTGCAATACAAACTTTCGTTACAGTTACACTTTCTCTGCAATATTAAATGATGATACACACTATATAATACCATGTACTGGATACTTCTTATCTAAGAAGGCATGTACTATTCCAGAATTTGTTTATTTTCATGCAGTTGCATAAAACATTACGCTGGCGCGTATTCAGTGTCCATATGGTTTCTGGGCTGTCAATTTATCCACAGCACATTACCATTCATCGTAAAACTGAAGCTACTGGCGCGTCTAGATCTTAAATAACATTTGAATCCTAACAAAACAATGAAGTAGGTTCTGTGGAATCATTTGAATATAAGCAATGGCTCGTAAATACTGGAAACAAACAGCCTGCGGCCGATTTCATCTCTAAACAGGCCTTTATACAAGGCAGAGAATATTTTCCTCAGAAACTTATGAACAATGAGATGGTTTCATGATTATGGATCTGACATATATCGCGCATAAACACCACATATGCAGCTAGAAAGAAAACAACATACTAATTTAAAATTGCAACTTCTAATTTATATGAAACAGAGGATAATCTTTGCTGTCAGCATCTTTTTACAATGGTGTGTGTGAACAATAAATTTCCCCATTATTTTCGATAAAAAAATGTACTATGTAAACTCCAGAAGGTACCCAAGGCATTCGTGAATTATTGCATGGTAATAATCATCACTGGATTCGTCTATCAAGTCTACGAGGGTGGTTTGAAAATGTTGTTTTATGGTTGTTGCACTTGATTTATTTTAGTTATGTTGGCTTTGGTTTAATTTGAGTTGAAGCACTATTATACTTACTTATTTCAATTTGATTTTGATTTTATAAATGTTCTAATAATATACTTATTTTTACGTGTCACAATAACAGACTTGTCTTGTCTTCTCTATATACACAACTAACTATGTTATATGCACATTTCAAAAAACTGAAGTTGGTCTCAACATTTAGGAAGGGATGCACAGATTTCATTGGTGAATAATAATGAATCATAAATTTTTGGAAATTTCATCGATATTGTGTCTGAATCTAAAAGATACCTGGACAAACCCAGTAATAATATCTCTCCCATCCGGCTTATTATACAAAGCTGGCAAAGGGACGGTTCATTGAATCAAATGATAAATTTATAACGTGCTAAAATCACGTTACAACAATTTGAGTTAGAACACCTGATTCCAGTCAACCCTCTATATGTGTCCCGCCACTGGTTAACAATTCTGATGCGCATAATCTGCATATCATAAGTACATGTGATACGAGCATTTTTCAGTTTAGGCATTACTTTTCTTTGCAAAAAAAGATTTAATGTCAGGCCAGGAGCTTCACTCCTGCTATGATACTGTCACCGGTCACTTCATACTGTCTGTAGCCGAAATGTTATCCTGCAGATATTAATATAATACAGGTGTACGCCCCAACAGCAGATAAGTCCGATCAAGAGATTGATAATTTTTATGAAGAACTTGACAACGTACTAAAAAGCACTCGAAAACACCATGCAACATTAATACTGGGGAATTTTAATGCTGAGATAGGGAAAGGACGAGTAGAGAATATTGTAGGAGATTTCGGTTTTGGTCAAAGAAACGACAGGGGCGAGAGATTAATTCAGTTTTGCCAAGAAAACGAGATGGTTGTTAGCAATACGTGGTATAGACTTCCGGATAGGAGATTATACACATGGACATCACCTCATCACACTAATGAACATATTGTAAGAAATCAAATAGATTTCATCCTGATAGATTACCGGCATAGAAATAATATTCTCTCTGCAAAAACCTACCCAGGGGCAGATATTAAGTCAGATCACAACCCTGTAGTTGTCGTAATAAAAATAAGAATGAAAAAGACAATCCAACCAAGTGTAAAACCAAGAATCGACCCCAAAGTGCTCAAAGATCCCATTATAGCCGATATAATATCTCAAGAACTGTCCAGTAAAACAAATCAAATCGAAATATCTGGTAATGTAGAAATTTCTTGGCAAAATTTCAAAGAGGCTATTATATCGACAGAACAAAGCCTTATCAAACATCAAACAAGGAAGCCCAAGAAAGAATGGATGACACCAGAGATTTTGGACCTTATGGACGAAAGAAGAAAATACAAAACACAGATAAATACAAAATATAGATAGAGAGATTAAACGAAGAATTAAACAAGCCAAAGAGAAATGGTTTTCTGAGAAATGCCAAGAAATAGAACAACTGCAAGAACGTCATGACGACTTTCAACTCCATAAGAAGATTAAAGAGATCACTGGCAACATTAGAAGGAGCCCTACCAACTTGCTCGTAGACGACAATGGAAAGATTCTAACAACTCGAGAAGAAAAACAGGACGCTTGGAAATTATACATAGAAGGACTGTTTTCAAGTACGAGAACAGATAACTATGAAAATGATAATTATGTAGAAGAAGGTCCCGAAATTTTGAGAGCAGAAGTAGAAAAAGCCGTGAGACTATGCGCGGAAGGAAAATCTCCAGGTCCAGATAACATTAGAGCCGAATTTTTGAAACTGATGAATGGTGAAACTATTAAAATGCTTACCAGCCTGTTCAACATCATTTACAACTCTAGCAAGATACCCAAAGATTGGGAAAAATCAATTTTTGTACCCATACCCAAAAAAGCCAATGCAAACAAATGCTGTCAACATAGAACAATCAGTTTAATGAGCCACGTCTTAAAAATATTTTTGAGAATAATATATGAGCGTATCAAATCGAAGTGCGAGAATTACGTAGGCGAGACTCAATTTGGTTTCCGAGCGGGTTTGGGGACTAGAGAGCCTCTTGTTGGTTTGACTGTTCTGGCCGAAAAATGTTTAGATATGAGACAAGATCTGTATGTCTGTTTTATTGACTTTCAAAAAGCTTTTGACCGAGTGGGGCACACATATTTAATGGACATACTGTATCAGATAGGTCTTGATAAAAAGGACATAAATATAATGAAGACCCTTTATTGGCAACAAACAGCAGTGTTAGAATCGGCAACGACTATACAGAAGATATTGAAACAAGAAGGGGAGTACGCCAAGGTTGCATATTATCGCCTCTGTTGTTCAATCTGTATTCAGAAAAAATAATGCAAGAAGCTTCATCGAATAGAACCGAAGGTCTGAAAATCAACGGTATGATATTAAACAACTTAAGATATGCAGACGATACTGTAATTTTGGCCCGAAGTGAAGACGAATAACAAGCTCTCTTAAACGCTGTGGGGCAGAGCTCTCGTCAAATGGGACTTGACTTGAACGCTCAAAAGACTAAAGTCATGGTGATCAGCCAAAAAAAACATACACATAAACTATAACAACACTAGAATTGAACAAGTGAATCAAACAAAATATCTAGGAAGAATAATTAATGATCACGTGGATACAGATATAGAAGTTAAGTCTCGAATAGAACAGGCCCGCCAAGCTTTAATAAAAATGAAGGGAGCGATCTGCAACAACTCCTTGAATTTGCCATTGCGTGTTCGTCTTGTTAAGTGTTATGTATGGTCTACACTGCTCTATGGATGTGAGTCATGGTCACTCAAAACAAATACCATGAAACGACTTAGAGCATTTGAAATGTGGTCATATCGTCGCCTACTAAAAATACCATGGACCGACAGAGTAACCAACGAAGAGGTTTTAAGGAAACTGAATAGGACACCAGAAATAGAAAACATAATTAAAAGGCGGAAATTGACATACTTTGGACTAATCGAAAGACATGACAAATACAATATCTTGCAATTTGTAACAGAGGGAAAAATAGAGGGCAAACGGGCTAGAGGACGTAGAAGAACTTCATGGATGAGCAACCTGCGTAATTGGACTGGACTTAATAGAGAAGAACTAATACATACTGCCAGAGATAGATGGAGATATGCCATGTTATTAGCCAACCTCAGAATCTGAGAAGGCACCAAGAGAGAGAGACAGCCAATTTATTGAGTATTTTCTTAAAACTCAATTAATTTTGTACTCAGATTTTAATGCCAATAATAGTTACAGGCTCATATTCTTACTATGGTCTTATGATCCTTTACTGGCAACCGGATTACAATGTCTTCAAGAAATTGGATTATGCATCGCAGGAGAAATCCAAATTTGTAGTATCATTTTCAATCTCTTGAAGAACAATTTGTAGGTCAAACGTATTGATCTTATTTGTATCAGCCTGTTATTCTGACTATGGTAGGGTGGTGATCCTGTGATTGATTCTTCATTCATTCTGAATTCTGTTGATACTTTCTTTTCTTCAAATTGATCGTTACTACCTTAATGGACATATATACACTTATCTTGGATTGACTTTGTTCGGAATATACAGATTGTTGCTGGGAATTGAGCGTTCTTCAACATTTCTTATAATTAATAAAAAACAAGTACTGTGTTTTGAGGAATTTTACTTAATAATTGCGATTCGTAACGCGTTTCACTACACCGTAGCTTCTTCACACGAATGAATGTACAGAAAATATAAATATAAATGTTCTTGAGTAATTAAAAGCTTATTAGGTTGCTTCTTCTTGAGTGGTAATTTATGACAGGTATATCCAATAAAATTAAGGAATAGATTGCTCCCCGAAGAGATTCAATAGAGGTGAAGGGCTTAATTCGACTTGTTCATTGATGAGTCTACCTGTGTGTTTGTATTTATTGATTTCTAAAGTTTCCCAAAGATCTACCTTCCAATATTTATTATCTGTATGCAAAATTTCAAACTGTGGGTCGAAAGAGTGATTATTTTCTAACGGATGATTCGCGTAATTTGAATCTGATTTTTTATTTGAAAAATTGCGTTTATGTTCCGATATTCTAATATTAAAATTTCTATGTGTTCTACCAATGTAGAAATTATCACAGTCATTGCAATTCAATCTATAAACACCTGATTTATTGTTTTTACCTGATTTGGTTTCAGTATTTTTATATATTTGCCTAACTTATTATAAGTTTGGAAAGCTATGTTGAAATTATTGCTACTCAAGAATGATTTCAGTTTCTCACTTGTAATGCCAACGTAGGTTAAGGTGTTGAACTTTTGTTTCAATTTATCGACAGTGTAAACTTCATTCAATGCGATTCTACTTTGTTTTTATTTAAAATATTATTTATTAGTTTGGGATTGTAACCATTATTTTTGGCTATTTGTTTAATCAAATTTAATTCTTTGTTGAAATTTTCTGGTGATAACGGAATGTTAATCAATCTATGAATAAAACTATTGAATGCTGACATTTTATGTTGATATGGATGACACGACGAGTTATGTATTATAATATCTGTATGTGACGGCTTATGGTAAATTGCGAAAACATGTTTTCCATTTTCATTCGAAATTGATACGTTGTTTCTTAGACGTAACAATTTCGAATGAAAATGGAATAAAAACAATAGATCAGGTGTTTATAGATTGAATTGCAATGACTGTAATAATTTCTACATTGGTAGAACGTATAGAAATTTCAATATTAGAATATCGGAACATAAATGCTGTTTTCAAATAAAAATCAGATTCAAATTACGCGAATCATCTCTTAGAAAATAATCACTCTTTCGACCCACAGTTTGAAATTTTGCATACAGATAATAAATATTGGAAGGTAGATCTTTGGGAAACTTTAGAAATCAATAAATACAAACACTCAGGTAGACTCATCAATGAACAAGTCGATTTAAGCCCTTCACCTTTATTGAATCTTTTCGGGGAGCAATCTATTCCTTAATTTTGTTGGATATACCTGTCATAAATAACCACTTAAGAAGAAGCAACCCAATAAGCTTTTAATTACTCAAGAACGCTTATATTTATATTTTCTGTACATTCATTCTTCTGAAGAAGCTACGGTGTAGTGAAACGCGTGACGAATCGCAATTATTAAGTAAAATTCCGTAAAACACAGTACTTGTTTTTTATTATTGATAATGGAATTTCACCAATTAAAAGCCTCCCAAATTCATATTTCTTTTAATACCTTCCGTTTCTGAGAATCTCAATTCGTCAGCAATTTGTTGTTTCCATCCCTTGATTTTGATTTCCTTTGGTCAATTTCTACCGATTTCGACTTTTTATTTGAGGATGCTAACAAAAAATTTTTATTCCTTATCTTATCGTTCCTGAAAATAAGACCTATCTTGGTATCTCAAATAAATTCTCTTTTATTACCGATCTTGACTGTAAATTTCTATTTGAGCATACTAAAATAGACTTCAGTTTATCTTCATTATCTTATGGTTCCTGAGACAAGACCTGTCTTGGTATCTCAAGTTCTTTTCTTACCGATTTCGACATCCTCTTACGTAAGTTGCTGAGTTTTTGTGTCAACACTGCACAGTTCCTTATTCCTTCAGGTATTAGGCGAACATGTTCTCTTCAATTTCTTAAAGTGTGAGCACGGAACAAAATAACTTAAATAACAGGATGTCGAAATCGGTAAGAAAAGAACTTGAGATACCAGGACAGGTCTTGTCTCAGGAACGATGAAATAATGAAGATAAACTGAAGCAGGTCTATTTCAGTAGGCTCAAGTAGAAATTTACAGTCAAGATCGGTAATAAGAGATAATTTATTTGAGATACCAAGTTAGATCTTATTTTCAGGAAGGATAAGATAAGAAATAAAAACTCTTTCATAGCATCCTCAAAAAAAAAGTCTAAATCGGTAGAAATAGTATAAATCAAAATCAAGGGATTGAAAATTATGCTGCAAATTCGGATTTTTCCTGTATTGCATCATCCAATTTCTTGAAGACATTGTAATCCGGTTGCCAGTCAAGGATCACAAGACTATAGCAAGAAAATGAGCCTATAACTATTATTGTAATTGAAATCTGAGTGCAAAATTAATTGAGTTTCAAAAAAATACTCAACAAATTGACAGTATGGAGTGACCGGTGACAGTATCATAGCAGGAGTGAAGCTCCTGGCCTGACATTATATCTGGGTACAAAATTGATGGAGTTTTTTCTTTAAAACCTCAACAAATCAGCTACAGATAGTATGATGTGACCAGTTACAGTATCATAGCAGGAGTCAAGCTCCTGACCTGACATTAAATCTTTTTTTGCAATTTCGATAGATTCAGTTCCTAAATTCTAAAAATATATACAAGTTCTTAACACATTCGAGAAATATTATTGAGCAGCCGTCTTATTCGCCTGATCTAGCTTTGTGTTAGTTTGACTTCTTTCTTTTCTCCAGACTGAAATTGCCGCTATGGGGAACCCAATTTGATTCCATAGACGTCATAAAAGAAAATTCGCAGAAGCAGCTGAAGGCTATCCCTGAAAGCGTCTATAAAAAATGTTTCGATGATTGGAAAAAACGTTGGTACATGTGTGTCGCTTCAAATGGAGCATATTTGAAGGAAATTCAATAAATATTGAAGTAGTTTAAGATTTTTACCTTTCATTCCAAATTTCCGGATACTTTTTTATCACAGATTAATCTGATTCCCAAGACTGAAAAGCGAAATCTACGTTTTCCTGTAGCCTCCGATGAAAGATATTTTTTACCTTTGCACTCTTCTTCTATTCTTTATATATTCACAAGAACATCTGGTATAGTTAAGTTCAATCAAACATTTTAAAACATTTAAGTTATCGTAAATACAGGATATTTCAATAAATTTCAATTTTCATAGATAATGATTAATAATTTCCATGCTAATATAGGTTTATAAATTATATAATAACAGTTTCAGTGTACAATATGCTATTTTAATTCATTAAATGTACCTCACTCACGAAAAGCCCATTCGGTGAAGGAAGTGTCCTCTTTAATTCACTACAAATCGATAATTCAGTCTGTGCTTATTAAAGCAACATAATTGCATATTGACTTTCCGAGTTCGTGAACATCAGTTTTGTTATACATGAGTGGATATGCTGCTAGAGATAGATTAAACCCTATGACAAGTAGACTCAACTCATTGCATTGTGCAGTTCGTTGAACTCAATTCCAGTTGATTGTTCTAGATAGTGGGACAAATAATAATTTTAAATACATGTTGTTCCATTCCAAGTGGCATTTTGAGATGTTTTATTGACGGGTTCGTGAGTTCAGAAAAACCTCGATATGAACTGACGGTGACTTTTATCCACAGAAAGGAAATTGAAATTCAGAATAACTAAAAAGATTCCTCTTCCTATTATATCTACAACTATTATTCAAAAAATATACGGAGGCTGTTCGTAGAGCAGGGGTGCTCAAACGGTCGTGCTCAAACGGTCGTACGCGAGTGCATTTTGAGTAGATCTCGAGAAGAAAAAAATCTTTGATAAATAGGTAACTAAACTACAAAAATTTATTACGTAATAAAATAACTCTATGCTAGCGGCAAAAAGCGGCTTTATCAAAGGATCGCGCGGTACTTGTCAGAGAAAATCCGCGTTTTTTATTTTTGCCGCTTTTCTAGAAGTTTCGGGCGGTGCGTTTGACAGGAACATTCGAGACTTTTGTTCACGCCGATAAAAATATTGCGCCTGCTGAAATTTGGGTTATTTGAATTGTAACTTGAAGGCTACGTCGATACATAGTTTATTATTTAATAGTACAAAATGAGTGCAGCAAATAATTCTAAATCGTATCATTTTAAAAACGTTTGGGAGGAAGAAGTTTTCTTTTTTTGGTGAAGGATATATGCATTTGTCTTATTTGTCGTGCGTCAGTTGCAATACCTAAGCGTGGTAAATAAAATGGTTCATAAAAACAATGAAAGAGGATTTTCCGCCACAGAGTGAATTAAGAAAAGGAAAAGTACGTGATTTGATATCTTGTCTGAAAATAGAATAAACCATGTTCACAAGACCAGCCAAAAAGTCAAAAGCTGCTACGATCGCGTCATTTAAAATATCTCATATATTGGCGAAACACAAGAAACCTTTCGAAGATGGATCGGTTGTGAAGGAAGCATTTAATGAAGCGGGTGAGACTTTATTTGGAGATCTTACAAATTGAACAGAAATCATGTCTGCTATTAGAGAACTTCAATTATCTGGTCTGACTGTTACAAGGGGTATTAAAGTAATGAGTCAGGACATGGTAGATAAACTAATATCGACGAATCTACCAATATGACGGACACTGCCCAGCTGTGTATGTTTATTCGGATGGTATTCAATGACATGTTGGCTAAGGAAGAATCTTTGACAATCATTCCTCTGAAGAGTACTTGTAGCGAAAAAATATATGACGCTTTCTTCAATTCTGCAATAAATCTACAAGCTACCAATATATAAATTAGTGTGCATTACAAGCGATGGAACACCATTAACAACTGGACACAAAAACGGTTTTGTGGCATTGTGTCGAGCTAACGAAGATTTCCTTTCATTTTTTTCATTCCATTGTATCATACATCAACAAGTTTTATATTCCAAAGTTCAGACACGGAGAAAATTATGAGGATTGCAACAAAAACTGTGAATTCCAACCGTGCACATAGCTTGCAACGGCGGTTCTTTAAGTTGCAGTTTTCGAAAGCAATAAAGCGAAATAATACCGACAAATGCTGATGATTCAAATGGACGAACGTAATAGAGGAATATTTGAATAAAATAAAAATTATGAAATCCAAATACAAGTGAAACAAAATAAAAATGGTGACGGAACAAGCATTATTTTTCAAAATTCAAAATCACCTCATTCTCAAGCGCCCCTTATTTTTTCAAATTACTTTTTGATGTGAAACAGAGAACAGAAACCAATAGAAATACAATATAAGGAATAGCTAAGAACGATGGTTACACCTAAAATATAATAAAGGGAATGATCAGAAAACATCAAACACAAATAGCATCATAATATTCACCCACTTATAGAATCAAAGAATACAGATAAACATATTTTTGCCCTATCAGCGAGAAGATTACAAATGTCATCTCAAAAAAGAATGAAAAATAAGCTTTGAAGACCCATATGAAAGTCTCCCAAAAAATTTTTAATAGTAAAAAGAAACCTGATAAATTTGACAATACTGGAGTTTAAAAGTTTTGCTGTATGGATTGTGAAGGCGTATTTATAGGTCAAACTGGTCGCTCATTCATAACTAGATACGAAGAGCATCAATCAGATTACAATAACCAGAGAACCGACGAATCTACTTTCGCTTCTCATTGTATCGAATATAACCAGCATTTTCCACCCATAGATCGACCTGAATTTATTCACAGAATACCTAAGGGACGAAAGTTAAAACCTCCCATAGGGAAAATCTTCTGAACGACCAGTATTGCTGGGCTCATTCCTCCCTATTTGATATATTCAAATAATTCTTGGTTTTATCATAATTCGTGTATTACCTCTCGTTTGCACCCTTATTAATTTTGTATCTACCTGTTTATATATGAATGTATTTTCAACTTGTTGTCGAGAGACCGAAATTGCAACCTTAATTTCAAATAAATCTCCTGGGATAGTTTAATAGTTCAATTCGTTATAATCATTGTAACAGTTACATTACTCCCTCTTTAAGGGGCTTAGAGGCTATTTGGATTGAATGCCTTGGAATATTTTCTTCCAGTGTTTCAATGCGCAAATGAACTATGTATCTTCCACAAGCATCTGTTGTTTCGTCCGCAATAATCTAAAAGTGATTTTCGCCTATAAATTCTCTGATTTCAGTCATAGTGTTCTGAAAATACCTTCGACGACATTGTTTTTCTTAATGCAGATTGGGTTATTGAATCTATGAAAATTTCCAATGAAGACATATAACTATTGTTATTTAACTTTTTCAATGGAATATTTGAAGCAACCAACGTTCGACACAAATCTTCATTGAACTGATTCTTATTCATCGTCGCGTTTTTATGAAAGACAAACTGTTTGAGAGATTACTGCTTTTTCATCCGTTCCTTAATCTAGCAATACTCGAAACACGCTTGGCTATTTTGACTTGCTGGTCAACGTGAAATTTGGTATCAGCTTTCAATCGAAACAAAAATTCAAATTATTTGAGGGGCTTTTCATCAAGTACAAAAATTTTACGGGATATTCCTTATTCTTGATTATTTCAATACACTAGGTAACGATTGAAAACTAACCGCTTCAATCAAAAGTGCTTTTCTCCTCCACAATTAAGGAAAACATACAGAGGAAGAAGGTAGATATATTGAAGAGTATTCTTTTACCCTACTTATATAGCAAAAAAATTGAAAATATTTTCATGAATAATGCTGTACTAAAAATAAACTTCGTCCATCAGTGGTCATCTCTGGATATCTTTCGATCAATTTCGTGTTAAACTTCACTTTCTGCATTTTCAAACTGTCTTTACACTAATGAATAATGAAATAAAAGAAGTTACTGTGTTACTGTGAATTTTTTATTGGTTGGACCGGTTTCGGACATATGTCCATTATCAACAACAAGCTAATGAAAACTGAATACTCATGTACAATACAGGAAGTACTATCAATAAAATGCTAGTAGAGGTCACAGTAACTTGAATAATGGTGATTGGTAGGTAATTAAGTCTATCTGGTCGTTAGGGAGCTTAACCCTTTCTACCCTAGATGCCTTGAAAATTTCCATCGATTCAAAGAAATTGAGTTTATAAGATTTATCACAGGAATGAAGAATTTTTAGCGGTCGAAGTTCTGGAAAAGTATTAAATTCATTCAGACAGTGTGCAGCTAAAGCTGAATCATATTTCTGATGTAGGAATGACCGGAAATGTTTTTTGTATCTAGCCTTGAAAGAGCGTCCTGTTTGACCTATATAAAAGGAATTGCACTCAGAACATGTTAACTGGCATACTCCTGATTTTTCGAATTTATCGGTTTCATCTTTTGTGTTGAAAAGCAGGCCTGACAATTTGCTAACTGGTTTGAATGCAATATGAACTTTTTTACTATCAGTCAAAACTCTAAGAATCTGTTCTGACATCTTGCCAAAATATGTTAGAGGCATAAATTTCCGGACTCTTCTCTCTTGGATTGGGGATATATCATGTTGAATGTGTTGTTGCGTATTTTTGGATTAATTGAAATCTCTATTGCTTATATATCGAAGCCGTTGTTCTCTGCTATTTACATAATGGTGTTAAATTCTGATTTTCGGTCCGTGTCCGATAAAGGCAAGGAAATCGCTCTGTGAATCATGAAAATTTCAGATAGAAGGGGACCGAGGGGTGAACCCATAGGAAAACTATTTTTTGTGAATATATCTTATTATTGAAGTTCAATAATAATATATATTCACAAAATAATGATTTAGCTATGGGTTTACCTCTCAGTCCCCTTCTATTTGAAATTTTCATGTCTAATTTGAAAAACACTAAAATTATCACGTCACCTTTGACGAAAAGGCATATTCTATTATTGGTACCGATATGTTGATGACATTTTAGCCATTTTCATTGGAACGAATAGACAACTAGAAATCTTCCTGAATTTCAGTAATATCATTCATCCTAAAATCGAATGTCATATTTTTCGAACGACTGTTAGAATTTTTTCGCAAATTTTCCTTAAAATTAAGCAAGTTCCACGAAGAAATAATATATGACTGAACCTGGCCATCGGGTCACTCTCGGTCAAACAGAGATGGAATTTGAGGAAATGTCGCAGGTTATGTAATTTTTTTTTTTATTATCTCCTTAGTCCTTTTCATGACCTTGATTGTTATGTGAAATCTTTTCTCAGATTTGTTTAGACATATAAGAAGTATGATTGTTGAAATATTTTTCTGCTGGTTTTCTTTTTCCATTGTTTCAGATTCCTGTCCCAATACCCATTTCTTTCACCCTTGTCTTCGTTTAGAAATCATGGAATGCAAGAGAGAATGAAGCGGCTAAGCAGAAAAATATTTGGTACTCTTTATGTACACACGACACTAATACATCATAAACAGACAAACTATTATTAGTGCAAAAGCGACAGGGAAACGAGTTTTTTCCTCAGGTTTTGTCACTCGTTTATTGAACCATATACAAGATATTATTTGAATTGTGGAGGCCGTTACTTGATGTAGATCCATGATATAAATGAGATAAAAAACACAAGGTTTAACTTTAATCTACACTTTATTTGAAAAAATTCGACGACGTTTCGCTGACACAGCAGCTTTATCAAGAATGAAAAACAGAATGAAGAGTATGGTATTATAAACAAATCGTAGAACAAGTTGGATGAATAACAGGAAAATCCACACCGAGCCATTGTACAGTTAGTATGAAAGGTAATAAAAACTAATTAAACAAATTTAGTAGGGGTGAATAATTCACATCTACCTGTTCATTCAAAAGCTTGTCCGAATGTTTGTATCTATTTATTTCTAATGCTTCTAGGAGATCTAATTTTGAACTTTAAGTTCTGCGTTAGGTGGTAGGTTAACGTTTTTATGTTATTTATCAATTCGAAAGAATTTTTTATAGAAAATTTTGATTTGAATGAACAATAATTTTAATGATATCTATAAATTCCAGAAAATATTAAAATTGCAATAAATGACGCAAAATCTTCAATTGAAGCAATAGATAAATACAAATTAATTTTACCAAACTCTCAACCACCTCAACTGTATTCACTCATTAAATTGCATAAAGTAAATAACCCCGTTAGACCAGTTGTATCTTACGTTACAGCCCCAGCTGTGAAATTGTCGCACTACCTTATAGATATCATTAAAAATTATTGTTCATTCAAATCAAAATTTTCTATAAAAAATTCTTTCGAATTGATAAATAACATAATAAACGTTAACCTACCACCTAACGCAAAACTTATTTCGTTTGATGTTGAGAATTTATACCCAAGTGTTCCTCCAGGTGATGTCAAAATATTAATCGAAAACATGTTGAATTCGAATCATGTTAACCACATAATTAAATCAGAAATATTGAATCTGTTGGACGTTTGCATTGAACAAAATTATTTTTCTTTCATCAACATCTATTACAGTAGTGAAAATAGTTTCATCATGGGAAATCCTTTGAGTCCACTTTTAGCAGAGATTTTTATGAAAAATATTGAGCAGAAAATTCATACACATCCACTCATTTCCAAATTTCTTTATTGGTATAGATATGTTGACGACATCTTAGTATGTTTCATTGGAACTACTCGTCAATTAGACTTATTTCTGAATTTCATTAATTCCATCCATTTGAACATTAAATTCACGATAGAAATTGAACAGAACGATTCCATTAATTTTTGGACTTAAAAATCACTAAACAAAATAATAATCATATTTTTTCGGTCTTTCGTAAACCAACACATACTGATACAATTATACATAACTACTCATTGCATCCAATTCAACACAAAGTTGCAGCTTTAAACAGCATGGTACATCGGTTACTCAATTTACCTTTATCAGTAGAAGATTATAATAAAGAGTTAAACATCATCAAACAGATAGCCATTAATAATTCATATAATCCGGATATGATAGATCTAATCTTTCGTAAAAACTGTATCAGAAAGCAATGAATGAAGTATATCCTATTCATAAAGACTATAAAATATTCAACAGTTTAACATTCTGCGGTTCTGCAAGTACAAATATTAAATCCTTTCTCGTCAAACAAAATCTTAATATAACTTTCAAAACTTCTAATAATTTAGGTAAACATATTAAAAATAATAAATCTCGTGTTGAAAAATCAAGTAAATCAGGAATCTATAAACTCAATTGCGGTTCTTGTGATAAAATTTATATCGGTAGGACCTATAGGAGTTTTGGCATAAGAACATCTGAACATAAACGTAGCTTCGATAAAAACAAAACTGATTCAAATTATTCAAACCACCTAATAAAAGAAAACCATTCATTCAATAAAAACTTTGACATATTACATATAAAATCAAAAAGTTCAAAATTAGATCTCCCAAAAGCATTAGAAATAAATAGATACAAACATTCGGACAAGCTTTTGAATGAACAGGTAGATGTGAATTATTCACCCCTACTTAACTTGTTTAATCAGTTTTTATTACCTTCCATACTAACTGTACAATGGCTCGGTGTGAATTTTCCTGTTATTCATCCAACTTGTTCTACGATTTGTTTATAATACCATACTCTTCATTCTGTTTTTCATTCTTGATAAAGCTGCTGTGTCAGCGAAACGTCGTCGATTTTTTTCAAATAAAGTGTAGATTAAAGTTAAACCTTGTGTTTTTTATCTCATTTATATCATGGATCTACATCAAGTAACGGCCTCCACAATTCAAATAGTTAATGTTGTGTGACTTGGCCGTAGAAAGGTACACAAGGGTACAAAACCAGATGCTCCATGACACCAATTCCCCAATCTGTACCCAGAACCGCTACCACTTGGAAAACGTTGATTGAATAACCAGTAGGCTCGATAAAACTGCGTATTTCAATAACACTTATGTATGAGCGAGCCTGAAACGAGCAGTATAAAAATATTTCGAGTACAGACGGACTTCTAATCATTGATAGAAGTCAGTCGGTACGTCTATTTTATGTAAGATCGGTGACCGATTTGACGCTCCAAAAAGAAGAGAGCAGAAGTCAGCATTGTCAATGCTGAATGCATGTATTGCACAATCAACAACAGCCTACAATGAGACAGTTGCGTCTAATTACCAATACTAGTTTGGGCTATTCTCTAGCTTAACAAACATAGATAGTTGCAACAGATATAACAAAATTAACTTGTACCTACCCACTAACGTATAAAGAATGTTCAAATGCCAAGTCACACAACATTTACTATAATAATAAAAATTGTTTGATTCACTACTCTTGTAAGTAATATACTCTATGGAATCAAAGTAAATGACGAAAGTATGAAAAATATGTAACAATCCGCAATAAAATGAATTAAAAATATGTAAAATATGTGATTTACATATAATCCGTACTTCCCTTACAAGAATTACCAGTATTTCATCAATATCCGTTGAGAGGAACAATTTATGTCGGAGGGCTGAATATATCTGTTGCAGAGAATTCTTCAAACAAATTTTTTATAAAATTGTGGCATTATGTCGGTGAAATCTATCAGATCCCGAGTTATTGACACCCTGTATATAAATAATGCTAATAAAACAAATTTTTTGATTAATTTTTCTGGATATAACTAATTGAACAACCCTCGTATCTCAGTTAAACGCTCAACTATTGTAAGCACCTTCTTGCCGTAACCGCACTAAAACAAAGCACAGTTAATAAAATATTGTGTTAAGAGTCATAACTTGATCAATATAATCCAAAATGAACATCTGTAGTTTCTTAGCGGAGTCAAAATGATAATTTCCATTTTACGCCAATCATTCGGGGTTTTATTGTGACATTAAACTGGGTTTATATTAGCGAAATTCGCTTCAAAATTGAATATCCAAATGTATATATCGGCTTTACGTCCGATACATTGTAGATTTGATGTGCCATCATTCAATATGAAATGGTGTAGAGGTAAAATATTTTCATTATCAACGTAAAATATAGAAGGATGACTTACCGTAAAACTGAATATTCAATTGGAATTATGGCTCGTAAGTCGAATTGGATGGGGGAATTTCTGCCTTATTGACATTTTTGCCGGTGTAAATATTCATTTTCTCCGCGAATTTAGGAATTGGAAGTCCTTGAGGCGACGTTTATGAACCCCATACATTGCCATTTATTTGCTTATTTGTTTGTAGGGTTCTCTACTAATTGAGCTTGTTAATATTGGTTAAATATTCGTTCTAATGAAGTTATTGTTAGAGTTTGATATTTACTCGCGCTATCAAATTTGAATTCATATAAAAATTATGATTCTTACAATTTTTTTACTTGTGAAACCGTTTTCAAACCTTTAACTAACAACAATGAATACTTCGTTCCAAAGGGTTATATAGGACTAAAGACTAAAGAAAACATGATTGAACCATTCTCTTTTATTTTGTCACCAATGTGACGTTTATTCACTCAATTAATTATAACAATTGTTATATTGGTTAACCCAAATCAATCTAAAGGAAACCAACAAACTCTCCTTGATAAAACAGATATCTTTCGCGATACCTTTCGCGTGGAGCGTATATTTGTACCAAGTGGGCTGAAACGATCGTAGACTGATACACAGGTGGTGTTACTGGGGTCAAATCTACATAATTTGTATTTAGTACTAATCTGAACTAGACACGAGTTGGTTCGCGATATATAACGTTGAAGAAAGTGAATCAATCATCAATATTATTATCTGAATCAATTTGAAATAATATCAAATACCCAACACGGGTCAAGAAAGGGTAAATCTACTGAAACGGCATCTTAAGATCTTTTCAATATCATATATAAGGAACTAGACAGTGATGAATATGTTGGCTGTGTATTTTTCGATATCTGTCGTACATTTGACTTGATGTTGAAGAAAGTTGCTCTCAAAAAGTATTATCGTGTGAGCATTAGAGGTGCGTGCTTACAATGGATTAAAATCTATCTTGAAAATCGAAAAATGGTTGTAAGGGTATCAAATTCATTTTCGGCAACCAGAGACGTTAACTTTGGAGTTCCTCAGAGGTCTGTCCTGGCACCACTTTTGTCCATGTTATTTATAAATGATTTGCCCAACTTCATCACCAAGAGCCAAGTAGTAATGTATGCTGATGATACAGCTGTTGCGGTTTCGGGTCGCTGCATGGAGTTATAGAGGAGATGACTGACTGGTGCAATAAAAATGGGCTAATAATTAATAATGATAAGACTGTTATCCTTAATTTTTGCAATAGGAAGCCTCTGCCTTTCATTGAGTATCAATTTGCTACTGTGACCAAATATCTTGGTGTTAACGTCGACTCTTATCGTCTTGGGATGAACATATCCACTTTGTATGTAAACAATTGAACAAAGGATTTTTTGCATTTCTACAACTGAAGTCGAGTGTTGATCGTGATGGGCTCAAAAGTGTTTACTACTCAATAGTTCATAGCTATTTAGATTATAATGTTTTGCTTTGGGACAATTCTGTTCATTGGACCAGAGTCTTCATATTACAGAAGAGAGTTCTTCGTTTCTTCGTTGAATGTTTGGCCTGGCTCCATTAGAAACATGCCACAATGTTTTCAAGGAGCAGCAAATTTTGACCTATCCTTCTGTATTCGTTCTCAAGGCTGTATCTTTCGCAAAAACGAGGCTCAATGAACTGCAGAAATTAAATCATTTCCATAATTATGGGACCTGGAATTGTGATGTCCTGGCAGTCCCTATGCATAAAACCACAATGTATAGAAAATCGCCTCACTTCTCTGCAATTCACTTTTACAATAGATTGCAAGGTGAACTCAAGTCAAAAGAAAACTACGAAAGGTTCAGAGCTGCAAAAAAAAAATTATTTGTTTGGAAGAGTACTCTACTCCTTCGATGAATTCTGAAGTATGGATAAGTTATTGCAATTTTTTATCACTTGTGTGGTTTTGTGATGTTTCTTTCTTGTATTCCGATGTTTCTATTTTGTAAGCAAACTGTATCTATTTCAAATGACATGTACATCCTCATGGGCCAAAAGTAAGAAATATATTCTATTCTATTCTATTACATGGAACATGAAACGTTAATAGATCTCTCTTTCGATCACTGCCCCTCATTCTGACACTAAAATTCTACCCGGAAAAAGACGAACAACAATAGACGAAGGATCACATATAACGAAAACGAACACCATCCATTTAGAGACACCACAGCAACTAGAAGAAGCCATACCGGATCTGGAGACCCGGATACACAGAGCTATCGAGAGAAGCAAAAGAAAACCAAAAAACTCATTTACCGGCAAATAACAAAGCACTAGAAGAAAAGAAACAAGCGAAGAAGAAGTATCGAAGGACACTACATTCCAAATACTAGATAAAACTGAATGTACTAACCAGCAAAAAGAAGGAAGAACAAAGGAGCACAGAACATATCTAACCATCACTATTGAAATGGCAGGAGCACTGACAGGAAAAGAGGAAAAGTTGACGACACCACACATCAATCAAAATGGACAAATCTCAGTGACGCATAGAAGAGGTTACAGTAACAGAAGAATAGAAACACATCAACCGATTGAAAACAGTGCAGGCTCTACTAGACGGAATTCCCAATCAGGCTCTGAAGAATCTACCAGACGAAGTTATGCTGGAAATAACGGAAATAGCAGGAGGAATCATGAAAATGGAACAGTAACCAGCAATATGGAAAACATTCATATGCATCTTGATACCTTGGCAGGAAGGACTAATCTAAAAGATGAAGTCCACGGGATTTTCAGTGAAACTTACCAACACTACGATGTCATATCCACAAAACAGGAAATTCATAACAAGGATACAGAACCAGAAGTCGACAGCAAAGAGGATAGTACTCCAAAGAACAGTACTAGAACTCCCTTTTCAAAAGAATATATATATACAGCGATATCCAAGTTAAAAACTTTTTGAGTTCCAATTACAATATCAAGCTGAAATTTTATACGCGGCCATAACTAGCGATTTCCAATTGAAGTGGTATATTTTCGAAGTGATACCATTTCCGGTTATACCGGAAGTGGGTTATCACTTTGTTATTTCAAATGGCAATCTACCTTTTTCATTATACATCTAGAACTGACATTTGAGCAAGGCAAAAAATACCCAAGTTGTTGGCACTTATTTGTCAGAATTTTTGACAGATTCAATTATTTTTGTTATAAACTTGATTTTTGTGGAACATTTAAGGAAAACGTAGCTCGTAGGTCTTTTGCATTACAGACACAATTTTTGCTTGGGTGGATAGAAGTAGGATCATGGAATTTTTTAAGCAGTCTACAAATGTCGAATGTTGATTGCGTTGTTTTGTATGATCAAATTAATACGCTAGCGTATTTTCGTGCCAATCCACATGCGTCCATTAAGTCAGCATTAATGGATATTGGATTGAGTTATACTTACATTCAAAGGAAACATAACATGCACACGTATTCTTTTATCAGACTACAAAAATTGAAACCAACTGACCTTCCCAAGCGGCCAAATTTCTGTAAAAATTTATTAATTCGGCTTCAAGAAGATGAGACAATTGCAAAAAATAATATGGTCTGATGAAGCCAAGTTCAATGAAAGTGGAATAACCAACAGGAGAAATCGACATTTTTGGGCCACAGAAAATCCACATTTCATTGAGGTTATTGATTTCCAAAATAAATTCAGCGTGAACGTTTTTGCAATTTTAATGAATGATTTGTTGGCTTATCACATTTATGAGGAAAATCTTACTGGACAAAGAAACCTGGAAATTTTGAGATGATCATTAGAACATTTTTTAGATGGATTACCCCTTAACATTCTGAGGGATTGCTATTACCAAATGGATGGTGCACCAGCACATAAAACACGAGCTGTAGATCGGCAGCCAACAATTATATTCGAGGACCAAATTTATGGCCTCCGCGTTCTCCGGACCTGACGCCCCTTGATTTTTATTTATGGGGCAAAATCAAGAGTGAAGTGTATCTTATTCCTGTAAGAAGTAAAGAAGAGTTACTAGAGCGCATTCATAATGCTTTTCGTACTATTGATCATGAGGAAACTAGGAGGCAACTCATCATGTTCGTATACGAGTTGTCGAGTGTATCGAGCAAAATGTGGCCCATATTGAAAATTTATTCAGATCGTAAAGCAGTTTTCTCCTATGATGTTTGCTATCATTTATTCGTATTAATGTATTAATAAAAAAATTTTATTCTACTCATAGATGGTAAATTTGGAAATTGGTTAGTGAATTGCCTGCAATTTCTACCCACTACTTTTTGACATGCGAAAATGAATTAAAAAAAGATTAAATATATTTTCATTTGAATAACTAGTGGTTTTATTCCAAATGTGTTGTATTTTTTGGATGTTTTCAATCTGAAGTAACGACAATTCTTGTTGAAATATCAAATTCGAATGGACGAAGTGACAAGTACATTAATTTTAGGCACCTTTCAGGTGAGCGTAGCCAGTTCATCTACTTGATTCAAATATTTCAAAGCATTCTCTGTTAGATCTTGCAAAATCATCAAAATTCAATATATTCCCAAATTATTTCGGAACTATAAGGGATAGGTATAATACATGCTTATACAATTCCATCTGAAATTTGACGCTTCATCTGATGGCGATATAAAAATTGGCACGTGTCATCTTAAAAAATTGAGTTATTGCTGTTTGAAAAAGGCCAAATTGAAAAAATCATACAAAACAACGCAATAAACATTTGACATCTGTAGATTGCTCGAAAAATTCCTTTATCCTTCTCCTATCCACCCAACCAAAATTGTGTCTGTAGTGCAAAAGATCTACGAGCTACAATTCTTTTAAATGTTCCTCAAAATTCGAGCTTATAACAAAAATAATTAAATCTGTCAAAAGTTTCGAAAGTGCCAACAACTTGGGTATTTTATGCCTTGCTCAAATGTCGGTTCTAGATGTATAATAGAAAAGGTAGATTGCCATTTGAAGTAACAAAGTGATGACTCACTTCCGATATGACAGGAAATGGTATCACTTCGAAAATATTTCACTCCAATTGGAAATCGCTAGTTATGGCCGCGTATAAAATTTCAGCTTGATATTGTAATTGGAACTCTAAAAGTTTTCAACGGACGGACCCGGTGGATATCCTTGTATATAGAACTATTTCTATTTAATACATATCCCACAGACATACCAAAGATGAAAAACTCCAAGATGGCACAGTTCGAAGAAGATACGGCGATATACACATTCCATAGGATCAAAGTTAACCCGGAAAAGACGGTAGCAATTTACATCGACAACAAGAAGGAAGAAGGGGAATCACTATAGGAGGACAACGAATAGAATGAAAAAAAGGAAGCGAGATATCTTGTGGTGTAATTGTGGACGACCAAGTGAAATACAAAGGATACATTGAGGAAAACATAACGAAAACGAGATTAATCCACGCACAACTGTGCCCCATTCGAAAACAAAAAGATAATCAAAGTAATCATCATCCCAGGAGTAGCTTTCGCAGGATAGAATTGGCATCTAGGGGAAAGAAAACAACAAGTAGTATTCAACTAAATGGTGCTAACGCTCCATGGTACATGAACGATGACCAACTCAGGAAACAAATGGAAATCGACACACTGGAACTAAAACCGAGGACAGTAAAGCACATCCCTAATAAAATGGAAGACAAAACTACAGGCCACTGTAGATTCATCACAATATAATAAAAAGAGGATAACCAACCAGTAGGACCTCAGGACAACCGTGGAGATGAAGACGAATCCAGACGAAGAGGAAAAGCGATAAAAATCTGGCCTTTACCAAAATGCAAGGATCACAGCCACATTTGGAGGAGGTGGCGCGTGCTTCGGACGTGACAGGTCAAGATTGTTCGAGCATTTTCTTCACAAGTCAGCCTTGCGAAGCTGCTCGCTCAGCTTGTACAGGACTACTAAACATCATGTTGTCTCTGAAATCAAATATGAGCTCAGTTTTTTTTCAAGTGTTGAGATTTGTAATCTAACGTCTTATTCACATATTAGAAAGGTTAACTTAACTGCATTTAAATTGATATGCGTTTCGCTCAGAAGAAAGTAAATATTTTCGAATATAAGGGCTTAAAGTACCATTCCATTGAAAAAAAAACTATTTACAAAGCCAATATTACCCCAAATATTTATTATTGCTATTCGAATAATTGACGTTTAATCTGAACCAAATTCTGCTGTTTATTAATACCATTAATTCCAAAATTGAATTAAACGAACTTCAAACAGGCGTTACTTTGCCAACATAAAATTATATTTAATATTTATCTGCACTCGTATAAATCTGAGTCGCTAGCATTGACATATCGCAATAAAATGAACGCACATTAAGTAGAGTTGTTAATGAATTTTATATATATAGCAATATAGCTGCAAGGTTGTATAACATATTGCAGCACATTTATGATCGCGATTAAAGTTATTAACGGTTGTTATCAATAATTTGAATATGCCTTTACTATGTATCAACGTTTTATCAGTAACGATCAGAATTATCAACGATTAAGCTTTGTAGTATGGGAAATGTAATGTTTCCTGTTGTGTGTACTATCAGCTATTTCGTACTCATTTTCATTATATTTATTTTATTTTAGTTACAGTTCATTGAAACATCATATGCTTAATTTAAACATTTATTATTAAATGAAATAGGGGTTTACGTGCTTCAACGATTTCACCCTTTTTCCGACTTAGGAAAAACTGATTCAAACGACGAACGATGGAGCACGTAAATTTTTTATTAGTGGAGAACCATTATCACTTTTGATTAGAAGTTAATTGATTCAGTCGTTTTTACGTAATGATTAGTCATGATGATAATGAAAAATTATTAAGTTATTGCAAGAGATATATTGGAATTCATATTGCAATTTCGATCTTTTGACCATCTTAATCTGACAACAAGTACTGAACTAAAGTTGAAGTTCATTAATACATAATTAGGTAGATACAAACTTAATAAGGATGCAAACAAGAGATAATAAACGAATTATGTTAACATCAGATTTTTTTCATTGTATTGATTCATTTTATTTATTGTTACAAAACATAGGAACCCCTACAGGATAGACCCAATTACCGGAGTTCACAAAAATAATAACAGAAAAATAAACAGAAGTGAAACTGTCATATGAAATAAAATTATAACTTTCATAAAAATTCTGGAGAAAAAAAGACTCACTAAAGATTACAGAATCAAGCAAAATATCATGAAAACTAAAGCCTACTACAATGAGGATGATTCAGATCTAATGAGATATGCAATAACATCGTTTTTGAAAGATGAAAGAAGTTCATGAAAAATATTTGTACTGGCAATATGCCAATTGTACAGACGCAAAATTCGCAGGAAAACAGAATGCAAAAATTAACTAGTACGGGCCTTCGGAACATAGAAGAGTGCATTTCGACGACTAGGATACACGGGAACATTGAAAGTGAGATAATTAACAATTTGATAAGGAAGTACAGTGTCGAAAAGGACTCTCCTCTGCTCCAGGCTTAAAATTTTGTGATGACGCAAACTTCATTGATAATCATGATTAGGACTGAAATATCTGAAGTTGAAACTATTGACAAACTTTCTCTGGACTCGTTCAATTCTGTCAATATACTTAGTATAGTGAGGGGACCAAACAGGTACAGCATATTCCAAATTACCCCCCACCAACGAGAAATATACCATTTTTAAAGACCTCGGATCACTGAAACTTTTAGTAAATCTCAAAACGAAACCCAAAGTTTTGAAAGCCTCAGAAACTATATGATCAATGTGATACTCAAAGGACAACTCAGAATCAAGATAAATGGTGTACCAAGATCCTTAATTTGTTTACCCTCCCAATTACAAGCCTTTCAACAGAAAGAATAGCATCGAAGACATTGACATTTTTTGTAAACCTTATATGCTTACACTTATCAATTTTAATTGAAAATACCTACTTTGACAAAAGAGAAGTTCACTCTGAAACTGCGAAATACACTCGGAGGCAAAATTAGCGGAACACTCGAAAGTTTGTCAAGTTCACTCTGAAACTGCGAAATATATAAATCATGCTTTGTATAATGAAAACATTCCGAAATATCATTAGTGTGAATTGAAAATAAAAGGGGACCCCAGATGTGACCCTTGAGGAACACCAGAAAGGACACGAACGAAACCGGAGTGAGTGCCATTGAGTGCAACAGATACTATTCTATCCATTTCAGTGAGGACCCCACCACACCAAAGTCCTCTAGAACCCTCAACAAAGTTGCATGATGTACCTTATCAAATGCCTTAGCCATGTCTGTGTAGACGGTATCAACTTGAATACCATCATCAAAACTAATACTGCACCCTGGATAGCGCTCTGTCGTTAACTAAATGAACTAGCATTCACTTGCAGTCAGATAACCTTTCGAGATCTCCTACGCAGACACTCTCTGGCAGGTATGATACCAGATGAATTAAAAGGCCCTCCTAAGGACCATGTGACTAGAGATCTTGGGCCTTCAGTTCGGATCTGTCACATAAACATAGATATAAGTTACAGTAAAATCCAGTATTTATCGAAAATTTTGAAAAATGACAACCTCGATCTTGCTGCCGTACGGAAGACTCACTGCGGCACAGAAGAAAAGGCAAAATATATCAGGTTATGAATTACTGGGAGCAACATATGATCGCTCATATGGCATAGCCACGTATGTTAGACGCGATATCGAAAACGCATCTCTCGTCTCCACCTCTACTGATGATAATATCCATAGTGTAATCACTAGAATCGGAAACTTGACCGTATCCAACACTTAAGAGCCACCTGCTGTATCTTGGCCAGCCCAAGTTATTCAAAGGCAAACCCATCCTGCTGAGTATGTAGACGCGAATGGCAACGCACTGGTTAGATGGGCCGAGGATGAACATCTTCTTCTTATTTTCTTCGCCAAGGATCGTCGTACGTTCAAGTCTGCCGCTTGGAGGCAGGATTACAACCCGGATCTATGTTTCGTCTCGTCTGACACCGGTGGGTAGCCCCTAGCAGCTTCACGATGAGTTCTTCCGGATTTCCCACATAGCCAGCACCGACCAATAATAATAAAAATAGGAATCAAAATCCCTCTAATCTCATGTCTCCCTCGCCCAAGGTGAAACTTTAGAAGGCTAACTGAAAAGGCTTTTCGGCGGATCTTAATAGGTCCTGGGTTGGATTCCACCTACAAGTCAAAACTACTGGCGTTTTGTTGGTGTCGTAATAATCACCGCGAAAAAGCCTATACCGAGGCGGTATCCGAAGAAGTATATTCCAGGCTGGTCGCAGAACAGCGATGAACTATACTAGCGGTTTCTCGAGGCTGGTGATCAGGATATTGCAGATGAGCTACTCAATTCCTGAACACCACAAGAAGGGAAGGATGGAATGAAACAGTTGAAATTCTTAACTTCCAGTCATCGAGCAGGAAAGCGTGGTCGTTGCTTGGGGTGGCGATCCGGCAGAAGCGTTATTGTTCTAGTATAAAGCTTCATTCTTAAGATTTTCAGTTCTCGCGGATGGTATGGGCTTTATCTTTCAGTACTCTAGATGTGGCTACTAAATGGAAAGCCACCTGATCTGGGCTTCTGGCCATCCCACAACGCTCTGCCGGATCGCCACCCCCAAGCAACGACCACGCTTTCCTGCTCGATGACTAACACTCACGCCCGTTTTCCGGTGAAGATATTTCAGCATCTCTTAAGGACGTCAAGCTGGGCAAGGCTCCAGAGTTTGATAACATACATTCTGAGTTCTTGTTGAATTGTGGCAGATATGCTAGAGTTTTGTCAGCTTGTTCTCTTACTGACGTCATGCAGTCTGGCAGCATTCCTCAAGAATTCAAGAGCAGTGAGATAATAGTCATACTTAAACCATGCAAGCCTACCGTATGCCCAAAGAGCTACATACCAATCGCATTGTTGTCTGCTGATATACGAGCTGATTCCAGTGGAGCAAGCGAGATTCAGACCAGGTCGAGATTGCACAAACCAGGTCTTATCACTGACCACTTTCATTGAAGCTGGGTTTCGCAGAAAATTCGAAACCTCTGTAGCATTTATCGACCTGTCGGCTGGTTAAGATACCGTATGGAGATTATGATTTACAAGTTCCTACGTGCAATCCCTTGTTCATTGACAGCACGCCTGCTGGACAACAAGCGATCAGGTGTTTCGAGTTGTCATGGGAACTGATATAAGTTCTCAGAGAAAACTAAAACATGGCCTTCCACAGGGATCTGTGCTTGCTTCCATTCTCTTCAGTCTGTATATCGCGAATATGCCAAAGACGAGATCCAAGAAGTTCGGTTATGCTGACGATTGGGCTCTCGCCACGAGGTGTACATCACTCGAACTGTCTGAAGAAATTCTTACAAGGTATCTCGAGATTGTTGGAAAAATATTTTAAGAGGTGGAGGCTCCAACCTAATGTCTCCAAAAAAGAGGTGACCTGTTTTCACCTGAATAACAAATTCGCTGGAAAAGAACTTACCATCCGCTTCGAAGGAACAATACTCACCCACAACAAAACACCAAAGTACCTGTGCATTGCTCTTGATAGGACTTTGTCTTTCATGGTGCATCTGTCAAACAATGCGGAGAAGCTTCAAACAAGAAACAATATTCTCCAAAAACTATGTGGCACTTCCTGGGGAGCTTCTACATCTACCCTACGCTCCTCTGGTCTGGGTCTTCTTTTCTCTACTACCGAGTAATGTGCCTCAGCCTGGTTAAATAGTCCGCATGTGAGGAAGGTGGATACTCAACTTAATAATTCTATGAGAATGATTGCAGGCCTAATATAATCAAATCCAAAAAATTTGAAGCCAGACTTAGGCATGTTGTAGGCGTGTTAACAATAATGGTTTTATTGATTTTACACTCGCCATGTAAGCTTTTTTGGTAAATAAATATCTATCTATCTTTATTGATAACTGCACGTATTTTCGAGTTTGTGATTTGGTTTATATGTGATGCTAGAATATAGTAAAATACATTCACATTTATGTAAAGGCAAATAAACTGAATGTTCTTCAGCTTATGCGAAATGTTCTCATTCAAGTTGATTTCTTTGAAAAATGCTACATCTCCAATTTTAGCTTAGAAATTTAGAATTCATATAATTCCGTTCGAAGTTATACAATTCTCAAGAAATAATAACTTATTTACATCATTAATCTAACTTCAAGGGAGCCACATTCACGCAGCTTAATTTTCAAAGTTTGTGATTTATGCGGGAACTTATTCAACTTGTCTCATTCCAAGTCTTCTTCTTCGTTTTATTTCTGGTTTAATAACTTCCATTACATATTCATAAGAATCCGGCCAGAACAATCTGCGGATTGTAATTAAAAAGCAGATTAATAATTGAATTCTGAACTGTGCGGATGATGAAGGAGGGACTTATTGAATTTGAAGGAGAAAATTATTCTGCAAATACAAGAAAAAGAGTATCAAAACTCTGGACGATACTGATATTTAATTCGAAAGAGGGTGGGAAACATTTGGATTCTAAATTTTGTTGTCACAGATGTTTTCAACTTCACTTGAATATTTCACAAGTAGATCATTAAGAACTGATAAGAATGCCGAAAAATTGATGAAATTCTTATACGGAATGAGTTAGAGATAAATGTGAACTCAGAAACTTCTCCGATTCACATCTGCTAGTGATGTAATGAGAAGTGTATGGTGAGGCTGAGGAAACTGTGAGTCAACTATGTTGTGATTTTGGAATCTTTGGCGTATGAACAATGATCACCACTACACCAAAACTTTAACCTCAACTCAACTAATATACAGTATATTGTCATCTCCTGATGATGCTAACTTAGTGAGCGAAACGCGCGTCGAGAGTTAAGGTTAAAGTTTTGGTGTAGTGGTGATATAGTGTCTTCATTAACGATAAGTCATTTTAACGTGAACTCTCCTAACAGATAGCCTGAAAAGTTCATAGACTAGCACAGTAACATAAATTTTTCAGTTAAAATTTTTTTCATTCAATTTGAATACCTTCAAGAGCAATACAACGTCTATAACGTTAGCACTTTTGGAGTATGATTTATCTTTATCCTCAAAGTAAGCCTTAATTTCGGCTGGGGGTTGGATCTGGAGAATACAATTGATAGGAAAGTAATTCAAAGCACAGTTCAGAATTCTTTTTCTAAAGTCAATATAAAAACTATATAACCTAACCTAGGAAAATTATTATTTATTTCAAAAACCAAAGAAATTTGATAAATCTCGTGTATAAAAAATTGAATGTAGTGAATGGAAGGCATTTATGTGGGCCAAACCGGTTGAGAATTCCAGACTCCTTTCGAAGGGCATACACATATAGAAAAAAATTCCTCTGTTCTCGAACATATCACAAATACGAAGCATATTATGAATTCTAAAAACCTGAAAATACTATATTATCAAATACACAAAAATCAATAAGATGGAACTAGTTCCCAATTACTTAATCTATAATAAATACTCGATTACAATGAATGATTATTAGAGTCCGCGAGCTCTAAAATGAGCCATGACAATCATCCTTATGGTTCAATATCGATTATCAGTATGCAACTACTAGAAATGTAGAACACAAAATTCCAAGCTTGTTATCTTTTGTCAATTTTGGGGATTGAAAATAATTAAAAATATTAAAGGTTCCCTTATGTATTATTAGTGTTTCATTGGCAAAAAAAAAGTTAATCATCGCCGTTATCGGTGTGCTCATCATCACTGTGTTCATAACAGCTATCTTGACCTAAATAAAAAATTATAGGATCCACATCATCATCCGCAATATGTTCTTTTTCTAAATTTTGTTCTTCAAATTTTTCAACTTCTTCATATATTGACTTGGAACAGTTGCACATTGCGGATCAACAAATTGTTGAATTGCTAGATTCTTAACATCAAACTTGAAAGTGACAGTTTTTGAGGCAATCCAGTTTTTAACATATATTTTCTTGGATAAAGGCATTTATTTCCAACCGAAATTTTAGCGTGAGAGTGGGATAAACGCTTTCTTCTCAACAGTCAGTTTCCAGTGGGGTACCACAAGGATCAGTCCTCGGCCCCCTTCTATTTCTTTTCCTCACGTCTGACCTACCATCAATAGTAAAATCTGAGTGTTCACTCTTTGCAGATGATATCAAGTTTTACTGCGACCCACTCTCGAGCGCTGCTATCCGTCCACGTGGCCTCAGCTCTATACCTAAGTGATCCTGAGGTTGGCTCCTGCCAATGGAGTCCGCCACATGGATAAAAAAACCCGCGTCATTTATATAGTATTTCTGGCCAAAACAACAGCACTACCAAAGTCGATTCAGATCTGGGAGTACTCGTTTCCGCTGATTTTACTTGTACGGAACATATAAATCAATCGTCCTCCAAAGCGAAGAAAATGATCTATATGATTCAAAGGTAGTTCTCTGGCTTTGTACAAAACTCACATTCGCCCTATAATAGAGTTTTCCGGACCTGTCTGGAGTCCGACTCTCATCCGTGATGTCCAGTGCTTGGAGAGTGTACAGCGGCGCGCAACTAGGATGCCTTATGGTGATAGACGGCCAAATTATAAAGAGAGACTTCGCCTGCTAAATCTACCCTCGTTTTCTGATCGACGTCTCCGTAGGGATCTCATAATTACTTATCGTGCTCTACGTAACCTGTTCGGTGTGAAACTCGACGACTTATTCATTTTAAATACGAACGAACGTCTACGCGGCCACCATCTGAAGTTACGCACAGAAAACTACAAAGTACAAAGTCGGGAGAATTTCCTGAGCAACAGGATATTTGGTAAGATAGAACTTGGGACGCCCTAATCGAGGAGCTGATGAGTTCGAAAACAGTGAATTCTTTCAAGAATGCTCTGGACTCTAGGCTAGAATCTGAACAATAATACTAGTTTATATCCGCTTTATTTGTCTATTTGTTCATTTCTTTTATCTACTCTGAACCCTAATCTTGCACGATGTTTTCTCGCTGCTTAGTTTTTTTCTGTAAGAAATATCTATCTTAATTTTTCATGCTTGAGTTTATAGGTATCTGCACTCTCACCATGTATTAATAAATATAATAATAATTGAATGATCTGCTGAAAACTGTCAGTACGTTCTCCGCAGATGTTCATATGAAATTCGGGATTGAAAAATGTAAGACCCTGAACATTCAAAGAGGGAAAGTCATAGACGGTGAAACACAACTCCCAAACGGTGATATTATACAGTGCAGGAAGAATGGCGAAACATACAAATATCTAGGATACCAACAAGCCAGATTGCTAGACCAAAAACAATCAAAGGAGAAGATTCGTTTAGAGTACAGTCAGCGTCTGAAAACTGTGCTAAAATCATTGTTGAACTTGGGAATCTAGTCAAGGCAATTAACACCTACACCATTACAGTGTTGCTTTACTCATTTTGAATAATCAGATGGACTAAGACAGAACTGGATGATATTCAAAGGCAGACCCGAACGATGCTGACAAAGTACAACAATCATCATCCAAATCCTCTGTTGGACGAACAACTTTGGAGTGGAAAGAAGGAGGACGCGGATTAATAGATGTTGTCAATTTACACACCGAACAGATAAAAAATCTCAGAAAATTCTTCTCTGCACAAGTTCTCACTTCTGACCTCCATAAAGTGGTAACGTTGGCTGATAAGGGATATACATCTCTGAATCTTGCTAGCAGAGATGACCTACTGAATCTACGTTCCTATCAGATACTCAAAAACTAGTGCAATGGTCAAGAAAGGTTTTGCATGGACGACATCACCATGAGATTAATCAACCACATATCGATAAAGAAGCCTCCAACAAATGGTTGATGAAAAGAGAATTATTCGCGGAAACAGAAAGATTCCTGGTGACCATTCAAGACCAAGTGATAGCTACAGACAACTACAAAAAATTTATTATTAAGGACGGAACACTACAAACAGATGAGCGCAGAAAATGCCATATAAGATCGGAGACTATACAGCATACTACGTCAGGCTGCGAACAACTGGCCAATACGGACTATCTTCACAGACATAATCAAGTATACAACACTTGACCAGAACAGCAATGCTGGTGGATGTCGCCATACCGAATAATAACAACGTGCTGAATAAGTTTCAGGAGAAGAAGTCCAAATATACAGACCTTGCTATTGAGATCAAGCAGATGTGGCACCTCGATAAAATAGTTATCGTTCCTGTAATTGTATCCTCGACTGGGTTAATACCCAAAACTTTGCATGATAGCCTTGAGGAATTAGAATTGCATAAGAATACCTATATAGAAATGCAAAAAGCTGTAATTCTTAATACATGTAGGATAGTTAGGAAATTTATGTCAGGTATATTGTTATCAAGCCTTTTCCCTCTGATTGGTGTATCATGGAAAGATAAATTATGTCCAGCTAACAGCTGAGATAATGCATAAGTCCAAGGTAATAAATTATAAAAATAATTTTTTTCTATTGGGTTTAATTCAGGATGATAGGGGGTTAAGCGGAGAACCGAATACCCTTGAGCAGCCAGTAGGGAATCGATAATATATGTCTTAACCCGTGGTTTACGCTCCTGAATTATTTTATATAATTCTAGCTTGGTGGCTTGTTGTTCAGAAAATATACCTTTTTGATTCAACCATTGAGAAGAAATCATCGTACCCTTTGGGTGAATACGGTTTCATTGGGAGAGCCATCTCCTGTCAATACGATAGGGGATACTCAAGATAAGTTTCCTCAAAATATAAGATTTAATCAATCAGCTGTAACATTTTCATTATGATCGATACAACTATCAGTTTTTATTTATCCATTAAATTCTTAGTTTTGATGGTTTGTTTCTTTTTCTGCTCATAATTAACTTTTAGTAAATTTAAATAAAAAGGAAGGGAAAACATTTTAATCACTCTTATTGCTGGGAGGAATTACTAGAACATACCCACGCCCTCAGCCTCCGAGCTATCTATCACATTTTTTATTGACCACAGTCTCCCTCAACATCAAGGGAACTGAGCATTAAGTTTGGATTGGCCATTGTAAGCCTCAGAGATCTACCCCGAGCAACCATGCGAATACCACGATCACCGAAGACCATATTCTTCAATGGTAATGAGAACGGGTTACCAATATCTCCCGGTCAGATCAATTTTGGCTTCCACAGGCGAGTGGAATGGACCACTACGAACCTCATAAAAAACAAACTCACCGAAGGATGATACTCCGTACCCACAAATACAATTGTCTTTGAGTGAATTACTGCACCACTGTGAGCACTCCGAGTTGTAATTGCCTGGTCAGAACGGGTCATCTACCCCAAAAAGCAAGAGGACTGGACCCCTGCAAGCCTCAAGGAGGAAACGAGCCAGCATCATTTACAGAGGAGATTGCCCAGAAGTCTTCATCCCCGTAATCTTTTCTGCCTTGGTTCTTAATTACATGTTACATAAAGCATCTTGGAAACGCATTACTTAGTTGATATGCGGAGATTGCTGTCTAAGAAAATACCAGAAGTTCTCCGCGATCGCGGTCGCAAAAGGGAACTGCGCTCGATTTCTTTCTTTCGATTTGAATTTGGCTACATTCCAACAATACAGTTTCAACGCTTTCGGATGATTTAAAGTTGCTTTAAAAATACGTAATATAAAACTGAAATGAGATTTGTAGAATGAAAACATTGAATACTTCTAGCAAATGACCGTATTTTCACTGCCATTCTGAATTCAGATGAAATATATAAAATTTCAGGTAGGTCTCCACAATAAATTAATCACAATTGACAATAAAATTCAACTAGATCCGATATCAAGAAATAAATGGACAATTTCAGCAAACAAACAAAAAAAATAAATCGGTTCTGGGTCCTTGCAATAAATGTATAACTCCATAATATACATGTATTTCAACAATGTAATGTAATCTATATTCAGCTTTTTACGAATAGTATTCACATTAATTTCTTCGTGGAATTTCGTCGAAATGCAAGGAAGCCATATTTACGACTTCACTGCAATTTATTTCAGTTGTCCCAAGAATTCGCCTTAGTGAACTTATGTAAATAATTATGGCGATCGCGTATTCGCTAATTTGCAGCTTATTCCACGCAATTACAGTTTGCGATTCAGAAATTCTTCAAAAGTTCTCATAATTATTTCGAATTTGTATTGACTGATGGTATAAATCACTTTTATTTAAAGTCGCCGTTTTTTACTTGTCAACTAGACTAGATATGAGGACTACATACAAGGTGTCCGCGCTAAAGGATCCTTTAGAAGTATCGAGGGTACGGGTTTATTGATCAATTCTGAATAATGGGATTCTAGTAAATAGATACTGATTTACAATTTGCGATTGTTTACAGTACAGTAATCCTTCCGGTTATACCGGACTTCGGCTGGTATTAAATAGCATGGGGTGCTCCAGTTTGATCTGCTGGCGATCTACCTCAATATTTTTAGACTACTTACGATCGACTCTGAGAGGCTGCAAGTATGTGTGATGCAGGGTTGTCGTACATACACAATACATCCTACCTACCGACCTACCTATGTAGGATGTACAATAGCATATATAGATATTATTTGAATTTGGGAGGCTGTTACTTGGTAAAATTCCATTATCAATAATAAAGAACAAGTACTGTGTTTTAAGGAATTTTACTTAATAATTGCGATTCGTAACGCGTTTCACTATACAGTAGCTTCTTCAGAATATATAGAAAAATATAAATGAGAATATAACTATAAATGTTCTTGAGTAATTAAAAGCTTATTGGGTTGCTTCTTCTTAAGTGGTTATTTATGACAGGTATATCCAATAAAATTGAGGAATAGATTACTTCCCGAAAAGATTCAATAAAGGTGAAGGGCTTAAATCGACTTGTTCATTGATGAGTCTACCTGAGTGTTTGTATTTATTGATTTCTAAAGTTTCCCAAAGATCTACCTTCCAATATTTATTATCTGTAAGCAAAATTTCAAACTGTGGGTCGAAAGAATGATTATTTTCTAAGAGATGATTCGCGTAATTTGAATCTGATTTTTATTTGAAATACTGTTCCAATATTCTGATATCAAAATTTCTATGTGTTCTACCAATGTAGAAATTATCACAGTCATTGCAATTCAATCTATAAACACCTGATTCATTGTTTTTACCTGGTTTGGTTTATTATTTTTATATATTTGCCTAAATTATTATTAGTTTGGAAGCTATGTTGAAATTATTGCTACTTAAGAATGATTTCAGTTTCTCACTTTAATGTCAACGTAGGTTAAGGTGTTGAATTTTTGTTTCAATTTATCGACAGGGTAAACTTCATTCAATGCGATTCTACTTTGTTTTTATTTAAAATATTATTTATTAGTTTGAGATTGTAACCATTATTTTTGGTTATTTTTTAATGAAATTTAGTTCTTGGTTGAAATTTTCTGGTGATAACGGGATGTTAATGAATCTATGAATAAAACTATTGAATGCTGACATTTTATGTTGATATGGATGACACGACGAGTTATGTATTATAATATCTGTATGTGACGGTCTTCAATAGTATAATATTTGTTATTGAAATGGAAATAATTTTGATCTAAACAAATTTTCAATAATGAAAGAATATCTGATTTGATGATAGTATTGACATGATTCTTTTCTAATAATTCTTCAACTAAGTAATACGTATTGGGAAATAGATTTTTAACATCGAAAGAAATGAGTTTGGAATTAGGTGGTATAGTGGTATCTTTGATATTGGCAATAAGTTCGTATGAATTTTTGAAAGTTTGAACGTTCAAACTTTCAAAATTCCTCAACGACTTGCTAAAAAAACATTGCAATTTTAAATCTAAATTTTCGGTCAAAAATTCATACGAACTAATTGCCAATATAAAAGATACAATTAAACCACCTAATTCCAAACTCATTTCTTTCGATGTTAAGAATCTATTTCCTAACATTCCTCCGAAAGATACGTATTACTTAGTTGAAGAATTATTAGAAAAGAATCATGTCAATACTATAATTAAATCAGATATTCTTTCATTATTAAAAATTTGTTTAGATCAAAATTATTTCCATTTCATTAACAAATATTATACTATTGAAGACGGCTTGATTGTGGGCAATCCGTTAAGTCCTTTGTTAGCAGAAATTTTCATGAATAACTTAGAGAAATTAATTCATAATCATCCACTCATTAAATATTGTTTATACTGGTATCGCTATGTAGACGATATCATTATTTGCTTCACAGGAACAGATAGACAGTTGCAAATTTTCGAAAATCATATAAATTCATTACATCGAAAAATTGCATTCACAACCGAAATAGAAAAATAATTCGATAAATTTCTTAGACGTAACAATTTCGAATGAAAATGGAAAACATGTTTTCGCAATTTACCATAAGCCGTCACATACAGATATTATAATACATAACTCGTCGTGTCATCCATATCAACATAAAATGTCAGCATTCAATAATTTCATTCATAGATTGATTAACATCCTGTTATCACCAGAAAATTTCAACCAAGAATTAAATTTGATTAAACAAATAGCCAAAAATAATGGTTACAATCCCAAACTAATAAATAATATTTTAAATAAAAACAAAGTAAAATCGCATTGAATGAAGTTTACCCTGTCGATAAATTGAAACAAAAATTCAACACCTTAACCTACGTTGGCATTACAAGTGAGAAACTGAGATCATTCTTAAGTAGCAATAATTTCAACATAGCTTTCCAAACTAATAATAATTTAGGCAAATATATAAAAATAATAAAACCAAACCAGGTGAAAACAATAAATCAGGTGTTTATAGATTGAATTGCAATGACTGTGATAATTTCTACATTGGTAGATCACATAGAAATTTTAATATTAGAATATCGAAACATAAACGCAGTTTTTCAAATAAAAATCAGATTCAAATTACGCGAATCATCTCTTAGAAAATAATCATTCTTTCGACCCACAGTTTGAAATTTTGCATACAGATAATAAATATTGGAAGGTAGATCTTTGGGAAACTTTAGAAATCAATAAATACAAACACTCAGGTAGACTCATCAATGAACAAGTCGATTTAAGCCCTTCACCTCTATTGAATCTTTTCGGGGAGCAATTTATTCCTAAATTTTATTAGATATACTTGTCATAAATAACCACTTAAGAAGGAGCAACCCAATAAGCTTTTAATTACTCAAGAACATTTATATTTATATTTTCTGTACATTCATTCGTCTGAATAAGCTACGGTGTAGTGAAACGCGTTACGAATCGCAATTATTAAGTAAAATTCCCTAAAACACAGTACTTGTTTTTATTATATATAGATATTAGCTTTCCGCACAAGATACATTATTTTAGTCAAGGTTTGGGTTAGGTTTAGTTAGGTTCTTCTCTATAATATCAATTAAAAAACTCATACTTATTCAAAATTGGGAGTTCATTAGTTGTTACGAAACAAAAGTGTTACATATGGTGTTAAACTTAACTAAGGAGTGACTTTGGATGTTGAAGCGTGGCACTGCATGTCCTCAGCATACTTTTCATAAGATGGTACGTAACCACTGAGTGCTAATCGCAAGCATGATGACATATGATCGTCAGTTGAAAGGCGATTTGCCTTGGATTCGGATATTTATCTTCAGATATAAAACACCTGAAATTTGTATCAGATGCTGTAGCTTTGAGATGTGTATCTGATATAGTTAGTGTGGAGAATAGTATAGTATGGGTCTGTTGTGAGGTCACCTAGTGGTGTTGTTGCTTCGGACGCGCTCGAGAAAGTGCAGAGAAAATTCCTAAGGTTGATTGCCTTCAGGCGAAGTGTGCCTAGGGACAGTATAGACTACGAGGGGTTGGGATTTGGGTTAAATCTTCATACTCTAGCAAATCGAAGGACTATGTTGGATTTATGTTTTATGGTCAGACTCTTCATGGTTTCGTTTCCTCTCCCGAACTACTTGGATGGGGTCAGTTCAACATTCCTGATAGGAGTACTTGCTGCATGGGGCTATTTTATGTGCAAAGGTCGAAAATTAATTACAGACATAATTTTTACTTATCGAGATGCCTTACATATTTCAATTGCAAGTCATTCCAGATTGATTTTTATCCGTCTTCTTTTGCAACTTTTAAATCGCAAGTTATGAACTGGTTTTGAATATTATATTCTGTATATTACATTTATATCTTGTTTCTGTGTCGTGGTTGTTTGCTACTAGAGCACCTAAATTTTGAATCACTTTCATAAGTGTCGATTATTGTCTCACTTTCTGCTTCGTAAACTTTTGTTCGATATTCTGTTATTTTCGATATTCTATCATTCAAAGACTTTGTGAATGAATGGAGATAAAACCGTATATATTATTATTTAAGAATGTATATATTGATAATAAATAAATAAATAAAAAATGCATCTTGTAAAATCGGATAGAAAATTCAGCAAAAATTACTTACATTAAGTCTCTCAGCTAAGGATACAAAACCGACAATTTATGTCTAACGAAATTTAACTCGAAATTCTCTACAAACGATAAGGCTAACAAAAATGACGATATATCCTTCAATAGTGCCGAATTATCAGTGAATATTTGTCAGATGCTGGGCCCCTTCTCACTTTTTCCATCACTTGTTTTCTTTCGCCCTCTGAATACATAAATTCAAAATCTGAATCTTCAATACGTTAAGATTAAAATTTTTGGAAATAAACATTTTGGACGAGTCACGTCAATATAATTTCCACCTTCATTTCTTTACAGATTTTGAATTACACATAAACATATCAAATATTACTTTCAGATAGAAGACTCTTTATTTAAAAATTGAAAAGAATTTAATGCAGTCATAATATTAAGTGCTCCTACAGCACGAAATTCTTTCAATATCCATAATATTTCATTACTGTTTCCATTATCGGAAAAAAATTGGCATCATGCCTTCAAAGAGCTATCAAAACGATGAAAAATTCAATTTAATCAGAGAGGTGGAGGCAAATTTAAGAGCAGAGCAAAACGCAAAAGGCAAAACGAAAACGAGAAGTCAATTCGAGCTCCGACAACGTAATAATTTATCCAAATATCGTTCGGCTCTCAATTCGCCCTAATTCAGCCCCTCATATCGCGAAAAATAACGAGCCGGCATAAAACAAAATTACACTTTTTAGTACGCATCAAAATCGAAATTAATGCCTCTTTCCTACAATACAAATAAAAACATAGTAAATGTTGACATTACGCTGTAAAAATATATCAAAAAAAGAAAGGAACGACCCAAAAGAGGGGAATAATAAATTTCATTTTATGAAGCAACTACGAAAATAAAAATGAGAAACAAGAAACTCCCAGTAAAAAGCCAGCACATATAAATTACTTTTCAACATCACAGCATCATGAATCATTGCAGGAGGGCTGTTGAGTTTTCCATACAATTTTGATACATCACTCATTCTTTAATTTTAATTGCAAATTCCACTGAATTGTGATCATCCTTCGTGAATTTTGTGAGATTTTTCCTGTTATCCCACGGACGGAACAATGAGAACATTAATATCCGATTTGAATGGAAGAACTCAACTTTATTGCCGGACAATTCGAAAGGGATTCACATAGCAAAGCCCTTTCGAAAAGAGCTCGAAAATTCTGCCATAAGTACATTTCCCAACAATAAAATCTACGGGATGTTTTGAACACTGCTCTGGTTAATACACCAATTATTAAGATGAACATCGTTTAGAGAATATTTTATTAATAAAATTGAGTATACAAGTGAACGATGATTTCTACTAAAATATATTAATAAATGCTGGACGCGTTTCGATACACAGTATCTTTGTCAAGAGCGAATGAATACTACAAAAATATCTCACTAATTTATATAGACCAAAAAAGCAATCCACTCAGAGTTATCATTTACTTTTAAGCACACCGATGTCTGGTGAAAATTATCTCAAAGAATTGTGATAATCCAAAGAGTTATTCAAAAGTTCTAAGACAATTCTTGTCTGCTGTCATACTGGAAATATACTTACCTTCTTTGAGCCATGAGAATTTCATCCAAAAAGCAATAGAAAGTACGGAAAGCAAAAAGTTTGAAAAATAGTAGAAAATTTTATAGAATCCAAATAGCTGTAGACAACTGGCAAAAATGAAATGATAAAATTCAAGATTACAAATCTTGAGATTGAACCACTCAAATTGCATATCCACCTCAACAAGACTAATTATAAGCTTTATACATTCAATTTTCTTAGGTTCATCTAATATAACAAAGTTGTTGATCTAAATTTTCATCAGTGCTATATTTCTTTACGCATTTAATTTAACTTCGTAAAATCAAGTCTGATACAATTTTACCAAACCCTAATTGAGTAAGACGTTACTGTATACCGTCTCTGCCGGCTCCAGTAGAAAAAAATGGGAAATATTATATTCTAATATAAAAAGGTTTAACTTGACAGCGAATATAAATCTTCGCGCAGATATAGAACAAAATATGAGAAAAATGAGGCAAAGATGAAAATGAAACGAGCAGCCGATTCAGATAGACTGAAAATATATTATCATAAGAAACACACGGCTTTTGAATTCGCTTGAACGTGAAAGAGAAATATTTTCGAATATTCACGTATTTGAAGAATTACCCGAAATCTGAAAAGATATTTTGAATATTCATCCAGTCTATCAAGTTTCTTCAAAATGTACAGCGTGTTTCGAAACAAATAAACTAATCTTTATGGTGTGATTCCATATATATAGGGGGTTTTACCCCGACGAGTTGCCCATATATCTGTTCATGCAATCAAACTGATTTCATGAAAAAATATGAATCCACCACCCGGTAATTAGTACCATTGCCAGGCAATGATTATAATCAAAACATATCCTGGAGTAATTATATATTAGGATAACGTTAAATGTTATGAGAATATATCAATCTACCAGAATATATACATACTATAGCATCATCAGACAATGATATCAATGTACCAACGAGTAGTGTCAGAGGCTTTCTCCCCGGAAAATCCAGTGTACGGACCTTAGTCAAGTAACACTGAATGTTACTCATTAATAGTTTCCTTTGTGTGAAGTGGTGAATGATCGAATAGAATACTGCTCTGAATATAAATATGACAAAATTGTCAGTTAATTATATTACATTTATATAAACAAATAAATAAAATATGAAATGAGATTCTGAGCAGTATAAACTAAAGAGAAAACCTATGACTCTACCTCATTATTATTTTCGGAAAGAAACCTACGAAGAATATTACAAGATTTGATGACTGTTATCTTTTGTAACTGTTCAAACAAATTTTCCTCAGACCCAAAATCTCAATACTTTTGTGAAGATTTCTAGGAATAACGCCTGTTGTAGAAATAATAATCGGTAGAATAAATATTTTCTTCATTTTCCACATTTTTTAATCTCGTCGCCAAGCATCATATATTTAGAAATTTTTTCATTGTATTTATTTTGCATATTATGTGTGTCGGGTATAGCAATATCAATTATATATGTTATTTGATTCTGTTTATCATTAAGAACGATATCTGGTCTATTGTGTTTTACTGCTCTGTTGCAAATAATTGTTTTATCAAAATGAAGTTTATATTTGTCATTTTCACAAATAATCTCAGGTTCATATTTGTGAAATTTTTTCTTTTGGGAATTAGGTCATGTTTAATTCCTAGATTAAAGTGAATAATATTAGCAACGGCATTATGTCTTTCTAAATAATCTGTTGAAGCAAGGACTGAGCAAGATGATAATATATGAAAAACTGTTTCTGAAGAACAGAAACATTTACGGCAAGAATCATCTATATTTTGTTTGATGATGTGTTTTCTATAATTCCTCGTGAAAACAACCTGATCCTGGATCGCAATTGCCAAGCCTTCTGTTTCAGCAAACAATTCTCCAGATACTAACCATTTATTCGATGCAATTTCATCAATATAATCATTTTTCAATTCTTTAGGGTGCTTTCCGTGTAATTCCTTCTGCATCCAACTTTCTCTTTTAGAATTATCATCAAATATATCAAAATCTACCTTTTGCATTGTCAAGTTCAGAGGTGTAGGATTATAATCTGAAGCAACAACAATATCATGTAATTTAGACGTTCTCTGTTTATCATGAAAATGGGAACGTAGATGAAAAATCTGTTTACTATGAAGATTATTCAAATCAATTAATCCACGACCTCCAAGATGTCTAAGTAGTGTAACTCTCTGAACAGCTGACTTTGGGTGGTGCTTATGATATTTACAGAGCATTTTCCTCGTTTAACATTGTAATTCATTTAGATCAGTTTTAGACCATTTAATAAATCCAAAAGAATATGTAAGAGTAGGAACAGCATAGGAGTTGATAGCTCTGATAAGGTTTTACTAGTTAAATAACTCTTGATGATAATTCTAAGTCTTTTGTAATATGAACTTCTAATATTTTCTTTAGTGCTGCTATGGTTAATTGTCTTCTCTTGACGAAATCCAAGATATTTATATGTATCTCCTTGATGCATTGGCTCGATTTCGATATTGGAAATCCTTATATAATCAGAGGTGATCTTTCCTTTTCAATAGAAAGATTTTTACATTTTGGAAGCCCAAATTTCATATGAATATCATTGGAATAGTTGAAAGTAATCTCAAGTAGACTTTTAAATGAGATCTGGTTCCGGCATATAATTTAATATCATCTAAATAAATTAAGTGACTTAATTTGAATTCAGTTTATAGACTCTTTATTTTGAAGCCGAAACTAGTAGCATTTAATTCATGAGATAATGGATTGAGGCAAAGACAAAACCAAAGAGCACTTAAAGAATCACCTTGAAAAATGCCTCTTTTGATTGGAATTACTTCGGATTTTAACGATTGTTTTGAAATATTTAAATGAAGATTAGTTCCCTAATTTTTCATTACAAATTCAAGAAAAAGACGTAGTGTCTTATCAATTTTATAAATTTCCAAAATTTCTTGAAGCCATGAATGAGGAGAACTATCAAAAGCCTTTTGGTAATCAATGAAGGCTGTATGAATATTTCTCTTCTTGGTTTGAGCTTGATTCAAAGCAACAGAATCAATTACAAGTTCCTCTTTAGTACCAAGGTGTTTTTTTCTACATCCTCTTTGTTGTTCGGAAAGAATATTATGATTCTCCAAATGTGCATAAATTTTTTGGGTAATTTTATATATTGTTGGAAGGCAAGTAATTGGTCTATATTGAGACGGATCAATAGTATTATCACTTTTCGGTTTTAAATAAGTAATTCCTCGTGTGAAAAATAAAGGAGTAGCTGAGGGGTTCTTTATTATAAATGAAAAATATTCAGCCAATTTTTCATGAACGCAAGAGAATTTCTTGAACCAAAAGTTATGAATACCATCAACACCTGGAGATTTCCAATTTTTTGTGTGTTTAATAACTGATGTTATATCTTCGTTTGAAAATTTTTCAAATTGCATGCATTCTATTTTAGAAAATCGAGACCTTTCATTTAAAATCCAACTTGCATTGGAATTGTGTTGCCTTGGCACTGCCCAAATTGAAGACCTCGCGGGCAACTAAGATGAAAAAGACTCAATAACTGCTAAACTATTCGTTTCTAGACAAAAAGCAGAAACATTGACATATTCGAATGAACATTCACTGAAATACTGTTGTATTTTGGGGAAGAATATTTTTAAGCAGTGGTGCTTCCACTACACTCCCTCGAATCATCGAATTGATCAGTTAGATTGAATAATAACTCATTAGAAATATTTAAGAACTTCTAAAATATTGTAGACAAAATTTTTGCTTCATCTGCCTAGGAATGAAGATACAGGATGAATTAATAAAGAGCGATACAGTGTTTGCGAGGTCTGCTGATTTTGGATGGAGATTCAGAACACGTTTGTTTGGTTCTCAAATAATAGACCTTATTCATAAAATTATTCACATGTGAGTAAGGAAAAATTGAAAATTGAAAAAACAATTGAATTTATCATACCTGATACATTTTATGGGTCAACTAGGTATCAATCGAACAAATGTTCAAAGTGCTCGCCGCCAACTTCCAGAAACAAATATAGATTTTGCTCGAATTTTTCCCCGAAAATTACGAAGCATTTCAGGGGTTATACGATCACACTCGACTATAATCCACCAAATCTGCTGGATCAGTTTAAAAAATTTGACTCTTTGAGTGGCCCCATGAAAAAAAATCCAATGGTGACAAGTCCGGAGAACGTGGGGGCCATTCTGTAGCGGCTCTTCTTCCGATCCATCGATCCGGAAATTCTCGATCTAGATATTGTCGAAGAGGAAGTGTAAAATGCGAGGGAGCACCATCCTGCTGAAACACAATATCTTCTTCTAAATAGCTAGGTTTCATCATTTATTCATCATTTTCCAAAATTCCAGTTCTGGCCATGTGGTTGTTTCCACATGTCTGAGTTCCATCAGTCCACCGATGAGGAACATTTTTCGCGATTTAGCCGATGACACGGAGCGATCATCGCTTGTTTGTGAAGAGGCTCTTATACTGTATATGAATTTCTCCATGATCCACCCTGTATCCTCATTGAAATGTAATCGGATTTGAAAATTCCTTCACTGTAATCAGATAATTCTAAATATTTATCCAATGAACTAACTGATCAATTCGAAGATTTCAGGGGTTGACACCCTCATCTGAGGGGTGTCTGAGTGGAATGTAGTGGAAGCACCATTGCTTACAGATATTTTTCCCCAAAATACAGAAGTATTTCGGATAATGTTCATTAGAAATCGACAGACTTTGAAATCACTAAAAATAACTCGTCTTTTGACGAACCAGCCGTTATCTTCCTCCGAAAATGTCGAAACTTATTACACACCTATATTCAGAATCAAAAGAGCTTTCCAATGAGGTATAACTCGACCTACCTTCCCTTTTCAAAAAATTGAGTTTTGTTCATCCCTGCTTAGGGAGTTGATGTAAAATAAAATCACCGTGTGTTAGAAGAACACACTTCAAAAAGGGACCTGTTCCTGCCTGCTTATTGTTCAGAAACGAATAGTTTAGCAGTGTTGAGCCTTTTTCCTCTTAGTTGCCCCACCCAGTATATATATATATATATATATATATATATATATATATATATATATATATATATATATATATATATATATATACTGTGGAGTGGGGCGCCCCAGAGAAGGTGGCTGGATGACATAAAGGAAAAAGTAGGAAGAGGATGGTATAATATAGCACAGGACAGAGAGAGATGGAAGCTAGAAGGGAGGCCTATGTTCAGGAGTGGACAGAGAAGGGCTGAAAAAGAAGAAGAAGAAGATATATATATATATATATATATATATATATATATATATATATATATATATATATATATATATATATATATATATATATATATATATATGTGTAAACATGAGACAAAAAGAATTATTCAAAAATCCGTAGATCGATGAATAATCCTTCCTGACAAGAGCTAGTTCCCAAATCTACCTGCCATTCACGCAGCCCCCAAGAGCCACAATAGTGCAACTAAGCAGGATGCCAAGAAACGAAGCGGCAGACTGCGATTCCGCCCTTATTAGGAGCGCATCAGTGTCGTATATCGCTTCTCAGCATCCTATCAAGCTACATCGGGGTACCCTATCGATTCCAGAAAGGACGTACCTCGTACATACGTACGAGAGTCACCCTCTATGGACCGACACGGCGAACCCGCTACCGGACTTCGGGAAAGATTCGAACAATAACAAACAGATGTGGAAACGTGAAAAATTCCAACATTTGGGAGACATCTTTCGCCATTCCGTGAATAACATCAACTGTATCATTTTTACATATGTAGACTCCTCGCGAAGTTCATCGCGGAAAATATTTGTCCCATCAAATATTTACCGACGGGAGGGTCTATCTCGGAAACAGAGGCTCAGAGCACTATTTCAGCGGGATTATTTCGCTCGTTTTCTACCGTTGATGTGATTCACGGAACGGCGAAAGATGTCTCCCAAATGTTGAAATTTTTAACGTTTCCACATCTGTTTGTTATTGTTCGTATCTTTCTCGAAGTCCGATAGCAGGCTCGCCGTGCCGGTCCATAGAGGGCGACTCTCGTACGTATGTACGAGTTACGTCCTTTCTTGAATCGATAGGGTACCCCGATGTAGCTTGATAGGATGCTGAGAAGCGATATGCGACACTGATGAGCCCTAATAAGGGCGAAAATGCAGTCAGTCGCTTCGTTTGTCGGCATCTTGCTTAGTTGCACTATTGTGGCTTTTGGGGGCTGCGTGCATGGCAGGCAGATTTGGAAACTAGCTCTTGTCAGGAAGGATTATTTATTGATTAATATATATATATATATATATATATATATATATATATATATATATATATATATATATATAATCAGTATGTTTTTCAGGTTTCAGTCCTCTTTTCTGTGTTTGCTCCTTAGAAGAACCAGTTGCTTTATATTCACAACAGCGATTAATTAGAGAGGCAATAGAAAACAAAAAAATTTAAAAAACAACATGAAATACTCAACTTGGCAGTTGAAAATGATTCTCGAACAGAAGAAACAAAATAAAACACGAAATGATTTCACCGCTACGCCACAGACGAACACATCCTTTTCATACTGCAACGACAACACGCCACAAATAGGCGGAGCCAGAACTCGAACATCATACAACCTGAAACCGCGTATAAATAGACAAGTCAGCGTATAAACAACTCAGTGTGAACTCGAATGCATTCGTAAACTTGTAATACTGGTACTCGATTGCTTGTAGTGTGTCAGTTCACACCGCTTGATAATAACAGAAGGGGCACTGCCGAAACTGATTATACTCTATGTCCGCGAAAACATTGAATTTACAAATGTCTAAACTATAAAATATGTTCAAAGAAAAATTCCCCAATTGCAATATTTCAGAACAAAGCGTTGCGAATCTAAGATGGTATATTGAAAATAGAAATTTTATATCTGAATCAGAATTAAAATCAACATTCAACAAGAAGAACATTTAGATACTGAAATTTCAGATGAAAACACAGTCCCATTCATAAAAAGCATCGAAAATATTTCAGAAAATTCGTTTGAAAATATTAATAGATAGAAAAATTTCTTTCTCAATCAAATGAATTCATTTGAAAATATTGACCCAATTATAAGACCTAAACTTCCTAAAATTCATTATTCAAAGGAAATTTTGATTGCATAAATGAGCTTAGCAAGAATGTTTTCCAAATCAACTTGTTAAAGTCATGAATATTTATACACTTCATCTGATTATATATTGTGCCGCCATTACAGTAGTTAAACATTATGGATCTAAATTACAGAGTTTTGGATCTAATTATAATACCAACAAAAACCCTTATGGCAAAAAAGATTAGAAGGTAAAATTTCTTATATCCGACGTGGTGTAGGAAGATTGACTTAATTTTCCAAAGGTAATCGATCAAGAAAACTTATGGCAATTATTAAAAAATATTCCTCAAAAATAAAACCAATAAACTTAATGAGATGAATAATGCTCAACTGATAGAATACATCGATACTCTAAAACAAAAACTTTCAGTATACTCCATGAAACTACGTGAATATAAAAACAATTAAGATAGAAAATTCCAAAACAAACTATTCAAAAATAATGAGAAACAGTTTTACAAAGTTATTGCAGGTTCAAATGAAAATATTTCTGAAAATGGAGTTCCTTAAATTGATATTCTATTTGATTATTGGTCTTCAATTTGGGCAGTGCCAAAGCAACACAATTCCAGTGCAAGTTGGATTTCAAATGACAGGTCTCGATTTTCTAAAATAGAATACATGCGATTTGAAGAATATTCAAACGAAGATATAACATCAGTTATTAAACACACGAAAAATTGGAAATCTCAAGGTGTTGATGGTATTCATAACTTTCTGTTCAAAAAATTCTCTTGCGTTCATGAAAAATTAGCTGAATATTTTTCATTTATAATAGAGAACCCCGCAGCTACTCCTTAATTTTTCACACAAGGAATTTCTTATTCAGAACCGAAAAGGCTTTTGATAGTTCTCCTCCTTTAATTTGTAATGAAAAATTGGAGAACCAATCTTCATTTAAATATTTCAAAATAATCGTTAACATCCGAAATAATTCCTATCAAAAGGGGCATTTTTCAAGGTGTTTCTTTAAGTGCTCTTTGGTTTTGTCTCTGCCTTAATCCATTATCTCATGAATTAAATGCTACTAGTTTCGGCTTCAAAATAAAAAGTCTATAAACTGAATTCAAATTAAGTCACTTATTTTATTTAGATGATATTAAATTATATGCCGCAACTAGATCTCATTTGAAAAGTCTACTTGAGATTACTTTCAACTATTCCAATAATATTCATATGAAATTCGGGCTTCCGAAATGTAAAAATCTTTATTTTGAGAAGGGAAAGATCTCCTCTGATTATATAAAGGTGTCCAATATCAAAATCGAGCCAATGCATCAAAGAGAAACATAAAAATATCTTGGATTTGTTCGAGAGAAGACAATTAACCATAGCAGCACTAAAGAAAATATTAGAACAGACTTATAATTATCATCAAGAGTCATTTATCTAGTAAAAACCTTTTCAGAGCTATCAACTCCTATGCAGTTCCTATTATTACATCTTATTTTGGAATTATTAAATGGTCTTAAAGTGATCTAATTGAATTACAATGTCAAACGAGGAAAATGCTTTGTAAACATCATTACCAGCCAAAGTCAGCTGTTCAAAGATTTACACTACCTAGACATTTTTCATCTACGTCCGAATTTCATGAAAAACAAAAAACGTCTTAATTATATGATATTGTTGTTGCCTCAGATTATAATCCTACACCTCTGAACTTGACAATGCAAAAGGTAGATTTTGATATATTTGATAGTAATTCTATAAGAGAAAGTTGGAAGCAGAGGGAATTACACAGAAAGCACCCTAAAGAATTGAAGAATGATATGGTTAGTACCTTGAGAACTGTTCGCTGAAACAGAAGGCTTGGCAATTGCGATCCAGGATCAGGTTGTTTTCACGAGGAATCATAGAAAACACATCATAAAGCAAAGTATAGATGATTCTTGCAGTAGATGATTTTGTTCTTCAGAAACAGTTTTTCATACATTATCATCTTGCTCAGTCCTTGCTTCAACAGATTATCTAGAAAAACATAATGCCGTCGCTAATATTATTCTTTTTAATCTAGGAATTAAACATGAACTCATTCACAAAAAAAATGTTACAAATATGAACCTGAGATTATTTGAGAAAACGAGAAATATAAACTTTATTTTGATGAAACAATTCTATGCAATAGAGCTGTAGAATACAATAGGTCAGATATCATTCTTACTGATAAATAGAATCGAATAACATATATAATTGATATTGATATAATAGCTATATAACATATAATATACATGCAATGGAAAAATTTCTAAATATATGATGCTTGCCGACGAGATTTAAAAAATGTGGAATATGAAAAATATTCATTCTATCGATTATTATTACTACAACAGGTGTTATTCCTAGGAATCTTCTTAAAAATATTGAGATTTAAATTTATTTGAACAGTTACAGAAGGTAACAGTCATCACATCTTGTAACATTCTTCGTAGGTTTCTTTCCGAAAAAATAATAAAGTACAGTCATAGGTTTGCTCTTCAGTTTATACTGCTCAGAATCTCATTTCATATTTCATTTATTTGTATATATAAATGTAATATAATTATTTGACAATTTTACCATATTCAGTGTTACTTGACTAAGGTCCGTACACTGAATTTTTCCGGGGAGAAAGCCTCTGACACTACTCGTTGGTACATTGATGTCATTGTCTGATGATTCTATAGTTTGTATATATTCTGGTAGATTGATATACTCAATATCAATGTTTTTATTATAACCATTGCCTGGCAAAGGTATTAATTACCGGGTGGTGAATTTATATTTTGTCATGAAATCAGTTTGATTGCATGAACAGATATATGGGCAACTCGCCGGTGTTAAACCCGATATATATATATATATATATATATATATATATATATATATATATATATATATATATATATATATATATATATATATATATATATATATATATATATATATATATATATATATGGTGGAATTGCACCGCATGCTCTCTAGATTCATTCTTTATAGGGTAAATCACTTCCCTCTACCTCTAGTTCGATCAGTTTTTTTCTTTGTCTCTATGATTTCATCTCTGCTGTTGTTTTCCATTCTCGACCTGCGGCCATTTTGATCTTGGTCGGCCTCGTATTTTCCTTGGTCCCAGGTCAAACAGCAGCATTGCAAAAAATATTGTTGCTCCTTGACATACACATTTCACTGTCCGCTCTTTTTTCACTGCATCCTCGTTCTTCATTTGGTTTATTTCTTCGTTTTATGTATTCGTGTATTCGTATTAGCTCTCTTGTTTTGCTATCAAAAGTGTGCGATTGCGATTATTTGTTTTTCCGCTGTCCTCTGATTATTTAGTTTTCTTAATATGTGCTGTAGTGCTAGATAGTGTAGCTGACAAAGCATTTCTTTGCATAAGTCTTTTGTCAAATATAAAATCTTCTCATTTTTCCTTTCGTATTACTACTTTTTCTTTTGTTTCTTTTAGTGAGATCCAGATCAATCTTCTTAATTTCGAGTGTATTCCAAGTTCTTCTTGAACAGCCATGAGTTCTGATCTTTCACTTGAGTCAAATGCTTTCATAAAATCGATTAACAGCATTTTGAGATCTATTCCGTGTTATCTGCTCTAAGGCATGAATGGCGTCTATTGGTGACCTGCCTTTAACAAACCCGCATTTATATTAGCTGGACGTTCTTGGATCGCTGATGATAGAATTTTGTATGCCGCATAAAATAATGTTATTCCCCTGTAGTTTTGGCCCATGCCTTGGTCTCCTTTTTTGTGTACTGTGACTATTTCACCTTATTTTTCACTTCTTTGGCATACGCTCCCTTCTCCATATTATTGCACTAGTTTTGATAGGTCTTTTTCACAATGTTTTTCCCCATATTTAATCAGATTCATATTCATTTGGTCACTTCCAGTTGCTCTTCACTTTCGACTTTTGTTTATGTACATTTCTATTGCTTCTAATCCTTGTTCTGTAAGTGTCGGCTCTCCTTCTCAGTTATGGTGAATCCAAGTTTTGTCTAAGTTTGCGTAGGAAGTTCTCCAAAATAATCTTTCCATATCTCTTTATAGTCTTACATTATGCAATCATGGACATCAATATACGAAATTCATGGCGAATCAAGGGTCATTCATCTTGATATATCAAAAGCCTTCGACTTTGCTTAGCACGAATTCCCGATGGATAAACTAATCGCATATGGACTACCCTAAGAATTTCGTGGTTTGATTAGTAGCTTTTTCTTCTATCAATAGATTCAGTTGTTTATTTATGTTGTAACGAGTAAATCTTTTCCATACTTGTTCTTGACACTTTATAGATAGATGTGTTCACCTCCTTTCGTTAATTTAATTCTAATGAATTTCATTACAGCTTACTTTGAATAGCGAAATAAAATATTTAACCTTCAACCCTCCCGCTGGCGGTTCTCTAGAAATACGCTAATTGTAAACATTGGTTTCATTGCTTCATTAAAGGCATTCATTTTATTTTGTATGGCTGTTCATTGTGCCTTGTAAACCTGACTTGATTAGCTTGAATTTAGCAGCCTGAACGGGGACTGGCGATGACCAATTTATGGGTACAACATCGGTGAGTTATTGGGCACGATCTGGACTGGTATATTTATTTCGAACAAGGGACGGAAAAACGAGAAATAACTGAGGTAATTACTTTATTCGTCTAGCGAAAAAATGAACGCGATTCGAAAAAAATTGTAATTCACCTGTAAGTCGTTGTTGTGGAGTGCTTGAATTAATGAATACGTTTACGTGAAGTACGACTATGGCTAAATGTTGTTTACCGACTGGAAATTGTTTTCAAGCGAAACGGCCTGAATTGAAATATATTTGAGAGAATTTTTGGTGAAAGAATTGAAAATTCCAATCATTACCTACTCAGACCGAACCCAAAATTTTCTAATACAATTAACTTATAATCTTCAAGACTTTAATAGCTTAAAAGGTAGAAAAACTGAAAAATAATATTTTGCGCGTAGTATCAAGCCACAGATGAGACATGAAGGCTTAGAGAATAGTACTTTAATTCAATTCCTTGTTTCAATTGACTTGATAACTTTAATAATTTGATTAAGGAGGCCGTTACTTGATGAAAATCGATATACATATTTTCAATGAAATAAAACTAAAGTATTTATATTTTCACTATCTTAATAAAACTATAACCGGTTTCACCACACTGTGGCTTCATCAGATAGATACAAACTAATGAACATAGTTATTCTCTAAATAATATTCTTATTTCCTACTTGATTTTACAATAGATACAAGTACAAGGGGTATGTTGGAAAACCCATCGGAGTTTCTTACTTTATGAATTGAAAATATTGAGTAAAGGAGAAGGATTTGGATCTAATTGACTATTAAGCAACCTATTCTTTTTTTGTTGATCTCTAAAATTGTTTTTGTCTATTATTTTCATTGTGTAAAATTTGAAATTATCCATTATTGTTATGGTTTTCTTCGAGTAAGTGATTAGAATAATGGGAATCTGATTTATGATAATTAGAATGACGTTTGTGCTCGGATAATTTAACTTCAAAATTTCTGAAAGTTCTACCAATATAAATTTTATTACAATCCCCGCAAGACAGTTTATAAACACCGGATTTGTTACCTTTATCAATTTTAGATTTGCAGTTTTTGATATGTCGGCCTAAAGAATTATCAGTTCGGAATGCTATATCGAAATTATAATGCGACAGGAATGATTTTAATTTTAGTCTAGGATTACTAATATAGGTTAAGCTGTTGTATTTTGTGTTAAAACTATTTATACTTGGAAATACTTCCTGGATTACTTTTTGAAAGTTTTTGCGTGAAATCATGTTATCAATCATAGTTGGACTCTAACCATTATTGACTGCTATTTGTTTAATTATATTTAGCTCTTTCATGAAATTATTTTGTGACATTGGGATATTAATGAGTCTATGTACCATACTATTGTTAGCTGCTAATTTAGGTGGATAAGGATGTGTAGATGAGCTGTGAATAGTAATATCTATGCGATGGCTTATGAAAAATAGAAAAATCATGTTTGCCTTTAATTTTAGTAATAGTTAAATCCAGAAAGTTAATGGAGTTTTTTGTTTCTACCTCTAACGTGAATTTAATCTTATCGTGAATTTTGTTAATGAATGCTTTGAAAGACTTTAATTGTCTGTTTGTGCCAGTGAAACAACAAATGATATCGTCGACATATCTAAACCAATAAATGAAGTGTTTGAATAACGGATGTTCTTGGATAGTGTTTTCAATATTATCCATGAAAATTTCAGCGAGCAGAGGGCTCAGAGGATTACCCATGATTAAACCTTTTTTACTATTATATAATACTCCATTGAAGTTAAAATTATTTTGTTCTGAACAAATTTGGTGTAAGATTCCTGATTGAATTATCGGATTGACTTTATTAATTTGAGTTTCACTGTATCACTAGGTGGAACACTAGGGAAGAGATTTACCACATCCCATGACATAAATTTAGCGTTCGGTGGTAGTATCGTGTGCTGAATTTCCTCTTTTAGGACTGAAGAGTTTTTCATTGAGAATTTAGGTTCAAAATTAGCATACTGTTGAATGATGTCTATGAGAAAGCGTGAAAGTTTTGCAGCTGGAGCTTGAACATGTGCATCTACTGGTCTAATGGGATGCCCTGTTTTATGGAGGAGTTTGACGAGGGAATAAAGTTTTGGTGATTGCTGGTTATCAATGAAAAGTTTACGTTTTTGGATGGTAGGTATTATAGGTTAGGGCGAATCACGCCCTAACCAAGTTTGAACTCGATAATATACACGATTGAAATGTTGATGAGCAGCTGCACTTGTTGGTGGAATATTTGAGAGCTGCATAGGTGTATTGAATTTTGTAGACTTGACGTAGTGCATATGACGAAAACGATCGAGACTTTTCACAGATTTCGGAGCATTATAGACTGCCAATAAGGTTTGAGTTTCACTCTCTAATACTCTCTGAGCCGAACAATTTTCTTTCTCAAATGCTGCAGCTAGTTCATTCAAATTTGTCAGTTTCTCAAAAACTTTTAAAAATGATTTTTTTTCCTTTTCAAAAAGCGCAGAAGTTGTGACACAGCTACGTAATGCTTGCAGAAATGAAATATGCGTTTTGGAACGATGATAATTATCGAAACTTTTAGTCGAGTATATCTCCATTTTTACTTTTCCTTTCCTAACTCTTTTAAAGAAAATGTCTTGTTTGTAAGACAGTGTATGCCCAATTAAAATGACAAGTAAATCAATATCTTGTCCTATTATAACTGAAGTTTTTCAGACTTTCATTCTTCATTTGATTTCGATTTGATTCATTTCTCCTTCAAAAAAAATTTACAAGGTCCACTGATAATTAGCTAATATACATTTGAGAAAATTCTACATCAAATATGCACGAGTATAAGACATCTGCAACATAAAAAGTATGTCTACAGTTTAAATATGTTCACGAAAATATAAAATATGTTAAAAATCAGAAGAAAATTTGCCAATAGGACATCTACGACATATAAGTATAAGTCAATCACGAAACATGGAAATTTGAAATATTATAGAATAAATATTGAATCTCAAAAGAAGTAAACTCAGTTTCTCGGAAACATCAATCAAAACACGTGATTCAAGAACTCATCAATACTATAAAATGAATTTTCCATGAAAACTCTCTTCATTCTACTTTTGAAAAAATTTCTACTGAAGATTTAAGACTCTCATGTAGCTTGTTGTATAGTTTGACTCCTAAGAAATTAAATGAATTCTGAGTTTTTTCAACCCGATGCTTCACCAGCAGATAATTTTCTCGTTTTCTCGTTAGATGATCGTGAAAGATGGAATGTTTAGGATATTTATCCCTGTGTTCATGGACGTGTAAGAGGCAGGCCAGCATGTAGCAAGATGGAATGGTGAGTATCTGAAACCTTATGAAGAGCTCTCTGCAACTCACAAATGTAGGAAACCCTGCTAACACTTGAACCGCTCTCTTCTGTTTCAGGAATACACGTTCAGCGTCACCTGAGGCACCTCAATTGTTGAAACCGTACGTGGCTACACTGTGGAAGTGGGCATGGTAAGTAAGCACTGCTTCGTTTATCCCTACTATATTCTTAATTCTTCTTGTCGCGAATATGACTACTGAGAGTTTCTCGAAAACCAGACTCCAAGATAAGGTGTCATCAAGGAGGAACCTCAGTATTGTTAAGTTTTCAGATCGACATTTACTTTTTGTGCTTAGTATGAGTTATTGGGTCTTATCGATGTTCAAGGAAAGTTGGTTAACCTAAAGCAATCTTTTGTATTTTCTAAAGAAACCCTGGATTTCATCTGGAGATCCTGTATACTTCTCGCTCTATTTAAGAAACTTGTATCGTCAGCATATATTTCAGTGCCACCAGATGATACATTCCAAACAAGATCGTCTGTAAATATAATGAAGAGTACTGGGCCCAGAATGGATCCTTGGGGGACTCCACATTAAACATTGATCTTAGACGATTTACGCGTTTTCCAGTCGACCATCTGATATCGATCCCGAAGGTAAGATTTCATAAGATTCAGGATAGGTCCTCTCATACCATAAAATTCCAGTTTCAGTAATCAGTTTTTGTGATTTACGCAATCAAATGTCTTGCTCAAATCCAGATAAGTCAAAATTGCTCTTTCCATTTCATCGAATGATTTGAATACAAACTCCACTATTTCGATTAATGCAGTAGTGGTCGATTTCTTCCCTCTGAAACCATGTTGACATTTACTGAGCAATGACCTTGTTTACAAGTCTCCAATCTAACCTTAATAAGGGTTCCAAAGATTTTAGAGATTGTTGGCTAGATGGAAATAGGCCTATTATTGCTACGTTCATTCATATCTCCTTTCTTTTGTAGTGGTACTACTCTAGCTACTTTGAGCTCATTTGGGAAATAACCCTGTTGGAAACTACTGTTTACTAGGAAGGTCAGACGCTCCACCAAATGTTCTATGCTTGCTTTCAAAAGCTGTACAGAGAAGCCATAGATAATTTTTGATTTTGCCATTTTCATTTTACTAACCACTTTCTGAAGGTGTTGTTGGGAGTAGTAACATTGATGTTGGCTCTTTAATTATTTTTCTTTCAGTATTTCGCAACTGCTAGCATCGGCCGTCGTTTTCGAATTCGAAAGTTTCTCGCCAATGCTTGCCAAATATGTGTTGAGCTCATCGGGAGTCAAGGAGCTATCGTCATTCTTATTATTTATCTGCTTGATTTTCGGAATAATTATTCTCCAAATTTCTTTAACTCTGTTATCTGATTCATTAATAGCTCTGGAATCTTCATATCTGATAATTTTTTCGACTTCGTCCTTCAACTTTCTCTTCATGTAGTTGTATAAGTGCAGACTGTCTTCATCTTTCTGCACTTGGTATATTGTATGGGCGGCATCTACTTGGTTCTTGAGTTTCTCTATTTCAGGTATCATCCATACATTTTCACGTCCACGTTCATGAACCTCAATTTGATTATCATGGAAAGGAGCAGAGAGCGATTTTAACGTAAACATTCATAGGACCGTTCAGCATCATTTTCAAAGTAACAATTCCAATCTCTACTCTTCAATGGTTCTTTAAAGAGGGAAGTATTTTCTCTATTCATAATTCTGCTATTTTTATACTAGGTTTTAGTTGATGAAGGAGTTCTGAGGATATCTACTTTCTGTGAAAAGTGGTCATATGGAGATTTCATGTTTGCTTGCGGAGGATATCTAGATGTTCATATGCGAATACATTATCTATGCACGTAGCCGAGGTTGGTGTAACACGGGATGGTTTTGAAAACAACCTTTGTAGACCATACGAATTGAATAAATCCTCTACAAGTGTTCTTTCATTGCTTTGTATTAAGGAGTCTACATTAAAATCCCCTGTGATTACTACATTTCCCTGGAAGGAATCATGGATAATGCTCAAAGCGAGATCGATTTGTGCGATGAATTTGTCCAAATCTCCTTTCGGCATTTCAGCCATTTCTACATGCATTTCGATTGATAATTAATTCATGTTATACAGCGCAGTACATTTTAGACCTTTTCTGCGAGAACCATAGCTTTTCCATGAATGAAGTTCTCTCGTGCAAAGAAGCTTACTATTTTGAAATCTTGTAATGCAACCCTCTGCAATTTCTCCTTGCTCATAAAGTGCTTTTGTGAGACAAACCACTTCGTAATTATTTGAACTCAGTTCATAATTCAGAATATCTATTTTGTCGGTTAAACTCTATATATTAAAGTTCAGAATGCTGTAATGTTCTTTATTTCGGTTGGAGATGTTAATTTCGCTTTTGTCCGTGAGTGTTGGGTCCTCGAAAAAAATGAAAACGCTTAACCATCACGCCTCTCTACCAGGTTTCAGGCTTTTAGAGATATTCAAGAAGCCATAAATCTGCTAACACTTTGAATGAACATCTTCAATTGCAGTTTCGACAATAAGAGCATCCGCTTCATCTCTGTCTTGTTTGGTAGTAATATTTGCAGCTTGTAATTTTTCAATTCAATTATTAATGACCATATCTTTGTTGTTTCGATTTGATGAGAATTTTTCTTGAGTAACTGGTACAACCATTGTTTCATCGAAACAGACTTCATACATTTTTTAAAGTGCAGCAGTTCTCTGCTGCTCCATAGCTTTTACGTTCTTACTGTAGTCTGAATATCCGTCAAATACAACAGTTATTTTGGAACTGTAATGTCTTCGTAAATAATTCATGTATTCATCAAAAATAATAGAAAAAGTATCTTCTCTGCTCTATACAGCACGATGAAGAAGAAATGCGCCATCAATAATGAACGTCACATTATATTCATCAAAATCAATTGGGCTCATGTTGTCATACAATGACGATTTTGTTGTTCTTCTCATGCCATCATTATCGAATAGAGCTGTTGGACACGGACTCAATTCATATTAAGATATTCTCCAAGATAACTTTCAAATTGTTTGCTGACAGTAATTCTTTGGAAGAGTAATAATGGATCCACTGCAACAACTCCAGAAGCTATCGATATTAACTGTATTTGGAAAAGGATCATGGATTTTAAACCAATCAAATAGTATATTTAAAAATTCAATTGACGAGGCTTTTACGTGATAGAAATCCATTTTCACAAATACAAGTAAACGATGATTTCTACTAAAATATATAATAATAAAAAACAAGTACTGTGTTTAAGAATTTTACTTAATAATTGCGATTCGTAACGCGTTTCACTACACCGTAGCTTCTTCAGACGAATGATTATGCAGAAAATGTAAATGAGAATATATATATATGAGAATATATTCTCATTTACATTTTTCCGCATAATCATTCGTCTGAAGAAGCTACGGTAGTGAAACGCGTTACGAATCGCAATTATTAAGTAAAATTCTAAAACACAGTACTTGTTTTTATTATTGATAATGGAATTTTACCAAGTAAAAGCCTCCCAAATTCAAATACTAAAATATATTATTAAACGCTCGACGCTTTTCGATACACAATATCTTTATCAAGAGCGAATGAATACTACAAATACATCTTACTAACAAATTTTTACATACACTAAAGAGGCAATCCACTCAGAGCTATCCGTACTTGAACTAATGTTTAGGAAATAAATTTAATAAGGTGAGTTATTTGTGTCTACATGATCATTAAGAATTTCCGGTGAATACCTAAATCTGTTAATTTCAGGTGCTTCCAGAAGGTTGGGTTTTATACCTCTATTCTCAAAATGTAGGATTTTATATTCTGAATTGAAGGAGTGACCATTTTCCCTAAGATGATTTGAATAATTTGAATCGGTTTTTCCATTGATGAAACTGTGTTTATGTTCAGAGATTCTAACATTAAAATTTCTTCCGGTTTTACCTATATAAAAACAATTGCAATCTGCACAATCCAATCTATGAAGACCTGATTTATTTTCTTTATTGATTGGAAATTTATAACTCTGATAAATGAACCTAAATTTGTTGATGTTTTAAACGCTTTATTTAAATTTTAATTTTTAAGAAGGATTTCACATTAATGCTAATATATGGCCTAAATATGTAAAACTATTGAATTTCTTGTCTTGGTGTTCACCGATTGGGTATATATGTTGTAAAGCTAATTTTTGTTTTTTCTTAAGTGGTATGCTGCTAACTAAATTTGCATTAATTGTTCCTGTGAAACACACAATAATGTCATCGACATATCGATACCAATATAGGAAATGTTTACTAAGCGGGTGTTTATGAATAGTTTTTTCTATGTTATCCATGAAGATTTCTGCTAAAAGAGGGCTTAAGGGGTTTCAAATTATAAGTCCTTCATCACTTTTATAAAAACAATCGTTTAATAGAAATAATTTTGAGATATGCAAACATCTAATAAAGCCATAATGTAGTATTCAATTCGTGGATTTGTCATATTTTGTGTTTAAAAAATTATTGATTATATTATAGGATCTTTCGGTTGAATACTTGGAAACACATTCTTGACATCAAAAGAGACTAACTTTGCATCACTTTTAATGACAATATTTTCTATTCTCCTTATCAAATCATTTGAATTACGAATAGAAGAAGACGGTTTAAAATTACAACATTTTTCCAGTTGAAAATATTTTCAAAATGTTTGTTAAGGCCTAACCTGGCTGTGAAATTTCAGGAAAATACATTAACCCATTCTCCTCTACTGGAATGGATAAAATTCTTTCTTACCAATCGAACAACCAAAGTCAGAATAGGTGAACATTTTTCTCTCGAGTTCGTTGTTTCCCGTGGTGTTCCCCATGGTTCAGTACTTGGTCCTTTACTTTTTCTTATATATACAGCTGATATTCCTTCTGTTCTTGAATCCACTGTCTCGATGTACGCAGATCACACCAAGTTGTACAACAATGCTCTCTTTAACCATAATAAGCTCCAAAATGACAGCCTCGATCCATAACAGGTGTAAAAAGTGGCGTCTCGACCTGAACTAAGATAAATGCGTCGTACTACATATGGGTAAAAATAATCCCCGCCGAATGTATCATATAGGAACTCCAACTCCAGGAAGTCAAAAGTCAACTAGATCTTGGGGTGGTGATATCACATGATCTGTCTTGGTCTTAACATATTACACGAACAACCAATAGAGCAAGAAAGATTCTGGGGATGATGGAAAATTCATTTCGTCAATGTGGCCTTGAAGCCTCTAAAATATTATACAAGAGCTTTATTCGACTTTTCTTGGAATGTGCTGGTCCTGTTTGGCGCCTCGTCCTACAAAGAGACATCCTTCTTCTAGAAAATATACTAGAATGAGATATGGTAGAGCTCGACCCAATTATGAGCAACGTCCCGTTTGCTTGAAACCCACAACTTTCAAAATCAAACGACTCAGAGACGATTTGATTATCCTCATCAGAGCAGTTCATGGTCTTTTTAATTTCGATTCAAATTTTCTATTTGAACTTTTCAAGAACACTCAACTGAGGGGCCACTCATTCAAGCTGAGTAGAGAGGAGATCGCTACGCCTCGAATACAGTATTTTCTTCAAAATCGAACCTTTTACGTATGGTACCAATTACCCGAAGAAATAGTGACTTTCGCGTCAGTGAATGCCTTGATGACTGGGACGACTTGTAATTCACTATTCACATTTATTATTCTTTATATAGAGTTTTTTTCTCCTTCTTCTATGAGCACATTTTGCTATTTTACATTCGATTATGATCTTAGAGTGTATGTTACAATGATGTATTCTTCAATGAGTTTATAAGTTACCCATTTTCATTTTCTAATATTAAAATAATAATAATAATATACTTCTTATAGGCAATGTAATTTAGGTACCCTGGTATTGCTTGTAAATTCAAATTCATTTGAATTATAAACTGTACAATAAATAAAAACGCCTTTTCTACCAGAAAGAAGTATTTAGCCTTTTCAATTTGCGTCTAAAACAACATCCAGATCACTTTCAACTACAATCCGGACGAAATCTCAGACAGTTGATTGACACCACGCGACAAGTGACATAAGAACCCAGCACCGAACAATCAAGCGTTTTCACTGTCCTGCCAAGTGTTCCGTAGATTGTTCAGCTTTAGAGTAGCCTGATTAAAAGCTCGGCAGTTGATTGAGGGCGGCGTGACCAGAAACGCGATTAGCGACCGCCTGGCGACAGACAGATGTACAAAGGTACAAATTCTTTTCAGAGCAACCACGGACATCTTTATCAAGAAGATGGACGGTACCTCGCAGCGAACCTGTAATTATTGTTCGATTTGTTCAGCGACCAAACGTGGAATTCGAAGTCGATAAAAGCATTCCTGGCGTTCTTCGTTGAATGAATACTTGGATCATGAATCATATAGTTTTTTTATGTAAATATTGAATTGCATTATGATGCATTGTTTATGATTAGCAATTTAATGTGATGCGCTCCGAAGAATGGGTCTTTAGCGTCCGAAACTCGATTATCTAATTAGAGCGGTTTCAAATAGTGAAGTCAGAAACTGGTGGTGCATTTCTCGGCTCAAGACCCATGTTTAAGGATCTGGAAAGTTTCCATCTCTGCCACAAGTAAATTTCAGGTGTATAATCTGTATGTCCATCTCCGGATTTCCTTTACCTATTCATGATGAGAATCTAAGAAATATTAATTGATTAATATGTTCCATTTTAGAATTTTAAAGGAGGTTATAATTCAAGATTACATTCTGTCAAAATGATACCTGTAATTGTTCAATGAAACACAAAATGTCTATTTTTCATCTAATTTTATTGAATCGCCTTCAAAGTAGGCCTCTTCCGAAATTATATATTCACGCCAACGAATAATCCAATCATCAAAACTTTTTTCAAACGTTTTGGAAAAGAAAAAAGTCAGCCGAGCGATATAAGGGGAACCGTGGTGGTTCAATGGTATTTATTGGGTGTTTGGTTACAATGATAGCCTTGTGGGATTGTTCATTATCGTGGTGTGATATCCTTCTTTTTACAAATCTGTCCTTTTTCGACGCATTAGCTCTTTCACAGGCGGCATAACGCTCAGTAATATTCTTTATTTACTGTCTTACCTTCTGGCAAGAATTAGTTTATATTAGCTCGACTTTTGATCGACTTGGACGTGATTAACCACGCCTCCTTAATAACAGATCGCCTAATAGGACCTTCGACCAGGCTAAGCACAGAACATACGCCGAGCCCTTCTGCACCGAAGGTTTAAATATCCGTTAATTTCTGAGACTCACAAACTCAATCGCCAACAAACGACATGAATTGACGAACTACCTAGAGGAGAAGAAGATCGACGTGATGCTCGTCAGCGAATCTCATCTCAAACCAACGAAGGATTTCAACATCAGGAATTACACGATATACAGGACTGAACGACTAGAGGGAAGACAAGGAGTAACAGCGATCTTAGTGAAGACAGGGACAAGGCAGGGCGAGCTACCGCACACCAATTCAAGGAACATCGACAAGACAGGAATGAAACTTCAGACAACGAGAAGAGAACTGAACATCTACGCAGTCTACAAACCACCAAACAACGCAATGTAGGAGGAAGACATCAGAGCCATATTCAACAGCAATACGCCAACCATCGCAACTGGGGACTTGAATGCCAAGGATTCGGACTGGAACTGCAGGAAAACCAACAGAAGCGGAAGGATACTGAAGATAATCACAGAGAGGAACAACATCATCGCAAAAGGGCCAAAGGAACCAACACACCTGCACGCAACCACAGGAACCATGGACATATTGGATATCGCTCTCATGAAGAACGTAACATGGAACTATGAGATAGAAGTGTCAATGGATATCTCTTTGGATCACTGCCTTGTCATCCTGACATTGAAAACCAAAGCCCCCCCCCCCTTCCCAGAGACAACCAACACCAATCACAAACTGGACGAAATTCAACGAAACAATGTAAACGAGAACCATCCACATAGAGACACCACAGCAAATAGAAGAGGCCATAGTAGACCTGGAGACCCGGATACACAGAGCTACTGAGGGATCATCAAGAGAAGCAAAGAAAAAACAGAGAACTCATCGCAGGCCCATTTCATGCACACCTCGTTGTAACTTTCCTGAAAAGACCATCCACCAGCGTCAGCGGATTCCTGTTCAGCATGGCTTGGACTCCCAGCTCAACGACACTTGAGAGGACTTTGGCACATGTTACCGTCGCGGCCACTTTTGCGTATGTCTCTGCACCTCCGCTGACGTCGGCTGAGTGAAGTCGACTACACCGTCGATTGAGGAAAGTAGCACTTTTCAGTGCTATAATTGAATATTAGATGCGAACCTCTCTCAGGCATCCGCCCAGCCAAACTGCGGACTTCACGAGTTCCAAAATATCGGGCTTCCACGCCCAGCCTTCCCCTCGGACATCCCATCCGAGTTTTCCTTTGTCTTCAGCCACTTTTCTCTCTGCATTTATATTGTGTCCATTGATTTTGAAACCACCGATTTCACCATCTAAAGCTTTTCGGAATATTGCCTCCGAGTATATATTGAATAGTAGAGGAGACCGAATACAGCTCAGACGGAATCTTTTTTCAATTGATATTGTTTCAGATGTCATTTGATCTACCCTAATCTCTACAGTTTGGTTCCAGTGCACTTCAGATACGATGCGAAGGTCTTTCTTGTCTATGCCTGTTGTTTCAAGAATTTCTAATAGCTTTTGATGATGTAATCGATGAAACAAGCAAGAGTGCTTCAAGCGATTCGAATCAGGTAGAAATACCCTGAATGATAACTAAAGATCAGGCTGTCTCAAAACTGGATTACCGATAGAAAATATCATAATCATAATAATCAAAAGTAATAAAAAATCATCGGTGACATTCATTGAACTTCCTAGTAGTTATCGACTTATCAGCTCACTTTCTATTTCATTCAAAATTTAGAGAGACTTCTTTATCAGAGGTTAGAACCAATCATTGACAGAGCTCTGTCCACTTCTCAGGTAGGTTTTCGAAAAAACTGGAATTGTTCTGATCAGGTTTTAGGTTTATCCACTTTCATTGAGACAGGATTTCAGGCGCTGAATTTGTAGATCTCTCTTCGGCATATGACACAGTTAGGAAGGATGGTTTAGTTTATAAACTCTTTGAAGTAGTTCAATGTGGAAAAATTGTGAAGTTGATGGAAAATATGTTATCTGATAGAAGAATGTAGACATCCCAGAGACTTCCTCTACAAAGTTTATTAATGCTGAGGATGCTTTGGTTTTTCGACACTATGGCTTCGAAACCATTGAGCAAACACTGACTTCCGATTTAGAAAGTCTGAATATTTTCTTCAAAAAATGACGTTTATGTTCAAATTCTTCGAAAACGGAGGTTTCTTGTTCCCATATGAATAATCATGAGAAGGAAAGGCAACTCAGGATATTCTTCAATCAATCACTATTAACTCATAATTTCACTGTAACATATCTTGATGTAAAGCTGGATCGTTCTCTGACTCAAATTTCATATTGATAAATTATGTCAGAAGTTGAAAACAAGGAACAATATACTACATAAACTAGCTGAATCTAATTGGGGCACCGAAGTCTCTTCTTTGCGATTTACTGCTTTAGCTTTAGTATATTCAGCTGTCAGGTGTGGTTGAATAGTGCTCATGTCAATAAGATTGATAGATTGATTCTCAGTTGAACTGTTCTATGAGAGTTATAAGTGGATGTATCAGTTCAACTTCTACCCCATGGCTTCAGGTTCTTTGTAATATAGTTCTTTCCCAAATTCGCAGAAAATTAGCTCTTAAATCATCTTGGGATAAGTATCACTTATTTCCAGAACTTTTTCCGATAATACACGTTCTTCAAAATCCACCTAACCTAAGATGGAAATCTAGGAAACCTATTTGGTCGATAGACTTTTTGCTGTTTTCAATAAAGTTCTACTAGAGGATCCTTTCAAAAGGGTTGCAGGTTTCGATATAAGTAGGAAAAATTGGTGTACATAAAATCCTAAATTGAATACTGTAGAAAGTCCGGCATGTGAATGTTGTGCAGCTGAAGAAACAATAAGACATTAAGTCCTCGATTGTCCAATTACCATTTTACGAGGGGTTTTCCAGAAAATCATTCCGTTTCAGATAATTTCATTAACTGGGTAGAGAACTTGAAGTCTGTTCAGGAGATTAGTTTTGAATCTTGAGGTTATTATGGGCTTCACCCCCGAATGATGTATGAGATGTTCCCTGTTGAAAAACAGCGGAGCATTATTTAAGTTCTTAGATAAGGCGAGGGCTGCACACCCGTAGGGCTTCATTCCCAAAAGGTGTCTGAGATGTTTTCTGTTGAAAAACAGCATAGCATAAATAACTATATACCGTAGTTTGACTAAAGTGTTGGGCCTTACGAAGGATAATTCCAGGTTCGTACCGTACACTCACCGACGACCAAAATTCGATCGAACTGAGAATAATAAAGACATCATTGAAATTACTCGGACGGACCCAAACTTCTCAAAGACAATTGTACTGGTGACAAGACGTGGTGTTTTCAGTCTGAGCCCGAAACAGAGCGGCAAAGTGCTGAATGGAGAGCGTTAGACGAAGGAAGACCCGAATAAACCGAAAGGAGTATCCACAAAAAAATTGTTCCAGACAGTCACAAGAGACTTTTATTTGGCCGCCAAGAATTCGTCGTGTTCGGCTAGAATATCGAGAAAACGACAGTTGCACATTCACCCTATTCACCTGATCTGGCTCTATGCCACTATCATCTGTTACCTAAACTGCCTTTGACAACGCAAGAAAAACGGTACGATTCATTCAAAAAAAGGGGATAGAGAAGTCAATGAGATAAAAATCACAAGGTTTAACTTTAATTTACACTTTATTTGAATAAATTCGACGACGTTTCGCTGAAACAGCAGCTTTATCAAGAATGACAAACAGATTGAAGAGTATGGTATTATGAACAAATCGTAGAACAAGTTGGATGAATAACAGGAAAATCCACACCGAGCCATTGTACAGTTAGTATGGAAGGTAATAAAACTAATTAAACAAGTTAAGTAGGGGTGAATAATTTACATCTACCTGCTCATTTACAAGCTTGTCCGAATGTTTGTATCTATTTATTTCTAATGCTTCTAGGAGATCTAATTTTAAACTTTTTGATTTTATATGTAATATGTCAAAGTTTCTATTGAATGAATGGTTTTCTTTTATTAAGTGGTTTGATAATTTGAATCAGATTTATTTTTATCGAAGCTACGTTTATGTTCTTATGCCAAAACTCCTATAGGTCCTACCGATATAAATTTTATCACAAGAACCGCAATTGAGTTTATAGATTCCTGATTCACTTGAGTTTTCAACACGAGATTTATTATTTTTAATATGTTTACCTAAGTTATTAGAAGTTTTGAAAGTTATATTAAGATTTTGTTTGACGAGAAAGGATTTAATATTTGTACTTGCAGAACCGCAGAATGTTAAACTGTTGAATATTTTATAGTCTTTATGAATAGGATATACTTCATTTATTGCTTTCTGATACGGTTTTTTACGAATGATTAGATCTATCATATCCGGATTATATGAATTATTAATGGCTATCTGTTTGATGATATTTAACTCTTTATTATAATCTTCTACTGATAAAGGTAAATTGAGTAACCGATGTACCATGCTGTTTAAAGCTGCAACTTTGTGTTGAATTGGATGTAATGAGTAGTTATGTATAACTGTATCAGTATGTGTTGGTTTACGAAAGACCGAAAAACATGATTATTATTTCGTTTAGTGATTTTCAAGTCCAAAAATTAATGGAATCATTCTGTTCAATTTCTATCGTGAATTTAATGTTCAAATGGATGGAATTAATGAAATTAAGAAATAAGTCTAATTGACGAGTAGTTCCAATGAAACATACTAAGATGTCGTCAACATATCTATACCAATAAAGAAATTTGGAAATGAGTGGATGAATTTTCTGTTCAATATTATTCATAAAAATCTCTGCTAAAAGTGGACTCAAAGGATTTCCCATGATCAAACCATTTTCACTACTGTAATAGATGTTTTTGAAAGAAAAATAATTTTGTTCAATGTAAACGTCCAACAGATTCAATATTTCTGATTCAATTATGTGGTTAACATGATTCGAATTCAACATGTTTTCGATTAATATTTTGACATCACCTGGAGGAACACTTGGGTATAAATTCTCAACATCAAACGAAATAAGTTTTGCGTTAGGTGGTAGGTTAACGTTTTTTATGTTATTTATCAATTCGAAAGAATTTTTTATAGAAAATTTTGATTTGAATGAACAATAATTCTTAATGATATCTATAAGGTAGTGCGACAATTTCACGGCTAGGGCTGTAACGTAAGATATGACTGGTCTAACGGGTTATTTACTAGACCAGTCGTATCTTACGTTACAGCCCCAGCCGTGAAATTGTCGCACTACCTTATAGATATCATTAAAATTATTGTTCATTCAAATCAAAATTTTCTATGAAAAATTCTTTCGAATTGATAAATAACATAAAATGTGAATGTTTTTTATCTCATTTATATCATGGATCTACATCAAGTAACGGCCTCCACAATTCAAAAAAAAAAAAAAAAAGATAGAGAAGTCGTTTGACAATCTTTTGGCGCGGGCGAATTTTTGTATCAATGCAGAAGGCGAATGCATTGATTTTTTATGAGAATTGATACTAGTTGTTTCTACTTCCTAAAAGTTCCGTTACTTTTAGAATGGAGGGTGTGTATGCAGTTGTTTGTCAACAATTAATGAATTGGATTTCTTTTAAATGAGATAAAAACACAAGGTTTAACTTTAATCTACACTTTATTTGAAAAAATTCGACGACGTTTCGCTGACACAGCAGCTTTATCAAGAATGAAAAATAGAATGAAGAGTATGGTATTATAAACAAATCGTAGAACAAGTTGGATGAATAACAGGAAAATCCACACCGAGCCATTGTACAGTTAGTATGAGAGGTAATAAAAACTAATTAAACAAGTTAAGTAGGGGTGAGTAATTCAAATCTACCTGTTCATTCAAAAGCTTGGACGAATGTTTGTATTTATTATTATATATTATATTTATATTATATATTTATTGTCCTACCGATATAAATTTTATCACAAGAACCGCAATTGAGTTTATAGATTCCTGATTTACTTGATTTGATTTGATGAAAAATCAAGTAAATCAGAATCTATAAACTCAATTGCGGTTCTTGTGATAAAATTTATATCGGTAGGACCTATAGGAGTTTTGGCATAAGAACATCTGAACATAAACGTAGCTTCGATAAAAATAAATCTGATTCAAATTATTCAAACCACCTAATAAAAGAAAACCATTCATTCAATGAAAACTTTGACATATTACATATAAAATCAAAAGTTCAAAATTAGATCTCCTAGAAGCATTAGAAATAAATAAATACAAACATTCGTCCAAGCTTTTGAATGAACAGGTAGATTTGAATTACTCACCCCTACTTAACTTGTTTAATTAGTTTTTATTACCTCTCATACTAACTGTACAATGGCTCGGTGTGGATTTTCCTGTTATTCATCCAACTTGTTCTACGATTTGTTTATAATACCATACTCTTCATTCTATTTTTCATTCTTGATAAAGCTGCTGTGTCAGCGAAACGTCGTCGAATTTTTTCAAATAAAGTGTAGATTAAAGTTAAACCTTGTGTTTTTATCTCATTTATATAATGGATCTACATCAAGTAACGGCCTCCACAATTCAAATGGATTTCTTTTGCTGAAATTGAACACCCTTCAACTAAGCATATTTCGGATATACCAAACTCATATTATTTTTCGATTCTCTGTAGGTCTCTAAGTTCTTTGCTATAGAAACTGGACCACCCTGTTTATGAGAATATGAAAAAATGCAAACCTTTTTCAGGAAAAACTTGCCATCATCATTGCCCTCTGTTAAGAACGAAAATGAGTTCAAGTTCATATTCAAAAATCTCAGAGTGAAATAGACAGAGAAGAGATGACGAAACCGAAAACTTTCAATCTTATCATCAAAGTTTGCGCACACAGAGAATTGACTTTGCATAGAGATAGAGAGTTTCAAAAATGAACTGATTTAATTTCGAATATGATTACATGAAAATTTAAAATTCAAAGTGGAATGCGGAATATCATTTTGGCCCATATGTATGTAAATTTCGAGGAAAAATGAATATTTAAATAGAAGGAATATTCAAACAAACTTGGCGAAAGTCGGCTTGGCCTTTAATAAAAACAAAATGAGACGAAATTGAAAATGTTAGAGAGATGTGACATGGGGCACAGGGGAAGTGGGCGACGGATGGAAATGACAAAGGAGGAGTTTTATGGCAATATGTGTTTTATCGATATTACAATATGACGTGGGGAACATACGTTTTCATAAAAGAATATTTATGTACAATCAATACAGAAATGTCTTTATGATGACTGAAAATAGGTTTCAAAAAATTCATAAAAAACAACATGTAATTGATTGGAAAAAAGAAAATAGAATAGAAGGTGATCTACCCACTGCACTAACAGAGTTACTCCTTTTAAGAACTGAAAAGATTGAGTAATGGTGACGAATTCATCTCTAATTGACTACTAAGGAATTTTCCGGAATTATTTTGTTCATTTATTTCCAATACCTCCAATAAATCTAGGGATTTATATTCCTACGAACCATTGTTGAATTGAAATAGTGGTCTATTTCGGCAGTGGTTGAATTTTGGAAGAGTTCAGATCAATTTCTACTAACTCTTCAGCTGCTTCTTCGAAACAGGCCCAAAACAAATTATGTGATTCAGCATTCAATCTCGACCTTTTTCTGCTGGTTCTATAACTGCAGCCACCTCAAAATCCTCAGATGTCTCAATGCCCATCGCTGATGGTAGTGCTTCCCCTCAAAGTGGCTTCTCGTGCATTTTTAGTTTCATATGCATTATAAAAAAGGGTTTGTATCGCGGCTCCAATTAAGTTGATAGGAAATCTTCTTCACCGTGTAGAAGGTGTAGCGCCTGTTCAGTTCCGTGGACCGGTTTTTTCGAAAGCCTTGTTGCTCTTCGCTGAATGGCATTGTTGACGTTATGTCATCGGCAAGAATCTTTGTAAGCAGTTTCAAAGAGGTGCTTAATAAGGTTATTCCGCGATAGTTGGCAGGATTTGTTTTGTCTCCTTTTTTAAAGATAGGCACTGTTACACTTCTTTTCCATTCTTCTGGTATTTTTCCGTGTTGAATTATGATGTTAAACAGTTTTGTGTACTCTTCTCTCATGGCTTCTCCGCCATATTTGATCATCTCCTTTAATATCTTATCTTCATTTGGAGCTTCCCTATTTTTAAGTTTACTTATTGCCATAGCTACTTGCTCTTTCGTGATTGTTACCGGTTCATTTATAGTGTCGTTCTCTAAGTCTTCTTCTGGGGGTTCTTCTTCATATTCTGATTCGGTGTAAAGATTTTTGAAGTATTGTTCCCATGTTTCGTTTGTGATTGTTTTCAGTTGTATAGTTTCATTGGTGTCCTTTTTCATTTCCCTTGATAATTTCCAAATTCGTTTTTGCGCTCCGTATATATCTGCTTCCATTTCAGCACTAAATCTCTGCCAGTAAGGCTGAAGGACCCAAGGTCGATGGCCATTTGCACAGTGCGCAGTGCAAAAAATATATTTTTTACTTTTTTTTCTCTGCCAGTATTCTTGTATTCTTCTTTAATTTCCCAAACTCTGTTATTCACCCTGTTTCTTATTTCTATGTATCTATTTCGGTTCTCTGGTGTCGGATGGTTCTTATATTCTAGATATATTTGTTTCTTTCCTTTGTAATGTTTTTGACTTCAGTGGTGAACCAGGGTTTATTATTAGGTTGGCCGTTCTGTGATACCGTGCGGGTTCCCAAGGCCTGTGTGGCACCCTTGTATATGTTTTATTTTAGTTTGAGCCATGCTATGTCGGGGTTATCTTGCTGCAATATTGGATTACGAGTTATATACTGTTTGCAACGGTTTGAATAAAGTTGTTTTGTGCTCTCATTGTTGAGCGATTCTACGTTAAATTTTTCAGTTTGTACAGATGGTGTTTTCTTTTTTGATTGAGTTGTCATCTTCAGTTTCCCTAGAACGAGCTTGTGGTCTGTTCCAATGTTAGCTGATGACAAAACTCTTACATCTAAGATTTGTTTGGGTAGAAACATTCGGTTAGTGATAATGTAATCAATTATAGATTTGTTGTTTCGGTTATCGTAGAAAGTATATTTGTGCTGTTCTTTGTGAGGGAAAAAAGTGTTATTAATTCGCAACTCGTTCTGTGCACAACATTTCGCCGTTTCTGTTAATTACGTCTTCGTTATATTTTTGTTTTACCCCGTTTACTACTTCGTTACCTACTCTAGCGTTAAGGTCTCCTAATATGATTATCTTTTCTTTAGTTGGTATTTTATCTAGTTGTGATTGAAGACTTTCATAAAAATCTACCGCCGCTTCCTCTGGTTTGCTTATGTCAGGTGCGTATACTGATAGGATATGTAGCGGACGGTCGAACGACATTGTGACTTTCAGGATTCTATCGCTATTATATTCTACGTTTACCATATTTTCTTCGTGTTTTTCATGTACTAGTAGTCCTACTCTCGATGTTGCTCTTTGGTCTTTTTCTACTCCAGAGTATACTAAGATGTAATTGTTTAATTTTGATAATCCTCTTCCCTTCTTTTTGGTTTTGGCAAGTGCACATATATCTATTTTGTGTTCGTTCATTTCAGGGATTATTTCGTGGTCTCTGGAGAATAGAGTTTTTATGTTCCAGCAGGCTATTCTTACTTGATGCTTCTTCCTGTAGAGTTTATTCCTATTTCGCGCGCGGGTCGTATTCCGTGTTTTCTGTCCTTGTTCCGAGGCTGTATCTCCGGTGCTTTGGGCAATGAATTGTTTTACCCTAGGCAGGTTGCTAACCTTTCCAAGGAACCCTCCTCCTTGATCCGGGCTTGGGACCGGCAAAAGCACTTGCTGGACTACTCAATCCATCCAGCCTGTACCAAAGGCGGAGTTCATAGGAAATAAGAGTGGTTTTTATGCATCGATATAAGGTCAAAACGAACATTCAAATTATCTTGCAGAGACTGTCTCAGGTAGTCAACTTGTGGCTTATGTTGATTCAGTAGCTGTTTTTGTAAATATCCCGACAGTGTCGTGACATGCGGAATGACATCAGATATCGAGGAGTACGTCGAAGTAATCTTCGTACCTTCTTCGAAAGGCTTCAGAAGCATGATCAACTGCTCCGCGATATCCCACTACTCACTTGATAAATTTTCGAATGTCAAAGATCAGGCGTTCTAGAAAATAATTAGAGGGGTCTATAGTGGCACACTCTGTCCTAAATTTCATCCACGAGCTCCATTCTCCTCGTAAAAGATACGGGTTTCGTGGGTGAGAGCTTAATAAGCTCAATCAACTTCCGTTTGCAAGATTCAAGATCTTCCATCCTGACTTCATCCCCAGCTGGGCACTCGCACATAACATGTTCCATTGATTCTATATCTTCTTCACATAGCCTACATGAAGGATCCTCAATCAATCCTAACTTATTTAGGTGTTTCCTGAGGCGACAGTGTCCTGTTAGTATGGCAGTTAAAACTCTCAGTTCCAACCTAGAGAGTTCGAGCCAGGCCTTGGCTTTCGCAGTGGAAGTTCTACTGATGGCACGTCAAGCGTATCTGAGACCTGGGAGACTCATCCAATGCTCACGTACCCTAAGGTCCAGCCATCGTCTGTTTTCCATCCTTGCAGTCTCTAGGGGAATTCCGAGCTTAGGCTCCGGAAATCTAACCTAATTGTTAATCCTCCCGCAAGCAAGAGGGTAGCACAGTGGTCAATGGCTAATATTTCTGCTTGAAAGACAGTTGCATGCCCACCAAGACAGATCGACAGTTCCTTGGCTGCACCTCGACCGTAGACACCAGCTCTGATACCTTTTTCAGTTGAGCCATCTGTGTACCAAAAGGGACCCTCAAGTAGATGGTCCTTCTTGGAGTTGGTTCATTCCTGTCTATCGGAAATGATGATCTCGAATGTCATGATGGTTCTAGGTGTTGATATGTAAAACCTCATACTCAGCATTTCACTGTCCCCAATTTCAGACTGTAAGGCTCCGGGCACAAAGCCGAAGTTATCCGTTTCATTATAGGAAAGATGATGGAATCTGTAGAAAGCCATTCTAGCCACTCTTCGTATCACCAGATGAAGAAGGGCAAGGCCCAATATCAGTTTTATGGCCGCAGTGGGTGTAGAGCGAAAGTCTCGAGTGGTCATCGTGGAGGCCATTCTCTGCAATTTAGAAAGCTTGAGTTGGGACTGCTTCTTAATACTGCACTCCCACCAAGCATTGCAGCCGTACGTATTACGTGGTCCAATCACTATCACATATAGATCGTTTGACATGGCCATAGGGAAAGTCTAGCCTTGTGTATTGTGTTTTCCAGGTGTGAATTCCACGTTAGTTTGCTATCCGGGGTAATCTCCAGATATTTTACTTATTCCACAACTAGAATAAACACCCCGCCCAGAGTCGGGGGGAAACCAATATTCCCTTTTTTCTGATTAATGCTACCATAAGGGTTTTGTAGGGGTTTATGCTAAGTTTCTCTCCCACACACCACCCCTGAATTGCTGACATAGCCTCCTGAAGTCTGTCTGAAACATCGCTGTCATCTCCGACAGCCAGAATTGCTATATAATTAGGATATGCTTGTACATAAATATCTAGTGCGCCAATTATTGCTTGAAGCTCATTAACTAGCACGGACCACAACAGAGGCCATAGTACTCCTTCCTAATTTCAGCTCCTGCCAGCCACAAAAGTGACTACTTCCTTATCAGTGAAGTATTGATCACTCGGGCATTTAGCATGTTACTAATCCATTCCGCAATAATATTTGGTACTCCTCTGGCTCTCGCAGCCCCACACATCAAGCCAGTGGGGGACACTTTAAACGCGTCTTCAATGTCCATGAACGCTGCAGCTGCAGTCCCTTGCGGTCCAGAGACTGTGTGATCCTCCCGACTGAGTTGTTAAGTGCCAGAACGGTTGATTTATCTTTTTGAAAGGCATATTGATGTTCGCTCAGAGGCTTCAGCGATAACACCTCGGTCCTGATGTATCCATCTAACCTAACACCTTCTCCAAGATTTAGTACACAGTTGCTTTGTATCATGACGTATTTGTGAATTCTGAGATATGTTTAAGTCAGAGCCTGATTCAGATTGAGAAGGAGTCTTACTTGTAGAACCATAAAGCTCTTCGTATTCTACCTTATGCTTGAATTGCAAATGCTTTTCAAGAGATGATGTTCCAGCCTTTCTTCCCACTCCTCCACGAGACACACTTGCTTGACACAAACTGCACTTTGCACTTTTCTCATCTACGGCAAAATAGGTCCAAACTGATGACTTTTTCGAAATAACACTTTGTTGACGCTTATAACAACTTATCCAGTCAAATAACACAAGTTTTGAGGTTATATTATACAAAATCGAAGTAATTATTCCAAGCACGTAAACGAATAGTGACGAAATAATAGCATGTACGTAGGTAATTTCCCATTCCCTTGCTGACGAGACGAGTGGCGAACGTCGCGAGCCACCTGCACAAGCGACAGTACCCACCTACCCTGCATAAGTTTGCGCCGGGTACCCGGCAAAAGGAGGATCTGGTGCACCTAACCTGAAATTTAGATTTGTGTACCAATACTCTCCAAAAAAATCACTGCTAAAGAATCTCCTATAATCACGCAAGGACATCCAATTTCCTCAGAAAACAATATGCATCTACTCCGTGGCACAGTCTACACCGGAATTTGCTGGCATGACCATGTGTCAACCACTGCCAAATCTTCTTACAATATACTCAGGTTCATTTCACGGCTGAGCAGTACTTCATGCGATCACAGTTCATGATTTCATACAAAACACAGTTGCGATCTGATCTGGAATACTGATTACATGTTAAGGGCTCCACATCTATTGAAGAGCCAGAAGAACTTCATCGCCTACACGGAGATTACACTCCAAAGCGGCAGGTTGCTAATCTTTCTCTTTTCTATAGGTACTTTCATAGGAAATACTCTGAAGAACTGAAAGGCTGAGTTCCGGAAAGAATCCAGTTTCAAGCAAAAACCAGGCTTGCGAAAAACTCTCATCAGCAGACGGTCCAAATAGCAAAGCCAGTTACTTATCTGTATACAATTTGACGGCCTCTACTATGATAGGATAGGCATCGCTTCCTACCAAGAATCAAGAACGAAAAGAAACTGTTCAAGTGCTTAAATGTAATACCAGACCACTTTAAAAGTATTCTTGTGTGCGCCTAAGTTTTCTGGAGCATCCCCATTATCAGAGCAGATCATAATCCACTCATTAGTTGTACCCAGTTCTGCCAGTCTTTGAGCATAGCCAAAAATCGCCATGATCTCCTATTGGAATACTGTTGTTTTTCATCTGATGGGAGGTAAAAACCCCTACATTTTTTCGACAGTAAACTCCACTATATGATCCCTCTTGGGTTTTCTATCCATCCGTGTAACAGATATAAGCTCGACCTGGTAAAGATTTCTTTCTTTCCTCCCATTTCTCATTTGGATGGGATCTGGATCTCATTACCGAAGTGGAGCCTTATCGTGGTTCTATCCGTGTTCATCCAGATAGGTGATCTCTGTTAAAAGCTTCAGGAACAGTCAAACTGCCCTGCGAATAATTATGAGGTGCAGTGGTTTGACTCCTAACAGTCTAAAAAGTGCATCAAACGCCGCCGTTTCGTCTTTTAGGGTTCAGAATCCTAAATAAAGTGACGCATGAAAATTCACTGTGTAATCAGCAATTTATATGACGCAGGTTTCTTTGAATACAGTTTGACTGAATTTGGTGTTCAGTATGTTTCTACGGTAACAATATTCAAATATAAAAAAATACTACGCGAGAACGGTGAAATAAACTTTGACATTGGATAACAGAATATAATATCTTACCAAAATATTTATGTAAATGTAATTGAATTCCATGAAACGAGATGAAGACACGAGTCGAATAAGTATCAAAGAATATGCGGTACGTATGAATACGACATAGTAATAATAATGTTCATTTTTAGGGAGCATAAACATCTCAGTATTTATGACCATAAATTTTATCAAGCCGTACAAATTTCGTTGCGTTATGGACCATTTTCCCATATATTCTCCCTAAGTAGCGAAATTGATATTGGGGTTCCCTTCATGTAATATTATCGCTCATAAACGTTCGGAATATAGAATGTGGAATTTGTTAGTCAAAATTGGTAAAATTGGGATTACTAGTGTGGGGGGAAATTGTTTTGCGTTGATGTTAAACCATCTTTATCACTATGTATGAACACACATTCATTAATACACAAAAAATAGTATATACATAAAAGGTGTACAGTGATAAAGTCTCATTAAATATGCAAACATCCTGGCCATGCCATACGGCGGCACGTCAAAAAATCGTTTGTGCATAACTGACTAACAATAAAATCAGTCCTTGTTTTTCTGATCGATATCTAATAAATTCTCGATACCCCTTCAAAACCCTATGACGTATATGAATGGGATTTATAGGGTTTATTTGTGAAAACAAGGTTGTCGAAATGTATCGATCAAAAATATTGAAACTAAAGTATCAATAATTCATTATCAGTGTCTTTACAAAAGAATAACTGTATTGCTTTCTTATTCCCCTGGCAGTTATCTTCTTCCTAGAATGACGAATCTTCAGGACCTGTATTATCTATAAAAGGGTCTATTGTTGCATCTCTAAGATGGTCCAATTGACATTTGATTTTCTTCCTTAATCGAAAGGGGTATGTAATTGGACCCGTTGTCGCCTGTCACATTTTTAATTGTGATATTTTTACTTGTGCCCACATTGATTTCAATTCCCAATGGTAAGGAGAAGGATTCAGAATGAAACTTATAGTTCTTTGAAATTTCGTTAATCTTATAATTTTAAAGAATTTGATGTGAAGTTTGGCTATTGAAAGGAGTTCATTTTGAACCAAGTCGCCTTGGTACCGAATATTCTTTTCTAACAACCACCGGATGATGTCTGCTTTTCATCAGGAAATTGTTGTTGTCATTTCCAAATCGAAGAATGCTAACTAGTATTATCCATCATTATAACCCATCCTGTTTTCAACAGTTGTTCGAAATATTCTTCAGAAATATCGGTATTCATACCACTTGTGTAAATCCCCATCTATAAAACCGTTAGCACCATATTTGTGGGGTATTATTATTCGTCGTCCTTTTCCGGATGCTAGATGGAAACCTGTTGATAATGCTTGTACGTTTTTATAAATCTAGACTTTCTGAAACGTATATCCTTCATTAGCCCAAATGTCAGTTTTCACTAGAAAACGACTGTGATTCCAAAAAAAATTTTAATGACAAAGAAGTTTTAAAATTGGAAGATCTTTTCAATAATCATTCTCAAAAAGACTAGTGACGCACTACTGCGGTTTTGATGAGGTTAAAGGTAACATGATCCTGAAAAAATTACCACCCTGTAAAATTTCCCAACTACTGAACACATTTGATGAATTGATGAGTTAAACAATTCCTTTTTCTGCAAATTGAAGCAAGATTTCTTGAAAACTACAAGTGTTACAAACTGAAACGTAAATGTGAAAGGGTTTTTACTTCTGTTCTTATTTTTTTATATTTCTCCTCATTACTTTCTTTGTTTGGTTGAATTATCTTTTATCATTTTTCTTTAATTGTTATGTTCGTTGATCTAGATACTTGAGATCTGGCAAGAAGCAATTGTAAAGTTTCAAAAAGACCAAGTAGAGACCTGATATTATTTTCGAACGATTCGCTCAAGAAAACATTCTTTTGCATCAGTAAATAAATTATAATCATCTAAATATCCAGTTAGCCTCCCTCTTAGGAACTAAGTTCTATTGTTAACAAAAGAATAAGCAGTCTCTTCCGAAGTTTTGTTTCGATAATATAGGGTAGTTTAAATTGTCAAATGAAGATATATCTCGTATCACTGCGACGTGCCGGCGATAAGAAAACTTCCGTTGGATTTTGATTTTACTCTTATGTCATCTAACGTAGATTATTCACATCTATCGCTGTCATTCAGTAATCTAAAAAACAAGAAAAGGTCATATTTTCAAAACGACTGTCAAAATTTTTTCGTAAATTTTTCTTCAAATATAACAAGATCCACGACGAGGAGACGCCCACCCAAATTATTGGGTTCATAATGATTCTAGAACATCAATAGATCATAATCGGCCTCGCTCAGAAGACCGAACATGACCCTCGGGGCTCTCTCGGTCAAACAGAGAGGGAATTGTTTTGTTGAGTTGAATATGGAAGGGATTTTGGGATTATACTTCGAAATTGGCTAGCAAGAACAAGAAAGTGATTACATTTCAAGAGACTCACACTGCGAAGGAAAAATATCTGCGCGAAAGAGAAAATATAGCAGGTTATGTACTTTTTGATTATCTTCTTAGTCCTCTTTATGGCCTTGCTTGCTATGTAAAATCTCTTCTTAAATTCAAGCGAGTTTAGATATATAGGGTCAGGTATGATTGTTGAAATATTTTTCTGCTGGTTTTCTTTTTCCATTGTTACAGATTCCTGTCTCAAATCCCCTTCCTTTCACCATTGTCTTCGTCTGGAAATCATGGAGTGCTGATGAGAATTGAAGCTGCTAAGCAGAAAACTCTTTGGTACTCTTTATGTATACACGACACTTACACAACATAAACAGACAAGCTATTGGTAGTGCAATAGTGACAGGGAAACGAGTTTTCTCCTCAGGTTTTTTCACTCATTTATTGAATCATACGCAAGATAGTATAATTCCCCTGTTACATTTCCTGAGCTTACACTCAGGTCATAAATAACCACTCAAGAAGAAGCAACCCAATCAGGTTTTAATTACTCAAGAACATTTATATTTATATTCTCATTTATATTTTCTGTACATTCATTCGTCTGAAGAAGCTACGGTGTAGTGAAACGCGTTACGAATCGCAATTATTAAGTAAAATTCCTTAAAACACAGTACTTGTTTTTTATTATTGATAATGGAATTTTACCAAGTAAAAGCCTCCCAAATTCAAATGTTAAAGAAAGCTGATACCGGCTTTTTGGCTTTGTGGTATTTCAAAATACTACTAAGATGTGCAGTTCACACTCAGAATATATGGTTGAACTCAATGTGCTTGAAAAACAGATTGACTCCCAATTACATACGGTTGAAGACACATAACAACAGTGGACCAGCAAGAAGAGCAATCGGGAAAGGCCAACGCATATGGCTCAAAGAGGATATGAAGATCCAGTACAACAGGAGGGATGTTGCCAACATATATTTGAAGGTAATCCATACGGAATTATTGTTTAGATTGCACCCTGTTGAGTTTGACATTTTAGACTCTGAATCCAGATACAATGTCAAAATTTTAATTCATAAAAAGTTTCAGCAAAAACAGAAAAAGTTGAATTCACTTAAATTCAAAACTTCTCCACCCAAACCTTCAACTGATAAATTTTCAGACCATAAATTTTTTGACAGATTCACTAATTTAACTGATATCGATTTTACACAACCACAAAAAGATCTATTAGAAAAAGGATTCAAACATAATTTACATCCAAAACATAATAAAACTAATTTTGAACAGTTAGGCATAGGCTCCGAAATCATTCTCAAAAACTCCAAAATGCCCTTCCAGTACGCCCTACCCTTTTTTCCACTCGTTTATTGAATCATATACAGGATAGTATATTTCCCTGTTACATTTCCTGACCTCACACTTGTGGTTTTTTTCTGACACAGACCAACATTATAGATATAAGCATTTATTGTAAATACAATTATTCGAATTTTTATAAATCCTCTCTTTTTCAAAAGAATATATAATAATCCATTAAATTTTTGGTGTGTTGTTTTCGGTTGATTCGATAAGACCTGAAGTTATAGTTGTTCCAATATAGTTATCTCAAGATTGTCTTTGGCTCTGATTTGCTGTGTGAATTTACGGGGTTGCAGATAATATGATTTGAAGTTTCGTGTTCGACGTGGTCCGGACGAAGAAGTTGGTTAGCCCACGCCTTCTCCACATGAGAATTACAGGTAAATTTAAGGTATTTTTTTGCAATATCTTTCATCAAATTTCTTTTTTCGTTTATGAGATTTAGTAAGGAGCAATGTCTCTTAATACTGATACAGTTGTAGTTACATCACGAAAAAAATTGCTCCAGTGCTAGACGAGATCATACATAAAGTGAATGACTTCATAAGCCTTTAATAAAGTTAATGAGTTTATTCAACAAAGTGTGGAATTTTTATAAACTGCCCGGCCAACATATAAGTCAACCAAGTTATTCATGTACCATTCATACATAAAGAGACGTGGAAATGATAACAATAGCTCCTCTTGAATAAGGTCAAAACTTGTAAGTCTTCCTCTCGAACTGCGGCACTTCCTTGGTGGCCTTGTCACAGCCATCTGATACGCGAAGTCATGAATGCCACGTAGTCACAAATCATTTTTCCGCATATGGTCTTGCCATTCCTCTCATAAATCTGTCCAGTTGTGAATTCATTTCAAGTTATTTATTCATTACATAGAAGATTACCGGTTTTTATAGGAAAAAATCTCAACACGGGAATTTCGGTTGGATTGTTGTAAGGAGGTGCACGTGAACAATGCTAAATGGAATTTAAATTTAACGAATGGAAACTGTTATGAAAATACTGGATAACTATAAATAGAGAAAGGTAGAAATACTTTGATTTCCGTCTGTATGAATGAATAATTAGTTCTATTTCCTTCTTTACGATATTTTTCTCCCAAGAAAGGAATTGCATCATCATTTATATCATATATAGTTACAAGTTCATCAAAATATTCCTGGATTTGAAAATTCTTTTCTTTCACCACAAATGCTTGTATTTATCCGGAGAAACTTTTATTTCGAACATAAATTTCGCTGATAATTGGGGAATAAGTTTTAATTCCTATTGGTTTGGATCAAATTCTCTACAATTCACCAAGACTATAAATATTTTTAATGAAATAAAACTAAAGTATTTAGATTTTCACTATATTAACAAAACTATGACCGGTTTCACCACACTGTGGCTTCATCAGATAGATACAAACTAATGAATAGAGTTATTCTTTATATATTAGTGTTATTACCTACTGAATATTACGATAGGTAACTACAAGAGCTATGTTGGAAAACCCATCGGAGTTGCTTACTTTGTGAATTGATAAGATTGAGTAAAGGTGAAGGATTTAGATCCAATTTACTATCAAGTAACCTACCTGAATTCTTTTCTTTGTTGATCTCTAAAATTTCCAATAGATTGAGTTTTTGTCTGTTATTTTCATTGTGTAAAATTTTGAAATTATGATTAAAGTTATGGTTTTCTTCGAGTAAGTGATTAGAATAATGTGAATCTGATTTATGATGATTAAAACTACGTTTGTGCTCGGATAATCTAACTTTGAAATTTCTGAAAGTTCTACCGATATAAATTTTATCACAATCCGCGCAAGACAGTTTATAAACACTGAATTTATTTTTTTTATCAATTTTTGATATGCAGTTTTGGATATGTCGGCCTAAAGAATTATCAGTTCGGAATGCTATATTGAAATTTAATGCGAGAGGAATGATTTTAATTTTAGACTAGGATAACCAATATAAGTTAAGCTGTTGTATTTTGTGATAGAACTTTTTATACTTGGAAATACCTTCAGGATTGCTTTTTGAAATTTTTTGTTTGTTTGAAAATTTCGATTGATTCTAAGAAGCCATTTTCGATACCACGTGAAACGAAAGTAGATTAGTCGGTTCTCCGGCTGAGGTATTCTGAGGGATGCTCTTAGTATCTAGTTTTGAATGAACGACCAGTCTGACCTGTATAGACGCCTTCCCAATCCATACACGATAACTTGTAAACTCCAGTATTGCCAAATCTATCCGTTTTATATTTGCTATTGAAATTTTTTCTCGAGAGTTTCGTGTGGGTTATGAAATCTACTTTTTTTATGCTATTTTGAAATTATATTTGAAATCTTTTTTCTGATAAGGATAACATATAATTATGAAATGTTATATCTGTATTCTATACGTGAATATATATTATGATATGCTATTTATGTTTGTTTCTTTCTGATCATCCCGTTAATTATATGACAAATGTCATATTTGACGAGCAACTGTCAAAATTTTTTCGCAAATTTTTCTTCAAATTAAACAAGTTCCACGAAGAAATAATACATGGGCGATGTCAACCCAGATTATTGGGTCCATAATGATTATAAAACATCTTCAGATCATAATCGGCATCACTTGGAAAACTGAATCTATCCATCGGGTCTCTCTCGGTCAGAGATGAAATTTGAGAAAATATCGCAGGTTATGTATTTTTTTATTATTTCTCCTTAGTCCTTTTCATGACCTTGCTTGCTATGTGAAATCTTTCCTTAGATTTGTTTAGACATATAAGAAGTATATTTGTTGAAATAATTTTCTGCTGGTTTTCTTTTTTCATTGTTACAGATTCCTGTCCCAAACCCCCTTCCTTTCACCCTTGTCTTCGTTTGGAAATCATGGAATGCAAGAGAGAACGAAGCGGCTAAGCAGAAAAATCTTTGGTACTCTTTTTGTTCACACGACACTAACACAACATAAATATTGCTAGTGCAATGGCGATACGGAAACGAGTTTTTTCCTCAGGTTTTTTCACTCGTTCATTGAATCATATACAGGATAGTATGGTTCCCTGTTACATTTCCTGAGCTCACACTTGTGTTTTTTTTTCTGACACACACCAAAATTATGATATAAGCATTTGTTGTAAATACAATTATTCAAATTTATATATATATATATATATATATATATATATATATATATATATATATATTACCACTTAGTTCACAATGGTAATCAGGACAAGAGAGAACCATGCGTTTGCAGTTGAAGAGTATTTGTAATCGAGAGAGTTTCACGAGATCGCTTCAACATTGTTCGTAACGTTTCAGTTCTGTAACGTGACACAATCATTCAATGGATACAGAAAACGAGCTGCTGCACTCCAAATGAGTAATTGAAGTGTTTACAGATATCCGCCTCTACCCCTATGGGTTCATGGTTGTTGAGCCCATGAATGAGGGAGATTCTGCAAAATGCCAGCACTTTGCCGAGAGGATGCAAATGATTATCCTTGATGGAAATGAATCAGTGATAATGATGAGTGATGAGGCTCGTTTTCATTTGAGCGATTCGGTTAATGAACAGAATTGCTGATATTGGGCAGCAGAAAACCCCCGCGAACTGCATGAATCCCCACTTCGAAGTGAGAAACTCATCTTTTGGTGCGCTATGAGCCATCTTTGGGTGATTGGACCGTATTTTTTCGAGCATGAGAGAAGAACAACCGTAACTGTAAATTCTGAGAGATATGCTTTCTTACTCGAGAACTTTTTCATCCCAGAATTGCGACAACGAAGAATGAACAGAAGAAATGCTTGGTTGCAACAGGATGGTGCCAGTGTCCAAACAGCCAGAGCCTCAATGGATAATGTGCGTCGCATTTTTTCTGGTCATGCAACCTGTCGTTTTGGTGATGTGCCGTGTCCTCCTCGTTCCCCGGATCTCACTGCTTGTGATTTTTTCGTGGGGAAACCTGACTGCTGAAGTCTACGTCGATGAACCTCGAAATCTGCAAGAGTTGAAAGAAACTATCACAAGAGACGGACGTCATTTGCCTGATGTCATATTCACAACATAATTCTTCTCACTTTTTCTACAGTAAATGGTATTATTCTAGCTTTCATTTCACGTTATTCAAAATGTTCTACGTTGAGAAACAGCTGAGTTGTTCACATTTCAAAAATGCCCTTCCAATACGCCCCACACGGTATTTGAGGGATAACCATTGTTCTTAGGTATTTCTTTGATAGCTGACACTTTCCTGGAAATATTTTGTTTGGATGATGGCAGAGTTTCTTTGGGTTTTTCAAGGGGAAGAAAACCGGCAAAAGTTATTCGTGGCCCAAGTGTCTCCTTAAAGATGATCGCAATGTTTGTTTGAAAGAAAGGTCATTTAACAGCAATTCCTCTACAAGATCGAGATCTTTATACCCGGCGACAAAACTGCATTCTTGGTTACTTGTCTTCTGGATGTAGCACCTGGAGCAGCTGAAAGTGATAGGGATGTGTTTTTTTTTTATCCTGAAAAAACAAATAAATAATTAGTACTCATGGGAATTACGAATTAACTTCAAAAGTAACCACAATAATAAGCACCATGTGGGTAGGGTAGGAAATATTCTTAAAAAGTTAACTAAGTAACCAATAGTTTTTAACCCTTTATAGGGCAGATTATTATTAAGTAAGACATGGCTGATTTAAGTTTGCATATTTGAGTAAAAAGCAATTTTTTCGAGCCATTTCAGCTTAAAACCTTTCAAAAATAAAGGCAAAAAAGATATTAAACTAATTTGATCTTATAACCCTTACAAAACCCTACAAAATGGTTCTTTAAATAGATCGCTTTCATAAAAACTAAGCGAGTTATGGATAAAACCAGTTACTTTTTTAAACTCGTACATGACATTTCAATTAATAAAAAATATTTGGCTAAAAAATTAATTATAACCAGTATCTTATAAACGGTTAATGTTGATAGTATAAAGTAGGAAACACTTAACATTTTATGAAAAATCAAGCCGTTGAAATTGCAATCAGCAGGTATTCGGCACTTAATTTGAAAAAAAGGAGTAAACAAAATATTACACAACATAACACCACACTTGACAAAATAAAATAACTTTATATGTACAAATTAATAGGATTACTTGTTTTTATTCACTGTCCAGTAAACTAACTGATTTAAAAACGCCTGTGGCAATGCATCGCTTTTATAGCGCTCCAGGCGTTATTCATGTCTGAACAGGAAAAATCAAGAAACTGCCGCCTGACATGTTCTCGCAACATAGGAATCGGCAGTAACTGGATGATATACTAATGAAATTTCGTGTGTATTTATACCTAAACCCTTTTAATTTCCCAACTTTTATTTTAATATTTTTTTGGACCCTGGGTTTTGGCGCCCCTGAAGGATGGCGCCCGTGTGCATTGCACACTTTGCACATATTGTTGCGGGGGCCCTGTATATTGAGAACGAACATCGTAACGTTGTATTCCAAGTGCCAATTCGAATCTAACATGAGTGTACCCTTACTACAGTTAAGCTATATACGATAACTCGGAATGTGAACTTGTATAAGCAAAACTTAAAAGACATCCCTCGTACCACAGAGTCCGCTCTTAAGTTCTGTCTTGAAGATAACCTCAGGTTTGGCACTTCAAGAACTTTACTCCTATAATTATAATAAATGAGTGGTGTAACATTTTTCGCTTTTTTCTCATCAATTAATGACATAAATAAATTAATATTTTCTTGCGTAAAGAATTTATATGTTTTATATGTCACATTGAAAAATGATATTTATAAAGAGTTAAATTACAACCAACAGCTGTGATTAATATATTACCAATTCAAAAATAGAATGTACAAATATCGATATATCTGGAAATTTGATAGTTTGTTATTTATTGGAATTATGTATTTAATTAATTAAAATTTCAATACTATAATAAACAAATAGTAACGTTTCATGAATATATTAATTTTATACATACTATGCAGCAGTATTAATTGAAATTTTATCATAAATATTACACATTTAATCACGTTCTCGCTATGGGAATATCATTTATCATATAATTCGTTCAAAAGAAACCTATATCACGCTCTATTCTAAACAAAATCAAATGTGACACTCATCGACGTTATAAGAAACAAACTAGGGAAAATAAATTCCTGGAAATCATTCAATTTCACTTCCCATCATCTCCAGCGACACGACGTTAATGGCGAAAAACATGAAATCAAATAAAGTCCGAAATTCTACTGTTGATGGATATTCTATAGATTCACCTGACAGCTATGAACAAAATTTCATTTCTCTGAAATGACATCGTAAAAGAAACCAACAAAGAAATTTCGCGTCTTGAGTGAGTCGGGGAGATTTGGGAGGTGAAAGGCCCTGACCAGGACCGGATCGATAATTTCTATTGAGGAATATTTCGTTACGATCCTGTTTTGATTCATTTATGCATTCTAAAACAAAAATAATACTTTATCTGAAGATTTCATCGTGAATAGTTGGTCGGAGGTCGTGGATGTGTGGCTTGTAGTACCACAATGCTGTTTTAGGTCTTGTACTGTTTGATCTATACTGTAACTATCTGCCAGCACAACTAAGTGAAAATTTTTTAACTATATGCAGTAAAAGCTCCGTATTAGCGCTTCTAACAGGAGAAATTGATAGAAATTGATGTTCGACAATGAATATCTCGTGAACACTTAACTTAATCGAAAAATTATAAGAGACCATTTTTGTAGAGCCGAAAATTTTCTACAAAGCTATGAGTTTCACGATTCATAATGATTTTCTGCATTGAGTTATAAAGAAAAGAAAAAATTTACCTTCAATTAATCAACCTGCAACCATTAATATCTTTCAAAAGGTGAGGTTTACGAGAAAATCGTAAGAAGGGCGGCACGATTGGATTTTCTTGTAGAAAATTCAATTTCCTACGGAATCTAAAAACGATATATTTTTTCAAGTAATCGAGAGAGAGATATCAAATCTTCTAGGTGAAAGAAATAGAAAAGTGTAAGGTGGATGATCTTCCCGTTTCAATTGAGAGCTCATACTGGGAGAGACTTCCTCAGAGGTGTATAGGAACCTACTTTTTAGGGTACCAAGCGAAAAAAATTATTCGTTCATTTTTGTTTACTGTGGAAATCATACCAAAGTGTTTCATTTCATTTATATTGAAGTGAACTTCATCAAAATAAATGCATCAACAATATCATTCATTAAATTTTAAAAGTTAACACGGATTTCAACGCCGAACTGAAGGTAAGAATTGAGGTTATGAATATTTCTCAATTTTGTTTTCATCACTCTTGTGGAATTAATTCTTCCGTAACAACACTTCATACGGAAAATTGCTCGAATTTGCATGAGTTCTTTATCGATTTATTGTCTTATACATTTTCACCGACCAACTAACACGCCCCTGTCTCAGATCGTCAACAATCTGGAGAAAAATACGGCAGGCAAAACTTTGTAATGTGATTTGTTGGATTTTGTTTACCCACGGCTGAAGTTTTAGTCCAGGTCAAATGTAAACATAGAAATTGTTTCCTTCAGATTAAAGGCTAGATTTTTCTGTTGAGATTCATTGGAAATTATCTGCTTTCGGACTTTAGACAGTATACAAATTTATGCATTAATGTGTAATGATAAGTAGAGTTCAATCATCAGTATTGTGAAGTAATGAAAAAAGAGGGGATTTTATGTGAATTACATGGTTTTATTTATTTGACATATTTTCACCAGATGTGAGCAAAGATACATATTTCACGGTATTGTTACATAGCCATTTACCGAGATTCCATAGATTATATCTCTTCCAAAGGTTGTGAAGCAGACAATTGAAAGCTAGCTATCTACATTATTCATCATCTAATCTTCAAAAGGGCTAAGGTTTGTTAGAATATTCTAACACTTTAAAATAGACATTTCGGGAATATTTTCTTCCCTTCTTCAATATTCAATCTACAACATTACAAGAAATATATATTATTTGATTTATGACTCAGTAGGCTACCATGAATTTAAAAGGACGTTCTCGATGGATTTTGTTAGTTGGGGTCGTTTATCTCATTTGTTCTGTATTATATAGTATATGTATCCATTCCTTGATGATCTTGTACGTTACGTTTTCTGGGTAGTAGTTTTTTTACGTCTTGGAGTGCTTCTTTCTCAAATGTGGTGAGTTTCAGTGTTCTGTCGATATATGGTTTAACAATTCAGTTTATCTGGGATGGGTGATGGTTGGAATTGTAGTTTAAGATTGTGTGATGCCGAAAACAAATCAGCACCACACAACAACTTAAGAAACGTCTTATCAGAGAAGCAGTGGAAATTGAAATAGGAGGAACAATGAACAAAAAAGACGAAACCCTCAACCTTTCAAAGGCTTGGAGAGTTATTTTACCACCTAGGAAACCGGCATCATCAACAGATAATAATGAAAGCACCCTCACCACCAGGTCCACCGACGCCCACAACGAGCACATGAAAGGAGAACCACTGCTATCAGTTACGCTCGAGACATCGTCTACTAAACGCCTGAAGATGACATAAGATAACTTGTCGAAACGGACCACGGAATAAAATATTTCTATATTTCTGCAGGTAATTTATTGAAATTTTGTGATTCAATCACACTTATGACAGGCCACCTTTTGACTTGTGAAACAATTTTTTTCCTCTTCCGGTGTCGGCGGAAATGACCTTTAATGAAGATTTTCAAATGAAACACCCTGCATATTCTTGCATAGTTGGCTTGCAAATAATTTTCCAAATTCAAAAGTACATTACAATTGATATTTTTGGCGTCATAATTAACAAAGCCCCAAAAATTTTTAATAGACATGTTAGTATAGGAAGAAGAGAAATGACATCACTTAAAGACAAAGCTGGGAAGGTCATTACAAATAGAGATCAAATGCTCAAATTAATAGAAAGCTTTTATAAAGAATTATATGATTCCAAATTACAACCAAACACACAGCAAAAGGAAGATGGAAAGAGAAAAATATGTAATGTCGGTTCTGAGGATATTCCCGAAATTACTGTTAATGAATTAAACTCAGACCTGAATAATCTTAAAAATTCCAAGGCGGCTGGACCAGATGGCATAATTCCAGAAATGCTTAAATGTGGAAGTTCCGCCTAAAACAAGAACTGGTAATATTGTTCAACAAATGCTTGGATCAAAGTCAAGTCCCCCAAGCATGGCTTGAGGCTGAAGTATTTCTTCTCCACAAAAAAGGCGACATAAGAAACCTTGGTAATTATAGACCAATAAGCCTTTTATCCCAGCTATATAAATTATTCACCAAAATAATTACCAAAAGATTAACGGGAAAAATAGATTTCCAGCAACCCCGTGAACAAGCTGGATTTAGATCTGGGTTCAGTACGCTGGATCATATTCATGCAATTAAACACCTAATAGAAAAGTGCAATGAGTATAATTTAGATCTTTATATAGCCTTTATAGACTACCAAAAGGCCTTTGACAGTATAGAAATTTGGGCAGTCCTTAATTCTCTTAATGCATGTAGAGTGGACAGCAGATACACGAACCTGATAAAAAACATCTATTCTTCCGCCATAATGCATGTCCAGTTATGGAATAAAATCAACGACATTCCAATGAAACGAGGTGTTCGACAAAGAGATACAGTGTCACCGGGGCTATTTATTGCAGCTTTGAACGAAATCTTTAGAGAAATGGATTGGCATAAGAAAGGAATCAACATTGATGGCGAACTTCTACATCATCTACGCTTTGCCGACGATATTGTACTAATAAGTAGTAACGTCCAAGAATTACAAGATATGATCCTAGACTTGAACAACCATTCAAAAAATGTTGGCCTAGAAATGAACATCAGCAAGACGAAGATAATGACTAACACAAACAATAACCCCGTAATCCACGTAGAAGGTTAACAACTAGAGAATGTCGAAAACTACATATACCTGGGACAAAAACTAACTACTAAAAAAGACAACATGACTGACGAGATTACACGAAGAGTGTCCCTTTCGTGGGCGGCATTTGGCAAATTAAAACATGTCCTGACATCAGACATACCCCACAACCTCAAGAAAAACCTCTACAACCAATGCATTCTTCCTGTGCTTACATATGGAGCCAAAACATGGTGTCTTACTAAGAAGTTGGCCCAAAAATTGACGACAACCCAAAGAGCCCACGAGAGAATAATATTAAATATTAAACTATCAGATCGCATAAGAAATAATAAAAAACAAGTACTGTGTCAAATGCATAAGAAATACTTGGATAAGAGAACAAACCAAGCTGACAGATGTCATGGAGAGGGCAGCTCAACTAAAGTGGTCATGGGCAGGTCACGTAGCTCGAAGAAATGACAATCGGTGGACCAAGAGGCTCATGGAATGGAGGCCAAGAGTGGGGCATAGGAGTATCGGCAGGCCAAACACAAGGTGGAGAGACGATATTAAAAAATCAGCGGGTCTTCTTTGGATGAGAGAAGTTATTAGCAGAAAGAAATGGTTCAATATGGGAAAAGCCTACATCCAGCAGTGGATTGAAATAGGCAGATCGTGATGGTGAATTAATTTTGGTACGGTTTTTATTTTTCAATTTAGGGTGTCATGAATATTGCCAATTTACCTTAATCGATCAAAGAAACGCTTTGAAAATGCAACTGAAATCAAAATTTCAGATTTGCTCTGTCCAAGCCAGATTAATGTTGTTCTCCAAAATCATTTCTGAATTAAAAATTCATTTTTTCAAATGGCACCATATTGGTACCGAGGTACCATTAGAAGCTTGATACTATGGGTAAACAAATTCTGTAAACACTTTTTTTTTAATGCTAACAAATTATGATGATGTGAAAATTTTCATTAAATTTATTTCAATTCGTGTAAGTAAATCCAGTAGGCTAATGGAGATCTTCAAACACCCAGTATATTTTAGCATATGCGGATTGCAAATAATTCTCCAAATTCAACCATACCTCACAATGTATAATTCAGGAATCAGAATTTTTTTTGAGGGGACTTTCATTTTTCGAACAAAGAAGGCTATGAAAACAAACGACTTTGACATTTCCAATATAAAAATTTTGCGAATAGTAGAGTTTCCGTCGGTCGATTTCACTAGAATTTACTTTTCTGAAGCGTTATTATTTTTTGAAATGCCTCAAACATACACAAGGAATGGGAAAGTGGATATGCTACTTATTTACGGGGAATTCCAAAAGAATGCAGTAGCTGCTGTCAATTTGTATGCCGAAAGATACCCCCTTTGACAATGCCCCGCATCTATTTTAGTCGCCTGGAAGATCAATTTAGAAGAGAACCCAATAATGATCCAGAAGAAAAGTTCATTGAAGAGGACACTGAAATTAATGTGTTATCGCTAGTGCAAATTGATTAAACCATTTCCACAAGGCAAGTTTCGTTTGAGCTAGATATAAGTCGTGAAAGCGTTCGTCAAATTTTGAAGAGTTATAATTATAAATCATACAAATGTCAATTGCATTAGCATTTGTATGAAGGAGGTTATGCAAAAAGGATGGAATACTGCAGTTGGATGATGCAAAATAACGTGCAACCACACAATAATTTCCTGAAAATAATCTTGTTTATAGATGAATCAAGGTTTACTAATTTAGGGTTATTCAACACACAGAACACGAGATATTTGTCTCAGAAGAATCAACATTTATTCTGAATCTACTGAAAATTACCAAAATTCAAACATGCTCTTATAGCCTCTTCACAAAGTTGTTCTTTATATAACATATGTTTCGAGACAAGTGTCATAATTTCACTTCAAAAATTGAAAAAATATACAATATATTTGATGAATAAATTTTTAGTTAGGTGTTCTTGTTGTTATTATTGTGATTAGCAGCCCCTTCAAATGATATTAAGACTCTACATATTTTCCGAAGTTTTTACATCTTTTCGAATAATCATTACATATTTGCACATTTCGGCCTTACATAGAATCCGCTCTTTAGTAATTAATGAAAAGTAAAGTTAAATGATCTTTATTCAAACTTTCCTTTCACTAATTCATATTGTGTACCATAAAGTCTTTGCTTCTACTTAATGATCAAACATAATCTATACCTGTTGTTGCAAACTCTATTGTTCTTATCTCGACCTAACAATGGAAGAATTCTCTAGACTGTCTTTTCGTCCACAGATGCGTCAGAAGATACGGACACCGTGATTTGTAGGTCTGCGAAATAATTCGATCGGATCTACCTTGCTCTGGCAATTAAACGTCTTGTACTACAAGACTCGGGTTCCATTAGCGACCTTGCATTTACTCTCTTGTTTGTTGCCTTGGTCTTGCCCTTGTTGTTTTATTTAAACGATGACTTCCATCTGTATTCCAATATATTTTACTGAAAGTATGATTCTTTATACTAATAAATATATACAGTTTGTTTCAAGGAAAATTTGCCACATTTTCTATGACAAGATGGACTGATTATAGCGGAAGAAGCTGAGTCACGTCAATTTTTGATTGGAGGAGGACCAATTTCTGAGTTGATTCGGATAATATCAAACCAACCGCAGCATCTAATTCAAAATTCTTTATAGGGAAAGAGGACATATCTTTGGAAAGATCTTTTAATTCTCTATTCAAAAATAGTACATTTCGATGTTGGTGTGCCACAATATTTGGTTCCAAAATTCCCAGATCGATAGATTTGCTGAGGAGAAACAGTTTAGTATCCTGCCAGGTCACCTGATTTGAGGAAAAAGCTGAGACATTCCCCTAACCTCAGCAGCATCTAAGTCGAAATTAATTATAGGAAATGTGGGTCGAGTGTTTTAATTCTCTACTCAAAAATGTTATCTTTGTGAGAATTCAATATCATACAGACAGTTCAAACACAACAAATGTTTTCATTGCATTGAAAATTTGACCATTTCAAAAATAAAATATGATGCTCAAAATGACTTTCTCCAACCTTCACACAATGGTACAAAACTTTCTCGAAATCTTTCCTAACATGTCTGCTACCAATGGAAAACATTTGTTTCCTGGGATGTTGGAAAACATGTGGTCTACGTCCAAACTAATCAAATTTGATTTGGTTGGGGTTTAAACGTGTTTCAAGTTTTATGTAAAATGGATTGAGTTTTTTATTGAATATTTATGTCTGAAATTCGTTGAAGTTTTGAATGCAAGATTTAATTCTTTTGTCAATTCATATATTGGGCAGTTCATGAATGACACTACTGGACGTATCATCCAGATAAATATGTTTCATTAACATATTTCGGCCCTATCAGAGAAAAGATTGCGAATTCCATTTCCAAATAGCATAAAAAAGTAGCTTTCAAAACCCACATGAAACTCTCCCAAGAATTTTTCAATAGTGGAGATATAACTGATAGATTTGACAATACAGGAGTTTACAAGTTGTCTTGTATGGATTGACCTTTATAGGTCAGACTATCCGTTCATTCAACACTAGATACAAAGAGTATCAATCAGATTGAAATAACTAGAGAACGGATGATTCTACATTCGCTCTACATTTTATCGAAAATAAGCATCACTCTCCACACATAAATCCGCTTCAAATTTCACACAGAATACCTAAAGAACTAAAGTTAGATTTCTTAGAATTCATCAAAATTTTCAAACTTCAATAAACTCCCCATGTAAATGATCTTCGATTCTCCATAGAACTATCTGCGAAGTATATGGAAATCGAGTTCGTTGGGCTTTCTATGGGCTCACTTTGCTTGAACTTTTTATGCATCTACAGACCTCCTGATGTGACTGGTGAAGCTGACTCCCAACTCATTCAATATCCTGGTTCGATATCTTCTATAGAAAATCTCTTTGTCGTAAGAGTTTTCAATTTTCCTGCAATCACTTGGCCCATTCCGAGAGTGCCTGAATCGATTTCAATACCAGTAGTAGCAATTTTGTGCGTTTCTTCTTCGATTCAAACTTATTTCAACTCATTTCGAGCCCCACTCGTTTCCGTACCTATAGCGAGCCCTCAATTCTTAACCTCTTTTTTACTAACGACGAGTAGCTTGTATCGGATCCGATATTTCATTCACCTATTGGTATCTCTAATCACGTTGTCATAGCTTCTGAAGTTCAGATTATTCACTCACCCTCAAACTCTGCTGAAAGCTCTATTTCACACGGATTTCAACGAAGTGACCAATGAACTCTCTGGGACGAACTGGCAAACGGTTCTTGGCCTTTTAGATGATCCAAATAAAATGTAGTCGAATTGTCTTTTCTCCATTACTTACCTTGGCTTACTAACGAACTCATCCAGCTACTGCATCACTAGAGAAATCTGTGGCGACAGTGTTAGAGATCAGATGCTGTGGAGGACAATGACAGTCATCGTGTTTTTTCAAATTCAATGTTCGATTCGTGCCTCCAGGTGAAATTATGAGACCAGCATTGCCGACTCAGACAACCCCAAACACATGTTCGAACACATCCGAACTAGTCTCAAAAGCAAAGTTACAACTCCTCTTCTGCGTCGTGCTGATGGTAATATCTGCTCGCCAGAGGTCGAACAGAAACGCTAGTTGCAGCATTTGCTGAGGCTTTACAGTTGAACCGACTAATGACTCTCCGATCTTTGCCCATTCCGTTCAACTATCTGATGCTTTTATGCTTTTCGTGTGTAAGTATGACCTGAAAAGGTTCAATGCTTTTCATCTAACTCCACAAAATTCCAGTTTCTCTATCTATATTTCATGGTTCACACAACCAAACGCTTCACTGAGATCCAAACAAGCATATCATGGAATGCTTCTAAAATGAATTCCACACTTTCTATGAGCGCTGATGTAGTCGATCTTTATGTGGTAGTTCATCTTGTTGACACTGCTGATTTAAAAATCGTTGAGATAACAGGTGATCTCATCAGGTGTTGTGGAATCTTTTTTCTTCTGGTTGATTGTACGTGTTCTGTTTGACTTGCCGTCTGAAAGTTTGTGCCCTATTAGTATTAGAAAATCATTTGATCAATTCGGTGTTAGACTACTGTCATCTTCAGAGTTCGACTTGGAAGTTGATCTAGATTTGACAACTTCCCTTGTGGTCTCGATTTTATTGTGTGAGACAGCAATTTTCTCCGCGTCTTCCAATCTGTTTCACAATTTCAAATTTCAGTTTCCGTTTGAGTAACGTTAATAGTTTAATTAATTCCCAATCTTTTTTCACTGAAGTTATTGTCTGGGTTGCCTTGATTTTATTTCGTATGGTCAGTATTCCAGGTGAGTCTATTTTCATTATTTTATCCAATATAACTCTCACTCTTTTTACAGGAGAACATTCTTCGAAGACTGAGATAATTAGTTGTCTACCAAAAAAGAAACTTGAAATATTGAAATCGTTCTTTAATTTCTTCGCGAAGTGTATTTATTTATAGAGTTACCCAAATTTATTCATTCCTCAGTTAAATGTTTCACTTCGAAACCAAAACAGACGATTCAGATTAAATCATTTAGCGTCTAGGGAATGCGGCAACAATAAAAACGGGGAACTCAATACTGAGATAACCCTCATCACCTAAATCGTTACAATCAAGCAACAACAATGTCAAGGTGACTAAACTGTGACGATAAACAGCTACCGACGACATAACCGCCGATGACGAGCTTTGGGTTTATTTGAATACGTAAGAGTGGCGTTGACGTGCTGCCGCACGCGTTGGCTCGGATCGCTCCGGGCATCCGGAGTAGCGTCTGATGGCACAATCCAGTCAATGGCGACGAACACGCAACCATTTATGTTTTCATTCACGTTTGGCTTCAATGTTTAACGGCCCGACAGGCGTCCTCATCGATATAGTCATGGAAATAACAAATGCCGACCAAACGCGCGGATTATGGTAGTGAATTGGTGTCAGATTGATCGCCTATTAGATCGAATTGGTAAGCTATTAACTCGTGTGTGTCACGCACATCTGACATCTAGTGAGAATTTGACGACTTTGTGCAGCGGAGCCATCGATAACGTTGATAGTGATGTTCCCGTGCTTATATGAGTGGGTCGTCTTTTATAGTGGTAATTTTCAATTGTTATTGATTACAATAAATACCACGCAAAGCATTCAATCTTAATTGAATACGTTATTTAAACTGATATTGCCATTGTGCCTAAAGGTTTAAATATAATATAATATTACAGAATGTTGGGGTTAGATTTCGATGGATACTGAAGTAATGTTATAACAGAAATAATAATATTTATTGAATTCTAAGCTGACCTTATTAAAAATTATGTCCTCATCGTGAATATTATGGTTTCCAGTAAAGATATGTCATTCTTGTAGGGAGACGAATTGCTCGGACAGCTAGGTGTCCGTGATATGCAGATAGGTACTGTACACTCTATACAGTACTGTAACACACAGTGTCAGCCTTTATACATTTCCCATAAAGACGAGGGACTGTCAGGGCTATAATGCAAAAATCATCCTGAAGGAAGACAAAGGAGAATATTGCTGTGCGTATATTTAGCAGATGGAACAGTGTCGGTGACAGTCATCACAGTACAGACAGCTATCATGTCCATGGAACTCGCAACAACAAAAACACACCCCCACAGCGACGGGCACCTACCAGGGGTTAAAGGCAACTGCTAGAGAGGATGATGGAAAAATATATGCCAGATATGATGCAACCCAGGAGGTGGCTTCGGCGAGAAGTATAATATCAGATCTGATAGATGAATAGATACAGATAATGAGTGACGACTGCGATCCTGTGATCTTTTGCAGCACACTCTGTCCTAAATATCACCCACAAGCTCAATTCTCCGTGTAAAGGATATAAGCTTTGTAGGTGGGAGCTCAATAAGCTCAGTTAGCTTCAGTTTGTTAAATCCAAGTTCTTCCAGCCTGAGTCTGTCCCCAGTTAGGCACGTGTTCCATTCTTCACATAGTCTACATGAAGGATCCTCAACCAAATCTAACTGGTTTAGCTGAATTCTGAGAGTACAGTTAATATGGTAGTCTGGAGAGTTTAAGTCAAGCCTTGGCTCTCTTAGATCCACTGATGGAAAGTCAAGTCCTTACAGTCTCCAGGGGAATTCCGAGCCTAGATTCGGTGGATCCCAACTCTGTTCGAGCGACCAATGACTCCGCCTTCTCGTTGCCCTTAATGCTCGAGTGCCCGAGTACCCACATCAGGGTATTCCGTTCCCCTAGGAGAGGGCAGAGTGACACCCGCTCGCCAGTTATGGTGCCGGATGTCAATGGTTTCAGTGCTGCTTGGCTATCGGTCATTATTTTTATTAACCTACTTGTTGATTCCCCCGCAAGCAAGAGGTTAGCACAGTGATCGATGTCGAATATTTCTGCTTGAAAAACAGTCGCGAGTCCGCGTCAAGACATATCGACTGTTCCTTGACGGCACCCCGACCATATACAGCAGCTCTAACCGCTTTTGCAGTTTTGGAGCCATCTGTGTACCAACAGGGGCCCTTAAGTAGATCATTGGAGCAGGTCTATGCATTTCTGTTTGGAATGATGATATGGAATAGCAACTCCATGTTGGTTTTAGCTATTACTATGTCAGACTTCATACGCACCACTTCAGACTGTAAAACACTGGGCACGAAGCTGAATATACTTGTTTCATTTCGAGAAAGCTAATGGAATCTGTAGGTAGCCATTATAGCTGCTTCTCTCATCACCAGGTGAAGAGGGCAAGGCCCAGTAGGTGTAGAGCGGAAATCTTCAGTAATCATCTTTGCAATTCAAAGAATTTGTGCTGCGACAGCTTTTTGAGGCTGCACTCAGACCAAGCAATACAGCTGCATGTAATTCGAGATCTCACTACGATCGCATATACAAACTGAAGTAGCTTTGGAGCAAGACCCCATTTCTTTCCATAAGTCATTTGACATGCCCTTAAGGAATGTATTGCCTTGTATATTGTGTTTTCCAGGTGCGAATTCCACATGAGATTACTATCCAAGGTAACTTCCAGATGTCCTGCTTTCTCCGTAACTGGAATGGACACTCCACCCAGGGGGAGAAACAAATATCCTCTTTTTCCTAGTGAATGGTACCGTAAGAGTTTCGAAGGGACTTTTGCTAAGTTTCTTGTCCTCACTTCACCTCTCGATAGCTGACATAGCTTCTTGAAGTCGTCATTTCCGACAGCCAGAATGACTATATCGTTAGCGAACCAGATCTGTGGAGGTGGATGAAATTCGGTTTTAAGCGTCCTGACTAGTGGCTTTTGTACGAGGGCATAGAAGCTTCGAAAATTTCAGGTAGAAAACCGAAAACTGGAATTGCATATCATGTCCCAGAGAATTAGAGGATGACGCAAAGCATATGATTATCTGGGGAAAAGTTAGGCACCAATCTCGGAGTTCTCCGAGTGAACAGTAGGACCATTAACAAGTACAAGAGGTATGTACATCCCGTGTGAGCACGGGATGGAAATCGTCAGTGGAAGAATATGGGAAAACTAACCTAACCTGGTTGGCAGCTAGACAAAAATAAGGAGCATTAGTCTTTCGACAGATCGCTTTCTTACAGGCACAGTGTAAAGCGTTGTGGTAAATAGTCAAACAAGCGTGACTTCTTGAGGTTTTCTGTTTGATATCTCCCATTTGTTTTCATGGTTTTCCCGATGGCGATGATGTGTCAGTTTGTTGGAAGGCGCAATAACATTTACATGTTTTGTTGCGCTTCAACGAATTGGCATGAGTAGATGGTAGTCTGTCCTGGTGTTGTGAATGGGTATACAATACTGACGAGGTCAAATGAGTCTGAAACTGCAGTTCATTGTACCGACCGAGATGTACCACTGCTGGGTGGCCCTAGTTAACGATGATTATTAAGTACAGAATAGCTGCTTCTCCTGTGAAGTATATTCAACATTCTATGGAAGGTTGAATATTTTTCCTTGAATGAACTTCTTTAATGTGTGTACTCATCATTTTTCGACTATCTATTGATCTCTAAATTTTCCGCAACAGAAACTGGATCATCCTGTATATAGTTACGACTTGAAAACTAAAGCTGCAGATCTCTAGGTGACTTTTTCAAGTTATTTTGATGATATTGAATCATAACTTGAAACAAAATCCCATTCAAAAAATCTACCTGAAATTTAGTCGTTTCGTTTACAATATTATTCATAAGGAATTTGGGTTCACAAAATTTAAAAACCTTTATTTTGGAACAGAAAGAATTATGTTAATTTGAGACAAGGAGAATTATCTAAAAATCCGTTGATCAACGAATAATCCTTCCTGACAAGAGCTAGTTCCCAAATCTGCCGCCGAGAAACGAAGCGGCAGACTGCATTTTCGTCCTTATTAGAAGCTCATCAGTGTCGTGGTAGCGGGTTCACCGTATTGGTTCATAAAGGGCGACTCTCGTACATATGTACGTGCCCGCCATGCACGCAGCCCCCAAGACTCACAATAGTGCAACTAAGCAGAATACCGAGAGACGAAGCGGCTGACTGCTGTTTCGTCCTTATGAGGAGCTCATCAGTGTCGCATATCGCTTATCAGCATCCTAACACGCTACATCGGGGTACCCTATTGATTCCAGAAAGGACGCATACATACGTGCGAGAGTCGCCCTCTACGGATCGAGACGGTGAACCCGCTACCGGACTTCGAGAAAGACACGAACAATAACAAACAGATGTGAGAACGTTAAAAATTCCAACACTTGGGAAACATCTTTCGCTGGTCCGTGAATCATATCAATGGTACAAAACGATCGAAATAATCCCGCTGAAATGGTGCTTTGTTTCCGGGATTAAACCTCCCCCAAGAGCCACAATAGTGCAACTAAGCAGGATACCGAGAGACGAAGTGGCAGACTGCAGTTTCGTCCTTATTGGGAGCTCATCAGTGTCGCATATCACTTATCAGCATTCTAAGACGCTACATCGAGGTACCCTATAGATTCCAGAAAGGACGCATCTCGTACATATGTACGAGAGTCGCCCTTTATGAACCAATACGGTGAACCCGCTACCACGACACTGATGAGCTTCTAATAAGGACGAAAATGCAGTCTGCCGCTTCGTTTCTCGGCGGCAGATTTGGGAACTAGCTCTTGTCCGGAAGGATTATTCATTGATCTACGGATTTTTGAATAATTTTTCTTGTCTCAAATGTACATATGTAGACTCCTCTCGAAGTGTATCGCGGAAGACATTTGTCTCAACAGAAAGAATTGTCATATTAAAATTAAGCCAATGCATCAAGGAGATATGTATGAATGTCTTAGATTTGTACAAGAAAATACAATTAACCATACCATCCTCAAAAAGAATATACGAAATATGTATTATAGAAGATTGGGAATAATCAAAAATTATTTAATCGGTAGAAACCTTTTTGAAAACTATTCTTTAATGAACTACAATATGAAACACCAAAATGACTATGTAACTATCCTTTACCCCTTTCAAGATTAGAAGTTCCTTACACTTTACCTCATCTTTCACCCGTAAAACCCAAGCTATATATCCAGGACTATAGTGTTACGTCCAGGTAGTGCAAATACGACACCACCGAATCTGGATGTCTCTAATAAGAGTGTAAGAGAAGTTTTCCAATGGTAGATCAGTTTGAAATATCAATCAGTGAATTTTAACTTTATTGATTGGTACTATGCAGTGATTTGTGTAACTGTTAAGAGGGTCGTAGCTTCTTAATCCTTCAAAGAAGCCGCCTCTGACAACTCTGTTCTTGTATTTAATGATAGTGAAATTCACATGACAAAAAATCGAATGAAAAAAAAAATGTATCAGAACAATATTTTAATCAACTTCCGCAATTTTCTTATGGTATTCCATTCTCTAAAGATGTTTAACAATGCCAAATTTTCCATATATTTATCGTAAGATATTATCGAAAGCTCTAACCTAATGTAGGGTACATTAGGTTTCCATCTGAATATCTCCATCCTGTGAGTGATGTATTATAGAATATGATCGATAACTTGCGTAAGGGGAGACTTTCCCACTTCAATTGCTTTGAAAGACATTTCAAATAATGTAAAGAAAATTTGAGGCTTTTAGTTCATGGGGAGGAGCTCAATACGGAGCTGAAGGACCTGAAGTAAAATAAAATCAATAACGTTTCATCGTTTATGAATATTGAGGGGAACCATCTTTGATTGCTTGATTGTATTATATTATTTGGAATTAATGAAATTTGTTCTTCAGAAAATCCTTGGTTTAAATTCGAATCAATTTTCATTGGAACATTTTTATTTTTAATTGTCAAAAATCAAATTTGTTTCATGGTTGGATTGACTGTTGTACTGACAGAATCCATACAATCCAGATATAAAGATTCTTCGAAAATCTTAGCAAAAAACAGTGAATTCTGAATCAGATAGCGATTTTTCCAGTTGATATATAATATCCTTCATAATTACACTGCCCCAATAAATCAATATTTACAATTTCTTTTTTGAAATTAATTAAACGAAGATTATTTTTTACGAATACGATCGGTTTCGAGCTTCAGATCGCTTTCAACTGGTCAACTATACAAAATGAACATACTCACATACAAACAAACTTATATGGAATCGCCCGATATTTTGAATATTACCTTAAGGATTTTGGAAATTTCAAAGGATTGTTAGAATTGATCCTTTTTAAGATATTTCTATAGAAAAAAAATAAATTAAGGTTAATTTTAAGGAAGAAACAAATGAAAGTAAATAAGAGACTCTTTCCGCATGTAGTAATAAAATCAAAAATTGTTTCCTCACGCAGTAGATCATTTCTACTCAACCCCAGTAGCTTGTATTACCTTCTCTTGCCCAGATACAAGCCTGAATCCGTCTAGGCATGCTTTGGATTAGGTTTTCGACCTCCTCTGGGGTGATATTCAGCCATACTTTTGTGGCGGCTTGGATGAGCTATTGTGAGACTCTTGGATTATCCTGGCGTGATCTAATTTTCCTTGTGACATTATCCCATAAGTGTTCAATAGGATTTAGGTCTGGACAGCAAGCTGGCCAGTCCAAAATAGCGATTACCTCTGTTTCAAGATACTGTCGCACGAGGTTGCTGGTATGCGGAAGAGATTATCTTGCATAATTGGCTCCAGCACTAGGTCCATGTGATTTCAGGAATAGGAATCGAAACTGTTTTGCCTCCCAGCATAATGCGGATTCTAGCTGGTCCTCGACGACCCCTTAAAACCCGAATCTGGCGGTTATCTGATCGCACACCAATTCTGATCTCATCCTAAAAAAAGTACAAGTCGCCAATTCTCAATATTCCAATTTTGGTGCTTGATACACCTATTAAGTCTGTTAATTTTTTATTGTCTGGTTAGCTCTGGAACTCGTAAGGGCCTTCTGCTGTATAAACCCCTAGAACAAAGTCCTTGACGTATCGTTTCGACTGATACACTGATGCTTGTTGCTTCCAGAAATTGCCTTTGGAGTATGAGGTGCGACGCACTAGGGTCTCTTCTTGCAATTTTGCACAAAAAGCGGTCTTGTTCTTCAGAAATGATATTCCTACAACTTTTTCTAGGCCAATTTGGTAGAGATTGTAGTTCCACGTATTTGGAGTAGCTTTTTGAAATCTATATCCCTCTGTGTCACTCCTTCTTCAACGAGAGCAATTATTCGACCCCTCTGCACATCGGAAAATCCAACGTAAGGCATTTTCGATTATGATTAAAGGCTTTGAATTTTGAAATTCACAATTTTGAATCTCAGTGACGACTGAGTACAATATCCCGAACATCTGGTGATAATTCTGCATTTCTTATCATACTATCTAGTTTTTTAAAACTTCATTCCTCACAAGTAGTCAAAGATCCATGGTTGAAAACAATCAATAATGTGAAATACCGAGTGATTTCATATAACATTTGTTGTGTGTATATATAACACCATAATATGATATTAAGAAGTAGAGGCATATTAATGTCTAGTAAGCTATTATATGTATCAACATTAAGTTTATAGCAGAAATAAAAATTATTTACTAAATAATTTTTTTAGACCTAATACTAACGATTTCTTTCTCATCTAAATTTATTGTATTGCACCTCATCAATGCGAAATTATCGCTTTTGAAGAATTTTATCCAAGGAACAATGTTCAACCTTCAGTAGATTGTTAAATATCCTTGCCTTAAGGAGCTGGTTTTCCGATCCATCCTTCATAATCACCTTCAACTATGACCACACAGTAGTGGTACAGCACGGTCGGATGTCATAAATAGGAGCAATAGACTGCACTGCCTTACAAAGCAAAAACCAAGTAACTCTAAATTTCAAACTTTTCAGCAGGGTTATTTTTATAATGCAAATAATAGTTATTACTCTTACTCAAAAAGTGTTCAAACTAGAAGCTTCAAACTCGAACATTTACTACTTCTCAATTCTAGGAATTCACTGAGCGTACTAAATTCAAAATTCTTCGCGGTAAATTCAGAATGTACGCTCACTTTCAGTATTCGGATTATCACATCTGCACGAAGCTTTTACAAAACATAAAACAAGTAAGTCGAAAAATTCAAGACAAAATTCAAGTAAGTCAATTTACATTTGAATATTTTATTGCAGAAAGACTAAACAAAGAATTGATTTTTCAGTTATCAAACAGAACACAAGTAACAAATATTGATCATCAAATGAACTTTCAAATAAACGCAGAAATAGGCGAAAAGATTATGACAACTTTGTAACTATAGATCGTCCTCTTCAATTTGAGTTTCTTCCCCACAGTGGGCCAAGTCGTCCATGTCTGATACTGGCAGGAGAGATTTCCAGAACAACTGTTTCTCAGCAGGCATATAGGCAGTTAGTTCATTCAAAATCTTTTCTTCTTCTTTCCTTGTTCAGACCCCGGTATGATAATTCATTAACAGGCAACTGAAGTTTGAATTTAGGTTTTGAAAAATTTGACTTCTGGACTATCTATTTCGGTTTTGAAGTACAGTGATCTCGAATTTTTTTTTGAATTGACACATCTCCAGGTCACGGTAAAAGGTACAGCAGTGTAACCATTGCTTACTGCTCCTTTTTTACGGGCTTGGTTACCGTTTTCGAAAAGAAAGAAAGTCTTCCAAATGGAGAATGAGTGGTATGTGGTACTTCCTGCTTCTACTGATTAAATGGACTTAATCATGGAAATCTAATATCTCTATCGACTTATTCCACTTTTTCCGATCAGCGCATGTACCGAGTCAGCCTTCATAAATGGAAGGCCAGCTTCAAAAACTTGAAAGTAATAGTCTTTGGTCCCCATTTTTCTTTAACTAGAATAGTATTCAGGTGTCCAGTTTTTATTTTATGCGGAACAATTGTATGAACAAAATACAATATTTCTTACATTTTCCCCATGAGACCTCATGAAATTATAATATGCGCATAAAACATGGAAGCAAGTTCTGCCCATAATAGCATCATGCCATAGTACACACACATACATTCTGTCCATGATTCCTCAAGCTCGAAAATGTTTCATTTAAACATATTAGACGATTTATAAAAAAGGAATTCTTAGTCATATCAACTGCGGAAATTTCTATATCTTCTGGATGTTCTTCGGAACAGTCTGCTTCATATACTTTTCTTGTTTCAGTATACCTTCTCTTGTGTACTTCATAGTTTCGACAAATTTCACAGTTCGCATCATCTCCTCCATTCACGTTTTCAAGGTGGGCATGATTCTTGTGCAATGAACATGATGGACATTCATCTTGTGATGGTTTAGTGAAGCCAATATTCTCTTCATGAAAAACCTTTCTGTAGGTTTCATATGAAACTTTCTTCTCAGGAGTTTTCTCATTCAAATCTTCCCACATCTTATACACTGAGATATCGCTTGTTAGGAGCATGTTTCATGCTATAATGTGGAACTACTAGATGATAACTCTCAATATGAGCTTTGATGTTTTCATAATTTTCTTCTGAAATTTCTTTCTTCTTTTCACCATGTTCAAGTCCTCCCACACTGAAACTCCGGATTTTTCAGAAACTCTGTTACCATAACATCAGATGAATGTCCAATTGTGTACAAAAATATTGTTTTGCATACGGCTTGTCTTTTCCTTCTACATTCATTTTTTCATTCAAATCGATAGATTTTTCTTCGATTTGAATTTTTGATTTCTTCAGTATTCTCTCTATTTCTGTTCATTCCCGTTTGATCTATAACTTCATTATGCTTTTTGTCTTTCTGCTCATCGGTGTCTTTCAGCACAATATTATTCTGTTCTGCTGTGATTGGTTTTAAAGGTAAAGTAAAAACTACAGAGCCTCCTTGTGGCCAACGGAGTCTCTTTTATAGATATTGACAGGCATTTTCTTGAGGTATTTTCCAATGAAGAGTGTTTTCTCTAAAGTTGAGTGAGTTGAAGTAACTTAAAATAATTCTTCTTTATTCTTCTAAGATATTTCGGGAGCAATTTTTTCTACAACTGGAAGTAAAATTTTGCTTTAGTTCGATTTTCCTTTTGTTTAGTCTGAGGTAACTCTATCTCTGATACAGTGTTAGGTTGTACATTTTCTGTATCTCCTTGATGTTCTCCACCTCTGATTTCTATTTCTGGTACAGATTCAGGTACATATTCTGCTGGTAACTGGTCTTCTTCAACTTCTATTTCCATTATCTCCTCTGAAATATTAGGTTCAGTTTGGTCAGGACTGTTAGTTCTTATTAAATTAATCCAAAATCCAAAATCGAAAATCAATCCTTCGTATACGTTTGAAATACGATAGCTTTTTTTGTGCGTTTTCTAGATACTTGCATCTCTTTCAATGCTAAATTGTATTACTCACTAATTTTCTCATTAACATTGTAATTAGAAATTATTTTTTCATTGAAAATAAAATATTCTTTTTACATTATTATCTCGTATGTTTACTACCTTTATCGGAATCAGATTAAAAAACATAAAACACGAGGAGGTGCAAAGGTGGCTCATCAAAAATACTTGCAAACAGTTTTTGATTTTGACATCTGTCGAAAATTGAATTATTAAATGAAATAGCGTTTGACGTTTAATCTTTGTCAACTACTGTCAATTGTATCACACTTATCATAACTTAAGAAATTACATGAAAGCACGCCATTTTCTTTATGAAATCAATACACAACTTTTCATTTCTGTGTCCTTTAAATACATAAGCGTTATAATGCAAAAACTGCGTTTTTGTCACCTGTTAAACAACAGGTGGACCGATGGGTTATGGCAATCACGCCACCTGACGTAGCCCTGCGAGCCTTGAGGCCGTTTTCGTCAAGCATATGTCGTTTTAACCCTATCGCGTTGTACTCTTTTCAACTTAAGGAATATCTACTTTAACTAATGATATTATGATAATCTATCTTGATTTCCATTGCACTTGCAGTTATACTTGTTGGATTTTTATCATGAACGCTCCCTTTTTTAATTTGACATATTTTCGACTCATGCTTGTGAAATCAACTCTTTTGAAGCACAGTGATTTTTGTGAGTATATCAATTTAATTATATTAATATGCTATAGTATTACTTGAAAGGATTTTAATTGTAGAACTGTCAGGTCATTATTAATATATATGGTGCACCAGAGAAAACAGGACAATTGTTTTCCGTTATAACTTTCGCAATTTCAGACCTAGATTATTCGTTCTTACTTCATTGGAAAGCCGAAGGATTAGTTTTTTCAAAAGTTGTATCAAAATATTTCATTTTGAGTGAAATCCTATATGACTGACTCATTCGAAAATGAGCAATATATCAAGATAGCTGGAACGTTTTCTCTTCACTCAAAAATTGGAATGGGGCATTCAGTCAATAATTCAGTCTTTTCAGAACAATTTGACATATTGATGTCAGAAATATTCAAAGAATTGGTGAAAGAGTAGCGTGAAGAATTTTTTTCATTCTGATTTTCAGCTGAAATCGAAATATTTTTTTCACCTCATGGCGTTGGCACTCCTGAATTTGTTGTGTTTTTCATGGATGTTCTGGGAAGACAAAGAACCATTTGTTACTAAAACCAATCTAAAATTTGATGTCGTAATGAATAACTGCGCAATTCAATCACTATATTGAACCTTTCCCATCATTTTGAGGGGTCGAACTCGAATATTGATTCAGAATTGTGCCAATTGTCGTCAATAATGTTTCTCTTTTCCACCATTATATGCACCTACCGTTATGAAACTTCTGAACATAGACTGCCTGCATTAACTCTATGATAAACGAAAAATAATGAAATGTCATCGAATTTTGTTAACAATGGTTTTAACAAATGAGGATAAGCGTCTCATTGAATGTTCATTTGTGCGTGATTATACTGCTAGACAAATAATACGCCATTTCCAGCCCCAAATTACAAAAGAAGTGCAATCTAGGATTTTAAGGAAAAATTTCGGAGAACAGGGTCATTAGGAAGAAGATCAGGATGACTTTTTCTCAAATATCTCTGAGATGCAAACTGTTAAAACCATCTGCGAGAATATAAATACGCCATGATTTAGTTTAACAAATTACATGACTAAAAACATTCAACAAAAAGAATCAAGTAATCAGAATGGAATATGACCTCCATTGGCATCCACAACAATCTGCATCCGTCTTCTCCAGCTCTCTATGGATCTCGAAATTACTTCATGAACAAGATTGTTCTTGTTGGTCTTTAATTCTTTGCCTCAGCTCCTCACATTTATTGAAAATTTTACCATTTTTGCTCCTGTGATTCTTGAACGAGCTGCATTCCACCATGATCCAGCAATTGATTATTGTGCCGACAAATCGTTAACAATTGGGGTAATGATAATAGTTTGTGAATATTGTAAGGCTCATAAAGGGGCCACAACCAAAGAAGAGGGTATATGAACTATTGACTCTCGATAAAAGGTCTATTGTGATGGTAGTTGGCCTATTGAAGGGACATCAACTCAACAAACACCTACACGTCATGAGACTATCGACAACTACACGGTGCCTTGGTTGTCTAGAAAACAAAGAAACAACGGAACAGATACTCTTCGAATGTCCCGGTTATAAGGTGACAAGACTGAACACCTTGGGCACTGAAACACTTAGCGCCCGGATGATCCAGGAGGCCAACAACAGTCTTGCAAGCTTCATCAAAAAGTTTTCCCAAAACACAAAACAAAATGATACAACACGGCAAATACAATTGGCCAAACGGTCTGAGTGCTGCCCATAAAGACGCCGTGCAAGAAGAAGAAGAAATAAATGGCGAATCTACTGGCAAAGTATTATTATAACAATTAGTCCCACCACCAGATCCTTTACCCTATTTACTTTCTGGGATAGGACTTCTAAGCACTTCTCGACCAACATTCAGAAATATGACAGCTGTTTTCAGATTACTTCGTTTTGCCCTACACATAATACACTGGACTATTCCATGCCCGCTTTCAAGGTATTTCACCATGATATTTTTTTATAATATTCAAATTTATATTTAAATATATATCGGAAATAATTATTGGACATATCTTTGAAAATTATAGATACAAGGACCAATTTATTACTTACTGGGGGCACTGTTTCCACAACCAGATGCGTATCAGCAATTTTTACAAATTCATTTTATGTGCAATTCAGATGTGGAAGTTGATAAGCGTTGTGCTCACAATCAAACAACGAATAGAACCATTGTCCAAGAATTACGAATGTTTGTTCAACAGAACAATAACTTAGTGAACATGTTCAAAATATCTTTGGATCTTATTAATTACGGATTACTTTCGTTTGCTTCAAGTTTATTCTTTACAAAAGTTTGGGTCGTTTAGTTATCGATTGAAGCAAAACGAAGTCTGCCGGGTCAGCTAGTTTAATATAAAAACTGCCTTCACCAACGCACCTAACCTAAGAAACTTATTATTCAATTCAAAAGCCGAACTGAATTAATTTAATATATCTGAAATGTACAAAATCGATTGCTGTGAATGCACTGCATATTATATAGGCCAAACCGGTAGAGACTTTCAAACTCGTTTCAAAGAGCATACACATACAGATAAAAATTACTCCGTTTTCAAACATATTACAAATTCAAATCATATTATAAATTCTGAAAACTTAAAAATACTACATTATGTAATGAAGGAAAGGAACTGAACCTCAACAGTCAATTAAATGCAAATAATTCCTATTACCTAATTTATGATAACCTCGCCCTTTCTGACCCTTGCAGAAATATAAATACAGAAACTGTAATGTAGTATAATAACTAGTAACTGAAGTAATATTCTAAACTAGTCTTGTACCTAAGCAATACATAGTGAAAATTTGATGAAATACAGTGTATGATTCACCAACTTAGTCGATTGATTATTATACTTAGACTTCTTGCCGTTAGGTGGCAACACTACATAAAATTTCTTCAGTTTTCTATATATTTTCACCTGGAATATTGAGTTTTTAACGAATGATACGATAAACCTCCATTTGAATTTATTCTATATCATATAGAATTCTATAGAAGGTTGTAGAAGACATTAATATTTTGTTGAGTGTTGTTGTTGAATACTGAAATTCTTTAATTTCTAAAATGACTACTAGTTGATTCCTTCAAGGAATGAAAATTTATATGCTTCTTTCATTCTTACAATCGCAAAAGAGGGCATTGAAAAGGTCTTGGCGTCCGATTTTTAAACTAACGGAATCTGTGTTCATAAGTTTTTTCAAAGGAGGACGAGGACAGCAGAAAGGGGTTGAAAATGAAAGAAGAAGCAAGCTCTGAAAGCACAATTTCATGTATGAAGAAGAAGAAGTAGAGTATACAACAGTAAATAGGTTTGTAAATTCTCTGTTATGCATTCAAATGTCCAGGGTTTGAACAATAAATTGAATCTTCTAGAAGATTTCCTCATAGAAAAGAATGAACCAGATGTACTTTGTCTGTCTGAACATTTTTTCAAACTCAATGTAGCGAATGAATTCGTTCTTGAGGGCTGGAATACAGTTGCAGTTTTTGGTCGGTCAGTTCTGCAGCATGGGGCGTGTCTATATTGTGTCTTGATAGTGATTTTAAAGCTTTAGAAGATACCAACTCGCTTTCTGTTGAGATCAACTGCGAAGTTGCAACTATGTTTTAAACAAATTCAATACGGTAGTTATTTGTATTTATCGTTCACCTTCGGGTAATTTTGATCGTTTTATTGATATCATTAATGATTTTTTATGTGAGATAAATTTGACTTGTAGTAAAGTTGTTTTATGTGGTCATTTTCAATGTCCATTTCAATATAATGAAAAACAAGTACTGTGTTTTAAGAATTTTACTTAATAATTGCGATTCGTAACGCGTATCACTACACCGTAGCTTCTTCAGACGAATGAATATACAGAAAAATATAAATGAGAATATAACTATAAATGTTATTGAGTAATTAAAAGCTTATTGGGTTGCTTCTTCTTAAGTTGACAGCTTATCTTTAAGGAATAGATTGCTTTCAATAGTGAAGGGCTTATTTATTGATATATTTAATAAACATTGAATGAAGTTTACCCTGTCGATAAATTGAAACAAAAATTCAACACCTTAACCTACGTTGGCATTATAATGAAATCATTCTTAAGTAGCAATAATTTCAACATAGCTTGAAACTAATAATAATTTAAGCAAATATATAAATAATAATAAAACCAAACCAGGTAAAAGCAATAAATCAGGTGTTTATCGTTTGAATTGCCATGACTGTGATAATTTCTACATTGGTAGAACACATAGAAATTTTAATATTAGAATATCGGAACATAAAAGCAGTTTTTCAAATAAAAATCAGATTCAAATTACGCGAATCATCTCTTAGAAAATAATCATTCTAATTTGACCCACAGTTTGAAATTTTGCATACAGATAATAAATATTGAAGGTAGATCTTTGGGAAACTTTAGAAATCAATAAATACAAACACTCAGGTAGACTCATCAATGAACAAGTCGATTTAAGTTTTTCACCTCTATTGAATCTTTTCGGGAGCAATCTATTCTTAATTTAATTGATATACCTGTCATAAATAACCACTTAAGAAGAAGCAACCCAATAAGCTTTCAATTACTCAATAATATTTATAGTTATATTCTCATTTATATTTTTCTGTGTATTCATTCGTCTGAAGAAGCTACGGTGTAGTGAAACGCGTTACGAATCGCAATTATTAAGTAAAATTCCTTAAAACACAGTTCTTGTTTTTTCTAATTGATAATGGAATTTTACCATATGAAAGCCTCCCAAATTCAAATCCATTTCAATACAAAGGACAGAGGGTCGGGTGTGTGATTTGTTGAGCACTAATGGTCTCCAACTTACCCTTTTCGAACCAACAAGGGGTAGCAATTGATTAGACAATAATTTTTAAATTTTCAATCGGAGAGTAGTTCTGGTGTGGTGTGGGCATGTTTGTTTTCAGATCACAGGGCGCAGCAGTTCAGTGTGGATTTTCGGGTTCACTTCTCTTCATCATATACTGGAGGGATTAAGCTGGGATTTTTTGGACAACGAGAGTCTCAAGGTAGATGATGCTTTTGATATTTTTCACTGGAATTTTCAAAATTCTTACCTGATTGCTTTCCCTGAGAAAACTGTGAGAAAAAATTGTGGTATATGGAAGAACTGAGAGATATAAGGAATCGGTTGGAATTGGTCACAGAATTATGTAATAGATATAGAACCGAAAATCTCAAACTGTCAAGGAATAGGTTGCGTTTAAGTTACCGATATGAAATAAATGAAGCGAAAATCGAAACTATTAGGTTGGCGTAGAATGGGCCTAGGACAATGTGGAGGGTTATAAACGCTAATCGTAATATCGCTAAGAAACGTAATGAATCCCTTATAATGACAAAGGAATATAGTGATTACTTTTCATCGATTGTAGGACGGGTAGTTGATGCTATTCCGGATAATAACGTTGAGCTAGATGATCTTTTTCTTCGTGAAATACCTGCAGGTATGAGTTTCTTATTCAAGGAAGTTGGCCCTATTATTGTGAGGGATGCAATACTTTCATTGAAAAACAGTAAATCGGAAAATTACTATGGTCTGATCACAGAAATATTGAAAAGGAATATTAATGACATCTTAAGTCCCTTGATAAATAAATGCATAAGAAGTGGAATTTTTCCAGACTGTCAGAAGATTTCGAAGGTGGTGCCTCTTCCGAAGAAGAGTGATTTATATAATGTTGCAAATTATCCACTGATTTCTCTGGTCCCAGTTTTCTCTAAAGTACTTGAAAAGATACTTTCTAACCAGGTTCTTTCGGATTTTGAGCGCAATCACCTGTTCATGCCAAATCAGTTTGGTTTTAGGAGAAACAAAAACACAACTGACGCAATAATTGAATTTTTATCTAACGTAACTGAATGTTTTGAGCCGGGATTGTACTCACTGACTTTGTTTTTGGACCTTACGCAGGCTTTCCACTGTGTGTCTCCCTCAGCTCATCTGGCCAAGCTTGATCGATATGGTTTCGTTGGGTTAGTGTCAGATTTATTGAATCTTTTCTGTCGAATAGTTATCAATGTGTATATGCTGAGAACAGTTGGTCGGAGAGGATACAAGTCAACGTAGGGGTGCCCCAGGGTTCAATCATGGGCCCATTATTATATTTGATTTTCATAAATTAGTTTCCAAACTACATGACTGACTGTGAGAGCATATTATTCGTAGACGATACTACAGTCTCTGTTGCCTATGGAGATCTTAGCGAGGCTAGAATTTCGTTTGGGAGTGCACAGTCGAGGGCTCGGGAGTGGTTTTCGGGGAATCGGTTGGTTAGCAATGGCGAGAAGACCGAAAGGGTGATCTTCAGTCTAAGAGATATAGAGCTCTCTAGTGTAAGATTTTTGTGTGTTGACTTAGATACAAAGACTTGGAGAATCCACATTGATAATCTTGCTACGAAATTGAGTAAAAATATATTTGTATTGAGAAATTTAAGATCCTCAGTTTCCCAAAATGTTTTGAAATCAGCTTATTTTGTGCTTTGTGAGTCGTATCTGCAATACGGTTTATTGGCATGGGCAATGGAGGTAAAGTCGACAGAAGTTTTAGACTCCAGCGAAAAGCTATACGAATTGTTAGCGGTCTCCAGTACAGAGACTGCTACAAGGAAGCTTTTCGTAAATTGAAGATTTTGACATTACCAAATCTGTTCATTCTCCAGTGCCTTGTGTTTGCTCACAGAAAAATTGACGAATTAGAGTTGCACTGTGATATACACTCCTATAATCTGCGCTATAAAAAAGACTGCGAATACATACACAAATCACGGAAGGTCCCAACTTTCTGTCCTTCGAATTTTATAATGAATTGCCATTGGCAAAATTGAAGAATAAAGTGAAAACCTTACCAATTGATAATGTTCTGTATGATACTAAGGATTTTCTAACTTTAAATTTCTCTTATTTTCTGCAAGTATAATGTATTTCGTAGTTTAACTTGTTCATTTATATCCCTTATTATTAGGTATATTTTACTGTGATACTACTGTTCATACACTTATGTTTCCTTATATGAATTGCATCAATAAATATCTCTTTATCTATCTTTCCTTTTCTTCTTTAAAATAAACTAAACTCCCTCGCCGAGCTTTTCGTATCTACTTATTGCGTTGCGAAACGATTGGACTAGATCGAACGTACAAAGTTTTGGAATCCCAGTATGTCGTAGCTATTTAAAAAAATTCTGTAGGACTAGAGATGCTACCTACATCTATTACACGTTCACGGGTACAATTCAAAAGATTAACAAGTAAAAAGCAAGAAGTTTAAGCTCTCACAAGTATCAAGCTGACAAGGAGTGTAAAAAGGCTTGATGCCAAGTCAAGATTTTGGATTGCCAAATCAGTTTGACTCGACCTTGATTGAATTACAAGTCTAGCTTTTCGAAAAATTTGCAAGCTGCTTGACGTCGTGATGAAACCCTATAAATCATATACGTGCAAAAAATATGCTCTTATTTAATAGTGAATGGAATTTGAAAATTGCTTTATTTCAACTGTCCGAATCACTGCGTGAACCGAAGTACCGAGGGTCCAGATAAGTGAGGCCTACCAACACCCTGTACCTAAAAAACGAAACATTCTTGTCTTGAGTTGTTTCAGGATGTATTCCAGAGGAAAAATTTGAAACCTAAAGTATTTTCGAGTAATTTTCTTCCCTTTCAAGCACAGAGAAACTTGAGATGAATACAGCAGATATTCTTATTGCTAAACATAAACCCCTCATACATCAACATATAGCAACATCTACAATGAGTATCCCTTCACTGGAATTACGGAATTCATCTGAAATGAGAAATTTCATTTAGGCCATCTGCCATTTCACAATGACGCATAATTGCATCATGTACAACGATAATAATAATAATCTCATTCTATCATCGTGTAATTTAATTTCTGATTAAAATAACACGAACAATCTGCACATTCTGCGAAATGTTGGCAAAATGCAGGATCGTATTTAGATAGCTGTATCAGTAATATAATAATGTATAATGATGGCTATTAATCCTTGATCAATTAGACTCGAGAAAGAAAAGCCGATGTTTCCCATTATAATATGTGGTAATTTATCTATTTAGTCCACAAAGTTTTGTTATTAGCAATATTTCTTTCTATTTCGTATTCTATAATTGTTGAAAAAATTAATTATTTTCATAAGGTAAATGATACAATTACAATTGTTGACCACGTTTCGGTTGTTGGCCAATTCATGTTCCGTTTGAAATAATGAAAGTTCTAGTGATTTGAAACAATTCTTGCCTCTCAAATTTGAATCTGACATTTTTATTCTATTATGTTTTCCCTTGCCACTACCCCTGAGGTCAGTAGTGATTATGCTGTTGAATGTGTTCATGACTTAAAGGGTTTGAACGTATTATTGTTGGATCATTCTCTCTTTATTTCAACTATTATCTCATAAGGTTAGAATTTTTAGCGGTAATTTGCAGTGGACAACAACTGCATCAGTGAATCAAGAACACATCGGTTGTGAAAATTTCCATTTTGATCGAATTCGTGTTGATTGTGATTATTTCGATGGAATTTCCAATGCGAATATAAATGAAATCATACTGTCTTTCCATTTATCACTTCTTGGCCACCGGCCAACAACTATGTTTTGTCAGTGGGCAAAAACTAGATTCTATTACTTTTCTGCTCGGAGAAATTATTTCTTTAGAGTTTCCACAATAAGATTATTCTTTACAGATTCCGAATGTCTGAAGAGCAGACACAAAAGCCTAATTGAAAAGTATTCAATGAAGAAGATGTAAGATATGCCCTAGAAGCTATTGAAAAAGGCATGAGCCTAGAGACGAGCTGCTCAGCAGTTTGGTTAGCAGTTTGGAGTACCCTGAGCTACCCTGCAATTCAGGTCAAGCGACAAATTTCATGATAAGGGTTGTAGTCGACGAAAATCCATCCTGATAGTTGAAAAAAAGGATCGTCTCAAAATGGATGCTCTCCTGTCAAGCTAAAGTATTCTCGCTGATAATAGAAGATGCCAAAGCTTCCATAGATGTGTTTTTTGGAAAGCATTCCACGTGGAAACCCGTTTGCGAATAACACGCCTGGTAGAGGGTGGCACAAGGTTTTCCTGGAAAGATCCTGATACCACCCTTAGGAGCTTTGAAGATATCACCTTACCGAGCTCTAATATTTCTGGAAAAGATATAAGAAAGTGAGTTTCAGTTGTAGAAGTGTATTATGACCGAAAAGGCTACAGAATCCTCGATGACGCATTATCAACGGCGATGAGACCTGCTTTCTTCTCTGTCTGAAAAATAAGAAGGTACAAGCTGTTAGAAAAAGCAAGAACGTTCATGAAATTGACCACAATCCGAAAACCTCACCGTTATGTTTACTTTAGAAGTGACTGGACACCATAATACACGGTGCTACATAATAGTATGTCACAACTAGAGGGGGTAAATCTTCGTGCAATTTAAAGAAAAATCGTGACACAAAAGGTTATCTTTTGATTTCTCAATTCTTCCACAGTGTTCACTGGAGTGGCATAAACTAAACTTTTGAGATATTCCCATAAGGAAAAGTCTAAACTATTTAAGTCTGGAGACCTAGAAGGCCACGGTTGTGGTCCATCCCGACCTATCCAATGGTTGATGAATGTATTATTTAAGAATTCCCTATCTTCTCCACTAAAATGTGCTGGTGCCCCGTCATGTATGAACCACATTATGTTTCTCACCAAAAGTGGCACATCCTCAAGAAATAAAGGTAACTACTCCTCCTCAAGAAATTGCCGATAAGTCTGTTAGGCAAAAAAATGATCCAATCAATTAATTTCCAATTATTCCGACCCAGACATTTAGTGAGGAATGTTCTTGACGATGATATTCTTTAACGAAACGGGGGTTTTCCTCAGCCCAATAATGGTTATTGTGAAAATTTGTGATAGTAGTTCTAGAAAATTCAGCTTCTTCTGTGAATATTATTTCACTATCAAAATGAGCATTTCCTCTAATTTTATCTAAGAACCATCGGCAGAAATTCAGTCTTGAAAGAAAATCTCGAGGAAGTAGAGTTTAGACGCGTTGAATATGAAACGGGTACAATAAAAAGTCGTGGAGAATCCTCAAAACTAGAACATGTGAAATATTCAACTTATTTACAATTTTTTTTGTACTCACATGAGGATTCAAATCAATACAATTCAAACTGCTTCCTCAATATCTGTTCTCATAGTTTGAGTTGCACATTTCAAATGATTATTTACAGTAAGAATACCAGTTTCCCTCAACCTTCTGTAGATATTTGAAAATGTTCGCCTGTCTAGTGTTACTCGATTTGGAAAGCGCACCTGATATAATCACCAAGCTTCTGTTGTGTTTCCGTCAGCCAGACCGTACATGTAATGGATATCAGCCAATTCGGCGTTAGAAAAATTAGCCATTTTTTTACAGCAATAACTTCAAAAGTCTTACAATTAATCATTAATTTAATAAACAATTCGAGCAGACACTGGTTCAACTTTAGCAACTGTCAAAATAAATAAATAAATGAAAAAAATCAGCTCATTCTTTCAATTAGAAGTGCTTTCAATTCAGCGAATGCATACAATCGTTTAACAAATTTTTGCCCGAGAACGGTCGGAGATACGAAAAAACTACAGGTGAATTTTAAAATTCGATCCGCAAGTTTTTAAGGAAGTCGATCTTCTGATGGAAACATCAAATAATGAACAACAATCTTTTCCCCAACAAAACCCAACAACCCAACATACAAGTCCTGTTGCTGATCAAGATGCGTCAGGTATGTATGCTGCAGTACAAGAGTCGTAAGCTCTTTTGGTTCTACCGGAGGACATTCAGCCCATCCCCGGAGATAAGATTCGAACTTCTAATCGTGGAAGAAAGACTACCACAGCAAAAGTAATCACATCCTCTCCATACAAGAATTAATTAAGTGAATCTTTGTATTCAGCAAAAAATCGTGGCCGAAGTCGTGAACGTGGGCGCGGTACCGGAAGTAGTCAAGCTGGAACAAGCAGCAGCAACAAAGACAGTCAGCGCCAGAGAGTCATTCAGTCATCATCCAGCAGAAGCTCTGAAAGTGATGTTGTCGTAGAAACAGATTCGGAGGATGACGACAGTCAATATCCAGATAGGACGCCGGAATACGCTAATACGCTAATACGAACTGCATGTTTTGTAAAACTAGTTATTCTAACGACAGACGTGGAAAAGAGTGGATACAGTGCCAGAATCGCAATTTGAAATTTGAATTGCAATTCTGGCACTATATCCACTCTTTTCCACGTCTGTCGTTAGAATAACTAGTTTAGTATATTTTAAAATAAAAATAAAATATATACGAAAACTAAACAGAGGCTATATCAACCAAGATATTCATTTCTGATTAAAACGCAAAAACATGTCAATTTTTGTTTCAAAGGGGACATCTTTTGGAGTACAAAACTTGCCTGAAATATTAACCCCCTAAGGGGGGGTTGCAATCTTTGAACATTTTGAATAGAGAATATGGGTCGACTGATCACTCAAAAGAAAGGTGGAATCTTTGTCTACATCGCCTTGAACGAATTGCCATTTTTAATAGAAGACTTTAAAAGATACAGGGTGAGCAACAGAAAGATAAGGAAGACTATTTCCCTGGGACTATTCAAGTTTCAGTGAAGTAAAATGGAACAGATCCATGCTGATCAATGGCAGTCATCATCAAATACCATCCTCATCTCGAATTTCAACCCCTATAGCAGGGGTGACTACCCTTGAAAATTTGGAAGAGGGTAGATGGGTCGAATGATACCTCGAAAGAAAGGTATTATCTTTGTCTGCATCCCCGTGAACGAATTCTCATTTTTGATTAAAAACTGTAGAAGATACAGAGTGAGCTACTGAAAAATAGAGAAGACTATATACCGCCCTGAGCTATTCAAGTATTAGTGGAAAAAAATGGAACAGATTCATTCCAGATAAAAGGCAGTCATCTTTGATCTAAATGAATCTATTCCAGTTTTTCGCACTAATACTCCAATAGTCTTGGGGCGATAGTCTTCTCTATTTTTCAGTGGCTCACTCTGTATATTCTACAGTTTTCAATCGAAAATGAAAATTCTTTCACGGGAATGTAGACAAAGATAATACCTTTCCTTCGACCCATCTACTCTCTTCCAAATTTTCAAGGGTTGTCACCCCTGCTCTAGGGGTTAAAATTTGAGATGGGGATGGTACTTGATGATGACTGCCATTGATCAGCATGGATCTGTTCCATTTTACCTCACCGAAACTTGAATAGTCTCAGGGAAATAGTCTTCCTTATCTTTCAGTTGCTCACCCTGTATCTTTTACAGTTTTAAATTAAAAATGGAAATTCGTTCAAGGCAGTGTAGGAAAAAATACCTCCTTTCTTTTGAGTCATTACTCGATTCATCTTCCCTATTCAAAATGTTCAAGGATTGCAACCCCCGCTTAGGGGGTTGATATTTTAGGCAAGTATTGTACCCCAAAAGATGTCCCCCTTGAAACAAAAATTGTTTTTTTTTGCGTTTTGATCAGAAATGAATATCTTGGTAGATATAGCATCTGTTTAGTTTTCGTTGAAGCACCCTGTATATAATCTTTTGAAAAGAGAAGATTTACAGAAATTTGAATAATTGTATTTACAATGAATGCTTATATATAAAATTCTGCCGTTAGGTTGTGATCACGCTCGTACATTTAATATGGCCCCCAGGGTGCCATATAACCCTCACTTCATCTCAAATTGCCAAATTTGATTATTTTTATAATACATATGTTTTTTATTTTTCTGTTTTAATTTAGTTTATTTTATTGAAAGGCATGTATTTGTAAGTTAATAGAGACGACTTTAACGTGTTTCCTATATTTCTTAGTCTTGTATTTTTTACCTGAGGCCTAAAAAACAGAGTAGGGAGCCCCATTACCACCTTCTCCTCTATATATTTATTCTTCATTTTGTCACCTAGGAACGTATCCCCTATAAACCCATCTAAATTACCATTCCGTATCCACGGTTTGTGTATTCGTGGCATATTTACGGAACCCACACCCCGCGAATAGAGAGCTTATACTTACACATTGTGTTAGATAATAATGCGTTAAAATAAAATAAAATAAATGAAAGCTTCACCCGAATGTTTCAATTTGCACTTTATGAAATGAACACTCTGTATATTCAAACTCAAAATGAAGTGAAAACTATTTCAGAAAGGTGTTTTCCCAGTTATTAGGAAAAAAATTATGAAAATAGTTTGGCTCCCACCATCCATTCATGGATTATCGACCCTTAATTAAGTTGATTCAAAAAATGTAAATTTTTTACTCGAGAACAGTTGCGATTTATAATAACAAAATATGGAATACATAAGGTATGTATATCATAAAATACCTAATAACTAAAGAAACATTCACGACACAGACGCATTAAAATACAAAAACTCTTCAATAGAATGGAATACATTTGTAGTAAGGATCTCTTTGATTTTCCTAAAGGCTGCCACCGGTAGACCTCTCACCTGAAGGGGCAACTTATTAAAAAAGATTCTGGAATAGAAGTTCAGCCCATTTTGAGATTTACTAAGTCTGAACGGATCTCTCATGTTTCTAGTGTAATAATTATTTATATCTGAGTTAGATAAAATAAGAACTTTGTTTTTGTGAGCTAAGACTAGACATCCTGAAAGGAAGACAGAAGGAGGAGTGATAATATGCAAGTCTCCAAAAACTAATTTGCAGCATTCCCGATAGCTCAAACCAGCTACCACCCTCACCGCTCGTCGCTGAAGTCTAAAGAGCTGCTCACGGCAGGCATAACCACCCCAGGCAACAAGTGAGATTCGATCGTCAAAAAATAGACGGTGCTCAAAACGGTCGTAGAAACGGCTAACTGTCGAAGTAAAAATGTGTTTTTACTAATTTTCGTGGAGAGATTTTTTTGGGTGTACATCCCATTTTAGGGTCAAGGAATTTTACAGACCGTTGGCAGAAAACCATGCCCGCTCACTAACTTCATCGGATTGCTCCCTCAACTCTTCAAGCTGACTACTCTTGACAGACAGAGTCGTTTTGTCCGCATACAATGTGGCGCTAAACTGATCGTCATAACGTGGAAAGTCATTCACAAAAATTAAAAACAACACGGACCCCAGAATTGACCCCTGGGGAACTCCAGTATCGACGAACAAGCATTTGGAGTATTTACCGTTGACATATACGAGTTGCTTTCTATCCGAAAGAAAAGATGATATGATGCTTCGACTGATATCATTGAAACCGTTACCTATGGAGCTTGTATAAGAGTTTATGTTTAGAAACACAATCGAACGCTTTCGACAAGTCAACGAAAACTGAAAGTGAGTAAAGACCCAGATCAAAGCACTCAACCGTCCTGCTGATAAAGGACAGAAAGCATCAGATGTACTCTTGTTCTTCCTGAAACCAAATTCGTCAGATGAGAACAAGTCTGAAAATGGCTTACAACTTGGTTGCACAGTATCTTCTCAAAAAGTTTACTGAAAACCGGTACAAGGGAAATTGGACGATAATTTTTCATGTCGTCAATGTCGCCTTTTTTAGGTACAAGAATCGAGACTTTGAGGCTTTCTGGGAAAGTGCCCTCTTTGATACATTTATTTACAAGAATGGTTGAAGGGCTAATTATACTGTTGATTTTTCTCTTAGAAGTAGTGGATAAGCCTTAATAGTCAGTAAATTTAGAGCCCTCCAAAGAGTCAACTGCATCACGAACAACATTTCGACCAACCTCTTCGAAGCAAAACTCAATGTTGGGCGGCACCTGTTTCTGAAAAGTGTCCTCCAAGACTGTATCAAATATTGGAATATTAGACGATAAGATATCGGTTATACTCGTGAAATATTCGTTGCATCTGTCAGCGTCAAGCATGTCGGAAGGTTTGGACTTTTTAACACCTCTCAGGGAGTTAGCAATTTTTCAGGACTCTTTAGACTTATTCGCCGCTCTGCTGATCAAACCATCATCATACGCGACCTTCGCTTTCCTAATTTGGAGACGACAAGTATACTTTAATTTGTTTTTCAATATTCTCAAATTTTCCGTTCTAGACTGTTTATCCAGTTCATCTACAAATCGCAATCGCTCTCTTATTTGTGCAAGTGCTTCAGTAAACCACCCTCCAACAGAACGATCAGTTCCACTGCCATCAGTAATTTTTCTATCAGGAAAATCTGTATAAAAGGATTGAAGAAATCTACCATGAAACATTTGAAAAGCATCCTTACACCTCAATTGTTCATTATTCAAGAAATCCCATTCAAGGCCATGGAGATCATGGGCATACTATTGAAACCATATTGAGTGGGAGGACTAATTTTGGTAACCGATGATTTAGGAGAATTAACACGGATACATTTATGTCGAATTCTTGAGTATCGTGGTCCGAAAACTCAATGCTTACAACATTGGTCATAACATTAGAGGCATCAAAATTCGAAAATATATTATCTAAACAGATACTGCCCCTGGCAGGGGAGGAAATCTATGGAAAAAACCAAATGTACAAAATAAATCACATAGGGCTGATGCACTGTTATCAGTACTATTGAATTTTACATTGAAATCGCCAAAACAAATAATATTACGTTTGAAAGGCAAGCTAGTAAGTGTGTTTTTTAAAATTTCCAAAAAAAAATGCCCTCTAAAAAATAATAAGAAATGGACGATCTTCTCATTGAATATTTTTGAAAAGACGTGTGGAGCACTACACTATGATTTTGATGGGGTCAAAGGTAGGATGACACTGAAAAAAATATCACCCTTATCACTCTATATATTTTTGCAACTACTGGACACATTTAATGAGTTCATGAAAATTTTTCCTGTAATTTGGAGCTAGGTCATTGGAAAACTACATGAAATAACAAGAGAGCATGAAAAATAATCTGAAATTCATCACACTGTATTTCGAGAACTATATTTGCCTACAGACATTCTTTCACGTTTTCGATGAAGAATGTCTAGAAAAAATCAATGACGGCATAGTTAAAAAACACTCTGGCAAACAAATTATTATTTGTACGAAATCCTCGCGAGTATACTCGTACACTCGTGTTGTTTTCAATTGAAACAAAAACTGTTCTAGATTTTTATGATGGATCCCGACCTGCCCATTCGATTCAGGATCCCATTGCCAATAATTAAATATACGCATAACTATATATCAGCCGACACACTGATCAACGGGCAGCATACAAATGAACGCAAATAGATATTGACAAGTTGGAGATTTCAATCGACGTGACAGATAAAATTGCTGGTCTTGTAATTCTGCGCGGACTCATGCCGGCTTTACACAGGATTAACAAATGAGTTTTATTCGTAGAATGTAGCGAGAATTATAATCAGGATGGTATTTTTCAGATCTTTGCTAGTGGAGGAAATGTAAAAGCTACTCTGTCACGAGAATACTTCATTAAATGAAGATGAAGTAAAGTATACCAGGTCTGCCTTGCAAAACAAAAACCTAGAACGTCTACATACTTGGTTTTCGAGATTTCACACCATTGCTTCTTTCAGATTTGAAATATATCAATCCGTTGAGAATTTATGAACAATTAATTTACAGGAGGCAATGCTTTTTTGATTATAAATTATAAGATATCAATCAAAAAGAAGTAACTTTTTCATTTCATAGTTAAAATATATCAATAGTACACACTTCTCAAAAGATCTTGATATTTCTAAATATAGAACCTAGTATGTCTACTCACTCTACTTGAACAGGATGCCTCAGGTGTAGGTAGATACCCGCAAGTGAGATATTCAATAACTACAAAACAAAAACTGAGTAAGTCAACTTACTGCAAATGAATAGACAACTTCTCCAAGAAAGTACAACGTCTTACGTTCTGAATTGAATAACCAACACCAATCAAAATGCAGAGTTAAATCACATGATTTCTCATTTCGCGTACTTCAATCATATTAGTGTGGTGGTTCTGCAGTATGTATTTTGACTACGATATGGAGGAGATGTAATCGAGCCCTTTTTCAGTGCTGCAATAATGATTTCGCGGATCGAGATTCTTCTCAAAATGCACTTGAAACGGCGACAGGTCGAACTTCATCTAGTCTGTCACCTGTTTCGCCAATGGATGATTCGGATGCGGACCCAAATTATAGTCCATCAAACGGAAGACGGAAGAGAAAACTTCTTAATTTATTAGCAGTTCCTCTTGAAACAAATACCGAAAGCCACAAAAAAAGCCGTTTGTATTTGAATGATTGTGATATCTGGTGGAAACCAGCAGAATTTTAACATTACATCAGCTGAAAGAAACTTTGGAATGCCGTGATTCACTAGAAAATACTGATGGCGACATGATTAATTCAATAAGAATAAACAGTACTGACCAAACTGAACCTAATATTTCAGAGAAGATAATGGAAATCGAAGTCGAAGAAGACCAGTTACCAGCAGAATCTATACCGGAATCTCTACGAGATAAAGAAAACAGAGGTGGAGAAGATCGAGTAGAGACAGAAAATGTACAACCTAAAACTGTAAAAGAGATAGAGTTACCTCGGACTGAAGAAAAGAAAAATCGAACTAGAGCAAAGATTTTACTTCCACCATGTCCAGACAATTATAGAAAAAACTGCTCCCGAAATATCTTAGAAGAACAAAAAAGAATTATTTCATGTTACTTCAAATCACTCAACTTTGGGGGGAAAAGACTCTTCATTGAAAAATACCTCAAGAAAATGCCTGTCAAGATCTATAAAAGAGACGCCGTTGGCCACAAGGAGGAGAAGTAGTTTTTACTTTACCTTTAAAACCAATCACAATAGAACAGAATGGTATTGTGCTGAAAGACACCGAGGAGCAGGAAGACACAAAGCATAATGAAGTTATAGATCGAGTGGGAATAGACAGAGATAGAGAGAATACTGAAGAAATGACAAATTGAAATGAAGAAATCGCAGAAAAATTTACCCATTTGAATAAAAATATGAATGTAGAAGGGACAGTTACACCAATTGTTATCACACGATAGTGGCAATTCTTTTGGTATTGTTGTAGCGCATGACTTTGATTACGTTCACTATAATTAGTACCCCTCACAATCAATTGATTTCGAAAACAGCATACTAGGCATCAAACGAGATTCTGAATCTCCTGGCAATATACTACTCTTTTTACTTCGACTGTTCAATAGTTTTAGAATATAAATCAATAATTTTCTTATCTTCAATCACAATATTCACTTTATAAAACTCTTAGGTTTTGGTTAACTTCTATCTTATTAATTTCACAAACTTCAAACTCTTCTTTAAAAATATAAAAGTTTTTGAAACATTCAATGCAATCTTCTATTTGTGAATTAGTCTCAACGTGGTCTACTAAATTCTTATCAACTTTGGTAAGGCATGTATCATATTCTTCCGTACCAAAATACAAAGCACCAGCTTCCATAATTGACTTCAATGCTGACTCTCCCTTGAATTCTGAAACATCTAACGGCAGTGTTAGGTTTGGGCAAAGATAACATATAGTTTTCTCTGCATCAAAGTATTTTCCTTTTGTGTACTGTTGTTTGGCGAACTGTCTGGCACCAGGTCTGACCCATTTCTGTCCCTCAGTTCTGGAAGCTTTCTTCGTGGTTGATGTATTACATCAGATGCGAAATGTGTTTTCACCTACTACTGTAATTCTACAGACAATCGCATTTTCCACTTTTAACGACTAGAATCAATCTGTGAAATTATGAATTATTTCTCTACTTTCTATTAAATTGAAATGCATCACAGTATGTACGTACTATGTCGAAGTTTGCAAATACGTTTAAAAATGTTTGGTTTGACATCGATGTCAGTAAAGTTGGACGAATCACACGAGCTTCAATGATGGGGCTCATATGATCTTTACATTTGATTTCTTTTGAATCTAACACTTGTTGAGCTAAAACTAATAAACAAATAAAACACAAACCGTATGCAAAACAATGTTTTTGCACACAATTGGGCATTCATCTGATGCTGTGGCAACTGAAAAATCCGGAGTGTCAGTGTGTTACAGAGAAAAGAGGACTTTAACGTGGTGAAAAGATGAAAGAAATACACATCTCGGTGTATAAGATGTGGGAAAATTCGAATGAGAAAACTTCTGAAAAGAAAGTTTTATATGAAACCTACAAAAGGTTTTTCATCAGGAGAATATTGGCTTCACTAAACCATCACAAGATGAAAGTCCATCATGTTCATTGCATAAGAATCATGTCCATCATGAAAACGTAAATGAAGGAGATGAACTGTGAAATTTGTCGAAACTATGAAGTACACAGGAGAAGGTATACGGAATCAAGAAAAGCATATGAAGCACATTGTTCCGAAGAATTGCCAGAAGATAAAGAAATTTTCGCAGTTAATCTGCAGAAGATAATAATAATTCCGAAACTGGTGACTAAGAATTTCTTTTTTATAAGTCGTCTAATATGTTTCAATGAAACATTTGCGAGCTTGAGGAATCATGGACAGAATGTGTGTATACTATGGCATGAGGCTATTATGGACAGAACTTGCTCCGATGTTTTATGGGCATATTATGATTTCATGAAGCCTCTTGGGGAAAATGTAAAAAATATTGTATTTTGGGCAGACAATAGTGCCGCACAAAATAAAAACTGGACACTCTTTACCGCATGTTGCATTCTAGTAAATGAAGAATGGGGACCAGAGACTATTACCTTCAAGTTTTCTGAAGATGGCCATTCATTTATGAAGGCTGACTCGTTACATGGGCTGATCGGAAAAAAGTGGAATAAGTCGAAGGAAACGGAAACGATGCATTTTAGGTGAAGGGAAACCTTTACCAGATCGATGCCTATTAATATCACGAGTTAAATGGTGTGTGCAAAAATAGGTAGTCTAGTTTGAAAAAAAAGGACTCTGAGTGTAGGTACTATGATTTGCCACATACTTTGGAAACACCATGTATACTGTAAAGTCTCTAAATGCATTGAATTTTGCTGAATGAGCCTCTTTACTTACAACGAGCTAGAAATAATCGATATTGAATGATCTTTAGTATCTTTATGATGCGTTCTAAGAGACAACCAAAAATCGCAAAATTCTGATTGAAAAATTCATATCTTTCTTTCGGTTGATTTCAGGTGTCAATAATAGGGGAAGAAATTGTTCAGAATTTAGTTTTCTAAATCAAAAAAAAAAAATGGAAACATACATTATGCTATTTAAAATACCAAAGATAGAGTCGAATGCCGGTATTACCGGAAACGCCACATTATTGAAAATATTTTCGTAACTCAGTTCAAATAACATTCAAGACGCCATTGGCTAGAGGATAGGATGCTCGTCTTCTACGCAGAGTTACCTGGGTTCTATCCCCACAAATTCGGTGCGATTTTTCGGATTCTGGGAATCGCTTGAGTATCCATCTTTTGGAGGAGATGTTAAGCCGTCGGTCCTATCTAACAGAGATGTGTTGGACATTAAAGAACCCCTCCCCTTAACATGAGAGGTGTTCGGAAAAATTACCGGGTTGATGCTGTGGCAGAATTTCCCGGCGTGTCATTGGCCCAAAGGCGGAAATAGAGCAGGTTAAAGGAATAACAAAGAAAACAAACAAACAATCAAGACAACAACAAAACATTTCTACAATCGGTCATCCTTTCTCCATATACTTTTGATGTTCTATCTCGCGTGGACACCTGATATAGATATTTGCCTAATATATAATAATAAAGTCCCAAGGCCTTACTGGGAATAATCCCAGAGAATGACGGTAGTTTAAATCGGCGGAAAAGAAGGGTCGCGGAGAGAGAAAAAGGACCAAAGGACCAGGCGAGTATTTTTCGTTCCGGTAGGGAAGAGTAGAAGGTTTGTTCCAAATGTGGAGCCTGTAGCTCAAGCGACGGAGCCCTGAGCATTTTCCGAAAAATTTCTCCGATCGAGTAGAAATTCCGAGAAAATGTCCCGAAAAAGCGGAAATAAAAAAGGTCTCCGATCATCCGCGAGAGGAGGGGGTATATTCGTCGGACATTTATGTCTATACAAATTTTTCTATATAATTCAATCGTTTCGATATCGAGACGAGGACGAAGCCTAGAGTTCCGCATGTTGCGCCCCAATAGTCTGGATTAATGTTAAGTAGCCGACAGGTATCAATGTCTAGGTGGCTACTAAGGGTGATTTCACTTGATTCTGGTCTACAATGGTTTTGTTGCCCTAGATATGAAAATGATTTTGGGTCTATTTATGCACACAATTCGTGAAACTATCAATGATTTTGTAGGATTTGCTCTGATTTCTTTTTAAATCTTTATTTTCATTTTACATAACAAAATCGTAAAACAAGAAACAAAATAACAGATATATTTATAATGTCAGTTATGTTTTGAGAAATTCGGATACATCGAAGTAAATAAAGAGGAAAATGTCGAAAATATATTTCATATTTCCATAAAACGCCTTTTATGAGCTTTTCTTCCATAATTTTTCAGGGGACAATCTCTTTTCAAAGACCAGCAGTAATCTGCCATCATGTGACAATCCCATCGACCTTGATACCTTTCTTCCATCACTTTTAGATCTTGATGAAACCGCTCTCCCTGTTCCTCACTATAATTTCCTAAATTATCCGGAAATTTATCTAGATGATTGCGGAGATAGTGTAACTTAATTCTCATATTTGCTCCTAAAGTTTGAAATTTTGTCAGCATATTTTGCACAATTTCTTCATAATTTGCTGCTTTATGGTTACCTAGGAAATTTTCGACAACCAACACAAAACTTTTCCAAGCTTTACTTTCCGGAACAGTCATAACTTTGATAAAATCTGAGTCTTTCATCAATTGCCGTATTTGAGGACCATCAAATATTCCACCTTTCAATTTTTCCATACTAAGCTTCGGAAATTTTCTGCAAATGTAATTAAAACAATTTCCGTCTTTGTTCAACGCTTTTACAAATTGCTTAATCATACCTAACTTAATATGTAATGGTGGAAGTATGATTTTGTCTCTGCTCACCAGCGGCTCCCTTATTACGTTGGCTTTACCGACAGTTAAAGAATTTCTTACAGGCCAAACATCTTGTTCCCAATGAAGTTGCTTTGCTCTACTATCCCACATACAAATAACGCAAGAGTATTTTGTATATCCACTTTGTAGGCCAAGTAAAAAATTAACCATTTTTGAATCCACACAGATCGGCCATTGATGCTCAGAGTATTTAATTTTCTCTAAAACTAATTTTACATTTTCATATTCTTCTTTGAGTTTCGTTGAATGGGCAATTGGAATTGATGCAAATCTATTTCCATTGTGCAATAAGACGCATTTTAAACTTCTTTTGCAACTATCAATAAAAAGGCGCCATTCAATAGATTTGTACTCTTTTAAACCCATGTCTATAAGCAGCTTCGCGATATCATCACAATACACTAATCCTTCATTTTCACTAAAAAATTGTAATAACTCTTTTTCTCGCGTTCTGTATGTTATAATTGTTACTGTTGGTGCCAATAAATTTTTTTCTTTCAATCTTGAGGCTAACAGTTCTGATCCTTGTTTCGATAAATTGAGATCACGTATTAAATCAATGAGTTCATTTTGAGAAAATAACTTTGGCGTAGATGTTTCACCTTCCCATTCACTTCCACTAGTAGATGTTCCCGATTTCTGTGAATTTGGTAACATCATTGTTTCTGAGGGCATGCGAATTACTTTTGAAATGTATATGGGCCGAGGGAGATTTTCACTGTGTAAAACCGGACATTTCGTAGGCTGTAAGTCTGGGTATCTCCACGTTTGATTTCGATTAAAACCTTAAACATCTACTACGCAAAAGTAAAAATCATCTAAATGATTCGTAGGCTCCATCCAGATCATAGGAATACCAAAGTCTAATCCAGAACGTTCACCTTTTTTCCACAACCGTAAAGACTCAACACAGGACTTACAAACTTTATTAGGAACCCATGGTTTACCTAATTTGTCCATTTTGAAACCAAAATATTCAACATAAGTCTCCTTGACAAAGTCTGTGATATTTCTTTTTGTTTTTTGGTATATAAACACCGCAAATATAACAAAATAAATCACTACAATATTTACACTTTCTTCGTGACGAACTCATATTTTAGACTAGAAGACAAATATATAAGAATGGACATTCAGTAATTGAAACAAAATATTAATCCATGACACTTTATCCAGATTTACGTGTATATGTACCTCAATGTTGTCAAATAACTGAGATCTCAGCTGTTCTGTGGAGCAAGGGGTCTGAGAGTGGGGATCAGGTGATGTTTGTATGCGCGAAAAAGTTGCGCAGAAGCCTAATCATGACTGGAAAATTAAATTTTATTTCTTACAAGCTTATAATTGTTCAAAATATAAGAAATGCAAAAATCATGAAAATACGAGCACATTGAGAAATTTCATGAATATATTCGTAATCTGGGAACTTGAAAACATAAAAATTTGCGATGATATCCAGGGCAACAATAAAAAAAATTTTTTTTTGTTGAGCTGTGTATTAATGTCTAGCTGGCTATTAAGGATGATTTCACTTGAGTGTTAAGTCTACCTGGCTAATGAGGGAGATTTCACTTGGGTATTTACAAAGTTTATTGATTTTCAAACATTGCATCAGATTCATTCCCTTTCCTCTTTTCTTTTCAGAGAATTCCTACCTGCCTGCTCAACATAACCTAGCGAACACTCATTGTAAACTACTGATTTTTTTAATTGGCCTGATTCTTGTTTCCCTTTGAATAATAATTCGTTTAGACCACTTGAAAGAATGGTGGTTATTTTAGATTTGGAAAAATAGTTCCTCAAGATGACCGGCGTAGTTAACACTAGCGTGTTTTTTCAATAGAGTATCTTCTTTGGAATAAAATGATTGTGATTTTTTCTTTACACTGGATAATTTTGTCTATAAAAACCAGAGGAATTTTGTTAGCCAGAGATATATTTATACCTCGCCACTACTTAATATCAAATTAGGCTAGTTTCTATAGAAGGAAGTTTTACTCCATCGTTCTTAAAAAAATTCATAAAATTAATAAATCATCAATAATACTCATTCCTTCATAAAACATTAATGTCGATAAAATACGTCAAGAATCTCTTAAAATTCATTCAAATTAGTTAATCAAGTTTTCATTTTACCCTGTGCCTTGTTTCCATTGAAATACTCACATATTCCAACGAAACAATAACCATACAAAATGATTCAGTCAAATGAACGTAATGAACAAATAATAGAAATATTGAATAATTCAAAACGTTCGTTCCAGTCTAATAGACATTTCAATCCAATTTCCTAACAACAATTAAAAAATAGGCTAAGGGAATGGCAGAGAGGCAAGGGGAAAGTTTTTTAATTAGTTTTAAAATTACCGCATTATATGGCAGAACAAATCAAAGAGCTTTCTAGGGTATTAGGTTTGAAAACTAATTAGCAAAACGTAGATGAGTATGTAGAGAATAGAGAAAAGTTAGGGGAGATGGAGCAGTCAGTGGCGTATTCCCTGGGCTTCCCTAAATCGATAATTGGGTATATCCGTCCAGGAAATCATCATTTTGACACAATACATCAACTTTTTAATACGCAAATGCTCAGAGATGGAAAATACTTCGTCACTTCATCACTTAAAAGATAAATTGGAAACCTACAAATGTCAAACATTTCAAATTTTATTATAGACCAGGCTGTCCTGTTTTTGCTTGGAATGTTGGCATTAATATTTTTACTAAGATCGGTACAGAATACCGTATATAACAATATTCGAGATCTGCGTTGCCATGAACAGATAAGCTACGACTCAGAAGTGGAAAATTCAAAAATCATATCGAGTCTGTCGTTACTAAGTGATATTTGATCATCATAGGTTGATTTTAGTTTACTTCGTAATCATCATCATCATCTGTCAATCATCCTAGTCCACTGCTGAACACACGTCTTCCTCAAGGATCTCCATTCCTCGCGATTTTGGGCCGAATTTATCCAGTTCGTACACACTCGCTTGATATCGTCTTTCCAACGAGCTGGTGGACGTCCTCTACTTCTGTAGGCTTCATCTCTGGGACGCCACTCCAAAAGACGCTTTGTCCATCTACCGTCCGTGGTTCTTGCTAGATGACCGGCCCAGTTCCACTTTAATTTAGCAACTCTCTCGAGAGCATCCTGGACTCTAGTTCGTTGGTGTATGATACGGTTGGGAATTCTGTCCCGTAGTGTTATGCCTAACATAGCTCTATCCATCTTACGCTGAGCAACACATATTTCATTAGCTGATTTCTTTGTTAGGGTCGGGGTTTCTGCACCGTACGTCAAAACTGGTAAAACGCATTGATTGTATACTTTACGTTTCAAACAAATCGGTATCTCTGATTTGAACAGATCTCTCAGTTTTCCAAATGCAGCCCATGTCAGCCTTATTCGCCTTCCTATTTCTGTTGTTTGGTTGTCCCTGCCTATAGTTATCTCATGCCCCAGATATTTGTATGACGTTACTTGTTCAACAATTTCACCATCGATGTAAACTGGTTGGCTTGGTACTAAGTTGGTCATCATCTTAGTTTACGACATATTTATCTTCAATCCGATTTTACTGGATTCCTTAGACAACTGCAAGAGCATCTCATTTGCATCATCTAATCTGTTTGCTATAATGACGATGTCGTCGGCGAAACGAAGATGACTTAATCGCTCACCATCCACATTTACTCCCCTCTGATCCCATTCCAATTGCTTGAACATATATTGCAATAGGTTTGTGAACAACTTCGGGGAAATAGTATCACCCTGTCTTACTCCACGTCCTGAATTTTTCTGTAGAATTGTGAAGGCACACTTATGAAGTGGCATGCTCATATATATATTTAATGATGGCAGTGTATCTATGATCTATTCTACAGTCAGCCAACGCTTTAAGCATAATCGCCTGTATCACGGAATCGAAGGCTTTCTCGTAATCCACGAATATGAGAACCAGAGGCAAGTTGTATTCAATATTCTTTTCAATCAAAGTCTTGAGAGTTTGGAGATGATCATTAACACCAAATGTTGCCCGAAATCCGGCCTGCTCTCGAGGTTGGTAGGTGTCCAGTTTGTTTGTGAGGCGCTTTGTTATTATTTTGGTGAAGAGTTTGTATAAGTACGATAGAAGGCTTATAGGTCTATAGTTCGAGAGATTTGTGGGGTCTCCTTTCTTGTACATAATTATTATTATAGCATTATGCCAGGACTCTGGTACTTTTGCTTCAGCTAAACATTTATTGAAAAGTTTCGTTATTTCACGAATCAGATTTTCACCACCTATCTTCAAAGCCTCCGCAACTACTCCATCTTCCCCTGGAGCTTTGTTGTTTTTCATATCTGATAGTGCTTTTCGGACCTGATCAGCTGTTATTTCTGGGAGGTCCTCCGAACCCTGATTCATAACATGAGGTATGCGATTGTCTTCCTCGTTCTCGCGATTCAGGCTTCGATACAAATTGGAGTAAAAGTCCTCGACAACCTTCACTATTTCGGCTCTATTTGTTATAATTGAACCATATGGATCCATTAGTTTGTGAATGTTACGTTTTCCCAATGAAGTCGTCCGTCGTAGTACCTTTATGCTTTTATTTTGTTCTATAGTTTGAACTGCCAAGCTTTTATTGTGGAAGATCATTAGCCTATGCGACAAATAGGAGAGGGTCCACATTTGATCCCTGGGGTATTACTGAAGTAGAATATTTCCCTAACGAAAATAAATTTTATTGATCGCTACAATTGCTGCATCTCCCTAAAGGTGACTACATTGAAATAAAAAAATTGAATTTTACCGAAAACATTCGATTTACTGTATAAGCCTTTGAACTTTTTATCCGACCACTATTTACTCATCACCAACCGATATCCGTCCTCTTTTAAAATCACTAAACCGCTAAAAAGTAGTTGCCCGTGATGAGCTTTCATTGTCAAATGAGCGCTGAAACTTTATTCTTCAGATAAACAAACTTTGCATTCGTAAATCATCGCGCTTTTCAACGAAGCAGTCTTTATCACGTCCAGTCTGTGGTATCAGTAAGGCTATTAATGTTATATATATATATATATATATATATATATATATATATATATATATATATATATATATATATATATATATATATATATATATATATATATATATATATATATATATATATATATATATATATATATATATATATATATATATATATATATATATATATTTTAATGCAATGTTGCCAGCTCTCACTCCAGTTGTTTAGAGGCATATCCAAATATGTAAATCATACCTCGTATGTGAATATAGAAAATGAATGTTAGATACATGGATCTTGATTTCTGGTTAGAAAAACTTCCACTATTCCACGAAAAGATAAAAACTTAGTTACAATTTCGATTATATTTCATTACAACCCTCTGAAATATTTAATTTTCCGAACTGCTGAAAGAGTCCACAAGAAATCAATGAATCTTCATTTCCATTTGTACTTGCAGCATAGTTTGCAACAAGTAATTAACGCTCCTAGGTGGAACGGTTAATTGGAAATGGTTGACAAATACGAGCAATAAGAGCATTATGCATATTAAGGCTGAGGAATCGAGTGAAATTGAGGCAATCTAATTGTGTTCGTTAGATACAATTGGGGTAGCATCGAATTTATACCTTATTCCTTCTTACATTTGTCAAGTCCTAGAAGGGATTGATATATCGAAAACCAAGGTCAAGAAAGCAGCTATTTCATGCTACACTACTCCAAGAAATTGTCGCACAAATTTCGTTAAAGCAGCAGATATCTAATGTTAGAGTTGTGCACAACAAATAATTTCACTCGTCTGGTGACTAAGGGTCTAAGAAACGATGGCTTAGCTCAAACTTAGTCGGACAAATACTTCTGATTTCACGTCTATAATCTTTGAAATTCCTCAGGACTCCGTTTTGGAGCCCTTATTGTTCCTCATTTAAATAAGGAATCTCGCGTATTATCTCGAGCCTCGGATGCAAACGACACCACAATCATGACCTAACTAGTCGATATCCAATCAACTCAAAGTAAAAAGCAACTATAAAAGCAGTGAAATCTTTCGAAACGTATGAATCCTTACTGAATCGATTCAAATTCCATTCTATCACGTTTTCTACTAATGATCGCTAATCATTCATTTAAACTCTTAATCTTTTGGGAATCATCATGGATGAGCCACATATCAATTTGATGTCTGCTAAACTCTCTCATATTATCTTTCTTCTTAGGAAGATTGGTTTTGTCTGAATACGATTTTAAGAGCATCCGATCAATACTATGTTTCATAGCACCATTCTATACAGAATTATGAGGCAATAGTAGAGGCTCATCAAAAACAGAATAATGAGTATACGATTGATGTATCTACACCCACAGATTCTGGATATTCGATCAAACTTGAGTTAATTAATTTCTCATATTGATGAATATAATAACACCACCTGAGTGGATCAAACCAGGTTAGCCTGCAATATAAGCTAATTAAAACCACCAATGGTTCGCTTAATGTGAATAATTTCATTGCTATAGGTAGCAAAATAGAATCAAGATGTGGAATCTACTCGAGACTCCCATAACGTCAACGGACAAGGAGTATATACACAGTCTAGGACATAGACCTTGATAAGTAAGATTATATCTGCGAGAAGAAGATAGAGACAAAACTATCAGACTCTACGAAGGCAGTTGACAATCTGCAATATTTTTGTGAATATATAGATTATCTTCTAGGCTAACATAGGAATGTCATCAAGCACAGAGGTCGCTCTCACAAAAAACATTTCGATTGAGTTAGGGGACATGAACAATGCAAAATCAATCAACTAGATGGGTTGACTGTGACACATTCAAGTACGATGGCTATGTAATGTATCATTCGGGAGGAAATGATAGAATGAGAGGAGTTGCTTACATTCACATTTCCTACAGACTGATGCTGGTATAGTTCCAAGGTTCACGACTGAATATAAATGTGATACAATAACTCGACGCGATTCTGAAATACCAAAAAACTGGACATCAATATTAAAATGGATGGCCTAAATGCGAAAGTAGTAAAAGAACGAGATAAAGATATTGTGGAGAATAAGAATTGAGAGATAGGAATGATGAAGAGGTAAAACTAATTGAGTATTGTCAAGATAGAGATTTCACGATAGGCAACACCTCGTACAACCTACCTCCAAGATGACTGAATACTTGTCAGAAACCAGGTCGATTAATATCGGTAAATAAGAGTTACAGAGATCGCGTGAAATCTGCAAAAACATATCCGGAAGCAGATGTAAACTCCAACCACGACCTACTGTGTGCAGACATAAGGATTCGTCTCAGATGGCTCCACTTCAGAGTCAATATATCACTTTGAAGGATTGAAAGATCTAACAGTTCGAGAACAATTATTAATGTTTCCCAATCAAGAATTGGAAATCAAATTGAAATCACCTGGTGATTTCGAATCCATGGATAGAGAAGACCAGTGGAACCTTCTGAACAGTAAGGTTGCAAAAACAGTTGAAAATGTACTGCGTAAACAAAAGCGACTCATAAGAAGAAATGGATAACCGGAGAAATATCGACTCTGCTAGACGAAAGACGAAAATTCAAGAACAACACCACTCAGTAATAGAAAATAAATGAATGAGATAAAAACACAAGGTTTAACTTTAATCTACACTTTATTTGAAAAAATTCGACGACGTTTCGCTGACACAGCAGCTTTATCAAGAATGAAAAATAGAATGAAGAGTATGGTATTATAAACAAATCGTAGAACAAGTTGGATGAATAACTGGAAAATCCACACCGAGCCATTGTACAGTTAGTATGAAAAGTAATAAAACTAATTAAACAAGTTAAGTAGGGTGAGTAATTCAAATCTACCTGTTCATTCAAAAGCTTGTCCGAATGTTTGTATCTATTTATTTCTAATGCTTCTAGGAGATCTAATTTTGAACATTTTGATTTTATATGTAATATGTCAAAGTTTTATTGAATGAATGGTTTTCTTTTATTAGGTGGTTTGAATAATTTGAATCAGATTTATTTTTATCGAAGCTATGTTTATGTTCAGATGTTCTTATGCCAAAACTCCTATAGGTCCTACCGATATAAATTTTATCACAAGAACCGCAATTGAGTTTATAGATTCCTGATTTACTTGATTTTTCCACACGAGATTTATTATTTTAATATGTTTACCTAAGTTATTAGAAGTTTTGAAAGCTATATTAAGATTTTGTTTGACGAGAAAGGATTTAATATTTGTACTTGCAGAACCGCAGAATGTTAAACTGTTGAATATTTTATAGTCTTTATGAATAGGATATACTTCATTTATTGCTTTCTGATAGAGTTTTTACGAATGATTAGATCTATCATATCCGGATTATATGAAATATTAATGGCTATCTGTTTGATGATGTTTAACTCTTTATTATAATCTTCTACTGATAAAGGTAAATTGAGTAACCGATGTACCATGCTGTTTAAAGCTGCAACTTTGTGTTGAATTGGATGTAATGAGTAGTTATGTATAATTGTATCAGTATGTATCAATTGAACAAAATTATTTTTCTTTCAACAACATCTATTACAGTAGTGAAAATGGTTTGATCATGGGAAATCCTTTGAGTCCACTTTTAGCAGAGATTTTATGAATAATATTGAACAGAAAATTCATAAGCATCCACTCATTTCCAAATTTCTTTATTGGTATAGATATGTTGACGACATCTTAGTATGTTTCATTGGAACTACTCGTCAATTAGACTTATTTGTTAATTTCATTAATTCCATCCATTTGAACATTAAATTCACGATAGAAATTGAACAGAACGATTCCATAAATTTTTGGACTTAAAATCACTAAACAAAATAATAATCATGTTTTTCGGTCTTTCGTAAACCAACACATACTGATACAATTATACATAACTACTCATTACATCCAATTCAACACAAAGTTGCAGCTTTAAACAGCATGGTACATCGGTTACTCAATTTACCTTTATCAGTAGAAGAGTATAATAAAGAGTTAAACATCATCAAACAGATAGCCATTAATAATTCATATAATCCGGATATGATAGATCTAATCATTCGTAAAAACTCTATCAGAAAGCAATAAATGAAGTATATCCTATTCATAAAGACTATAAAATATTCAACAGTTTAACATTCTGCGGTTCTGCAAGTACAAATATTAAATCCTTTCTCGTCAAACAAAATCTTAATATAGCTTTCAAAACTTCTAATAACTTAGGTAAACATATTAAAAATAATAAATCTCGTGTGGAAAAATCAAGTAAATCAGGAATCTATAAACTCAATTGCGGTTCTTGTGATAAAATTTATATCGGTAGGACCTATAGGAGTTTTGGCATAAGAACATCTGAACATAAACGTAGCTTCGATAAAATAAATCTGATTCAAATTATTCAAACCACCTAATAAAAGAAAACCATTCATTCAATAAAAACTTTGACATATTACATATAAAATCAAAAAGTTCAAAATTAGATCTCCTAGAAGCATTAGAAATAAATAGATACAAACATTCGGACAAGCTTTTGAATGAACAGGTAGATTTGAATTACTCACCCTACTTAACTTGTTTAATTAGTTTTATTACCTTTCATACTAACTGTACAATGGCTCGGTGTGGATTTTCCAGTTATTCATCCAACTTGTTCTACGATTTGTTTATAATACCATACTCTTCATTCTATTTTTCATTCTTGATAAAGCTGCTGTGTCAGCGAAACGTCGTCGAATTTTTTCAAATAAAGTGTAGATTAAAGTTAAACCTTGTGTTTTTATCTCATTTATATCATGGATCTACATCAAGTAAACGGCCTCCACAATTCAAAAAAAAAAAAAAAAAAAAAAAAAGAAAATAAATGACATATTGAAGAGGAAAATAAAAATAGCTTAACAATCATGGATGAACGAACAATGCCAAGATATGGAACTACTCTAAAGTGAGCATGACGACTTTCAATTGCTCAAGAAGTTGGAAAAGGCAGCCGATATTCAGAACCAACAAGAGATACACCTTTCTATTGAAAAAAAATAATTAGACTATCACCGATAAGTTACAAGTAAAGAAATCGTGGGAGACATTTATTGTTCTTCAATTCGACGCGTATAGCGAAGTGAACGAAGATACTTCTACAATACTACAAAGCGAGGTAAGACATGCTCAAACTTCGATCAGAACTGCTTAAACTAATCAGTGATCAGCATTTAGAAAAACTGACAAGCGTATTCAACAAAATATATAACACAGATGAATTTTCACACGAATGGTTCTACTGAATAGTCATCACAATTCCTAAAAAACCTAATCCGAAGACCTCTAATGATTATCGACTAGTCAGCCTCATTAGCGATGCTCTAAAAACCTTATTGAAGGTAAATCAGAACCGAATATACATAAATGTAGAAAGAAGAATTTGGATTTGGGAGAGGGCTGAGAACCAGAGATTACCTATTTTTGATGTATGTTTTGATTCTATGATGCTGGTACATGAGACAGGACGTATTCATCTGCTTTATCAATTTAGGAGAACTGTTGGCTGCATTTACCATGAAAAGCTTCTTCAAATGTTGAAAATTAGGACGATAAAGATATACGTCTTATTAGAAAGCGGTAAATTGAAGATCGATAATCAAGAATCGGAATCCATTTCAATATGGAAGAACCTGAAGCCTCTCCGATGCTCTTCAATTTATATTCTGATCACATTATCGAAGAGCCTCTGACTGGAAGCACAGAAATAATAAAGATTGAAAGTCATTTGACACTTCTATTTATCGTATTCATTTATGTTATTTTCAAGAAGTCTGATCAATTTCTGGTTCTTTTCGCTGACGATGCAACGAAAGTGTTTGCCTCCTCGTCAATCGGCTCTCTGTAACAATGGCATGAAAACAATGCATTATTACTGTAGTGCAAAAGGCTTAGTCCTGAACGAATCTAAAACGAGTCTAATACAGTTTTCTTCTTCTGAAGTTGACTCAAGCTTACGCGTTGTGTTCGAGGGCAATTGTATTCGGCAGAGCAATAGCGTAAAATTTCTAGGCACCCATCTGGATTCTAACTTGAGATGAGACACACAGATTGATTATCTCTTGAAAAAATTTCTTCCAAATGTTTCTTGATTAGGAGACTGCGAAACTTCGTTAGCAGGAAGGTTATGCTTTCTTTTCACCATTCATATATTGGATTGTTGATAAATTATGGTATAATGAGCTGGGGAAACTCCGTCAGAGTGAATGAAGTTTTAGTTTAGCAAAAAATGGTTCGGATCATTTGTTTCAAGCCATATAGGCATCCATGTGGAGAATTATTCAGAGAGCTCAGAATACTGACCGTGGTGTCGGTGTATATTTTGAAATGTCTTATGTATGTCTTTGATCATAGAGAAGAGTTTTCCAGTTCGTGTGATATTTCAGGTACCCTTATACACTGAGACTGCCCAATCACAGGCTGGCACTTGCTTTAGGAGGACCTTACACAATGAGCATCAAGCTCTTCAATCACCTTTCCCTACCTTCTTAAATAAAAAATAGCAAGAACAGAATAATCTTTAAGAATAGAGTTAGGGAGATTTGTCATATTTTTCGAACGACTGTCAAAATTTTTTCTTTATATTAAACAAGTTCCATGAAGAATTAATATATGGGCGATGTCAACCCAGATTTTTGGGTCCATAATGATTCTAAAACATCTATAGATCATAATGGGCATTACTTGGAAGACTGAACCTGGCCATCGGGGCTCTCTCGGTCAAACAGAGATGGAATTGGAGGAAATATCGCAGGGTATGTATTTTTTTTTATTATATCCTTAGTCCCTTTCATGACCTTGCTGGTTATGTAAAATCTTTGCTGAGATTTGTTTAGACATAAGAAGTTCGATTGTTGAAATATTTTTCTGCTGTTTTTCTTTTTCCATTGTTACAGATTCCTGTCCCAAACCCCCTTCCCTTCACCCTTGTTTTTGGAAATCATGGAATGCAAGAGAGAATGAAGCGGTTTAGCAGAAAAATCTTTGGTACTCTTTATGTACACACGACACTTACACATCATAAACAGACAAGCTATTGCTAGTGCAATAGCGACAGGGAAACGGGTTCTTTCCTCAGGTTTTTTCACTCATTTATTGAATCATATATAAGATAGTATGATTTCCCTGTCACATTTCCTGAGCTCACAGTTTTGTTTTTTCTGACACACAGCAAAATTATAGATATAAGCACTCATTGTAAATACAATTATTCAAATTTTGTAAATCCTCTCTTTTCAAAAGAATATATATATATATATATATATATATATATATATATATATATATATATATATATATATATATATATATATATAATATATCATAAGCACCACCCAAAGTCAGCTGTTCAGAGAGTTACACTACCTAGACATCTTGGAGGTCGTGGATTAACTGATTTGAATAATCTCATAGTAAACAGATTTTTCATCTACGTTCCCATTTTCATGATTTTGGTATATTTGATGATAATTCTAAAAGAGAAAGTTGGATGCAGAAGGAATTACACGGAAAACACCCTAAAGAATTGAAAAATGATTATATTGATGAAATCGCATCGAATAAATGGTTAGTATCTGGAGAATTGTTTGCTGAAACAGAAGGCTTGGCAATTGCGATCCAGGATCAGGTTGTTTTCACGAGGAATTATGGAAAACACATCATCAAGCAAAATATAGATGATTCTTGCCGTAGATGTTTCTGTTCTTCAGAAACAGTTTTTCATATATTATCATCTTGCTCAGTCCTTGCTTCAACAGATTATTTAGAAAGACATAATGCCGTCGCTAATATTATTCATTTTAATCTAGGAATTAAACATGACCTAATTCCCAAAAGAAAAAATTTCACAAATATGAACCTGAGATTATTTGTGAAAATGACACATATAAACTTTATTTTGATAAAGCAATTCTTTGCAACAGAGCTGTAAAACACAATAGACCAGATATCATTCTTAATGATAAACAGAATCAAATAACATATATAATTGATATTGCTATACCCGACACACATAATATACAAAATAAATACAATGAAAAAATTTCTAAATATATGATGCTTGGCGACGAGATTAAAAAATGTGGAAAATGAAGAAAATATTTATTCTACCGATTATTATTTCCACAACAGGTGTTATTCCTAGAAATCTTCACAAAAGTATTGAGATTTTGGGTCTGAAGAAAAATTTGTTTGAACAGTTACAAAAGATAACAGTCATCAAATCTTGTAGCATTCTTCGTAGGTTTCTTTCCGAAAAAATAATGAGGTAGAGTCATAGGTTTTCTTTAGTTTATACTGCTCAGAATCTCATTTCATATTTTATCTATTTGTTTATATAAATGTAATATAATTAACTGACAATTTTGTCATATTTATATTCAGAGCACTATTCTATTCGATCATTCACCACTTCACACAAAGGAAACTATTAATGAGTAATATTCAGTGTTACTTGACTAAGGTCCGTACACTGGATTTTTCCGAGGAGAAAGCCTCTGACACTACTCGTTGGTACATTGATATCATTGTCTGATGATGCTATAGTATGTATATATTCTGGTAGATTGATATATTCTCATAACATTTAACGTTATCCTAATATATAATTATTCCAGGATATGTTTTGATTATAATCATTGCCTGGCAATGGTATTAATTACCGGGTGGTGGATTTATATTTTTTCATGAAATCAGATTGATTGCATGAACAGATATATGGGCAACTCGTCGGGGTGAAACCCCTATATATATATATATATATATATATATATATATATATATATATATATATATATATATATATATATATATATATATATATATATATATATATATATGTATGTCTTCTAGGCTGGAATAATGATAATGTTAATATCATATCACGCTTAATGGTTTTGTATGTTATATGTATTTTTCAGTATGTAGGTTCAGCTCTGATTTTTTCTTAAATTGTTGATATAAGTATCAATGTTGCAGTGATGACTGATGACATATTCCATGTAGCTATGCGTATGACACTTCCCTTGTCGAACAGACGTTAGAAGATCTTCAAATATAACTGAATCGAGCCAATAACGTATGCAGTCAATTTGTTTTAAGGATGAACACTAAAGAAATTAAGCTAATGATAGTCAGCAGAAATGAACAACCAGACGGAGTTTCAAATATCTCGGTAGTCTCTTCAGGGCGGATATAAACCTAGGTGTCCAGGTTGAGACAAGAATCACCACGAACAGTTTTCATCAAATACAATATACACTTCTTCGAAAAAAAATTCAATATTGAAACAAGAGTCAGATTTCTAAAGTGCTATCTGTGGACCACCCTTTTGTTAGGCGTAATAGCGTGCTCTTTGAAGATGAACACCATGAATCTATTGGAGACTTTTGAAATGAGGTTTTTCAGACGAATGCTTCGAATATCTTAGTCAAGCAGAAAAACTGATGTCGAGATTCAGGATAGACCGACTGCTCATTCAAATGATTAAGCACATTCTTCTTCAACTGATAAATAAGGAAAAAATTGAAGGTAAACGAGGTATTGGAAGAAGATATTCTGATACTGCAATATCAAGGCATGGACACTTCTGTCACTTTTCCCAAAATCGAGAAGAGTTCCGGCAAATGATTGCTAACCTCTGATTTCAGAGATGACACCTGAGGAAGTGAAAAAGACATTGAAGTCTCTTCTATAATATAACGTGAAAGTTATTTTATTCAATTGAAAGAAATGTATACTGACCTCCTCAATCAAGTTATTGAACAGGAAATTCCTTATCCACTTAGTGAATCTGTTGCGTAAGCCTTCACTTGACTTTCTGTTTGAATATATTGATGCAGTTAAATCAAATTACTACTAAAGTACAACCATCTGCTATCTTTTTCGCATTTAAGGTTGTAACATATTAATATGATTTTACGAGTTCTCCTTTGTTGCTACAACTACTTCCGTGTTTCAAGTGGGCCAGTATACACCATCTGGGTCATTTTTCTCTACCCCTTCATGAAAAATATCGCATCACTCTTTAATTAGAAGGAGGATTATGTGAATCTGTAGACAAACGAATCCAATTAAAAATTCAAAACTCGGCTTATAATTATTGAAAGCAACATCGTATTAAATGCTCCAACGAAAAATAAGGAGATAAAAATACATAATTATAAGTTGGATTTTAGTCAACTCGAATTCGACATTATGAGGGGTGTGGTTTGAAAGGGAGGGTGAACTTTTAAAATATCGACCAAGTTGAGCCTCGTTATTCAGGGGAGAGTTGAAATCTACTCTTAAGCGTCTATGAAAACCGGAATAGCTCCAGTGATATAGAATAAAACGAAATAAGGGAATGAATTGTTTTCGCTCTTAGGAGGGCTAATTAAAACTAGAAACGTTTCCTGCGTCTTTTATTCTCTGAAAATTAGTTAGTGTCACGAATAAAGATTCGGGATTAAGGAAGTATCAGAATTCTGGAGGAGTTGAATAATGAAAAGATTCCTTTCGAAGTAATTACATTATACTTCTCAGATTAAAAATGTATGTTAGACCTATGACGTATTCAATAATGAAAAAAACAAGTACTGTGTTTTAAGGAATTTTACTTAATAATTGCAATTCGTAACGCGTTTCACTACACCGTAGTTTCTTCAGACGAATGAATATACAGAAAAAATATAAATGAGAATATAAATATGAATGTTCTTGAGTAATTAGAAGCTTATTGGGTTGCTTCTTCTTAAGTGGTTATTTATGACAGGTATATCTAATAAAACTGAGGAAAAGATTGCTCCCCGAAGAGATTCAATAGAGGTGAAGGGCTTAAATCGACTTGTGTTTGTATTTATTGATTTCTAAAGTTTCCCAAAGATCTACCTTCCAATATTTATTATCTGTATGCAAAATTTCAAAGTGTGGGTCGAAAGAATGATAATTTTCTAAGAGATGATTCGCGTAATTTGAATCTGATTTTTATTTGAAAAACTGCGTTTATGTTTCGATATTCTAATATTAAAATTTCTATGTGTTCTACCAATGTAAAATTTATCACAGTCATTGCAATTCAATCTATAAACACCTGATTTATTGTTTTTACCTGGTTCCGTTTTATTATTTTTTTATATATTTGCCTAAATTATTATTAGTTTGGTAAGCTATGTTGAAATTATTGCTACTCAAGAATGATTTTAATTTCTCACTTGTAATGCCAACGTAGGTTAGATGTTGAATTTTTGTTTCAATTTATCGACAGAGTAAACTTCATTCAATGCGATTCTACTTTGTTTTTATTTAAAATATTATTTATTAGTTTGGGATTGTAACCATTATTTTTGGCTATTTGTTTAATCAAATTTAGTTCTTTGTTGAAATTTTCTGGTGATAACGAAATCTATCTATGAATAAAACTATTGAATGCTGACATTTTATGTTGATATGGATGACACGACGAGTTATGTATTATAATATCTGTATGTGACGGCTTATGGTAAATTGCGAAAACATGTTTTCCATTTTCATTGAAAATTGTTACGTCTAAGAAATTTATCGAATTATTGCTTTTATTTCGGTTGTGAATGCAATTTTGGATGTAATCAATTTATATGATTTTCGAAAATTTTAACTCTCTATCTGTTCCTGTGAAACAAATAATGATATCGTCTACATAGCGATACCAGTATAAACAATATTTACTGAGTGGATGATTATGAATTAATTTCTCTAACTTATTCATGAATATTTCTGCTAACAAAGGACTTAACGGATTGCCCATAATCAAGCCGTCTTCAATAGTATAATATTTGTTAATCTAACCTACGTTGGCATTACAAGTGAGAAACTAAAATCATTCTTGAGTAGCAATAATTTCAACATAGCTTTCCAAACTAATAATAATTTAGGCAAATATATAAAAAAATAATAAAACCAAACCAGGTAAAAACAATAAATCAGGTGTTTATAGATTGAATTGCAATGACTGTGATAATTTCTACATTGGTAGAACACATAGAAATTTTAACATTAGAATATCGGAACATAAACGCAGTTTTTCAAATAAAAATCAGATTCAAATTACGCGAATCATCTCTTAGAAAATAATCATTCTTTCGATCAACACTTTGAAATTTTGCATACAGATAATAAATATTGGAAGGTAGATCTTTGGGAAACTTTAGAAATCAATAAATACAAACACTCAGGTAGACTCATCAATGAACAAGTCGATTTAAGCCCTTTGCCTCTATTAAACCTCTTCGGGGAGCAATCCATTCCTTAATTTTATTAGATATACCTGTCTGAATAACCACTTAAGAAGAAGCAACCCAATAAGCTTTTAATTACTCAAGAACATTTATAGCTATATTCTCATTTATATTTTTTCTGTATATTCATTCGTCTGAAGAAACTACGGTGTAGTGAAACGCGTTACGAATCGCAATTATTAAGTAAAATTCCTTAAAACACAGTACTTGTTTTTTTTTTATTATTGATAATGGAATTTTACCAAGTTAAAGCCTCCCAAATTCATATGACGTATTCAATTTTATTTCAATGTTATAGTCAATGTTCGTAAAAAATATGTCTTTTTTCGTTTCCACATTAAAAGTATATGTAGAAAGGAATTACCGATTGAAGTAATTTTTTGTTGTCTTGAATGTTGAACCCATTTCTGTTATTCCAAAACGTATAATGTATGTTTTATTGTTTTTAATTTAGAAAATTAAACAATTTTTTCTTATCTTATTGCCACTTGAAATCAACCGAAAGAAAGATATGAATTTTTCAATCTTAATTTTGCGATTTTTGGTTGCCTTCTAGAAGGCATCATAAAAATACTAAAGATCATTCAAAATCGATGATTTCTAGCCCGTTGTAAGTAAAGAAGCTCATTCAGCAGGATTCAATGCATTTAGAGGCTTCACGGTATACAGAGTGTTTTCAAAGCATGTAGCAAATCGTAGTACATTCAAAGGTACAAAAGATACAAAAGTAGAGGTACACCCTCTAACTCGTAATATTAACAGGCATCGATCTGTTAAGGATTCCTCTGTACCTAAAAAGCATCGTTTCTGAGTTATTCGCGATTTTATTCCAAAAATTTACGAACTTTCACGCGAGGAATCCGAAATTCGCAGATTATATGACCGTCAATCTTTCATATAATATCATATAACATCCAATTGTTTCCAGTTGTGAGCAGGAGTACCTCAGGGATCCATTCTTTCGCCAACATTGTTTCTGATGCAGATAAACGATCTTCTCTCATCTACCGAGACCAAGTTCCTCGGTTTTGCAGACGATTGTACCCTGGTTTCGTCTTTTACTAGTCTGCGGCCGATTACATCTGCGGAATCTCAGCGTCAGAGATGTTAACAAATTAATAACTTAAACTCTAACTTACAGAGGATATCTGAGTGGGGTCAGTTGAACCTGGTTAGCTTCAACGCGAGCAAGACACAAGCAACTACGTTCTCTAGAAAGGTCCCCCTCTTACGATGCAATGCCAACAAATTGCAACCAAAGATTCGTTGCACCTTCTCGGAATAACGGTCAATTCCGGGTTCTGCTGGCATGAACATGTATCAGCAGTAGCTAAGTCGGGCATCAGCTAAACTTAGTTTTCTTTTCAAAGCCAAGTGATACTTCACGTCATCTCAGCTGTTGCTTCTATATTAGGAGCAGATTCGACCTGCTTTGAAATATTGTTCCCATGTATAGGGACCTGAGCCCAATCCTTCGTTGCGGATGTTGGATGGTGTGCAAAAACGGGCTCTGCGCCTCATCGACCTCCCGGAGATCACCCGCGATCTCCAACCGCTGGCTCTCAGAAGACAAGTTGCTGACCTTTCTCTGTTTTGCAGATACTTCTACGGAAGATGCTCCAAGGAGCTGAAAGACCTCGTTCCGAGAAAACTCATGTTTTGCCGCAACACTAGGCTGGCAAGGAGTTCTCATCATGTGGCGGTACATTTAACGACCCCTCAAACCTCACTAAAAGAATTCCTTTGTTTACAGGGCTGGTGAGCTGTGGAGCTCGCTTCCGTCCAAGAGCTTCTCAACATCCTACAATTTGGTCCTCTTTAAGAAGCGAGTAAACAGATACCTCAAGCTAGCATAAAAAAAATAATGCATTTCGATCTCTTGATACGAGACCCATTTCAAAATCTTCATCAAAGTAATTATGGTCAGAATTCAGAGAAAAAAAGTGCGAAATCAATCACTATTGAAGTGGATTGAATCTGATTTCTGGTTTTTCTTCTTTTCTAGAAGGTATCCTCGATTACATCAGTTACTTTTCAGGAGAATCATCTTCGAATTACCAGAAGTACCTTGCTGAATGAAACATGATTTTTTATGGTTAGATGTAGATACTTTCCAAAAGATTTCCAACCGAAAAAACTATGGAGGTATTCCTTCAACTATGCTGAATAAAACAGAGTTTAAACTTCAAATTATTCTGTTGCAGGACAATATGTGGCTTTCAAAACGTCTAGATCTAACCCCTTATGGAACCAGACCTAACCAACGGTAAGCCATGCGGAAAATATATCAGCGTTTTGGCATATTTTTCTGCTTATCCAAGTTCGGCAATACGTACTGCGGCTAGAGATTTGGCAATGTCAAAGTCGGCGGTCATTCTAACACCAATTTCATCCGTACAAGTTTTCATTTACTTGTGCAATGAATCATGAAGATGCAGCTAGTAGAAGAGATTTCTGCGAAATGATGGTGTTTCGAATTCAAGAAGATAAAAATTTCCTGGGTAATATGATTTGGACGCACGAATCAAAATATTCCAGAGAATGCAGTGTTACCAGAAAAATGCCCATTACTGGTGTGACGAGAATCCACGTGACGCGAGTGCAAAATTTTCAGCAAAAGTTCAGCTTCAATATTTTTGTTTATTCTGTAACGACCAATTTCGTTATATGATATACGATAAACATTTAAGTGGAGCGAGATATTTGGAAATTTTGTAAACTTTCGTCACACAATTTCTTGACGTATTGCTCTCAAGAGCATATCAATCCTGGTGGTACCAACTGGATGGAGCTCCGGGCCACTGCACTGGCGAAGTTTCACTTCAATTAACTAACATGTTCGAGGTCAGGTGGATTCGGAGATTGGTTCCTTGGAATTGGCCAGCAATATCTCCAGACCTGACACCGCTGGATTTTTTTCCTCAGGGCCGTTTGAAAGACGGTAATAACGTTACACCAGTAAATTAGAGAGGAGAGTTGGAACGTAGAGTTCATCAAGCTTTTAGCAGCCTTCATCAAAACGACATTAGAAGACACGGTGTTCCTCATCGGTTGCAAAGATGTTTGCAACAGGAAGGAGGGAGATTCGAACATCTTACTTAACAGCTACGCTCGTATTTCTAAACTTTTGAAATTCGAATTTTTTCTCCGTTGCGAATATTATGTAAAGTACATCTAACCATTTAACGATGCGTTTTAGGTATAGGAAAACCTATAACTGATTGATGTCTATTAATATTACGAGTTGAATGGTGTTGCAAAAATAAGTAGTCTAATTTGAAAAAAAGGACTTTTGTACCTTTGAATGTGCTACAATTTGCCATCCGCTTTGGAAACACACTGTATACCGTAAAGCCTCTAAATGCATTTAATTCTGCTGAATGAGCTTCTTTACTTACAACGATCTAGAAATAATCAATAATGAATGATTAAAAATTGTTCAGAATTCAATTTTCTACAATAAGAAAATAGAAAAATACGTTGTCATCTGAAATAACAATTAATTAGGTAATTATAATTATGAATAAAAATTATGTAAACGAATTTCTTTTCCATCAGCGGTGACTGACGAAAATATCAATCCCGTAATATTGATGATAACTTGAGAATACTTTTTGTTGCAAAATGTGGATGTGCAGGAAAGCTTAAGAGAGTTTATATTTAGACATCATCAATCAACTGAAAGTCATTCAAGTAACATCTGGGGGGGAAAATTAGATATAAATCATTTCGAAACTTCCATAGGTCTTTCATTATTTTTTGGTGGAGGATTCCAAACGAAAAGATCCACTTGGTGTGTTTTCTATAAGTTCATGATTCTTATAATTTCATCATGTAAAAATGTAATAATTCTGAAATAATTTTTAATAATGGAATTTAAACATTCTGATTCTTTAGTTTGAATATTCAATTTTAATTACTTGACTTTTATGTGTTCAAGTATTTTCATTCTTTAACTAGATACTGAATGAATATTCCGTGATTGAACCAAACATCATACACAGGGTATTGTTGATTCAGTTGGTCTGAAACTCCATTGCTAAAATATTTTCACATCAATGGCACTTTCGGTTATTCCCGAAGTGCATACAATCTTCGTTATTTAATATAGAACACCCTGTATATTGATAACTGGTTCGATAGTACTAGTTACTACAACTACAAAAACACGTAACACATAAGTATAGCTCGTTTCGTTCATGAAATATCCTAGTTTTACTTGAAAATTATTGATTTTTTGATTGCTTTTTGAAAAAATTGATATATCATATCACAAGAACGGCGTGAGATACCAAAATAGTGAAAGATGTTTTGCAAACAAAAAAACATGCGAGACATAACTCATATCAAGTTATGGCGAATAAATGAATTTTACGTATCTACCTGAAGTTTGAAATGGTGGCTTAGATTCCTGCACGTGCATAGCAGTTCCCAGAGCATTAACAAAAAACTGTTCTTTTGTCATTGAATAATTGATAAATTGAGAGAAAAAAATGCGAAACTGCAGTTGTTGTCGAATTTCCGAAGTCAAATCAAAAAATATCAAAACGAATTAAACTCTATTTTCCTAAATTTCATAACGATTGTTGAAAGTGATGACATTCACTTCTAGACATAGTTGTTCCCGACGCATAACACCTGTGGCTCGCTTCAGTTGCTCCACATCCAACTACATGAAAGCATTTTGCAGTCTATTATGCAAATCATATCTTGAAGTCACAGGTTCAGAAAAAATTTTATCTTTCAGCATTGCCCAAACATAAAAATCCGTTGGCGTTAAGTCCAATGACCTTGGAGGCCACAAAGACCGTCCGTTCCAATCCAATATTGCCTGAATTATCGAATATCTGGGAATCACTGTTGAGGAAAATAATATTGGACTATATTGAATCTAAAGGCATATTGAGCGAGCTGCAGCATGGTTTCTGCAAGAAAAAATCAGTTACGACGGCAACGATGAGAATAATGGATTTTCAACTTGAAGCGCTTGACAATCGAGAGGACGCAAAAATTACTAGCTATGACCTCAGTAAAACTTAGCATTGCGTTGATCGAAATTGGAGTATTACGGTATGAGAGGGCCAATTTAAGGTATTATCAAATCATATCTGAGTGACAGAGTCCAATACATGGAGAGGGTGCTGGTCTCGACTAGAAAAAGTTTATATAGGAGTGCCACAGGGATCCATTTTGGGGCCGATTTTGTCCCTGCTTTACATACTAGCCAGTGTCAGTGTTTGTTTGCGGACGAACTACTTTTTTGATTTGATTTTCGAATCTTTGAATTTATTGTAATGGCTGCTGAATGTCCTGGACACTATTTGAGTGATCATGAAGTGGTAAGAATTGTAACACTTCTAGAGGAGGGGCGAAGCCAACGTTACGTGGCTAACTTGTTGAATGTTAACCAAAGCACTATTACAGAAGCAATTAATCGGTACCACGAAGTAGGGGAATATGGAAGAAGGGCCGAACAAGGAAGGAATCGGATAATAACACCAGTTGATGATCGTTGGCTTCGTTTAACTGCACTAAGAGTTCGGCACTGTACGGCTAGAATGCTACAAAATGAACTTGGACTTTCCAGAAATGTGCATATTTAATTTCAAACTGTTAGGAACAGGCTCAGAGAAGACGATATCAGACCAAGGGTGGCTTCTACCGGCCCGCTCCTCACCAGAGAGCATCGAGTTGCACGACTTCAATTCGCGAGGGAACATGCAAATTGGGGTATTCCAGAATGGTCGAATGTTCTCTTTTCCGATGAGTCCAGGTTCTGTCTAGTATCAATGATAGACGCATGCCTATATAACGACGACCTGGGGAACGGTATCAGCAATGCAATATTTGGCAAAACGAAAACTTCGGAGGGGGCTCAGTAATGGTGTGGGGAGACATTTCTTTCTATGGTCGAACTGAGTTAGCCCTAGAATCCTTGAACCCCATGGTGTACCCTTTGGCCCATTGATTAGCGAAAACTTCATTCATATGCTTGATAATGCTCAGCAGCTAGGGTAGTTACAGAATTTCTGCAAAATGCCGAAATTGATATTTTTATCCCATAGAACATGTTTGGCACAACATGGGGTGGGAAATTCAACAACGTAGGATGCCTTGTAGAACACTCCAAAAACTAGAAAATCTGCTTTCTGAAATTCGGAACTCAGTGACTCAAGAGTACATCCAAAATTTGTTTGAGGCATATACTGGCAGTAATTAGAGACATTCGATTTTGAAAATGATTGGTAACCATTCGATGCTAGTTGATTGGTCTCTTCGCGAACGTTTGAAGATGGTAGAGTTTTAAAATTTTTCATTAACTCGAAAATTGTTGTTATTTTCCATCATAAACTCATCTCTTTTGAATGATATTTTCTCATTTTACACTTCTGAAAGTTACCAAGATATTCATGAATGACCAACCTAAAAGTTTATAAAGTAGTGTCGTAAAAGTTGGGTAATGCAACAATTTTTGTGGGGAGTGTAGTTTGTTATCTATGCTCATGAGTATGTCTATGCTCAGGGATATGTCTATGCACGTGTAGAAATCTAAGCCTCCTTGGCCAACTTCAGGTAGGTACGTATAATTTGTTTTTTTTTGCCAAAACTTGAAAACTTGAAATCTCTGGTACAGGGTATGAATGGAGGAATTCATTTAGTTTTTACGGCAAATATAATGAATTGAAAGAAATATGGATTACAATGTCAACATCATAATGATTATCTTCGACAAATTTATTGTTAGAATAAGATTATGAATGAAAAATCGGATGTATTATATATAGAACTTGAAAATATCGAAAAGCTGCTGCCGTAAAAATCAATATATAAATACGAAAAGTTTTATGCACTGTTCAGAAATTGAAAACAAGAAAGGGAAACGAACTTCTTTTCCAACAATGTTTTACTTGCATTTTTCGGTGATTTATTAAAAAACGGAAATCTTTCACTGTGTGGAACATTTGTTGAATCTTATAAGCACTAATAAATGTGATACACGATATGGATATTTCAAAATATAAAAATTGAAATCTTTGTTAAATAGATCTTCTGAAAATTATATTGCAAATAAATCGTTTTTCACAGGAGATATTCAGAAAATGGTCAGAATGAGATATATTCAGCTACATAAGAAAAAAATTCAAATAACTATTTTAATCAAATTTAGTTTATATTTGTAGGTCCTTTTATCACTGGTATTTTAAGGGTTTGTCGCAAGAATGAACCCTTTAACATTAAAATTTCTGACATTAAAGATTTGGGTTCCAAAATGCTAACATCAATTCCTTTTATAAAAACTGAACGACCAAGACAGTTTATTATCACGAGTAATTTTTTAATTTCGTAAGGAAGGCTCTGAGACCTTGTAATACTTCCCTGATAATTTTTTCTTTAACTTCCAAGAAAAATATTATACATGGCAAGTAGTCGGAATAAATAAATTTGGTAATATGCCTGAAGTACTATAAATATCAATATTTATGAAATGTAAATATAAATGTCTCAATGAATAATTTAATTTATTGTTTATAAACAAATAGCCAAAAATAATGGTTACAAACTCATAAATAATATTTTAAATAGAAAACAAAGTAGAATCGCATTGAATGAAGTTTACCCTGTCGAATAATTGAAACAAAAATTCAACACCTTAACCTACGTTGGCATTACAAGTGAGAAACTGAAATCATTTTTGAGTAGCAAAAATTTCAACATAGCTTTCCAAACTAATAATAATTTAGGCAAATATATAAAAAATAATAAAACGAAACCAGGTAAAAACAATGAATCAAGTGTTTATCTACATTGGTAGAATACATAGAAATTTTAATATTAGAATATCGGAACATAAACGCAGTTTTTCAAATAAAAAATCAGATTCAAATTACGCGAATCATCTCTTAGAAAATAATCATTCGTTCGACCCACAGTTTGAAATTTTGCATACAGATAATAAATATTGGAAGGTAGATCTTTGGGAAACTTTAGAAATCAATAAATACAAACACTCAGGTAGACTCATCAATGAACAAGTCGATTTAAGCCCTTCACCTCTATAGAATCTTTTCGGGGAGCAATCTATTCCTTAATTTTATTGGATATACCTGTCATAAATAACCACTTAAGAAGAAGCAACCCAATAAGCTTTTAATTAGACAAGAACATTTATATTTAAATTTTCTGTACATTCATTCGTCTGAAGAAGCTACGGTGTAGTGAAACGCGTTACGAATCGCAATTATTAAGTAAAATTCTTTAAAACACAGTACTTGTTTTTATTATTGATAATGGAATTTTACCAAGTAAAAGCCTCCCAAATTCAAATAATTTATTGTTATTCAGATTCAATATTATGTTATAAATTTATATTTTGCGGTCGTGGAGAAAAATCAGCCTGTTACTCGGTAAGAATGAAAAATTCTATACTATGTTTTTCCAGTAGTATTCAATTTTTCATTTAAACCTTATATAGAACATACTTTTTGGAAGAATTTCAGATATACTTGATACCGTATTCTATTTAGCCTGTGTTTAATTACTGATTCAGTAAAATGAAAGTATAACAATAAGCTCTCAAGCAACGTAGCACTCATATTGTTTACTGTAATAAAATTAGAAAGACACTTCGTCTAATATCTTTCAATGTTATGAACTAAAATAACTCCCCTTTCAAGGAGCTAATGCAATCATGAAACTTCGAGTGATTTAATTCATGTTGGAAGTGTAAAGTTTGAGCACATTAAAAATTCAACTTCCGAATAATGTTTCCAGAACAGTGGCGTAACAAAAAATAATGCTAGACAAAAATTCCATTACATGCCATACTTGATAAAATGGTAATCTATAGAGTGCGCCAGAGAAAACCAGAGAATTTTTTTCCTTTATAACTTTTGCAGTTTTGGAGCTGGATTCCATGAAAAACAAACAACTTCAGGAGTGCCAACGCCATGAGGTGAAAAAAATATTTCGATTTCTTCTGAAAATCAGAATGAAAAATATCTTCACGCTACTTTTTCATCAATTCTTGAAATATTTTTAAGATCAATATGTCAAATTGTTCAGAAAAATTGAATTATCGACTGGATGAATGCCCAATTCGAATTTTTCAGTGAACAATAACGTTCCAGCTATCTTGAAATATTGCTCATGTTTGAATGAGTCAGCCATATTGGATTTCACCAGAAGTGAAATTTCGATACAATTTCTGAAAAACCTAGTCCTGTGGCTTTCCAATGAAGTAAGAACGAATGATCTATCTCTAAAAGCTTGCGAAAGTTATAACGGAAAAAAAATTTGTCCGGTTTTCTCCTATATATAAGTGTCCCCTAAATGTTGTTACATTAAATCATAGTTTTGTTACATTCAAAATAGTGTTCTTGAATGCAGTGACTCTTCCAACGATTGAAAAAGTTACCATGCTGACCTCTGTTTAACTGAAATACCGATGACGAAATTTTCAGTTAAGACATTTCGTAATCTAAATTTGCAAATGTTGTAATTTCAAACTAATCGCTTTCACAGGAGAGCAAAAATCGATTTATTTTATTGTAATGGCTTTGTTTGAACAAATTTTTGTTCACATCTTTTAACAAGCTGGAGATGAAAATTATACAGGGCGTTCCTAAATATCATTTACTTGGAATGGTTTGACCCTTTGACTATAGTTTCCAATAAATTGAGGATCTACACTTTCGATATATATATACACATATATATAAGAAAGTTATTTCAGGTTCAAAAATAAAATATATCAATAATTAGATGGTTTACGAATGGTCTCTCCAGTGTCTCCGTTATTGAGTGAAATATTTAAGACAAATTTTGAAAATAGAATTTTAGTTACTCCAACATCTTAATTAAGAATGTATCTTTATGGAAAAGATATGTAAATGATATCTTCTGTATTTTATAATAACACTGTGCTAGTTCAAAATTCTAACACGCGGGAGACATTCCTAGTAAACCTATATCGGGTACGCTGAATCCAGTGGTAACCACCTTTTTTGAAAGTTAGCACTTGTTTAGGAGATATTCGCCTTTGAAGTTAGCTGATTTTAGTAGGGTTCGTCGCTTATGACTTCAGTACGTTATATGCTTGTAATTCCCAAACAGTTCGGAATATTGCTTTACTGTCGCCAGCAAAGGTTTAGCTATTGTCACGGCCAACAACTCTTCTGAATATACCAACATAGAAAAACCTCATTCAAACACCGTTTCTTAACAAAATGTCCAAAAAACTTTTCTTTTCCATTTTTTCGTTAATTTTCTTCCAAATAATGGAGAAATCAAGCGAATTTCGCTTGAAAATCTCAAAATAAGGAAAGAAAACACATTTCCTATAGTTGAATCGAAAAATTTAAACGCACAATTATGATTTTAACTCAAATTTTTATTCCAATTCCAACAATTTTCAACAAATAAACATTTAAATTCATGTTCAATCTTCTTCTTCTCCATCTTCATCTTGCTGTGAATTCCAGAAAATGTCTCCTAATAGAAAATCAAGTTTTTTTTCACTATACCAGTGCTCAAGCCTAGCCGTAACCTGATGAAACCGTTCACCATGCTCATCTGATTCACATGATGATTGTTCGGCAAACTTGTCTGCATGGTAATGTAAAAAATGAATTTTCAACCTGTATGCGCCAGTTTTCGTCACGATGAATTCCAAGTACATTTTCGATGACTCCTTTGACGCAATCCCAAGCAACGAGCTGCAAATTTGACAAAATGTTTTTAAATTGTTGGTCTCTCATCAAGCGTCGAATATCAAGTCCATTGAGTATGCCTCTAATAAAATAATTCGAAAAAATATGTGTTAAATATTGCATAATTAGGTTGATTATTACGTATATAGTTTCACACAAACCTTTTATTTTCATTCCACTCAATCTTGGGAAAATTCGCTTCAACTCATTGAATGCATTGCTTTCAGGATCTAGGGCCTTGATGAAATTTTTAACAATCCCAAGGTTGATATGCATAGGTGGAAGCAACACTTTTTCGATTGGCACAAGTGGAATTTCAACGACGTTTTCTCGACGCAATCTGAACCCTTGTCTCATAGGCCAGCTTTTATTGGTATATTGGTCGCCGGCATATCGATATAATAAACATATAAAATACATGTTTTTCGTATATCCCGTCTGCATTCCTCTCAAAAGAGTTATCACCTTCAAATCTGGACAAATCTTCCTACGATGGTCTTCATATTTCAACAAGTCAAAGATTTTTTTCAATGATTCGTAATTCTCTTTCGTTTTTGTGCTGATGGCATTCCGGACACTGTTTTTTGAGTTTGTGACATGAAGCAAAACCGCCATGAGACTACTTTTGGACGAATCGATGAAAAGACGCCAGTCTTCTGGTTTATACTCATGATGCATTTTTAATACCAATTCCTTGATATCAGTGCAGTACGCGAATGAATTGTCTTCGATGGGTTTGAATAAAGCAGTGAACTGTCTATGACGGCCGATTGCTCCATATACTTTCACATCAGGTGCTAAGACATTCTTTTTCTTTAAATTCCTGAGTCAAAATAATGAACTGACGCTGCGACAATTTCAATCGACGAATAATTTTATCCAGGCCTTTTTGAAAAAGTTCGGCATTATTACATTGTGGAGATTCATTTGATGGTACATAAACCGATGCAGACGTTTCGCCAATAGTATCAAAAGTAGATGGAATGTGCTCTTCTGTCGGACTGGGTCTTTTCGGTTTTGGAATGGATTCCGAATGTGGTAACGGCAACTGAAAAAACCGAGTTCCTCTGAGTTCAATTTACGTTTTTTAGCTCTGTTCAATCCGACAATTTCATTAACACAAGCAAAGCAGTCATCTGGATTATGTTCTTGAGGATTTGTCCAAATTACCGGAATGCCAAAAGGCATAGATTGGAATTCACCTGTAATAAAAATAGCTTCAATTGATATAATTTTGAAATAAATGATAAATCATTTCATTTTACCTCTTTTCCATCCACTCAATCTTATGACACAACCAGTACAAACGATTTTTGGAGCCAGGATCACATCTTTGATTACAGTTTGGTTGAAATATTGTGTGTACGATTCAGCAATTTCTTCAGAAATTAAACGCTTGCTTGTCATTATAGTAAACTTTCCACAAATGTAACAAAATTTATTAAATATACTGCACGAATTCATTTTTGATATTTTTACCAAATATATAACTTGTGCAAACAAAGAAACTTCAACAAAAATGTCAAATTAAGAAATATCAGAACTAAGACTTTGAAAAATGGCACACAAATACATAGCAAAATACGTAGTAACATCAGTGACAATACTAATGAATACGTATTAACAGTGACATCTGTGAGAAATTTGAGTTAAAATCATGATTGAGCGTTTAAATTTTTTGATTCAACTATAGGAAATGTGTTTTTTTTTCTTACTTTGAGATTTTAAGGCGAAATTCTCTTGATTTTCTATTATTTAGAGGAAATGGCAAAAATGGCAAAGAAATTAAGTTTTTTGGACATTTTGTTAGGAAACGGTGTTTGAATGAGGTTTTTATGTTGGTATATCCAGAAAAGTTGTTGACCATGACAATAGCTAAAACTTTGCCGAAGACAGTAAAGCGATATTCCGAACGGTTTGGGAATTACAAGCATATAACGTACTGAAGTCATAAGCGACAAAACCTACTAAAATCAGCTAACTCCAAAGGCGAATATCTCCTAAACATGAGGTAACTTTCAAAAACGGTGGTTACCACTGGATTCAGCGTACCCGATATAGGTTTACTAGGTATGTCTCTCGCGTGTTAGAATTTTGAAGTGTCAATTTCACGCACTGTGTTATAGATTTTATTCATAACTTGTGTTAATGGTACATAGTTTGGATTGTTGTAATAAGGAACTGAAATACACTACAATATAAATTAAAACGATATGTTCCTACAAGATATCAAAAGGGTAGATGCAGTTCAGAGCTGATTAATCCAACCAAGGCTATAAAGATTTGATGCAAGTCGCAGAATTGAACCATAAAACTAATATCAAAAACATCTAAACATTTAAAACAATTACAAAACTACGTAAACCTATTGTCTCTCTAAGAGAATTTTTTACACTTATTCTATCATTATCACAGATTGAATCCAAATAATTATTAGCAGTGATGACGATATTATAAGTAAAACAGCGCCTAAATAGGGAAGTATCCTTTCTGAATGTAACCAGTCTACACCAGTATGAGGGCTTCTTTTCCTTCAAAACTTTGTACACTAGACATATCATGTGCAATGTTCTGCAGTTCAACATATTCAGCCACCTCAAATTTTTTAGCTCTACAGAAATGCGATCTGTTCGCTTAAGGTAAAGTATTACGCGAACACACCAGTTCTGAATTTTCTGTACCCTGGTAACATTATATTTTGTAAGACAGGGACCACTTTAGTGCAAATGTGATAAAACCATGACATCGCATAGCACCTTTCTCTGATTCATTTGAATTTGGGAGGCTTTTACTTGGTAAAATTCCATTATCAATAATAAAAAACAAGTAATGTGTTTCTAGGAATTTTACTTAATAATTGTGATTCGTAATGCGTTTCACTACACCGTAACTTCTTCACTTTCATTCGTCTGAAGAAGCTACGGTATAGTGAAACGCGTTACGAATCACAATTATTAAGTAAAATTCCTAAAAACACATTACTTGTTTTTTATTATTTCTCTGATTCCTATCAAGAAAGGCTTTGAATCCAAAAATGATCTTAATATTTGCATAGGTTCTTTTGAGGAGCAAATTTATGTGTGAATCAAATTTCAAATCAGTAGCAAGTATCAGGCCCAGTTTTCTAGTCTAAAATGTTAAAGGAACAATTGTACCATCCGAAAAAATTTCAAATAGATCTTTACAAGTGGTTTTCAATTGCCATACCGAAGAGCATGGCAACGGGTTTATAAGGGTTGATACCCAGACACATGTCTTTCGACAATTTGCACATACAATCAAGATCAAGATGCACCCTTTGAAGAGCCTCCCCTATAAAATCTCGAGAAAATGACATGTAAAGCTGACTATCAGCAGCGTACAAATTCGCCCTGCTATAGGTAAGACAATTTATTAGCTGAAACGTATAGACTGTGAAAAAAATAGGTCCAAGAATGGAGCTCTGCGGTAAACCGCACGAAAGAAATTGTACCAGACATAACACCGTTGCATAACACAACCTGAGATCACCCCCTAAAATAGTTCCCGAATAGCAAAACAGTTCCATCCACAAACCCAATGAAATGCAATATGGCAAGTACCAATTCATGATTTATTTCAACAAAAGCGCTCGAGAATTCACACAGGATGAGAATTAGTAGTTCGTTATAATCAACTGCTCTTGCGATATCATCAACCACCTTGAGTAAGGCGGTAGTACAAATATGATTTTTTCTGAACATCAGGGAGAATACATTCAGATTCTAGGTAACTTCGACTTTGAGCAGCCATTAATTTCTCGAAGACCCTTGACATTACACACAACAAGCTAACAGGTCTCAAATCCTTTGCATTTCGCACCTTTGGGATGGGAACAACATGCGCCACCTTCCGCGATGCTGGGAACACATACTTCTCTACACAATAATTTATTATATGACACATCAACCTTTAAGTGAGCGATGAACACATCATGAAGATCTCAACACTAATACTGTCAGATCCAACTGAAGCCGATTTAATAGAAATTAACGCCTCACGAATTTGGTCTTTCGAGACTATAGTATCACGAAACGTTATTGAGTACCTTAGCACTTCACTGTTATATTTGTTGAGGAGATCTGCACTAGGAACAGAATCACCAATTAGAACTGTGGCGAAGAATTCATTGATTTTTTCTGGATCACTTAGGTTTCCAGGAATAGAATTGTCATTGATTGGTTGGACTTCGACTTAGTCTTGTGTTGGAGATAAGCACGCTTTTCGATTTTAGTAGCTGTGCTCGTATAGTTGCGTAGTTGCTTATAATAATTGAAATCCTCCGGAAGCTTTGATTTCTTAGATTTCTTCAAAGCTTCATCGCGTAGAGAGATCAGCAGTCTGTCAATAAGTTAACAAAGGAGGTCTCCGCTTCCTGATTGTAATAGTTTTCAATGGCACGTGCTTATCAAATATGGCCAGGATGGTACTCTCGAAGTGTTGGTACTTGACGTCGATATTTTCCTCTCAGATCATCGGCAAGAAGTCCAATCGGTCTAAATCGAGCAATAGAGCCCCCCTATTGAAGTTTTCATAGTCTCAGCAAGTTAAGGTCGTTGGCTAATCCGGCTTTCCCGTCACTGTTATATTCAGGTGAACAGATATGTTTTCAGTTTGAATGCCACTATCAAGCAGGAAACATTCAGATATATTGAGCTCTTCCGAGCAGAAGAATAGGCCGATCATTCTAGCAGTTGTCTTTGTTATTCGAGTTGGCTCATGGACAGGCTGAACCAGACCAAAATATTCGAAATATTATTCGAATATCTTCCCGAGGTAGCATTTAAGAGTGGATCAATATTGAGATCACCTGCACAAATCAAGTAGGTGTGGGAAAGAAATAAGTTTCCAGACACTCTTCAACTTCTTCAAAAAAATTCACATACTCAGTACCCGATCTATACAACGCGCCAAGAGCGTATCTTCCTCCCTCTATCAATATAGTTATCAACAGTTGTTCAGAGTAATTAACTTCAACGAAAACTTTGTCAACAACCTTAAAAGACACCTTGCAGTATAAACATACCCGTCCACCTAAAGAGTGAGTTCTATCAAGACGGAATAGTTGATATATATTTATAGCTGTGTCCACATGAAGTACTCTTTCGGTTAACCATGTCTCAGAAACCATCAACAAATCAATATCACTCTGTAACACCCACTCTCTTAACTGTGCCATGCAGGGGATAAGAGATCTAACATTCGAATGGGCGGCCTTAATCATTTTCTTAGACTCCAGTTGATTCGAGTTGTTATATTTAGTTTCTGTAGTGTTTAAATGGTTAAAAGGTGACTGCGAATGATGTGCAAACGGATCATTTACGGCTGAATGAACCTTTTGTTGGTTTTGACCGAAACAACCGGTATCTGCGTAATAGAACCCATGAAGGCCATATTTCAGGGTTCATCAATTCGTCCACACTTGATGAGTCTGCTCGTATTCGAAAGGAATCATGGTATTCGCTTTTGGAATTCAAATTTCTTACCTCAAAATTGGATTGGCACAGGCAGACAACTCAAAAGTTTCTTACAGTTTTCATATTCTTTTCGTCGATCGATTCAATTTACAATGGAAAATGAAAAATCATTGAACTTCTTGGTCGATTAGTAGAGCTCATGACTCATTCGCCTTTAAAATATACAGAAAACCATCCTATTCGGATACCCTGATTCATAACAGTATCCCAGTGTAGCAAATTTAGTGGTTTTCATTCATTTGTGCACAGATTGCTTTCTATTCCTTTGTCAACTTTTAAAATTAACCAAAATTGATTGATAACTTGATAAAAAAACACGACATAAGCTTTTATTGCAGAGCATTTATCCGTTGCATATTAAGAGTTCTAACAGAACATTTCTAATTAACTATATTCCTAATATTAGCAAGAAGATAAGTAACAGATTACACAGAAATAATATTCACACCATCAGCACGAATAAAAAGAATTTGGGTTCATTGTTAGTTAATTATAAAGATAAAACAAAATTATTGGATAAAAGTGGAGTATATAAAAGACACTGCAGTGAATGTGAGACATTCTATATATGCAACACCAGAAGATGCATCGAAAAGAGAGTTGAACATAAAAGATCTATTCTCCAAAATAAAAATTCTACGGGTTTTTCGGACCACTGCTTCAACAAAATACATTTCATAGATTTCGAGAATATCGACATCTTCCATCCAGGTTATAAAGGAAAAAGAATGGACATCTTAGAGATTACCTTTTCTCCATTCAATTTTTGAAGAAAATTCAAGTCTTTTGAAACTAGTGGAGCGACAACGCGTTTCATGCCCAAACAATGGTTTGAAATGGTAGGATACAGAAATTTCAATGCCTATCTTCCCAAAAGATAGTGACTATTTTCAGTTTCCTCACTTTTTGATGTCAACTTCAGTTGAAGATGGCCGACCAGAATGGAGAAAATCTTCCAATAATAATCGAGGTATCAAACCACAGAAAATACCTCACTTTCCATACAGCAAGAGAGATTTTAATGCAGTTTGATGCGATGGATTCGTGAGAATCTCTAGAAACTTTGTGAACAGATCTAATCATAAAAAAATCGCGATTTGCATTTGAGCATAAGAAAAGTGCATTTCATTTTAGGCGATAATGAAAAAAAATTAATAAAAAATCGTGAAAATGAATTCAAAATTGTTACTCGGGGATTTTCTAGGTCGCTGAACACTGATGTCGCAACGACTATGGTCTCTGATATAACTCGTTCCCAAAACGAGTTGCATCCTGAAATTTAACGGGAAGTGTTTCAAAATGTAAAGAAATATTTCATTATCATTATTTATTAGATGTACAAAACGAAATTGACTTTATAATTTCGAGTAACACTCTCATAGTAGAAGATGTCGCTACAGTCAGCAGGGTAAATGTGGGAAGTGACCACAGAATGATACGAGCAAAGGTCAGAATAAAAACACATAAGAGAAATTTAACGTTGAAGCCCCAAAAGAGAGTTGACCCTGAAGTCCTTATCAATAGAAAAGAACAGTACCAATCAAAAATAGACGAAAATATTGATAAGGCACCCCCAACTCTAAGACATACCGACTTAAATACACATGCAAATGAATTAAGCAACATCATTAAAGAAAGCGCAAGTGAGGTAACAACAGTGACGAAAAGAAGTCGAAGAAAAATAAGTGACGAAACAGCGAAATTATTTGGAGAAAGAAGGAAACTAAAACCAGACAAAGATAGGAACTTAATCGAATGGGCTGAACTGAACAAATTAATAAGAAGAGAAATTAGAAAAGACATCAGGAAATTTAATACCAAGATCATGAAAGAAACTATTGAGAATAACAAAGGCCCAAAAATTTTTAATAGACATGTTAGTATAGGAAGAAGAGAAATGACATCACTTAAAGACAAAGCTGGAAAGGTCATTACAAATAGAGATCAAATGCTCAAATTAATAGAAAGCTTTTATAAAGAATTATATGATTCCAAATTACAACCAAACGCACAGCAAAAGGAAGATGGAAAGAGAAAAATATGTAATGTCGGTTCTGTGGATATTCCCGAAATTACTGTTAATGAATTAAACTCAGCCCTGAATAATATTAACAAGTCCAAGGCGGCTGGACCAGATGGCATAATTCCAGAAATGCTCAAATGTGGAAGTCCTCGCCTAAAACAAGAACTGGTAATATTGTTCAACAAATGCTTGGATCAAAGTCAAGTCCCCCAAGCATGGCTTGAGGCTGAAGTAATTCTTCTCCACAAAAAAGGCGACATAAGAAACCTTGGTAATTATAGACCAATAAGCCTTTTATCCCAGCTATATTAATCATTCACCAAAATAATAACCGAAAGATTAACGGGAAAAATAGATTTCCAGCAACCCCATGAACCCCATGGATTTATATCTGGGTTCAGTACGCTGGATCATATTCATGCAATTAAACACCTAATAGAAAAGTGCAATGAGTATGATTTAGATCTTTATATAGCCTTTATAGACTACCAAAAGGCCTTTGACAGTATAGAAATTTGGGCAGTCCTTAATTCTCTTAATGCATGTAGAGTGGACAGCAGATACACGAACCTGATAAAAAACATCTATTCTTTCGCCATAACGCATGTCCAGTTTTGGAATAAAACCAACTACATTCCAATAAAACGAGGTGTTCGACAAGGAGATACAGTGTCACCGGGGCTATTTATTGCAGCTTTGAACGAAATCTTTAGAGAAATGGATTGGCATAAGAAAGGAATCAACATTGATGGCGAACTTCTACATCATCTACGCTTTGCCGACGATATTGTACTAATAAGTAGTAACGTCCAAGAATTACAAGATATGATCCTAGACTTGAACAACCATTCAAAAATGTTGGCCTAGAAATGAACATCAGCAAGACGAAGATAATGACTAACACAAACAATAACCCCGTAATCCACGTAGAAGGTCAACAACTAGAGAATGTCGAAAACTACATATACCTGGGACAAAAACTAACTACTAAAAAAGACAACATGACTGACGAGATTACACGAAGAGTGTCCCTTTCGTGGGCGGCATTTGGCAAATTAAAACATGTCCTGACATCAGACATACCCCACAACTTCAAGAAAAACCTCAACAGCCAATGCATTCTTCCTGTGCTTACATATGGAGCCGAAACATGGTGTCTTACTAAGAAGTTGGCCCAAAAATTGACGAAAACCCAAAGAGCCCACGAGAGAATAATATTAAATATTAAAATATCAGATCGCATAAGAAATACTTGGATAAGAGAACAAACCAAGCTGACAGATGTCATGGAGAGGGCAGCTCAACTAAAGTGGTCATGGGCAGGTCACGTAGCTCGAAGAAATGACAATCGGTGGACCAAGAGGCTCATGGAATAGAGGCCAAGAGTGGGGCATAGGAGTATAGGCAGGCCAAACACAAGGTGGAGAGACGATTTAAAAAAATCAGCGGGTCTTCTTTGGATGAGAGAAGCTATTAGCAGAAAGAAATGGTTCAATATGGGAAAAGCCTACATCCAGCAGTGGATTGAATTAGGCAGATCGTGATCGTGATCGTACAAAAGAAGTCATTTTCTTTTTCTTCTTTCTTTCTCCTTCTTCTTTGGTCTCTTCATCTTCTTCCTCGTGTCTTGCAACATTTTTTCCTCCCTCGAGTGTCATTCAATATTCGTGCAACTAGTGCACAATTGTTGCATACTGAATTACAAACTACCGCTTCCTTCCTGCAGATGAATGAGTTACCGCAGCCTGTTTCAAAACTGCAAAATATAAAATTTCAAGCGCCAAATTTAAATCTTATTTATTAATACATACCTATTTATGTACCGATGTACCGATTAGATCCGCAAATAATAAGGAGCTATTATTATACCAACCACCTCGCTTTCAAATATACTCATCAATAGAACCCTGACAACCACTTTAATGATTGATTCATTAAAAGGACTCCTGCAGTGCCGATAGAAGATATCAGTTTCAGTAAAATTTAAACCAAGAAAATTGGATGGAAATTTTTAGAAAAGATTGATGAAAAGGCGAGTGAGTCTAATATATTTTCCTGAAAGGGCATGGCCTCGATTGGCCTGGTAAGAAAAGTCAATGCCCTATCGGACAATTACCGATGAGCTAAAAGGTCATCTATTCTCCTCCATACTTTATCATATCGGAAAATAAATGAGTCAATTTTGAAATCCCTCTTCCAATTACATCACACGTCACTTCCAAGGAAATATATCAACTTAAATTGACGCTAATCGAATGACGATTGGAAAACTTTCCCTGGAGTAGAGCACTTGAAAAATTACACTTAAACAGAGGAAAACAAGCCAGTTTCCTCGAAGAGAACGCGTAGTTGGAGAACTAATTTTCGACGGCAGAAAACCGAATTTAATCACTTCAGTTCGTTGCTACAGAAAGTTTCCTTTCATTAGCAATAGAACTTTACAAGAAAATTAAGAATAACATTTCTGGGATTGAACTGATTCCTTATTAAATTTTAACTGTCTAGAAAGTTTGTTTATATTTAATTATAGAATAAGTTTCGGAAATTAATTTTCTTTATGACGGCTCCTCCTATTCTCCTCATTTCAAGTTTTATTGAAATTATTAAAGCGTATTTATGTTTTCATGAAAATGAATGTTATTGTGAGATTTCGGAATCAATCTAGAACGCTATGAAAAGGCAATATTCCTCCACACTTTATTTAATTATACATAAACGGAAGTCTCTAATTGAAAAGCAATATTCTGAAACAATTTCAACATGTCGAGTTAAGTAATAAATTTTACGCACCTTCTATTTCTCAGAGAAGTATTTGCAACTTATTAAAATAAGACTTTGTGAGCTAATATATTTCATAATACTGAAACTCACTGATTGGAAAAATAATTAAAATGAAATTAGGAATCAATAAAAATGAAATTAAAGTTAAATTTATGAGGTAGTTACTGGAGACAGAAATGAAAACTTGTACAATCGAAGTAAAAGGTGGCTTAGGTTATCAAAATTTGAAAAACTAGGAGGAAATTGGGCAATAAAATTGCACTTTTCTTCTTATGTCACTTGACGTTTAACAGGTGCGCTAACATAGTAAAAAAGTTTTTTTGGTGAAATTTTTTTATTCATTGTTATTCTGATTGTAACGATCAATTATTTTTTCGATGCCACTTTTATAATAACATTTTTCATCAACTTCGAAATAGGCTTCAATTTCGACGATTACCTGTTCATTAGTCTTGAATATTCTTCCAGCAAGCACTCTTTTCAAATCGGAAAACAGGAAAAGTTGGTGCAGGCAAGATTTGGTGAATAATGTAGCCTAATTCGTACTATTACCTCATTGTTTTGATCCCTTTAAGTTAGTGGATAAATATACGTAGATTGTCTAAATTTTGCGCCTGACAAAATAGGAGTTGTTTTCAATGAAATGAAACTATGCTCGGATGTCTTTTTTTTATATTGAACATTGCCACAAGAATATACCGAACAATAGATCATTCTCCCTCGTCCCATTCCCAACTTTCCTCTTGCACTTTCATCTGTAGTTCTCTTACACTTTCCTTTCGGACTTTCATTCAGCTCTTTTCTCAATAACTTTTATTACCGCACTTATTATCAGTAATATTTTCTTCCTGTACATTCTACCTACTTTGCCTTCCTCCCATACTTCCCGTTCTCTTCCTCTTTCTTCCGGTTTTTCCAACCGTTCGGTTCTTCATATCTTTGCTGGCGCACTTTCTAACTACACCCATTTCTCAACTTTTCTCTTGAAGTCTACTCTTGCGTTTTCCTCTCATAGATTCCAAGCCCACTCATTTCATATTCCTCATTCTCCTACTGCACTTCCATCTGTTCTTCTCCCGCACTTTTGTCCAGCATTTCCTACCTACGACTTCCTCCCGAACTTTCTTGTGCATTTTTCTTATGCACAAATGGAATATGAGGTTTCTTGATGATTAGGTTAGTTCACAAAATTTCTGGAGATTCTCACAAATCGAACGCATTACACAGCATTAAAATCCGTTTTACTGACTCGACTATCTTTCAATAAATTTTTTTCTGAATAATACGTTAGATAGTCCAAATATTACACTTCCTCGTTTCTACTCGTTCTTCGTCCCTCTCCTAACTTTCCTCCTTCACTTTCATCCGTAGTTCTCCTACACTTTTCTTTCGAACATAGCTCCCGCACTTTCTTCCGGACATTCATTAAGCTCATTTCTCGATAACTTTCATTACTGCACTTTCTATCAGAAATTTTTTTTTCCTATAATTTCTACCTACTTCGCCTTCCTCCCATACTTCCCGCTCTCCTCCTCCTTCTTCCGCTCTTTCCTACCGTTCGCTTCTTTATATCTTTGGTCGCGCACTTACTCCCTGCACTCATTTCTAAACTTTTCTCTTTCATTCTACTCTTGCGTTTTGCTCTCATAGATTCCAACTGCACATTCCTCCTTCGCCCCATTCCCTATTCTCCTACTGCACTTTCATCTGCACTTCTCCCGCACTTTTGTCCAGCATTTCCTACCTATGGCTTCCTCCCGAACTTTCTTGTGCATTTTTCTTATACACGAATGGAATTTGGAATTTCTTGATGATTAGATTAGTTCACAATATTTTTGGAGATTCTCATGAATCTAACGCACCAAACTGCATTGAAATCCGTTTTACTGCCTCGACCATTTTTCGATAAATTATTTACCAAATAATACGTAAGATAGTCCAAATATTACACTTCCTTGTTTCTACTCGAATGTCACTTTTTTTATGTTGAACGTTGCCACAAGAATATTACGAAAAATGATTCGTCCTCCCTCGTCCCATTCCTAAGTTTCCTTTTGCACTTTCATCTCTAGTTCTCCTACACTTTCCTTTCGAACATAGCTTCCACACTTTTCTTCCGGACTTTCATTCAGCTCTTTTCTCAATAACTTTTATTACCGCACTTTCTATCAGTAATATTTTCTTCCTGTACATTCTACTTGCTTTGCCTTCATCCCGTAGTTCCGTTCTCCTCCTCCTTCTTCCGCTTTCTCCAACCGTTCGCTTCTTCATATCTTTGCTCACGCACTTTCTCACTGCACTCATTTCTCAACTTTTCTCTTGCAGTCTACTCTTGCGTTTTCCTCTCATATATTCCAAGCTCACTCATTTCATATTTCTCATTCTCCTACTGCACTTCCATCTGTACTTCTCCCGCACTTTTGTCCAGCATTTCCTACCTACGACTTCCTCCCGAACTTTCTTCTAGCACTTTCTTGTGCATTTTTCTTATGCACAAATGGAATCTGAAATTTCTTGATGATTAGATTATTTCACAAAAATCCTGGAGAATCTCACGAATCTAACGCACCAAACAGCATTGAAATCTGTTTTACTGCCTCGACCATTTTTCGATAAATTATTTTTCAAATAATACGTAAGATAGTCCAAATATTACACTTCCTTGTTTCTACTCGGATGTCACTTTTTTTATGTTGAACGTTGCCACAAGAATATTACGAAAAATGATTCGCCCCCTTTCGTCCCATTCCTAAGTTTCCTTTTGCACTTTCATCTCTAGTTCTCCTACACTTTCCTTTCGAACATAGCTCCCACACTTTTCGTCCGGACTTTCATTCAGCTCTTTTCTCAATAAGTTTTATTACCGCACTTTCTATCAGTAATATTTTCTTCCTGTACATTCTACCTGCTTTGCCTTCCTCCCATAGTTCCCGTTCTCCTCCTCTTTCTTCCGCTTTCTCCAACCGTTCGCTTCTTCATATCTTTGCTCACGCACTTTCTCACTGCACTGATTTCTAAACTTTTCTCTTGCAGTCTACTCTTGCGTTTTCCTCTCATATATTCCAAGCTCACTCATTTCATATTCCTCATTCTCCTACTGCACTTCCATCTGTTCTTCTCCCGCACTTTTGTCCAGCATTTCCTATCTACGACTTCCTCCCGAACTTTCTTATAGCACTTTCTTGTGCATTTTTATAGGAATATAGGATTTTTTGATGATTAGATTAGTTCACAAAATTTCTGAGGATTCTCACGAACCTAACGCACTGAACTGCATTGCCACGATTATTCAGAGATGAATTATTTTCTAAATATTAAATAAGATACTTCAAATACTAGACTTCCTTGTTTCTACTCAGATGTCACTTTTTTTTATGTTGAACGTTGCCACAAGAATATTACATACAATAATTTTTCCGTAATTTTCATCACCCTTAGTGTAATTTTTATTGTTGATTAGTAAGAACGAAAATGCACAAGCACACGTTTTACCCTCAGAGCTTAATTAAATTTACAGTATTCGTTGTTTGCCTACGATTATTGCACATTATACAAAGAAAGTTTCTTGAATAAGGAGGAAGGAGTATGCAAAGTAAATTATTAACATTCATAAACGAGGCCTCCAAGTTTTAATACCAGACTTTATTTCGAATAAAATTTCCATTCGTCGTGCACTCTCTGTGCCAGGGTTGGAATCGACACAAATTTTATATATTGCTTTCGGAGCTTAAGTTTTTATATTTTTTAAGTTGTTTATGGAATGTTTCTTCAAGTGATGTATTGCAATTGAACTGCGATTGATTTTTTCATTTGTTTTCCATGCACCTTCCTGTATTTTTTTTTTATTCTCAATTCTCGGAAAGAGGTAATGCCTGTCAGATCAAAGGTGTGGCCGTCCACGATGATTTAATGTATGTTCACTCGCTTCTTGAAGAGGACCAAATTGAAAGTTATTGAAAGATGTTCGATGGAAGCAAGTTACATAGGACACTAGCTCTGTAAACAACAAAAAAAAAACATATGCTAGTTGGTATCTAGATACTTTATGCTCATTTATACTAACCAGATAGAATCATTCGAAACAATTCCAATGTAATCCATCAATCACTACTCGGATAGAGATGATACAACTTTCAATCTTAGGCAGAAGTTTTGATTCTTGATTAAATACAATTCATATGTGTTAACGGAATGGTATTTCACAAGACAACATTCAAAGGTATATAATCATCGTTGAAAAATCCTTGGATAGAAAACAGTCGTTCAGAAGATTTTGGTGCAGTAAAAAAAAGTGTCTTCCGTATAAATAAGCTTGGAATCGCAAAAAAATTTCAGGTTCTGACCACAGAAAAAAATTATCAAATTCTCTGAAACATCACTGATCAAGAGGAATTCATCGTGTATGTTGGTTTTCAGGTTGAGTTTAATCAATGCTTCATGAATTTGATGAAAACATTTTGGTTCAGCTGGTAACAGTTTACTATGTGCATAATGAATATTTTTCTTTAAGTAGTGTAGAGCATTCGTCATTAAACATCTGTGGAATTTTTATTACCGCACTTTCCATCAGAAATACTTTCTTCCCATACATTCGACCTTATTTTATTACTTCCTGCTATCTTCCCGCTTCTTCCTGTCAAAACTTCTTGCCACTTTTTCTAACCATTCGCTTCTCCATATATTTGCTTACATGCTTCCTCAACGCAGCCGTTTTCGAATTATTACTATCGCACTTTCCTCCCTCGTCCCATTCCTAACTTTCCTCCTGCACTTTCATTTGCAGTTCTCCCACACTTTTCTTTCGAACATGGCTTCCGCACTTTTTCCTGCCTCTCATCCAGCTCTTTTCTCAAAAACTTTTATTACCGCACTTTTTATCGGTAATATTCTCTTCCTGTACATTCTACCTTCTTTGCCTTCCTCTCATACATTTTCCTTCTTCCGTTTTTTCCAACCGTTCGCTTCGTCATACCTTTGCTCGCGCACTTTCTCACTGCATTCTTTTCTCAACTTTTCTCTTGCAGACTACTCTTTTCCTCTCAGATTCAAACCGTGCATACCTCCTTCCTCCCGAACTTGCTCCTAGCACTTTCCTCTCACTTTTTCCCTCCGGGTATTTCTCTAAAGCTCTAGAATTAGGTAATTTACAAAATTTCATTAAAATGGTAAAGGGTACCACCCAAAATGTTATTCATGGAATTGCAATTTCAAAAGAAAATAATCTTGAAAACATTTAAATTCATTATCACACTCAATCGTATTCTTTGATTATTTTTGTACCAGATTCTGTTAACTTCTACCAAACCTATTTGATAATAGGGGAGAATAGGATGGAACCATCATTCAATTTTTTCTAATTAATGAATCAGCGCAGAACTCGAGAGTCATAATTTCAGAGCAGATTGCTTCCATGATCTACTACAAAGTTCGTAATTTTCCTCAGAATATTCTTCAAGAAATTGAGTACAAGTATGGGAAATTTTTGCTTGAGTTTTGCATATTACAACAAAGAGAACGACACAAATATCAGTGCTGAAAATTATTATGATAAGAAATTAAACTATAGATTATACGACCACAAGAGATTTATTGAAATTAGAATAACAATTTTGGTCTCCCGACCATCTTCAGCTGACAACAAGTACTGTATACTGTACCAATTAAGTTGGTATCATCACAAGATGATAGTACACTAAATGTAATTTTATTTGGTTAGTGTAAAATGAAGTGAGAGATTATAATACAACGCCAAAGGTTCCAGTTCACAACTTGGACAACATAAGTCAACAATTTCTCAATGGCATGAATAATCCATTGACATATGTCAATAAGATTATATTGTTATATATTTTATCTCGAATCGAATGTAACAAAACCGGAAACAATATCAAAATGCCTATCAGACTAAAAACTCCAAAATGAGATTTGACTTTGTGTGCAGGTAATTTGGAATATAGTATTCCAAATTATATTCACATTTTGCTTTTACAATTGCTAATACTTTTTCTTAGAAACTTATAGATTTCTTATCTTTCTTTTATAGTCTTCAGTTCACTGGGCAATCAATCTTTTGAACAAAATAGACGAAAATGACATCTTATTATTAAGTAGTCAGTCACAATAATCACAGCTAAGTGTTTCATTCAAATTTACAATTTACTGTTCTTAGTTACTATTCTTGCAGTAATCACAAATATACACACCGGATTCATAACCATCACAAGCACCGTCAACCTACAATTCACACATTGAGCACCCCTTTCATCATCACTATACTTGTCGTTACAGAAAAAAACACTCGGAGTCTTCGTCAGTAGGGGCTGCAGTCTCATCTCTCATTTCTACTTCTATCGTCGGTAGAGTATGTGTTATTTCCAGATAAAGGATTTCCAGATTCGGATCTGCCGAGTCACTGTCCGTCATATCTCTTTCCATTGTCTTTTTTGTTATTTTATTCTTGTCTTTTCCCTTAATATTTTTTCCTGTGTTCTGGTTTCTTCGTCAGATTTTTGAATGTGTGCAGTCTCGAAGAGATTATTGCCGATCTTGCTGGCTTACGGCCTCTATTGCTATTTCTTTTTTTTTATTGTTAGCACGGAAGTAACAAGAGAGTGAATTCCTATCCCACTACCAGACGACCCAAGTCCTGTGTCATCAAAATTCTCCAATCTCAAAGAAGTTACCATGGTGGAGGCTCTTCCAAATCTTCAACAGCGGCTATGTAATCGGCTTCAATAAATATGTTTCGATTGAATGGATATATGCCACCAACTTCGAAAGCATTAGCAGCAAAATCTCCAGTTTGGCTCTTGATGTAGGCTTTTCCGAATAGTTCAACGACATCATATGGTGTTAAGGGACTATTAGTTTTTCTGAGAAACACCTAAACTTCTATACTAGAGTACTAGAGGTTGAACTTTATGCGTACAATGAGGGGGTAGTGACAGAATCTTCACATAATGTTGTTTTGCTAGATCTATTAAATCTATGTTCATGGTGTGACTGTAATGGCCATCTAGAATCAAGAGCACTGGGGATGTCTGTGTTGGTTTCACGTATTCTACAAGGTGTTGACACCATTGCGTAAATAAGTGAGTTTGGATCCATCCCGATGGATGTGCTTTTCCTATACAGCCAACTGGAGCTCATGGGAGGGACAAATGTTTCTGCAAAGCTCATACAAATCACAATAGTTATTAACGATCCTCTTTCAGCTGACGTTACTGCTCCGATTTGTTTTCTACCTTTTCGAGCTATGATTTTTGTTATTTTACTCTGGACTATGGAGAGATCACTCTCATCAACGTTAAGTATTCGCGCAGCAGAGAAATACTTATCTGTCTAAATTTTTTCAAGATTGTCGTAAAATTCGTCCATTCATTTCTTAGTGAACCCATTAGCTCGTGCTTGAGAAAACCCAGTTGGCTGTCTTATGGATAAAATTTTATAATGTCGTTTTAAAAACCCCTTCAGCCAGTTTCTTCCAGCAAGTCTACCTTTAAAAGAGTTTTTTATATTATTTTTCAAAGCTAATTGATATGCCAAACGTCGCAATTCCATTGTGGTCAGCCCAAAGAACTTACTCTCCATTGTTAACACGTACTACATTAGCAGGTTTTCTATTTATTGGCCAAACACTGGGCGCGGACCAATTACTTTATTCGTTATCGCCTCAATAGGAGAGTCTTTATCTTTCACAAATCGAAAAAGTGTCGACGTGGAAACGTTGAACAGTTCAGCTGCTTTTTAATATCTCTTTTTCTCTTCTCTGACAGCGGCTATAACAGCGGCCATTTCCTCTTTTTCCCACCTCTATCTCTCATTGTATTTGTGATATGTTGCTTTTTCTGAAAAAAATGTATAATTAATATCCATCCATAAAAATATGCATTTAATTTGGAATATCCCAAATAGTATTCACTTTCGGTATTTCAAAATAACTACATATCATCCTAACCTAAAATTCCATGTCACATTTTTTATTCTAGATATATTTTCAAAATTATTGGAAAATCATAAATTAACCGGATCTCTTATAAGTGTAAATAATTACAATGAAGGTTTCAACTATTACAGTAAATGATTGAAAACTGATTGCATTCATACCGAAAAAGTTCTCGAAGCAGGCGTCTCGTTCCTTTGGGGCTGGTAGCCGGAATATCAAGATGGCGTTCTGTTTTTAATACTAGGTGGCTTCGTGTGTCGTATGACAATATTTTCATGGCAAAAAATAACAGATGGCGTTTATTCTGATTTATATATCGAACTATTCCAAATTACCTGCAGTATCCCAAATATGTTGCAGTTCTTCTATAAATAAAATCAAAATGACTGAAAACTCCGAATAGTTACTAGTTTACTAGTACACTACATTGAGCACAATACGTAAAAACCAAAAAAATAGCGGCAGTTATGCGTGCTTGTGCATTGCCAGCTTAATAACCAAATTAATGCACCTTCTTCCCGAGTTACTAAGAATCACCGATCGTTGATTATGCGACGGTTTGTAATTCCCAGCACACGCATGTCTCACGAGTTCACTATTTCAAATGTTCGCGCGGTTTCAGAAAGCGGGACCATTTTTTGTCCCAATGCTTTGTTCGAGAACATCGAACAGGTGAACGAGAAAATGGAAACCGGAACTTATGGTTATTTAAATCATATATCAGGCAGTAAGGGCTCTTGCAGGTACAATTCTTCAATAAGATTGAGAAATTGCTACAGCCGATCAGTTTGCTGCAAATTACTGCTGATCTTACAATAACCGAACGCCGATGAAAAGCAAACGATATTAGGCAAGTGAACTCTAAACTCAACAGAAAGTCGAATTGTGAGACCCTGCGAACCTTTAAAACCAGAATTTCAAACGTATCAACAAACCACTGGAATCATAGAATCCGATAAGTTTCATTTAAGATTCAAATTCAAAATTTAATGAGACATCCCTTGTAAACTATGACAAAATTGCCCGCATTGAGTATGCTTAAGTATTTTGAATTTCTGTATGCTGGTAAAACTGTACCTAATCGATATGCCAAACATGAGCGTGATCTGTCAACTAGTTTGTTTGCGACAGCTGTTGAAACCAGTCGACTTCACTACTCTGCGAATTTTATAACGGAACAAAGTGTTTGTCTAAAATTTTGCGTTTTGAACGAAATTCCGTGTACTGAATCGTTGCGAATGCTGGAAAGGGTTATGGAGACACTGTTTTATCGAAAACCCAAGTGTACAAGTGGTGCAAAGGCTTTAAGACGGCCGGGAGATCGTCGAAGATTCGCCTGGTACCGGACAACCTTCGACTTCTTCAACCGGCAATAACGTCAAAAAAATCATGGAAATGGTGCTTGAAAATCGTCATGCCAGTGTTAGAGAGATAGCTAGTGATCTCAGCATCTCTCCTGAAACCACTCGTTTGATTTTGGTGAACCAATTAGGCACACGGCGTGTCGCCACTCGGCTCGTTCCGATAGAACTGAATACCGGATTCAGGTAGCTGGAGACATGCTGGATCGTGCGAATTCTGATCCCACGTTCATGGGACGGATCATAATTGGTGACGAGACATGGGTCTATGAATACGACATACTGACGAACAAACAATAATCGGAATGAGTGGGAAAAATGAGCCAAAACCGAAAAAACCTCGCCAAAATTGTTCAAAAATCGAGCCGATGCTGTTTGTTCTCTCCGATATTTGTGGTGTGGTTCATCATGAATTTGTTCCGCAAGATCGTTTTGAGATGTTTCCGTAAGAACATTCGGCGTACGCAGCAAGAAAATTCCTGGATTTTGCACGAAGATAACTCACCATCTCATCGAGCCACCTTTATTAACTTTAAGACCAAACACTCGATAAATACATCGCGCAGCCGCCTTCATCGCCTGATCTAACTCCATGTGACTTTTTCAGTCTGAAATTGCTGCTCCAGGGAACCAGATTTGATTCCATAGACGTCATAAAAGAAAATTCGCAGAAGGACTTGAAGGCCATCCCTGAAAGCGCCTATAAAAAATGTTTCCATGATTGGAAGAAACGTGGGAACATGTTCATCTCTTCAAATGGAGCATGTCCTGAAAGAGATTGAATAAATATTGAAGTTAATCAAGAATTTTGCGTTTTATTTTAAATTTCTGGATACTTTGTGTCACAGTGTATATTAAAATTGAAAATTAAAATTAACATATTGTGAGCTTCCAGATAATTTTCGATCCTCTATAATTATTTCTTGTTCTTAATAGAATAATTAGTCTGAAGTTTTAACGCTGTTAATGGAATTTATAATAAGAAATCAATTAAAATTCTCCTTTATACATTTGAGAACCTATTACAACCCTGATCATAAATTTCCATTCGTTCTGCTCTTCTTTTCACATAATATTGGCCCTTGTTCATCCCATTTCTCCCCAGCTTCGGGCGCATGTACACTGAATATTGACTGGTCTCTAGCTTTTTTGCATGCATATAAGATCCAACTTTTATAACTGGCACCAATCATTTTCAACAGTTTGCCACTCATTCCCGGTTTTTCATTTCCATTTTCCTGGATGGAATTTTATCATCTTTATCCCTTTTCCAACGAATTTTCTCGAGGAATTTTTCTGGGAAATTATGCAATTTAGGAATACCGGTAATGCCGTAATGAGAAATTTTACCCTTCAAGTGTAATAGGCTTTTTATTAGTAGTTTTATTTTCCTCATAAAAAATTCATTGTGGGCGATCCGTCTGGGAATCTTCTCGCATGGTTTCAGCTTCAAATTGAAGAGATGGAGGGATTAGATTTCTCTTTTCTTACCAAGCTTTAAGACAGCGTCTTAATATTAATCTTTTTGAGGGAACATCACAAAATTTGGATTATTAAATTTGAATTATTATTCGTCATTCATATTTTCGTTACACTTTCCATATTAAATAGAAAATGAGCTGCTGTTTTCGAGATACAACAAACGCAGTGCCACCAAGTATCCCCCATGTTCAATCGAATATGTCTGTAGTGAAATTTAGAGTGTGTACGTTAAACGCGTTCTTCAACAACTGAACTACAAGAAAGCAGTGGTCTTGATTCATTTCGTCGTGATTCCCAAAGTGCCCTTTATCGACCCCCAGGGGTCTATGACAACTTGCAAGGGGTCTACGTCAGCGAAAAAAAAATTTGAGGGTCTATAAAATGAAAAATGGGGGTCCACAATAGTGGATCTCAACACATACACTGATAGTACCTATTTACTTACATCGTATTATCATATAATATAAAGACATATACATTATTAATTACCTATGAAGTAAAAAATTTATTATAAATGTTAATAAAATTAAGTAAGTTGTGGGATGTTGGCATTCGCTTTGTGGTCGCAATACATTTTGAACTTGTAAAAACTTTCACATAATGAAATACCAGTATCATCTTGTATGATCAATCTCAGAGCTTCGCTAACTTGCACTGACTTGTACAATTCGTCACTTTATAAATACGAATGTGGGACAAATACGTTTATTCGTTTCCTGAATCTTGAAAGGTAAAGTGCTAAGAAAATATTTTAAAAATATAAACAGATAGTTCATCGCACAAATTAGAGTGAATCAGTGTTATTTTTTTGGTAGTGCCGGAGAAAAGTAAGTATATTATTTTTTATTAAATTTCAGTTTAGTACTCGTAGTTAGAAAAGATTAATAAATTACGTCAATTATGCCTTCAGTTATTAGTAGTTAAATATTCAATCAAGCAGAATTACACGAGTACTGCCCAATAATTTCTTTTTGAGAGTTTTAGCAATCGGGTTGTTATAACTACAGTGCGATCTCCGTTATTCGAACTGATTGCTGCAAGGAGATGTTCGAATAGTTGAATGTTTTCGGAAAGATCTAAAAAAAATTCTTAATATACATCTTTTTGTGTTTATGTCTCATTTAAATAATATAATTTTGTCCACAGTTGACTGATGCCATGTCCGAATCTAATAAGAAATGTAGACAGTACAGTGTTGATTATTTGAAATTTGGCTTCATTCCATCTTTGTCGAACAAACAATGGTCTTTTATGCAACAAAGTTTTGGGCAATGACGCTATGAATGTGAAGGTATCACCCTGATAAAACAGATGAAGATTTGAAATAGTTTCAAACACTCAAAGATACACTTCAGGAGAGACCCACACTGGACAGCATATTCGCTTCGACGTCACAAAGAAACGATGATGGTTTGCGGGCGTCTTACAATATCTCGCTATCTATAGCAAAATCCGGAAAACCGCTACTATCGGAGTGAAGTTAATTTTGCAAGCCGTTGAAGAGATTTTAAAAACTATTTTACACAAACCTACATCTGATATCATTAAAAGAATTCCCTTGAGCAATGATAATGTTGATAAACGTATTGATGAAATGAGTTCTGATATTGAAAGCTTCTAGGTAATTATTTGCAAACAACCCTTTTACAACTGGACGAGTCAACTTTACCTGGTAATGCAACATTATTATTGGCATATGTTCGTTTTATTATGAATCAAGAAATCTTGATTCATCAAATCAAACATGGGAAAAATACTTCAAAAATCTTTACACCGAATCAGAATATGAAGAAGAACCCCCAGAAGAAGACTTAGAAAACGATATTATAAATGAACCGGTAACAATCACGAAAGAGCAAGTAGCTATGGCAATAAGTAAACTTAAAAATAGGAAAGCTCCAAATGAAGATAAGATAACAAATGAGATGATCAAATATGGCAGAGAAACCATGAGAGAAGAGTACACAAAACTGTATAACATCATAATTCAGCACGGAAAAATACCAGAAGAATGGAAAAGAAGTGTAACAGTGCCTATCTTTAAAAAAGGAGACAAAACAAATCCTGCCAACTACCTCTTTGAAACTGCTTACAAAGATTCTTGGCGATGACATAACGTCAACAATGCCAATCAGCGAAGAGCAACAAGGCTTTCGAAAAAACCGGTCCACGGTCGATGCACTATTTATAACAAGGCAATTAGTAGAAAAGTCTCTTGAATATAACACTCCAACATATCTTTGTTTCATAGACTTAACGAAGGCCTTCGACAGAGTCCAACTGAAGGATGTAATCAAGATACTGAAAAACAAAGAGGTACCCAAAAAAAATTTAAGACTCATAAAAGATCTGAACACTAATACAACAACGCAAATACGAACAAACCACACCCTAACGCAGCATTTCGGAACAACGTCGGGCATCCGCCAAGGTGATAGTCTTAGCCCTCTACTATTTAATACTGTTATGGACCAACTTGTAGAGACCGTTAGAAACTTGGGACTAGGATACCGCATGGGAACCTACAAAATTAACATCTTATGCTATGCCGATGACGCCGTACTCATTGCAGAATCAGAAGACGACCTACAAAGAATGTTATACGCCTTTAGCAAACGCGCAAAAAATTTCAATACGAAAATCTCAACAAATAAGACAAAATGCATGACCATAGCTAAGGAACCTCTGCGCTGCAAGTTAACAATAGACAACGCCACTATAGACCAAGTCATGTCATTCGAATACTTAGGGTGCAAAATAACAAGCACAGGATACCTTGAAGACGAAGTGAGGAGACAAGTGAACAAAGCAGCTGCAGTATCGGGACATCTTAAAAAACCAATTTGGAGAAATAAACACCTCAGCATACCATGCAAATCCAGCATCTACAAAACATGTGTGCGACCAATTATGACATACGGGGCAGAAACAAGAGCAGAAACGTCGGTAACAAAGAGGATACTAAGAACAACAGAAATGAAAACGCTAAGAACTATAACCGGTTACACATTGAATGACAGACAAAGAAATACCGACATAAGGGAAAAATGTGAAACAGACGATATTGTAAGATGGGTAAGAAAAAGAAGAAGAGAATGGAACCAGCATGTAAACAGAATGACCACAGATAGAATAGCCAAAATCGTATATAACAACATACCACACGGAAGAAGACCTGTTGGACGACCACCAAAACGATGGCGGGACAGATGGCAATCAACTTCACGAGAACTGCTGTAGGGAAACCGGAACTGAACAGGCGCTACGCCTTCTACACGGTGAAGAAGAAATCTACGAGGAACTGCTCTTCGAAAGAACTTTGATAACCGACACTAAAGGTGAATCAATATTTCATGTTTTGAAGGATTACTTTATTGAAAAAGCAATCTCTTTATCAAATATAATATCAGTAGCTACATATGGAGTTATTGTCATGGTTGACCGTTATAGTGGATTTATAAACTATTTAAATCAAAATGCGTCAGGAGTGTTAGCAATACATTGCGTCATCCATCGACAACATTTTGTTGCGAAAAAATTGAGTGTTAGATTGAATACGCGGTTATTTGTACAGTTGTGTGAAGAAAATGACAAACCCTTTCTTCAATTACTCTTTCACGCTGAATACGCTGGATGTCGAAAGGCTTATATTTGACAAGATTTTTTTTGCACTTTTTGAGACTATTTTAGAACTTCAGGATACTGAACATTAAATTTTAAAAGAAAATTTAATGAAGCGGAAAACAGACATCGCCTTTTTAACAGATTTTTTTGCAAAATTTAATATAGTTGACAATTGTTCTTATAAACTATCAATTATTCAATCTATGAATGAAGCTGTTGATTGCTTACATTTTGTGTTGATACGGATGACACAACGAGTTATGTATTATAATATCTGTATGTGACGGCTTATGGTAGATTGCGAAAACATGTTTTGGCATAGATGGATTAACATTCCGTTACCACCAGAAAATTTCAGCAAAGAATTGAATTTAATTGAACAAATAGCTGAAAATAATAGTTATAATCCCAAAATAATATTTTGAGTAGAAAACAAAGTACAATCGGATTGAATGAAGTTTACCCTGTCGATAAATTCAACACCTTAACCTACGTTGGCATTACAAGTGAAAAACTGAAATCATTCTTGAGTACAAATAATTTCAACATAGCATTCCAAACTAATAATAGTTTAGGCAGATATATAAAAATAATAAAACCAAATCAGATAAAAACAATAAATCAGGTGTTTACAGATTGAATTGCAATGACTGTGATAATTTCTACATTGGTAGAACACATAGAAATTTCAATATTAGAATAACGGAACATAAACGCAGTTTTTCAAATAAAAATCAGATTCAAATTACGCGAATCAGTTTAAAATTTTGCATACAAGTAATAAATATTGGAAAGTAGATCTTTGGGAAACTTTCTAAACCAACAAATACAAACACTCAGGTAGACCCATCAATGAAAAAGTCGATTTAAGCCATTCACCTTTATTGAATCTCTTCAGGATGCAATTTATCCCTCAATTTTTTTGGATATACCTGAACATTTGCATTTATATTCTCAAATGTATCCATATATAGTTGTTATAATTTCTGTACATTCATTCGTCTGAAGAATCTACGCTGTTATGAATCATTCAGTGAAATTCCTCGAGAAATATTACTTGTTTTTTGTTATTGATAATGGAATTCTACCGAGTAAAAGCCTCTCAAATTCAAACATTTTCCCTCATAAGAACGGCTAGATTTACGCTGTACAATTCCCTCCGTATTCAGGAAACACTCTTTATTTCGCTATAACACAAAATAAGATCATACATTCACTGAATTTCAATTAATAAAGAATATTCTGAATTCATTGTCATGTTATTGCAGAATGACAAAAGAAACTAAAATTTACATTATATTTGTCACATGAAAGAAGCTTCGTTATTATACCGGGTGTCCACGCGAGATAGGACATTAAAATTATATGGAGAAAGGAATGACCTATTGGAGAAAAATTTTTCGTTGTCATGAATATTATTCGAACTAAGTTCCGAAAATGTTTTCAATGCTGTGGCACTTCTGATTATACCGGAAGTTGACACCATCTTTGTTATTTCAAATAGCATAAAGTATATTTCTATTTTTATCATTATAGAAAATTAAATTCTTAACAATTTTTCCTCATATCATTGCCACTTGAAACCAACCGAAAGAAGATATGAATTTTTCAAACGGAATTTTTCGATTTTTCATTCTCTTAGAAGGAGTCATAAAAATACTTAAGATAATTCAATGTCGATTACCTGAACTGCATCGTTTCCGAGTTATTCGCGGTTTTATCCCAAAAATTACGATTTTTCGCTCGGGGCCCTGAAATTCGCAGATTATATGACCGGAAATCTTTCAAATTTTGATCTCTGAATACGGGACCCATCTAAAAATCTTCATCAAAGTTATACTGGTCAGAATTTCGAGAGAGAAAGTACGAAATCGATTACTATTGAAGTCGATTGAATCTGATTTCTCGTTTTTCCCTTTTCTACACTTGGAGGCAAAGTTAGCGGAACACTCGAAAATTTAACCAAATTCGAAGTCCGATATTTTTCCTAATTCTCAACCGATTTAGATGATTTTTTCGGAAAGTTATAGATCAACTCTTCTGCTTTGTAGAAATTATAAGAGAAAACAAAAAAAATTTGAAAACAATTTTATACGGGGGCAAAACTAAAAGTGTTTTTTTTGTCAAAAATTCGTAACACCCTGTGAAATTTCGTGGTCCGAGTTGAAACGTACAATATCCAATATCGTGGTCTGTCAAGACACATCTTCCTACAGTAACGCCCTTCTTGTTTTATGCATTTATCTCTATTCTTACAAGAGATATCCAATTTGAAGCGAAAAGTCACAAATTTCAAGAATTTATTTTTAATCTTGCGTAGGTTAGCCAAAAAATAAAATCAAAATTAGAGAAGCAGAAATCTAACGAAATGAAAATTTTTGAAATTCACTTGCCAATTTCACGCTCCCGGAGAACTCGAAGTACACTGGAAAAATTGTTGATTTTGTGTGACACTCTATAATAATTATCATTCCTGTCCAAAATTGAGAGCAGGTGTGTATCCTGGCAATACACTCGTGAAATGAAATGAACATGTTGAGAAAAATGTTCATGATGACCCACAAAAAAAAACATTTGATTTTAGTAGCGAGTATGACCCCCCCGAGCTCTTATTAAAGCGCGCATACGATTTCGCATACTCCCAATGATGTTGTCTATCATCTGTTGAGGTATGTTGTCCCACTCTTCCACCAAAGCCAATGTCAGCTCTTCAACGTTGCCTGGATTCCGTTGTCGAACCCTTATTCCAAGAATGTCCCAAGCGTGTTCGATCGGGTTTAAATCCGGTGACCGCGACGGCCAGTCCATTCATGTGATCCCAACTTCATTGAAATATTCTATCACTATGCGCGCAGTATGAGGGCGCGCGTTATCGTGCAAAAAAAGGAAATTTTCCCCTATGTAAGGAGCAAAAGGCACAACATGGGGCTCCAAGATTTCTGTTATATACCGATGGGCATTAAGTGATCCATTGCCAATAATCTCCAGTTCTGTTCGTACTCCCAAGCATATGCCACCCTATATCATACTGTCCCTCCACCGTATTGCTCAGTTCCTGCGAAGTTCGCTTGATTGTACCGTTCCCCTCGATGCCTCCATATTTTATCTCTACCATCCACGAAATTCACACAATATCGGCTCTCATCACTAAATAAAACTCGTCTCCACTGATTGATTGTCCATGCTACATGCTCCCTAGCAAACGCCAATCTTGCTACCCGATGGGCTCTATCGAGTCTTGGTGCTCTTGCTTGCGCGTATGATCCCAGACCAACTTCATTTAATCGTCCTCTGACTGTCCTCACACTGACGTTAATGTTATCCACTGCTTGTACAAGGTTACGTGCCTGAACAGCAGTAAGACGAGGATTTCTTATGGTTTGATTGACGATGAAACGGTCATATATAGCGCGGGTTGCCCGATTTCTTCCTTGTCCTCGCCTCCTCACGTACAATCCAGTTTCCCTGTAACGTCGGTAGATTCGATGGATAACCGACGTCAAGACACCCAACATGGTACCGACTGAGCGGTAGGTGCGCCCTTCCTCGATCAATGTAACTGCCCTTGCTACTGAGGTTGGTGGTCTCATTCTGAATGAAAAATACCGTTTCGAATCGTAAACAGTAAAAGAATCGCAAAACACCGCAACCGATCGAATTTGTATCAAATCAAAGAATGGAAAACTCTCATTCTTTAAACAAGTGCAAATGTGGTCATATACAAAAAAACGTGTGTTGTATTTCATATTTGATAAAAAAGGTGTGCACATGTGTAAATGAAAAGTTTTATCAATGGTCCCAGAATTCGGTTGTGTATTTTAATACCTACCGACTGTTATCTCCTATGAATTCCTAATTTTCACCAAATTAACCAAATTGTCATCAATAACTAATGCAATTCGAACATAAAAATCGCAAACGACAACTTCGACACGCCTGAGTGATAATAAGAAAATTCCAAATTGATAGACGAATTTTAATGACAATTTCTTGATTCAATGGAATTTCTCCAAAATGGTGATTTTCCACTTGAAATTAAATATATTTTGCAAAAATAGAGATAAACGCATGAAACAAGAAGGGCGTTACTGTAGGAAGATGTGTCTTGACAGACCATGATATTGTACGTTTCAACTCAGGCCACGAAATTCCACAGAGTGTTACGAATTTTTGACAAAAAAAAACACTTTTAGTTTTGCCCCCGTATAAAATTTTTATCAATTTTTTTTGTTTTCTCTTATAATTTCTACAAAGCAGAAGAGTTGATCTATAACTTGCCGAACAAATCATCTAAATCGGTTGAGAATTAGGAAAAATATCGAACTTCGAATTTGGTTAAATTTTCGAGTGTTCCGCTAATTTTGCCTCCTAGTGTAGTAGGTTTTCTCGATTACATCAGTTACTTGTCAGGAAAGTCATCTTCGAACACACGGTATACCACAAATATGGAAATGACAATCGAGAAATACCGTAGAATACCGATAATACCAACTTGTAATACGATGAAATTAAATCAAGTTCTTTTCATTGAAAATTATCAGTCAAAATTAATACACTTTCGAGTTCGTCGCCTATTCTATCATTGAATTTCGAGATCCTCAAAATCCCTCGATGACTGAAAATATTTTTTTTGCGACGTATTCAACTTTCTTCCATACACCTCCTTCGAATCTTCCATATGCATCGACATGCTCCGTCATTTTTTCGCAGTAGGCCATGCATTCAGCTCGCGGCGTCGGCAACGAGGCCTGTTGGGATCGATGAGCTCTTCCGCGGCATCGCAGGAGGCCATGCCGGATTCTCGGCGGAGGTCGCGTGCCATCGGGTTCCACCGGAGGCGGCGCGCCCCTACGGTCCTTCGGGGGTCTATAGGGGTGCTGAGTACTCCACCCTAGAGTAATCGCTTGTTCAGCTGTAAGATTTTGTAATTTCGGAGGATGTAGGTTCAAGGTCATATGGTTGAGTGAAACTATTTCTTAAATTTATTAATTGTTAGTCATTTTATAATTGTTCCATAAATATCTAATGAATTAGGGCGTAGATAGCTTTTCTTGATAATTTCAATTCTATAAGATACCTAACATAGAATAGAAATACTAGAACCTCCAAAGCATAAAATACCTTAGATGCGTGGTGTGTATCAGGTGGTTCCTCATGTTACTACAAAATAAAGTATAGAATAAGCTCTTTATTCGCTGGGTATATGTCAGTACATAGGGAATCCGTGAATATGCAATGATAATTTATATGGGATTATGGGGGATCACATCAATTTAAATGAAGTTTTTGACCATATCGATTAATTATTATCTTTGAACATGGTTTGAAGAATCTCATAATTTTTTTACACGGCAGTTTTCAAAAGCTCCTTCAATTCAAACTGATATTCAGCATTAGCAATTTTTTTTTATTTGTTCACGCTTCGACACCTAGGTCATTAGCGTTATTGGTCATTACAGTATGTATTACAATTCACCATGAGTATATATAATAATTCTGTACATTTCATTTGTGGACTATTGAAATATGAGTAGTACTTATTAAATTTGAACTTCAATGTCTTTCACGAAAGCGAGTGTTTTTTCATTCATGCTGAGGGCGTCTTCCAACTTGTTACAGACGTTATGATAAAACCTCTGCTGTTCGTACACTCTACATAGTTTGATGATGTGCTCCACCGACATTTGACAATTGCAGGTATTGCACCATGGCATTTCTTCTTGCTTCAACATGTAACCATGTGTTGCTGCGATGTGACCGATTCTAAGTCTCCTCAAGTGGACCAGGTCCTGTCGTTTGAGATCGATACGTTGATATTCTCGTACTGAGGGTTCTATGTGTTTCAATTTCGAGTCCTGTTGGTGCCATATACTGTTCCATTCTGATCTTACTTTCAGCTTATGTTGGTTGGATATATCGTAGTTCATAAGGGTGTTGATTTCATCGCCGTCCTGGATCGTACTCTTTGCTTCACGATCGGCTGTTTCATTGCCTAGAATTCCACAATGAGATGGTACCCAGGTTAAGATCACGGATTTATTTTGTCTTCGGATCGAGTTGTTCAAATTATGTATTTCAGTGACGATAGGATTTGTGGATGTTAAATCTGTGCATATTATTGTGGTTTTTGAGTGTGATCCTTCGATGTATTTGAAAGCTTGCATTATAGCTATGAGCTCTCCAGTGAATATACTGCTAATTGGTGAAAGTTGCTAATTGGTGAAAGTTTGTATTTGCCAGAATGGTTCGGTGCGACAAAGGCACATCCCACACCATTTGTTGTCTTCGAGGCGTCAGTATATATTATCTGGTCGTGCTGAGTTTGCGTCATTTTCTGGCGGAAGAGCTGTTGGACTAAGATTGGATTGATTCCTGATTTCTTGTTGGCAATAATGGAGTAGTCACAATGAGGAATTTTCATAGTCCATGGGACGTTCGATCTAAGTTTATACTTAATTGTTTGTGGAAAATTTATTCCTAACGGAGAGTGTTTTATTGTATAATATATAGGGGCTTTCAGTTTTGGCTCACGTTCGTATAGTGCACTACATCCTTCAAGATAAAGTGTTTCTCGTACTAGATTTTTGTCGTCTGCGCTTATTCTTGCTGTATATGCTAGTAGTAGGGATTGTCGCCTTTGTGACAGTGGCATTTCACCTGTTTCTCGACAAAGACTATTTGAAGGACTTGTTCTGTAGGCTCCTGTTGCTAGTCTGAGTGCTGTTTTTTGTATGGTATTCAGGCTTCTAAGTAACGTTTTACTCGCAGAGGAGTATATAATAGCTCCATAATCTAGCTTGGACCAAATGAGCGTACGGTACATCGTTAGAAGCATTGCTTCATCAGCTCCCCAGTTGTTGTTTGCGGCAACTTTAATCGTGCTCAATCGTTTTATGCAGTCGGCTTTAAGGTTTGTAATATGTTTCTTCCACGTGAGTTTACTGTCAAAGGTGAGACCGAGGAATGTGTGTGTTTGAACGTTTTCGAGGAGTGCTCCGTGTAATTGTAGGATATGGTTTCGTGATTGTTTTTTCGTAAATGTGATTACTTTTGTTTTCGAAGGTGAAAAGCAAAAACCTGTCGATTCTGTCCATTTCTCCAATTTGTTGATTGTGTTCTGTAGGAGTTGAAAATTGATTTGTGAGTTATGTCCTCGACAGTGAATGAGAACATCATCAGCGTAGACAGATATTTTAACTGGAGAGGCTATATTCTTGAAGATGTCATTAATCGCTATGATAAATAAAGTGCTGCTCAATACTGATCCTTGCGGCACTCCATTCTGTAGGGTGTATGCATCTGATAATGTGCCGCCCAATCTTACTCGAAATCTACAATCTGTGAGAAAGTTTTCAATGAAATGATAGATACTGCCGCATATAATCCAATCTTTCAGTTTTTTGAGTATTCTATACCTCCACGTCATGTCAAAAGCTTTGACAATATCGAAGAAGACTGCTGTAACATCTTGTGTGTTTGCAAATGCATCTAGTATTTCAGTATGTAATTGGATAAGATCGTCCATGGTAGATCGGTATTATCTGAAACCACTTTTTCCGTTGTTGATCAAATTATATTTATCGAAATGCCACCAGAGTCGTTTATATATTATTTTTTCCATAATTTTACACATAGTACAGGTCAATGAAATAGGGTGGTAGTTTTCGGGTTCAAGTTTCGTTTTACCATTTTTGTGAATGGGTATAATCGTAAAAATAGGCCAGTTGGATGGAAATATATTTTTTTGCCATATTGGGTTATAGATCTTCAATAGTACTGTGATTTCTGATGGCGGTAACCTCTACAGAAAAATGTTAGGTATATCATCCGGACCTGGGGCTCCATCCCTATATGTTTTTATAGATTGTTCAAGCTCAACTCGCGTGATAGGTACATTGATAGGGTTCTCATAAGCTGCAGTAAGTTCGATTTTTTGTTTTTCTTCTTCAATTTTATGTCTTAAAAACTCTGGGATATAGTTTGCGTCAGAAGATTGTTTTTGAAATTGTTTACCAAACATTCTACTATTTCTTTTCTGTTCGTTATTATATTGTTTGTTTGATTTTTTAATGCTTGTATGTCAGAGAATGTTTTCTTGTCCTTAGTTTGTTTTATTTTGTTCCAGACTTCTTTTATGTTGGTGCTGGTAGAAATGTTCGTCACAAAATGTTGCCATGATTGCTTTTTACTTGTTTTTAGAATTTGTCTCGTTAATGCTCTCTGTTTTTTAAATTGTATAAGATTCGAGATGTTGTTCTATCTCTTTAGGTTATAGAGTGCTTTCTTCGAATTCTTCACAGCTTCTTTACATTTCGGATTCCACCAAGTTGTTAGTTTATTTTGTCCAGAGATACACTTTTTCCCAACAAATTTTTGGGCAGCTTCCAAAATGATTTCCGAAAAATCTGTTACAATCTTATCAATAGTATCATGTAGGGTGAAGTTTTAGCAATTAGTCTTTCAGAAATAAGACTTGGTCCCATAGATGGATCAACTTTCATAAAGAAATCAAATTCAAATTCAATTTATTCACAATTCCAAAATACAAATTCTTTACAGAAGATAATGTGACCTAGGCTACCAAAATAGCCTGTATGTCACAGTTTATCAAAAAAAAAACAGAATAATGTTCACACAAACTGGAACATGCTTGGTTTTTATACACAGCCAGCAAGGGAACGGAGTGGAGCGCAAAAATGTGAAAATTCAGAAAAGAAAACTTACTACAATCGAAAGGATACCTGATGTACTAGGAAAGTGTTTTATAATGCCAAAAAAAAATACGAATCAACTCAGAATGCATTAAAATAACTGCAGATGAACAAACATTAATATAAAAATCTCAAGAAAGTACTTGTAGAAATTTGTGGTAATTGGAAATGATAAAATATTTCAACTTGTTTCTATGGTTTTTGTTTTTGATGTTGACATTTTTCAATTGTAACAACTCCATAAAATTTCGGTCCATAATAAAAATAATTACGTTGAAGGTGTGATCCCCTGAAGAAAGGGACAACTGTAGATTCATTTATTTTATACCTTGTTGGATAAGGGTGCTCAACTAGTTTTTTTCATTCTTGAACGTTCGTGATAAATATTGAAATACATATATTTGGCGCAAATTAAATCGCATGGAATCTTCAAAAAGTTTATCAGTGCTGTATAAACCAATGTTTCAGTGCTATTTTCAGAACTGTCTTTTGTATAACTTCCAATTTCTTCAACGATGTACTATACATACCACCCCATATCGTTATACCGTACATAAGCACCGACTCTATAATAGAATTATAAACCATCAATATATTACTAGGTCCCAAACTTTCCGCAAGCTGTAAAATACATGGAACAGCCTCCTCAGAACAGATATACTCAGTGTGCACTTCCCATCGCAAAGGTTGATCGATATAAAGACCCAAACATTTGACGGATTCTACTTTGACAATAACCGGACAGTCGCATGGTTTCTTATTGCATTCTGGTTTATGCACACCGAGGTTTGTGAACTTTGACTGACCTATTGCAGAGAAAACAATAAATTTGGTTTTTTTCGTATTCAAGCTGAGCATACTATCATTCAACCAAGCGTATATTATTTTCAATCCACTTTCTGCAGCCCTACATGTTTCCTCCCAACTCTCGCCCTCAAACAATATCACCGTATCATCAGCATATGAAATAATATGTCTATCTTGAATATGTAAGTTAGGAAACTGATTTATATACATCAAGAAGAAGACCGGGCCAAGTACCGTACCCTGAGGGACACCCATATTCACAACTCGCCGATCACTGAAAACTCCTCCTATTCTAACCCTTTGACACCTATCCGAAAGATAATTTTACAAAACGTTATGTGTTTTACCTAGTATGCCATATTTTCGAGACGCTTTAATAAGATGGTATGGTCAACGGTATCGAAGGCTTTAGCCAGGTCTAGAAATACTGCCAAAGATTTTTTATTTTCATTCAAAGAAAACACAATATTCTTCATCTGCTCCTCTATCGCGTCCACTGTGGATGTATGTTCCCTAAAACCGTATTGTTTCGGACTAAGTATATTGAATAGTAATAAACGATTTTTCAAATTTTTTTCGGAGATTTTGGCGATATTATTGATGAGAGATATTGGCCTATAGTTAATCATCTTTTTTTTCTCGTCGGACTTATACACACACACTATAAATGATTCTTTCCATTCTCTTGGAACAGTACCAGTATCAAAAATCAAATTTATGATATGTGATAAAGGTGCCACAATATATTGATGAATAATTTTCAAGATGTCAGAACTTATTTCATCAGGTCCGGATGACGAACGGTTTTAAAGAGTGAATCAACTGTACTACCTCATTTTCCGTTACCGGATTGAGAAATAAAGATTTTTGAATCGAAACAATTTCTCATTTGCCATTCTCAAACCTTCACTATATTTTTTCAAATTATGTCACGTTTCCAGTGCTTTTTGAAGACTCGTCTTCGATAGGCTGTGAATTTAACATTTCCTCCTATGAATGATTCGTTTATCACTTGGCCAAGGTTTCACAAATAATTATTAAAAATACTCGACATATGCTTCGTGTTGTTAGCACATTATCTAGAGTATTACAATACTGAATTCAAAATGAGTGGTTTCACTTATGTATAACGGCATTCACAACAGGAGAAAAATTGAAGTCTAGTTGGTCGTTGAAAATTGGCTGGTTTTTCCTATGAACGGACGTAGTTTCAATATTCTCCAAGATGTCGGAGTGTATAAAATATACTTCAGTGAATGTGAGACAATCTATATAGGCCAAACCGGAAGATGGATCGAGAAGAGAGATGAAGAATCATTTCATAGACCTCCAGAACATCGAAGAATATCATGCATCCAGGTAACAAAGTAAAAAGGATGGACATCTTGGAGATAATTGAAATTACGTCAGCCATAGGATAAACCAACCAATTTGTAACAATAGGGAATTAGCAATTGTTAGATCCATACAAACAAATCTTAAAGACCATAACTGAACCCTTTGTAAAGCTGACAAAGGTAACACTATTACAATTTTAGAAACTGATATGTATATTGAAAAAACGGAAAGACTAATTATTCCAGAAAAATTTCTAGAATTACATTTTAATCCTACTAACAAATTTCAAACACAAGTTATACCATTAATTGAAAAGTGTACGAATTTATTGCAAAAAGATGGGTTGAAATTGACTGTTATGAATCCGAAAGCTCCAATTTTATATTCATTACTCAAGATTCACAAGGTAGATTGTCCCATGAGACCTATTGTTTCATATGTAAGTGCACCAGCTACTAAATTATGTGAATATATGAACAACATATTTCTGAATTTGATACAACACAATCCAATTTACTCAATACAAAATTCATTCATAGATTGATTAACATCCCGCTATCATAAGAAAATTTCAACAAAGAACTAAATTTGATTAAACAAATAGCCAAAAATAATGGTTACAATCCCAAACTAATAAATAATATTTTAAATAAAAAACAAAGTAGAATCGCATTGAATGAAGTTTACCCTGTCGATAAATTGAAACAAAAATTCAACACCTTAACCTACGTTGGCATTACAAGTGAGAAACTGAAATCATTCTTAAGTAGCAATAATTTCAACATAGCTTTCCAAACTAATAATAATTTAGGCAAATATATAAAAATAATAAAACCAAACCAGGTAAAAACAATAAATCAGGTGTTTATAGATTGAATTGCAATGACTGTGATAATTTCTACATTGGTAGAACACATAGAAATTTTAATATTAGAATATCGGAACATAAACGCAGTTTTTCAAATAAAAATCAGATTCAAATTACGCGAATCATCTCTTAGAAAATAATCATTCTTTCGACCCACAGTTTGAAATTTTGCATACAGATAATAAATATTGGAAGGTAGATCTTTGGGAAACTTTAGAAATAAATAAATACAAACACTCAGGTAGACTCATCAATGAACAAGTTGATCTAAGCCCTTCACCTCTATTGAATCTTTTCGGGGAGCAATCTATTCCTTAATTTTATTGGATATACCTGTCATAAATAACCACTTAGGAGGAGGTGACCAATAAGCTTTTAATTACTCAAGAACATTTATAGTTATATTCTCATTTACATTTTTCTGCATAATCATTCGTCTGAAGAAGCTACGGTGTAGTGAAACGCGTTACGAACCGCAATTATTAAGTAAAATTCCTTAAAACACAGTACTTGTTTTTTATTATTGATAATGGAATTTTACCAAGTAGAAGCCTCCCAAATTCAAAAAATAATTATTCTATATCCGTCTACACCCTGCCGTGTTGTCAAAACCACAATTGATCAGCAACTTCAATCCAATAGTACATTAAGCCCCACTCATATAGAAGAAACGATGTCAGCTGTAAACGGATGTCTCCAACAAAGTTATTTCAGATTCAATAATAAAATATATCAACAATTAGATGGTTTACCTATGGGCTCTCCATTGTCTCAGTTATTAAGTGAAATATTTATGACAAATTTAGAAAATAGAATTTTTAGTTGCCCCAACATCCTAATCAATACTGTATTCTTATGGAGAAGATATGCAGATGATATCTTATGTATTTGGATTGGCACAGACAGACAGCTCAATAGTTTTTTACAGTTTTCAAATTCTTTTCTCTTTCAACTTCTTGGACTCACTTGCCTTTAAAATATACAGAAAACCAATCTATTCGGATACACTGATTTATAGTAGTACTTTCCAATCCCAGAGTATCAAATTGAGTGCTTTTCATTCATTTGTGCACATATTGCTTTCTATTCCTTTGTCAGCTGTCGATTTTGAGAATGGAGTTCAAGTTTTAAAATAAATCGCTGAGAACAACGGCTATGAACCAAAATAAATTGATACCTTATTAAGATAAAAACGACATAAAATTTTGTTGCAGAGCATTTATCCGTTGCATACAGAAAATTTCCAATTAACTTTATACCTCATATTAGCAACAAGATATGTAACAGATTACACAGAAATAATATCAACACCATCAGCACTAATAAAAAGAATTTGGGTTCATTGTTAGTAAATAATAAAAAAAAAACAAATTTATTAGATAAAAGCGGAGTGTATAAAATACACTGCACTGAATGTGACATTCTATATAGGCCAAACCGGTAGATATATCGAGAAGAGAGTTGAAGAACATAAAAGATCTATTCTCCAAAATGAAAATTCTAAGGGTTCATTTCATAGATTTCGAGAATATCGAACATCTTGGAGATTATTGAAATTACGTCCGCTCATAGGAAAACAAGCCAATTTGCAACGACCGACTAGACTTCGACTTACCTCCTGTGATTGCCGTTATACATAAGTGAAATCACTTATTTTGAATTTAGTATTATATTACTCTTGATAATGGGCTAACAACCGGAAAAATATATCTAGTATTTTTAATAAATATTTGCCAAGTGATAAGCGAATCATTTATTCATTATGTTTCACCTACTGTTAAGCGAGAATTCTATACATATCATTTCCTTCTAGTCGGTTTCAGTAAAATCTTCATCCTGCGATTCCAGCAACTCCCATCATGTTCGGCTGTCAGAACAGGCCACAGTTTTTTCCAGCATGTTTTCAATGTGTATGGGCTTAGTTCTTTCACTGTTTAAGATACACTTTGCTATGTCAAATTTTTTCCAGCATTCCATAACATGCAAATAACAATCAAATTCCATATTTTCTAACATGGTTTTGAAGGTTCGTCTAATGTAATAGAGTTTAAAGGCCTGGATTTTGCTTTGGTCCATAGGTTCAAGCTAAGATGTATTATATTTGGATGCATAGTTTCAAATTTGCGAGGATGACCTAGTAAATTATCTAAAACTAGGACAGCCTAAATTTTTTTTAAATAAGTTTCAACTTCTGAAACAGAACAATTCTAGGCACAGTCACAAAAAATAGCACTGGTATCCCACGCTTTCTTATGAACACGCCAAAACACTGGCAGTCCGTTCTTGTTTTGATTTTTTCAAACATGAGGAATTCACGATCTGTAGAGCATCAGTTGTTTAATGACACAGTCTGCAGATGCATTAGAACACAGCAGCTGTGTAACTCTATCCTTTGCCTCCTTAAACCCAGAGGAACTTTTTGCACAAATTAATGTCTTGTTTTATATTCTCTTCCAAAACAGTGCAGTTTCGTCTACATTAAATACTTGCTCAGGTTTGTATCCTCCATCAACTACTTTAATAGAATACTGCGTTGACTGTCGGACCTGCTGGAAAGTATTCAAGTTTCAACTTATGAAACAGAACAATTCTAGGTCCAGTCAAAAAAAATAGCACTGGTAACCCACGCTTTCTTATGAACACGCCAAAACACTGGCAGTTCGTTCTTGTTTGGATTTTTTCAAACATGAGGTTTTAACGATCTGTAGAGCATCAGTGGTTTAATGACACAATCTGCAGATGTGTTAGAACACAGCATCTGTGTAACTCTATCCTTGGCCTCCTTAAATCCAGAGGAACTTTCTGCACAAATTAATGTTTTGTTTTATATTTTCTTCCAAAACAGTGAAGTTTCGTCTACATTAAATACTTGCTCAGGTTTGTATCCTCCATCAACTACTACAATAGAATACTGCGTTGACTGTCTGACCTGCTGGAAAGTATTCGAGGTATACAACTCTATTAATATCGAAAAATGCGTTGCGTAAAGATTTCAATCTCGACTTTGACATTCTGGCTTTCATGGGGCGCTTACCCCCTTTCTCTACCCACTGCATGCACTGCCTTTTGGTCTCAGGGTCGTATTCGAACACCCACCACTCGTGATTACATTCGTCGATTCGAGAAATTATCTCTTAACAGATGGACAATCGGAGTTTACTGCTCTTTGGGAACCATTTTCGCACACAGCTTACGAATCCCTAAATCTTCATGTTACATCTGCCGGATCGTGCCCTTGTTGATGTACAACTCGTCTTCCAACATTCTAAGGCTTACTCGACGGTCTCCGAACACTTGCAAGCGCATCCAATCGAGGTTTTGTGCGTTTCGAGAGGTAGAGGGAGCTCCCTCGCTCGGATCATCCTGACTCTCTGCCGCTTCTGAACCGCTTCTCCCAATCGTAGACAGTTGATTTTTTCAGACAATTTTTCTTATAACTGTTTCATAGTTTCCACGGAAGTTTCGACGTGTTTCACCAAAAATTTAATCACTATTCTTTGATCAGTTATTTTATCACTCATCTTCACGACGGTGGGTGAAAACAGGTCGATGTTCAAAGGACAATAAAACACGAAGTTTACAACCGACCAACACGAAACTTGCACAAGCTGACGCAGAAATGAAATCTGTTTTGATCGAAACCAATGCGAACGTTGCAGATTTATTAACCGCCGCAGCTTTGCTAACTTCCGCGAACTTAATTGACATACCTCGTTTACTCATTTTTTTCAAATGACATGATACAATTATTAAAAAGTCTCATAGTCAAGATAAACACTAATATTTTCACATTTAATCTGACAGTAGAACTTGAAATTATTTCTCCTTCAAGAATGTAAAAGCTATAAAACGGAAGGAGAAAATTAAAGAATTGACAACACAGTTCGCGAAACGTAAATCGCGTCATTCTCTTCATGAACTCGGCAACAGCGCGAAACTCCGCAAACATTGATTCTTTCCATTATAAATAGTACGCAAAAAATGCGTTCCTATATATCATCTCCCCCAGACATGCTTTGTGGCCCGGAAATTTCATTTTATAACTTTTATAACGACGGGCGCTTAATAATTTCATTTCCCGTATAACATGCTCGCACATGCACGGGCGAACGAACTTACCACCGGCAATGGGATGAAGTATTTTTTCTCCTGACCAACCCTCACTCCCTTATGTAATATTTTTTCATTTCGATACACTAATTAAATTTTTTCAATGTTTATTTCAACACTCGCGAATTTTCGACATTCTTTTGTTTGTATTCGTCATAAGTTAAATAAATTCTACGAATTTTCGAGGATATTCTGGATCCAATTAATCTCAGTATACTGATGTGACTGAAACAGTGCATTCGTTAGACAAACCCTCTAGAAACATTTATCGGAGGGACTTCACTCCAGAAAAATCCTCCATAAAAATAATATAGATTTATAGTCGCAACTACTTCTGAGTGTTGAGCTACTTTGAAGGGCGGTTTACATCTTGTCCTCAAAAGAACTATCTCGGTCATTAACACTTCTTCTAAAATAACCTAATAAACTACAAAGACTAGTAATAATGAGTATGAAAAAATGCTGCCGTCAAATCGTAATAGGGAAGATCTAATTTCTTCAATAAAGAAGCCGGAGTAAGACCGACAATGAAAACAACTGAAATAAATTTCCTTGAAAAGAAAACAACTAAATTAAACTTCTGCGAACATAAAGGAAATGCCTACGTGGAAATATAAGTCAAAAAGAATAAAAATAAACAAAACTACATTGCCAATTCATCAGATAGTAGATGGTAGAAATGCAGAAAACAAAATTCAAAGATTTCTTTTCAGCGATCCTCGAATTTCAGGAGTGTTATCTTTTGTAAGCGAAACAAAACAGTTCAATAATAGAAAATATATATAAGACTTAAGAACTGAACTGATCTATTATATACCAAACTGTCAGGTAGAAAGGTAGATACCATAGACATCGGTAAAATAAGTTGAACAAATAGGTTATGTACATTTGTTTATTCCCCAATTATTTGGTCTATTTTGATAGCAAGGTACTTAGTTGAACATCATTAAAATGCTATCAATTTGTAAAGCGAAAAAACTTTCCATGTTGGTTTTCTGGGGAAACTGTCAGATTGATCGAACAAGAACCAAATTTCCTAATAGGTTCAAGAGATCGAGAAGTTCATTTGACCATGAGTATTTTGTTGAACTTCGTAAACAATGTAAGGCTTTAGTTAAGAGAGATTATGATAAACATATTTCGAAAGTGAAAGAAAACATTGTAAAAAATCATATGTAAAAGAACTGAATAAGGGTAATTCTATTCCTTCCACGATGACTGACAATAAAAATATTTTTGATGACAATCTCTTTGTGGCAAATGCATTTAGTGAATATTTCTCGGGTGGTTTGAGGATCGAGAAAGACCTAGTATTCGTGAAACAGCAAGCGAATCGGATGCATCCATATCGCTACGAACTATTCAAATAAGCCAAATCTCGAAAAAACTGAAATATTTGAATACATCTAAAGGTCCAGTGCCAAATTCGATTCCACCTATATTCATTAAATCTTGTAGTTCTTCTTTAGCAACACCTCTTCATATAATTTTTAATATGTCCCTTCTACAGGGAGTGTTTCCTGACAAATGGAAAGTAGCCAAAGTGGTGCCAATTTTTAAAAATGGTAAGAAAAATGTGATACAAAACTACATATCAGTTTCTGTTCTGAATCATTTCAGTAAAACTTTCGAATCTATTATAACTGAGCTACTCTTTCAAATGTGTAGTTCCAAAATCGCTATTCATCAACATGGTTTTTTTAAGGGCAGGTCAGTTTTGACAAGTATGACTCCTTATATCAATTATATAGCTATAGGTCGATGCAGTTTATACTGATATAGCGAAAGCACATTTCGGTGTGGTTGTTTACTAAAGTGGATCGAATCTTATCTGTCGAATCGACGCCAATATGTTGTTGTGAGTGATACGTGCTCTGATCTGGTTGATGTTACGTCTGGAGTACCTCAGGGGTCTCACCTGGGACCTCTTCTCTTCACAATAAACATCAATGATATTTCTAATTGTTTTCTGAATGAGTGCTATCATTTGTACGCAGATGACGCCAATATATATATGAGCACAACGGATTTCTCGTTGTTTCAGGAAGATTTAGACCGCTTATTTCATTTCTGTTCCTCAAGATATTTCACACTGAATATTGAGTGTGAACATATAACTTTCAGGAAAAATATTAACATGTTGAATACCTACTTTTTTTTTGATGGGCTTGCGGTTGGTAGGGTTAACCAGATTAGGAATCTTGGCATTGTTCTTGATTCTAAATTATCTTTCGAAAATCATATTGATATTCTAGTGGCAAAAGCATTCAAGATGCTAAGTTTCATTTTACCTACATCTAGAGATTTCAAGGAGCTTAAAACTTTGAAAGTTTTATATTTTTCCCTAGTGAGGAGTCATTTAGAATATGCTACACTGGTTTGGTCACCTCATTATTACAAATACGTAAATAGAGTAGAATGGGTTAGATTTAACAATTTGAGGTACAGAGTTGATAGAGGTATATTATTTGATTACAGTGTTAGTTTGAAGCGCTACAGAATACTAAGTTTAGAAAATAGAAGGCTGCTTTTTGATAGTTTATTTTTTTACAGAATCATTAACAATTATTTCGATTTTCAGTTAATGAACTTTTTAAGTTTCAGTGTTGTACGTTATCAAAACAGACAGAAGGCACTCTTTAATGTACCGAAGGCATGAGCGTTATTGCGATATGGTTCGGTATTCTTGAGAATAATGCGTTTTTGTAATTGGCATCTTAGTGATATATATGTGTTCAACATTAATCTTGCGGGATTTAGGAGAAAAGAAATGATTTGTTTGATGAGTCTTTCTGATATTCTTTGAACCACTGCCTATCTACCTAACCTAACCACTGTCTATTATTATTATTATTATTATTGAAGTAATTTAAGGCTGAGGACAAGTCCTATAAAAGCCTAATAACAAAAAAATAATTTCTATAGTATTGCAAGCACAGCTTAGCCATAATTAAATATGCACACATATATAATAACTAAATCCACTTATGTCAAAAACGAAATCTAATTAAACAAAAGAAAGTCCAATTTATTTTTGAATTCATTAACCGAATTTGAGTCCACCACATCACTAGAAAATCTGTTCCAATCATCGAACACCCTATTCACAAGAAAAAACTGTCTTTGTCCTGACGAAAATTTTTCTTTTTTCAGCTTCAGATGATGACCACGCAAACGAGTATCAGCACTCAAACTAAACAAACATCTCAGGTTGGCGTAATTGTGTTTAATTATACGATAGCACAAGATTAGATCTCCGCGATGTCTTCGCTGCTCGAAGGTTATGAGACCAGCTCTAGCCAATCTTTCATTATATGAGGGACGAACGACCCCAAAAGTCATACGTGTAGCACGGCGCTGGACACCCTCAAGCATGTTTTTATCCCGAGCGAGAACCGGGCACCAAACCGAGCCTGCATGCTCCAAAATAGGACGCACATAAGTCTTATAAAGTGTAACCGAACTAGAGAAGGATAACTTAACGAACGATCTACGAATGAGATAAATTAAGGAATTAGCACGTTTACAAACACTTAGGACATGTTCCGACCACGTAAGGTTTGAAGTAACGGTTACTTCTAGATCTACATGTGAAGTAACTGAGCGAAGTGGATCATTGTCAATCGAGTATTGATGGGATGGATTATTGGGTCCTATATGGAGCACAACACATTTATCAACATTTAGTGGTAGGAGCCAGTCGTTGCACCATCGGTTTATTGCGTCAAGATCGTCCTGGAGAATCTGTCTCTCGGTGAGCGGGTTTGCATACAACTTGGTGTCGTCAGCGAAGAATGACTTGCGAGATTTAATGTGTAATGAAAGATCGCTGGCGAAAATGACAAATAAAAATGGCCCCAGGACGGATCCCTGAGGCACTCCGCTCACAACCGGTCTTTCCGACGAAAGAACACCACCAACCCTCACCACGAATGTTCGCTGCGACATATAATTAGTAGTCCAGAGAAGCAACTTCCCGCGAATTCCAACGATATCCAATTTGTGAACTAATCTTCTTACTGTGACTCTGTCAAATGCCTTGGCGAAATCGAGGTAAATGACATCAGTAGGGATCCTTTGATCCTAGGCATGCGTCCAATCATTAACGCAAGACAAAAGATTTGTGGTAGTTGACTTTCCCTTTACGAAGCCATGTTGTTCTGACGGAATGATAAAGTTTTTTGTCAAGAACTCGGTTGTCACTTCGACTATTATGGATTCCATCACTTTTGATGCAACAGACAGAAGGCTTATTGGTCTATAGTTACATGGGTCCAGTTTATCACCTTTTTTAAATATAGGAGTGACATTTGATTTCTTCCAGTCCAGAGGAACGCGGGAGATCTCGAAAGATGTTCTCATAATCAAGGCCAAAGGATGAGAAAGGACGTCGGCAAACTTCTTCAAGAAAAAAGGACTGATACCATCAAGTCCTGGGGACGAATAATTTTTTAGCTTGAGTAGGTGCTTTTTTACTGTACAAGAATCAAACTCTACGTGTGTTAGACTATTCTCAAGACGTCTAGTTGCAGAATGGGGCATCTGATCGTTATTGGGCTCAGTTGTGAAGCAACTGGCAAATGCATCTGCAAAAATTTCCGCCGATTCGGCATCAGAGCCACACATGCTCCCATCGTCTTTTCGTAGCAAAGGGGCACTGACCTTCGATTGCACATTGGCACGAATGAATTTGTAAAGTTTTCTGTTATTGTCGGAGGCAGCAATTGATTCCTCATATTCACAGCGTTCAGAGCGCAGAGCATAGGTCACGTGACTAGAAAAATCTCTATGACTTGTAAAATCTTCAGAATTGTTAGTTCATATATATTTCTTCCAGAGACGGTTTCTGTGTTGTATAAGTGATAAAAGTTCCGAATTTATCAATGGTTTAAGAGGGTTTACACGTGAGGTCTTTCTCCTGGAGTATCTATCTATAAGGGACAGTAACGTGGAATGGAATTTTTTCCACATAATATCAGCGTCGTCTGCTGGATTTAAGAGTCTTTACCAGTTTACACGCTGAAGCTCCTCTGAGAGCGAATCAAAGTTGGTCACGCTGTATTCAACGCGAATGGATTTTTTAGGTATAGTAATATTAAGCTGAAGGGTTGAAGTGATAGCTGCATGATCGGAAATGCCAATCGGTGGATGGTATTCAGGGTGTGTAATGAGTTGTTCTTCGTTGGTTAAAATGAGGTCAAGTGTTGAATGCTCATTGTTTCTTCTGAATCTAGTTGGCTCATTCACCAACTGGATAAGATTCGAGTCAGCAACAAATCTCACGAAGTAGGCAGCAGGGTTGGACGCCTTGGTATAATTTTTGATTTAATTTAATTTATTCTTCAGTTTTATTAATACCTATTTTGAAATTTTTCTGTTTAGTTTTTATACTGATTTTTAATGTTAGTGAACCCCTGTAACTGGAATGTCCTGTTTGAAAGAATAAATAAATAAATAAATACCTGAATTCAAATTCCCAATCCTGATATTTTGAGTTTTTTATTCTGGCTTTTTCGACAATAAAACAAATGAATTATTCCAGTATGCTAACTAGTTTCAGTACTTTATTGTAGCCCCTTCTTCAGAGCTAAAATAGATGAGGCTATATTACAAAGATGCGAGATTATGCAAGGTAACGAGTGTACCTACCTAGGGACACACCAAATTAAAAGAGGACATGTACATCATAATAAACAACACATTTTTCTAAAAACGCTTAGCCAACAATAAAATAGAATATTAAAATCATTTTTGTACATCAAAATTATAGAATATATGGATTTAAAATATTAAAATTGTTAAAACAGTCGACTTGTTACAATACTTGTCAGAATTTTGAATAAAAAAGTTTTTTGGTTAAGACGTTAAAACCACAGAGATTTTCAAGCACAGATTATTCTTGTTCTGGTCACGAGCATCATAATTTTGCAACCAGTACAGCAGCCCTCCTTGAGTCACTGTTTTCAAGACCACAATCACAGCACAGATATCACAGAACATTCGTATTCAGTGTAAACTCAACACTAGGTTATTTTCCTAATTAAATTGAAATAAATGTTACTCAACTGGTCGGTATCAGTTTTAAAATTTACGGCACTATTCTGTTTCTTGATAAATATCATTTCTGCTACTCGTCTTTTCCTGTGATTCGGTTCTGTCTTTAAAATCTCTCTACATCTTCAATGTTTAAGTTGAAAGAGTGTCATGTTGAGATGTGATGAATATGTTTGCAGTCTGATTTGTCCTGTGATAGTCGTCTCTTCAGGTACTGTTTACTTTGACCCACATAACAGCCATCGCAATGGAGGCAGTTAATTTTATACACAGTGTTGGCTACATCCCCCTCTTTGATTCCATCTTTCAGTCTTGAAAAAAGTTGTCTCTCCACCGTTTTCACATTGTAAAACGCAACATCTGTATTCAATGATTGTAGATTTTTTCTAAATTTCTCAGAAAGCCCAGGTACGTATGGTATAGAAAATCTTCTGTCAATAACTCCACCATCTTCTCTACGTATCTTCTGTCTTGCCGCATCTGAATGTAGGACTTTTTTAATTAGTCGTAAAGGATATCCATTATCCAGGAACTTCTTTTTTAGCTTTTTAAAATTATCTTTGTGATAAATTTTACTGCTGAGAGATAGAATCCTTTGCTTTCTTGCTTTATGAGATTAATTGATAGTATTGATGATTTATTTATTTTATGGATATTCATTTTTAAAGTAAAACAAAATGAGACACTTTTATCACTTTTCCACAATTTATTCAATAATCACGACCGGTTTCGACCCTACGGTCATTTTCAAGTGAATAACAATATAATACATGAGTAGGCAAGTACAAGTACAGAATGAAATTTATCCTAAATATTGAGTAGTGGGATCCATTATGCTCTAGTTGGCTGTGGAGAGTAATAAATTGTGGGATTTTACATAGTTTGTTAATCTCCAAACTTTCCAACTAATTCATCTCTCTCCCTTTGTTACATTTATGAAGGATTTTAAGATTGTTCAATGATATCGAGTGTGTTCAAATATTGGCGAATTTTTATCTGAGGAAATATGTTCCTTGAATCTAGCTTCAAAACTTTTCCCTGTTTGTTCGACATATGCTACCTGACATTCATTGCACTTGATTTGATAAATTCATGATTGCTTGAACTTATCGTTCTTTTGTTTGGCATTGAATAATAATCTGCTTAAGTTGGGGACACTTGAGAATGAAGTAGTTATATTCAGTTTGGAAAAGTAGTTACTGATTTTTTTAGAGAGATCGCCGGTGTATCAGAAACTAGTGTATCTTTTTTTCCGGAGTTTCTACGATGCTATATTGTAATTGGGAGGTAATACGTTGTTCTTTGCGTTTAATGATTGTATTTAGAAAATGTTTTGGTTTGTTGTTATTTGAGGCAATTTTTCTGATGATATTTAGTTCAGTTTGAAAATTTTCTTTCGAAAGGGGAACAAAGTAAGCTCTATGAATCATGGAGTTATATGCAGCTAGTTTGTGACTTAATGAATGAATGAGTCCATTGGAGTCGATGTGTCTGTGAATGTTTCCTTTCCGTAAATTTTATAAGTGAGTTGGTTATTTGAATTTGTAATGGTTAAGTCGAGTAAATTAATTGAGTTATTATTTTCATATTCAGAAGTGAAGCTGATGCGGCAATGTATTTTATTCAGGAGATTTAAAAATTGCTGAATTTGTATGTTTGAACCACGAAAACCAACTAAAATGTCATCCACATATCTATACCAGAAAATAATGTGTTTTTTCGCGAAATCTGTGTGTAGTATCGAGTTTTTCTCTAAATTATTCATGAAAATTTCAGCTAGTAGAGGGCTAAGAGGTGAACCCATTGGAAGACCTGAATTTTGTTTGAAGAATTTAGATTGAAGTTGAAGGTAACTTTGAGATAGGCATATTTGAAGAAGATTGCTGAATTCATTAGATATATGGCGTTGTGTTAGACTCGGATAAAATATCTGTAACAAGGGGAAGACACTCATTCGTTGGAGTGTTGGAGTTTCTCCCTTTGTTACATTTATGAAGGATTTTAAGATTGTTCAATGATATCGAGTGGTTAGTTGATTTTATGTGTTCAAATATTGGCGAATTTTTATGTGAGGAAATATGTTCCTTGAATCTAGCTTCAAAACTTTTCCCTGTTTGTTCGACATAGGCTACCTGACATTCATTGCACTTGATTTGATAAATTCCTGATTGCTTGAATTTATCGTTCTTTTATTTGGAATTGAATAATAATCTGCTTAAGTTGGGGACACTTGAGAATGAAGTAGTTATATTCAGTTTGGAAAAGTAGTTACTGATTTTTTTAGAGAGTTCGCCGGTATATCTGAGACTAGTGTATCTTTTTTCCGGAGTTTCTACGATGCTATATTGTAATTGAGAGGTAATACGTTGTCCTTTGCGTTTAATGATTGTATTTAGAAAATGTTTTGGTTTGTTGTTATTTGAGGCAATATTTCTGATGATATTAAGTTCAGTCGAAAGGGGAACTGAGTAAGCTCTATGAATCATGGAGTTATATGCAGCTAGTTTGTGACTTAATGAATGAACGAGTCCATTGGAGTCGATATGTCTGTGAATGTTTCCTTTCTGTAAATGTTATAAGTGAGTTGGTTGTTTGAATTTGTAATGGTTAAGTCGAGGAAATTAATTGAGTTACTATTTTCATATTCAGAAGCGAAGCTGATGCGGCAATGTATTTTATTCAGGAGATTTAAAAATTGCTGAATTTGTATGCTTGAACCACGAAAACCAACTAAAATGTCATCCACATATCTGTACCAGAAAGTAATATGTTTTTTAGCGAAATCTGTGTTTAATATTGAGCTTTTCTCTAAATTATTCATGAAAATGTCAGCTAGTAGAGGGCTAAGAGGTGAACCCATTGGAACACCTGAATTTTGTTTGAAGAATTTAGATTGAAGTTGAAGGTAACTTTGAGATAGGCATATTTGAAGAAGATTGCTGAATTCATTAGATATATGGCGTTGTGTTAGACTCGGATAAAATATCTGTAACAAGGGGAAGACACTCATTCGTTGGAGTGTTCGGGTACATATTTTTGACATCGAAAGAGACTAACTTAATATAATATTTTTACTTTTTTATGAGATTAATTTTCTGATGGAATGGATGCACAGATTGAAAGTTTATGGTGCGATTAGTATTGCTTGGTTTCTTATAGCTTTCCGTAGTAAGTTTCCCATCATCTATTCTCCTGACCAAAACATCTAGAAAGGATAGACTTTTCCCATGTTCAACTTGATATGTAAACTTCAATTTTGGATGTACCCTATTGAACAGATAATCCCAGAGTGTATTCTATCATATTTTCAGTATTAATTGCCCATATGTCATCCACGTAAATATCCAACATAATGAAAGTAAAACATGCACGTGCTTGAACTGATCTAAGCACGTGATTCATGACTATATTCGCAAAAATGCGGGATGATGGGCTCTATTTGTTTAAAAAATTGACCTTGTGATGTAAAATAGCCTCTCTCAAAGCAAAAATTGATTATGGAGAGAAACGTATCTTCATCTATTTGAAAAAATTCTTCGATTTTTAGCCACAATCCATCAATAAGTGATGTAAGGAGTTCTTGTGGGATATTAGTGAATAGGTAGCAAATATTAAACGACACCATTATATACCCTGGTGGGACTACAACATCATTAAGTTTTCTTACAAAGTCATATGAGTTCTTGATGATTTTTTTCATAAATGAGATAAAAAAACACAAGGTTTAACTTTAATCTACACTTTATTTGAAAAAATTCGACGACGTTTCGCTGACACAGCAGCTTCATCAAGAATGAAAAACAGAATGAAGAGTATGGTATTATAAACAAATCGTAGAACGAGTTGGATGAATAACAGGAAAATCCACACCGAGCCATTGTACAGTTAGTATGAAAGGTAATAAAAACTAATTAAACAAGTTAAGTAGGGGTGAGTAATTCACATCTACCTGTTCATTCAAAAGCTTGTCCGAATGTTTGTATCTATTTATTTCTAATGCTTCTAGGAGATTTAATTTTGAACTTTTTGATTTTATATGCAATATGTCAAAGTTTTTATTGAATGAATGGTTTTCTTTTATTAAGTGGTTTGAATGATTTGAATCAGATTTATTTTTATCGAAGCTACGTTTATGTTCAGATGTTCTTATGCCAAAACTCCTATAGGTCCTACCGATATAAATTTTATCACAAGAACCGCAATTGAGTTTATAGATTCCTGATTTACTTGATTTTTCAACACGAGATTTATTATTTTTAATATGTTTACCTAAGTTATTAGAAGTTTTGAAAGTTATATTAAGATTTTGTTTCACGAGAAAGGATTTAATATTTGTACTTGCAGAACCGCAGAATGTTAAACTGTTGAATATTTTATAGTCTTTATGAATAGGATATACTTCATTTATTGCTTTCTGATACAGTTTTTACGAATGATTAGATCTATCATATCCGGATTATATGAATTATTAATGGCTATCTGTTTGATGATGTTTAATTCAATTCAAAAGATTTTTTTATATCTTATTAATGTTTTGATTATAGTTTGATGCAACCAAATGAATTCAATTATCCATATGTTCATGGGTAAATCAAGGGCCTTATTTATTCGTTATTAACATCATATTGGAGAAAAAGAAATCCGCACGAATACGTTTAAGCGTACAACGCTTTCACTTTCAACAAGAACATAGGACTGAATATTTCTCTTTTTTTTCCTTAGACCAGGTACGTTTTGTATTAGGTCCCCAACAATGTTCTCGTTGTTTTTTTTATGAAAGTACAACTCTATTGTGAAAAATGATAACAAATGAATCATCGAAAATATAGCCCATCTCTAGCTACAACTTCTTTCCATCTTTCTGGCAGAGCTCGAATACCGTGACCGTAAAAGTGTTCGTCTTTATAGGCTATCCACGAATCAAGTATTTTTGGAGCTCTTCATTGACTGAAACTACTGATCAGCCAGATCATGTGCCATCGAACGAAACAAGTAATCGGATGGTGCAATATCTGGGGAATTGAGTTCGATACCGTTCCCCAGTCATGGTTCCATTCGGTTTCAACAGCTCATAAAAAATAAAACTGACTTGGTCGGTGTCCCCAAGATGTTTTTTTTTCTTGGGATTGCTGTAATGAATTCATTTCTCATCACCCGTTACGATGCGATGAAGAAAACCCTTTCTTTTTTGCAGCTGAAGCATTTGTTCACAAGCGAAAAAACGACGCTCAACGTCTCTTGACTTAAAATCATAAGGAACCCAAGTTCCTTACTTTTGAATAATTCCCAACGCATGCGGTCGTCCACATCGAAATAACCGTTTTTGAAGCGATGGAAACAAACCCGGCTTTTACATAGAACAGCATCTCCGTAAGCTTTTTGGAGCTTTCTATGAACTTCTGCTGCCGTTTTCTTCGAATGAAAGAAGAAAATCAACACTTCCCGCAAATGACAATTATTTGACACAAAATCAAGCATTTTCTCACAACTGAAAGTATATGATGTAAAAATCGACCAGCTCTTACTGCTAGAGCCATCTATTTACAAACAGCGAGAACTTAGTTGCGCACCTAATATTTGAGACTAAGGATTTTAAAGCTAGATTTGAAGCAGCAACATTGTTCCTAATCGACATAATCTGATCGAGATAATCATCAATTTCTCCAATTTGGAACAGAAGAGCAGTACATTATGTGCATCTCCATTCCAAGTCCACTTAAATCTTCATAGATATCCATACTTCGACATTCGAAATATCCTCGAATATTCCCTATTCGGCTGTTATTATCGCAAACTCATGAACATTTCGTAGTGCGTGACACTAATCAACAACTTGTCACTTTAACGTACTAATCCAACATAAATAATCATAGAGCGGAACTATCGATATATTATTGCGACAAACCGGAGTGCACTAAACACATAAAGGCGCATAAATTCGGAACGGTTGACGCTAATCAGTGCATTAGCCGAGTCGATTTAACGGGTCCGCAATCCGCACGGTATAATTGTTTAAAGGCTCGTGAATTTGTTGCTAACTCCCTGGGACCGATTCATCTCTGTTAATGGCTCTCTGTTTATGTTCGTCATAGATAGACTCAATTAGGTACCTGCTTATTGCGGTTTTCTGTGGTTTACCACTTACATTTCTGAGTTAATATGTCGGTTTGTTGCTATAATACTCCAGTCTGAAATTGCCGACGTATTTGGTATTGTTCTCCTTGTTCTAGTTCAAAATATAAACGTCATAATCACTTCTGACATTATAGAATAGGAACGAAGACTCAAGAATCTTTTGGGCTATTTAGGTGACAGTAAAATAGTTTTTTTCGAAAAATAATGATGCGAATCTTATGCTGATTAAGGGGTTATGTGTAGTCAAGACATGAAATAATGACAATTTTTAATGATTAGCATAATTAAATAAGGTTTCGACTGGACTTTTTAAAGTAATGATTGTTTATGTTGATCCAGTTCCAACCCAAGCTCCTTGGGGTGGTCCTCACTTATCCTTGGAGGTTCATTTAAAATCGATCAGACAAAAAAATAAGTTTCGTTAATAGATCATCTAGTGCCTGATCGAAGTCTCCTTTTTTTAATTTGGAAATGGCGACCTCAAGACCTTCATACTGGGACGTTTTTCTACATTAATTATTCATTAATTGGGAATAGAAAGAATGCCCAGACCAAACATTTTTTATTTCACTGATTTAATGAAAAAATACAAATAGGCAACTTCAGTTCATGATAATATCTAAAATATAACATTTCGAAAAAACTTAATTCATACTAACAGTTTTTTTCTCACAATTCAAACTCTTTTCTATCCTTAAAATAACAAAATGAATCACAAGAGATTTATTGAGAAACAGGATTGCAATTTCTGTAGAAATATTTTTATAATAAGAATTTTTTAATGGAATATGCATCTCTAAAAACGCCTCATTCACATATTAAGTTCTCTGTAACAATTCTACTCGAATATATGCGTGACACGAGGCGTGAGGCTATAAAGGACATAACATTCAACATCAACATACCCATGCTTCCTTGACACGTCGACACGCCACCGAACAGCTGTTTGCTCCACAAGGGAATCCCCGGATTCTATCGCCAAGGGCACCACCTGTTCGTGCGGAACTAAGCACAAGAGCGGAGATGCAACCCCTAAAGGATCCATACACAGCTCCACTATTAGTTTCAATCTTTTCGGATGTTCTTCATTGTATGAAGTAAGACATGATATGTAATACATTTTGAGTTGCTTCAATGGAAATACGTAGAACATTTGAGTTCGACACTGTGTATATTGAATTCGACTAAAAAAAGTTTGAAATTATCTACTTAATCCTAGACATGTTACTTAGGATGATCTGGCTCTTGCCTTAACAATATATCACTGGTATTTTTCCTGATTTGTAATTTATACGACAAATAAAGTTTGGATGAAGGGAAGTAGTTTCTTGATTGTTTCAGTTGATAAAAGATTTTCTTTGTCGTATTGTGAGAGAATTCCTGCAGTAAAGATTACTTGGTACAAATAAATATGGATGGCAATATAATTGCTGCAGCTACGAATCATAAAACCCTTATTGTGTCTTCTTCTTCCAGTAGGTAGCTAAAATTTCATCCATTCAAACCTCTCGAAGCTGACAATATTGCCTAGCGGGCACTTTTGCAGCTTGCCAGAGTAAGTCAGATACATAACTGTATCTTCCTCTCCTCGCATCCTCAATATAGGGTGATACTTTTGCTTATGACATGGAGGAGTATCCTCAGAGAATAATATTCAATTACTACTCCAACCAATCGTCGTGGTTTACATCCTGACACCAACACATATTTTGATGCAATTTTAAGGCTGTGATAACCAGAAACCCTCGTTATCCTGAAGCTTACCGGTTTATCCTTAGCGTTTACGCGTTCTTTACCATTACCATGTTAACCTTCAAGATTCTCGATATCTTCAAAAGGGTAGTTTGTATAGTTTGTCTAATGCTTTTATAGGCTCTTGGTATTGCGCTCTTTTTCGACTATGGTCAGAGTTTCCACCTTTGTGTCCACAACACTGCTAAGTTCTGCCATAACCTATGCCTCTGGTAGGTTTAGGAATCAGTAAATTCCACAACCTGCTACTATTTTGTTAATGAGATTAAAGGGTTATAACTTTGTTTCTTTTTTCACAATAAAAACCATCCTTGTAATTTTTTCTTTCTGCTAACATAGCGGGTATTTCTGCTGTTTGCCAGGGTTAGTCAGATGTTCACTTGTATCTTCCTCCCACTCACGCACTATATTATGGGCGCTACTCTTGCTTATGGCAGGGATGTTTCCTTATAAATCAATCTTCAATTACAACTCATGTTTGTGCGGTTGTATAGACCTTGACATCAACACATACTTTGCAGTAGTTTTAAAGCTGGAATACTTCAAAAAACTAGCATTTAGCTTACTGTTTCATCCCATGGAGTTCTAGACCCTCTCGGGGACTTTGGGCATTTCGGCTTCTGCCTATCTCGATAGCAGAACGAAAGGTTCCAGAACGTTCCAGTTGGTCGCTCTCTAGGTATCTGGTCTGATTTGATGTTGCTCTTTCACTGTTTATGTGTCCTAATTCGATGTACTGAAATATTCTTTGTGAAAACGATCTGTATCATTGCTTGTTTACATTCCAATGTTAGCCTGACGATGATCGATATCTTCACAAGCATGTTCGTATTGATTGTCTAATGTCTTTGTAGGCTCTGATGGTTCTACGATTCGAATTATCTCCTTTGCGAGTATGGTCAAACTTATCAGCTCTGTGTCCAAAACACTGCTGCCTCGATCCATAGCCCATGCTTTTGGTAGGTTTAGAAATCAGTACACTCTACTTCCTGCTCCCATTTCGTTGTTAATATGAAAGGGTTGTAACTTAGTTTTTACTTCGTAATAAAGGACATGCGTTTATTTTATCTGCTTACATAGCAGCTTCTGCTGCTTGCCAGGGTTAGGTTAGGTTAGATTTCAGATGTTCAACTGTTTCTTCCTCCTGCTCACACCTAATATTATGGGTGCCAATTTGACTTATGGCAAGGAGGTGTTTCCTTAAGTAACGATCTCTATCAGAGCTTGTTGTCATTCCAAAGTTAGTATAGAAGATGCTCGATATCTTCAAAAGTCTCTATTGACTTTCTAGGACAGTCTTTGATGATTCTGATGATTTTGGGCGTTGAGTTATCTCATTTGCGACTATGGTCAGATTTGTCAGCTCTTTGTCTTTGATTCACTAGCATCGAAATTTCGAAGTGAAAACTTATTTCGTAATAAATAAAAATAAGGCGTATTGAAGCTTTCTTTTAGTGAAGGAATTTTCGAAATTGGTTCAGTACTTCGAGAGTTAACCTCTTAAAAACATGAACAGCCACAATTTTATCCTTCAATATAAGTAGAGATAAAACATGATTGTAATTAATCAATTTATTTTTGTTTTTGAGCTTATTTGGTTAAATGTTGGCAATTATATCAGCTATCATTAGTTAGTTCACTAGAGCTCGGAACACATAGTTCTCAATGACAACTATAAATATTCCGTTTAATGATAATTCAGGTTAAGTATTAATTAAGTTGGTAAACTATTAATTATACTTTCACAATAACAATTAAACTGATCATATTATTCTCAAATCAGAACTCTAATACTTACGCAGAAATAGTACATACTTTTAGACAAATGTGAAGAATACGATTAAAATTGAACGTGTGTGGCCCTCAGAATGTTTATTTTTGACCACCGCCGGTTGCAAGACGCCTTATCTGTCAACCGCATAACGACGGCCAGCGTCTCGGATGGCGGGTTTGAAGTCCCATATCAATAATCAGTTCAAGTCTGATACCTGCAGTTTTGGTGAAAGCGGTTGAGATGGTCGAGAATATAGGTCGTTTGCGTCGAAGACGAGGGACAAGAGGTATAATAAAATTAGTTCAACAAGATCGTAGCGAAAGTGTTTCTCGATTTTTATAGTAAATTTTATTAGGTCTTTCAAAATAATAATTTTAGACTTATAGTTTACAACGTATTGAGATTTTAATGTTGCAAGGATATACTGAAGGGGCGTTCGTATTGGGGCAGATAACATTTTCAGAAACTTAATCTATCTCACAAAATCAGCAATTGCAGAAACTGTGAAATGCCTTGCAAAAAGTACAGTATAAGCTCTTCATTCATGAGGTATATGGGTGAATATGGGGATGTTAATTTATATGGGCTAATAGGGGATACATTCCTATAGTCCATTTGGTAAAGCCGTAGAGTAAAAAATCTTTAGGTGTCAGGATAGACATAGGCCTGCCATTAAATATATCACGAAGCAAACACAGCCATACAATTCTTTACTGGAACCATTTCACCGCATTTTCACGCCCCTATTTGAGAACCTCTAGATAAGACCAGAACGCAGAAATTTTCGTCATCAAGGAAGCTATAATCACATACTTAAAATCCAAGTTTCTAGGTCATTTTGTTCCGAAGTTAAGCGATGGCAAAGTTTCGCACTCACTCATGATCATCAGATTAGAACTAGTACTTTCCATAAACTCAGAGAGCTGAAATTTGGTACAGAGTTAGGGTTTAATGACAACACAAAGAGAAAACAATAAAAACTAAGATAATCGAACATCTGGAGTACCTTGTGACCCTGATTAGAAAACAGAAGAGCCCAACTAAACTATTAGAGAACGACATATCGCCTTAACAAAATATATTAAACTTGGTGGGCGAGTTCATTTGATGTCAAAAATCGAAGGTCTGAAGTATATGATGAAGAACCCTCAGCTGGTCTCTGCTGAAAAAAAAATCGACTTTCATTGCAAAAATAAAGCGTAGTGGGACACATAATAATGATAATAATAATAAGTGTTTGACGAATATACCGACCAGAACACCTTGGAGAAGATTTACACTTTGATTTACTGTGGAGCAGTAGCGGTTCTTCGACTTCACAAACAACAAATCTCCACAACTCTGATTCAAGCTGAGCCAAAGAGCGTCAGAAAACCACCATGGCAAAAACGACTGGAGAAGGATTGATAATATCAGAGCAGAAATCGGTCGCCTCACTGAATTCCTGAGAAACAGAAAACCCTCAAGACGCTTGAAATCACATATACGCAAAATTCATAGAAAAGTTGGTACGATCACAAACAACACATCGACGTGTATATGGACCCTTTGAAGCGGAAACTCCAAGCAAAAGCAAAGAGGCTTTCAAGATACGTCAAGTGTACGGAAAGGAAACACCATAACCAAAGGTTCCTACAAAACGCGGCCAATTTTCATAAGGAAAATAACAAAACTGCGACCAACAATAACAGAGAAGTACCTGACGCACAGTGCTTGACCGATTATTGGTCATCACTATAGTCGAACCCCAAAGAACACGAATGAAAAAGAACGCCTTGATATCAAACATATGGACTTCGAATGAATAACGGAGGAAGAAATCACAACACAGGTATAGATACCATCCACAACTACTGGTACCAGAAGTTCGATAAGCTCCATGGAGCCCTAGCGAAACAGCTCACGTATGTTCTTCAACATTCCATGAAAACACCCACTTTCCTAACACAAGCCTTAACATATATGCTACCTAAGAGCGATAGAACACATGATCCGTCTCAATATAGGCTAATCACTAGCCTTCCAACACTCTAAAAAATACTCACTTCATGCATATCCAATCGAATATACCAACACCTTGACGACAACAATATATTAGCTGAGGAGCAGAAGGGATGCAGAAAGAAACACCACGGGTGCAAGGAACAACTCATCATCGATTCTGTGATAATGAGACAGGCAAACGTAGGGCATCGGAATGTTCATTCAGCTTTTCTCGATTATCTGAAGGCATTCGATAGTACCGCCGTCCATTCTTGATAAAAACTATCACACAATCTTCCACCTTCTATATATGGATGACATCAAATTATATGCTTCGAACAAAAAGCAATTGGATGATCTGCTGAAAACTGTCAGTAAGTCCTCGACAGATGTTCATATGAAATTCGGGATTAAGAAATGTAAGACTCTGAACATTCAAAGAGGGAAAGTGGTAGATGGTGAAACAAAATTTCCAAACGGTGATATTATACAGTGCATGAGGGATGGCGAAACGTACAAATATCTAGGATACCAACAAGCCAGATTGCTCGACCGAAAACAATCAAAGGAGAAGATTCGTGCAGAATACAGTCAGCGTCTGAAGACTGTGCTGAAATCAATGTTGAACTCGGGGAATCTAGTCAAGGAAATTAATACCTACGCCATTCCAGTGTTGCTTTACTTATTTGGAATAATCAGATGGACTAAGACAGAATGATGCTGACAAAGTACAACAATCATCATCCAAAATCGTCTGTGATAAGAACAACTTTGAAGCGGAAAGAAGGAGGACGCGGATTGATAGATGTTGTCAATTTATACACCGAACAGATAAAAAATCTCAGAGGATTCTTCTCTGCAAAAGCTCTCACTTCTGACCTCCATAGAGTGGTATCGTTGGCTGATAAGGGATATACACCTCTAAATCTTGCTACCAGAGATGACTTGCTGAATCTACCGTTTCTATCAGTCACTGAAAAATAAGAGCAATGGTCAAGAAAGGAATTGCATGGACGACATCACCATGAGATTATTCAACCTCACATCGACCAAGAAGCCTCCAACAAATGGGTGATAAAATGAGAATTATTCGCAGAAACAGAAGGATTCCTTATGGCCATTCAAGACCAAGTGATTGCTACAAACAACTATAAAAAATTTATTATGAAGGACGGAACATTACAAACAGATAAGTGTAGAAAATGCCATTTAAGATCGGAGACTATACAGCATATTACGTCCGGATGCGAACAACTGCCCAATACGGACTATCTTCACAGGCATAATCAAGTGTGCAACATTATCCATCAGAAACTTCACTAGAACACAAGTTTTAAGATAGCAGATGTCGAGCTTCATTACAACAGTGCAATAAAAAGTGTTTCATCCCTAAACTGGAAAAACTGTAAGGACCAAGTCATTAAAGAGGAAAATAAAATCATATTATAGATGCCATGATAGATCCTGTTATATTGAATTTTTATTTTATTATTTAAAACGAGGACAGAAATATTCGCAAGCAACAAAAAAGACAGAAAAGATGGTAGTCCGGTAGTTGGGTTCCTCCTGGAGATTTCTACGATGGTGTCCATAAAAGCGGCAATAAATTGGTACCTGTTCCAAGACAAAATCATAGAAACTACTTTTATTCTTGAATTCGCCTACGTACAACACTTCTAAGGGATTTGCATACTTAATGAGCTCTTATTACTCAACGTCTTCACCAAATAGACTATAAAACATAATTTCGCGAAAACATTTTGGATAGATATCCGCCTTTGCTCTAGGTGATGATGCGTTAGAAGTGATAGAGATGTTCACTTTTCTGTAGCTGGACTTCAACAGTCGTTATTTGCGAATACATCTCCCTTTCTTCCCCCAAACTTTCTTTCAGTACGACACTGTAAGCCTTCAATGACAGAATTTTTTTATCTTCATATCGCATTTCTTTTCTAACTGTAGCCATTTTTAATTCAACATTAAAGAATTTAAACACAACCTATTTCCATTGATATTCAAGCAGTCAAAATCAAATATCCTTAAATTGCAGCAGCTATTAAATTTGCAATTGATCGGAAATCATTACATTCCTTTTGAATTTTATCTATTAATTCTTCTCTCGTTTTTAAAACCATGAACATTGATTTGTTTTAGAGCTAAAAAAATAGCGAATTGCAACGTCCCATAAAATCAATAATGCATATATAATTGCTTCCTTCTCGATTAATATCCTATTCTAACTTGTCCTGGTTTCAAGTTTAGAACGACTAAACAATTTTTTGGGGCAGTGAATGGTCGTAATCATATTTTCCATTCAAAGAGAGAGCTCTACATTCCGTTCCCTTTATAGTTTATATTCCATAAACGCGGAAAAGCCATTTCCACGCCAATTGTTCGCTTCAACTTTGAAAAGGTTAACACGAAAGGATTCGTCCCATGTAGGTTCGTTTCCGCCACATTAGGCAGGTTAGTCGCGCCTCATCCAAGTTTTCAGCTCTAAAAACTTGACCCTATGCTTCGGCTAGTCCTTTCTTAACGGGCGATGACAGTGAAAATATCCATTGAAGGGGATCTTTTTGCTCTTGCTCATAATCAAATCGTATCTTTTTCAATAAGATACAAAAGAAGCAATGAATTTTTTTCAGGAGAATTTATCGTATTTACTCTGCTCATTTTTGATAGGATTTCCTCTATCTTATCAAGACAAATGAAGGGTTCAACCGTTTTGAATGAATATCAGTAAAGGAAAGAACTCCATTCAATTTCAGCAAAGTATCTCAAATACTATATTAGTCAGTGGATTTTTTGACGAGTGTTTCTTTAACTTTTCTATGAGAGATTGTGAATTTCATAGCGATCTTAGATTCATTGATTTCCTGTTGTGGTTCTCTGAAAGATATTTGACGAGGTTTTCCGTTGGGTACATAATTAACTAGATCGCTTCTAAGTTGCATTATTTTTCGGAAATGGGCATATGCCAACGAAATCCAATATTTTTTCTTGATGCATGTTTTTCTCATGCATTGACGATGTCTCCTACATACTGCAGGAGTCTATTTCAGCTATCCAAGGGTGATGTCAGAGTGAGAAACTTAGCATAAAACTTAAACATAAAACGAGAAAACCCTGGGTGAGGTGTTTATTTCAAAGCAAAATATCTGGGTGTCACCTTAATCTCAGGTGTAATTCGCATCTAGAAAACATAATACATGGCTACACATTCCTTATGGGCATGTCAAATGGCCTGTGGAATGAAAGGGGGCCTTGCCCCAAAGCAAGAATGGCCTATTACCCACTTATTCCATCATCTTTCCCGAAACAAGTATGTCCAGCTACGTGACCGGCACTTTACAGTCTGAAATTGCGGACAACGAGATGCTGAGTATAAAATCTAACACAGTAATACCTAAAACCAACATAGAGCTATCATTCCATATCATTTCCAGCGGAAAGGAATAAAAGAGTTCCATGACCGTCTACTGTTGGTAGACAGACGGCTCCAAAACAGCAGAAGGTGTTGTAGCTGGTACATATGGTGAGGGTGCAGCCAAGAAACAGTCGATCTCTCAGGCGAGCTTTTGACTATTTTCGAGCAGAAATATTCGCAATTGACCACAGTGATAGAATGTGCGATCTCGAAAGGATCAAGAAGCAGATCCAAGAAAATCATCAGCGATATCCTGCACTGAAGGCATTGGCATCCCACATTTGCACGTCACTTATTGTGCAAGGATGTCACTCCATATTCCCCAAATAGGGAGAAAGGAAGAGACTCCATTTGATGTGAGTACCCAGCCTCTCGAGCATTAAGGCAATGAGATGGCGGACTCATTTGTCACTCGAGGAACAGGCTTCGCATTCATCTCACTGGAGCCTAGGCTCGAAATTTCCCTAGAGACTGCAAAGATGTGAAACTACCGTTGGTTAGACCTTAAGGTTCGGGAACACTGGCTTAGCCTCTCATGTCTCAGACACTCAAGAATTTCCATCAGTCAGAACTAAGGCTTAGCTCGAACTCTCAAGGTTGAAAGTGAGAGTTCTAACTACCATATTGATGGGGCACTGTCGCCTCAAAAATCACCTGAATAAGCTAGGATTGATCAGGGACTCTATGTGGAGAAGTGAAAATATTGATTTTGTGTAAGAATGCATCGCGATTCCCGAAATTTGACTACGGCAGAATATGCTGAAGGAGTTTTGTTAGGTGACCTTGGTTGGATTTATACCAGAATATGTCAAAGGCTAGGGGTGTCCCATTAAACTGTTTCCAGAATTATACGCAGATACAGGAGGACTGGTAGTTTTCAAGACCTGGGTAAAGTCGACCTCGAGTAACAACGTCGATTCATGAAAGTTATTTAAGATTTTTCTTAATGAGAATGGTTGCAACAGCAAGGCACCTTCAAATGCAGCTTTGATAGAACACTTAATTATACCCAAAAGCACTACTGGGTGAATTGGGAATGATACGAAGGCTAAAAAACGTAGAGACCAAGGAGCATAAAAGGGTAATAGACTGAAACTATTGGCTCGGCTCTGGTAACCGTAACAACATAACGAGAGAACTGGACTCTACTCACAAAACCCGGAATGTCGGCTAACATGCAACCATCTTTCAGGCAGAAGTATAACCACAACAACTTGTGTTCGTGAAAACCCCAAGAGACGCTAGAACAGGCGGATGCACCTACTTCTAGACAGTCAGGTGGCAATTGAAAATCTGGTTAGGAGGGACACCAGGTCAAAGCTCATATGGAAATGTCTTCAGTTACTAACTGGTCTGGCTGAACGGAGGCGGATTGTCTTGCCAGGGAAGCTGCCAAGAAGAGCTTTACTTGCCCGAAAGCTGCTCTTAGTATAACTCATTCCAGAGTCCAGGATACGTTACATGTTGACAGGAGGAACGCTAACCTGGGACATAGACAAAATAAACCTCTGCTGAAAAAAAACTAGCAAGAAGTTCACTAAAGAAGCTCTTAGGCAGTGCAAAGAGAAAGTAAACACTGTATCATGCCTATTAACTGGGCATGGGAGGCTTAGAAAACATGTACACACAATAGGCGTGAAGAACCTATATGTTTACTTTCACATAGTAAACGAATTGCGAAGCTCTCGCCTAGAAAAGACAGAAAATTTTAGGGGACAAACAGACTTGTGTACCTTTCCTTTGGAAAGCCACCTGAGGGGTTTATCTTTGATAGAATTCAAAATTTTTATTACCTCCTCTAGCACGTCATTTGAAGCAGACGGTAAAACTTTAGCTGCTAGAGCTTGACGATGAAGAAAACAATGTGTCCATGATGCATTTGACATTATTGATTTTAATCTCGCAAAGATTCCGCTTTTTTGGCCAGTCATAGCTTTCGCTCCATCTTCATTTTCAAAAGTTGATTCTATTGAGCCATAATCTGATCACATGCCAGAAATCCTTATACCAAGAGTAAAAACTGATGTTAAGAATGTTCGATATACACCCAAAGATGTAGAACGTCACCTTCAAAAACTCAACAGCAATTATTCTCCCGGTCCTGATCTGATATACCCACTGTTTCTCGAGAACTGTTCTGATGTCTTGGCTATTTCTTTGTCGAAAATAATAACGCTATCTTCAACCACACACATCATTCCGTCCATCTGGAAAAAAGTCAATATCATCCCAATTTTCAAAAAGGAAAATTAACTGAAGCCAGATAATAATCGTCCAATCAGCTTGACGCCTGTGGTTTGCAAGGTCTTGGAAACCAATATAGTAGAATCTATATCTGAAATTTTCACTGAACTCGACTGTATTCCAAGGTGCCAACATGGCTTTTTGAAGGGACGTTCTACCATGACAAACCTGCTCTCATGCGTCAACGATTGGTCGTCTGCACTGGATAAAAGAACACCTATTGGCGTTATTTACCTGGATTCAGCCGAAGCCTTTGACAGGGTTCCTAAAATACGACAGCTTCACAAATTGGAACACCTAGGTATTCGTGGCGATCTACTTAAGTGGATAGATTCGTTCTTATCTGATAGAAACTTTTGTGTCGAAACTGAAAACTCGTAGTCAAATGTGGAACCAGTACTGTGGTGTTTCCCAAGGCTCTGTATTGGGACCATTATTTTCGTGATGTATATCTGAGATCTTCCCTTGAATATTTCTTCAAAAAAAGCCTTCTTCGCAGACGATATCAAACTTTATTCAGACCCTACCTTGAACCATCATGTCTTGCAGTCCGACTTAGATTCAATCTTCCAATGGTGTACGGACTGGATGCTTCTCTTAAATGCAACAAAGTGCATGGTCCTCCACATGGGTGCGAATAGACCTTGTCTCCCATATTATATTATTGGTCATTCATTGGAAAAAGTCAAGAGTTACAACGAACTTGGTGTTACTATTACCGAGGACTTGAGTTGGTTCGAGCATATTCTCAGTGTCGTGAAAAAGGTGAACACTAGGCAGTATTTGTTGAACCGAACTTTCGAAAACGTATCTTTCCAAACATCTATTCGGCTATTCAAAGTATCCATTCAGTCAATTATGGAGTATTGTGGTACAGTATGGTGTCCCGAATTGCGACGAGATATTCAACTTCTAGAAAATGTCCATCGCCGATCGATTTACGAGGGAAGATTGAGAATGGCGAAACAACTACCTTATGAACAGCGCAGGCTCAGAGGAGATCTGATCATAACATTTCGCATCCTGAAATATGATTGTGAAAGTTTTTTCGCCACCAACAGCGACAGTAGACTCCGAGGACATCAGTTCAAGTCGAGAAAAGATGTCTTCACTACGAGAACTAGCAACCGTGTCTTCTCGGTGTGGAATGGTGTGCTTGCGGAGATTGTTGAAGCATCTTCATCCGTCAACATTTTCATAATTAGAATGGACCGGATTTTCTCTACAGAATTATCGACCTTAGAATTTAGTTATTTTTCTTTGATTTTCGCCTCCTCCTTCCTAAAATGTATTTTCATTCACTTTTTTCTTTTACACTTTCATATTCATTGTTTTTTTCGCCTCACGGATAGTTAAAAATATATTATTTTTGAAAGGCCATATGGGCCTTTAACCCCGCCAATATTAAATTGTAATAATAATAATAATATGCGAAGAAGGACAGAGACCTGTATTCTTGCAGATGGATGACACTTTTTTATTGTTTAGTTTTTAATTGTTCCTTTTTTGATTTGATATTGAAATATAAGTTGAGTCTCTGGAGACGAGATTTCAAAATAAAAGCAAATTTTGGGGATACTTATCGAGTATTCTATTTTTTTTATTTAGCGAACATACAATTCAAATAATTCAAATTCAATAAATTTTCACTCGAAAACGGTTAGTGATACAAAAAAATTACAAGTGTCAAAAAAGTTTCTAAATTGAACGAAGATGATAAAATTGTACGCTGATCAGTGGCGTACTGAAAAAAAGTTTGAAAGGGCTAAAAGATACATGGCCTCGGAAAATAAAACACCTTGTGAATTTCAGTTAAAATCTAGGACGTGTAATGCTGGGGGCTGTAGAAACTGGCTTGCAAATTTGGGCGGAATATCTCAAAAACTGCAGGAGTTTTGAAGAAAAAACCAATTTCGGAAATTTCAACACCTTGTAGCACCGTAACGAAGCTCTTGCGGACCTATGTTTATATGAACTTTTTTTCTTAAAATTGCACGTAGATTTACCTCCCCAAGTTGTGACATACTATTATGTAACACCGTGTATATACCAAATATCAGTCTATCATTGAGAGATTATTACTTTTTTTATACATCGTTTGCTGTTCCTAAAGCACTACTTCATCAGCATCAATATTCACAATTAATATTAACCCAAATTCATGAAAATATTTCAATCGTTCTCTCTCTCGTGAAACTGTATATTTTTTCATTCCATACTCGTAGCTTTGCAGATAATATCTCGCAGTCAAAATAAAAATTCAACAGCACTTCTCAGTTGTTTTTGAGTAGATAAGTGTCTCCATTCTTGAAACGTGAGCGTGAAAACACTAGCCTAGTTTCTAGACCGGATGTTGGGTTAATGTTTGTCAACACGAACAGCGTGGATTTTCACGTCGAGACCCGGTCCCAAGAGCCGACCGTAGTAGTTCGTAGTACAGGCGGGTTGAATGGAAGCTCTTATCTTCTTTTTTGTCGGCAGTCTCGGGACCATGACAGCGAGAGGCGGGAATGAAACGTGGTCTGGGGTTAACAAGGCGAATCCAAAGGGGTGAAGGGAAAACGGGGCAAACGGACAGACGACGGATCCTCGACGGGCCCTCAACGTGATTCTGAGGGAAAACTGAAACTGAAAATCTTCGAGGAGGCAGTGACTATGAAAGAAAATACTTAGAACGATATTTTCTCTTATTATTCATTAAAGGGTTAGGTATAGTCGGAGACATGAAAAAATGAGAATTTCACATAATTTTTTCGCCAGTAAATTATTTCATTTCATAATAGTAAAAGGCTTCGACTTGACTTGGCATAAATTTTAGAAAAAAAATTGATAATTTTAAAAGTAACGGCTGTTTTTGTTGATCTACTTCCAACCGATGCTCCTGAAGGTGACCATCACTCTTCCTGGAAGGTTCATTTAAAATCAATCAGAAAAAAAATTTTTTTTGTTGATAGATAATCTAGCGTCTGATCGAAGCATCGTTTTTATTCTCAAAATAGCAGCCTCAAGAAATTTTTTTCCAGATTTTCAGGAAAAAACCAACAGTTAATTGTTTATAAAAAAACGAAATTCAAAGAAAAAAATATATTTCGATTAGGCACTAGTGTTTCATGAAACGATATCTTTAACTCCAAGATCAGCCAATAAATTACAAGTTTCACGAGCTATGGAGAGAAACATGATGGCAATTTTATTGAGAGATAGAGTGAGGAACGAGCATATTAGAGAAAGGACTGGAGTGACTGATGGGCTAAGAAGGACAGCACAATTGAAATGGAAATGGGCTGGCCATGTAGACAAGCAAGACCCATCGAAATGGGCCAACAAACTGCTCGCATGGAGACCAAGAACTACCAAAAGGAGCGTAGGAAGACCACAGCTCAGATGGAGAGATGACATCCAGAAGATCGCGGGGAAAAACTGGATGCAATTAGCTGTTAATAGAGACAGGTGGAAAAACTTGGAGGAGGTCTATATCCACGTGTTGATTAATACAGACTGAAGAGAGAGAGAGAGAGAGAGAGAGAGAGAGTTTCATGATTTGAAAAAGCTGTATGAATTTCATTGAAATCTATCGATCTGTTTTCGGGCTACAGGGGTCACCAGTTCGAAAAACGCATTGGAAGTTTTACACTCAATTTACGTAAAGTAATACATGTAATTTAAATACTTACACCGAGTCATTTATTCCTGGGCCAAATAATAGTTTTCCAGCTGTTACAGCAGCTTCCAAAATATCTAATTGATGTTGTCTACGTAGCGTTTTACCATCTCGAGTGTCGTTACCGCACTTATCTGCCACTTTTACACGCGCAGAATTGGTATTTTCGACATACCGATGAGAATTACGCCGTAGTGTGTTTATTATGATCAATAATGAGTTCGTTCCTTCATTGAATATACCAGTAGTTATGTATGCAGCAATTTTTACAATAGTAAAACTAGTATTTATCGTTTTTGGGAAGATTTTCCACAATAGTTGGTTGAAGCTTTCATTATTATTGAATCCACCTACTCATCTTAAAAGTGAATTGCCATTACTGAGATCTTCAAGAATTGGCTTGATAGCTCTTAAAACATCAGGAGTTAAGAGAGAACAGTCGTGAGTATAAGTAGCAAGCTCTCCACTTGCTTTAACGCGCTGATAAGAGCTCCAAGAATCTTCGCCTTTTGGACACGTACTAATTCGGTTTTTTTATCACCAGTCGCCATTATAGCATGTTTCATATCTCCTATAGAATCAAAATATTGACGTTTTGATGAACCATAGCTCATAGTACACATCCTGTAGGCTTACCTCTACCATCAAAACCTTTTTGTTTAGTTTTCAGTGTACGTAATCGAGTCCCCATCTGCTTACGAACATGCCCTATACATTCCTTCTTATTTATAGTTGTATTTTTGTAGGGATCTGCTTTTATAATTCCTGAATAGGTTTTCGAATTATCATAGCCGATGTCGTTTGCATATTTAACTCCATAATTTGTTTCAGACTGCTGAAACATTTCCACCATCGCAGCGCCCCAGAGCTCTTCGATAATTATCGAATAACTCGAAAAGTATTTATCGGATACAATTCAAAATTTCAGAGAATATTTCTAAGATATTGTACTTGAAAATTCTGACTATATCTAACCCCTCAATGATCAACTGGGTAATGATAAGAAAGCTATAAAAACAGATGTTTTAGGATAACTAGATGTACCTTTCAATGCATTGATATAAATTACATACAATTAATATATGATAGTTCAAATCACATAACTAACCTACGATCGACCCAAAAATACCAGCGTCTTTGATCCAACAGCAATAACATGAATATTAATTATTCTAACCATTCCATTCGTCGTTTCTTGTACAGGGTGGCGCCCTATTGATTGAGTCACCTGTTAACAAACGAATGAAAATCCACCCAATCGATTTGTAATGGTAAATAAGAGAAAATTTGATACACTTATTTACTATACTAAACTGTAATTAGAGTACACATATGGTAGTTCAATTCGGCACTTAGAATACAAGGTAACGCTATTTGTTTCCGGTACAAAACAAAACGAAAATTTAACAAGTTTCCAAAACTTCCACCTACTTCTCGTACACATATCGTTGAGGGAGCTGCCAGATGCGCAACTGATTCTCTAATAACTTCCGGTTGGTTTCGAATCGCAACCTCACCCAATTCTTTGAATAAGGTGCTGCCGGTGAACTATCGCTTCACCATAGACAAAATTCTTCAGGTAATCCCTCAAAAATTAGTCCAAACACGTTAGGTCGGGAGATCGCGTAGGCCCTCTTTCAACTCAATGCAGCACATTATTTAGATGTTCCACTACGTAAAATGGGGAGGTGCACGATCATTCTAAATGTAAATATCTGTCAATATTTCAAAATTGTCAACAAGATCAGGTAATCGGTTTCTCAAAAAAATTTAAATAACTGTTTCCATTCAAATGATCGGAAGAAAAACAGTCCAATTAGGGTATTATTATAAACATCCCACCAAACGTTAACAGAAAATCGTACTTGGGAATAGCATGGTGTTATGAGTGATTTTTCCATTCCCAGACGGTCGTGTTTCGCATATTGAAAATTCCATTTCTTGTGAATTTAGTGAACGAAATTCTATAAATAAGTGGGCGATTTTTTAATACTCAGCAACAACATTGCATTTTTTCTACCTCATCTCATGGAGGTAGCACCTGGACCTGCTGGAAATGGTAGGGAAGCATTTTTTCTCAGGACTTTCCATACTTTACTTTGACTCAGATTTGATGTACTCGCCACTCGTCGTGTACTTATGTTAGGATTGTCCTCTACAATTTCGAAGATATCGTTTTGCTGTTCAGCGATCGCCTTGTTCTTTTTGGAACCGATAGCAAGTTTCTAGTTTCTCACCAATATTCTATGACTGCAGCTCGAGAATTACAACGACAAAACCCATACACCAACGCAATATCAGCATAGTGATTGTTTGTAAGAAGAAGCATATTGAAGACAATTTGATGATAATGTGAAACTAAATTGGAAAATTCACTAGCTGGATGAGTATATTATCGATAATTAATTCTGTATTTCACAAGTCTGTCAATACAGATTTTTTATAAATAACAATCAGTAGTTCACAGAGCAAAGAATGAGAAAAAATATGACAGATCGGTGGAACACAGAACTATTGGTCTATAGTGAAAAGATAGTCAACCCGAAGTACCTAATCCAAAGAAATGAGGCGCTTCCCAGGAATAGGCGTGCCTGTTATACCACATGAGTGGACGCCAAGGAAGAACTGAGGTGTCTGTTTACTCGCTTCTTGAAGAGGGCCAAATTGTAGGATGTTGGGAAAATGTTGGATGGAAGCTAGTTCCACAACTCACGGGCCCTGTAAATGAAGGAATTCTTATAGAGAGAGGTTCGAGGTTAGGTTGGGTTAGGAACAAGATCCTTCAGCTCCTTGGAGCATCTTCCGTGGAAGTATCTGTAAATAGAAAAAGGTCAGCAACTTATCTTCTGAAAGCCAGCGGTTGGAGATCGCGGGTGATCTCCGGGTAGTCGATGAGGCGCACAGACAATTCTTGCTCACTATCCAACATTCGCAACGAATGTTTGGGCGCAGATCCCCATACATTGGAACAATATTCCAAATCAGGTTGCCTGAGCCTTGTATAGAAGCAACAGCTGAGATGGCGTGAAGTATCACTTGGCTTTGAAAAGAAAAAAAGTGTTGCTGATGCCGACTTAGCTATTGATGATACATGTCCATGCCAGCAAAACCTGAAGTTGACCGTTCTTCTGAGAAGATGCATCTAATATTTGGATGCAATTTGGTGGCCTTGCATCATTAGAGGTGGTTCTCCAGCCGGGAACTTTCTAGCAAACGTAGTTGCTTGCGTATTGCTTGCGTCAAATCTCACCAGGTTTAACTGACCCCGCTCAGATATCCTCTGTAAATCAAAGTTTAAGTTATTGTTTTGTTGATATCTCTGACGCTGAGATTCCGCAACTATAATCGGCCGTAGACTACTGAAAGACGAAACCAGGTTACAATCGTCTATAAAACCGAAGATCTTGTTATCTGTAGATGACAGAAGATCGTTTATCTGCAACAGATTCAAGGTTGGCGAAAGAATAGATCCTTGAGGTACTCTTGCATTGATCTATTTGAAAGAGAGCTACTTTTCGGGAAGCCCATATGCCGCAAGTTTATTTAACCAGGCTGTATCCCAAACCCTATCGAAGGCTTTAGAGATGTCGAGGGCTATTGCTCCAGATTCCCCATGCTTTTCCATCGTTGATGTACAAACATGAGTGACGTAGGCGAGCAGATCTCCTGTTGATCTTTGCCTGCGAATACCATTCTGACGGATGTTAATATTTCCCTGCAACTCAAAATATTTGATGAGTTCATCAATTATGACTCAATCCATCACTTTGGACATAATGGGAAGAAGTGCAACAGGGTGATAGTTTTGGGGTAAGGACTTCTTTCCTTTCTTTGAATTCTCGCTATTTTCCTGCTGCTCGGGAAAGTCTGGGTTTCATAAGAAATCTGAAACAGGCGGTAAGGAATGGTTGCCAGTTCGGGAGCACACTCTCTCAGGACGATTGGCGGTATTTCGCCTAGACCAACTGCCTTCTTGCAGTTCAGCTGTTCGAGAGCCCGTCTCATATTTGTAGGTGGAATGTTCGGTGGCGTTAGACGAATTTAGCACAAAATTCTTTGAGAACAAGAGAGCAATGGGATCGGCTTTCTTTTTCGGAAATGATGCTATACTTCCGTCTTCTCTTACGAGAGGCGGAAACGCAGATTTGGAGAAATTGACACTGACAGTCTTTGCCATAGACTAGAATTGTCTAGTCCCGCTTGCCTGTTCAAGGAGTTCATTAGTTACCCCTTCGTTTAAATTGGCCTTTGCTCTTGCAGTTGTCATGTTACATACGTTCCGTATTCATACGAAGGTTGTTCTTTTTTCCTCTGTTGGATTTACCTGCCATGATTTGTAAGTTCTGTTCTTGGGTGCAGAGGCTCTTTCGCAGTCTTTGTTGAACCATGGCTTTTATGCTGTTGTACTTTTCATGGAATGAGGGATGAGAGATCCATTCCTGCATGAATGATTTCTTTAACAGATTCAGTGCACACATTATTGTTAGGATCTAAAAGGCAGACATCACTGAATGTGAAGCACGAAAAGAATTCACACCGCTCATCCCAATTAGCACGGCTGTAGTGCCAAATGCGTCTGGTTGGGTCTGGTTCTTGATTTAGCGGCAGCACAATGGTTCCAGTAGCCGATATAAGATTATGGTTTGAGTTGCCTAGCGGTGCTGAGACCTTCACTCCAAAATCTTCTGGATCTGAAATCAAAAAGAGACCCAAGGTGTTCGGGAAGTCGGTTGGGTGATCAGGTATTCTTATCGGTTCGTCGACTAGCTGAGTGTGATTATGGCTGATTGCGAAAGTTTCAGCCTGTCTTCCCGCTTCATCTGTTCTATTGGAGTGGCGTAGCCAGTTGGTGTTGTGAACGTTGAAGTCACCCAGTACAATGACTTCAGTTGCCAGATGATGTGTCTGAATCCAATCCTCCTTATCACCTAGATACTGAAACAGTCTAGGGAAGTGAATAACGTTTGGCGAGCGATATAGACAGCATAAGTATAGTGTTTTATCCTGCAAACAGATTTTAAATCACGCAAGGTCGAAAGCGTCATCCCCCATCGTGTCTTCTCTCTGGCAAAAACACAGAGGCCGCATTTAAATCTAAATCTCGTATGTAACTCATACCCATTAAAACATAAATACGTTGTGTCGGTTCTTTGACTTATTTGGGTATCGGTTAGCGCCAGGTTGTGCATTTTTGCAGATTCTGGTGTACTGCATCAACATTCACGTTGTTGTGCCCCAGTCCTCTGATATTGCAGAAGTCTATCAAGAGTTTGCTATCTTTTCTAGAACGTGAATGAATTAGTGAATTCGCCGGAGGAGTGCTCGACTTCATCATGAACCCCTCGAGGCAGTCCTCCCCTGAGATCCGAATGGGAGACTATTTTAACTCCGGTTGATTTTGTCTCAGAAAAGCTCATCATGCTTCGTTGCCAATCCTTTCCACCCTAGAAAAAAATGATACTTGATCATCATAAGGTGATTTTAGTTCAATTTGTAAGGAATATCACAAAATTACGTAGAAAATATTTAATCAACAAACGTAATAGTTATTTCGATATTTCTATCATCATCAGACGTTCACACATTGCCAGTTGAAACTAAGGTAAAGTTGTACAGTTTGTCTTAAATATAGAAAACTAGGTATAAATTATAAAAAAATATTAAAACAAGTTTCCTACCATTGGAATATAGATAGGTATTCAAAGGTACATTCATAATTATTCAAAACTCCCAACTATTGGGGAATAACATAGGTCTGTGTTGTCGTTGAGATGGGTGAGATTGTTTCTATTGTGTTTAGCTGTTTAGTTTTCAAAATTTTTAGGTAATTGAGTTTATTGCTTTTCGGGATATGATGAATAATGTTAAGATTATCTCTAATAGGAAAGCGGTGATTGTTATCTAGGCAATTCTGCGCGATGGTGGTGTCACTTTTGATAGGAAGAGTGATGTTCTTTGTTTCTAATGCGAAAAGATCTTTCTGTCTGTCCTATATATACACCGTTACAATCAGCGCAACACATTCCGTATACTCCAGAATTGATTAATTTGCGAGTTTTGTTTTTGGCATTAAAAAATAATGGTGATAATTTTCATGTAGGTTTGAGCGCAATTTTGATGTTGTGACCTGACATTTGATTTGCGACTTACTGTGAAATTGTATCAAAATAAGTTGAGCTAGAGAATGTCACCGTTATTACTGGTAATAGTCTTCGTTAAGACAATAGTTGCAACTCAATGCTCTATGAATCGTTGAGTTGAAAACGGTTAGTTTATGTTGCAAGGGGTGAGAAGAGTCATCATGAATACAAATATCTGTGAAAGTAGAATTTCGAAATATATCAAATGCAAAAGAATTATTTTTTCGGAAAATGGTTACGTGTAAGAAATTTATTTGATTGTCGATAGTCTGGAGGCCTTGCTATGGGCTGTCTCTTAAGTGCACTTCTTACTGAAATATTCACGAATCATATAGAAGAAAAACTTCTTCATAATCCCAGAGTTTCACAAATAATTTTTTGTTATCGTTTTGTGGTTTTTATATGTTCACATAGTGGAGAAGTAAGTATCTTTTATGGAATATAATATTTGTGTTACTTGATGTTTTTCTTCACGTTGGATAATTTTTTGTCTACTGAAACCAGATGACTTTTTTCTGATAGTATTCATTTCAATTTTGAAGACAGTGAATTATAAGCTGCTAATTTATGATATAAGTCATTGAATGAGTCCATGGGAAAAGTTAAGACTGTGGAGGTTTCTTTTATGTAGATGTTATAGATGAAATTATTAGTCAGATCTATTTGAATTTGGGAGGCTTTTACTTGGTAAAATTCCATTATCAATAATGAAAAACAAGTACTGTGTTTTAAGGAATTTTACTTAATAATTGCGATTCCTAACGCGTTTCACTACACCGTAGCTTCTTCAGACGAATGATTATGCAGAAAAATGTAAATGAGAATATAACTATAAATGTTCTTGAGTAATTAAAAGCTTATTGGTCGGCTCCTCCTAAGTGGTTATTTATGGCAGGTATATCCAATAAAATTAAGGAATAGATTGCTCCCCGAAAACATTCAATAGAGGTGAAGGGCTTAAATCGACTTGTTCATTGATGAGTCTACCTGAGTGTTTGTATTTATTTATTTCTAAAGTTTCTCAAAGATCTACCTTCCAATATTTATTATCTGTATGCAAAATTTCAAACTATGGGTCGAAAGAATGATTATTTTCTAAGAGATGATTCGCGTAATTTGAATCTGATTTTTATTTGAAAAACTGCGTTTATGTTCCGATATTCTAATATTAAAATTTCTATGTGTTCTACCAATGTAGAAATTATCACAGTCATTGCAATTCAATCTATAAACACCTGATTTATTGTTTTTACCTGGTTTGGTTTTATTATTTTTATATATTTGCCTAAATTATTATTAGTTTGGAAAGCTATGTTGAAATTATTGCTACTTAAGAATGATTTCAGTTTCTCACTTGTAATGCCAACGTAGGTTAAGGTGTTGAATTTTTGTTTCAATTTATCGACAGGGTAAACTTCATTCAATGCGATTCTACTTTGTTTTCATTTAAAATATTATTTATTAGTTTGGGATTGTAACCATTATTTTTGGCTATTTGTTTAATCAAATTTAGTTCTTTGTTGAAATTTTCTGGTGATAGCGGGATGTTAATCAATCTATGAATAAAACTATTGAATGCTGACATTTTATGTTGATATGGATGACACGACGAGTTATGTATTATAATATCTGTATGTGACGGCTTATGGTAAATTGCGAAAACATGTTGTCCATTTTCATTCGAAATTGTTACGTCTAAGAAATTTATCGAATTATTGCTTTCTATTTCGGTTGTGAATGCAATTTTTGGATGTAATGAATTTATATGATTTTCGAAAATTTTCAACTGTCTATCTGTTCCTGTGAAGCAAATAATGATATCGTCTACATAGCGATACCAGTATAAACAATATTTACTGAGTGGATGATTATGAATTAATTTCTCTAAGTTATTCATGAAAATTTCTGCTAACAAAGGACTCAACGGATTGCCCATAATCAAGCCGTCTTCAATAGTAAAATATTTGTAATTGAAATGGAAATAATTTTGATCTAAACAAATTTTTAATAATGAAAGAATATCTGATTTAATGATAGTATTGACATGATTCCTTTCTAATAATTCTTCAACTAAGTAATACGTATCTTTTGGAGGAATGTTGGGAAATAGATTCTTAACATCGAAAGAAATAAGTTTGGAATTAGGTGGTATAGTGGTATCTTTGATATTGGCAATAAGTTCGTATGAATTTTTGACCGAAAATTCAGATTTAAAATTGCAATGTTTTATTAGCAAGTCGTTGAGGAATTTTAAAACTTTGAAAGAAGGTGCCGTTACATACGAAACAACAGGTCTAATAGGGTAATTAGGTTTATGAAGTTTTATCAACGAATATAATTCGGCGGATTGTGGATTGGAGTTAATGAATTTATATTTTTCTTGGTCTGTAATTAATGATTTTGCTGTCGAAATTATGTTTTTAACAACTTTCTGAAATTTTGCGGTAGGATCCTTTATTCGTTGATAAAACTTCATAAACCTAATTACCCTATTAGACCTGTTGTTTCTTATGTAACAACCGAAATAGAAAGCAATAATTGGATAAATTTCTTAGACGTAACAATTTCGAATGAAAATGGACAACATGTTTTCGCAATTTACCATAAGCCGTCACATACAGATATTATAATACATAACTCGTCGTGTCATCCATATCAACATAAAATGTCAGCATTCAATAGTTTTATTCATAGATTGATTAACATCCCGCTATCACCAGAAAATTTCAACAAAGAACTAAATTTGATTAAACAAATAGCCAAAAATAATGGTTACAATCCCAAACTAATAAATAATATTTTAAATAAAAAACAAAGTAGAATCGCATTGAATGAAGTTTACCCTGTCGATAAATTGAAACAAAAATTCAACACCTTAACCTACGTTGGCATTACAAGTGATAAATTGAAATCATTCTTAAGTAGCAATAATTTCAACATAGCTTTCCAAACTAATAATAATTTAGGCAAATATATAAAAATAATAAAACCAAACCAGGTAAAAACAATAAATCAGGTGTTTATAGATTGAATTGCAATGACTGTGATAATTTCTACATTGGTAGAACACATAGAAATTTTAATATTAGAATATCGGAACATAAACGCAGTTTTTCAAATAAAAATCAGATTCAAATTACGCGAATCATCTCTTAGAAAATAATCATTCTTTCGACCCACAGTTTGAAATTTTGCATACAGATAATAAATATTGGAAGGTAGATCTTTGGGAAACTTTAGAAATAAATAAATACAAACACTCAGGTAGACTCATCAATGAACAAGTCGATTTAAGCCCTTCACCTCTATTGAATCTTTTCGGGGAGCAATCTATTCCTTAATTTTATTGGATATACCCGCCATAAATAACCACTGAGGAGGAGCCGACCAATAAGCTTTTAATTACTCAAGAACATTTATAGTTATATTCTCATTTACATTTTTCTGCATAATCATTCGTCTGAAGAAGCTATGGGGTAGTGAAACGCGTTACGAATCGCAATTATTAAGTAAAATTCCTTAAAACACATTACTTGTTCTTTAGTCAGATCTAAAAAATTATTAAAGTTATTTGTTTTTATTGCTGCTGTAAACTTGATGTTGGTATGAACTTCATTAAGAGATTGCAGAAATGTGCTTGTTCGAGTCTTGGAAACCTATCAAAATATTATGTACATATCGGTGCCAGAACACTATATGTTTTTTTGCTAAGTGGCTATTTAATATTACTGTTCATTTTATGTTTTCCATAAATAATAGGTTGCAAAGGGACTAAGGGGTGATCCTAAGGGAAGTCCAGATGTTTGTTGGTAAAATTTTGATTAAAATTTAAAATAATTTTGAGATAGGCAAGTTGAACTCGAGCAAATTATTATTCATTGCTGAACAAAAAACAGGCAAATTAAAAAAATCAGGAGTTCACAAAATACTTGCAATGAGTGTACAGTATATTATGTTGGACAGACTGCTAGGAATATCAAAACCAGATTTAAAGAACACTTATCCTCTGATAATAGTTCTCTCATATGTGAATATATTAAATCCGCAAATAATTCATTTATATTAAATAATATCAAAATTCTTCACAATCTCGATAAAGGAAAGAAAATGAATCTGTTGGAATGTTTGGAAATCAATAAACTCTGTTAAAACTCAAGTGAAATCACCCTTAATAGCCAGGTAGATATTAATACCCCTCCACTACTTAATTTGTAATTAGGCTAGTATCTACAGTGTGTTCCAACGAAAATTTGACCCCCCCTATAACTCCGAAATGAGTAACATTAGCGAAAAACACCAAGACACGTCGATTTTTGTTTCGAGGGCGAGCATTTTTCGAAATAATTCGAAACTTCTCAGATCAACCCCCTACCCCCAGCAACCCTAACTTTGAAATTCATCATAGGGAATAAGGGTCGAGTGGCACCTTACTGAAAAGGTCTGTCAATTCTCCACCTTGATTTGTCATTTTTAGAATTTTAAATTAACATACAGGGTGTCCCAACCAAGGGTGAAGTTGAATTCCTGGAAATCCCAAATACTAAATGAAATAGATTTATTTTGGCATAATGCAAGCGCAGGTTTATGCTCGGTCTAGAAAAACGACCTACACTTGTGAATTTGGAGTTGGTGCAATCAACCCCCTATTTCCAGCATCCCCAACTCAAAAATCATTCGATCGATAATAGGTCAAGTGGCACCTCGTTGGAAAGGTACTGCAATTTTCTCTTCGAATTTGGTATTTTCGAAATTCAACCAACAGTGTGGTTATAGAATTTTTGCAATCAACCCCTTCCATTCAGCATCCCCAACTTGAAAATCATACAAATAATTCAAGTGGCATATCAGAAAGGTTTTTGAATTCCAGAATGATTAAAGCATTTCATTCAGTTCGGCTCTCCATACAGGATGTCGCTTTCGAAAAATTCAATATCGTCATTTGAAATTATCAACTAAAATTAATTCGAAACTGTTAAAAGTATTGGGGTACGATGTGTTGAGCATCAATTACGAAGAAATAAAGCTGATTTCTGCATTGAAAATGTTCACATTTTTTTCATTTCCATCTGGCGTGCAGTCATCTGTTATTTCTCATTTTCGCAATGAAATATTATTATTATTCAGATCAGTTCCTCATTATTGTTGTTGTTCGTCAGTTGAAATTAATCTGAAAATGGTTTATTCCACTGAGGAAAGGGTCGAAATTGTATCGACTTATTTTCGAAATAACAGTTGTGCCAAAGAAACGGCAAGGATATTCGATAGGAACCATCCTGAAAGAGAAAGGGGAGTCAGTCACCAGTACGTTAAATATTTGGTTGACAAATTCCTAGCTACGGGTTCGGTGGCAAACAAAAAACATGAAGTGGCATGTCCCGTCAGAAATGAGGCAACGGAAGTGGCAGTAGTGGGTCATCTACAAATGGAGAATACTTCTTCGATCAGAAAACTATCTCGTCTGACTGGTGTATCAGCTACAACTGTCCATAGAATCGTGAAACATCACAAATTTCACCCTACAAGGTAAAATTAGTGCATGAAATAAACGAAGATGATCCAGATCGTCGTTTACAGTTTTGTGAAAATCTAAGTGAAAACCTAAACGCTAATCCAAATTTTCTGAATAACATCTGTTTTTCTGATGAAAGCACCTTTATGCTCAGTGGTGAAGTGAATAGACATAATTGTCGATATTGGGACACACAGAATCCTCATTGGTTTAGAGAGGCCCACACGCAAAGGCCTCAGAAGTTGAACGTTTGGGCAGGAATTTTTGGCAATCATCTAGTTGGGCCTTTCTTTATTGAGGGTAATCTGAATGGAAATGGCTACCTACAGTTGTTAGAGGAACACATACATCCTAGATTGACAGAAATTTTACAGAACGATCCAACTCTTTCTGAGGACGAAATGCGTTTTCAACAAGACGGTGCTCCTCCGCATTATGATGCTCAGGTGCGCCAATATTTAGACGAAAATTTCCCAGGAAGGTGGATTGGTAGAAGAGGACCTGTTTAGTGGCCAGCCAGGTCACCAGATTTAAATCCCTAGATTTTTTTTGTGGGGCCATCTAAAATCTAAAGTTTATGCCACAAGACCAGAAAACCTGGAGGAGCTGCGGATGAGGATTATCACAGAATGCCGACTTTTGACTCCTGAAGTTTTCGCTAATGTGAGAAGAGAGTTCGAAAATCGTCTGTATAACTGTATGGAGATGGGCGGAGGACATTTTGAACAATTTTTGTAATAATCAAGTTAGTTTTTTGTTTTCAATTGAATACAAGTTCAATAAATCTCGTTTTCCTGTTTAGATGAGCATCCAATCAGTTTCTCCATCATCCCCTCATCCTGATCCTCACGCCAGAAAACCTCGATTGCCAAACTGAAACCAATGCCTCAGTGATTCAGAAAATAGAAAAATCTTTCTGGAACTTTGCCACTCAACCTGTAATCACTTGTATGATTTTTTGAGTTGGGGATGCTGAATGGAAGAGATTGATTGCAAAATTCCATATTCACGCAAGAGAGTCTTATTCTCGAATCAAACATAAACATGTTCTCGTATTATACCGAAATGAACCAGTTTCAAAAGTTATTTGGGTTTCCAGTGTTCCTGCTCCGGGACACCCTGTATGCTGATTCTGAATTTCGAAAATACCAAATTCGAAGAGAAAATTGAAATACCTTTCCAACGAGGTGCCACTTGACCTATTTTCGATCGAATGATTTTGAGTTGGGGATGCTGGAAATAGGGGTTGATTGCACCAACTCCAAATTCACAAGTGTAGGTCGTTTTTCTAGACCGAGCATAAACCTGCGCTTGCATTATGCCAAAATAAATCGATTTCATTTAGTATTTGGGATTTGCAGGAATTCAACTTTACCCTCGGTTGGGACACCCTGTATGTTAATTTAAAATTCTAAAAATGACAAATCAGAATGGAGAATTGACAGACCTTTACAGTAAGGTGCCACTCGACCCTTATTCCCTATGATGAATTTCGAAATTAGGGGGTTGATCTGACAAGTTTAGAATTATTTCGAAAAATGCTCCCCCTCGAAACAAAAATCGACGTGTCTTGGTGTTTTTCGCTAATGTTACTCATTTCGGAGTTATAGGGGGGGTCAAATTTTCGTTGGAACACACTGTATATAAGTAAGTTCGTGTCCTGCAATTGACCAATTAAAAATGACTTGACGGTCAAAGCCGCCATGGAAATAAAATTGTGGGAAATATAAAATTCATCTTCGTTGTATGAACTGAGCAAAATTCAATATTATGTTCTGAAATTATCACATTTAGTTCTCGAATTGTCGTTTCCTTTTATCATTCACCCAAATTAACTACTTCTCAATTATAGTTCGGAAAAACTAAGATCCACATAGGTTTTTAACGATCACCGGTTGCATTTTATTCTGGCGTCGTTTTTCGTCGATCGTAAGCAAACCTTATGGCACCGGCTGCTTGAAACCGTGAGCGGGAAGCGAGAACCGTCGAGAGGCGTTCAGGGCAAGCCGTGTAAATGGCAGGATAAGCTGGGAAGATTCCCCCTAGGTCAACGATCAGACCGTGCCTGACCCTGGACCCAACTTACTGACCTTATTTCCCACGCTCAGATACACCTACCTTCAGCCAATGTCAAGGACATCCTTCCGGATCTTTTACTGACCACAGAAAGTTTATGATGGGAACTAAAATCGTTATAATGACAGCAATGTCGAATATACTTACTTTTTCACTGTATAACTGAAGATATTCCATTTTGAGCTATCTCTATCAGGGGGTAAATTTTCAATTCCTAAATAATCTAGGACGTACATTGTGTCAATGAAGTTCAAAATATTTATTCTTCTTCCAAATTTATTGTATCACCTTCAAAGTAGGCCCCTTCAGGAATAATATATTCACGCCAATGAATAGTCCAATCATCAAAAAATTTTTCAAACTAAATTATCCAGAACCATCTTGGTTTCTCGCCGCTGATTCTATTATACACACAAGCAAATTTATATAGAATCTTTTGAATTGTGGAGACCGTTACTTGATGTAGATCTATGATATAAATGAGATAAAAAATACAAGGTTTAACTTTAATCTACTACTACTTTAATCGACGTTTCGCTGACATGTCAGCGAAAAGTCGTCGAATTTTTTCAAATAAAGTGTAGACTAAAGTTAAACCTTGTGTTTTTATCTCATTTATATAATGGATCCACATCAAGTATCGGCCTCCACAATTCAAATGTTGAAGAAAGCGAATACAAGATTTTTGGCACTTTTGGTATTTTAAGTTGTTACTTAAAAATGCTATAACATCCCAAAACCTGTGGTTTTTAACCACGTGTTTGAAGAGTGAAGTGTGTCCTAAATACATCAAACTCAAGACCAACAACAACAGTTATGCAGCTCGAAGGGCAGTCATCTCTGGACAGAAGATATGGATCAAATCAGAATGCAAGATTTTGTTCCACAAACGAGACATCTACAATATTTATCTCAAGGTAATTCATACCGAGTTATTGTACAAACTTCATCCACTTGAATTCGATTCATTAGATAACAATAGAAGATTCAAAATTAGATCAATAATACATAATAAATATACCATCCAATACCGCAAATTAAAGTTTCTCGTGTCACGAAAACCGAAACCTACTCCACGTAGGATAGATTTTGATAGATTCGTTAACCTTTCTGATACTAATTTCACAACTGATGAAACAAATCTCTTGGAGAAAGGTTTCAAACACAATATTAAATCAAACAAGATAAAATCTGATTTAGAGGAACTTGGCATAGATACTGAAATTTCTCTGAAAAATATTCCTAATAACACTCACCTTAAATATTTAGCATTTAACATTATAAAAATTAATCATCAGCTGACTTTAAACCGAGTAAAGAACAAAATATTTTAAAGGCCATCAAACAAAAGTCTCAACTAAATGAAGTTATTTTTACAAAAGCAGATAAGGGTAATACTGTTATTGCGTTAAATAAAAATGACTACCTATTTAAAACTCTAAATTTCATTTCGTCCGGAAACTATACAGTTTTAAACAAAGATTCAACTATTACATTCCAGAAAAATATTAAAATTGCAATAAATGATGCAAAATCTTTAATTAAAGCAATAGATAAATACAAATTAATTTTACCAAACCCTCAACCACCTCAACTGTATTCACTCATTAAATTGCATAAAGTAAATAACCCCGTTAGACCAGTCGTATCTTACGTTACAGCCCCAGCCGTGAAATTGTCGCACTACCTTATAGATATCATTAAAAATTATTGTTTATTCAAATCAAAATTTTCTATAAAAAATTCTTTCGAATTGATAGATAACATAAAAAACGTTAACCTACCACCTAACGCAAAACTTATTTCGTTTGATGTTGAGAATTTATACCCAAGTGTTCCTCCAGGTGATGTCAAAATATTAATCGAAAACATGTTGAATTCGAATCATGTTAACCACATAATTAAATCAGAAATATTGAATCTGTCGGACGTTTGCATTGAACAAAATTATTTTTCTTTCAACAACATCTATTACAGTAGTGAAAATGGTTTGATCATGGGAAATCCTTTGAGTCCACTTTTAGCAGAGATTTTTATGAATAATATTGAACAGAAAATTCATACACATCCACTCATTCCAAAATTTCTTTATTGGTATAGATATGTTGACGACATCTTAGTATGTTTCATTGGAACTACTCGTCAATTAGACTTATTTCTTAATTTCATTAATTCCATCCATTTGAACATTAAATTCACGATAGAAATTGAACAGAACGATTCCATTAATTTTTTGGACTTGAAAATCACTGAACGAAATAATAATCATGTTTTTTCGGTCTTTCGTAAACCAACACATACTGATACAATTATACATAACTACTCATTACATCCAATTCAACAAAAAGTTGCAGCTTTAAACAGCATGGTACATCGGTTACTCAATTTACCTTTATCAGTAGAAGATTATAATAAAGAGTTAAACATCATCAAACAGATAGCCATTAATTATTCATATAATCCGGATATGATAGATCTAATCATTCGTATAAAACTGTATCAGAAAACAATAAATGAAGTATATCGTATTCATAAAGACTATAAAATATTCAACAGTTTAACATTCTGCGGTTCTGCAAGTACAAATATTAAATCCTTTCTCGTCAAACAAAATCTTAATATAACTTTCAAAACTTCTAATAACTTAGATAAACATATTAAAAATAATAAATCTCGTGTTGAAAAATCAAGTAAATCAGGAATCTATAAACTCAATTGCGGTTCTTGTGATAAAATTTATATCGGTAGGACCTATAGGAGTTTTGGCATAAGAACATCTGAACATAAACGTAGCTTCGATAAAAATAAATCTGATTCAAATTATTCAAACCACTCAATAAAAGAAAACCATTCACTCAATAAAAACTTTGACATATTACATATAAAATCAAAAGTTTAAAATTAGATCCCTAGAAGTATTAGAAATAAATAGATACAAACATTCGGATAAGCTTTTGAATGAGCAGGTAGATGTGAATTATTCACCCCTACTTAACTTGTTTAATTAGTTTTTAATTACCTTTCATACTAACTGTACAATGGCTCGGTGTGGATTTTCCTGTTATTCATCCAACTTGTTCTACGATTTGTTTATAATACCATACTCTTCATTCTGTTTGTCATTCTTGATAAAGCTGCTGTGTCAGAGAAACGTCGTCGAATTTTTTCAAATAAAGTGTAGATTGAAGTTAAACCTTGTGTTTTTTATCTCATTTAAATGGAATCACTAGGTATTTCATATTATTGACTGTTTTCAACCATGGATCTTTGACTACTTGTGAAGAATGAAGTTTTTATTGTCAAAAAAACTGGATAGTATGATAAGAAATGTTGAATTATCACCACATGTTCGGGATATTGTCAGTCGTCACTGAGATTTAAATCCTATAATCATAATTGAAAATGCCTTACGTTGAATTTTCCGATGTAAAGAGGGGTCAAATAATTGCTCTCGTTGAGGAAGAGGTTACACAGAGGGATATATCGGCCGCAATGGGGGTGTCACAAGGGTGATCTCAAAAACCTACGCCAGATACGTGGATCTGCAATACCTGCAAAATTGGCCTAGAATAGGGGTACTTAAACTTGAACTGCTGGCGATCTACCTCAATATTTTTAGACTACTTACGATCGACTCTGAGAGGCTGCAAGTATGTGTGATGCAGGGTTGTCGTACATACACGATACACCCTACCTACCTACCTACGTAGGGGTACTGTAGCATATATAGATATTAGCTTTATTTTTAGTCAAGGTTTGGGTTAGGTTTAGTTAGGTTCTTCTCTATAATATCAATGAAAACACTAAAAGTAATTCAGAATTGCGAGTTACATATGGTGTTAAACTTAACTAAGGAGTTACTTTGGATGTTGAAGCGTGGCACTGCATGTCCTCAGCATACTTTCCATAAGATGGTACGTAACCACCGAGTGCTAATCGCAAGCATGTTGACATATGATCGTCAGTTAGTCGATTGCGATATTTTGACTTAATTATCTTCATTTCGGGAACTGCAGACTCGCACAAGTAATTTAACCCAGACATTGCCGTCAGTTGAAAGGCCATTTGCCTTAGATTCGGATATTTAGCTTCAGATATAAAACACCAGAAATTTGTATCTGACGCTGTAGTTTTGAGATGTATGTCTGATATAATCTGCACTTACTCATTTTCAACAGAACATGAGTTCATATTGAACTGACTTGCTATTTTAGTAGCTAATTCCTCAATGTTTTTACATGAAAGAAGATAACTCATAAACGATGCTATATTTGCCAATTACTGCATTTCGAATTGTCCCAAAATATTTGATAATTCAGCCTCATAAATATCATAATTCAACTGAGGAATCCTTACTTTCATAGATGGAAAATGTTTCAGGTTCTTTCTTTTCAGTTGATCTATCATAAGTTTCAATTTACTTTTGAATGTCTTTACTGCCCTAGTCATCTCTATAATAGTTTTTCCTTCACCGTGAAGCTCCAAATTAATGGTGTTTAAGTGCATTAAATGCTAAATCAGTCAGCCATTTTTCGTTCTTCAACATCTGAGTGTCATCACCTCTTTCGTCTAGAGAAGCTGTTATTTCGGGCAATAATTCTTGAAACCTTTCTAGGAATTTTCCCCGACTCAACCACCTGACGTCCGTGTGAAGAAATCAATCAGTGTGTTCAGCTGACTATCTTCTAAATTCAACCTAAAGAGCCGCCGTTGCAAGCTACGTACACAGATGGAATTCACAATTTTTGTTGCAATGCCCTTAATTTCCTCCGTGTTTAAAACTTTTGAACACAAAACTTGTTGATGTACAATGGAATGGAGAAAAATGAAAGGAAATCTTCATTTGCTCGACACAATGCCACAAAACCGTTTTTGTTTTCAGTCATTGCAGGTGCTCCATCGGTTGTAATTTACGCTTATATATATATATATATATATATATATATATATATATATATATATATATATATATATATATATATATATTGGTAGCTTGTAGTTTTTACAGAATTGAAGAAAACGCCATGGGTCTTCCCTTCAGAGGAAATATTGTTAAAAATTCTTCCTTAGCCAACATGTCATTGAATACCGTCCGAATAAAAATACACAGCTGCACAGTGTCTGACATATCGGTAGATTCGTCGAACAGGAAAGAAAAGTATGTACATTTCATGATATCATGTTTTAGTTTATATGCCTTGTCCTGACTCATGACTTCAATACGCCTTGAGGCAGTCGGACGAGATAACTGAAGTTCTCTAATAGCAGACATGATTTCTGTTTTATTTTTGAAATCTCCAAATAAAGTCTCACCCGCTTCAATAAATGCTTTCTTCACAACCGATCCATCTTCGAATGGTTTCTTGTGTTTCGCCAATATATGAGATATTTAAATGACGCGATCGTAGCAGCTTTAGATTGTTAGGTTGGTCTTGTGAACACGGTTTGTTCTTTCTTCAAACAAGATATCAAATCACGTACTTTTCGTTTTCTTAATTCACTCTGTGACAGAAAATCCTTTTCATAGTTTTTATGAACCGTTTTATGATGCATCTCTAAGTTACCACGATTAGGGATTACAACTGACGCACGACAAATAAGACAAATGCACTTATCCTTCATCATACAAAAAAAACATTTTTCCTCCCAATCGTTGTTAAAATGATACGTTTCGTATTTCTTCGCTCAACTCATTTTGCACTATTTAATAATAAACTTTGTATCGACGTAGTATTGCTTTCAAGTTACAATTCAGTATGACTCCAATTTCTGCAAGCGCAACATTTATATCGGTGTTAACGAAAGTCCCGAAAGTTCTCGAAAAGCGGCAAGAATAAAAAAATCGGCTTCTCTTTGACAAGTACCGCGCGTTCCTTTGATGAAGCCGCCTTTTGCAGAGTGTTGTTTTATTACGTAAAAAGTTTTTGTAGTTTAGGTACCTACTTTTTAAAAATTTTCTTCTTCTCGCGATCGACCGTTTGAGCACCCCTGGTGTAAACCATAATGATTAATGTAATCAATAATTTCCATAGGTTGTTGAGTTAAATTATCGAAACATTGCAGCACATATTATAGTTATCGACCTACTAAAAGTATTTTCATTAAACGAGATACAAAGGTAATAGGATTTGAGATACTAATCAAACTCGTTCCTTTCCTTTTTTGTTTCATTTTCAGCTATAAATTGAACGGGGGTGAATTCTACTTCCTCATAGCGAAAACCATGAGAGCTCTGAGAGCAATAAATAAGGGGGACTGTAATATCTTCAAATTTAATCAAGTTTCAGTTCGTGTACGGAATAAAGATAAGCTTTCGTCGTTTTCAATTGAGAATAATGAAATATTTCGCCTAATATTTACGCGATCGGGCTCCTGGCACGACCAAAGGGAATATTAAACGATTTCAGTATTCATATTTCACGGCAGCAGGTAACACATCATCGTTAAAATTTGGATATATGGCTTCTGTAATTTCCAGCTTGAATTCGTTATGAGTTTGATATTCAGCAGTGAAGAAATTCGCTTTATTTTGCTTCAAGTGCATGTTCGTTCAGGCAAAACGAAGTCGTAAGTGATCTGTTTTTTAAAAATTAAGTTTATTGAATATCTCATGAAGACTTAATGGATTCCCTCTCACGAAAGAGAATTTTTTTGATGAATATGACTTTCATGAATGATATACCATGAAACTATAACTTCTTTAAATAACGTATACGCTATATTTTGAAAAGAAATTCAGATAAATGAGTTATAGTTTGCGTTCGTAATGAAGAGTCACATTATATGGACTGTAAGTAACTAACGAAGATACAGGGTGAGTCCGGAAAAACTGTGAACACTTCTATGGCGGATGCTAATCGATGGGGTGGATTTAGAATCGGTATTCAAAACTTCTGTAGATTCTTGTTGGTGGTTGGAGGGTGTTTTCTGGAAATTGCCAAAACGTTTAAATCTCTCTCAACTGCTCAGTAATCAATCGAGTAGAACAATTTTCAAGACATTATTGGCATTAATCGCATCAAAAATATTGCCAACAGAAAAATTCGGAAATTCCACGACCGGACTGAAGCATAACACATACTATTTTTTTCTAGAAGAAGCACATTAGAAAATTGAGTGATTATTAATGACGATGATTTGAATTTGGGAGGAATATAATAGCAACAAAGGATCCTACCGCTAAATTTCAGAAAGAGGTTAAAAACGTTATTTCGACAGCAAAATCATTAATTACAGACCACGAAAAATATAGATTCATTAACTCCAATCCACAATCCCCCGAATTATATTCTTTGATAAAACATTGCAATTTTAAATCTAAATTTTCGGTCAAAAATTCATACGAACTAATTGCCAATATCAAAGATACCATTACACCACTTGATTCTAAACTCATTTCTTTCGATGTTAAGAATCTATTTCCTAACATTCCTCTGAAAGATACGTACTACTTATGTAGTTGAAGAATTATTAGAAAAGAATCTAATACGATCATTAAATCAGATATTTTTCCATTATTACAAATTTGTTTAGATCAAAATTATTTCCATTTCAATAACAAATGTAATACTAGTGAAGACGGCTTGATTATTGGCAATCCGTTAAGTCCTTTGTTAGCAGAAATATTCATGAATAATTTGGAGAAATTAATTCATAATCACCCACTTAGTACATATTGTTTATACTGGAATCGCTATGTAGACGATATCATTATTTGCTTTATAGGAACAGATAGACAGTTAAAATTTTCGAAAATCATATAGATTCATTACATCCTAAAATTGCATTCAAAACCGAAATAGAAAGCAATAATTCAATATATTTCTTAGACGTAACAATTTCCAATGAAAATGGAAAACATGTTTTCGCGATTTACCATAAGCCGTCACATACAGATATTATAATACATATTCCGTCGTGTCATCCGTATCAACATAAAATGTCAGCATTCAACAGTTTTATTCTTAGATAGATAACATCCCGTTATCACCAGAAAATTTCAACAAAGAATTAAATTTGATTAAACAAATTGCCAAAAATAATGGTTACAATCCGAAACTAATAAATAATATTTTAAATAAAAAACAAAGTAGAATCGCATTGAATGAAGTTTACCCTGTCGATAAATTGAAACAAAAATTCAACACCTTAACCTACTTTGGCATTACAAGTGAGAAACTGAAATCATTCTTGAGTAACAATAATTTCAACATAGCTTTCCAAACTAATAACAGTTAAGGCAAATATATAAAAATAATAAAACCCAATCAGATAAAAACAATAAAACAGGTGTTTATAGATTGAATTGCAATGACTGTGATAATTTCTACATTTGTAGAACACATAGAAATTTTAATATTAGAATATCGGAACATAAACGCAGTTTTTCAAATAAAAAATCAGATTCAAATTACGCGAATCATCTCCTAGAAAATAGTCAATCTTTCGACCCATAGTTTGAAATTTTGCATACAGATAATAAATATTGGAAGGTAGATCTTTGGGAAACTTTAGAAATCAACAAACACGAACACTCAGGTAGACTCATCAATGAACAAGTCGATTTAAGCCCTTCACCTCTATTGAATCTCTTCAGGGAGCAATCAATTCCTTAATTATATTGGATATACCTGTCATCAATAACCACTTAGGAAGTAGCAACCCAATAAGCTTTCAATTACTCAGGAACATTTGTATTTATATTCTCATTCTTATTTTCTGTACATTTATTCGTCTGAAGAAGCTACGGTGTAGTGAAACGCGTTACGAATAGCAATTATTAAGTAAAATTTCTTAAAATACAGTACTTGATTTTTATTAATGATGATGAGCTTTATGGTTTTGATAGACGCCCTCAAGGTTCTCGTAGTTACAGCCGAATGTCATTGAATGGAAAAACACGCTTAGAAACTAGAGATTTTGAACAGATATATCATAAGGCTTTGGAAACTGCTTGGAAAATATGCAATGATACCATCTTGAGTAATGTAAAAAATAAGTATTCTGTTAGGTGGAAGCGTATAAACTCATTCAGGCAAAAAATACTACAAGACCTTCCTCGTCGCTCTCAGCGAACGATTTCAATTCTTACTTTTGTGCGCACCTTCTGATATTGTGCATGCTTTGGTGGAGTCAAAAAATAGTTGTGATTACTTTTTGGATTCATTTCATAAGAGAGAACTCTTCAAAGATCTTGGCAACTCGGGTCTTACCTTCACAAAAGAGAGGTTGCACAGACTCACCAAATAATAACAGGCCTTTTGCAATCACCCCAGTGGTTAGTAAACTTCTTGAGAAAGCTCTGAAGTTGCAAAATGTTGGACATTTCGATTCGTATAATCTTTTCAACTGTTCACAATTCGGATTTCGTACCTGAAAATCAATAACAATGGCTGTAAATTCTCTGATAAAGAAGATTTATGATTTATTTGAGAGTATGCAGGTCCATTTTGCTGTGACATATCTGTAGCCTTCGATTGGGCCACTATCGATATTTTCAGGAAAAAGTTCATTGAACATAATTTCTCTGATTCTGCGTTGTCTCTTTTGTGATCGACAACAAATTGTTTCTTTCGACGGCTCTAATTCGGAACTTATGTCAATTGACATCGGTGTCCCACAAGGATCGGTGTTAGGTCCATTATTATTCCTTATTTATATAAATTCTTTTCACATTGTTCATCTGAAGTAACTTTGTAATTTTTGCCGGCTACAGCAGTAAAAATTGGTCCTCACTTCAAGACCTGGAATGACTCTGTTGAAGCGACTTAGGAAACTTTAGATGATTGGTTGTTAGCCAAAAAACTATCTCTGAACCATGCAAAACTGTGATCAAGTTCTTTTCTCTTAGATCTCTTGAAGATGTCGATTCTAGTAGGAATTTCTCGGTGTAACACTGGATGCTACACTACTACTTTGGCAAGCCCACGCAGATCAGGTGGTATCTTCAGCATCGAGTGGTGTATACACACACTCCGTGATTTGCAAAACTCAGTTTCCGAATCCTAGTTGCTTTTCATGGTATGGCTCAGTCAATAATTGCTTACGCCATCTTAGTCTGGGGTCATTTAGCTTCGCTCTAGCGGGTTTCTGTGTGGCAGAGGAAAGGTATTAGAGTGGTTGCTCGTTTTGGTTACCGTGACGACTGCAGGGATTCTTTCAGAAGACTGAAGGTACTCACTGCTTCGTCATTGTATATATTTGGGTGTTTATTATATGTTAAGTCTAATATGGAAAGCTATGAACTGGTTCACACTCATTGAATACTAGATTGAGTCATAACTTTCACGTTCCTCTCTATCACCTCATTAGAACGAGGAGTGGATTTAGTTACTAGGGTTCAACTTTTTTTAATAAGCTTCCCTATGTGGTGAGAAGGTTTCCTTATAGATCAGTCAACTCTATTTTGAAGAAATATCTAATAACTAAGTGTTTCTATTATGTTGGTGATTATATTATTATTATTATTATACAAAAATAAAGGCACAGGACAAGTTCCTATAGAAGCCCAAAACAAATCAATATCTACTTAAATTAAATAGGATACAAAATAGTGTGTTTAGCTCTGCCGACACAAACTCAAAAATAGAATGAGTACGTAGTGGTAGAATGCAAAGTACATGCGAAAAGAGTTTGGACAAGTCCATTCTTAAATAAATTCAATGATGAGGCGTCTGCAACCTCTGCTCCTAAGCTGTTCCAAGAGTCAAATATCCTGTTTGAGAAGAAATGTAGGCGAAGCGTTGTCCTGAACACTTACTTTCGCATCTTCAGCCCATGATCCCGCAATCGTACATCAGTGTAAGGCGTGAATATCCTTGCCAGATTGGCATAGTCGAACTTTAAGATGCGATAGGCGAATATGAGGTCTCCACGAAGCCTACGCTGACAGAAAGGCAGAATGACATTTGTGTAGCCCTGCGTTGTACTTTCTCTTATAGGTCCTTGTTACGCGCCAGAATCGGACACCAGGCTGGACTGGCGTACTCCAGCAACGGACGCACATAAGTTTTATGGAGTTTTATGAAGAAACTGAAAGAGATTTAGGCAAACGACTTTCTTATTAAGTATATCAGAGAATTTGTACGTTTGCACACAGAACTGATGTGAGCAGACCATGACCGGTCACTGCTGACAATTAATTCTAACCTAAGTCGACGCAAGAGGTGACTGGTCTTAGCGGTTCACCATACATATCGTAAGTTGAACAGGGATTGTTTTTCCCCAAATGCAGAACAACATATTTCGCGGAGTTAAGTGGGAGAAGCCAGTCATTGCACCAGCGACCGACTGAGTTTATATTAGACTGGACGACTCCGTGCTGGGTCAGAGGCATAGCATATAATGCTTTCCTACTCTGTATATAAAACGGCAGATTGCTAACGAAAACGTTGAATAAAAGAGGACCAAGCACGGAGCCCTGCGGCACCCCGCTAGTAACGAACTAACTGAGGAGAACGCGCCAACAATTCTCACCACGAACCTTCTGTCACTCAAACAGTTCTTAGTGCATATCAGCAATTTTCCTCTTATACCACAGTGTTCCATTTTACAAAGTAGACGCCACGGAGGAGTACGAAGGAAAGCTCGCACGAAGTCGAAATAGATCATTGAGTATTTTTGAATCAAGCGCTTTAGATCAGTCATTGATACACGAGAATAAATTGGTAGTGGTAGATTTTCCCTTGACGAATCCATGTTGTTCTTTTTAATGCCAAAAGAACAACATGGATTCAGGTCGAGAAAAGTGGTGAATTCTTCTGCCACGATTGACTTCATTATCTTCGAAGACACCGACAAATTACTTTTCGGTCGATAATTGAGGGAGTCCAACTTTTTTCCCATAGGCGTAATTGACACGGTCTTCCAAGAGGATGGTAATTTTCCCTTTTCGAAGAAGGCGGTCATCATTCGAGATAACGAATGGCAAAAAATATTTGCATTGTTTTTGAGTAATGCCGAGGTGATTCCGTCCAATCCAGAGGATGGAGAGCTCTTCAGATTTTGAAGGTATTTCTCTACTTTCTCTGTAGTAAACGAGATGTCTGTGGGTCTGTCCTCAACACAGGGCGACAGTAGTGACGGGAGAGGGTCATCAATCGGTTCAAATGTATAAACCTCAGCAAATATTGTAGCTAGCGTTTCTGCAGAACCAGCATCTGACAAGGAGATATTACCATTAGCAAGACGCAGAAGAGGAGTTGTAGCTTTGCTTTTGAGACTAGTTTGGATATTTTTGAACAAGCATTTGGGGTAGCCTGAGTCGGCAATGCTGGTCACATAATTTCACCTGGAGGAACGAATCGAACACCAGAGGAAATTTGAAAAACATATGGATAATTTGTTCTCGAATCTTGGAAATTGATTGTTATGTTGTGTAAGCAAGTTTTGTTATGTTCTTTTTCGCTGAGATTTATTGCAGTGAATTGTAGTTGTTGAATTCTAATTTATTGGTTGCCTCATTGTCATTCTGTGATTGAATTTTGAAATTAATTGTAGCAATGTTCATCATGAGCCTATTGAGTCTTCACACTTTTCCGCGTAACCGTCTCTTGAAATTAATTTAGTTTCATTTTGTAATTTCAGAGAGTTGTATATATTAATTTTCTTGACTGGTTTAAACAGTCCTATGTATGAACATCAATAAACGTAAAATAAAATAAATAGATAAATAAAATAATACAATCTCGTGGTATATCCGACTTTTTTCATCGCGAGTCCCCCAGTTTTCGTCCAGAAATTGGGAGAATATTTCCTGAATCGAGTAAAAACAGAAAAACATCTGTGAAAAAAATTAAAAAATGACAGAAATCCAGATTATACTACGTAGAAAATTCAAACCAGTGTGAAAAATAACAAGAATCTTAAAATTTCACAATAAATATTCAATATGTCCTCCATCAGAATCAATACATTTTCTGGAGAAAATCAAGATGTAGATTTCCTGATAACTTCAGACGAATTTCGCACCCTTTCACAAGCTTCGCGATTTCTGACTTCTATTGCTGACGCTAATTAATTTTTACCTTATACACTAAATCCTTTTAATATTTTATGGCTTTTTCTCGAAAACATCGAGATGTTTATGGACTTCGTTCCATAGAAAATTATTTTAACGATACCCAATCGTCTCTGAAGCTGACCCTGTCATTTCCCGGCGGAATGACGAATTGCGATGCACTCTCTAGAGTGCATCGCAATAGAGTGCATCTAATAGTTCCAGCGCGCCGAATTACAGAGAAACCAGTGTTACCATTTACACAAGGCTCTCGAACGAAGATCTGGATTAAAGCCGAAATTACGCGGCTGTTCTCGAACATTCGTGCTTGTATATGAAAAGAGACATCGCGAAGCGCGTAGAATTCAATTTGAATAAAGAGCGCGAATAAGTGGATAAAGTGTGGGAAATAAATTAAACAGTACTGATTGTATTAAGTTATAGAAGTTAGTCGTTTAGTTTAGTGTTTTAATTGTTCAGTTTACGTGTAAATAAATAAGTTAGTCTTTTATAACGTTGAGGTGTTTAATTTGAACCCATAAATAATTTCTAGAACTAAGTAACGTTACATTATGAAATGACCTTCTATTCTAGTCCGACATGATAACTGGAAGGTCTGATTTTTTTTATTGCTTCTTCTTTGGTTCTTTTCAAAGTATGTTCAGGAATTGGAAATGCCGATTCGTTCCTCGAACGCATTGTAATGGTAAAGGAAGAGCTGCTACAAGTGAATACAGAAGGAGGTACCCAAACAGCTGAACGCCCAAGAAGATGTTCTCTTCTGTATTCAAATACCCCAAAGAACATAGAAGATTTCCCTCTGGGGAACGAGAGACTGAAATAAAACCAGCAGCAGTTGAAGTAGATAACGAGATTTCAGACATTGTCGAAAATGAACCTGTAATAAACACACGAATAGTGCCAGAAGAATGAAAGTACATTGAGAAAGGAGAGATTCCACCTTTTTCTTAAGGTTCAGCGCTTAGAGTTAGCGGCCTAGTTCCAATGTGTGGGCTCGATAAAACCCTCACGCGAAATTCGAAATTGTCAAAAATTCCCAACCACGGTTCCAATCGGATACCCCTATATAAAGACCAATTGATCGGTCCTCATTAATTTTTTTGGATTTCCCTCAAAAAGATCGATTTATACAGATAGGGAGCTTATCTTCAGCTGGATAGTGCTACACCTCACTATAGCTTACCAGTGAGGAATTTCCTGAATGAAAGATTCCCAAATCATTGGACTATTATGGAGATTGGAGGAGATATATTAGCAAGCCAAGTCTCCAGATCAGAAATCCCTTGATCGTTTCTTATGGGGACACCTAAAGGGTTTAGTTTATAAGGGGAAAATCAATTCGCGTCAGCGATTAGAAGCAAGAATAGCTTATTCATGAAAGCTGCGTGTCAAACCTTGTAGAAGGTCTTTGAGATATCAAGAGCAATGGCTCTTGATTCGATCACTGATATCACCCTTTAACTCGATATATATTATGACCTATTCCTTTGTCACTCATTCCATGACTTGACGATGGACAACAATGCGATAGGACTATAGTATAGGGGTAGGCTTTTCTCCCCTTTCCTGGAAATCGGTTGTACATACGATATCTGAAACAGACGATTAAGAACAGGTACACACACATTCCATGAAAACCGTTGATGGTATTCCATCATAAATACAGCATGAATCTTGAAAACAAAATCTCCTTCACAGAAATACTCCTTTCGGAGAGTGAATTGTTTTTAAATTTTGAATTTTCCAATCTCTTTAGGAGAAAGTTAAAAATCAACTCTTTCTTTGATGAATCAACAATCGATGCTATAAATTTAAATTTATTTTTCTATTTCATTTTCATCCTAAGAGACTTTTATGAAGTTAAATACAGGGTAAATACGTCGGTTTTTGTTGACCAAATTATTCGACATAAAGAAAAATATTAAATAACACAATTACTATATTCCATAAAAGATTCTTCCTTCTTACGCAAGTTTCATCGACGCTGGACCTCTCTCCAATATCTTGAGAAACTATTTTTCCAAATTCGAAATAACCACGCCTTTCGGAAGTGTTCTGAATTTGAGCAAATTTTTATTCAATACCAAACACAAAACCGACAAATTCAGAAAATTAGTAGTTTATAAAATTGGTTGCAATGAGTGTACGGTAGGTGAGGTTAACAGATAGGTAGGAATTTCGAAATCAGATTCAAAGAACACTTATCCACAGACAATAATCCTGCAATATGTGAACATATGAAAACCACAAAACATTTGATAACATTACATAATATCAAAATTGTTCATAATTGTGACAAAGGAAAGAAAATGAATGTGTTGAAATGTTTGAAAACAAATAAACTTTCTAAAAACCCTAGCGAAATCACCCTTAATAGCCAGCTAGATATTGGATACCTCTCCACTACTCAACATCAAATTAGGCTTGTATCTATATTGTATAAGTATAAAATGGATTTTATTTCATCTTCGTTGAAAATCAACATTATCACTATGCATAATATTCTCTAATGAAGAAATCATTTAATACCTAAAAATTGTTTTCAATTCAATCCAAACCTCGTGACCTTTATGAACTGGATAAGTGGAGTTGTTTTAAAGAACTTTGGATGCAATGAAATTATTCATTCGCAGTTTTTATTCATTACACAAAGAAAAAACATACTGCTGCGCCATTTATTTCGTTAAACTGGAAAATTTCGTATAATGAACGTGTAGAGCAATGCGCAAATATGCGAATAGGGAATAATACGTGGTATGTAAAATAATTAAAATGAATTTTACGACATTTAGAAACAGGTATAATATAACTCAGATACATATATAGCATTAAAAATATATTTTATGATTTCCCTATATTTAGCTAATATAAAGTGTCTTAGGATGAAAATGAAATGGAAAAATTTTAATTTAAAAGATCGATTCTTGATTGATCAAAGCAAGAGTTGATTTTTGAGTTTCTCCAGAAGAGTTTGGAAAATTTGGAAATTTAAAACTAATTCGATCCTTTGAAATAAGTGTCTGTAAAGGAATTTATGTTTTCGAGATTTATGCTGCATTTATGATAGAATAGTATCAACTGTTTTGATGGAATGTGCTACAGAGATAGCTCCTGTCCTTAATCATGTGTATCAGATTTCATTTGAGAGAGAGAGAGCCAACTGGTAACCTCCCTTCATATGTTACGCACTTGGGCACATCAACAATCGATATCTCGAAGACCTTCGATAAGGTTTGGTGAAAAAAATAATCGCATATGGACTTTCCGAAAAATTGCGTGATTGGATCAGTGGTTTTTCTTCAGTAGATCGATTCGGGTGGTAGTGGTGGAAGTTTATGCAAGGACATTGAATTTCCTCAGAAAAGTCCTCGGCATGTCAGTCAACACCGGAGTTTGCTGTTATGACCATATGTCACTCTTCTACAAATCTGCTCAGTTTTTTCCAGGGCTAAGCAGTTCTTCTCGCCATCATAGTTGATGGTTTTATACAAATCATAGATGCGCTCTGAATAATTTAACCTAAGTTTCCTGCCTCTAATGGACCCAAGAAGAAGAATGCAAGAAACACATTGCGCAAAAAATGGGACAAATAAAGGAGGGAGAGAGCGTGGAAGATCTGTGTAATCAGATTGAAGAAGTATTTAATGAGGCGGCCAAAAATCACATTGGCATACAAAATGGGAATAGATCAAAGGACTGGTTCGAATCAGAGTGTAGAGATCAAGTAACCAAAAGGGACCAGAGCAGAAAAACACTAATTCAAAATAATACTCTAGCAGATCTTGAACAAAACAAGAATGTATCAGCGAAGATAAGGGCTCTCATGAGGAAAAAGAAGAGAAAGTAGAATTTGAACAAATCGAGGTGGAGAGACTTATGGTAAACTCCAGAAACTTATACAGCGGAGTATCGAAAGTGAAAAGAGGTATCAGACCCAACTCGGTCATGTCGCTTAAGAAGGAGATCGGGGATCTGATTCTCGATTAAGACGAGGTGATTGGGACCTGAAAACACATTTTGAGGAGCTCTTCAATGTGATACATGAGTAGGGAAATAAAGAAAGCACATACCTTACTACAGATATACCAGTAGAAGAATCTAGCCTTGAAGAAGAAGTGAGGGCAGTAAACAAGTTCAAGAACTGAAAATCTCCTGGCTCAGACAATATCCCTGCGGAATTGAAGCAAGAACCAAATGCACGAAATATAGAGGAATCTCATTGCTCAATTCAGCTACAAAATTTTCTCTCAAAACTTTGAAGTTAGGACCCAGTTGACGGGCGATTGTATTCGTGGGAACAACTAAACTCAGATTCACATACCGTGAGGGCTCGGTATATAATAATGAGTTCGACAGTCGTTCGAGATTACGATAAGACACAGTCTCTTTTCATAGATGGGACAGATGAAACCGTACGGAATCCTGATGGCCAGGTGTTGGATACTTTCGAGCAGGTTCGAGTCGGTTGTACGTGAGCGACTCCAAATGGGCCCACGAAGCTCAAGCACAAGACGACAAACAATTTTTAGAAAGTACTACAAGTGCTCAGACGAAACCCAGGAAGGGATCTGCTAAATAGGTACAGAAACTTCTTTGCTTTGTTGGCAACGTGATCAGATCACGAGAGGTCTATGGATGATATTGTTAAGGTCGTTCCGAATCACATTTCGTCGGCGAACAAAAGATATTCTAAACTAAGAGAACAAACAGATCGGAGGTGTATAAACGAAACAAAAGGCCCACAAAACCGATCCTTGGGAGACACAACTGCTAACCAGTTTGAAAAGGGATAAAACATCATCAATCTTGACGCGAGTTGGGTTCGATCACTCAAGAATGCCCTTATCCATAGCAACCAGTTGTTTCTTGAATCCAAATGCTCCAGTTTGAAAAAATGACACGGTTGAATGCTCGAGGGAAGTCTAGACAAATCATGTCAACAGGGACTTGTTTGTCAAGCATCTAACTCCAATCGTTGAGGCATTTGAGCAGGTTTGTAATTTAGGAACGACCAGCCATACAATCATGTTCTTTCTCTGGTAAGATACGGTTTATCAGTGCAAAGTCGAGCAATCTTAGCAACGATCGAGCAATCTTAGCAACGATCGGGACCAAACTGATTGGACAATAATTGTCGGCATCCAATTTCATCTCCTTTCAAAAAATTGGTGTCACTGGAGTATAGAGTCAAGGTGAACCCAAGGAATGGAATGAGATTGTATTTACAATGAATGCTTATATCTATAATTTTGGTGTGAGCTCAGGAAATGTAACAGGGTGAACCGTACTATCTTGCATATGATTCAATAAACGAGTGAAAAACCTGAGGAAAAAAATCTAAGAAAAGATTTTACATCGTTTCAAGGCCATAAAAGTCGCTATTACACTTGCAATAGTTTGTCTGTGTGTCGCAGTGTGAGTCTCCTGAAACATAATCACTTCCTTGTTCTTGCTTGCCAATTTTGAAGTAAAATCGCAAAAAACCTTTCAATATTCAAACTTAACAAATTCCCTCTCTGTTTGATCGAAAGAGCCCCAATGGCCAGGTTCAGTTTCCCAAGTGATGCCGATTATGATCTATAGGTGTTTTAGAATCATTATGGACCCAATAATACCAAAAGACTGGCTGACATCGGTCTTTATACCACTACCAAAGAAGAAGAACTCCACGAAATGTGAAGAATATAGGATCATTAGTCTAATGTATCATGTACTGAAATTGTTCCTCCGAATAATACACAATAGAATTTATAACAAATTGAACGAACACACGGGACGAACACAATTTGGCTTCAAGAATGGCTTTGGAACAAGAGAGGCACTTTTTTCAATACGTGTGCTTGTTGAAAGATGTAGGGATGTAGACTCTGATGTGTATCTGTGTTTCATAGACTTTCAAAAGGCTTTCGACCTGGTGAAACACGATAAACTAATAGAAATTCTCAAGTCTTGTAACATAGACGACAAAGACTTGAGAATCATACCAAACCTTCACCAAGACCAAAAGGCTAAAATTAGAATCAATGGAGAGACATCTGAAGACATTAACATCGATACAGGAGTAAGGCAAGGATGTGTTCTTTCCCCGTTGTTGTTTAACGTTTTTTCGGAAGAGTTATTTAGGAAGGCACTACAGGATACCTCGGATGGCATAATAATAAATGGACAATGCATTAACAACTTTCGATACGCAGATGACACGGTTATTCTAGCAGATACCGCTGAAGCACTACAACGCCTAATGAACCGAGTGATGATAACATGTAAAGAATTTGGAATGAAACTAAATACAAAGAAAACAAAAACGATGGCTATCAGCAAACACCAAAACAGAAAGGTCGGAATTAGGGTCAACGGAACAGAATTAGAACAAGTAACAAAAATAACATACCTAGGAAGTAGCCTTGATAAAACTTGGGATCACTCACTAGAGATAAAAACACGCCTGGAAAAAGCACGAGCTATATTTTATAAAATGCAAAAAATACTATGCAACTGCCAACTAAATATCTCATTAAGAGTTCGAATACTGAAATACTACGTTTTCTCCACCGTGCTATATGGCGTTGAAGCATGGACAATGACGGAAACAACACAAAAAAGAATAGAATCGTTCGAACTCTGGTGCTACCGTAGAATGCTCAGAATATCTTACATGAGTCATACGACAAACGTAGAAGTTGTGCAGAGGATGAGAAAGGATCCAGAACTTGTGCAGATAATAAAAGAAAGAAAGACGCAATATTTCGGTCACATTGTGAGAAACCAAAAGTACGAACTGCTTCAACTTATCATCGAAGGAAAAATCAATGGCAAAAGGGGACCGGGAAGAAGACGCAACTCCTGGCTTAAGAACTTACGTCAATGGACTGATATAAGCTGTATAGAATTGTTCAGAGCTGCAACAAATAAAATAAGATGGGCAAATGTAATCGCCAACGTCCTTAAGGATAAGGCACCGTAAGAAGAAGATGGACCCAATAATTTGGGTTGACATCGTCCATTTATTATTTCTTCGTGGATACTGTTTGATTTAAAGAAAAATTTGCGGAAAAATTTTGACAGTCGTTCTAAAAATAAAACAAATTTTATTTAGAATAAAATGACAATTGTAATTGAACTTTACAATAGAAAAAGAATGCTTTTACTACATTCTCTTTGTCCATTCCCTAAAATAAAAAAGGTACAAGGGTGGAGTTAGTGACGAAGCACAGTTTTTAGGGTTTTGCAACGTCACTGATAGAAAATTGAATATTACTCAGACCAGGAATGGATCTGATGGTGGTTAAACTACGAAAAATGTCTAGTTATTACGGAATTCTTTTATTTTCACATGTTGATTAATATTGTTTACTTTTATGCATTGCGGTGTCTAATATAAGTGGGAAACAGTAAGACATTTCAACTTCTGGAGCTACAATATCTGTTTTCGATTATTCAATTCAATGTTGAACAAAAACCAAGCACTCCTGCTGGAGCATATCCTTGCCTCATCAGAAAGCTAGTGGAAAAGTCATCCAGATTTCGAAATTAAAGTTTCCGTAAGTGGTGAAAGGTTTTGTTCATTAATCTATTACGTAGACATATCTAATTGAACTTTACAATAGCAAAAGAATGCTTTTACTCCATTCTCTTTTTCTATTCCCTAGAATTGATATTTAATTAATTATTCCAAACATGCAGGATCAATATGAGCTTACAGGAGATAGCACAAATATACAAACGGCGAGGAGTATGCCCAACGAAGCCATACCTGATTGCAATTAGCTGGGGACCCATTGTATTGCAAAAGAGAGGAGGGAGAAGTGAAGTAGGACAGAGAACTATTATCGAATTTTGCCTGGCGAGTCGAGTTTCAATTTCAAAGCAATTAATAACGGAGAATATAAATCCTGATGAAACTATTCTGTAGTAATAAGCAATCTTGTCAAATCCTCTTATTGGAAAACTATGTCTCGCAAATGATATTACAGTGTTCCTGAAATAAAAGTTTCACTAATCTCAGCAGTTCTCTCTATTTGTCATTATAGTTTTGTTATTTTCGTCTATGGTGTGTGATTTATAACTTTCTATTGGCACTTATTCCTTGGACTTAATAATCATAAATATGAGATAATTCGAGAAAGCTCATTAGGAATTGAAGAGTAATCAAATAATTTTTGATTTAAAGAAAACAGCAATGATTTGTACACAACCATATTATTGTAAATAACGAAATTTATAATGGAAATGTATGTTTAAAAACGTATATTTATGTTAAAGCCTTGTTTGTATTGCATAGAATAGTTAACATGAAATTGATGGTCAGTGAGGTTGTAATATATCAAACCAAGTTGAAATAAGTGTTGAGGTTAAGAAATCAAACTATGTATTATACTTTCACAAGAAATTTATTGAAAATCAAGATTGCAATTTCGGTCTCTCGACCATCCTCAGCTGACAAGTACTGAACTAAAGTTGAAATACATACATACATAAACAGATACAACATTAAAACTGATTTGGCAATACTGGAGTTCACAAGTTGTCCTTTATTAATTGTGAACGCGTCTATATAGGTAAGACTGGTCATTCATATAAAACTAGATACAAAGAGCTTTTATCACAAAGTTTTCTCTCAAAGAACTGAACAGGAATGTACAAACCTGAAAAAAATTTTGCAGGAAGAAGACAAATCTCAGTATTTCGTTTGAATGTACAGGGAGGCTTAGACGGTAAGTCCAATCCATTAGATATTTATTTAAATGACATGGAATATCCTGATGTTGTTTGTTTGACTGAACACTATTCAAAGACAACTTATGCAATGCGTTTGTTCTTGTTGGTTCGACGAATGCAGCAACATTTGGTCACTCGTTATCACGACAGGGTGGATTAGCAATTTTCTGACATAAGGCTGTACATAGCTTGAGGGAAGATAGAAGTGACTGAGGTGATTTCGAAACACCCCCCTATTCACCCCCTGAGGAGCTTCGTTTCAGATATGCAGGCTGTTTCATGAATTTTGCTTAATATTAAAAAATGCACAACTCTGCAACTATTGCACCGAATACCAAAAAATTCGGCACACAGGATCACCGCTGCAGGATCTATCCAAAACGGGACATTGATTTTGAAAATTTCAGGACCGGACTGAATAAATGTACACACTTGTGTTTGGAGCGATACAACACCCTGTATAATTTTTTTTCAATGATTTGTTCACTGATGCTCGAACCGCACAAACAATGTGTACAAACTATGTAATCAAATCTTCTGGCACTATTGAAATGGCCTTGGAACAAATTTTTGATTTTGCTGAATGACGAAAATTTCACCTAAAAAATTTTCCTGTTCTATCTACGTATGGACTTTGACGCAGAATACAAGTCCAGACTATCAGTGGAATATTTTATTGCTTAAATGAAGACTTTTGTTTTGAAAATTATGAGAATATTGATGAATAAATAATATTATTTATTCAGCGTACACATGGACATCACCTCAACACACTAAGGAACATATTGTAAGAAATCAAATAGATTTCATCCTGATAGATTACAGGCATAGAAAAAATATTCTCTCTGCAAAAACCTACCCAGGGGCAGATATTAAGTCAGATCACAACCCTGTAGTTGTCGTAATAAAAATGAGAATGAAAAAGACACTCCAACGAAGTGTAAAACCAAGAATCGACCCCAAAGTGCTCAAAGATCCCATTATAGCCGATATAATATCTCAAGACTTGTCCAGTAAAACAGATCAAATCTAAATATCTGGTAATGTAGAAATTTCTTGGCAAAAATTTCAAAGAGGCTATTATATCGACAGACAAAGCCTTATCAAACATCAAACAAGGAAGCCCAAGAAAGAATGGATGACACCAGAGATTTTGGACCTTATGGACGAAAGAAGAAAACACAAAAACACAGATAAATACGAAAATATAGATAGAGAGATTAAACGAAGAATTAAACAAGCCAAAGAGAAATGGTTTTCTGAGAAATGTCAAGAAATAGAACAACTGCAAGAACGTCATGACGACTTTCAACTCCATAAGAAGATTAAAGAGATCACTGGCAACATTAGAAGGAGCCCTACGAACTTGCTCGTAGACGACAATGGAAAGATTCTAACAACTCGAGAAGAAAAACAGGACGCTTGGAAATTATACATAGAAAACTGTTTTCAAGTACGAGAACAGATAACTATGAAAATGATAATTATGTAGAAGAAGGTCCCGAAATTTTGAGAGCAGAAGTACAAAAGGCCGTGAGACTATGCGCGGAAGGAAAATCTCCAGGTCCAGATAACATTAGAGCCGAATTTTAAAACTGATGAATGATGAAGCTATTAAAATGCTTACCAGCCTGTTCAACATCATTTACAACTCTGGCAAGATACCCAAAGATTGGGAAAAATCAGTTTTTGTACCCATACCCAAAAAAGCCAATGCAAACAAATGCTGTCAACATATAACAATCAGTTTAATGAGCCACGGCTTAAAAATATTTTTGAGAATAATATATGAGTGCGAGAATTACGTAGGCGAGACTCAATTTGGTTTCCGAGCGGGTTTGGGGACTAGAGAGCCTCTTGTTGGTTTGACTGTTCTGGCCGAAAAATGTTTAGATATGAGACAAGCTCTGTATGTCTGTTTTATTGACTCTCAAAAAGCGTTCGACCGAGTGAAGCACACATATTTAATGGACATACTATATCAGATAGGTCTTGATAAAAAGTACATAAATATAATAAAGACCCTTTATTGGCAACAAACAGCATGTGTTAGAATCGGCAACGACTATACAGAAGATATTGAAATAAGAAGGGGAGTACGCCAAGGTTGCATATTATCGTCTCTGTTGTTCAATCTGTATTCAGAAAAAATAATGCAAGAAGCTTTATCGAATAGAACCGAAGGTCTGAAAATCAACGGTATGATATTGAACAACTTAAGATATGCAGACGATACTGTAATTTTGGCCCGAAGTGAAGAAGAATTACAAGCTCTCTTAAACGCTGTGGGGCAGAGCTCTCGTCAAATGGGACTTGACTTGAACGCTCAAAAGACTAAAGTCATGGTGATCAGCAGAGACAAAAGAAACATACACATAAACTATAACAACACTAGAATTGAACAAGTGAATCAAATAAAATATCTAGGAAGAATAATAAATGATCACGTGGATACAGACATAGAAGTTAAGTCTCGAATAGAACAGGCCCGCCAAGCTTTAATAAAAATGAAGGGAGCGATCTGCAACAACTCCTTGAATTTGCCATTGCGTGTTCGTCTTGTTAAGTGTTACGTATGGTCTACACTGCTCTATGGATGTGAGTCATGGTCACTTAAAACAAATACCATGAAACGACTTAGAGCATTTGAAATGTGGTCATATCGTCGCCTACTAAAAATACCATGGACCGACAAATTAACCAACGAAGAGGTTTTTAGGAAATTGAATAGGACACCAGAAATAGAAAACATAATTAGAAGGCGGAAATTGACATATTTTGGACACATCGAAAGACATGACAAATACAATATCTTGCAATTTGTAATAGAGGGAAAAATAGAGGGCAAACGGGCTAGAGGACGTAGAAGAACTTCATGGATGAGCAACCTGCGTAATTGGACTGGACTTAATAGAGAAGTACTAATACATACTGCCAGCGATAGATGGAGATATGGCATGTTATTAGCCAACCTCAGAATCTGAGAAGGCACCAAGAGAGAGAGATTCAGCACTCTACTACCAATCTTTCTTGTGATGTGTTAATTCGGTATTAAGCTCTGGTAAAGGTACTGCAGTTTGATTGTTTTTAAATTCAGACTATGAATAAGTAACCGAGTGAAAAATTATTTTTAGTTATTAATAATAGTAACACATTATAAGGAATATAAAAATACATGTCGTTTCAACTGATTGCAATACTAGTGTGTGAATATTTCAGAATAATAACACAATTACAGAAGGAAAGTACTGACCGCTAAAACTAATGATTTTCGACACCCAATTTCAGAGTTTATTCTCAAAATAGCTTCAATCTTCATTAATACATATTTCCGAAAGTCTGAAAATATAGCTGGTCGCCTTCTGAATAATTTCAGGGTTTCCTCTGACGAAATCACAACTCTCTGTGATTCTTTCTAAGAGTTCTTTCCTTGTGTGAATTTCCCCCTGGTTAACTTTTAAAAAGCCCCAGAGGAAATAGTCAACTGCTTTCAGATCCGGTGACCTAGGTGGCCAAGCGATGGGACCTCCTCTGCCCATTAATCGATCCGTATACTGTTGATTTAAATAATTCCCCACTGGAAGTGCGTAATGAGGACCTGTCCCATCATGGTGGAATATAAGACCCCTCATATCAACTTCCGCTATTAATCTGTGCAAGTCGTTCTCAAAAATTCGAGATACCGTTCCCCATTGAGAGTTTCATTGAAAACATGAGGTCCTATTAGTCGATTATTGTGAAGTGCACACCAAACATTGACTGAAAATTTATACTGTGATCTTTTCTTCAAGATAGCTCTCGGATTTTCATAGGACCATAACTGCCTGTTACGAGAATTGTATATTCCATCTCTCGTAAACATTGACTCGTCTGTAAAAAATATCCTACCGATGGATCTTCTATGGTTGATAATATAATTGCAGAAGTGAATTTAATATTATCGTGAATTTTGTTAATGAATGTTTTGAATGACTCTAGCTGTCGGTTTGTGCTAGTGAAAACATTCATTAACAACATTCACGATAATATTAAATTAACGTTAGAGATAGAAACAGAAAACTCCATTAACTTTCTGGATTGAATCATTACTAAAATTAACGGCAAACATGATTTTTCTATTTTTCATAAGCCATCGCACATATCAATATTAACAGCTCATCTCTTCCCTAGTGTTCCACCTAGTGATACAGTGAAACTCATCGCCCTTCAAATTAATTAAGTCAATCCAGTAATTCAATCATTAATCTTACACCTTTTAGAAATTTGTTTAGAACAAAATCATTTTTACTTCAATGGAGTATTATAGTAAAAAAGGTTTAATCACGAATAGTCCTCTGAGCCCCTACTCGCTAAAATTTTCATGTATAATTTTGAAAAAACTATCCAAGAACATCCGTTATTCAAATACTTCATTTATTGGTTTAGATATGTCGACGGTATCATTTGTTGTTTCACTGGCAAAAACCGACAATAAGAGTCATTCGGAACGTTTATTAACAAAATGAACGGTGATGTCAAATTCACGTTAGAGATAGAAACAGAAAACTCCATTAACTTTCTGGATTTAACTATTAATAAAATTAACGGCATGATTTTTCTATTTTTCATAAGCCATCGCATACAGATATTACTATTCACAGATCATCTACACATCATTATCCACATAAATTAGCTGCTTACAATAGTATGGTACATAGACCTATTAATATCACAATGTCACAAAATGATTTTATAAAAACATGAAAACATGATTTCACGTAAAAATTTCAAACGGCGATCCAGGAAGTATTTCCAAGTAAAAATAGTTTTAACACAAAATACAACAGCTTAACTTATATTGCTAATCCTAGTCTGAAATTAAAATCATTCTCCTCGCATTATAATTCCAATATAGCATTTCAAACTGATAATTCTTTAGGCCGACATAAATTGATAAAGGTAATGAATCCGGTGTTTATAAACTGTCTCGCGGGGATTGTAATGAAATTTTTAACTTTCAGAATTTTCAAAGTTAGATTATCCGAGTACAAACGTAGTTTTAATTATCATAAATTAGATTCTCATTACTCTAATCACTTACTCGAAAAACTATAACTTTAATGATAATTTTAAAATTTTGCACAATGAAAATAATAGACAAAAACTCAATTTATGGGAAATTCTAGAGATTAACAAAGAAAAGTATTCAGGTAGGTTACTTAATATTCAAGTAGATCTAAATTCTTCCCTTTACTCAATCTTTTCAATTCATAAAGTAAGCAACTCCGATGGGTTTTCCAACATATCCCTTGTACTTGTACCTAATGTAATATTAAGTAGGAAATAAGAAATAAGGAATAACTCTGTTCATCAGTTTGTATCTATCTGATGAAGCCACAGTGTGATGAAACCGGTCATAGTTTTGTTAATATAGTGAAAATCTAAATACTTTAGTTTTATTTCATTGAAAATATGTATATTAAAATCAATTTTCATTAAGTAACGAACTCCTCAATCAAATAATTGCAATAGCATTCGAAATTTCCGAATAACTAGAATCTAGAGAAGCTAACTTGAATCTGTTGTTGAACTACAGTGTTAGAACGTCTAAATCTTTCCACCCTGTACACGTTCTTCCCATTAAAATCGCTAGAATCGAAGTCGTTGAATGAAAACGAAATAAGGATTTTTCATTACAACATAAAATTGAATTTCATTCAGAAAAAAAATGTATGTATAACACAGCTTCAAGTTAACACCACCAACTTCGCTATTTTCGCGAAAATAACCCCCTTTCTTAATAACAAAACTGACGGTTTGGAAGGAGAAATTTCTATGAAAATGACATGGCAAAGTAAAGAAATATTGAACCAATACGTCTCCTGTCCACCGTGAGCTTTTCTGTCTGGTTTGATATATAGAGAACCAGAAGATTACAAAACAACGATATCCAATATTTGTGAGAAATGCCACAAACATAATAAATCGGTAGAAATTTAATTTAGCAGAGATGAATTATAAGCTCCCGTTTTATCAATTCCTCCATAATTTACAATCTACTAGCAGGAAAATAGGAAAATTCGTTGAAAGAACGAGTGGGTATCGATTAGCTTGTTTTGCCGGATCCGATTTCAGAGTCTTAGTTGAATTATATACGCGTAATTTGAACATTAATTAATTAAGTGAATTCTTGATTGAAATTGAAATTTGTGCAATGAATTTTATACGCGGAAATACCCCATGGCTGGCTAACTCCTGATTATTTACAATGATTTGACTAGAGATAAGGAGATGTTGAAAATAAGTAAATCAAATCCTGGTTATCAAATAAAATGTTCATTAACTTCAAGGATTTTTACCAATTATTTATAGAACTGTGACGCTTTTCATTACACAGTAGATTCTTGCTATAAACATAACCGAATTATAATTGAAAACAATGAATAAGAAATATAAATAGAAAAGCACAAGCTGATAATCATTATAAAGCTATTCTAAAGATTGCCTCCTGAAGAGATTAAATAAGAGTGAATTATTTCCTCGGTGATCATATTACCCGAGTACTTGTATTCATTAATTTCTAAAATTTGCCAAAGATTTATTTCCTTAAAGGCTTAAAATTACACAAAAAGTAAAATTGGTTTTATTCAAATAAAGAACATTTACCCAAACAATCCAACACAGGAATGTTCTCCGATAGTCGGATAACTAGTTATCAAGGAGAACAAACTGGCACATATTTCTGATGTATTTTGCAACCTCCTTATAATCTGCATATCTCCAAATTATTTCTAATTTCAAACTAAATTACATCAGAAAAACTCCGAATATCAGATTGAATCACATCTTAACTCCTATCTGGACAACTTGGAAGAAAAATAAGAAAATAATACACTCCCCACAAAAATTGTCGCATCACCCTACTTTTACGACAATACTATATAAACTTTTAGATTGGTCATTCAAGAGTCGCTTGGTAACTTTCAGAAGTGTAAAATAAGAAGATATCATTCAACAGAGATGAGTTTATGATGGAAATACCAACAATTTTCGAGTTAATGAAAAATTAAAAAATTCTACCATCTTCAAACATTCGCGAAGAGACCAATCAACTAGCATCGAATGATTACTAATCATTTTCAAAATCGAGTGTTTCCTCCCGGGGCCTTAATTACAGCCACTAAACGTCTCGGAAACCCCTGAAACAAATGTTGGATGTACTCTTGAGTCACTGAGTTCCAAATTTCAGGAAGCAGATTTTCTAGTTGTTGTAGTGTTCTACAAGGCATCTTACGTTGCTGAATTTACCACCCCATGTTGTCCCAAACATGCCATCTTAAAATATCAATTTCAGCATTTTGCAGAATTCTGTAACTATTCTAGCCGCATGAGAACGAGCATTATCATGCATATAAATGAAGTTTTCGCCAATCAATGGGCCAAAGGGTACAACATGGGGTTCAAGGATATCTGCGATGTATCTGGCCGCTGTACTTCTTCCATTATTCACTAGGATTAACTCAGTTCGACCATGGAAAAAATGCTTCACCACCGTTACTGAGCCCACTCCGAAGTTTACGGTTTGCCGGATATTGCATTGCTGATACCGTTCCCCAGATCGTCTGTATACAGGCATGCGTCTATCATTTGCTACTAGACAGAACCTGGACTCGTTGGAAAAGGGAAAATTCGACCATTCTGGAATACTCCAATTTGCAAGTTCCCTCGCAAACTGAATTCTTTCAACTCGATGCTCTCTGGTGAGACTCGGGCCGGTAGAAGCCACCCTTGGTCTGATATCGTCTTCTCTGAGCCTGTTCCTAACAGTTTGCAATGAAATATGCACATTTATGGAAAGTGCAAGTTCATTTTGTAGCATCCTAGCCGTACAGTGCCGAACTCTTAGTGCAGTTAAACGAGGCCAACGATAATCAACTGGTGTTGTTATCCGATTTCTTCCTTGTCCGGCCTTTCTTCCATATTCTCCTGTTTCGTGGTACCGATTAATTGCTCTAGAAATATTGCTTTGGTTAACATTCAACAAGTTAGCCACGTAACGTTGTCTTCACCCCTCCTCTTCTAGAAGTGTTACACTCAAATAGTGTCCAGGACGTTCAGCAGCCATTACAATAAATTCAAAGATTCGAAAATCAACAAGAAACACAGAAAACTTTCATCGATTTAGCGTGACAACTGAAGAGAAATTAAATGAATACTGATAGTCAAATAAACTCATTCTTGTTTTAGACGTGTTTGAGATCATTTGGAAACAAATGTTACTACATAGATAAGATTTTTCGTTCCTCATATATCCAAAATCATATGTTGACAAAGAAACTGCTATCGAGCTGCTTGATCGATTGTGATGCGACAATTTTGGTGGTGTGTGTATTAACTTGCCACTTAGCGAAAAAATATATCACATTTTGATGCCGATATGTATATGGTATTTTGATAGGTTGTCAGGGCTAAAGAAAGACAAATTGATAAGTTTTTTATAAACTTCATACTCATATCAGTTTCATCACCGAAATAGAAACCAATAACTTCATACATTTTTAGGCATAGCTATCACAAAATCGACTGACAATTTCATTTATATTATATACCAAAAATAAACTTTCATTGACTCAAATATTTCGATTGACTCATACAATCATGTAAACTACAAACTAGCAGTTTATAACTCAATGATCCATGGAGATTTTTCAACTCTACTATCTACGACAGCTTTCAGAGCCAAAATCAACACTATTAGAAAAACTGCTTCAATAACAACATTCAATCTTATTTTATAGCCAAAATTATCCATCGTGAAGAAAAACAACAAGTATCACAGTTATTGTATCCAATGATACACTCCGTCCAGAAATTAACGCACAAAATCGAGAATTCAAATCTATTCAGAAGAAGTATTAGATATGTTGATGAAATGAAGTTGGTACTCATAGAAATTGAAATAAAATTTTTAAAAGAAAAATCATTGTCCCTAAAACCACAAATACAGGATATTTCTATCCCTGCCGGGAATGCATATTATCAGCGATTCATATTCAAAATTAATGACCTCATTGCATTCTGATCCATTTTGTTTCGAATTTCAATCAGTCTATTCCAAACCTCATTCACAGTAGCTGGCTGGTTTTGCTGGCATATCAATATTCCATTGAGAATGTTCCAAAAATGTTCGATAGGATTGAGGTCTGTTTTTCGTGCGGGCCAATTCATTGAAGGGATTTCGTGATCTTGAAAGAAGTTCCTTACGATATGTGCTTGGTAAGGTCCAATTTTATCATGCAACAACAAGATGTTTTTATCCATGATCGCGCAAACAGCACATGGTCTTCTGAAATGTCTGTGACGTATATCTGAGCATTTATGGTTCCACTATTTACAATAACTAGATAATTACGTTCAAAGAAATACCTCTCTACACGCAAAGAAACAATTTGTAGTAAACAACCATATCCGTCTCCTCTGGGTGACACTAGGATCAGAGGAAATGCGATTGCGGATAGGCTAGACTGTCTAGAAGCTAAGAATGCTCTAATAAAACCAGGAGATGCTGTCGGGATCTTATCCAGGGTGGGAACTGGCTAGCGGAACAACATAACCTGGTTGAATGCTCAAGGTTGTCGTCAGTCTAAGGCAATGCAGGGTACATCACCTAGTAAAACCTGTTTCTGGTACTTGGAGGAACTAATGCACCGCTCCTGGTACAGAAGGTGTTAAAGGTTAGAGATCACCCGCGCAATGTAGGCCAGGAGAATATTCAAATGTTTATGTGGTGTGAAATTTGGGACGAAACGATAATTCATTTGATTACCAATGCCTGGTATTCCATCTTAGACGTAACCGAAAGGTCGCGAAAATGCTTGTTTTCCTCAAACCTACTATGGAATCATAAACCATCCATGTGGAAGGAATGTTCACTATTAAATCTCCAATATTATATTCGAAGTTTCCCGTTTTCATGGCAGTGTTATTCTTTAGAGTGATAAACTATTCTGCTTCCCATGGTTAGGTTAGATCTCTGGCTTCTTTAATGAGTTTATTCCATTTTTGTTCTTTTTGGGCGATGGTGTCTTGAAGGAAAATCTCGAGGAAGAAAAGTTTGGACGCGTTAAATATGAAACGGGTACAATAAAAATTCGTGGAGAATATTCAACTAATTTTCAATTTTCTTGTACTCACATAAGGATTCAAATCAATACAATTCGAAACTGCTTCCTCAATATCGGGAGTTTTCATAGTTTGACTTGCACCTTTTAAATGATTATTTGTAGTAAAAGTACCAGTTTCCCTCAACCTTCTGTCGCTATTTGAAAACGTTCTCCCGTCTGGTGTTACTCGATTTGGAAAGCGCACCTGATATAATCGCCTAGCTTCTGTTGTTTCCGTCAGCCAGACCGTACATGTAATGGATATCAACCAATTCGGCGTTGGTAAAATTAGCCATTTTCTCTTTCTAAATTGAACGAAGATGACGAAAATCGATTGTACGCTTATCAGTGGCATACTGCAAAAAAGGTTGAAAGGGCAAAAGAAGACATGGCTCCGGAAAAGAAAAACCTTGTAGATTCTAGTTAAAATTTAGGACGTGTAATGATGGAGGTTGTAAAAAAAAGGTTGCATTCCAAATTTGGGCTGAATATCTCAAAAACTGCAGGAGTTGTGAAGAAGAAACCAATTGTTTCCGGAAATCTCAACACCCTGTAGCTCCGTAACGAAGCTTTTGCGGACCTATGTTTATATGAACATTTTTTTTCTTAAAATTGCTCGTAGATTTACCACTCAGTTGTGACATACTATTATGTAACACCCTGTATAATGTAATACAAAACCTATTCAATTCTCGAAGTGAAGTTCTCAGGTATCCTTTGGCTAGAAAATATAGTGAAACCTCATTGGTTTGCACCCCTCTTCGTTGATAATCCACCACACTATTCCAATTTATTCAGAAGATTACAAATTGCCAACGCGAAGCAATTGTGACCGTTTGAAGCAAACATAGCCTGCATAATTCCCTCTAAAATTGCATTCGATTTTCTATTCCGCATCTTGCAAAGGAACGAATACACATACATACAGAGCACATAATAATGTCGGATGTAAAACAGTTTCAAGTTATCAGTGAAATTCAAATGAGATATTTCGCTATTACGGGAGATTCGAATGAATTGAATTCAATCTCTGAATGCAGTAAATCTGAATTTGAGGTAATGCTATAATTTCTCCACACTTTGAATAATATTTATGCGGGTAACATTTTGTTCGAATCACATTGAAAAGCTTTCTATTTTACTTGTCGTGATTCGTGACTAAGACCAGTTCCTATATAAATTCAGTAATTTCTCTTTCGTAATATCTCCAGGGTATTTACCTTTCTATTCCAACGCCTACGATATATACGAGTACGCAATTCTTTTGTACTACTTTGCAGATTTGAGGAAATATAAATATTGATTAGATAAACTAGAGCAATTACTGCAATCCTTAAAAAGGACTATAGTCGATTTGATAAAGCCTTAGATTAATAAATCTTTAGGCGACAGGAGGGTCATAGGCGTGCCATTAATAGTAGTCTTCTTACATACAGGGTGTTACATAACTATGTCACAACTTGACTGGGTAAATCTACACGCAAAGGCTTCGTTACGAAGCTACAGGGTGTTGAAATTCACGGAAAAAAATGGTTTTTTCTACAATACTCCTACAGTTGTTGAGATATTCAGCCCAAATTTGGAATGCAAGCTATTTTTATAGCCTCCATCATTACACGTCCTAAATTTTAACTAGAATCTACAAGGTGTTTTCTTTTCCGGAGCCATGTCTTCTTTTGCCCTTTCAAATTTTTTTGCAGTACGCCACTGATCACCGTATAAACAATTATCGTCATCTTCGTTCAATTTAGAAACTTTTTTGACAATTTATTTCACGATAGTAACTGAATTGAAATTAACGATTAGTTTCAAGACTTTTGAAATTATTGCTGTAAGAAAAAATGGCTAATTTTACTAACACCGAATTGGCTAACATTGAGTAACACCAGACAGGCGAACATTTTCAAATATCCAAAGAAGGTTGAGAGAAACTAATACTGTTACTGCAAATAATCATCCAAAAGGTGCAACTCAAACTATGAGAACTCCAGATATTGAGGAAGCGGTTTTGAATTATATCGATTTGAATCCTCATGTGAGTACAAGAAAAGTTGGAAATCATTTCACATGTTCTAGTTTGGAGGATTCTTTACGACTTTTTATTGTACCCGTTTCATGTTTGACGCGTCCAAACACTACTTCCGCAAGATTTTTCTTCAATGCTGAATTTCTGCCGATGGCTTATAGATGAAATTAGAGAAAATGCTCATTTTGATAGTAAAATAATGAAATAACGAAGCTAACTTTTCAAGAACTACTATCACAAATTATCACAATAATCATTAATCATTTCAATCTCATCTCGTCTGGGTCGGAATAATTGGAAATTATTTGATTGGGCCATTTTTTTTGCCTGACAGGCTAAACGGTCCCGCTTATCTACAATTTCTTGAGGACTTTTATAGCTCGAGGATGAGCCACTTTTGTTGTGAAACAAAATGTAGTTCATGCATGATGCGGCACCACAATATTTCAGTGGAAAAGCTATGGAATTCTTGAATAATACATTCAACAACCGATGGATAGGTCGGTGTGGGCCACAACCATGGCCTCCTAGGTCCCCAAACTTAAATAGTTTAGACTTTTCCTTATGGGGATATCTCAAAAGTTTAGTTTATAACACTCCAGTGAACACTGTAGAAGAATTAAGAAATCGAATAATAACCTCTTGTGACACGATAAGAAATACCCCAGGAATATTTCAAAGAGTTTGTGATAATATGCGAAGAAGGACAGAGGCCTGTATTCCTGCAGGTGGAGGACACTTTATTTAGTTTTTAGTTGTTCTTTTTGTAGTTTGATATTGAATAAGTATATGTTGAGTCTCAAACAACGAGCTATCAATGTAAAAGCAAATTTTGGGCATACCTATTTTCTATTATTAGTTTTTTCAGTGAATAACATACAATTTAAATTCAACAATTTTTCACTCGAAAACGGTTGGAGAAACGAAAAAATTACAAGTGTCAAAAAAGTTTCTAAATAGAACGACGATGACGAAAATTGATTGTACGCTGATCAGTCGAGTACTGAAAAAAGTTTGAAAGGGCAGAAAAGACATGGCTCCGGAAAAGAAAACACCTTGTAAATTCTAATTAAAATTCAGGACGTGTAATGATGGAGGCTGTAAAAAATAGCTTGCATTCCAAATTTGGGCTGAATATTTCAAAAACTGTAGGAGTTATGAAGATAAAACCAATTTTTTCTAGAAGTTTCAACACCCTGTGTCTCCGTAAAGAAGCTATTGTGACCTATATATGAACTTTATTTCTTGAAATTGCACTTACATTCACCCCTTCAAGCTGTGACATACTATTATGTAACACCCTGTATTATAATCCTGGGTAACTGGGTATAATATTGGCAATTCAGGTGGGTTTCATCTCTCACTTACTTGAATACACATTAACTGATATAGAAACCGTTTTCATCTTACACAATAACCTGTATATGAGGTCATTATAGATGTAAATTTGAGGAGTAATTCTTATCATCAATGATTTACAGTGAACAGAACAGTTTTGATTACTCAGTGGTACACAGGTACCTCCGCCCGCCAGTTATAATGCGAAAAATGTCCACTCGGATAAGGTTTGAAGCGTATTATTAACCGTGCTAGAAATATACCACTTTAAATGGGATAAAAACACAAGGTTTAACTTTAATCTACACTTTATTTGAAAAAATTTCGACGACGTTTCGCTGACACAGCAGCTTTATCAAGAATGAAAAATAGAATGAAGAGTATGGTATTATAAACAAATCGTAGAACAAGTTGGATGAATAACAGGAAAATCCACACCGAGCCATTGTACAGTTAGTATGAAAGGTAATAAAAACTAATTAAACAAGTTAAGTAGGGGTGAGTAATTCAAATCTACCTGTTCATTCAAAAGCTTGTCCGAATGTTTGTATCTATTTATTTCTAATGCTTCTAGGAGATCTAATTTTGAACCTTTTGATTTTATATGTAATATGTCAAAGTTTTTATTGAATGAATGGTTTTCTTTTATTAGGTGGTTTGAATAATTTGAATCAGATTTATTTCTATCGAAGCTACGTTTATGTTCAGATGTTCTTATGCCAAAACTCCTATAGGTCCTACCGATATAAATTTTATCACAAGAACCGCAATTGAGTTTATAGATTCCTGATTTACTTGATTTTTTAACACGAGATTTATTATTTTAATATGTTTACCTAAGTTATTAGAAGTTTTGAAAGCTATATTAAGATTTTGTTTGACGAGAAAGGATTTAATATTTGTACTTGCAGAGCCGCAGAATGTTAAACTGTTGAATATTTTATAGTCTTTATGAATAGGATATACTTCATTTATTGCTTTCTGATAGAGTTTTTATGAATGATTAGATCTATCATATTCGGATTATATGAATTATTAATGGCTATCTGTTTGATGATGTTTAATAACTAATAACTTAGGTAAACATATTAAAATAATAAATCTCGTGTTAAAAAATCAAGTAAATCAGGAATCTATAAACTCAATTGCGGTTCTTGTGATAAAATTTATATCGGTAGGACCTATAGGAGTTTTGGCATAAGAACATCTGAACATAAACGTAGCTTCGATAAAATAAATCTGATTCAAATTATTCAAACCACCTAATAAAAGAAAACCATTCATTCAATAAAAACTTTGACATATTACATATAAAATCAAAAGTTCAAAATTAGATCTCCTAGAAGCATTAGAAATAAATAGATACAAACATTCGGACAAGCTTTTGAACGAACAGGTAGATTTGAATTACTCACCCCTACTTAACTTGTTTAATTAGTTTTTATTACCTTTCATACTAAGTGTACAATGGCTCGGTGTGGATTTTCCTGTTATTCATCCAACTTGTTCTACGATTTGTTTATAATACCATACTCTTCATTCTATTTTTCATTCTTGATAAAGCTGCTGTGTCAGCGAAACGTCGTCGAAATTTTTTCAAATAAAGTGTAGATTAAAGTTAAACCTTGTGTTTTTATCCCATTTATATCATGGATCTACATCAAGTAACGGCCTCCACAATTCAAATATACCACTTTCTAAAATTTTAGACGTTTAAAGTGAACATTTTATTTAAAACGAAGACAGCAATATGCGCAAGGAACAAAAAAGACACAGAAGATCATAGTCAGGTAGTTGGGTTCTTTCTGGAGATTTCTACGAGGATTTCAATCATAGATCCGCCAATAAATTGGTGCCTGTCCAAGGCAAAATCATAGAAACTACATTTATTTTTGAATTTGCCCACGTACCACAATATTGGGGGATTTGATTACTTAATGAGCTTTTATTACCCTACGTCTTTACCAAATAGACTATACAGGAGTTAATCCGGCAGCAACCGTCCCGAACCTGTTACACCACATGAGTGGGCGCTTCAGAAGAATTGAGGTGTCAGTTTACTCGCTTCTTGAAGAGGGCCAAATTGTAGGATGTTGGGAAAATTTTGGACGGAAGCGAGTTTCACAGCTCACCGGCCCTGTGAAGAAAAGAATTCTTATAGAGAGAGGTTCATGGGGTCGCTAAATGCACCGTCATATGATGAGAACTTCTTGCCAGCCTTTCTTGCGGCAAAACATGATTTTTCCTGGAACAAGATGTTTCAGCTCCTTGAAGCATCTTCCGTCGATGTATCTGTAAAACAGAGAAAGGTCAGCAACTTTTCTTCTGAGAGCCAGCGGTTGGAGATCGCGGGTGGTCGATGAGGCGCACAGCACGTTTCTGCACACTATCCAACATCTGCAACGAATGTTTGGGCGCAGATCCTCATACATGGGGACAGGTTACACGATTGTTCAATCTTCCTCAAATGATCAGTCCGTTTCGAAAAATATAAGTGAAATGGGTCAAAATGCATCAACTCTTGACTTCAATAATTGTTCAAATACTATAAATATAATATTAATAAAATGTAAACACATGTCTCAATAGATAGATGGATAAATAGCTTCATTTTAAAGAGACAAAATTACAATAATTGAATTAAATAAATAGACATCACAAAAATATTCGAGAAACGCCACAGTAACAAGATGACAACAAAATATAAACATCAATCCTTTTGGGCTATGACACAATTTAGTAAGCATTTAAAATATCACAGTTTTCAAAATCACTAGGAGAGTATGGTTCTAACTTCAACAACAATTTGGTTACTTCCTTTTTAAAAACATAAATACTTTTGATCTGTTTGACTACGTTAAGTAATTTATTATATAGTCTAAGGCAGCTATAAAAGGCGCCTCTCTCAATCACAGTAATCCTGTGTTTAGGGTAATAATAATTTAGACTTTTAGTGCAGAAGAGCTCTGAGGCTGAGAATTCCTGAAAATAATTTCTGTGCTGGGACAGTTAGAAGATTATTGGCTCGAAATTTGCCTCGACATGATTCGTTTACTTTCATACACAAAATAATTTTCACAGCTCTCTTCTGCATCAAGAAGACTCGCTCAATATTGCGAGAGCTCCCATAGAACATCACCCCGTACCGAACCATAGACTCAAAATTGGAGTGATGCATTATCCTTGATGTCTGGTAGTCGATATATCCCTCCAGCACCCTTAGGCTATAACATACAGAGCCCGCTCTAGAACATATATTCCTACATGAGAATCCCTATTGGGTAAGTCAAGTTGAGAATGATTAGTTGTAAATATCATGATGTTCGTTTTATCCTTGTTGCATATCTGCTTGTTCATTAGAAACCAGTTTTCGACACATCTCATAGTGGTGTTGTAAAGTAGACACAAATCAGGAAACAGAGGCGACTGCACCAAGATATTCGAGTCATCGGCGAAGTTAGTTGTAGAACAATATGACGAATTCAATTCCATTAAAGTGGAAAAGTCATTTAAGTAGACAACGAATAAAATTGGCACAAGTATACTGCCCTGTGGTACTCCAGTTTTTAGTGATTCTTCAGTAGATGTTGCAGTACCATTATCTTTTTGTACAATCACCTTCTGTCTCCTGCCTGCAAGGTATGACTTAAACCACTCAAGAGCCGGTCCCCTCAATCCATACCTCTCAAGTTTAAACAGCAAGATATCATGGTTAAGGCAGTCATATGCTTTCGATAAATCCAAGCACAGGGCTGCTATCACGCCACCCTCCTCCAGAGCTTCAAGTATACACTTGGTGAACTGGATAACGGCAGTCTTTTTTTTGATATGCATGTTGATTTTGACTGAGTTCTTCTGAAGCAGCAAGGTAATCTACCAATCTGGTACACATTACTTTTTCAAATATCTTAGAGAAGGACGGCAGTAAGCTTATGGGCCTGTATTCCTTGAGCTCGGTAACATCTCCTTTTTGTGGATGGGCTTAATTAGGGCCAGTTTCAAATTGTCAGGATATATACCATATTCCGACGAAAAATTGAGAATATGCACAAACGGATCAGCTATACTCTCCACATAGAGCTTTATCAATTTACAAGGTACTTCATCATATCCACTAGTCATTTTATTCTTGATACTTGATACTAAAGACAACAATTCATTTCTATTCACAGGGCGAATGAACATAGAATTTGTACTTGAATTTTTCTTGAATGAGAGATTCACCCCCATATGCTGACTCACCGCTTGGTCCACATGAAACTATTTGCTAGAATAGATTGATCACCTGGCATTTGCAAGGTTAACATTCCAATATTCCTATCATTTAATTCATTTACTACTTTCCATGCACATTTCTTTTTATTTTCTGATGTTTCAATCTCTTTTCTTAGATCAAAACGTTTTGCATTTAGTAATTTCTGGTTATATTCTTTCTTTCTATGTTTATAGCTATCGTTGTACCTAGGATCCAACGTGCTAGTAGTATAAAGGACATTCAAACGATTTTTACACTCAACAACCTCCGGATCACAACTCACTGATGCTCTTTGACCCCTTACACTATTGACTTTTATTTTTCTCACTGGAAAACTAGTTCTGAAACAACTCATAAATAGATTAGTGAAACAATTCCGCATCTTGTTTACTTTGTTTGGACAATAACGGTAAACTTCAGACCAATCCATTTCATTCAAGCAATGTTTTTTACTGTTTTTATCTTTGAAAATTCTTTTGATGGTATAATTACAAGAAGTGACCTTATTCTGAGTTATTGATAATTTTTGTGGTGTGTGAGCAGAGATCATCGAGTGCAGTACTTCAGCGCCTCCTCCATGCTTCAGAAGACAATTTGTTAAAAATTCATCCAAACAATGTTTGAGGTCGGGGTAATACCAGTAGGTTCATTTATTGTTACAAACAAGCCATAAGATGAAATAGTGAATAGAAATAGAAATCTGTCCCGAGTAGTACTCAACAAATCTATGTTAAAGTCACCTCCTATTATCATATACCTCAAATCTCTCTTGAAACACAATTTCCACCAGATGGGCGGTAAATTGACAAGATTAGAAATTTCTTATTGTTTATGGTACATCCACATGCTGAGCTTCAAATTTTACCCCAATTGACATATTTTTTGCCTCAACTCGATCACTACTATGTACATCTGACAGAACAAAAATTGCAATTCCTTCAAGTGTTTTCAATGCCTAAGTTTTTCAGATGATTTGCAGTTTGCCAGTGCTCAGTTAAACATAGAACCATGGACTCCCTGTGTTCATCCAAAAGAGCCTCTATTTGAAGCACAGAGTTTTCCAGTGAACGAGCATTTTGATGTATGATGCTGAAATACTTTCTCTTGTTACACTAATTTTCTGTAAAAATAATTGTTTGAAACAAATCTAAAAAAGACTCACTATGTTTCTTTAAGAACTCTTGATGTTTTTCAAAAATGAAAGCGCTTAATTCCAACATTTTGAGGCCAGAAAGAAGGCTCATAGATTTCGCCTTTCTTTTCAAAGCGAGCTATTACTAGGAATCTAGTAAGGGTAGTTTTTTCCGAGTCTGGATCCAGTTTCAGTATTTGAAGCTTACAGTTCTCAAAACCACTTTTCTTTTTGATAAACGTCTCAATCATATCAGAGGTTACATGTTTTTTTACTCTATTGATATAGAGCCAAACTCGTTTATCAGTTCCAGACAAACCATTTTTGTTTTCCTCATCAGAAATTTCTGCAGTTCCTCTCCTACTGAAGCTTGTAGGCGAGTCTTGTTTACGAGATTTCTTTCTATTTACTAGAATCCATTCTGAGCCTCCTTTTTCTTTGGGGTATGACTGGTTTGAGTTCGAGCCCATAACTTAAGGTTTCTTGTAAACACCATTATTTACATTTTTGTTGGTTGACTTGTTTCTTTTTTTTTTTCAGATTTAATTTATTTATTTTGATTTATACTTTATCTATACTCGTATCGAACATCTTTTATTCAGACCTAGTTACATAATAAACTATTAAGTAGTGTAAGTTCTCATTCTGAATATCATGAAATGAGCGAAACGCGCTGCAAGATCAGATAATAGTAAAGCGTTGATAAATTCATCATTAAGCGTCATTGATTTCATAACCCCAAATATATAAAAATAAAAAACTACCCATCCAAGGAACATTTTCCACGTCGATCAGAGTTAATTGGGGCTAAATATTTGTCAATAGATTTAGCTTTCCATATCATTTCTATATCACTTTATGATCAATGAACTTTTATTCATCATGTTTCACGTATGAAGTGTATTTACCAAACATTTCCATTGTCCGTAACATTTTGACATTACTGTTACAACGTCATAACATAACCATTTGGAGTTACGACAGGGGCGGATCGTAAAATGGATTTGATGGTCCCTTTACATATTTACTACCCTTTATTTAATTCCCATATTCTTAACGGTTTATAGACCATATACGAAACATAGTAGACAATATGACCGTTCGAACTTTGATATGGAATTTAATCGCTACAGGAAATTCATGTTTTATTTGAACCACTTAATTGAAGAAAATTTATTGTAGTATTTAAATTTGAGGTATTTCATTGAGAATGTATGGAATATTTTTCCAGAATTATATTCTTGAATGTGATGATGATTAGTTGTGGTGAAAGAACTAGATCTACGGTTGTTATCAATGAAATGTTAGTTGTCCAGAAAACTATAACAAAAGTCCAAGTGCGATTGGTTGTGTAGGAGGTAGAATTTTTTCATTATGTAACAATAAATTTGCAGTGTTAGATCTATAGATTGCTTCTCACCAAATTTTATCTTCTAAGACCAACGCGAAGTGCCCCATAGGTTTTGATTCCCTTGAGAGTGTCAAATCATGCCGCAAAATCCAATCTTTGGATTGAGACAAGGAGTTTGATTTTTTCACTTCTGCAAACGATTGCTGGTATAATAATAATAATTTTCCAAGTGGGAAACAACATCAGTACCTCCCAACCGACTCTCGAAGTTTCAACGGTGGCGCCGTTGAAACTTCGATAAGTTTCAACGGTGGCGCCGTTGAAACTTCGATTGACTTTATTAATTTGAAGGGCGTTGTTGATGAGTTTCACTGTATCACTAGGTGGAACACTAGGGAAGAGATTTACTACATCCCATGACTTAAGTTTAGCGTTCGATGGTAGTATCGCTAAACTTGTCATCATCATGTCATTGGATGTAGTAAATCTCTTCCCTAGTGTTCCACCTAGTGATACAGTGAAACTCATCAACAACGCCCTTCAAATTAATAAAGTCAATCCGATAATTCAATCAGGAATCTTACACCTTTTAGAAAATTGTTTAGAACAGAATTATTTTAACTTCAATATACAGGGTGATACTTTTCATGGGCCATGTTCCATTTTACCCTCGAAACTTTTTTTTGGTACGCCACTGGCACTAAACAAAAATAAAATCGAATAGATCATTTAATTCAAAAATTTTTGACTCTTGCATTTTGAACGTATCTATCACCGTTTCTGAGATATTAATTATTGAAAATAATCCAATAGTTTTCCCATATCGAAGCCATGGAGATATTATCTTAATAACTGATGCAATTTTTCAGGAATTGAGCTAAAATTTACATCAGATATCTCCTTATTGTATGTTTATAACAAAATGAGGCAGAAATTCTGACAGTATACAGGGTGTTATTTTTCACGTGCATTTTCCTCTTTTGCCTCCTGAACTTTTTGTGGTGCGCTACTGGTATATTCTGAAAACAGAATCAAACAGATTATTCAAAGTGAAAACTTTTCTGTTCCTTGTATTTTTCCGTATCTGCCACCATTTTCGAGATATTAATCAAGAAAAGTAATCGTATAGTCCCTTCCGTATTGAAAGCTTTGGAATACTATATAATAAATATTCCTGGGGTATTTCTGATGACGTCACATGATGCTGTAATTCTATTCCTCAATTCTTCAAGTGTATTCACGGGAGAGCTATAAACCAAAGTTTTCAGATGTCCCCAAAGAAAAAAAATCCAAACTGTTTAAATCTGGCGACCTTGGAGGCCAAGCTTCTGGTCCACCACGCCCTATCCAGCGGTTATTGAATGTCATATTCAGCAACACAGGTAAAATCTCTTCTAGAAAGTGGTGATATAAGGCTCCATTCAGCCTGTCTGGCAACAAAATGGCCCGATCAGAAATCCCAATTATTCCAATCCAGACATTAACCGAAAATTGTTCTCGATGGTGACATTCCTCAATCATATGGGGATTTTCTTCAGTCCAATAGTGATTGTTATGAAAGTTCCTGATTGCATTTCTCGAGAAGGACGCCTCATCTGTGAAGATGATTTCGCTATCGAAAAGGGATTATGAGCAATGTTATGAAAAGGTTTAATCATGGGTAATACTCTGAGCCCTCTGCTCGCTGAAATTTTCATGGATTGAAACAACTATCCAAGAACATCCGTTACTCAAACACTTTATTTATTGATTTAGCTTACAATAGTATGGTACATTGACTCATTAATATCCCAATGTCACAAAATAATTTCATAAAAGAGCTAAATATAAATAAACAAATAGCAGTCAATAACGGTTACGGTCCAACTATGATTGAGAACATGATTTCACGCGAAAAATTTTAAAAGCAATTCAGGAAGTATTTCCAAGTATAAAAAGTTCTAACACAAAATACAACAGCTTAACTTATATTGGTAATCCTAGTCTAAAATTAAAATCATTCCTCTAGCATTTTAATTTCAATATAGCATTCCGAACTGATAATTCTTTAGGCTAACATATCAAAACTGCAAATCTAAAATTGATAAAAGGTAATAAATCCGGTGTTTATAAACTGTCTTGCCGGGATCTTAATAAAATTTATATTGGTAGAACTTTCAGAAATTTCAAAGTTAGATTATCCGAGCACAAACGTAGTTTTTCATGAATCAGTATCCCATTATTCTAATCACTTACTCGAGGAAAACCATAACTTTAATGATAATTTAAAAGTTTTATACAATGAATAATAGACAAAAACTCAATCTATGGAAATTTCAGAGATTAACAAAGAAAAGAATTCAGGTAGGTTACTTAATAGTCAATTAGATCTGAATCCTTCTCATTTACGCAATCTTTTCAATTCATAAAGTAAGCAACTCCGATGGGTTTTCCAACATATCCCTTACACTTTTACCTAATATAATATTAAGTAGGAAAGACTAATATATAAGGAATAACTCTGTTCATTAGTTTGTATCTATCTGATGAAGACACATACACATACTTGATTTCAAAACTGAATGATTTGAGATACTTTTGAAAATTAGAAAAGTATAAATACACCGCTAATCTATTACCACCTATCAAGTCATTTGAATTGAAGTGAAAAGAATGGCATATAATCGAATTATAGTTTAACAATCATTGCTATTTTCGATACAAATGCCCCAAAGAGTTTTTTCATCGTTTAGCTCTTTAGAAGATTAGGTTTGGATAATGTGAGTACCAATGTTTTAATTGCTAGATTCAAATTCCTTAAAAGGAATATGATCAATGGAATCTTGGTGAATGACAAAAATATGTAATAATACCGTGAAATAGCAACCTTTGTTCAAATTTGCTAAAAATATGTAATTTACATATAATCCGCTCTGGATCTATCACTATTTCAACCAAATGAAAAGATCGTTAGGAGACTTAAAATATTAATATTCACCAGCACTCAGGTATTATCAACGACTAAAGACTTAAAGAACTGCCAGCTCTTTTCAGAAATGATGAATAGATGAAAAAATATTGTGTAGATGTCCCCGAATAACTGATTAATGAGTTAAAATAACACGAAACTCCAAATTTTGTTTCTTGTAAACTACTTCGTCGTTAAGATAACCTACTTAGAAATGTTTACAAAAACTCGAAAAGAATAAGGGAAAGAAGAAGAATTCGCAAGTTTCAACTTTGCAAAAGTTATCACGGTGAAATTTGATAATTAAGCGCCGCGGCAAGAAGATAATTTACAGAAATTAATTACCTAATAAATCTGACGTTATAATAAAACTTCAAATTTTCCCCCAACTCCACTTTATTTCCCGGTATCCAATTAGTTTTTAAATCCTTTCGCATCCAATCGAATTTATATCAAAATCTGACGCGAAGTTTTGGATTTATTAAGTTCCCAATATCGATTTATTAAGCGGTTTGCAATTTTGTTGGACGTCCTAGTGCTTGGCTGAAACTTATTATCGCCAATAACCGAACGTCGGAGAGTTTTCTTATATTGATATTGACATGGCAATTTGACTTTGGTTTACTTTCAACTTCTATTATTGATGTTTATCTCTTTAAATTAGAATATCTGGTCGTCTGAACTTCGGTAGGCATATTATTTTTCTTGTAACATCTTGTTTCTGTAAGGATAAACTTGAAAGGTTAAATGTCGTCAAAATACATGTAGTCTACTCGATCGATGTTATTAGACAGATAGGATGAGGTAATCAGTCGTAATTTCACAAATACAAGTAAACGATGATTCCTACTAAAATATATTATTAAATGCTAGACGCGTTTCGATACACAGTATCTTCATCAAGAGCGAATGAATACTAAAAATATATCTTATTAACAAATTTTTATATATACACAAGAGGCAATCCACTCGGATCTATCCGTACTTGAACTAACGTTTAGGAAATAAATTTAATAAGGGTGAGTTATTTATGTCTACCTGATCATTAAGAATTTCCGGTGAATTCCTAAATCTGTTAATTTCAAGTGTTTTCAGAAGGTTGAGTTTTATACCTCTCTTCTCAGAATGTAGGATTTTAAATTCTGAATTGAAAGAGTGACCATTTTCCCTAAGATGATTTGAATAATTTGAATCGGTTTTTCCTTTGATGAAACTGAGTTTATGTTACATAATATAAATAAAACAATTGCAATCTGCACAATCCAATCTATAAACACCTGATTTATTTTCTTCATTAATGGGAGATTTATAATTCCTGATAAATGAACCTAAATTTGTTGATGTTTTAAACGCTATATTTAAATATGAATTTTCAAGAAGGATTTCACATTATTGCTAATATTGCCTATATATGTTAAACTATTGAATTTCTTGTCTTGGTGTTAACCGATGGGATATATATGTTGTAAAGCTAATTTTTGTTTTTCTTATATAAACACCTCAAAAAGTCTAGGGAACACTTCTGAATATCGATATATCGTATCCAAAACGATCAATATGGATGATTTTTTTTAAGAAATGAACACCTGCATCAATTTCTCACCAAATTATGTAGAGTGCCACAAGAGATTTCAGTTTTTTTTATAAAAAACTAAAAATGCAGCAGATGCGACGCTGCTTTATAATCATTTCATGTATTCAGTGTTTGAAATAAGTTAGTTGGCACTTTGTTTCTGTTGTAAGCTAAAATAAAGGATTCAAGTTTTGTGATTCGACCATGGAGACATTTGACACAACGGGAAGTATCCAGGGTTCTGGGAAGTAGCCCAAGTGTCATAAACCGTTTATGGTCAATGAAACAGGTAGCGTAGAAGAACGCCGTACAGTTCGTTTCAGGATTACTACAGCCCAAGACCAATTTATGTTTTTACAAGACAGAAGAGATCGTACTACCACAGCATCTCAATTAGCTCAAGAGCTGTCACGAGTTCATAATGTACAAATATTCGACCAAACTGTGAGAAATCGACTGCACGAAGGTCAACTCCACTCCAGACGTCCTTTAAGAGTTCCACAACTGACCCATGGAAATCGCGCTGCTCGTTCAGCTTGGTGCCAAGAACACGTAAACTGGGATCAAGAGAGGTGGGCCACAGTTCTCTTCAGTGATGAATCTAGATTTAGTTATTATCCCGATTCAGGAAGAATTCGAATATGGAGGGAACCTGGAAAGCAAAACCGTCAGTGATGTATCGAAACGCGTCGAGCATTTAATAATATATTTTAGTAGAAATCATCATTTACTTGTATTTGTGAAAATGGATTTCTATCACGTAAAAGCCTCGTCAATTGAATTTTAGTCGTAATTTAACTATATTCCTCATATTAGCAACAAAATATGTAACAGATTACACAGAAATAATATTAACACCATCAGCACTAATAAAAAGAACTTGGCTTCATTGTTAGTTAATAATAAAGTTGAAACAAAATTATTGGATAAAAGCGGAGTATATAAATTATATTGCAGTGGATATGAGACATTCTATATAGGCCAAACCGGAAGAAGCATCGAGAAGAGAGTTGAAGAACAAAAAGATCTATTCTCCAAAATAAAAATTACTACGGGTTTTCGGACAACTGCATCAACAAAAATCATTTCATACATCTTAGAGATTATTGAAATTACTTCCGCTCATAGGAAAAACCAGCCAATTTTCAACGACCAACTAGACTTCAATTTACCTCCTGCTGTGAATGCCGTTATACATAAGTGAAATCACTCATTTTGCATTTAGTGTTGTATTACTCTTGATAATGGGCTAACAACCCGAAACATATGTCGAGTATTTTAATAAATATTTGTGAAACCTTTGTCAAGTGATAAACCAATCATTTATTATCGAAAAATCTACCGCGGTAAACGCGATTCATCTCAAAGGAAAAGCCAATCCAATTCAGTGGCGATATCATATAAAACATACTTAAGGTATAGTAGTAATAACGTCTATTTTAATTTTATATTAACCCATTTGACTACGCGTTTATAAAGGATACCGAATCCTATTTATCAGTATGTACTAGTATGTAACCATGTACCTATTAGACCCGCGAATATAAGAATCTGGTAGCATTTTTTTATTCGCGAATACTGATATCGCGAATGTAAGAAGCTCGAATAAGGAGCTTTTAGTGTATTTGTTCACCAAAAACGAATTTTGGAATACTGCAATTGTGCTTAATTTTTTGGTGCAGTGTATTTCGTTGATAAAACTCCAATTTAATATAACTGAGATACACTCATTATGCAATGTACTTACGTGACAAGAAAGATAATATTTTCATTCTATATTCAGCTTTAAAAAACCAGAGATCGAGAAATTTCACAAGAGAAAATATATTCAAATAAAGAGCAAAATCATAATTTCAGGATTCATCTTAGCGAGAAAAGCTCGGTTCTTATTTCCAGAAACGAATTTTATTCTATTTACTTTGCATTATTTCCCCGATGAAGTTTCATCGCGAAGATTTCGTAGTCTTTCCTTTTCCAAGCCTCAAACTCATATGTATTTTTCAATCTCCCACATACCTTTGGATATTAAACAGTATATCTTATTTTCTTGTCGAGAAATTTCATTATTCTGTGCGATGATATATATTCCTCCCCCCGTCTCGCTCTTTCGTTGCGTTTCTCTCTCTATCCGTTCTTTTATTGATGTTTAATTTACTTTCCTTCTGAAATACTTTATCGAAGAATGGCGCAATTTCCAAGACTGCTGAATTCGATTTGGGAAAGAACTCGGATTGGGACGATATTTTCCTTCATTCTGAAAGTATTCATTATAAGAGGAAAAATATCTGAAGAAAGTGGGTCATGCATGAGATGATGTTTTTGATTTCAAGATGAAAGAACTTGTTTTCTCGAAAGGAATCCTTCACTTTAATGAAATTCTATTTGAGGGAAATTCGAGTAAATTGGCTGAGATTAAATTTTCCTGCATCATTTGTACTTGTCGTTTCTATTACCTCTTCTTAGTAGTCTCAATTTGTTATCGGGAGTTGATGCGTTTGTTGAATTAATGTAATTTAATATCAATGGAATACGATATTATACTGCTTCTATTCGAATTTTTCATTAAGATTACATAGATATAGAAGAAAAAGCAAGACAATTGAAAACATAGTATTATATTAAAATCATACACACACATAGCTAAAAAGTAAAGATACGAGGTATGTCAATTAAGTTCGCGGAAGTTGGCAATGCTTCGGCGATTGGTAACTCTGCAGCGTTCGAAACACAATTCATTTCGTGTAGATCGGTTGCACACTGCATTTGCAGTTCGTGATTTTTCAACCAAGAACGTCATTCCAACTCTTCCATGCCCCCTGTACAGTCCAGATCTGGCCCCTTGTGACTTCCATCTGTTTCCATAGTTGTAGTAGTACCTCAAAGGAAACAAGTATGACAGAGTTTCGGAAGTCCAAAGCATCACGACGGCGTTTCTGAGGGACCTATCTTCGGGGGGGTTCAGGATGTGCTTCCAATAGTCGGTTCAACTGTGGCGCCAGTGCATCAAACTCAAGGCAGACTATTGCAAAGGAATATAAAGTATTTTCAAGTATTTATGTACTTTTCGGACCTTCCGGACACGTACTTAATTGACATACCTCGTATTTTCAAAGTTCTCCCTGATCTCTAAACACCATATCAAATGAAGCCCATTTATTTTGAATTTTAATCATACAGGGTGGACAGATTTCATTCTTTTAATACAGCAGCTATGTGAAATATAGTGAATAGATGAGAATGATCTCACTTCTCTATGTTCTTTTTGCATGTGGAGTTCATTACTGCAAACGGCTTCATATTCTCACTAACACTGTTGAATATTAATGCTAAGCTCTACACAATCGAGAAAAGAATATTTGGATTTGCGAACGACTCCGCTTTTCCCATTTATATTTTAGCTTCCTATACCTGCTGAGGGGTGTAAGGGGTGATGGCGAGATGGTCTATGCCAACCCAAATGTCAACCTCACCTGCACGAGAGATGACAAAAAATCGTCATCCGGTACACCCTGCTGTACAACTGACGAGGCTCTGGCGACCGAGTCACGGCGGTATAACCGTTGTATCGAGAGTTAAGGAAATATATCTCTCTAAATTGACCCTCTACCAAGACGCACTGGCCAGCGTGGTGGAGGTAAGGCTAAAAATCCCCGTTTACTACTATGAAAGACAAAATATATCAAAGGCCCTCAGTCCCCGGCGACTCAAATGTTCCTGGCTACGGTAGCAGCCAGTCAAGACAGCGAGTAGAGGGTGCTAAGCTATCCGGGTTGGATCAGGCTACCAACGGCGACGTACACTGCAAATAGGTACTTACAATACGAGAACATTATCAACGGAACATAAATTGCTTGAACTTGAGGAAGAACTTACCCTCGTACGTTGGGACATAATAGGACTCAGTGAAATCAGAAGAAGAGGAGAAAGCCAATTAACTCTGGAGGCGGGTCACGTGTTCCACTTCAAGGGACAAGAAAACTCTTCAGATGGCGGAGTTGGCTTCCTTATCCACAAAAGACACTTTCAAAACATTGTACAAGTGGACAGTATCAGCGAAAGAGCCATTTATCTGATACTTAGACTAAACAAAAGATATTGCCTTAAAATTATACAAGCCTACGCCCCAACAACGGCCCATATTGACGAAGAGCTTGAAACCTTCTATGAAGATCTCTCTATAGCTATGCATCAGAAAGCAACAACACAGTATACGATTGTGATGGGAGATTTCAATGCAAAGGTCGGACGCAGTGAAGACCCTTCAGAGACACCGATTGGAAACCATGGGATCGGCAGAAGAAATGAAAGGGGCAATGTTCTCCTAAATTTCTTGCAGCAGCATCAACTTTATGTGATGAACACCTTTTTCCAAAAGAAATTCCAATGCAAATGGACTTGGCAAAGCCCCGATGGTAGGACCAAAAACGAAATAGATTTCATAATAGCCAACAAAAAAGAAATAGTCCATGATGTTACCGTTTTGAATAGTTGCTCTATAGGAAGCGACCATAGATTGGTCAGAGCAAAAGTAATGATAAATACTAAGACAGCAAGATATCAACAAATTCCAAAAGCTGATAGAAACAAACCTGGAAAACCTAGAAAACGAAACATATAAAGCTGTTGACGAACAAAACCAACAACTAACTGAGATCATTAAAAGTGCCGAAAAAGGTTGTAGTTCCAAAACATCGAGAGACAAGGGAAAATTAAGTCAGACAACAAAGACACTTATGGAAAGGAGAAGACAACTTAAAAATAAACAAACAACAAATACAGGCGAATTAAAACAACTGAACAAAGATATTTCGAAAGCTATCAAAAGAGATGACAATACAATACAGAGATGATTACGAGAGTGATTGAGGAGAACAGGAGTTTGAAAGTATTAAGACGAAGATTGGGTCCAGGAAAGAAAAATATTTGGCAGTTGGCGGATAAGGAAGGGAACGTAACAACGAATAAAGATGAAATCCTTGAAATTACCAAAGGTTTCTACCAAGAGCTCTATCGACTAAGAGAAAACCAAACAGAAGAAAACCCTTTACCTAAAATACTAAACGTTGGGTCAGAAGATATACCAGATATAACAATAGATGAGATATCAACGGCATTAGCAGAGATGAAAAATAATAAAGCACCTGGTGATGATGAGGTTGTGGTAGAATCTCTGAAAGCAGGAGGGGGGACTCTGCTGCTCCAACCCAATGGAACAACGCCATGGTGGTGATAATGCACGAAAAGGGAAACATCACTGACCTTAACAACTATAGACCCATCAGCCTTTTATCGCACATATACAAACTGTATATGAAAATTATTACAAAAAGGTTGACAGTCAAGCTTGACTTCTACCAGCCCTACGAGCAGGCTGGTTTCCGGAGCGGATTTGGTACGAATAATCATCTACAAACTATTAAAACCTTAATAGAAAAATGCCTCGAATACAATAAACCCCTGGTTCTCATCTTTGTAGATTATGAAAAGGCATTCGATACCATAAACCAACGTAAAATGTTAGAGGTTCTAGCTGAGTGTCCCATAGACCATCGATACATGGCACAGATAAAGTACATATATGATCATGCCACAGCTTGTGTAAAACTTCACGCAAAAACAGAAACATTCGAAATACAGAGGGGCGTGCGACAGGGAGATCCGATTTCGCCAAAACTCTTTATAACCCTACTCGAATATATGTACAAAAGGATAGACTGGGAAAATATGGGTATAAATATTAATGGGGAATACTTGAACCACCTTAGGTTTGCCGACGACATCGTCCTCATATCCGGCAACATAGGAGATGCAAAAGAAATTCTTAGAAGGCTCAAACAAGCTTCTCAAAGGGTTGGACTGAAGCTGAACGCGTCTAAAACACAATATATGACCAATCTCGTTACAAGTGGAAATATTCAGATAGGTGATGCTGAAATTGAACAAGTCCAAGCCTACAAATATCTTGGAGATGAAATCAAAATAAGTCGAGACAACCAAATCTGTGAAATCTTTAGAAGAATTGGCCTTACTTGGGCAGCGTTTGGTAAACTGAGCAATATCTTAAAATCAGATATCCCAATTTGTTTGAAACGAAAAGTTTACAACCAGTGTGTTGCCTGTCATGACTTACGGCGCGGAAACTTTAACTCTGACCAAGAAATCGGCCAATAAAGTTCGAGTGGCCCAGCGTGTCATGGAGAGATGCATGCTCGGATTATACCTTAGAGACCGAATATCAAATGACATAATCAGGCAAAGAAGTGGGGTTGAGGATGCTATTAGTAGGATCGCCACACCTAAGTGGAAATGGGCCGGACATCTGGCAAGAACCACCGACGGAAGATGGACCAAGAAAATTCTAGAATGGCGACCAAGACACGAAGCAAAAAGAAGTATAGGACGTCCCCCAACAAGGTGGTCTGACGATATAAAACGCAACCAGACGAATTGGATACAGACGGCACAGAACAGAAGGATGTGGCATAGTTTACGGGAGGCTTATGTCCAGCAGTGGACAGAACGAGCTGCTTGATGATGAGCATGATGACCTGCTGAGGAGTCAGTCCGACAAAGATAACAAGATGCATGTAAATGCATCAGACTTGAAGAAGATACCAATGTGCCAACAAGATGTATTCAACAACATAAAGACATCTACTAGTTACCTCAGAAACGAACAAGCATCCACCCGGCATCAAAGTCAACACCGGAGTTTGCTACTATAATCATGTGCCAGTTATTGCAAAATCTGTTTCTGCTAAACTTAATTTCAGGGCGAAGCAGTATTTCACACCATCATTGCTGATGCTTTTATTCAAAGCTCAGGTAACTTGTTTTGGAATCTCATGTGTAGGGCACTAAACATTCATCACATCTAATTATTAGTGTTCATAGTAGTGCAGCCTCTCGCCTAATGGTGACAATTGCAGATCTCTATCTTTTATATATACTTTCATAGTAAATGTTTTGAAGAACTGAAAAGCATAGTTCACGAAAAATTTCAATTCCAAAGAAACACCAGGTTTGAGCTTCTATTCAGCTGACGGTCTAACTAACAACACCGCGTACCTCCCTCTTCAAGAATTACTTTGTTTACAGCACTATTATGCTGTGGAACTCTCTTCCATCCAAAATCTTTGCGATCACTTACTGTTTGGTTGGAGAAGCGAGTGAGCAGAACCAACCATCAAATCAGTGTTTATGATAAGAGGCAAATATCATCGGCAAAATCTACGTCTTCCAATCTGTCCATCAGGCTCACTATATTCTTCTTCTGGTTCTGTTGACTTTCTTCATAATCTATCAAGGACGAGTAGGAATATCAATGATGAAAGCAAAAATCCCTGCCTTGTGTCGACTTCTACGTTAAAAGGGTTGGATATGTTTCACTCATGCAGAACATGACATTGATATCCATTGTACATACTTTTGATATTGTTTACGATCTTGTCAAAGACTCCGAACAATTACAAATCCTTCCACACAGCTTCTCGAGATATATAATCAAAAGCGCGGTAAAAATCGATAGAAGACCGTTGTGCTATGAAGCCATGTTATTCTCTTCTGAGTTTGGTGTCTAGAGCCGTCTTCATTCTAGTGAGTACTATTCCAGTTAGACTTTACTCGAGATTAATAGAAGAGTGATGCCTCTCCAGTTTCGGCATTCAGATAAATCTCCCTTCTTCGGTAGTTTGATGAGTAGACATCCCTTCCAGCCCTCAGGAAGTTGTTCGGAGTTCCATATTTAATTGAAGAGGTTATGGAACATGTTGGCGATTAGTTGACTTTGTATACTTCTGCTGGTATTTGGTCTACTTCTGGTGATTTGCCGTTTTTACCTTCCTACTTGCTTGCATTATTTTTAATTCTGTTGGTGAATTGGAACTAATTCTACTGTCTTCAGTCACAGCTTCGTCCTCCTCATCCGTTGGTTGGTCTACTCCAAGCAGAATTTTGTTTTTTGAAAGCTCTTGTAAATGTTCCTGCCACCTATGAACTTTGATCAATTGACTAAGGGATTTCCATGTTTATCCTTGATAGGCTTCTTGGATCTAAACTGCTTATTAGGTAGCAGTTTGGTTGTGTTATACAGTTCTTTTATAACTCTAAGGTTTGTTGCATTTTGAGAGTCTTCGGATAACTTTTCTGCCATCCTTTTTTATCATTTCTGAGACATTTTGACTTCTTTATTTTTGTCGTTATAATCATTGTTGGCTCTCAGGTTTTATTCCCGCGTTTTGGATTCAACTTGGATCTTCTCCAGTTTTCTTTTTTCCTCTATTTTGATGTTAGTTTCATATGTTATCCAGGGTTTTTGGTTCTTAGTTTGTACCCTCGCTTGCCTCCTTTATGATATGCTTCACTTTCGTCAATTTCTGTTCTACGGTTTCACTAGTGTCAGTGACTAGGTTTTCAAAAAGTTGTTTGCTGTGGTCGTGATTATAGTTACCTAAGGGAGCTGAGAGAAATAAGCGGAAATCATCTCAATTAAGATGAAACAAGAAACACATCGAGATTATTGGGAAAATCGGTTATATTGTCAGAAACTCTCATCGACAAGTTGCGTCAAATTGTTGGTGATCGCAAAAGCATCCGCCTATCCTCCTTCTTCGTCTGTCTTATTTGAATGTTGGAGCCAGTTGATGTTTTGGACCTTGAAGTCCCCCATAATGATGTAATAATTGTGGCATAGATACTGTATCAATCTTGGGTCGATACAGACAACATGGTTTCTTATGTGAGTAGATTCGGAACCATGCCAAGTCGAAAGCGTCATCATCCATCGTATACTCTCTTTCGAATGCGACATCCAATCTGGCAAAAACACAAAGCCCTCCCTTGAACGGAATCCTTTGGTGCAACTTATTGCCATCGACATAGAGGTAGAAGGTGTCTATTGTTGCCATTATTTGAGTTTCCGTTAGATCTAGGACATGTGAGTGCTGGTGTAGTACACTCACATTCATATTAGTGTGTCCTAGTTCTCTTCAGTTGCAAAACTCAATAACGAATTGGATTCTCTCTTTCGATTTTCTGGGTACTATCTACTCTAATAAAAGCGGAAAAAACTAACCTTATCTGTAGTAATTTCACGATAATAAATAATGGCGTCCATTATTATTCCATAAAGATTGATCTGTGATTTCAATTGGTATCATTTGTTACATCTTGAGACTTCTCTTAACCAAAATAAGGAAAGGTCTGTGTTATTCCGTCTGAAGTAATGACCAAAACGCTTTCAAGGACTAAAAATTTTCATCCCAAACTCATAGAGTTACGAATAACATCCTCGAATCGGAAATGTTTTCTTGCAACATTTACTACTTCCATGAATAAATTCCTGTAATTATTTAAACAAGATGTTAAGTGAAGATAATCGTTTAGAATATCCACTTCCAGTTGTATTTCCAAAAGTCAGTCTTGAATGGTTAATAAAGGAATCAGCAGCTATAACAGAAAATTATGGTCCTCCCGTCGAGCATCATCCTATTTTAAAGTTTACGGCCCAATCAAAACTAATCATGGTGTATACACCTCAGCCATAATTCCAGGTTCGTTCCTAACCAACATATAAATATCTTTATCATTTTCACGCTCCACGCAATCCACGAATTTGAATCTATATGAAAAGAAAAAAAGGGTATAACCGGAAGAACAGCGCGGAATAGAAATTCAGACCGGAAAAATCGTACGATTGAATTTTGATATATTGGCATGAAAATGGCAGGACAGCGTTCGGAATTTTATTTTGTTATCCTTGCGCTTAAAGCATCTATCCTTTATGTTTTATTGACAATGATTGTTATTCTATTATCTCTGAATAGTGTACGGGACACTTCGGGTTTCTTCTTTTTGTCGTTTGGATATATTCCGGAAATGGAGTATTGAATTGTAGGATTCCTGATGTCAGAAGAAGTTATCGAAACGGATGAAATAAATCGGTTTTCACTTATGATTTACATTCAGTAAAATTGAAATGTGTGTTCTAAATTTCTTCGTATAGTAATCGAATGAAAGAATTGATTTTAAAAAATGTACTAATGAGGAATATTGATGATTTATTTATTTATTTTATGGAAATTCATTTTTAAAATGAAAGTAAAGTATATTTCATACTTTTCACAATTTTATTTTCACAAACAAGAAAAGTTTCCATCGTCAGAAGCACAGAGACATCATCAACAATCCCAATCTCCATAATCATAAGTCTTACAAAAGCAATTGGTAATTTGAAGTGAAAATTTTTGAACAACACCAGATTGATAATAAAATGGCTGATAATTCAAACGAGGATATGCTTAATCTCTTTTCAATTCATGGCGGATGTCAAAAAGTGGTGGATAGAACTTACAGGCAATTCAATAACCAATTTCCAAATTTGGCGCCTATAATTAAAACAAAATTTCGAAGGATTAGAAGCAATTTTCTACAATTTGGAGGAACAAAATACATAGAAACTAGAAGAAAACCAATTCTGGAGGACGAAGGCAATCAAATTAAAAGGCTAGCGTATTCTCGTGCCAATACCCATGCGTCCATTAAGTCAGCATCAATGGATATTGAATTGAGTAATACATCCATTCAAAGGATCTTTAAGAAACATAACATTGAAGAAGATGAGATAATTCTGCAAAAATTATATGGTCTGATGAAGCCAAGTTCAATGAAAGTGGAATAACCAACAGGAGAAATCGACATTTTTGGGCCACAGAAAATCCCATTTCATTGAGGTTATTGATTTCCAAAATAAATTCAGCGTGAACGTTTTTGCAATTTTAAGGAATGATTTGTTGGCTTATCATATTTATGAGGAAAATCTTAATGGACAAAGATACCTGGAAATTTTGAGACGAACATTACCAAACGTTTTAGATGGATTACCCCTTAACATTCTGAGGGATTGCTATTACCAAATGGATGGTGGCCAGCAGCTAACAGAAATATTCGAGGATAGATGGTGGGGTGATCAAAGGACCAAATTTATGGCCTCCGCGTTCTCCGGACCTGACGCCCCTTGGTTTTTTATTTATGGGGTAAAATCAAGAGTGAAGTGTATCTTATTCCTGTAAGAAGTAAAGAAGAGTTACTACAGCGCTTTTCGTTATATTGATCCTGAGGAAACTAGGAGGGCAACTCATCCTGTTCGTATACGAGCTGTCAATTGTATCGAGCAAAATGGGGCCCATATTGAACATTTATTCAAATCGTAAATTAGTTTTCTCCTATGATGTTTGCTATTGTTTATTCGTATTAATATATTTATTTTCGATGATTGGTTTTTGCTTAGTTCCTACAATTTGTATTCATCCGAATTGTAGAAAATTTCTTCTTATGCTTCGAAATTTTATTTTACTCATAGACGGTAGTTTTGGAAATTGTTTTTGAATTGCCTGCTATTTCTAACCACTACTTTTTTACATTTCAAAAACGAATTAAAAAAGAATAAATATATTTTCGTTTGAATAACCAGTAGTTTTATTCAAAATGTGTTGTATTTTTTGGATATTTTCAATCTGAAATAACGACAATTCTTGTTGAAATATCAAATTCGAATGAACGAAGTGACAAGTACATTAATTTTAGGCACCTGTCAGGTGAGCGTAGCCAGTTCAGCTACTTGATTCAAATATTTCAAAGCATTCTCTGTTAGTTCTTGCAAAATCATAAAATTCAATATATTACCAAATTATTTTGGAACTATAAGATATGGGTATAGTACATGCTTATACAATTCCATCTGAAATTTGAAGCTTCATCTGATGGCGATATAAAAATTTGCACGTGCAATTTGAAAAAATTGAGTTATTACTGTTTGAGAAACGCCAAATTGAGAAAATCATACAAAATAACGCAATAAACATTTGACATGTGTAGATTGCTTACAAAATTCCTTGATCCTTCTTCTATCCACCCAAGCAAAAATTGTGTCTGTAGTGCAAAAGATCTACGAGCTACAATTTTTTTAAATGTTCCTAAATCGAGTTTATAACAAAAATAATCAAATCTGTCAAAAGTTTTGACCGATAAGTGCCAACAACTTGGGTACTTTATGCCTTGCTGAAATGTCGGTTCTAGATGTATAATAAAAAAGGTAGATTGCCATTTGAAATAATAAAAGTGATGTCCCACTTCCGGTATAACCGGAAATGATATCACTTCGAAAATATTTCACTCCAATTGGAAATCGCTAGTTATGGCCGCGTATAAAATTTCAGCTTGATATTGTAATTGGAACTTAAAAAGTTTTTAACGGACGGTCCCGGTGGATATCCTAAATATTCCAATATATGAATGGAAATCAATAAATTTTGTAAAAACCTAAGTGAAATCACCCTTGATAGCCAACTAGACATTAATAAGTTAATTTCCTGTAGTTGGCCACTTGAAAATGACGTAACGGTCGAAACCCGTCGTGTTTGTAAAAATAAAATTGTGAAAAATATAAAATATATTTTACTTCATCTTCGTTGCTATTAAATACTTAAATAACCTAAATATACCTTTAGAGAACTGATAATTACTAGGCGAATTTTTTAATCGTGAATTCCCCGTACTTTTCGCTCTCATACCAAGTATAATAATGTTTGTTACTTATTTTTTCAAAGTATCTAATATTTCAGCCCTGAGTTCTATCATAGCAATTCTCGAAAAGGTGCAAAATATTTCTTGGCAAATTCAAATTAAGGTAATGTTGGCATCCATGTAATTCACAACTTTCTAAATGAACGAAATTACTACCCTATGATTTCAATTCCACACTTAACATGAACAAAAACTGGCCATTATTCAAATTTCTCCGCTTGTTCTACAACATAATAGCCTCATAGTCGTTAGAAAAGTGGGAAAATTGAAATATAAGTACCCCGTCCCCGGTGAAAAGAAATGGCGTTCTATTTTCTCCCATAATACACACTTTGTATTCCGACAGAGCCTGCATAAGATGGAAAAATATTATTTCTTCACATCACTCCTTTTCCATAATAAGATGTCTTTCAGTTTCCAACAGTTCGTCTCGTCTGTCTCTGTCCGTTTCGTTATTTTTCACATAAGTTGTTCTGTTTTTCTACACACACCTCCCGCAAACGATCGATAAGCAATTGAAGTTTAGAGATGCTGTAATTTGGCAATAAATAAGTGGATGTCAATTTCCTGGAGAAAATTCAACCAACGAATATATTATGGGCGTTTCAATCGATAAAATGTTATATCGAATGAAAATGTTTTATCATTCATGTGTGTTACGTAACGTTTTCTTTCTTGCCAAAATTAGAAAGTTCTTTACAAAAGAATACTTACGGAGACAACTTTTGATGCTCGCGTAGTACTTTGGTTAGAAAGGGCAATCCTATTGCTTTGGTGTTCAACTGTCTGTATAACGATGTACGAACACTAATTTACAAGCACACAATTTTAATTGAAAAATTAAGATCGAAATATGATTACACAAGGTTGCCTATATTCGGAGCGCCCGTAAGGCAACAGTGTAACTTTCGACAGACAGCGATGTTAAATCGACTAATGACTACATCGTCATTCCAATTGGATTTTTACTATGGAACAGTGCATGCCACGTGAACGCTCTAAAATTGTTGAAAAGTACATTCAACAAAACAAGGCAATAGTGAAAACTCAACTTTCTTTTGAAAAAAAAATTAATAATCCAAGAAAACAATTTGTTGCGTGCCTTAAAATTAGGTTAAACAATTCTGGATAAAATATAACTCAAAATTTCATGACAAAACAAAACATAAATATTTTTCCTAAATATTATAATTCTCCTTTTGTTGTAAAAATTCGCCTCAATTTTGAATCATATAATTTCGATTTACATCGAACATTGTAATCCTCTTGTCGGCAATTTCAATACAGTAAAGTTCTTGTCCCTTTTAGGCACGTTCCGGTCGTAAACAATACATACCTGCCATTGATGCTATCTTATTCTTAGAATCTTTAAATTTTAGAATCCAAACTCTCTCCCCTTCGTATTTAAGAGAATGTACAGACCTAAGAGATAAAATTTTTCTATCGTCTATCTATCATCACTTTACTTTTCTATCATTCTTGCCCAGAGGAACTGCCACGCTTCATTCAAATGCCTTAAATGCGGAGACGATCACATGACAGCGAAATGTAAGAAGCCAAGGACATCAGCACCGAAATGCGCCAACTGTGGAGGAGAGCATCTATCAAGCAACATCAACTGCCCAAAGAACCCGAACAACCCGAAGAATCGACCGACGGAAGAACTCGCACCAGCGCCAGCACCACCTATGAACTTCTGGACAAAAAGGGCGGAGGAGAAGAAGGCTGCCGACCAAGCGAAAAGGACCGAACACAAAGATGACCCGAAACCAAAGGAGGAAAAGAAAACGACTGATACAAGAGGACCCCATATGACTAGCGAAGACGAACTAGCGATGATTCTAGGACGAATAGCCATCCAATTCAATGCGACAAATGCAACGACAGAACAAAAGATGAAATTTTTAGAAGAACAGAGCAAGCTCATTCAGCTATTCAACAGGAAATAGATTTATGGAGAGACAACTTACAATAACATTCTGGAACGCAAACTCAATCACCAACAAACGACATGGACTGACGACCTACCTCGAGGAGAAGAAAATCGACGTGATGCTCGTCAGCGAAACCCATCTCAAACCAACGAAGGATTTCAATATCAGGAACAATACGATATACAGGACCGACCGACTAGAGGGATGACAAGGAGGAACAGCGATCCTAGTGAAGAGAGGGACAAGGCACGGCGAGCTACAACGCACCAATTCAAAGAACATAGAAGAGACAGGAATAAATCTACAGACAACGAAGGGAGAGCTGAACATCTACGCAGTCTAAAAACCACCTAACAACGCCATGAAGGGAGAAGACATCAAAGCCATATTCAACAGCAACACGCCAAGCATCGCAGCTGGGGACTTGAATGCCAAGGATTCGGACTGGAACAGCAGAAAAACTGAAGACAATCACTGAAAGGAACAATATCATCGCAATAGGACCAAGGGAACCAACACACCTGCACGCAGCCACAGGAACCATGGACCAACTGGACATCGTACTCATGAAGAACATAACACGGAACTACAAGATGGAAATGGAAATCAATACATTGGAAGAAATCATCACACAACTAACGACCAAGACAACCGACCAGATGGAAAACCACAAAAACAAGGAGATCAACCAAATAATGGAACAACAACCGAGGGCAACAGGAAAGAGGACATCCCTAGTACAATGGAAGAGAAAACAACAGGCCAGCATAGATGCTCCAGAACATGAAAGAAGGAGGATAACCAACCAGTAGAACCCCAGGACAAACCAAGGAGATGTCAAACAAGCGAGATGAAGAGGAAAAAGGATAGAAATTCGACCCTCACCAGAATTCAAGGATCTACATCTATCATTGTTCTATCATCTACCTTTCATCATCGATCTATCATTCAGTATCTAACATTCAGTTTGTAACACTCAAATTGTAATTTTACTCTGTATCAATCGTAACTAAGATCATTACATTGTATTCATTCACTATTCATCATCTTATTATATGGTCAATACAGTCCATTATCAGTACAACGTTATATGCATCGTTAAATGTATATATGTTTGAATAAATAGCGTTAGACAAAGAATCAGTCTCAGTCAACAAAAAATTACTCACAATCAGGTAAAACTCACTGTGAAACGAATAACACAATTCATCGTTTGTATGAAAGATTTACAATTGGTCATGCTCTTGCTAACCCAAAGAGGCCAAATAAAAAGCAACCAAAGCGATAGGATGAGAATATTGCAGCCGTACGAGCCAAGTAGTCACCAACAACATCCCAAAAATGCCGTTCTAAGCAACTTCCCCGATCTACTTTGTAATGCATTTTACGAGTTGATTTGCATTTGTCTCCATATAAGATTCAATTGACACAAAAATTGTTGCCTGATGATCAGCCACGTCGATTGGAATGGCTGAAGAAGACGAGCAATTTTGGCATAAAATTATCGTGACCAATGAAGCTTATTTTCAGTTGAACGGGACAGTAAACAAACAAAATGCACAAGAGATTCAAGAGGTACCTCTTCACGATGAAACAGTCACGGTTTGGTGCGGCGTTTGTGCTAAAATGTTCATTGAGCCGTTCTTATTCGAAGATGATAATGGCCATACGGTTACTCCACGAAAAAACAACCGCACAGAAGCCATGGCTCTTTAAAAACTGTCAAAAATCAGTCACTCTTTGCAAAAACGTTTCCTAAAAATTCTTCTTAAGATACTTCAAACTGTAGTGCCACCAAGCATCCCACATGTTCAATCGGATACGTTTGAAGTAAAATTCAGAGTGCGTACGGGAAGGCGTGATTCTCCATCTACTAAACAGAATGATTCAAAGTGATTGGAGGAACTGACGCGGAGATACTTGACCCAGACTACAGTGCAATGTGGTCTTGCATTCGCCTCCTGTATTATCATCAACAGATTCAAGGCAACACAGATTTAGATCCTAATGGACAGTCAAGAGATGACTAAAGTTCTGAACTATCATAGTTATCAAGACGTATCATAGCAAAGGGAATATAGAGCAATAGCCCTCGACATCTTTTAAGCCTTCAATAAGGTTTGGCATGCAGCCTTGTTGAATAAACTTGCTGCATATTGGCTTCTCGAAAAATTGCGGGGTTGGATAACTAACTTTCTTTCAAATAGATCAATACAAGTTGTGGTCGACAGTATAACATCTGATTGTTTCCAATTGCAAGCAGGAGTACCTCAGGTTTCCATTATTTTGTAAACCTTGTTTCTGTTGCAGATGAACAATCTTCTATCATCTACAGAGAACAAGATCTTCGGTTTTGCAGACGATTGCACACTGGTTTCGTCTTTCAGTAGTCTGCGGCCGATTACAGCTGCGGAATCTCAGCGTAAGAGATGTCAACAAATTAATAACTTAAACTCTGACTTACAGAGAATATCTGAGTGGCGTCTGTTGAAATCTAACCTGGTGAGCTTCAACACGAGCAAGATGCAAGCAACTACGTTTTCTAGAAAGGTCCCCGATGGAGAACCTCCTCGAATGATGCAAGGCCAACAAATTGCATCCAAAGATTCGATGCATCTTCTCGGAATAAAAGTCAACTCTGGGTTTTGCTGGCATGAACATGTATCAGCAATAGCTAAGTCGGCATTAGGAATCTTCGTCGAGGCATTCGTTGTGGATGATGGATAGTGTGCAAAAACGGGCTGTGCACCCGGAGATCACTCATGATCTCCAAACGCTGGCTAGAAGAAAAGTTGTTGACCTTTCTTTGTTTTACAATTACTTTAAAGGAAGATGCTTCAAGGAGCTGAAAGACCTTGTTCCGGGAGAACTCATGTTTACCACAACACTATCACTAGACCCCTCGAACATCTCTGTATAAGAATTCCGTCGTTTACAGGGCCGGTGAGCTGTGGAACTCGCTTCTGTCCAACATCTTCCCAACATCCAACAATTTGGCCCTCTTCAAGAAGCGAATAAACATACACGTCAATTCTTACCAGAAGCCTACTCATGTGGTGTAACAGGTTCGCCTACTTCTGGGAAGTGCGCATAAAAAAACAGAAAATAAGGCCATGTTCTTTAGTCGATACATCATAATGGATGAAACCTGGATTCATTACTACACTCCAGAAAGCAATCGACAGTCAGACGAGTGGTCTGAAAGATGTGAACTGAATCCAAAGCATGCAAAATCGCTGCAGTCAGCTGTCGAGGTTACGGCATCTGCTTTCTGGGATGCGCATCACCGATTACCTTGGAAATCACAAATGAACGGGCCCATTAGTGCTGTTTCATCAAAATAATGTACCATGCCACAAATCAATGAAACCAATGGCAAAATATGGCATCCACATTATTCACCAAATCTTGTCCCCAGCTACTTAAAGAAAAATCTTATTATATAAATGACATCGAAAAAATTATTGATAGATGCAGTCGCTGTATCTTCCTCGAAAGTGTATTGTATAAAAAATTGAATTATAGCAAAAAAATGTGGTTTACTGTGTTAGCCTTCGAAGTTTTCAGCCCACCTGGTATACAAGTCATTTCCTTGTTTCTTTAAACTGGTGAACTTCAAAATTCATTCTCTTCGAAATCAACTTCGAGGTGATATTGATATTTTCCTTCTGGGCCCTTCTTTTGTGAATTAGTGTGGATACGTTAAATCGCCAACAATTTCCCTCTCTAGAATCAATCGAGAATAGGGTTTCATTTCGTACAGACAATGGAATTAATCAGAATTTCATATTTTCCATTGCGAAATCGTATCGATTTTTAGCAGACACCCAATTTAAGCATTGCAACGGCATTCGTGCCTTACTAAAAATATTTATTTAGTTTTCCGGGTGAAATATTGCTAATTTATGCGCATTTCAATTCAAAACAGCATTTCGCAGATGTTATTACGCAATAAAATCAGTTCTAATTGTATTTATAGTGTTATCAGAAATGATAACGCCAGTAATTGCTTTACGTGCCTAGGAATTTCATAAAAATGAGCGAATTTCAACCCCTGGCGATGTTAATCAGGTCGAATAAATTTGTTTGTTCGAGGGCTGCGTTTCCGGTAGGGAAACTCCCAAGTATCTGGAGATAATTACAGAACATAAGTAACATCTACTTGAACGGTCATTTTTGTGAGGTTCAGTTCTTTATCTCATAAATGTTTTTAAATGAGGGAACTAGCATACTTACGTGAAATATTGATTCTCCAACTAGAGTTTCGCTTTTCGAAGAACTCCATCTTATGTCATCTAACTAAAGGAAAAAGCAACTAAGTAAAAGAAAAATTAATCAGAAGAAATCATCCGATAGTTCGTACAATTCCAATGATCATCCATGAAGAGTGGACTAACATATTCTGGTTCTGGTCACACAGAAATCGATCATCCAATAAGTGATACATTCTGTCGAAAAAATACCGCGAATCGGTCAATGAAACTCAAAATATTTGTTTTTCATCCAAATTAAAGCAGCTGGTAAAAAAGTACAGTTGTTTGTATAAATAATTAGTCACAATACCTCCTTAGAAGATTTTACAGCAACGGTGAGGGTTAACATACCACAAGCAGAATGTGACAATGTGATGTCAAAATACCCCAAAACTTATTCATCTTTCGAGACAGCCAAAAAGGATGCTGTGTGGCCCCAGGGTGCTTTTGTGTCCAAGACTTTCAGAGGTCTCTCACAAGGAAGACTCCAATGTGAACAATGATCCATCAGTCAGTGCTAAGGTACTCTTTACTACACTTGAACGTACAAGGTCCCAGTGATGAAACCAATTCGTTGGAACTATTTTTGAAGGATAATAACTATCCTTATGTTGTGTGCCTTAGTGAACACTTTTAAAATCTTACTTTTGTGATAAAATATCATTTGATGGATGGTTCACAACTACTCCATATGGTCGCCCCTCTCTTCGGGAAGGAGGAGTTCCTATTTTATGTAAAGACAACAATTTCCTCATTTTGAAACAAATCAACTCATATTCATGTGAGTTGCACTGTAAACTTTCTGCTGTAATTTCAACATAGTTGTAATATCTCTTCACTGCTCACCAGATGGTGATTTTAATGTTTTTTCACGAATTCTTGAGGAGGTTTAAAAAGATTCAATGTTTCTACTAAAGTTGCTTCATGCAGTGATTTCAATGATCATTTTAATGATATTGGGGTGCCGGTGCATTGTGCGATTTACACAACTCTTTTGGATACCATCCATTAATTTATGAACCAACTAGGGGTCCAAATTGTTTGGACAATATTTCTCTGAATTCTTCTCCTATTTGTGAAAAAGCAGAAGCCTTTGAATGTGACTTTTCAGATCACAGGACACAGATGGTTAGCTTTGACATTCCAGGGTATGCTAGGTCAACAGAAAGGTACAAGTTCAGGCCATTCACAGAACAGGGTTTCAATAATTTTCATTCGAAATGAGAGAACCTGAACTGGGACTTCAGATCAGTATTAACGATGCTTTTCATGCATTCCATGATAAATTTGTTGAATCGTATGAACAGTCATTTCCTGAGAAGGAGTTTAGGTGCAGCAAGGGCAATTACGGATCAAATTGGTACACACAGGAGCTGATTGATATTCGTCATCAGCTGAATTTGGTTTCAGAGCTTTTTGATAGATATAAAGCAGATAATCTTAGACTCTTGAGAGCTCGGCTTAGGGTGAGATACAAATTGGAAATAAATCAGGTAAAAATTAAATATAATTATAATAAAATTCTCAATTCTTCCAACAAAGTAAAAACAGTGTGGGGTTTAATTAAATCTAAAGAAATATTCCCAAGATAAAAACAAAATCTAGTAACAAAGCTAATGAGTGCAACAGCTTGTTTACATCTATACCACATGAAATTTTGAACTCAATTGCCCGAAACAACCTGAGTAATAGTGATCTATTTTCAAAATAAATTATCACTAATACAAAGTTCTCATTCAGGAAAGCTTCAAAACTGCGAGAGATACAATCAGATGTTTGAAAAATACTAAGTCAAGAGATTACTATGATCTAGCGAACATATTAGTTAAAAAAAGTATAAATAACATAATATACCAACTCACAGTGTTGATGAACAGATGTATTGCACAGGGAATTTTTCCTGAATGCCTAAAGATTTTGAAGACAGTTCCTCTAGACAAGAAAGGTGACGTTAATGATGTAGCTAATTACAGGCCGATTTCTCTTGTGCCTATTTTTGCAAAAATTTTAGAGAAAATTAAGTTCATTCAGATTCCGGAGTACTTTGAGATTAATAGACTGTTTTCCAATGTACAGTATGATTTTAGGAAGAACCGCGGAACCACTGATGCTGTGATCGAATTCATAATTAATACCATTGATTGTTTTGAAAAGGGGTTGTACTCGCTGTCCCTGTTTCTGGATTTGTCCAAGGTGTTCGACTGTGTCTCTCATTCAGATCTTTTGTGGAAGCTGGGTTGCTATGGTTTTGATGATAACAGTGGGAAAATTGTACATTCTTTTTTATCACAGAAGTCAGAGGAAGCGTTCACGAATGGCAGTTGGTCGGATAGAGAGCCTGTTACCATCGGGGTACCTCAAGGTTCAATTATGGGGACTTTATTATTTATAATATTTATTAATGATTTTCCTCGTTATTTGGCCAATTGTCTGTGTGTACTATTTGCTGATGAAACCATTGTCTCTGTTGGCTGTGGCGGCCTTGGGGAAGCGGAGGAGATTTTTGGGATGGCACAGTCGAGTGGTTTTCGGGAAATGGCTTGCGCGTGATTGACGACAAGACTGAACATATGATTTTTGGACTGAGACATGGTGTTAAAAACTCAAGTGTTAAATTTCTGGATATTTACTTGGGTACAAAGCTTACCTGAGATGTTCAATTTGATTAGTTGGTCAAGAAGCACAGTAGAAATATCTTTGTCTTGAGAAACGTTGCCATCTCTGTGCCTAACCATATTCTAAAGGTAGCTTATCATGGTCTCTGCGAATCTCACTTGAAGTATTGCTTAATAGCGTGGGGAAACCGTAGTGAATTTTCCAGGATATTCAGATAACAACGGCGTGCAATCAGGATTGTGGACAATCTCAAATATAGAGAATGTTGTAAGAACTCTTATGTCAAGTTGGGAATTATGACTCTCCCTTGTCTCTTTATCTTTGAGTGCCTTGTACATGCAACTTCTGTTGAAGATGTTGATGGCCGATCAGAGGTAGGAAAATCTTCCACCACAATTTGGCCGTTGTTGGATCCTCTATTTTGGATAAAGTAAGCCTTCTGCAACATTTTCAGCGATTCGGCATACGTAATTTCGTTAGCAATAGAAAATTTAAGAAAAATGCTCTGATCGTTATTTTTATCCAATGTAAATATCGTAAAACATACTTGAGAGAACTGTGAACAAATTAAATGACCGATCGCTTTCGAACTCCGCCCAGTATAGAAAACACAATCGTTTTAAGAAGCTTTTTAAATAATAAATTCCTGGTACATTTTGATTTTTGTATTAAATCTACAAATCTCATAATTACATCAGATAATTCAAAATTCCCCACAAATGCAATAAAGGGATGACAATGAATCTGTTGGAAAGTTTGGAAATTAACAAACTCAATGAAAAATTAAAAAATTCACCACTTTCAATAGTCGACTAGAATGAAACTACTCAACATTTAAAATAGGTATAGTTAGCACATTCTTTCTCATATAAATGAGATAAAAAACACAAGGTTTAACTTTAATCTACACTTTATTTGAAAAAATTCGACGACGTTTCGCTGACAGAGCAGCTTTATCAAGAATGACAAACAGAAGGAAGAGTATGGTTATAAACAAATCTTAGAACAAGTTGGATTAATAACAGGAAAAACCCACACCAAGCCATTGTACAGTAAGTATGAAAAGTAATTACAAACTAATTAAACAAGTTAAGTAGGGGTGAATAATTCACATCTACCTGCTCATTCAAAAGCTTGTCCGAATGTTCGAATCTATTTATTTCTAATGCTTCTAGGAGATCTAATTTTAACTTTTGATTTTATATGTAATATGTCAAAGTTTTTATTGAATGAATGGTTTTCTTTTATTAAGTGGTTTGAATAATTTGAATCAGATTTATTTTATTGAAGCTACGTTTATGTTCAGATGTTCTTATGCCAAAACTCCTATAGGTCCTACCGATATAAATTTTATCACAAGAACCGCAATTGAGTTTGTAGATTCCTGATTTACTTGATTTTTCAACTCGAGATTTATCATTTTCAATATGTTTACCTAAGTTATTAGAAGTTTTGAAAGTTATATTAAGATTTTGTTTGACGAGAAAGGATTTAATATTTGTACTTAAGTACATATACTACCATACTCTTCATTCTGTTTTTCATTCTTGATGAAGCTGCTGTGTCAGCGAAACGTCGTCGAATTTTTTCAAATAAAGTGTAGATTAAAGTTAAACCTTGTGTTTTTTATCTCATTTATATCATGGATCTACATCAAGTAACGGCCTCCACAATTCAAATATTCTTTCTCATAACTATTAACTTTAGACTTGAAAATGATTTAATTGTCGAAACCAGTCGTGTGTATCCAAATCAAACATTGTGGAAATCAGACAAAAATTTATCATGTAATTTATATCGAAAGAAGATGGATGGGATCTGTTTACAACCATAAATGCTCGTTGAAAATTAAGGACGTTCTAAGACATCAAAATGGGACACACTGTACAATCTTTCTTGTTAGATAATCGGTTATATAGAATATAAAAAATGTTCATCTGAGATCAAAATGATATTCTTCATCAAAAAATTAAAGGCGTTCACAACTGAAATAGCAATTCGTTCGCGGATTTTCCGATAAAGAAAATATCGGAAAGATGAGGCAAGCTTTTGTCCGTGTAACTTTTAGAATAGAGTCATACCCCATTAGGTTGAATGCTATAGTAATTCCTGTAGCATGCTGCAGCGTCATCATATTCAATAGACATTCGAAAAAGACTCACGTCCAAAAACATTCGAATTATAAGGAACATACATGGATGCAGTCTATCGAAATAAAATTTAAAATCCAAATCTCATTCTTCTCTGCAAAATCCATTTCGCTTTAACTTGACGGTTCAAATTGAATGTTTTGTACTGGATGGGGGGCCCGAGGGAGTGGGGGAGGGGGTAGAGGTGCAGAGGGTGTCGGTGGTCTGAGAGTCGGGAAGACTTGGGGAAAAGGGGGAGCGCGCGCCGGGGGGAAGGTGCTCTTGATAAGCGTGATTTAGCAGCCCCGGGGATATTGATTTTTACGTCCCCCTCCCTGCCCCTAACCCTCTCTCAGTTTTATATGTCTGTTTTCTTACTGTAATAGCTCGACTAAGTGCGCGCGCAGTCCGCGAAGAAGAGAGAAAACTGTAGGGGTGGTGCGGGGAGAAAGACAGTTTTCATTGGTGTTGTATTTCCGCGAGTCCGTCCGCGAGTGGGGGTGCGAGGGGGATGCGCGGAGAGGGTTGGAAAAGGAGACACGACGATCAAAACGGCCCGTTTGCAAATACACGCGGCCATCATGCTGAAAATGAAATCCGAACTATTATTTCCGCGAGTTGGGACGATGATCTAAATTTTTCATGAATGTTCATTATGAAAAATTATAAAATATATATTCATTATTAATTCATTAATTGAAAATATTACGCCGCATTACAACAACTCTGATGATTATGGCACATGATATTAGCCTAATTTTTAATGACGATCTTAAATCCGTTATTTAAACTTCTGTTTCAGTTTTAGTTTGGAAAAAATATAACAATTTTAAAATAAAACAGAACTTCTTTAAAATTGATCTTATTTCATCGAATTCTTGAATTGAAAAAAAATTTCACTTGTAGCATTTCTATGTGAGCTGTTCTGGATGCTCCAACAATAATCAGTCATTATGTGTGCGTTCCAATAGCCTATAGGAAATATCGCAAGCTATGTACTTATCTCCTCAGTTCTTTTTATGGCCTTTCTTGATATGTCTTTTCTTAGATTTGTTTAGACATATAAGAGGTATGATTGTTGAAATATTTTTCTGCTAGTTTTTTTTCCATTGTTACAGATTCCTGTCCCAAACCACCTTCCTTTCACCTTTCACCCTGGTCTTCGCCTGGAAATCATGAAGTGCAAAAGAGAGTGAAGCGGCTAGGCAGAATAATCTTTGGTACTTTTTATATACACACGATACTAACACAACATAAACACACAAGCTATTGCTAGTGCAATAGCGACAGGGACACGAGTTTTTTCCTCATGTTTTTTCACTCTTTTATTGAATCATATGCAAGATAGTATGGTTCCCCTGAGCTCACACTTGTGTTTTTTCTGACACACATCAAAATTATAGATATGAGCATTTATTGTGAATACAATTATTCGAATTATATATATATATATATATATATATATATATATATATATATATATATATATATATATATATATCTTCTGAAACGAAATTTTTGAATTGTTGATTCAATGTTTTCTTGTTAAATTGTGAAAATGGTATTCCATATTTAGGGGCCCATAGTATTAATCTTCTGCAATTGAATATAATTACCATCACATGAAACAACGAATTTTCAACAACCATTTCCTTCACTTTAGGGATGTTAACTTCTGTTGAAGATGTTGATGGCCGATCAGAGGTAGGAAAATCTTCCACCACAATTTGGCTGTTGTTGGATCCCCCTATTTTGGATACAGTAAGCCTTCTGCAACATTTTCAGCGATTCGGCATACGTAATTTCGTTAGCAATAGAAAATTTAAGAAAAATGCTCTGATCGTTATTTTTATCCAATGTAAATATCGTAAAACATACTTGAGAGAACTGTGAACAAATTAAATGACCGATCGCTTTCGAACTCCGCCCAGTATGGAAAACACAATCGTTTTAAGAAGCTTTTTAAATAATAAATTCCTGGTACATTTTTGATTTTTGTATTAAATTTTCAAATCTCATAATTACATCAGATAATTCAAAAATTCCCCACAAATGCAATAAAGGGATGACAATGAATCTGTTGGAAAGTTTGGAAATTAACATCGACGGTTTTTTCGAGCTTTCACCATTCGAATTCAGTATATGCTAGGTTTTACCACTGTCAGCTGGTAGATGTTCGTTTTAGGAATAAAACAATGAGTAATTTTTTTTTGAATTGTGGAGGCCGTTACTTGATGTAGATCCATGATATAAATAAGATAAAAGAACACAAGGTTTAACTTTAATCTACACTTTATTTGAAAAAAATTCGACGACGTTTCGCTGACACAGCAGCTTTATCAAGAATGACAAACAGAATGAAGAGTATGGTATTATAAACAACTCGTAAAAAAAAAAAAAAAAATAATAATAAATAAACAATTGAACAAAATTATTTTCCTTTCAACAACATCTATTACAGTCGTGAAAATGGTTTGATCATGGGAAATCCTTTGAGTCCACTTTTAGCAGAGATTTTATGAATAATATTGAACAGAAAATTCATACACATCCACTCATTTCCAAATTTCTTTATTGGTATAGATATGTTGACGACATCTTAGTATGTTTCATTGGAACTACTCGTCAATTAGACTTATTTCTTAATTTCATTAATTCCATCCATTTGAACATTAGATTCACGATAGAAATTGAACAGAACGATTCCATTAATATTTTGGACTTGAAAATCACTAAACGAAATAATAATCATGTTTTTCGGTCTTTCGTAAACCAACACATACTGATACAATTATACATAACTACTCATTACATCCAATTCAACACAAAGTTGCAGCTTTAAACAGCATGGTACATCGGTTACTCAATTTACCTTTATCAGTAGAAGATTATAATAAAGAGTTAAACATCATCAAACAGATAGCCATTAATAATTCATATATTCCGGATATGACAGACCTAATCATTCGTAAAAACTGTATCAGAAAGCAATAAATGAAGTATATCCTATTCATAAAGACTATAAAATATTCAACAGTTTAACATTCTGCGGTTCTGCAAGTACAAATATTAAATCCTTTCTCGTCAAACAAAATCTTAATATAACTTTCAAAACTTCTAATAACTTAGGTAAACATATTAAAAATAATTAATCTCGTGTTGAAAACTCAAGTAAATCAGGAATCTATAAACTCAATTGCGGTTCTTGAGATAAAATTTATATCGGTAGGACCTATAGGAGTTTTGGCATAAGAACATCTGAACATAAACGTAGCTTCGATAAAATAAATCTGATTCAAATTATTCAAACCACCTAATAAAAGAAAACCATTCATTCAATAAAACTTTGACATATTACATATAAAATCAAAAGTTCAAAATTAGATCTCCTAGAAGCATTAGAAATAAATAGATATAAACATTCGGACAAGCTTTTGAATGAGCAGGTAGGCGTGAATTATTCACCCCTACTTAACTTGTTTAATTAGTTTTTATTACCTTTCATACTAACTGTACAATGGCTCGGTGTGGATTTTCCAGTTATTCATCCAACTTGTTCTACTGTTTGTTTATTATACCATACTCTTCATCCTGTTTGTCATTCTTGATAAAACTGCTGTGTCAGCGAAACGTCGTCGAATTTTTTTCAAATAAAGTGTAAATTAAAGTTAAACCTTCTGTTTTTTTATCTTATTCAATGAGTAATTCTTAATTATTCACTTTGAACTATTAGACAAAACAGGTACATAGTATTATAAAGGTATCATAATGATAAGTACAAACTAATACCAACTTATTTAAATTATTTTGAAAAACACATAACGTATATCATATCTATCTAACTGAATCAGTACTTCTCTATTTGAAATTCAACAACGAAATACAAACATAATGCTTACAAAAGCTAGACTAACTTAATTATTATTTTTCTTATTATTTGGTTTAGAAGTAAAAGAGACAATCGAATGTAATTGATTAATAGGTAAGGTACCTAAAAAAACATTTCACTTGTTACAACACGGATTGCTGTTGTGGCATTTAGAATTACAACGTGATCCTGATGATCTGCAGGTGCATTTTTTCGTCGAGCATTTTTTTTACAATTACATATTTTGAATCCTTGTCCTCCAGGTAACGACAATTTTCCGATATACAAATACCGATAAACTTCGCGAGGAGTCTACATATGTAAACTTGAGACAAGAAGAATTATTCAAAAATCCGTAAACCAATGAATAATCCTTCCTGACAAGAGCTAGTTCCCGAACCTGCCCGCCATGCACGCAGCCCCCTAGGGCCACAATAGTGCAACTAAGCAGGTTGCCGAGAAACGAAGCGGCAGATTGCAGTTTCGTCCTTATTAGGATCTCATCAGTGTCGCATATCGCTTCTCAGCATCAACAAGCTACATCGGGGTACCCTAACGATTCCAGAAAGTTAACGTTCTTACATCTATTTGTTATCGTACGTATCTCAAAGTCCGGCAGCGGGTTCATAGAGGGCGACACATTAATTTCTATAGGAGATTCTTCATCAAGAAACACAAAAGGAAATCCCATAAGCATATGTCCAAAGGCCGTACGTTCTGGACATAGAGTGTGTTGAATTTCACGTTCCTGTTGGTAACTCTTGTAGTTCTTAAGGAATCTCTTTTACTCATCAATTATTTAATGTGTTCAGTAGGTATGAAAATATATAGATTGATAATTTTTTCAGGCATCTGCTAATTTTGACCCAACCAAAATCATAGTGTAGTGCGTCACTTTTGAGTAGAAAGACAATGTACATGAGAAGGAAAGCGTTATTTTGAATGAATTGAGAGACGTCCATCTGTAATACGATATAAGAAAAACTAGGTCAATATCTTTTTGTAATAGTTTTTACATCATTTTGAGATTAAATATCAGAGTGTACTTTTTATTTATGGAAAGTCAGATAACCTGTAACTTTTTGAGTTATTATTATCCACAGTAACATTGGGGAGACCTCTAATAATCGAAGTTGATTTTTGTATAAGGTCGTTGGAACAACATACCATTCTAAATTCCAACGGCGTTATTCAAAATAAGTCATAACTTTTACCCTGTTTCCTTTGTGGTTCGAAACATGTACCTAAACATTCCAACAGATGAATGTCTCCCTTTACTTTCAGATATTTTCAACAAAACCAACACATTTCCGCATTTCTCCTTTGAATGTTACAATCTATTAAAAACATCGCTACTTAGCCCTCTATTGTTTGATATTTTCATGGCAACTTGGGAAACACATCAATACAGCGACCTAGTTCTAGTATCGGTACGTTGATGATATTTAGGTTGGGTTTCATCCCTCAAATATGGAATTAGATACATTTCTGAACTTCTTCAATAAAACTCACGACCATTTAAAATTTACCGTTAAAATTGAAACTAATGAGTCCACAAATTTTCCAGACTTAACTTTAACAAAATTGAACCATATCCTAACTTATAATATCAATAGAAAATTATCGTTTACAGATGCAAAAGTCACCATGAAAACTCGCGACCTACAATTCTATGGTCCTCAAAGCTTTTACTATCCCCCTACTATCAATTCAACATTTCAGAACGAGAATAAACATCATACAAATAATAGCCCCAATGAAATATACCAGCCCCTTCCAAAAATAAAATGTTCAGACGCAAAGAACAAAATCGAACATCAAATTATTATATAGTGATCAAGAAAACCCGATAAAAGATGTGCTGTTTTTAAATATGTGGGGGCCACTTTTTCATTAAATAAAACATCATTTTTCGAAATTCAAAATAACCACTTCATCCTCAAGCGGTCCTAATCTTAGCTAATTGCTTTTTAATGCAAAACATAGAAGAGATGAACCCAAACAGTCTGGTATTTGAACAATTGAATGTAAGGAATATCCTTCAGCTTATGTAGGTCAAACAGGTAGAAATTTTGAATGCAGGTTTAAAGAACATATATCTTCAGACGAGAAATTCCCAATATTTGAGTACATTCAATTATCAAACCACACAATAGTTTCAGACAGTCTCAAAGTCCTCCACAAATGCAATGAAGGAAGTAGAATGAATCTCTTGGAAAGTTTGGTAATTACTAAACTCAGGAAAACCCCACATTATACACACAGCCAAATTTATATGAAATCACCCGGTATTTCACATTATTGATTGTTTTTAACCATGGATCTTTGACTACTTGTGAAGAATGAAGTTTTTTGTTGTAAAAAACTGGATAGTATGATAAAAAATGTTGAATTATCACCACATGATCAGGATATTGTACTCAGTCGTGACTGAGATTTGAAACTGTGAATTTCAAAATTTAAAGAAGCATATAATCATAATTGAAAACGCCTTACCTTTGATTGGCCGATGTGGCGAGGGGTGGTATATTTGCTCTCGTTGAAAAAGGGGTGACACAGAGGTATGGGTGATTCTTACAAACAGTGAACTTTTTCAGTTCTTTCCGCTTAAAAATGTGAAAAATGAACCGACTATTTACATCGGTAGGCTTCATTTATCCATTTTTAATGCAATGGGACATCATTATATTCTCCTAGTTATACGGAATTATACATTTTTTCGGAAAATCAGAGAATTTCACCTCCGTGAATGTTCCTTCGAAATTTCATTTTCATCAGTTTGTGAACTGATGTGGAAATTGATAAATAATAGGTATTCTATGGAGAAGTGAAGGTAAAACCGTGCATCTGTCACTAAAATACGGAGTAAATCACAACATTTCATTTTCAAGGAAAGGTAAAAAGTAGTTCCTAGAACTCCGCGAAGCTTAACTAATTTCAGCTTTCAGTCTGCATTTCCTCATTTGGCGCCTTCTTTGAAAAGCATTTCCCGCCCATTTATTCTGTTTCCAAAATCAGTTGTTGATTGGATCTCATATAATGAGGAGTATTTGAGTGAGCTAGATTAGTGTTGCGGTTTCGACAGTGCTTCTTGAGGATATCACTCCGTGAAGGAAAATAAAAAGGTACGGACCAATTCTGCATACAGATGTTTATCAAAATCGATAGATTTCATTTTCTTTCATTTTATTCATAGTATCAGCCCTTCAAGATATTATGAAGATCAGGTACCCACAAAAAATATTCGTGATGCTCAACTCCGTGAAGGCGAATATTCACGGTATTGAAAGATGATTAATGTAGGTGACAATTTCTCTCTGAGATATGAGAACATGTTAAATACTTCTTTCAGCTATGGACAATAAGGAAAAGAAGGCAGAGATAAGCTATGCGGAGACTTCGACAAAAAAGAAATGCCGATCCAGCAATTTATGAGGAGGAGAAGAAGCGCAAAGAAAGAATGTGATACTACAAACAGAACGAAGAAAGTGAAATTAAAACCATTGATCTGATGTGGGAAAGAGAAAAAAGAAACCAAAGATAAGAATGGAGATTAAGACGTAAGGTATACAACGAAAAAAAAGAGAAGCGAAAAACTGGAAGTTAATTCACCTCCCGCTACACCAACACCCGATCAACAAGTACAAAACGCGCCTTGTCATAATCATGAAGATGGTAGAGCGAGACAAGGGAGACTATGGAAAAAGAAAAATATCGAAATCCTAAAGAGACAAAATGCAGAGTTGAAAGAGAAACTGAAAAAAGAAAGCGCATAAAAAAACAAATATAGAATGAGATTTAAGAGGATAAGTGCAGACAGATAGGAGAAAGAATTCCTCAACAAACAACGTTGAATCTTCAGTGAAAATGCACAATGTTACACCTGAGGCGAAGAAAAAACAGTTACTTTGTCATTACCTTTGTGAACATGAGTGATATAGTTAGTGTTCTTCCTACACCCTTGATCAATATAAGAGATCAATACATGTTCAGTGTAGATTTGAGTGTGTTCCACAATTTATGTTGATGGTACTATTTTTATTCTTAGGCAGAAGCACGCCAGTTCCATTCATTTTTTGTGATACGTATCCTTAGTATTAAATTTTATTTTTTGAATCCCAAAATTCTCTATTAGTGTGGAATGTTTCAGAATTGTTGATGAATGAAACTTAATTTTTCATTATTTTCAGTATCAATATATCAACTATATGTAGACCAGGGTTGTATTGTAATATTTTATATTCACAAAACACATTTTGTTGATGAAATACCTACTACAAAATATATGTTTTCGGGAATAAAATCAATTTTCTTGTTATTAATTAGATCTTAATCAAGTCTCAAAAAGCATAAAAATTTTCTTGATTCTTGATATTTATCGATTATTATCCATTCCGTGAATAATGCATTCTAAAAATCCGCATTTTTTCGAGGAAAAAAAACTCATGTGCTTAAAGAATAGATTCACAATATACTTTAACGCAATGTTTATAGATTTCATAAAAATTCAATTATCATTCTTCCAAAAACAAATTTAATAATGTTTTGATAATTTGAACATTTTTCGTGAGAACCACCCGTGTAAAGCGGCCACAATGGGGGTATCACAGGGGGTGATTTCAAAAACCTACGCACGATACATGGAGCTACCATTTCTGCAAATCAGGCCTAGAAGAAGTCGTAGGAAGATCTCTTCTGAAGAACAAGACCTCTTTTTGTGCCAAATTGCAAGAAGAGACCCTAGTGCGTCGTACCCCATACTCCAAAGGCAATTTCTGGAAGCAACAATCGTTGAAACTATACGTCAAAGACTTCGTTCAAGGGGTTTATACAGCAAAAGGCCCTAAAGAGTTCCAGAGCTAACCAGGTGGCAAAACATCAACAGACTTAATTGGTATATCGAGCACTAAAATTGAAATAATGAGAATTGGCGAAATTTTTTTTTCGGATGAGACCAGAATTGGTGTTCGATGAGATGATCACTGGATTCGGGTTTTAAAGGGTCGTGGAAGACAAACTAGACACCGAGCAGCAAGACAATACCAAGGGGGCAGTGTGATGTTTTGGGGTGGCATTATGCTTGAAGGCAAAACAGTTTTGATTTCGTTTCCTGCGAGGGTAACGGCTAGAAATTACATGAAGCTAGTGCTGGAGCACAAAGTGAGGCATCTGGCGAGGTGCCAACGGTGAGAATTTCTATGCAAGATTATGCTCCTCCGCATACCAGCAAACTCGCGCGACATTATCTCAAAACAGAGGGAATCTCTGCTATTTCGAACAGGCCACCTTGGTATCTAGACCTAAATCCTATTGAACCTTTATGGGATAATCTCAAAAAGAAAATTAGATCGCGTCAGGATAATCCAAGAACCCCACAACAGCTCATTCTAGCCGCCACAGAAGAGTGGCAGAATATCATCCCAGAGGAGGTCAAAAACCTAATCCAAAGCATGGCTAGACGGATTCAGGCTTGTATCAGGGCAAGAGGAGGTAATACAAGCTACTAAAGTCGAGAAGAAACACCTACTCCATGAGAAAATAATTTTTAATTTTTTTACTACATGCGGAAAAAGTCTCTGATTTTCTTTTATTTGTTTCTTTCAGAAAATGAAACTCAATTAATTTCCTTTTTCAATTGACATATCTCAGAAAGGATGAATTCTAATAATCCTTTGAAATTTCTAAAATCTCTGAGTGTGTTCTACTCTTAATAGCCATCTTGAAATCAACAATTCCCCCCTACTTAACATCTTGTAATCATCTTTCTACCATAATTAGTTTTCAGCACTTGAAAATGACCAAATAACAAATAAAAGTGGAAAACTGACAAAAGTGTTTTCTCCTTTCATATCTTAAAATCTATTTCCACAAAATAAATATGGAAAATATATAATAAATAAATTTTGGATGAAATCAAAGTTCTCAAAACCTGTTAATGCGGAATATTTCCATCCCTTGCAAGATTCACTGCATAACATCTACGATTCATACTCAAAATCTATGACCACATAACATTCTTATCCATTCCAAATTTCGATCAGTCTATTCTGAAACTCATTCACGGTAGCTGGCTGGGTGTGCTCGCTTTTCAAACTTGAGAATTTCCCAGATACGTTTGATGGGATTGAGATCTGGACTTCATGCATGCCACCCCGTTGAAGTGGTTTCATAATCTTGAAGATAATTCCTGAAGTTTAGAAATCAAAGTATTCAACAGATGTTTTTTCTCTTTCATAAGTTGAAAATTGTTTTTTCTGCTAAATTACCTGTTCTTTAAGATTGCTACTTTCTGAAACTTCTGTGCATAAAATCATCTTTTAAATTCAACCTTTTAACAATTATATTTTACTATCTAGCTTAAATTCGAACAGCTCTTTAATAAGTACGAGAAAATGAAGAGTTATTCTTCAAAACCAGTAAAACAGAATTTATTCATAAGAAGTATTTCACGTAGTAACTACCTATAGGAAAACAATTTGCAAAAAATTATTACCAACATAAAAGATTATACTGCCACGTAAAAGACTGATTTAATTAAATTTATGCCTTTCCTGTGCTCACAATAAAAAAATGACCTTAACGATCCTGTTAATTCTTTCTGGAACTATCAATAAATAAGTAGGTAACTAACTATGAATTTATGGTTAATTCCCAGGATTTTACTACCATGGACACCTTTTTATAGCGCTTTCGCACGGACAATGCAATTTTAAGAAGCCGTATCGTTCTTACTACAATGAAATACTTTTTGAATAGTTATATTCCCTTTTTACACTAATATTATTTATCGGAAAATGTAATTAGTAGATAATAATGTAGTTATTAATGATAACGTTTTAATTTTTATCAGTATTAATCATTTCATATTTTTTACGTTGTTTGTTTTATAATTTCTGTACAGCACAAAATTACTGAAGTATAAAACCATGAATAATTGAAAATATCAAGTTTTTTGGTATTTTCGAATCCGAAATGATAAGTTTGTTTGTTTGTTATTCCTTTAACGTGCTCTATTTCCGCCTTTCGGCCAATGACACGCAGGGAAATTCTGTCACCTCACTAACCCGGGAATTATGCCGAACCCCTCTCGTGTCGAGGGAAGGGATCTTTAATGTCCAACACATCTCTGTTAGACAAGACCGACAGCTTTACATCATCTCCGAAAAATGGACACTCAAGAGATTCCCAGAATCCGAAAAATCGCAATCACTTTGTGGGGATTGAACCCAGGTAACTCTGCGCAGGAGACGAGCATCATATCCCATACGCCACCGAGCCGGCAAAAAAATGATAAGTAGTACTTCAGTGGAAACATCACTTCTACAGGTGAAGAATATTTGAGAAAAAGTTGCATCACATACTGATAAATTTTTTCATGTACGGGCCAAAATATTTTTCATGCCTAAAACCTTGTCCTTCAAATGAATTTCACTTTTCATGTAACAACATAGTAAAGTATTAAAATAAAATTACTTGTTATATCTACGACATTATTCCTATATACTATCGAAAGAGAAAAATACTATATTTAATTTTTTCTCTAGGGAATTACGGTAACGAAGTTGTCTTCCATAGTAATGCAGTTGTTTTCCATTCAAAATGTTGCTGCCCCAATACAGTACTGGTAATCTTTCATGATTTCTCCTAGATGGTGCTATTTTTACAATACCATTAGCTACTATGTGAGTTTCAAACATATCAAAACCAACAGCAGGAACATTCTTAGATATAGAAAAGGCATTCGACAAAGTTTGGCACGAAGCACTAATATACAAGATGAAAAGAACAAAGTTTCCAAACAAACTAGTGAACATAACGGCATCGTATTTAAAGGACAGGAAGTTCATAGTACGAATAGAAAATGCCAGATCTGAAGAAAGATCAATTGAAGCAGGAGTCCCCCAAGGATCAGTACTGGGACCAATACTGTATAATATATTCATATCGGACATACCGGAAATGAAATACTCCAAGATAGCGCAATTTGCTGACGACACAGCAATATATACAGCGCACAGAAATAAGAAATGTATAACAAAAAGACTACAAGAAGATACAGATAAACTTGTAGAATACTTCAATAAATGGAGAATCAAAATAAACGCAAGCAAGTCAGTTGCAGTATACTTTGATCATAAAAACAGAAGGAAGGATACAAAGAAACCGGAAGAAATAAAATAGCCAACCAAAAAGTGGAATGGAAAACGAAGCAAAATACCTAGGGGTATTAATAGACAAAACTTAAAATTCCATAGACAAATGGAAGAAAACGCAAAGAAAGCAGAGACAGCTACAAGGATACCTATATCCCATACTAAACGAAAATAGTAAACTATCACTAGAAAATAAGATGAAAATAATAAAACAATCATAGTACCAAGTATTACATACGCAGGTGAAATATGGCACACGACAACAAAATCCTACAGGAAAAGAACTTTACAAGAGACACTGAATAAGATAGTCAGGACGGCAATTGGATGCCCCTGGTACATATCAAACGAACAAATAAGACGAGAAGTCAATATTACGACGCTAGAAGAAATGATCGTCAAGAAGACAGAAAATTTCTTAGAAAAATACAGGAACACGAAAACGATGAAATTAAAAGATACTTCAAACAAAGATAAGAAAAACTGACAAACGCATTTCCCTAACACAGTGGAAAAGAGAACACGACGACGAAGAAAACCAGAACAAAAGAAGGAGGATAACATAGTTATCTTCGCTCGATCTAAGACCTCAAAGAGAGGTGGCGACCCCGTCAAGATAGAGTAAACTTCAGAAAATAAGACAATAAAAGAAAAACAGTAGAAAAAAGGCAAAATAAGACGAAGAGGCGAAAGGAAAGATTTTTCCGGACCTCGTCAAAATTAAGAGACCACAGAGTTTCAAACTTCACTAAAATGCCGTCAGATAGCTTCCACCAACTACGTCCAATTGAATAAAAAATATTTCAACATTTTGTTCGGCATGTTGTCTAATCTGGAATTCCAAAAGGCTGTGACGTGCGTGTGTTTAGTGAATGACCACTGAGTTATCGTTATTTAAGGGTGAGTATTAATGATATATGCATGATTCGAAATTCAATACATCCCTCTTCAGTTATCACTTTTAGTAGAGATGGAATGTTTTCATTCGTGTTCTCTTCTAATCGTATATTAACGAAATAATTGAATATCTAGTACTGCGTTACTATGAAAAGTAACACAGTTGTTGCATCGGTAACGCAGCTATTGTAAGTATACATTTTCGGTTATTGATACATGCTTGAAATCAAAGTACTTATGATTTTTTTTAAGTAAAATCTTAGCTCAAACACTCAATGGCAGTGTCTCTCGCTCAGAAGCAACGCCGCTATAGGCTCAAGGTGAAACTTAACCCTGAAAAAGAGGCAGCATCCAAAAAGAAACATCTTGAGAGATACCATTTGAGGAAAAAACTAGTAAAAGATATGAGAGAACAGGAACATAGAGCTGCTAAGCGGAAATGGAAGATAGCGAATAAGAAACGACGAGCTAGAGATCGTAGACGAGTGCGACGGAATAGATCGGCGTTATACGGAAGAAATTTGTAATTGCAAGAAGAACTAGAGAAACAGAAAAGAAGAAGTAATAAGTACAAGAAGAGATTCCAGAGAGCTAAAAAATCTAGAAAAGATTTACGAGAAAATAAATATACTACGTTAACCAGAGCCATCAGAGATCATTACAATAACTTAAAGACTCTAGCAGAAAAGAAAGCCTTCAAACGAATTTTTACAGGAGAAAAACTTTCAAAGTCTATAATGAAGACTGCTATTGTACGTGATACTTTGGGTATCGATCAATTGAGACAAAAGCAAACTGCTCCCAAGGATAACTCCCTGGTTGAGAAAATCAGAGTTTTTTCGAACGTGACGATATGCAGAGAGCTACAGCTGGCAAACGAGAAACTGTTACTTGTGAAAAATCTAAAATGCAAAGAAGATACGATGAAGAACCTTCATCTCTAATTCAGGAAGGAGTTATTCTTACTTCATAGATATCATCTCTGGTCCTCGTATTATGAGAGTTCCTGTCCCTATTGAGCAAAAATGGGTCAACATTTCTGAGCGAATACATGAGATTTTCGAATATGAATAGGTTTGGCAACGTGAGAATTCGATTTGACTTAAACGCGTCTTTACAACAATCCCTGTACCCCAATCGACCAACTATCCTTACAGCACGCCTTTGCAACCTAAAAATTCTCTCAATCTCACCGAAGACACCCCAGACTAGAAGTCCATATCGAACATGAGACTCGCATAAGGCATAATAAGCAATCTTCAAGACATCTGTTGAGACAGAAGATGCCAGGTTTTACTCAACTGGGCTGCAAGGTGACATGTAGATGCGAGTCTAGATAGATTCCTAAAAACCTAACACGTCTCAGACTGAAAACCACTTTTTCCGTTTTACTTTCGTTTATGCACAGATTGTTCCCGCGAACCAATCCAGAGCCCTTGACTGTACAATCTCAGACAGCTCCGCCGTATGCACTGGCCCCATGACTGAGCCTTGAGGTACCCCAATCGAGATTTCCTTCCTCTCCGACCAACAGTCATTTACACAGACTGCCTGAAATCTATTAGTTAAAAAAGATAATATTAATTCTCTACTTCTCGAATCGAATTTGTACTTCTCCAGTTTACGCATTAGTGCCAGGTGAGACACGCAGTCGAAGGCCCTGGTGAGGTCAAGAAACAGTGAGAGTGAGTATAACCCTGCTTCAAAACAATGCATTGTATTATTGATGAATTGCACAACAGCATCTGTGGTGCTTCAGCCCTTTCTCAAGCCATACTGATTATTAGAAAAAAGTAATTTTTTCTACTATATTGGAAAATATTGGTACAAGGGAAATTGGCCTGTGGTTCAACAACTTATTGTTATCCCCTTTTTTGAAGATTGGGATTACCTTAGAAATTTTAAGACTATCAAGGAAGGTTCCTTGTATATAACATTTATTTATAAGCTTCGTAAGTGGTGCAATAATAGAGTTGACATTTCTTTTAATGAGTACACTAGAGAGTCCGAAAAAATCTTTAGACTTACTATTTTTCATGGAACGAATGACATCTGGTACTTCGATGCAACCAACTTCTTTGAATGAAAAATTTATATCACTAGGGATTACCTTCAGAAACAATTCATCAGTTTCAGCTCCTTTATCTGGAATAGATCTAGTATCCGGTAATGGTACTTATAGAATTCATATGAAACTAATGATGAAAGATGGTAAACTTTTGAGAAAAAAATAAAAGTCCCCTAACACCTGAAACTACTACTGCATGGCATATACGATTCATACTCAAAAGCATTGACCCTATAGCAATGTAATCCATTTCGTTCCAAATTACGAACAGTCTAATGCGAATCCGATTTACGGCTAGTTTTTCTGGCTTCTTATTCTATTGAGAATGTCTCATGCATATTCGATGGACATAAGATCTGGACTTCGTGTAGATCACTCCATGGAAGAGATTCCGTGATATTGAAGGTATTTCTTAACGATTTAAAGTTGCTGATGTCTGGCGTTATCATGCATTTCTGGCGTTTCTCTGAGCATTCAGGATTCCATTATCCACGACTAACAGATCAAAGAAATTCCTTACCATACCATTATTGCACATCCCCAAAATAATAAGTAGGTAAAAAGCTTCATTAAGCATACCATATGGCCTGAGGAGACCGTAGGTTAAAATAGTAAAATACATTTTTTCGTAAAAATTCCCAGAGATGTTGTGACACGTTTCTATTTAGTTCTATTGGTTAAATTACCTTTACAACACTGAGACTGAAAAGATTGTAGTCAGGTAGTTGTATTCTTCCTGAATATTTGTACGAGGGTTTCTATCGAAGATCCCGCAAAAAATTGGTACCTGCATCAACACAAAATTATTATTTATTATCGTGGACTTATGCACTTGTGATATGATTCACCTTTCCCAGATTCAGCAATCCAAGGGAATAGGCTCGATTACAGTATACTTGACATAAATTTCCTAACTATCCTACATGTATTAAGAATTACAGCTTTTTGCATTTCTATATTGGTATTCTTATACAATTCTAATTTCTTATGGCTATCATGCAAAGTTTTGGGTATTAAACCAGTCGAGGATAGGATGACAGGAACAATATCTATTTTATCGAGGTGCCACATCTGCTTGATCTCAATAGCAAGGTCTGTGTATTTGGACTTTTTCTCCTGGAACGTGTTCAGCACGTTGTTATTATTCGGTATTGCGACATCCACCTGCATTGCTGTTCTGGCTCTCTTATCATACACCACTATGTCCGGCCTATTATTCGTCACCATTCTGTCAGTGATAACAGGCCTATTGTAGTATAATCTCATAGAGTAATTTTCCAATACAGGAGCCGGTTGATACTTGTAATATGGCTGGAAGGTGTTCAGAAGTCCGTACTGGTGTGCAAGTTTCTGGTGAATAATGTTACATACTTGATTATGCCTGATACTCTGTATTGGCCAGTTTTTCGCATCCGGACGTAATATGCTGTATAGTCTCCGATCTTATATGACATTTCCTGCACTTATCTGTTTGTAATGTTCCGTCCTTTATTATAAATTTTTTGTAGTTGTTTGTAGCGATCACTTGGTCTTGGATGGCCATAAGGAATCCCTCTGTTTCCGCGAATGATTCTCCTTTCATCAACCATTTGTTGGAGGCTTCTTTGTCGATGTGTGGTTGATTAATCTCATGGTGATGTCGTCCGTGCAATTCCTTTCTTGATAATTGCTCTTGTTTTTCAGTATCTGATAGGAACGATATATTCAGCAGGTCATCTCTGGGGGCAAGATTCAGAGGTGTATATCCCCTATCAGCCAACGATACCACTCTATGGAAGTCAGAAGTGAGAGCTTTTGCAGAGAAGAATTCTCTGAGGTTTTTTATCTGTTCGGTGTGTAAATTGACAACATCTATTAATCCGCGTCCTCCTTCTTTCCGCTTCAAAGTTGTTCGTATCACAGACGATTTCGGATGATGATTGTTGTATTTTGTCAGCATCGTTCGGGTCTGCCTTTGAATATCATCCAGTTCTGTCTTATTCCATCTGATTATTCCAAATGAGTAAAGTAACACTGGAATGGCGTAGGTGTTAATTGCCTTGACTAGATTCCCCGAGTTCAACATCGATAACAGCACAGACTTCAGACGCTGACTGTATTCTGAACGAATCTTCTCCTTTGATTGTTTTAGGTCTAGCAATCTGGTTTGTTGGCATCCCAGATGTTTGAATGTTTCGTCATCCCTCATGCACTGTATAATATCACCGTTTGGAAGTTGTGTTTCACCATCTATGACTTTCCCTCTTTGAATGTTCAGGGTCTTACATTTTTCAATCCCGAATTTCATATGAACATCTGCCGAGAACTCACTGACAATTTTCAGCAAATCATCCAATTGCTTCTTGTTCGAAGTATATAATATGATGTCATCCATATACAGCAGGTGGGAGACTATATAATAATTCCTATCTGTTTCTATCCTAAATCCGTATCCTTTTCTATTGAGCATTGAGGACAATGGGTGCATAGCTAAACAGAACCATAGTGGACTCAAAGAGTCTTATGAAAAATTCCACGGTGTATGGGTATCTCGTCGGTTTTAATGGATTTATTGTTCATGTTGACCTGCAGAGACGTGCGCCAGTGTGTCATTGTTGTCTTCAAGAATTCTACCAGGGCTGGGTGAATTTTGAATATCTGCAATACTTCAACAAGCGAAGAATGGGCGGTACCATCGAATGCCTTCAGATAATCGAGAAAAGCTGAATGAACATTCCGATGCCCTACGTGTGCCTGTTTCATTATCACAGAATCGATGATGAGTTGTTCCTTGCACCCGTGGTGTTTCTTTCTGCTCCTCTGCTAATATATTGTTGTCGTCAAGGTGTTGGTATATTCGATTGGATATGCATGAGGTGAGTATTTTGTACAGTGTTGGCAGGCAAGTGATTGACCTATATTGAGACGGATCCTGTGTTCTATCGCTCTTAGGTATCAATTATTATTATTATAATTATTTCTATTATTAGAAAATAATATAAGGCGGAGGACAGAAGTCCTATGATAGCCTAATCAAATTAAAGTCAAACAACAATAATGCAGCTAAATTTCCACAGAACATTCTAAGCGGATATCATAGCTAGTATCTGATGAAGATGAAAATAATGCAGTTAACAGCGTCAATATTGACAAGGTATCAGGCAAACAGAAGAGGGTCAATTTTGTTTTCGAAGCAGTTCACAGAGTTGCAATTAACAATGTCACTGGGAAGCTTATTCCACGCACTAAAAATTCTCCCTCTGTCGAGTAGAGAACTTCTCCTTTTTTAGTTTCAGATTATGTCCACGTAGGCGGAGGTCCGAATTAAGCACAAAGAGAGATATTAGGTTGGCGAAGTTATGTTTAATCATACGGTAAGTGAGGATCAAGTCCTCATGAATACGCCGTTTGTCGAATGTTATATCAAATTGGCTCTTTCCAACCTTTTTTCGTGAGATGGTCTAAAGTTTCCAGAACACAAACGTGTAGCACGTCGTTGGACGCTTTCCAACATGTTTTTATCGCGGAAGAGAACCGGGCACCAAACCGCACCGGCGTACTCCAGAATCGGAAGAACACACGATTTGTAAAGTGTTATACTGCTTGCGAATGAGAGATGAACGAAAGATTTACGGAGGAGATAGATCAGAGTATTGGCGCATTTACAAACATTGATGATGAGCTCTGACCATGTAAGATCAGAAGTTACAATTAGTCCGAGGTCCTTGTGGGATGACACAGCACTAAGCACACTTCTCGACGTTTAAAGGCAAAAGCCAGTCAACACGCCATTGGTTCATCATGGAAACTACATTTTTTCTTGAATTTACCCACATGATCTCATTAAATTTCACACTAAAGTTCTTAAAGATGGTTCAACTAGGAAAGGGTGATTCACACACCTCCTTTTCGGATGCAGAGTAACAATATAGAATGCATCTTTCAAATTCTGAAAAATATAATTTTAATTTCGAACGTGATTTTGAAACTGCGAAGAATCGGGTAGATAGAATCGAGAGAATCCGGTAAAGTGAATGGGGTTACCCCCATTCGTTTCAGACGAACGAATAACTCCACGGCTTTGCTATTCTGATATAGTCAAGTAGGTATATCTCTTAGAATGTCTGATACTCTCGGCTTTGTATAACCCTCAGTAAATATTTACAAATTGTATCAATCCGGAAGATTCGATTTGGTGACAACGGAGAACATACAACAGTCTCATGTATTTCAGTTTAGAAAAGGGTTTGATGTATTCTGGGAATATACAATACGCCAAGAAATTAACGCATATCGTAAAAATGAAATTTATTCAGAAAGATTTTAAATACACACACCACCAAAATTGTCGCATCACCTGGTATTCTGAATTTCACAATCGATTAAGCAGCTCGATCGCAGTTTCTTTGTCAACATATGTTTTGGACATATGAGGGGAAAAATCTTATCTATGTAGTAACATTTGTTTCCATATGATCTCAAACACGTCTGAACCAAGAATGAGTTTATTTGACTATCAGTATTCATTCAATTTCCCTTCAGTTTTCACGCTAAATTAATGCAAATTTTCTGCGTTTCATGTTGTTTTTCGAATCTTTGAATTTATTGTAATGGCTGCTGATCGTCCTGGACGCTATTTGAGTGATCATGAAGTGGTAAGAATTGTAACACTCCTAGAGAAGGAGCGAAGCCAACGTTACGTGGTTAACTTGTTGAATGTTAACTAAAACACTATTTCAAAAGCAATTAATCGGTACCACGAAACAGGGGAATATGGAAGAAGGACCGGGCAGGGAAGAAATCGGATAACAACAGCAGTTGATGATCGTTGGCGTGTTTTAACTGCACTAAGAGTTCGGCACTGTATGGGTAGAATGCAACAAAATGAACTTGCACTTTCCAAAAATGGGCATATTTCATTGCAAACTGTTAGGAACAGGCTCAGAGAAGACGATATCAGACCAAGGGTGGCTTCTACCGGCCCGCGTCCCACCAGAGAGCATCGAGTTGAAAGACTTCAGTTTGCAAGGGAACATGCAAATTGGGGTATTCCAGAATGGTCGAATGTTCTCCTTTCCGACAAGTCCAGGTTCTGTCTAGTATCAAATGACAGACGCATGCCTGTATACAGATGACCTGGGGAACGGTATCAGCAATGCACCATCCGGCAAACTGAATGGTGTGGGGAGGCATTTCTTTCCATAGTCGAACTGAGTTAGTCCTAGTGAATAATGGAAGAATGACAGCGGCCAGACACATCACAGATATCCTTGAACCCCATGTTGTACCCTTTGGCCCATTGATTGGCGAAAACTTCATTTATATACATGATAACGCTCGGCCTCATGTAGCTGAAGTAGTTACAGAATTTCTGCAAAATGCCGAAATTGATATATTAAGATAGACAGCCAGAAGTCCCGACTTGAATTCCATAGAACATGTTTCACACAACACGGGTTGGCAAATTCAGCAACGTAGGATGCCTTGTAGAACACCCCAACAACTAGAAAATCTGCTTCCTGAAATTTGGAACTCAGTGACTCAAGAGTACATCCAAAATTTGTTTGAGGGGCTTCCGAGACATATACTGGCAGTAATTAGAGACCGGGGAGGAAACACTCGATTTTGAAAATGATTGGTAATAAACTCATCTCTTTTGAATGATATCATATTATTTTACACCTCTGAAAGTTACCAACCTAAAAGTTTATATAGTATTATCGTAAAAGTAGGGTGATGCGACAATTTTTGTGGGGCGTGTATAATCGAGAATCTGCTGCTGTAGAAATCTAAATATGAATACGAAAGTTTCTATGCACTGTTCAGAAATTGGCAACAAGAAAAGAAACGAACTCCTCTTCAAATATTTTACTTGTTGGTTATTTATTAAAAGAATGGGAAATCCTACAAGCAACATTAAATGTCACGACATCGATATTTCTAAATAAATATAAAATTGAAATCTTTGTCAAAACGATCTACTGAATATTATTTAGCTAAGAAAACGAAGATTGAACTTTATAACAGTAAAATTTCCGACATTGACAATTTGGGTTCCACAATGATAATTGCGATTCCTTATACAAAAATGAAAACCAAGACAGTTTACCATCATGGGTGATTTTTATAATTTCATAAAGAAATATTTCGCTCTGAGAGTTTGTGATACTTCACTTCCTCTGATAATTTATTCATTAATTTCCAAAACATAAATGCACACCGTAAGTAATTGGAACAAATAGATGTTCAAACTAATAATTTGTTTTATTAAATGTTAGATTTGATTTATTTGTTTTTGATTTATACTTTCCGGTCGTGGAGAAATTCTATACTTGTATTCTTACCGAATTTTTATTTTAACCTAGTTACAGAATACATTATTCTGACGTTGGTGTCGTGGTGGCTCTATATGATACGAAGATATATATTTATATATATATATATATATATATATATATATATATATATATATATATATATATATATATATATATATATATATATATATATATATATATATATATATATATATATATATATATATATATATATATATATATATATATATATATATATATATATATATATATATATATATATATATATATATATATATATATATATATATATATATATATATATATATATATATATATATAACATGGGGACAACATGGGGTGGCAAATTCAGCAACGTAGGATGTCTTGTGAACACTCCAACAACTAGAAAATCTGCTTCCTGAAATTTGGAACTCAGTGACTCACATCCAAAATTTATTTGAGGGGTTTCCGAGACGTATACTGGCAGTAATTAGGGCCCGGGCAGGAAACACTCGATTTTGAAAATAATAGTAACCATTCGATTCTAGTTGATTGGTTTCTTCCCGAATGTTTGTAGATGGTAGTATTCATTAATTTTTCATTAACTCGATAATTGTTGATATTTTTCATTATAAACTCATCTCTTTTGGATGCTATCTTCTTATTTTACACTTCTGAAAGTTACCAAGCGACTCTTGAATGACCAACCTAAAAGTTTATATAGTATTGTCGTAAAAAGGGTGATGCAACAATTTTTGTGGGGAGTGTATATTGAAGAATTGCACTGGTCCACAAAAATTATTATGGATGTAACATAAAACTGAATAGCACATTATGGTAAATTGGACGTGTCCACATTTATAGAACCAAATTTAATGTTACAACATCCAATATGAATAGAACAAATATTATTTAAGTTTTTAACAGTATATACTGACTTCATTTATTTTACACCCATTAAATGTACTTTAATACTCAAAAACAAATTTTATGAACAACCTCACGGTCTACCGATAGGATTTCCATTGAGCCCTTCACTAACTGACATTTTCATAGCGTATATTAAAGATATCATATTCAATCCAAATGAAAATTAGTACATTTTTGGTATAGAAAATAAAGGAAAAACTAGAAAGTTTTATAGGAACCGAAATGCAACTGGATTAATCATCAATAGCATTAATCCCAAAATTAAATTCAAAGTAGAGGGAGAAGCCGATGATCAAATTCACTTTTCAAACCTAATAATCACTCATAAATAAAACACACTAAGTTTTGATATATATCGAAAACCCACCTCCACTGATATTTGAATCATTATCACTCACCCAAAATCTCACAAATACGCTGCGTATAATTCTCTCTGCCTTTATTCGAATAAAATATGTTCAAGGAAGTGTCAACTATTAAAGAAATAACTAAGAACATGGTTATTCCTCGAAATAATAAACCGAATGATCAGAAGAAACAAACACAAAGAGCATATCATGATATTTACCCACGTATAAAAACAACTAATACAGATAAATACATTTCATTAATATATTTTGGCCTTTTCAGCGAAAATATTTCAAATGTTATTTCAATTGTTATTTCAAAATAGCATAAAAAAGTAGCTTTCAAAACCCACATAAACATCTCCCAAGAATTTGTCAATAGTAAAGGTATATCACAGAACTACCCCAGGACGTAGGACCACAGCAGCCACAGATATTGGATAGATCAGGGCCCTCCATCACCAACGAAGAAGTAAGAGCACCAGTCTCTCTCTCTTCAGCCTGTGGATATCCACTCGTGGACAAAGGCCTCTTCCAAATCTTTCCATCTCTGTCTATTTAAGGCAATCTGAGCCCAATTTTTTCCTGCTGTTTTCTGGATATCATCCCGCCATAGTTTCGGAGGTCCACCAACACTCCTCTTGGTTTGTCTTGGGCGCCATACACAGATATTGGATAGATCAGGGCCCTCCATCACCAACGAAGAAGTAAGAGCACCAGTCTCTCTCTCTTCAGCCTGTGGATATCCACTCGTGGACAAAGGCCTCTTCCAAATCTTTCCATCTCTGTCTATTTAAGGCAATCTGAGCCCAATTTTTTCCTGCTGTTTTCTGGATATCATCCCGCCATAGTTTCGGAGGTCCACCAACACTCCTCTTGGTTTGTCTTGGGCGCCATACCATTATTCTATGAATCCATCTGTTTGGTTCTTGGCGGGCTACATGTCCAGCCCATTTCTTCTCAAAATATCCGTTACGCGTGTTCTTCGTCTAATTTCCTCATTTTTGATCTTATCTCGCAAACTAACTCCAAGCTTCGATCTCTCCATTGCTCTTGTGTCACCTGGAGTCATTGTCTCAAGACCGTATGTGAGGACTGGCATAATACATGTCTCAAACGTTTTCCACCCACAGTTTGAAATTTTGCATTTACATAATAAATTTTGGAAAGTAGATTTTTGGGAAACTTTAGAAATCAACAAACACAAACACCCAGGTAGACTCATTAATGAACAAGTCGATTTAAGCCCTTCACCTTTATTGAATCTCTTCAGGGAGCAATCTATTCCTCAATTTTATTGGATATATTTGTAATCAATAACTACTTTAGAAGAAGCAACTCAATAAGCTTTCAATTACTTAAGAACATTTGTATTTATATTCTCAATTGTATCTGTATATAGTTGTCATAATTTCTGTACATTCATTCGTCTGAAGAAGCTACGGTGTAGTGAAACGAGTTACGAATCACAATTATTCAGTAAAATTCCTCAAAAAATATTACTTGTTTTTGTTATTGGGGACAGAAATATTCACAAGCAACAAAAATACAGAGAACATCGTAGTCAGACAGTTGGGATCTTCCTAGAGGTTTGTACGAAGGTTTCTATCGAAGCTCCGGCAATAAATTGGTGCCTGCTTAAACACAAAATCATAGAAACTACATTTATTTTTGAATTTGCCCACGCTCCACATTTCCAAGGGATTTGCATACTTGATGGGCTTTTAAAACTCAACGTCTTTACCAAATAGAGTATAACAAATCAAGTTTTTTTTTTTTGAATTGTTACTTGATGTAGATCCATGATGATGAACATTAAGTTCACGATAGAAATTGAACAGAACGATTCCATTAATTTTTTGGACTTGAAAATCACTAAACGAAATAATAATTATGTTTTTTCGGTCTTTCGTAAACCAACACATACTGATACAATTATACATAACTACTCATTACATCCAATTCAACACAAAGTTGCAGCTTTAAACAGCATGGTACATCGGTTACTCAATTTACCTTTGTCAGTAGAAGATTATAATAAAGAGTTAAACATCATCAAACATATAGCCATTAATAATTCATATAATCCGGATATGAAAGATCTAATGATTCGTAAAAACTGTATCAGAAAGCAATAAATGAAGTATATCCTACAAATGAGATAAAAACACAAGGTTTAACTATAATCTACACTTTATTTGAAAAAATTCGACGACGTTTCGCTGACACAGCAGCTTTATCAAGAATGACAAACAGAATGAAGAGTATGGTATTATAAACAAATCCTAGAACAAGTTGGATGAGTAACAGGAAAATCCACACCGAGCCATTGTACAGTTAGTATGAAAGGTAATAAAACTAATTAAACAAGTTAAGTAGGGTGAATAATTCACATCATTATCATTCAATCATTCAAAAGCTTGTCCGAATGTTTGTATCTATTTATTTCTAATGCTTCTAGGAGATCTAATTTTAAACTTTTTGATTTTATATGTAATATGTCAAAGTTTTTATTGAATGAATGGTTTTCTTTTACTAAGTGGTTTGAATAATTTGAATCAGATTTATTTTTATCGAAGCTACGTTTATGTTCAGATGTTCTTATGCCAAAACTCCTATAGGTCCTACCGATATAAATTTTATCACAAGAACCGCAATTGAGTTTATAGATTCCTGATTTATTTGATTTTTCAACACGAGATTTATTATTTTTAATATGTTTACCTAAGTTATTAGAAGTTTTGAAAGTTATATTAAGATTTTGTTTGACGAGAAAGGATTTAATATTTGTACTTGCAGAACCACAGAATGTTAAACTGTTGAATATTTTATAGTCTTTATGAATAGGATATACTTCATTTATTGCTTTCTGATACAGTTTTTACGAATGATTAGATCTATCATATCCGGATTATATGAATTATTAATGGCTATCTGTTTGATGATGTTTAACTCTTTATTATAATCTTCTACTGATAAAGGTAAATTGAGTTACCGATGTACCATGCTGTTTAAAGCTGCAACTTTGTGATGAATTGGATGTAATGAGTAGTTACGTATAATTGTATCAGTATGTGTTGGTTTACGAAAGACCGAGAAAACCTGATTATTATTTCGTTTAGTGATTTTCAAGTCCAAAAATTAATGGAATCGTTCTGTTCAATTTCTATCGTGAATTTGATGTTCAAATGGATGGAATTAATGAAATTTAGAAATAAGTCTAATTGACGAGTAGTTCCAATGAAACATACTAAGATGTCGTCGACATATCTATACCAATAAAGAAATTTGGAAATGAGTGGATGTGTATGAATTTTCTGTTCATAAAATCTCTGCTAAATGAAGTATATCCTATTCATAAAGACTATAAAATATTCAACAGTTTAACATTCTGCGGTTCTGCAAGTACAAATATTAAATCCTTTCTCGTCAAACAAAATCTTAATATAACTTTCAAAACTTCTAATAACTTAGGTAAACATATTAAAAATAATAAATCTCGTGTTGAAAAATCAAGTAAATCAGAAATCTATAAATTCAATTGCGGTTCTTGTGATAAAATTTATATCGGTAGGACCTATAGGAGTTTTGGCATAAGAACATCTGAACATAAACGTAGCTTCGATAAAAATAAATCTGATTCAAATTATCCAAACCACTTAATAAAAGAAAACCATTCATTCAATAAAAACTTTGACATATTACATATAAAATCAAAAAGTTTAAAATTAGATCTCCTAGAAGCATTAGAAATAAATAGATACAAACATTCGGACAAGCTTTTGAATGAGCAGGTAGATGTTAATTTTTCACCCCTACTTAACTTGTTTAATTAGTTTTTATTATCTTTCATATTAACTGTACAATGGCTCGGTGTGGTTTTTCCTGTTATTCATCCAACTTGTTCTACGATTTGTTTATAATACCATACTCTTCATTCTGTTTGTCATTCTTGATAAAGCTGCTGTGTCAGCGAAACGTCGTCGAATTTTTTCAAACAAAGTGTAGATTGTTAAACCTTGTGTTTTTTATCTCATTTACAAAATCAAGTGTTTACCTCAAAGGTTGATCGAAGGGATTGATGATGATTGGTTAATTTTCATGTATAATTACCTGGGGTACACATTCTTTCATATTGTTTATCAAAATAAAATGACTTCTCCATTCCTTCCTTCAATTTGTTGAATGCAATTCGTAGATACACAATGAATTCAGCAATTCTCTCGTTTTATTGTCTCGTGATTCGATATAACCAACCTTACGGTAGTAAACGAAAAACCCAAATAACCGAGGAACAAAATAGTATTGTATCGCAATCGCCTTGTGAATAAGGGATCATGAACAAGTGGGCAGCTCCAGTGAACAAGCAGACACCAAGTTAGTGGTTAAAACGTGGGCCTTCTCCGAGCGTAGAACAAGTGTATCAACACGTAGCGAAGGCGGCTGAGGCGGCGGGCGCGTGGCTTACCGACCTAACCGATGTCAGCCCATTTCCGGGCCGCCGGCCGTGATCCCCACAGGGCACTCGTTTCCGGCGGCCCGTGTTCGCATGACAGGTCATCGCTGTGCGACACGATTCAGGTGAAGGTGACGGGCTTGTTGACGCCCCCCAGAGTCTTGTTGGTATCTGATATGCCTTTTCAGAAGTTAGTGTACAGGGTCAAGGTCATCGTTTAGTGCAATATTTATGCGGAAAATTGCGAAAAATGTTGCAACGAAAAGGAAATTTATCATATCCAAATAACTGTTGTTAAGAGACTCAAGTATTGGAAATTTAGGTATGACCAAATCATATCTTGAATTTCACAAGTTGTTCGAGATTAACAAGTACAATTTCTCAAGTCAGGGTAATTATTTGATAAATACAGGTAAACGATGATTTCTACTAAGATATATTAATAAATACTTGACGCTTTTCGATACACAGTATCTTTATCAATAGCGAATGTATACTACAAATATATCTCACTAACATATACTTATATAGACTAAAGAGTCAATCCACTCAGAACCATCTGTATTTGAACTAGTGTTTAGGAAACAAATTCAATTAGGGTGAGTTATTTATGTCTACCGGATCATTAAGAATATGAATGAATACCTAAGCCTGTTAATTTCAAGTACTTCCAGAAGGTTGAGTTTTATACCTCTATTTTCAGAATGTATAATTTTAAATTCTGAATTGAAAGAATGACTGTTTTCTCTGAGATTATTTGAATAATTGTGCAGATTGCAATTGTTTTTATATAGGTAGAACAGGAAGAAATTTCAATGTTAGAATCTCTGAACATACTGCTGAATGCGCTTTCATATACATTTATACCGAACGCCTCATTCACTGGCATTAATACTTAAATGCTCATTATGTTGTATTTAATCCACCGATATACAACCTAATACATTGTTATGGTAAGGAAGGCTGTTTCGAGTAATGGATACTGGCTCATATTCAATAAGAATTTCAACAATATTTTCTCTTTGCGATTCAAAAGATATATTTAATTTCCAAATCTCAATTTCTCTTGTATTGAGCTTTGAGAATTAGAGATAGTGTATTGCCCTTGAAAATTCGAGAGCTCTAGAAATTTTTGATTCAAGAACTTTCAGGCACAATACACTATCTCTAATTCTGTAGATCTCATACATAAACTTTTAAATCTCACAATCTCCCAAAATATTAAGTTAGTCTCTTTCGATGTCAAAAATATGTACCCGAACATTTCAACGAATGAGTGTCGTCCCCTTGTTACAGATATCTTATACGAGTCTAACACACCGTCATATATCACTAATGAATTTATCAATCTTCTTCAAATATGCCTATCTCAAAGTTACTTCCAATTTCAATCTAAATTCTTCAAACAAAATTCAGGTTGTCCAATGGGTTCACCTCTTAGCCCTCTACTAGCTGACATTTTCATGAATAATTTAGAGACAAACTCAATATTGAACATAGATTTCGCTTAAAAGCACATTACTTTGTGGTACAGATATGTAGATGACATTTCAGTTGGTTTTCGTGGTTCAAACAGACAAATTCAGCAATTATTAAATTTCCTGAATAAAATACATTGCTGCTTCAGCTTCACTTCTGAATTAGAAAATAATAACTCAATTAATTTCCTCGACTTAACCATTACAAATTCAAATAACCAACTCACTTATAAAATTTACAGAAAAGAAACATTCACAGACGCATCGATTCCAATGGACTCGTTCAGTCATTTAAGTCACAAACTAGCTGCATATATCTCCATGATTCGTAGAGCTTACTCTATTCCCTTTCCAAAAGAAAATTTTCAAACTGAACTTAATATCATCAGAAAACTTGCCTCAAATAACAACATACCACAACATTTTCTAAATACAATAATTAAACGCAAAGAACAACTATTACCTCCCAATTACTATATAGCATCGTAGAAACTCCAGAAAAAAGATACACTAGTCTCAGATACACCGACGAACTCTTTAACAAAATCAGCAATATAACTACTTCATTCTCAAGCGGCCCCAACTTAAGCAGATTGTTATTCAATGCCAAACAAAAGAAGGATAAAAGGATAAATTCAAGCAATCAGGAATTTATCAAATCAAATGCAAAGAATGTCAGGTAGCCTATGTCGGACAAACAGGGAGAAGTTTTGAAGCTAGATTAAAGGAACATATTTCCTCAGATAAAAATTCACCAATATTTGAACACATAAAATCAACTAACCACTCGATATCATTGAGCAATCTTAAAATCCTTCATAAATGTAACAAAGAGAGGAATTTGTTGGAAAGTTTGGAGATTAACAAACTATGTAAAAACCCACAATTTACTACCATCAACAGCCAACCAGAGCATAATGGATCCCCACTACTCAATCTTTAGGATAAATTTCATTCTGTACTTGTATTTGCCTACTCATGTATTATATTGTTATTCACTTGAAAATGACCGTAGGGTCAAAACCGGTCGTGATTATTGAATAAATTGTGGAAAAGTGACAAAAGTGCCTCATTTCGTTTTACTTTAAAAATGAATTTCCAAAGAATAAATAAATCATCAATACTATCACTTCATTAGTTTTTTCGGCTAATGTAACAATTGAAAAAAATATGGGTTACAATTTGAGAAAACGTAATTTTCGATGTTTCTTCGTTTCAAAATGTGAGGCGGAAAAAAGTGCACTCTATATACGAACTGATAATCAGTCGGATATCAGTAATGTCCCGCATGAATTCTTGTTTGCAAAATACATTTCATTATTTCTCATTATTAGTTCTTCAGAAACATTTAATAGGCCACTCAACTTGAAATACCCTGTATGAAGAAAGAGATAATACGCTTACTGATAATAATTTTAATCTTTATAAGATGATGGCTATAGTGTCTTCTACACTTAGGCCAGTGAAATAATAATAAAAACAATGATTCGTTGGCGTAAATGCATTATTTCGGAAGGGGACTACTTTAAAGGCGATAAAAAAATTGAAATGAAAAATAAATATTTCATTGACTAATTCTCATTACTTTGTTACAGAATGTCTTCTTCTTCTTCACCGTGTAGAAGGCGTAGCGCCTGTTCAGTTCCGGTTTCCCTGCAGCAGTTCTTGTGAAGTTGATTGCCAACTGTCCCGCCATCGTTTTGGTGGTCGTCCAACGGGTCTTCTTCCGTGTGGTATGTTGTTATATACGATTTTGGCTATTCTATCTGTAGTCATTCTGTTTACATGCTGGTTCCATTCTCTTCTTCTTTTTCTTACCAATCTTACAATATCGTCTGTTTCACATTTTTCCCTTATGTCGGTACTTCTTTGTCTGTCATTCAATGTGTAACCGGTTATAGTTCTTAGCGTTTTCATTTCTGTTGTTCTTAGTATCCTCTTTGTTACCGACGTTTCCGCTCTTATTTCTGCCGGGTATGTCATAATTGGTCGCACACATGTTTTATAGATTCTGGATTTGCATGGTATACTGAGGTGTTTATTACTCCAAATTGGTTGTTTAAGATGTCCCGATACTGCAGCTGCTTTGTTCACTTGTCTCCTCACTTCATCTTCAAGGTATCCTGTGCTTGTTATTTTGCACCCTAAATATTCGAATGACATGACTTGGTCTATAGTGGCGTTGTCTATTGTTAACTTGCAGCGCAGAGGTCCCTTAGCTATGGTCATGCATTTTGTCTTACTTGTTGAGATTTCCATATTGAAATTTTTTGCGCGTTTGCTAAAGGCGTATAACATTCTTTGTAGGTCGTCTTCTGATTCTGCAATGAGTACGGCGTCATCGGCATAGCATAAGATGTTAATTTTGTAGGTTCCCATGCGATATCCTAGTCCCAAGTTTTTAATGGTCTCTACAAGTTGGTCCATAACAGTATTAAATAGTAGAGGGCTAAGACTATCACCTTGGCGGATGCCCGACGTTGTTCCGATATGCCGCGTTAGGGTGTGGTTTGTTCGTATTTGCGTTGTTGTATTAGTGTTCAGATCTTTTATGAGTCTTATATATTTTTTGGGTACCTCTTTGTTTTCCATTATCTTGATTACATCCTTCAGTTGGACTCTGTCGAAGGCCTTCGTTAAGTCTATGAAACAAAGATATGCTGGAGTGTTATATTCAAAAGACTTTTCTACTAATTGCCTTGTTATAAATAGTGCATCGACCGTGGACCGGTTTTTTCGAAAGCCTTGTTGCTCTTCGCTGATTGGCATTGTTGACGTTATGTCATCGGCAAGAATCTTTGTAAGCAGTTTCAAAGAGGTGCTTAATAAGGTTATACCGCGATAGTTGGCAGGATTTGTTTTGTCTCCTTTTTTAAAGATAGGCACTGTTACACTTCTTTTCCATTCTTCTGGTATTCTTCCGTGTTGAATTATGATGTTAAACAGTTTTGTGTACTCTTCTCTCATGGTTTCTCCGCCATATTTGATCATCTCATTTGTTATCTTATCTTCATTTGGAGCTTTCCTATTTTTAATTTTACTTATGGCCATAGCTACTTGCTCTTTCGTGATTGTTACCAGTTCATTTATAATGTCGTTTTCTTCTGGGGGTTCTTCTTCATTTGAATTTGGGAGGCTTTTACTTGGTGAAATTCCATTATCAATAATAAAAAACAAGTACTGTGTTTTATGGAATTTTACTTGATAATTGCGATTCGTAACGCGTTTCACTACACCGTAGCTTCTTCAGACGAATGAATATACAGAAAAATATAAATGAGAATATAACTATAAATGTTCTTGAGTAATTAAAAGCTTATTGGGTTCCTTCTTCTTAAGTGGTTATTTATGACAGGTATATCTAATAAAATTAAGGAATAGATTGCTCCCCGAAAAGATTCAGTAGAGGTGAAGGGCTTAAATCGACTTGTTCATTGATGAGTCTACCTGAGTGTTTGTATTTATTGATTTCTAAAGTTTCCCAAAGATCTACCTTCCAATATTTATTATCTGTATGCAAAATTTCAAACTGTGGGTCGAAAGAATGATTATTTTCTAAGAGATGATTCGCGTGATTTGAATCTGATTTTTTATTTGAAAAACTGCGTTTATGTTCCGATATTCTAATATTGAAATTTCTATGTATTCTACCAATGTAGAAATTATCACAGTCATTGCAATTCAATCTATAAACACCTGATTTATTGTTTTTACCTGGTTTGGTTTTATTATTTTTATATATTTGCCTAAATCATTATTAGTTTGAAGCTATGTTGAAATCATTGCTACTCAAGAATGATTTCAGTTTCTCACTTGTAATGCCAACGTAGGTTAAGGTGTTGAATTTTTGTTTCAATTTATCGACAGGGTAAACTTCATTCAATGCGATTCTACTTTGTTTTTATTTAAAATATTATTTATTAGTTTGGGATTGTAATCATTATTTTTGGCTATTTGTTTAATCAAATTTAGTTCTTTGTTGAAATTTTCTGGTGATAACGGGATGTTAATCAATCTATGAATAAAACTATTGAATGCTGGAATTTTACGTTGATATGGATGACACGACGAGTTATGTATTATAATATCTGTATGTGACGGCTTATGGTAAATTGCGAAAACATGTTTTCCATTTTCATTCGAAATTGTTACGTCTAAGAAATTTATCGAATTATTGCTTTCTATTTCGGTTGTGAATGCAATTTTTGGATGTAATGAATTTATATGATTTTCGAAAATTTTCAACTGTCTATCTGTTCCTGTGAAGCAAATAATGATATCGTCTACATAGCGATACCAGTATAAACAATATTTACTGAGTGGATGATTATGAATTAATTTCTCTAAGTTATTCATGAATATTTCTGCTAACAAAGGACTTAACGGATTACCCATAATCAAGCCGTCTTCAATAGTATAATATTTGTTATTGAAATGGAAATAATTTTGATCTAAACAAATTTGTAATAATGAAAGAATAACTGATTTAATGAAAGTATTGACATGATTCTTTTCTTCAACTAAGTAATACGTATCTTTCGGAGGAATGTTGGGAAATAGATTCTTAACATCGAAAGAAATGAGTTTGGAATTAGGTGGTATAGTGGTATCTTTGATATTGGCAATAAGTTGGTATGAATTTTTGACCGAAAATTTAGATTTAAAATTGCAATGTTTTATTAGCAAGTCGTTGAGGAATTTTGAAAGTTTGAACGAAGGTACCGTTACATAAGAAACAACAGGTCTAATAGGGTAATTAGGTTTATGAAGTTTTCTCAACGAATATAATTCGGGGGATTGTGGATTGGAGTTAATGAATTTATATTTTTAGTGGTCTGTAATTAATGAATTTGCTGTCGAAATTATGTTTTTAACCACTTTTTGAAATTCTGCGGTAGGATTCTTAGTTGATGTTATATAGTTTCCGGCTGTTAAGAATTCTTCAGTTTTAGAAATATAATCGGTTTTACTAATCGCGATGACGGTGTTACCTTTATCTGCTTTAGTGAATACTAAATCGTTCTTGGTACTATTTTCACGAATTGTTTTTATTATCTTATAATCGGAATTGCAATGAGGTGACAATTTCGAAAAGTCTTCGTTGATGATTTTTGCTGTTTGATGTTTGGCTGAAATATTATCTTTGGAGTTTTTGAGAATGATTTCGGAGTCTATGCCTAACTGTTCAAAATTAGTTTTTTATGTTTTGGATGTAAATTATGTTTGAATCCTTTTTCTAATAGATCTTTTTGGGGTTGTGTAAAATCGGTATCAGTTAAATTAGTGAATCTGTCAAAAAATTTATGGTCTGAAAATTTATCAGTTGAAGGTTTGGGTGGAGAAATTCTGAATTTAAGTGAATTCAACTTTTTCTGTTGTTGCTGGAACTTTTTATGAATTAAAATTTTGACATCGTATCTGGATTCAGAGTCTAAAATATCAAACTCAACAGGGTGCCATCTAAACAATTCTTCTTCATATTCTGATTCGGTGTAAAGATTTTTGAAGTATTTTTCCCATGTTTCGTTTGTGATTGTTTTCAGTTGTATAGTTTCATTGGTGTCCTTTTTCATACCCCTTAATAATTTCCAAATTCGTTTTGCGCTCCGTATATATCCGCTTCCATTTCAGCACTAAATCTCTTTAATTTCCCGAACTCTGTTATTCACCCTATTTTTATATTAATTATATTAAGAATTTTTTGATCACAAGTTTAGACTTGAACATTAGTACAGCTCAATATTGTCGACATCACATCCATCGCGACCATCGACCTCAACTGTCAAGAGTCTCTGAATTCTCTATGATTCGAAATCGAGCAATCAGACGCAGCATTTACAAGATAAAAATCTGCGATGAAACCCCATTGATTAATCAATTAAAGCAAATCCGAGCGCGATTCAGCGGCCCAATTGATCCTGAAAGGTGGCTAAATGAGACGACGGAGGTCGCGTGCTGGATCCGTGACTGCGACAAAATAAACCTTCTCGCCGCTCTGAGCTGCTTTCTCTTGGGGCGGCAAGCTTCGGCTTTATTTGGTATTAATTGCGGCGGGCGTGAAGCGAATCGAGATGTCCCGCCGCTGGAGACGGCTCAGAGCGCTGAGGTGGCGTGCGTTCGGATTTAGGAGGTGTCATGAAGCCCAGAAACACGAAACTACGAGGATGAGAGGTCTGGTGGTGCTGGAGAAAGCCCGGAGGACTTTTTGGGGTTCAAATACCGTAGACCGTCTCGGCTTTTCCACTGTTTATCATTTCACCTGTTGCTCAACTGGATTTTATAGGAAAAAATCGAAGTGTTAGGTTAACGGTGAATAATTTCCGGATAGGACAAATAACCCGAGGAGAACTCTTTTATATGTTTTACGAGTTTAGTGAAAATTTGATGTACGATACACAGAGGATTCAAATCTTCGAATAATATAAGAAAAGTAGCCGAGAAGACTCATAGACACATAGAATGTGGATTACAAGATACATGGGGCAGTCCGAAGGCAATTTGAGAATTGAAAACTAAAAATACAGTTTAAAAAAGTTTTGACAATATTACATATATTTTTCAGATATAATAAAAACCTGTGGATTGAGTTTTTTCATTCACAATTAGAAAATTAAGTCTTTCCTGAATGAAAATGATCACAATATAGCTTTCCGAACGAATAATCTTAACAGGTACACTGCACCAAGTTTAACGCACAGTTTCAATACAGTAAAAGCTCCTTATTCTCGTTTTCACTATTCGCTGATTAAAAAATGCGATACAATTCCTGTATTCGCGGTTAAAGATTTCGTCACCGGAATGGGGTGGCATACACCAGGGAAAAGTCGATGGTTTACACGAATACTCGTTGTAAACGTAAATGTAACACGTGGTTCGCTCGTTGACAACGGCGATACGACAATATGGCGGACGGCGTGGGTTGTCTGTTGAGTCGACTCGTAGCAACGCATGCTGCAGACGATCTACGGAAGCGATGTGACATGTGTGAGGTCGACGAAGAAAAAAAGCGTGTCTCAGAAATGCTTCTTCTTCTTCTTCTTCTTCTTTAAATAGGACGATGTCCTGTTTTTCTGTTACAGCCCCTGCTGCGAACCGGAGCTCCAGCACTCATGCCATCGCTTTTCGACCTTCCTATGGGTCTTCTAGTGTTGGGTTTTTGTGTTTTTGCCCACTTCGCTATACGTTCGGGGCCCATTCTGTCTACGTGATCTCTCCATAGGCGTCGACGTGCTCTTGTCCACCTGACCACATACTGGACACCTAGCTCCCTCAGCGTATCCTCATTCATTATTCTATCTCTGCGTGTAATACCTCTTATAGCTCTTAGTGTTCTCATCTCTGTTGTCCTCATTAGTTGTTTTGTTTTTGTTGTCTCAACCGCATATGTCATCACGAGTCTCACACAGGTTTTATAGATTCGGACTTTGCTTTCTGTGCTCACGTACTTATTCCGCCAGATTACATCTCTCAGGAAGCCAGATATTCTCGATGCTTTCATTGTCTGCTGTTTTGCTTCTTGTAATAGTTGCCTATCGCTCGATACTTCTACTCCTAGGTATTTAAAGTGTGAAACTTGCTCTATTATATGGTCGTTCACTACTAGTTTGCATCTAATTGGATCTTTCGCTATTACCATCGATTGGGCTTTCTGTGTTGATATTACCATGTTATATTTTTCTGCTGTTACTTTGAACTTTTGTAGTAGGTGTGTAGGGCGTCCTCATTCTCGGCTATTAGTAAAGCATCATCTGTGTAGCACAGTATTCTCATAGTTTTGTTACCCATCCTATAGCCTTGGTTCATTTGGTTAACACCTGCTATTATTTCATCCATGATTAAATTAAATAGACATGGGCTGAGGCTGTCACCTTGTCTAATGCCTGCGTTAATTTTGATCTCGCTTTTAAGTCCCTGTGTAGTTTTTACTTTCGTCTTATTAGATTTATTTAGTTCTTTGATTATGTTTATGTATTTATTGCTTAAGTTTTTATTTCTAAGGATAGTGATCACATCGTTCATTCGAATTCGGTCGAATGCCTTTTCCAAATCTATAAAACATATAAACATCGGTTTGTCAAACTCTATGGACTTCTCCACCAGTTGCCGCAATATAAAAATTGCATCCGTTGTTGATCTATTTGGTCGGAATCCTGTTGTTCTTCAGACACACCTACTTTGTCATATATCTTTTGCGATAGAATTTTAGTGAGTAGTTACAATGCAGAGTTAAGGAGTGTGATGCCTCTATAATTTGCTGGGTTTGTCTTCACGCCTTTTTTGTATATGGGTATTGTTATGCTCTCTCTCCATCCTTCTGGTATCTCCTTATTGTTTTCAATTTTTTGGAATAGTTTTGTTATTTCTTTTGTTATTTCTGCTCCCCCATATTTAATTAGTTCGTTATTTATGTTGTCCGGACCGGGTGATTTTCTATTTTTTAATTTATGGATTACTTGTTGTACTTCTTCTAGGCTGATAATGTCATTTTCTGTTTCTTCGTAGAGTGTGTTTTGTTGTTCGATTTCTTAGAAATGCACGAATATTTATATCGTCGGACCAGGTAGCCATAGAGTACGTTTTGTGCTTAGCTTGGTCGGAGAGGCCTACTAGGTAATCTATGGTAAGAAAGCATAGTGAACACAATTTATTTTATTGCAGATATAATCGGTACATCGGTACAAACATATGTATTAATGGATTTTTAATAGGATTTGGTATTCTTTATGAATGCGTCGTTAAATGGACTAATTAAAAGAAGAGCTTATTACTACTACGCCTAAAGCATGTTTTCGAATGATATCGCCGATGCATTAATTCGGCTATTCCTTTGACATAAACCGCCTTAGCCGCGTTCAGTGTTCTTGAGCATGTAAACTAGCAAAATATTTAAGAAAAGCGACCTTATTACTAAATGCATGAAGTATATAGTTAATTGCCACTTATTAGATGCTTCGTCCTTTGGTAGAAGCCACTTTGCGCTTTTTATTTTCATTTTTCCATTTGTTACAACATTTCTGATCGAGGAATACGTCTCTATTATTGTCTTCCTTATCTATAATGTCACCTAAAAGAATATAGAGAAAGGAGTTTCGATGTAAAAAAATCAGAGCTTAAAGTGAAAATTGAAACGTTTGATCTTTAAGCCTTGGAGAGTCGTTCGCATCCATATCAAACTCATTCAATGTTAACGAATCAAATGTACGGCCGATTAAAAATTTGAAGATAAAGTAAGGTCATCTGCACCTTCAACTTCCGCCATAGAAAAAATGGATGTGGCTTTGTCATTATGGATAGAAGACTGCAACTAAAATAGAGTGCCCTTGAGTGGTTAAATGGAGTAGTTACGGAGGCTTTGAAGATAGGCGGTGAAAATCTGATTCATGAAATAACGAAACTTTTCAATGAATGTTTAGCTGAAGCAAAAGTACCAGAGTCTTGGCATAATGCTATAATAATAATTATGTACAAGAAAGGAGACCCCACAAATCTCTCGAACTATAGACCTATAAGCCTTCTATCGCACTTATATAAACTCTTCACCAAAATAATAACAAAGCGCCTCACAAACAAACTGGACACCTACCGACCTCGAGAGCAGGCCGGATTTCGGGCAACATTTGGTGTTAATGATCATCTCCAAACTCTCAAGACTTTGATTGAAAAGAGCATAGATACAGGCGATTATGCTTAAAGCGTTGGCTGACTGTAGAATAGATCATAGATACACTGCCATCATTAAATATATATATGAGCATGCCACTTCACAAGTGTGCCTTCACAATTCTACAGAAAAATTCAGGATCGGACGTGGAGTAAGACAGGGTGATACTATTTCCCCGAAGTTGTTCACAAACCTATTGCAATATATGTTCAAGAAATTGGAATGGGATCAGAGGGGAGTAAATGTGGATGGTGAGCGATTAAGTCATCTTCGTTTCGCCGACGACATCGTCATTATAGCAAACAGATTAGATGATGCAAATGAGATGCTCTTGCAGTTGTCTAAGGAATCCAGTAAATTCGAAAACTAAGATGAAGACCAACTTAGTACCAAGCCAACCAGTTTCCATCGATGGTGAAATTGTTGAACAAGTAACGTCATACAAATATCTGGGGCATGAGATAACTATAGGCAGGGACAACCAAACAACAGAAATAGGGAGGCGAATAAGGCTGACATGGGCTGCATTTGGAAAACTGAGAGATCTGTTCAAATCAGAGATACCGATTTTTTTGAAACGTATAGTATACAATCAATGCGTTTTACCAGTTTTGACGTACGGTGCAGAAACCCTGACCCTAACATCCGTATGCAGACACACAATTTCACTCGCAATTGAGAAAACTACGAACAATACGAGTAGTCCCCAGGACAACCTCTTTCTGCGCCATGGAAATGATTGAATTGTCAAGCCCCATCTTCTTGGTGTTCTCTATGAGATGGACTCGACCAAGCCATTCGTGGATATAACCCACGGAACAATATTTATCGACCTTCTCAGAGTGCGCTCGAGCCATGTTGTCATCAGCCGGGATTGTCACGTCCAGTAGGACAGCTTTCCTCTCATTTTTGTAGAATACTGGGATATCAGGTTTATTATGGAGGACTGGACTGTCTGTAATAATCGTGTTGTCCCAGTATATTTTGAATTCCTCATTTTCTATTATGGTTTCAGGCTGATACAGGTAAGTTCTTATTTTATATTTAATGAGGCCAAGCTTGAGTCCAATGCTTTAATGATATATTTTAGCCATTGCATTGTGCTTGGAGTGGTCATCCTTAGGGGCCAGTATTGGACAGGAGAAGGTGACGTGCTGGATAGACTCCAGCGCTCGCGAACAGCGTCAGCATTGATCCGAGGAGACCTGTTGCCCGTAATATGCCTGGTCCTGGATGGCTAGGAGTCTTCCCTCTGTTGGAGGATGTAAGCAGCGTGAGGTAAGTAAGCGATTCTCTTTCATCAACTTTTCTTTTCCAAGTAATTGGAGTATCGTCGATGGAGGACCTTAGATTTCCATTCCTCCCGGAGTTCACCTGGTGTTCGGCATTTCCCTCCAATCTCTGCCTTCATCACCTGCAACGCCGAGATATCATGCATCTCACGGATGGACCTTCGGAAAGGTGAGTTTTTTGTAGCGAAGTATTTTCTTAGGTTGATTATATTTTCGTCATGGCTGGTCTCTATATTCGTGATACCACTTCCCCCCTCGTTCCTCGGCAGGTAAAGTCGATTGACTGATGAATGCGGATGGTGCATTCTGTATTTGGTTAGCATTGCTCTAATGTTCTGGTCTAACGTTCGTTGTTCTGTTGTTGACCAGTGCACAACTCCGAGTGAATGTGTTATACTCGGTATTGCCCAAGTATTAAGGGCAGTGACCATCGCTTTTGCGTTTAGCTTCGACTGGAGCACTCGCTTGACCCTGGTCATCAGCTTCTCCCTGAAGACCTCCCTAATCTCTACAGTCTCCATGTCCAGTGCCTGATGGTTACCGAGGTATTTGTATGCTTTTTCAGGTTCTAATGCAGAGAACATCCTCTCATCATAGAGGGCTATTCCAGATGCCCCATCGACATATGGTTAATCGTTACTACAGTCCATTGTCAGTACAACTTTTTATGTATCGTCAAATATATAAATAACCAGTGTTAAACAAGGAATCAGTTTCAATTAACTAAAGTTACTTACACCACATTCACGGTTTTCTGTATTCGCGGAATATTTATGGAATATTATTATATTATATTATATTATATCTATTTACCCCAGTATAAATAGCTCATAGTGTCATTAGTTGCCTACCAAAAATAAATTTGAAATATTGAAATTATGCATTAATTTTTGATGCAGTGTAGTTTTACTTATAAGTTCAATGATGTACATTGGCAGCCTAGTCATGCTATTTACGGAAAATTCTTAACTAAATTTTTGGATCGCTTTTTCTCAGAAATTAGTTAATGTTATGAAAAAAGTATAGTGAGAATTTTCGTGGATAAGTGCAAGATCTACTATGTTGTCTCAGATATTTTTATCATAAAACTAAGCATTTCGCTGAAAAATCCAACTTTGCCCGAATAAAATTTTTCGCACACAAGGTATCGCAGATTTTTCACATAATTTCAATAGAATAGTGTCGATTACGTTCATGCAAATTTTCAGCGTGTGGGGAATTTATCCAACACTATTTCTTCAGCTAAACTAACCGGAATATTAAATAATTAAAAATTAGTATCATTTCCAAACGTGCAAATAATTTCCATGTGAGGAAAGATGTGTCACAAAGACGACCGAGGAGGAGAATCAATCGTCTGGTCGAAAGGCCGTAATCGGAAACGATAAAACGACATTGTCGAATAAAAAAGAGATCGGTGGTCGTCGGAAATTAATCAGGAATGCTTAGGACGGCAATCGACAAGTAAATCGCCACTTGGTTACATGTTGTTTTTGTCCCAGCTTTGATCAGCATTCACCTAAAAAGAAAAGGGGGAGAACGGTGGTTTTTATTTCAGCACTATATGTTGGGATCGTAGAATTGGATGTGAAAGACTCTTGAATGAGTAACTTTGGCAGTCTAATACTAAATTGGGAAGTTTGATTGAAATTTTAACCTATGAATGCATTTATTGATGTCAAGAAGTTACTGCAATAAAATTAGAATTTTAAAAGTGTCTTCAATAATAATTATGAACATTGAAATATCTAAATGAGTTATTTCAATTATTTATAGTTTTAATTTACTTACGAAAAAATCATCGACCAATCGAGAATGTCTCTTAACGTTCTTAGACTAAAACAACTCTTAGTTCGAATACTAAATACAGACACTGCGATATAATCCAATCGAATTCTATCATATGAAGTTTAAAAGTTCATTCTGAATGAATTATCTTAATATGATGAATGACGTCTCGTTTGGTGATTGACTTTCAAACTTCATATGATAGAATTCGATTTGTATGACAAGGTGACATAAGCACGAAAACTTTAAAAATCAATCCAAGAAATAAGATGAAAAACCCTAGTAGCACAAAAGTCAAGTTTTTCGAAAAATTCAGATAACATTCATAATACCGCATCCGTGAGATTATTCAGTCATAGAATTATAAACTATTGAGATGGTGATTTATCAACTTCTGAACGTAGTTTGTTAGAGAACGGTCACAAATTCAACCCCAACATCTCATCCAAAAATATGAAAGAAACGTTGCCTGCGGAATCCGCAATTACACTAAAACAACTTGACGAACCTAATTTAATATCATTTAAAATTGCCGAGATTTTAACAATAAAATCACGAAAAACAAATCGAAAAATCACAGATATCGGTACAATAAAAACGGGAAAGTCAACGATTCAGTTTTAACCATAACAGATAAATCAAAGGTCATTTCACCCAAATCATTATACTGGGTGATTCACCAGTGGCGCAGTGCTCTGTAGCTCGTAGACTCTTGAAGATTTCATTTTTGTTCCAACGGTATTGTATTTAGAAAGTAAAAAATCTATCTCAGCAATTTGTTTTGAAGTAAACAGGGTGTCAATAAAAAAATCTTGGGAGATTTTTTCAGATTGGAAGACCACTTTTTGTTGAAGTTTCAAGAGGGTCCTAAACTCTGCTATAATGTCTTTAAGTAATGGGTTTTTTTTTGAGCAGTTTCGTCACAATATTTTTTTCCCGTAAAAATTCATGAAAATAGGCTCTCACATCATCACATGGTCCTTCGGCCAGAGAGGATGAATACTTTTTTCCTTTCGTTTTCTTATTGCCCAAGGATAGCTTTATTGATGAACTGATATAGATTATCCTCATTTTATACAAGAGTGACTCAAAAAAATTATTGAATATTGTAGTTTTAGAAATATCATATCTTGATAAACTAAAATAATAAAATCAGAGGTTGCTAAAGAAGAGTTTATTAGTACATATCATTATACTTGATCAGAGAAATGGAGATATTTTAAGGTAGTCGTGTATGAAATACGTAATAAATTGGTTTTTGGTGAGATGATTTACAAGGTGTTGAACTATTTCAATAAGTGTTCGAAATGTTTCTTTGTAGACACAACTCAATTCTTCTGATGAAAGATCGTTGAACTCTAGACAATATTTGCGGATTAAATGACTGAAAGGCGTCGACTATTCTCTGTCTCATATCCAACTGAGTTGTAGAAGAGATCTGGTAAACGATGCCCCTAATATAACCCCACAAGAAAAAATCTAGACTTGTAAGGTCCGGAGACCTAGCTGGCCATCTAACAGGACCACCACGTCCTATCCATTTGTTTGGATGATTCAAATGCTCCCTAACCTGATGTGAGTAATGTGCCGGTACTCCATCCTGTTGAAACCACAAATCTTGTCTTATATGCTCTGCTACATCGGCAAGTAACATTCGTAGATGATTTTGCAGAAAATCTAAATACATTTCACTATTGAGGTGCCCGTCAAAAAAGTGCTACCCGATGAGATATCCATCTATTATAGCAGCCCATACATTCAAGGACCAACGATGCAGGTGATCTATTTGTCTCATGAGGTGTCGATTTCCCGTGGCGTAATAATGAAAGTTGTGCCTGTTAATAAGTCCATTCTTGTGGAGAGTTGCCTCGTCCAAGAAAAGAACTCTGCTAAACATATTTGGATTTTCCGCTACTTTGTCACTTGCCCAATTGCAAAAATTGATTCGGTTTTCATAGTCTCGATTGTTCAGTTAATGGTACAGCTGTACATGATATGCATGAAATTTATTCACATTCAAGATTGTCTGGACGGAAGTTTGACTGATATCTGTTAACTGAGAAATCTATCTTTGGCTTTTATATGGGTCCTCTGTCAACTGTCAACAAAACTGATAACTGGTTGTCTTCAGCTGTAGCAGTTTCTGGTTTTTCATGTTTTTTGTAAGCGATATTACCCGTTTCGATAAATCTTAATAGAAGTTTTTCAAAGCATCTTGCATCAGGATTCCTCTTATCAGGAAACCTTTGTGCATAAACTCTACTTGCCAACAAAGAATTTCTATCACACTCACCCAGAATAAAAATCATATCAACTATTTCTTCTTTGGAGAACTTCATGGCAGTCAATTGAGAAAGTTGATTTCAAACCTCACTTTAACAATGTTTAATAACGAAACACTGATAAGTTCACCATGTGAAATGTAAAATATGATATGTCCGGACACCTGACAGAGAAATAAATAAAAAATGTCAACATATACCTCGATTTACGTTTTAATCATCTTGATTTTATCATTCATTGAAAGAATTATCTAGTTTAGGTTTCATTTTATTTCATCAAAATTTTTACAAATAATCGAATATTTCGAAAATGATCGAAGATAAGGATAAGGTTACTCGTGTAAAAATATAGCACAATATTTTATGCGTTGACATGAATAATAAAATACAGGCTGTTCTATTTGAAAAATTGAGATATGATATTTTTAAAATTACAATATTCAATAATTTTTTGAGTCACTCCTGTATAAAATGAAGATAATCTATTTCAATTCATCAATAAAGCTATCCTTGCGCAATAAGAAAACGAAAGGAAGAAAGTATTCACTCTCTCTGTCCGAAGGAGCATGCGATGATGTGAGAGCCTATTTTCATGAATTTTTACGGAAAAAAAGTATTGTAACGAAACTACTCACCAAAAAAACTTATTACTTAAAGACATTTTAGCAGAGTTTAGGCCGCTCTTGAATCTTGAACAAAAAAAAATCTTCCAATCTGAAAAACACCCTGTTTACTGCAAAATAAATTGCTGAAGTAGATTCTTACTTTCTAAAGACAATACCGTTCGAACAAAAATGAAATCTTCAAGAGTGTACAAGCTACAGAGCACCGCGCCACTGGTGAATTACCAGTATATATCAAAAATTACTGACATTCAAAGATCGAACCATAAAAAACAGTTCTGAAAGACATTTCACCGATAATACTAATGAAACCAGTGGATTCTTTCATAAATAAGAATCTTGAGCCTACAAAACTCTAATGAAAAGTCACAAAGGCAATGCTCCAGTACGTCCATTAGTGTCATTCATGCACAGCGCAATATATAAATTGCCAAAAAAATTCAACGAATTTCACACATACATATTCGATAATTCAATTAACGCAAAAATTGAAAGAGGCTCAAACCCAATCAAATCATATTTAATCAGTTTGGATGTAGATAACATATTTTTCAACAGCCTAGGGGACGAAGGTCTTCCATTGGTCTCAGACATCTTGAACAAATCACACGTTAATCTGGTTGTACAAAATGATGTCATGTTTTTGCTCAAGTTGTACTTACAACAGAATTATTTCAAATTCAATAACTAATTCTACGAACAACCTAACGATCTAAGGATGGGATTACCATTGGGCCCTTTAATAGCTGACATTTGCATGGCGTATATTGAAATCAATATTAGAACGTTTTTGGTGAAGATATGTACATACATTCAAATTTATATGGAATCACTCGGTATTTCACATTATTGATTGTTTTTGTTTGTTTTTCCTTTAACGTGTTCTATTTCTGCCTTTCGGCTAATGACACACCGGGGAATTCTGTCACCTCACTAACCCAGGAATTTTGCCGAACCCCTCTCGTGTCGAGGGAAGGGATCCTTAATGTCCAACACATCTCTGTTAGACAGGACCGACAGCTTTACATCTCCTCCGAAAATGGACACTCAAGCGATTCCCAGAATCCGAAAAATCGCACCGACTTTGAGGGGATTGAACCCAGGTAACTCTGCGTAGGAGACGAGCATCATATCCTATACGCCACCGAGCCGGCTATTGTTTTTTTTATCTAAAGAGGAAAATTAATAGGAAAAGTTACAGAGATTCTGAAAAAGTAAACTCGTGCTAGCTGTTCAGGTAGGTCATAGAATTAAAAGATAAGTTCTATAAAAAGCGGAGAAGCATCTACAAAAAACTATTTACAATTTACAGGGAAGCTACATGAAAAGCGAGGAAGCATCTATAAAAAACTATTAACAGCAAATTACAGATGTTTGCAACCATTTTGAAAATTTGAAAGAATTTCATGATTTACATGATAGTTTCACGAAAATTACTTGAAAATGAAGGAAATAATGATTGAATATAGGAGTTTGAGTTACTTTTGTCGTTTTCTATTCAGACAAATTATTTTGATCGAGCTTATTAATGAGAAATCTATCAAGGTCAAGGTCAAAAATTGTACAAATGAAAGGAATACGATTATGAAATCCATCGTGAGAAAAAACAAATTCTGTAGAGCAGAATTTGAATTTTTAATAGCTACGATAAGGCATTTAAGCAGTTAATAAAAGAATGCTGTAAGGAAAAATTATGAATCAGATGCAGTGCGGCATTTTGCTAAATGAACTTTCAACCTATATTTTGATATAGATCACTACACAGTATACAAGATAAAGATATGGATTTTCATATAATTTAATTATTTTAACTACAATTTATGAGTTCAACTAATTAGCTTGAAGGTCTGCGAAGAAAAGGAAGCAGAACGAAGATTCTGAAGCCGGTAAGCATACCATCCGAAAACCTGAAGATGCGCATCAGACTGTTAGCCAGTGGCGTGACACAGATGGAGGGTTGACTGGAATCAGGAGTTTTAATTCAAATTGTTGTGACGTGATTTTAGCACGTTACAGTCGAGGGAAGGGCTCTTTAGTGTCCAACACATCTCCTCCGAAGCGATTCCCAGAATCCGAAAAATCGCACCGACTTTGTGGGGATTGAACCCAGGTAACTCTGCGTAGGAGACGAGCATCATATCCTATACGCCACCGAGCCGGCTATTGATTGTTTTTAACTTTGGATCTTTGACTACTTGTGAAGAATGAAGTTTTTTGTTGTAAAAAAACTGGATAGTATGATAACAAATGTTGAATTATCCCCACATGTTCGGGATACTGTACTCAGCCGTTACTGAGATTAGAAACTGTGAATTTCAAAATTTAAAAAAGCCGATAATCGTAATTGAAAATGCCTTTCGTTAGATTGTCCGATGTGCAGAGGGGTAACACAGGGGGTAATTTCAAAAACCCACGTCCGCTACGTGGAGCTACAATCTCTGCAAAATATGCCTAGAAGAAGTCGTAGGAAGTTCACTCCTAAGAACACGACTGCTTTTTGTGCAAAATGGCAAGAAGAGGCCGTAGTGCTTCGCACCCCATACTCCATAGGCAACTTCTGGAAGCAACAGGCATCAGTTTATCAGTCGAAACGATACGTCAAAGACTTCGTTCGAAAGGTTTATACAGCAGAAGGCTCTTAAGAGTTCCAGAGCTTACCACACAACAAAAAATCAACGAATTAAATTGGTGTATCGAGCACAAAAATTGAAATATTGAGAATTGGCGAAATGTTCTTTTTCTGATGAGACTAGAATTCGTCTTCGATCAGATGACCGCGGAATTCTGATTTTAAGGGGTTGTGGAAGACAAGTTAGACTCCGAGAAGCAAGACAAATTCCGGAATACCAAGGGGCAGTGTAAAATTTTTGGGTGGCATTATGCTGGGAGGCTAAACAGATATAATTTCGTTTCCTGCTAGTGCAACGGCTAGAAATTACGTGGACCTAATGCTGGAGCCTATAGTGAAACTCTGGCAATGTGCTCACGGTGAGAATTTCACTTTTATGCAAGATTATGCTCTTCCACATACCAGCAAGCTCGCGAGACATTATATTGAAACAAATGGAATCGCTATTTTGGACTGACTAGCTTGCTCTCCAGACCTAAATCGAATATTTATGAGATAATCTCAAAAGGAAAATTAGTTCGCGCAAGGATAATCGAAAAACCCCACAAGAGCTCGTCCAAACCGCCACAAAAGAGTGGCGACCTGAGAGGAGATCGAAAACCTAATCCAAAGCATGCCTAGACAGATTCAGGTTTGTATCAGGACAAGAGGAGGTAATACAAGCTACTGAGGTCGAGAAAAAACACCTACTTCGTGAGAAAACAATTTTCAATTTCTTTACTACATGCGGAAAGAGACTCTTATTTTCTTTTATTTATTTCTGTTTAGAATTCATGTACTTTAGATTTGGCAGGCAGAATATTCAGAATCTATGTACTTTAGGTTTAGGCATCAGTGAGAAAGACAATATTCAAACAAGTATTTATACTGTTTATTGCAGTATTTTTCCCTAGAAATTTGTTATTCAGATGTACCAACATTCCCCAGATAATAGCCATACTTCGTTAGGCGATTATACAGTGCAATTAATATCTTTAGTTCAGAAAGTTTATAGAATTTCCCCAGCAGGTAATATTGAAATAAAACATGTTTTCCTTCATTGTATGAGGCGGCTGCACCCCCTCCGTGACCGGAGATGCTGGGTCCAGTACGCTAGATATAAAAAAATGTTAGTTTTAAAAAGGAGTTAGGTGTGTGAAGATGTAAGATCTGTACCAAGCTAGTCAATATAAACCCTGAGTGTAACTGATCTATTCATTTAACTATTCAGCACTGGTTTTTAATTTAACTAGTGTGGAAAGCTCCAGAACATACAACTCTCGCGTGATAGATAGTAACCTATGCACAAAGCTTCCGCAACAAAATAGTTTGTTTTTTAAAATAAACCTTAATTTATTTCTTTTTTCAATTGAAATATCTCAATATCTCAAAAAGGATCAATTCTAACAATCCTTTGAAATTTCCAAAATCCCTGAGGTTATATTCGAAATATTGGGTGATTCCATATAAATTTGTGTGTAGACGATACACTAGCATGTTTTATAGGAACCGCTAGACAACTTGATCAATTGTTAACTTACATCAATATCATTCATCCCAAAATTAAATTTAAAATAAAGAGAGAAGTCGATATTCAGATTCACTTTTCAGACTTCACTCTTGAAAATAACACACTAAGTTTTGATATATGTTGAAAACCCACCTCTACTGATATTTGCATTCCTTATGATCTAACACAACTAAAATCTCATAAATACTATGTGCTTAATTCCATGATTCGTAAGGCTTTCTCTCAGCCATTATCCGAAGAAAGAATGTTTATCAAAGAAATAGCTAAGAGCAATGATTATCCCTCGAATATAATAAACGGCATGATCAGGAAGAAACAAACACAAATAGCATATCATAATATTTACCCACGTATAGAATCAACTAATACAGATAAATGTATTTCATTGAGATATTTTGGCTCTGTCAGCGAAAATATTGCAAATGTCATTTCGAAAAAGCATAAAAAAGTAGCTCTGCAAACCCACATGAAACTTTCCCAAGAATTTTTCAATAGTAAAAAAAAACTGATAGATTTGACAATACTGAGTTCACAAGATGTCCTGTATGAATTGTGAAGGCCTGTATACAGTGTGTTCCAACGAAAATTTGACCCCCCCTATAACTCCGAAATGAGTAACATTAGCGAAAAACACCAAAACACGTCGATTTTTGTTTCGAGGGGGAGCATTTTTCGAAATAATTCGAAACTTCTCAGATCAACCCCCTACCCCCAGCAACCCTAACTTTGAAATTCATCATAGGGAATAAGGGTCGAGTGGCACCTTACTGAAAAGGTCTGTCAATTCTCCACCTTGATGTGTCATTTTTAGAATTTTAAATTAACATACAGGGTGTCCCAACCAAGGGTGAAGTTGAATTCCTGGAAATCCCAAATACTAAATGAAATAGATTTATTTTGGCATAATGCAAGCGCAGGTTTATGCTCGGTCTAGAAAAACGACCTACACTTATGAATTTGGAGTTGGTGCAATCAGCCCCTATTTCCAGCATCCCCAACTCAAAAATCATTCGATCGATAATAGGTCAAGTGGCACCTCGTTGGAAAGGTACTGCAATTTTCTCTTCGAATATGGTATTTTCGAAATTCAGAATCATCATACAGGGTGTCCCGAAGCAGGAACATTGAAAATCCAAATAACTTTTTGAAACTGGTTCATTTCGGTATACGAGAACATGTTTGATCCGAGAATAGGACTTTCTTGTGTGGTTATAGAATTTTTGCAATCAACCCTTCCATTCAGCATCCCCAACTTGAAAATCATACAAATAATTCAAGTGGCATATCTTCAGAAAAGTTTTTGAATTCCAGAATGATTAAAGCATTTCATTCAGTTCGGCTCTCCATACAGGATGTCGCTTTCGAAAAATTCAATATCGTCATTTGAAATTATCAACTAAAATTAATTCGAAACTGTTAAAAGTATTGGGGTACGATGTGTTGAGCATCAATTACGAAGAAATAAAGCTGATTTCTGCATTGAAAATGTTCACATTTTTTCATTTCCATCTGGCGTGCAGTCATCTGTTATTTCTCATTTTGCAATGAAATATTATTATTATTCAGATCAGTTCCTCATTATTGTTGTTGTTCGTCAGTTGAAATTAATCTGAAAATGGTTTATGCCACTGAGGAAAGGGTCGAAATTGTATCGACGTATTTTCGAAATAACAGTTGTGCCAAAGAAACGGCAAGGATATTCGATAGGAACCATCCTGAAAGAGAAAGGGAGTCAGTCACCAGTACGTTAAATATTTGGTTGACAAATTCCTAGCTACGGGTTCGGTGGCAAACAAAAACATGAAGTGGCATGTCCTGTCAGAAATGAGGCAACTAAAGTGGCAGTAGTGGGTCATCTACAAATGGAGAATACTACTTCGATCAGAAAACTATCTCGTCTGACTGGTGTATCAGCTACAACTGTCCATAGAATCGTGAAACATCACAAATTTCACCCCTACAAGGTAAAATTAGTGCATGAAATAAACGAAGATGATCCAGATCGTCGTTTACAGTTTTGTGAAAATCTAAGTGAAAACCTAAACGCTAATCCAAATTTTCTGAATAACATCTGTTTTTCTGATGAAAGCACGTTTATGCTCAGTGGTGAAGTGAATAGACATAATTGTCGATATTGGGACACACAGAATCCTCATTGGTTTAGAGAGGCCCACACGCAAAGGCCTCAGAAGTTGAACGTTTGGGCAGGAATTTTTGGCAATCATCTAGTTGGGCCTTTCTTTATTGAGGGTAATCTGAATGGAAATGGCTACCTACAGTTGTTAGTTGTTACACATACATCCTAGATTGACAGAAATTTTACAGAACGATCCAACTCTTTCTGAGGACGAAATGCGTTTTCAACAAGACGGTGCTCCTCCGCATTATGATGCTCGGGTGCGCCAATATTTAGACGAAAATTTCCCAGGAAGGTGGATTGGTAGAAGAGGACCTGTTGAGTGGCCAGCCAGGTCACCAGATTTAAATCCCTAGATTTTTTTTGTGGGGCCATCTAAAATCTAAAGTTTATGCCACAAGACCAGAAAACCTGGAGGAGCTGCGGATGAGGATTATCACAGAATGCCGACTTTTGACTCCTGAAGTTTTCGCTAATGTGAGAAGAGAGTTCGAAAATCGTCTGTATAACTGTATGGAGGTGGGCGGAGGTCATTTTGAACAATTGTTGTAATAATCAAGTTAGTTTTTGTTTTCAATTGAATACAAGTTCAATAAATCTCGTTTTCCTGTTTGGATGAGCATCCAATCAGTTTCTCCATCATCCCTCATCCTGATCCTCACGCCAGAAAACCTCGATTGCCAAACTGAAACCAATGCCTCAGTGATTCAGAAAATAGAAAAATCTTTCTGGAACTTTGCCACTCAACCTGTAATCACTTGTATGATATTTCGAGTTGGGGATGCTGAATGGAAGAGATTGATTGCAAAAATTCCATATTCACGCAAGAGAGTCTTATTCTCGAATCAAACATAAACATGTTCTCGTATTATACCGAAATTAACCAGTTTCAAAAAGTTATTTGGGTTTTCAGTGTTCCTGCTCCGGGACACCCTGTATGCTGATTCTGAATTTCGAAAATACCAAATTCGAAGAGAAAATTGAAAATCCTTTCCAACGAGGTGCCACTTGACCTATTTTCGATCGAATGATTTTTGAGTTGGGGATGCTGGAAATAGGGGTTGATTGCACCAACTCCAAATTCACAAGTGTAGGTCGTTTTTCTAGACCGAGCATAAACCTGCGCTTGCATTATGCCAAAATAAATCGATTTCATTTAGTATTTGGGATTTGCAGGAATTCAACTTTACCCTCGGTTGGGACACCCTGTATGTTAATTTAAAATTCTAAAATGACAAATCAGAATGTAGAATTGACAGACCTTTACAGTAAGGTGCCACTCGACCCTTATTCCCTATGATGAATTTCGAAATTAGGGTTGCTGGGGGTAGGGGGTTGATCTGACAAGTTTCGAATTATTTCGAAAAATGCTCCCTCTCGAAACAAAAATCGACGTGTCTTGGTGTTTTTCGCTAATGTTACTCATTTCGGAGTTATAGGGGGGGTCAAATTTTCGTTGGAACACACTGTATAGGTCAGACTGGTCGTTTATTTAAAACTAAATATAACGAGCATTAATCAGATTACAATAACTAGAGAACTAACGAAACTGCTTTCGCTTCACGTTGTATCGAAAATGGCCACCATTTTCCATCCATATATAAACTTCAAAATATTCATAGAATACCTAAAGAACGACAGTTAGATTTCTTAGAATCCATCGAAGTTTTCAAACTGCAAGAAACTCCTGATAGAGATAATATTTGGAACGACGAGTAGATATGGCCCAACTCATTCGTCCATATTCGATATCTTTAAATAATAACTGCTTTTATCATAATTAGTTTTATTCCTCTTGTTGGCACCATTATTAATTTCGTATTTACCTGTATGTATTTTCAATTGCAGTTCCAGTACTTGTTGTTAGCTGAAGATGTTCGAGAATTGCAATCCTGATTTTCAATAAACCTCTTGTGATAGTGGAATACATAGTTTGATTTCTTATTATCATCAAATTCAGGACAATTTATTGATCAAGTTGAATTCATGAAAGTTTCCTTTCCCAAACATTAAAACAACATAAAGTAAATAGTTATCCAATAAGGAAGAAAACTCATGAATGTTGCAAGCTCAATATTACGAATGCAAACTTACGAGATGCAATAATCTGTAAATACAATCCGTGATTGGTTTTTCTGCAAAATCCAATTAGTTAAATGGCATATCAAATTCATTATTCACCGGAATATTGATTGGTGGCTCCACTTCGAGCAGCAGGATTGCGTTCAATTCAATCTTTTATCAGAGAGGACGACGTGTATTATAATTCCTTCAATTTAGTTGAGTGTTTACTGTTATTCCATTCGACTGAGAGATTGCAAGTAATCTTGACAATCCACTTTTATATCTTTGATGATTCGAGGAACTTCCTCTTTTGTAGTAGATGTCTTCCGTTAAAATGAATGCATTCTGAAAGTGGTGAGTTATGATGGTGCTCTATATAGGATAATTGAAGAACGAAAGCTATAACTTTTTGTCTTTTGTTCCCAAAATCAAAAGCATTTTCTTAGAATGAGTCTCGCAAGACATATAGCTACCCTCTGACATTGAACTTTTCAAACATCAATTTCAATACGACGCCCAATTTTATTCCTTCTCTTAAATCTTTATTTCGTTATTTTGAACCTTTCTACTTGAAAGGTCATTATAGCTTTATAGTGGGACAGACAAACGGTTTCGTTCGTTTAATGACTGCGTTTTGCCAAATACCAGGTATATAAATATGAAACCAGATTTTTTTAATAGAAAATACACGTTTATTCTATGAAAATGATACAAAATAGTTTATTCAAAGTATTGCCCATCGCTAGCTATACATTTTTCACACCTTTCTGTCAATTTGTTTGTCAAACCAGTCATTGAGCCATTTTCGTAAATATTCGTAAGAAACGAAGCGTTGCTCGCCGGCTCGGTGGCGTAGAAGATATGATGCTCATCCCTTGCGCAGAGTTATCTGGGTTCAATCCCCACAAAGTCGGTGCGATTTTTCGGATTCTGTGAATCGCTTCGGAGGAGATGTGTTGGACACTAAAGATCCCTTCCCTCGACTGTAGCGTGCTAAAATCACGTCACAACAATTTGAATTAAAACACCTGATTCCAGTCAACCCTCCATCTGTGTTACGCCACTGGCTAACAGTCTGATGCGCATATTCAGGTTATCGGATGGTATGCTTACCGGCTTCAGAATATTCGTTCTGCTTCCTTTTCTTTGCAGACCTTCAAGCTAATTAGTTGAACTTTAAAATACTCTCAAATTGTAGTTAAAATAATTAAATTATATGAAAATTCATATCTTTATCTTATATACTGTGTATTGATCTATATCAAAATATAGGGTAAGTTGAAAGTTCATTTAGCAAAATGCCGCACCTTGAAACTCTGATTCATAATTTTTCCTTACAGCATTCTTTTATTAACTGCTTGAATGCCTTATAGTAGCTATTAAAAATTCAAATTCTGCTCTACAGGACTTGTCTTTTTCTCACGATGGATTTCATAATCGTATTCCTTCAATTCGTATAATTTTTTATAATGACCTTGATAGATTTCTCATTAATAAACTCGATGAAAATAATTTTTCTGAATAGAAAACGACAAAAGTAACTCAAACTCCTATATTCAATCATTATTTTCTTTATTTTCAAGTAATTTTCGTGAAATTATCATGTAAATCATGAAATTCTTTCAAATTTTCAAAGAGATTGCCAAACATCTGTAATTTTCTGTGAATAGTTTTCATAGATGCTTCCTCGCTTTTTATGTAGCTTCCTTTTAATTGTAGAAAGTTTTTGTAGATGGTTCCTCGCTTTTTATAGAACTTCTATGACCTACCTAAACAGTTAGCACTAGTTTATTTTTTCAGAATCTCTGTAACTTTTCCTATTAATTTTTGTCTTTGAATAATATAAGATCCACGTTATTTTGTTACTTTAAATTCCCTGGTGTAGCTGGCTGTTACGTTAGAGCATAGACTATCTTGGTGGTACATGTGTTATTTGTGAAATTCAGTCCTAGGTGGGGAGCCCTAGATAGAAATTCCTAGGTAGAGACTCATACGTGGAGCTCAGAGGTTCTATCTGGAGTCCAGAAATCCACATCCGAAGCTGAAATAGAGGTTTTCCACCGTATGCAGCAGTAAGAACAAGAACGTTTTGGAACTATTTCACCAAGATTAGTCTTATTGACTGTATATAAGAAATAAATAAGCATTTGTGACATTATGTATCATAATTATAATTTATGTAATTAACTATCTGAGCTAAACTTCATTGTCTTTTCTTCAAGATTTCAGTGAAAATTATTGAATTAGAGTCTGATTGCTCATTTTTCTCTGGGCTTAACCAGAATAAAAACTAATTTTGTTACACGAAACGAGAGGAGCTCGGCAAAATTCTCGGGTTAGTGAGGTGAATGAAATCCGTGGCATGTCATTAGCCAAATGGCAGAAATAGAGCATGTTAAAGGATCAAAAAAAAGAGGCTCATTGCTCAGCACGGCGTGTCCCATCGACGCATATAAGTGATATTTGGACGGAGCCAAGTCTGGCGAGTAAGCTGCATGCTGAAGCATTTCCCAACTTCCCAATCGTTTGCTTGACTGGTTTTGCTGTGTGCGAAGGTGCATTATTATGAAACAAAAGCACTTTGTGTTGCCTTTTTAGATATTCGTCGTTTTCCACGAAATGCTCGATTCAAATTGATCATTTGTAGTTATTCAGTATTAACGGTTTCGCTAGGTGTTTGCAGCTAGTGATAGATTACAACCTTCTGATTCCACCAAACAAAGAGCATTGTTTTCTGTCCATTTTCAATGCAGTCGATGTTACTGATTGGCCTGGAGATACCCATGATCTTTTACGTTTGGGATACTTGAAATATATCCACTTTTCATCGCCAGTCACAATTCGATGGAGAAATGACTTTCATTTGTATCTGGCGAACAGCATTTCGCAAATGGTTTTTCGATTTTCCTTTTGTCTTCAATTCAGTTCATGTGGAACCCATTTTCCCATCTTCTGGACCTTTGTCATAACAGAAAATTTAAGTTATAAGGTTGGTTGCATTTATAGTCTTACCAAAAAGAGTTTAATCCAGTTCACCACATTCTCACAAAGGTTTAAAAAATAGCCATGACTTGAAATAATATCACCCTGTATACTTTATCACCAGGTGGTACAGAATGATGTCAGATGATAAACATTGAGAATGTTGCACCTCATTCATAGAGCCCTAACTATTTCGTTCGATGGAATTCCAAACATGAGCTTTCACCCATATAAAGCGAACAGATTCATTCAATAGTTCTAGATTGAACAAAGAGATCAGAAATTTTTATGAATAATAGTGAACGAAGCGTCAAATTTTAGTGAATTGAGGACACTCAGACTATCGGAAATGATGAGGAATTTGTCTGAATTCAATGTATTAAGATGATCTTCAATATAACTCAGAGCCATAGAAATAGCAAACAGTTCTGCATAAAAATTGAATAGTTCAAGTTGAGACTAGAAGGACCGTTGTATTAACTGTCGAGTCGAACACTGCTGCACCAATGGAACGAGATTCCTATTTATTTGAGGCCTGTATATTTGATGATATCCTATAAAATATTTCTCAATAAGCATATCAAACTTTCCTTTAGCAGTTGAACTGTTGTATTGGGGAATGAAGACATTGATCGATGTTTGAAAATACCTAAAATTCAAAGAGAAAATTGGCAACCTGCTTTCCACATATAGGGTTTCAAACGTATGGAGACGGCTTCTCGTTTCACATTTAATTTATCCTCGAGTTGTTTTTGAATTTGAGCATCATCCTCAAATAATGCTTGCATACTGTTCTCCCATTTCATTGACCCGTTTTGAAATGGGGAGATATTTCGACGATTTTATCCCGAAAACTGTGAAAGATACGGGGGAGAAATGCAAGATGATTTTGTCATGATTTACAGAATATGTCAGTTGCGCACCAAAAAGAGTTTAAGGAAAAAAATAGCCATGACTTGAAAAAATATCACCCTGTATACTTTATACCAGGAGAGACAAAGCATAGATGTACAGAAAGTATCGTCTGGACCCTACATCACAAAGGAGGAAATTATTAAAGCAACAAAACACCTTAAAAACAAAAAAGCTGTTGGAGAAGATAATATCCCAATTGAAATTATAAGGATAATTTCAGACGAACACATCGATGTTATGGAGAACTTATTTAATAAAATATACGAAACTGGAATAATACCAAAAGACTGGCTGACATCGGTGTTTATACCACTACCAGGAAGAAGAACTCCAGGAAATGTGAAGAATATAGGATCATAAGTCTAATGAATCATATACTGAAATTGGTCCTCCGGATAATGCACATTAGAATTTATAACAAATTGGACGAACACAATTTGGCTTCAAGAATGGCTTTGGAACAAGAAAGGCACTTTTTTCAATACGTGTGCTTGTTGAAAGATGTAGGGATGTAGACTCTGATGTATATCTGTGTTTCATAGACTTTCAAAAGGCTTTCGACGTGGTGAAACACGATAAACTAATAGAAATTCTCAAGTCTTGTAACATAGACGACAAAGACTTGAGAATCATATCAAACCTTTACCAAGACCAAAAGGCTAAAATTAGAATCAATGGAGAGACATCTGAAGACATTAACATCGAGAAAGGAGTAAGGCAAGGATGTGTTCTTTCCCCGTTGTTGTTTAACGTTTTTTCGGAAGATTTATTTAGGAAGGCACTACAGGATACCTCGGATGGCATAATAATAAATGGACAATGCATTAACAACTTGCGACACGTAGATGACATGGTTATTCTAGCAGATAGCGCTGAAGCACTACAACGCCTAATGAACCGAGTGATGATAACATGTAAAGAATTTGAAATGAAACTAAATACAAAGAAAACAAAAACGATGGCTATCAGCAAACACCAAAACAGAAAGGTCGGAATTAGGGTCAACGGAACAGAATTAGAACAAGTAACAAAAATAACATACCTAGGAAGTAGCCTTGATGAAACTTGGGATCACTCACTAGAGATAAAAACACGCCTGGAAAAGCACGAGCTATATTTTATAAAATGCAAAAAAATACTATGCAACTGCCAACTAAATATCTCATTAAGAGTTCAAATATTGAAATGCTACGTTTTCTCCACCGTGCTATATGGCGTTGAAGCATGGACAATGATGGAAACAACACAAAAAAGAATAGAATCGTTCGAACTTTGGTGCTACCGTAGAATGCTCAGAATATCTTACATGAGTCATACGACAAACGTAGAAGTTATGCAGAGGATGAGAAAGGATCGAGAACTTTCGGTCACATTATGAGAAACCAAAAGTACGAACTGCTTCAACTTATCATCGAAGGAAAAATCAATGGCAAAAGGGGACCGGGAAGAAAACGCAACTCCTGGCTTAAGAACTTACGTCAATGGACTAATATGAGCTCTATAGAATTGTTCAGAGCTGCAACAAATAAAATAATATGGGCAAATGTAATCGCCAACGTCCTTAAGGATGAGGCACCGTAAGAAGAAGATCCATTCAAAATTTCTTTCAATTTCAACTTGATTAATTCCTGATTTGGAACATCTTCAACATTGCACAAAGAACCACTGGAATCTTTTGAAAATGAAATAATAACCTTGCTTGAAACATTAGTGAGGAAAGATATTTCTGACATACGAATCAATTCGTACCAATTTAAACGATTGTTTGAACATGAAACGCGTTGCCGTTCGACTAGTACCCGAATCTCGTAAAGGTTGCTGAAGACATGCTAGATCGAGTCAATACCGACTTCACATTCATAAAACGCATTGTAACTGGTGACGAGACATAGGTATATGAGTTCGATATGCAAACTTCGGAATGGCGCCTTTCAACTGAACAGAAACCGAAAAAACCACGTCAAAGTCGATCAAAAGTCAAGGTAATGTTTACTGTTTTCTTTGATCATCTCGGTTTTGTGCACTCAGAATTCCTGCCAGGAGGTCAGACGGTAAACAAAGAATATTACCTGAGCGTTATGCGGCGTTTGAGAGAGCAGATTCATCAAAAAGGCCAAATTTGTCGAAAGAAAACTCATGCATTTTGAACCACGGTAATGCACTATCTTACAAGGCTATCATTGTGAATGAATTTCTAACCAGAAACTCATCGAAAAAGGAAAAAGCGTTAGAAAAATGTTTTGATGAATGGATTATTTGTTGGCCTAAAGTATCATTTAAGGGGCCTATTACGATACAATAAATTTAGATGAAAAATAAATAATTTATGTTTCACTGATCAATTCTTAGTACTTTTTTGACAGATTGTGTAATTCGATTCAAGAGAAGAAATAGAGAATCACGATGCTAGATGAAACAACAAAGTTATAGTCAATTTCAATAAGAAGTGAAACAAATTCTAATGGTCAGTTACTCACATGAATCACCCTGTATACGCAATAAGGTTCTCGAATGCTGATGATATTTCTCTCAATAGTAGCGATGTCATAACTCATCTCTTCTAGCATCATACTTAATTTTTTAGGATTATTGAATAAATAATATACTTACATACTTATTCATTTATATACAGGTGTGTAATAAATCGGAATAAACTTATTCACTGAATTTCTTTTAGGGAGACATGGGACATCCAGTAAACGAAGAAATTCAATGTTATTATGTTGAAAAGTAACATATTATGTGTAATCAAAGTGAAGTGATATGGGTTTACAAGTAGACCATTAAATTCCTGAAACTTCCAGAGAGCCTTTCCTTTTTCATAGCATACGAACAACCTGAAAGCATGATTAGAGAGTCTGCACGTGAGTATTCCCTGATTAGATCCAAAATAACATGAAGAGATGTAGAAGAAGAAGGATAAGGAGGGAAGTAGGTATTATTTATTCCCTTTTCATGGATTTTTGAGATTTGAATCGACGCGGGCCCCATCTGAACGGAAACAGTTCGCGCAGCTGAAAAAGTGGGAGAGGAATAGACGGGGAGGGGCGCAAGAACTCGCATCGAAATCATTCCTTCGTTATCCGTTGACGTATCCACGTAACGTCCAAGCGTGCCGTGAATTCCCGTTTGTTGTCCCCGATTGTCACCCACATTCATTGAGAACTGTCAAATTTATTCGGTGACAATGGTCCAAGTGTTGATTTCTCTATGTTCAGGTACTTTGGACTCTTTAGAGTGACTGGTCTGTGTTGTTTGTGACATATAATCTGTGGTGCGGAGTATATTGGGAGAGGATTGTCGGTGGTCGAATCCGCCGGGCGATCCTAATTTGTTTTTCCTTTTACACGTGGACTTATAGGAGGTCACAACGCTGGAACATTTAAGGCCCATCGTGGCTTCAATCAACACCCTCATTGGAAATTGTGAGAATATGGAGGCCACGTATTGCGTCGGAAACGATGTAGATGTTTGCAGAATGTTCGATCAGTATTTATACAAGGTAGATATTGTATTTTTAATAAGCGGACCACCAACTGAACCATGGGGGTTACCCCAGAAACGAATAACTCTAAATTTAGCAATATCTTGAACAAGGATCATTTTCAGAACAATCAGTAATTTGAATTAACAGTTGATACTGAATAAGTGTATGATTCTTCTTGTTGATGTCTTCACCGATATTCTCGTATATCAACTATTCTCGTATATCAACAAGCTAATTAATGGTTCGAAAGAGTTATATCCAAACAGCAATATGCTACAATGAGATGCGCTCTTAAATTATGATAGGTAGTTTGGAATGAAGAATATTTTTTGCTGATTAGTTTTTCAGCAGATTGCTACACTGTATTATACAATAAAATAAAAATGTTTCTGAGAATAAGCATAAATACAATTTCATTAATGGAAAACATTTAATTTGTTTCCCAATATGAATATGATGAAAATGTTAGTAATTCTTTGTAACTACATATTGAACATTAATTTCAAACCCAGTTTAAGATGGTTCATTCCATGCTCTATTAACTCCGGTTGAAAGTATAGGGTATTCGAAATTCAAGCAGGAAATATAAATAGAATTATGTAAAACGAAACAGCCCTCCAGGTAGCTATTATTCAGACGCAAGACTTGTGGGACCGCACCTTCTAAAAACTGGTTCACCTTAATCCCATATACTGAAATACACACGATGTAGATTCAAAATTGTCTTCACAAAGGCTTTACAATGTTGGGAATTTAAAGGGACTTGACTAGAGGGATGGAATGAGAAAAATCTTGATTGGATTTTCTCTGATTACATCTTATTTCGTTTGTATCTTTTTGTACAAGTGGAACCTACACATCTATGCAGTTTTTCATTCTAAATTCCTGTAATAACATTTGTGTGAAGGTTGATTCTAGTTGCTTCTGAACTTCCATAGTGGATGAAATGGAGCAAATTGCATTAAGAAAAAGTAATAACTATTGCAGTTGCATAGTATTATTAATAATAAGAAGGGATATGCATACTTTCCCAGATTGAGGATTCTATATGACATCTCGGTGTATTCTTATGTGTGGATATTGTCAATGCAGCAAGATACCACATATCTTTAGTTCTAATTTTTGACTCATAAGTTAGTAGGTGCTTTCCTTCAAGAACAAGCAGCAAGGGATCATGCGTTAGGGTGTTAAAGAAAGATCTGCGTCTGTCGAAATAGATTCTGATAGTCATTAAAAATTCATATCCATATTTGTTCTACAAGGCTCTCCTTGCAAAATGGGATCCTGAAACAAATCGTTTCTGTCTTCAATAGAGGTATATTTAAAATGGTGAAGAATGGAAACCGGCCTTCTCTAAGCGAAAGTTTGGTTTACAAACCGATAGGGGATCATGCAGTTTGCAGAAATTTTGGTGAGGCACATAATACTCGAGAGAAAATTTTTCTTTCTTATTGGCCTAATGGATTTTAGTAGTAATTCGGGGAATAAGATACGACCTCTCTCTTGAATCCAGTTTGCATCATTCAAACTGAAAATAATTCAGTATGGAGTATAGAATCTTCTTGTGATACCATTTCATACTTAGCTGTTTGTGGGTTCATCCTAATTGCTTCTGAATTTCTATAGTGGATGAAATTGGGCAAAATTACATCGAGAATAAGTAATAACTATTGCAGCTGCATATTAACTTAGTTAAGAAGGAGTATGTTCACAATTTTATCTCAGATTGAGGCTTCTATATGACATCGTGTTGCTTTGCAATGTGTGACTATTGACAACGGAGCAGGAGACTACATATTTGTATTTCAAATTTTGGACTGATAAGTTAGTTTTCATTAAATCGACTTCTACCAAAAGCAACCAGCAAGGGATTCATGCGTTGAGAAGATCTGCATCTGCTAAAATAGAGTCTGATATAATATGAATCCGTATCCATATGTGTAAAATTATGGAAAAAGGTAATCTACCTTCTCTGAGCGAAAAGTTTAGATCACAGACAGATTAGAGATCACACAGTTTTCAGAAACCATGCTGAGTGCACAATATCTTCGAGAGAAGTTTTCTCTTCTTTCAGCATATTGGGACTAAGATACGACGTTTTCTTGAATCCACTTTTCAATTTACTTCATCAAAACTGAAGATAATTCGGTATGGAATATAGGGTGTTCTTGTAACACCATTTTATAGTATGCTGTTTGTAGGCTGATTCTTGTTGCTTCTGAATTTCCATTGCGAATGAAATTGGGCAAAATTACATTAAGTAATAATATTACAGCTGACTATTAACTCAGGTAAAAAGGGGTATGTTCACAATATTATCCCAGATTATGGCTTCTGATGGCATCTTAGTGATTTCTTATGTTGGTTATTGACAACATAGCAGGAGACTAGATATCTGTGGTTCAAATTTTTGACTCATAAGTAAGTTGGTGCTTATTCTTCAAATAGACTAAATATACAAGCAGCAAGGAATTCTTAGGATGTCGAGGAAATCTAGTAAAATAGATTCTGGTATAATCATTATAAATCCATATCCATATTTGTTCTACAAGGCTCTGTTCGAGAGTGGAATTCTTCTAGAACCATACTTATAGCTTCTATAGAAGTATATGTAAATGATGAAAGAAAACCTGCTTCTCTAAGCGAGTTGGATCACAAACCAATTGGAGATCATGCAATTAGCATACACCTTGCTGAGAGCACATAATATTCAAGAGAAAAGTTTTCCCTTCTTTCTCATTGGTATATTTGATTTAGGTAGCCGTTTTGGGACTAAGATACGACCTCTTGAATCCAATCTTCAATTTCATCATTGAAACTGAAGATAATTCGGATGGAATATAGGGTCTTCTCGTAATACCATTTACAGTGTGTTCTTTGTAGGTTAATCCTAGTGTTGTTCCTGAATTTCAATAGTGGATGAAATTGGGCAAAATTGCGTTAAGAATAAATAATAACTATTGCAGCTGCATAACTTATTTAAGAAGGGGTATGTTCACATTATTATCTCAGATTGAGGCTTCTTTCTATGTGACATCGTGGTCATTTCTTACGTTGTTTTGTGATGTGTGGGTATTGACAACGCTGCAGGAGAATAAGTATCTGCATTTCAAATTTTTTGGTTGATGAGTTAGTTGATGCTTCTTCATTAAATAGGCTCCTACCAAAAAGAAGCAGCTAGCGATTCATGCATTAGAATGCCAAGGAAAGACCTGAATCTTTTGAAATAGATTATGATACTGCTCTTCGTCTTTCTTTCGCCTTTTTTCTACTTTTTCTTTTCATTCTCTAATTTTCAGAAGTTTTACTCCTACCTATTTATGGTGTTGGGTCGCCAGCCTCTCTTTGAGGTTTCGGATCAAGTGAAGATAACTCTGTTATCCTCCTTCTTTTGTTCTGTTTTTCTTCGTCCTCGTGCCTGTGAAGCAGAGAAATGTTCTTATCTATGTTTCTAGATTATGATAGGGCACATATTATATTCTAAAGAAAAATTTTCTCTTCTTTCTTATTGACATATAGGGTTTTAGTAGCACATCTGGGACTAAGATACGACCTCCTCTTGAATCCATCGTTGAAACTGAAGATACTTCGGTATGGATTATAAGGCTTTTCTGCTAATTTTTCGGTAAAATTAGCTCTTTCTATGGCTTTATATAAAAACAAATGTATGTTTGCTTGTTCTCCATGCATTACAAATCCATGCATCCGATAACCATGAAATTTGAGGGTTTGGAAGTTTAGTATATCCCATCGAAGATTGCTGGGAAAGTACCAAACTTGAAAAGTGTCCCATAACATTTACAGAGGAGATTTTGGATGATCTCAAGGTTATGGAAATGCACTAATCATTTCTTATTTGGATCCAATTGAAAAAATTGAAGATCTGGAGAGCGGCTAGTATGTATATTCTACAGTTTGGTTCAATACCTTCTGTCATCTTTGTGTTAGTAACATTCCTTGATTTTGCTAGCAAGAAAGTGCTATCATTATTTGTTGTTTCCATTCAAAAGCTTCAGAATTCGAAACAAGTTATAATGTAAACCTGATGGATCTGAAGAACATGACGGATATATTACATCTAAGTGATAAGAGCTTACTGTGTTACCAAATTTGTTTTTAAATCTTGTATTACTATATTGACGAATATGTCGAATTTGGTGTCGTGATTTTGTAAGAATTAGCGCCTCCATATAGTCTTCATCATGAACATGGCTCATCTTCTTATGTGGCAATTACCAGAACATTTCTTGGCACTCACATCGTCACACATCCAATAATTTTTTTTTCAACAGCCATTTTTTACATGGGAAAATATTATTTCTATACTTGATAAGGAACCAATCGAAATCTATTACAAAGAATCAAGCAAATTTTCTTACCAACAGATCCTGTTTTGATTTTCATCTAAGTAAATGATGACGCTTAAGTGTAATGAGGACATTTACCAATGCACGTTCTTAAAAAATTAAATTACTTTCAGAGCAACCTCATATTAGGTTTGCCTTTTTATTCTACCGAATTAAATTCGGTTTTGATATTCCTAAAAGAAGTCAATCTGTCTAAAGTTGAAGAAAGCTTTTCTGTGATGGGATTCTCTGAAACTTTTTTATATATACGTAAATAATTAATTATAGAATATTTCACTATACAAATCTTAGATTTTTTATATTACAATTATCAAATATACAGAGTGGGCATATTTAGACGTTTCAATACTTCAGCTATATGAATAATTGTGAATAGAAAAATCATTCACGCAAAGAGATTAAATTAAAGCTAGCTTTTTCGTTATCGAAATATTTGCAAATTTTGAAATTTTCCGGAATCAGTAGTGACAATATCTTACATTGATTTTGAAGTTAAAAGTTTTTCCTTTCCACAAATATATCACATGAGTTTTCTATTTTTTTAACCAGGACGTAGTTACAAATATTGTGAAGATATCATTTCAATTTTCAATATATCTCATATCAAACTTTCCGAAATTTGCTAACGGCATGGTCGCTTCGTGATTACAAACGACACTATTCACATAATACTAGTGACTTGATAACAAAACATTAAATAATTTATCGAAACTATTATGCTATGCAGGGCAAAGAGCTATGTATATTCGGAAAAAACTCAATATATTCTTCAGTAACTACAAATCTCTTGTTCACATCATTCTTTGTTTGCTTGAGTTTCACAATCACTAACGTTTCCGAATCTTCAATACCATCTAATGTTACTTGGCTGATTTCGCAAATTCGACAAACTTTTGCAATCCCAAATATAATTACAACTTTGGCCATTGAATAAACTTCATTGGTAGTAATTTGATTAAAAAATATCACTCATTTCTTAAACATTATTAATTTAGAAATATCTACATTATCATTGGATTGTAACATACATTCTGTCAAAAAACTACTGGGAATTTATAATTTATATTTATAAATATTATTTTTCATCCAAATTTATTGTGTCGCCTTCAAAGTAGGCCCTTTCCGAAATAATTCATTTACGCCAAGAAAAAAGTCGGCCGGAGCCATATCAGGTGAATTCGGAGGTTGTTCGATGGTATTTGTTGAGTTTTTGGTCGCTCATTTATCCAAAATGATATCCTTGTGAGATTTCTTTACACAAATCTGGCTTTTTGGACGAATTTGCTCTCTCAAACGTCGAATAACGCTCTGGTAATATACTTTATTGACTTTTTGGCAAAATTTCTGAGTTCGCAATATTTACATGCCCAAACAATCATTCAAAATGGTAGAAGCGAGGCAAATCTTCCACCATAAGTCGGCCGCTGCAGAATGCATTGTACCACTCATATGCACGTGATTTCGAGGAAGTCGATTCACCATAGGTCTTCTGTAGCATTTTCAGCGATTCGGCACACAAAATTTCATTTGCAATACAGAATTTGAGACAATCGCAAAACACACTTGTGAGAACTGACAAAATCTGGCAATGCAAACAAACTCACTGACAGATCACGTTCAAACTTTGCGTCAGTATTGAAAACAGTTCTGTCAATTTAGCAACAATAAAAATTTTGACAATCGTTCCAAGCAGATATTTTAAATAATTAATTACGGGTACTTTATTCACAGAATGTACTTTTAATCAATAAATAATTCGACCACGCTGTTCATGGTATTTGTTGTGTCAGTTTCGTAAAAAAAGGAATATCCTAACCGAGAAAAACTACTTTTCTTACATCTTCCTTTCTATTTTCAGTCATTTGATGGACATTAATTTATGGTTCTACTTTTATTGCTATATATACGAGGTTGAACCAAAAATGCTTTTTTCATGAATTTTGAATCGCCTTGTAGAATTTCTGAGCTGAATTTTATCACGATACACTCCATGACAGAGCTATATTTAATCTCGATGACGTAATCTGGTATATTTTTTGGAAATAAAGCGATATTACCATGAATCAAGTACTACGTCATTGAAAATGATTGTATCTTTGTAAGGAAGTGTATTTTCATGACAAAATTTTGTTCAGAAATTTCACTGAAAAATCATTTTTGGAATACTATGTTTTTCAATATTAAATCATCGTTTTTCCCGCCAAATCAAAAGATGTTGTATCATACACAGGAAAAAAATTTTAGATTTTGAGTTATTTAGTATTTGAGTTAATAAATAACTGTTGTTCAAGTTGCGACTATTTGTGTTGCATTTAGATTGAGCATTCGCTCTACAACAGCAAACAAAATCGAATATAATTGAATACTGAATGAAATAATTTCGCACATCAGCTTTCATGTAGAAAACAATGATTTCTCTTTTAAATTCGACTTACAGCACCCTACAAATACCGCTAAAACAGTTATGTCATGAAATACGTTAAGTAAAAGCGTTTCAACATAAGGAAAAGGTAAAAATTCTCATATGAACGGTGCATTATTTTTAAATAATGATGAAATAAGAAAGTTGAATGTCGACACGAGGCTGTTTATCGATCTTACTCTCAAGAAAAATTTGCCGCTGGCAATTGATAAGTACCTGTAACTGTAAAGAAAGATTGGAATTCTCAGTTTACAAAGCTAAGTTAGTATTAAGAACTTGTTAAGCTTATTTGGTAATTATGGTTTCTCAAATAACAGTAAGATATTTTCATTGAAGTGAAAAAGTAGTGGATAATATTGACTTATTCATAATTGTATTTACTTATTGTCTGAAATAGTGTTTCTTGCTTGGTAGTTTTTAGAAGCTTCTTCAATTCAGATTGATATTCAGCAATGGAATTAGCAACTTAAAATAATACTTCGTTCTTAGACAGATCAATTTTCATAAAAAATCACAGAGATCATTTGCCATTCTCAAAGCAAAACACTAAGTTTTTTTTAATTTAATGTCAGGTTTCCAGTTCTTGTTAAAGCCTCGTTTTCAATAGGCTGCGAATTTAACATTTCCTCCAAGTCGGTTTCAGTCAAATCATTTTCGGATTCAAGCAAGTCCTAAATGTCAACTCTTCGAACCCATCTCGTCCCATCCCTTTCGCAATTTCGACAATATTTGCTGTTTGAATTTGCGTCATTTTCCACAGTCAGAATAGGCCACAATTTTTTCCAGTGTGATTTTAATGTTAGACTAGTTCTCACGAATTTGCGAAAAATGACTTCGTATAAGAATATAATTTGTGATAATTGAGGGTGGTCCAACGAAAACTAAATACCTCGATTTTCCGGTTTTTTTCGGACCCGTCGATTTCTGATTCGAGGGGGGACAACTTTTCCGATTTTTTTCATCCCCGTAACTTCAATTCCTTAACGGGGGTGAGCACAACCCCCTGATTTTGAATAGGGATGAGGGGTGTTGCGATACCTCATTTTGAAGATCTTATCGAGTACTATCTGACGCTAAATCTTCGCTTCAAAATTTTCATTGTTAACGAAATGGCTGGAATCCGACGGTCATCTGATCGAACACCAATTCTGGTCTCATCCGAAAAAAGAACATTTCGCCAATTCTCAATATTCCAATTCTGTCGCTCGATACACCAATTAAGTTAGTTTTATGTTGTCTGGTTAGGTTAGATTAGATTTCATATAAATTTAGTTGTGTGTATACAAAACTGAGTATGGACACCATTTTCGCAAATTTCTGAGAACTAGTTGTTTATAAATTAAGATCTCACACTTATTATTTTATGTTTAGGATGAATTTTCCTGTGTCCAATTTCTTCCACCATTCCATATCATTTATATCAGTATTAAATTCCATATTATCCAATATAATTCTGAACGTTCATCCAATGTAATAGAGCATGGAGAGTACATAGATAACACGTACATATCATATAAATGAAGCTTTTTTCACTACTGACTTGCTTATTTTTTTTTGTACCGGTGTGAATATAGAGAAATATATTAACGTAAAGTTATCAATTCAATTCCTATTTTGAATAATTGGAATTGTTTATTTTCTTTCAACTACCGCCTCATACCCTAATACTTACAGGTCCAATCATGTGGTGTAACGGAGTCGTATATTCCTGGGAAGTACACATAAACACTTGTATAATACTAAAGGGAAAGCATCATTTGATTTACCCATCCTAAAAATCATCGTAAAATGAATCCAAATAAAAATACAATAATAATTTAATTTATTCTATCTATGCAGAAACGCTTAAGCTAATGACACAGCAAGAAGGGGCTGGCCTTAAGCTCTTAACAGCACCGTTTAATAACATCTATAGAGCCGGTAAAATCCCAGCAGACTGGCTCAAATCTGTGTTTGTCACCCTGTCCAAAAAGACCAATGCGACAAATTGTGATGACTACTGAATGATTAGCCTAATGTCGCATGTTCTGAAAACCTTTCTACGAATTATACATACTCGAATCTACACGAAATGCGAGCGAGAAATCGATCCAGTTCAGTTCGGTTTCAGAAATGGCCTAGGAACGCGTGAGGCTCTCTTTTCTCTTAATGTACTCACCCAAAGATGTAGAGACATGAATGTCGATGTTTACGCCTGCTTTGTTGACTATCGGAAGGCTTCTGACTGCGTTTCACATAAAAAAATGGCGGAAATTCTAAAAAATACCGGGGTTGATGCAGAAGACTTACGCATTATTACAAATCTTTATTGGCACCAAACTGCACAAGTGAGAGTTAATGGGCTAACATCTGAACAGGTAGCAATACGGAAAGGGGTACGTCAAGGCTGTGTGCTGTCGCCTCTATTGTTTAACATTTACTCAGAAGCAATATTCAAAGAAGCACTTGAAAACATAGACACAGGCATTAGAATAAATGGAAAACTACTTAGTAATATCCGCTACGCAGACGACACCGTGGTACTAGCTAACAACCTTCAAAACTTGCAGAGAGCCATGAACCTTATTGTAGAGCATAGCCAACGCTTTGGACTCTGTTAACGTTAACAAAACTGAAAGTATGGTGTTTTCTAATCAAGCAGTGGAGGCTGTAATACGCATTAACAACCAACCTGTGGAACAAGTGCATTCGTTTCGGTATTTAGGAGCCACGGTGAACGACCAAAGTGATCCGAAAATAGAGATCAAATCTCGAATCGAACAAGCCCGTAAAACTTTCGTTGGCATGAGAGCTCTTTTCGTCAACCGCGGACTTAATCTTCAGCTTCGTATGCGACTACTTGGTTGTTATGTTTTTCCTGTCCTTACTTACGGATGTGAAAGTTGGACTTTTAATCCAGAAATGGAGAGACGCATAGACGCTGTCGAAATGTATCTAAACCGTAGAATATTGCGTATCTCTTGGATGGAAAGACGGACAAACATCGACGTCCTAAATACGATGGGAAAATCACGAGAGTTGATGAGAACCATCAAAGAAAACTCCAGCTCATGCGCGGCAAAAAATATGAGATCCTTCGCCTGATTATTGAGGGGAAAGTCCAAGGAAAAAGATCAGTTGGACGACGCCAGAACTCATGGCTGAAAGATCTACGGAGGTGGTTTGGAAGAACGTCCACTGAAATTTTTAGAGCTGCAGTGTCGAAAACAATTATTGCCAATTGGATCGCCAACCTTCGTTTGGAGACGGCGTCATAAGAAGAAGAATAATTTAATTAGGCGCAAATGTTTCAGAATAATTTCTCTAGAACACTCCAAATGGACCCCCACATTAAATCATAGGAATCAAATAAATATTCTGTGGAAAGTATAATAAAATATTTTATCACTTGAAAAATACCATTTTATGGCTACAATAAATATCTATACGAGTTATTTAAAGCACATAAATATTTAGAAATTATTTCCACAAACAGTCATGAATTTAGTTGCCACGTATATGTTTTATGTCAACCGATTACAAATAAAAGATTAATTAATATTTGGTTACAAATTCCGCTACATCTAATATTGAACATTCAACAAAATACGATTGAAAAAATTATTTATTTAATTCCATCTAACAATTTTCATTAATATATGCATACATAAATTTGATTTTGAAAGTTATGCTTGTTGAAATAACTTCCACTCGGTTGTTTATTTCTTCAATATATTCAGTTCCTATTTTTATCCAATGCCACGATAAAAATTTGTAACGTTTGACATTGCTCGATATTCTTTCAAATTATTTTCCACAATTTTTGGAAAATAGTTTGAGTTTTCCTCCCAAAGTGTCTATTCATCAATATAACTTTATAGAATTCTTTTCGTCACAATTATTCATGTTGAATTTGATTATCAGAAAATTAGAATTATATAAGCTTTATGATATTGCTTACTGTGTGGAAAATGCTCGAACTATGATTTTCAGTGACATATATCAATGAATTTTGTTTTCACTATTCACGGATAAAAAATGCAACTTAATTCCTATATTCTAAAAGATTTCTTTATTCGCGGATCTTATCGGTGCGTACATATGTATTAATAAATAGGATTTGGTATCCTTTGTGAACTTCGCCAAATGCCACTGCTTTTACTTTGACATAAGCTGCCTTCGGCGCGGTCGGTGTTTTCGAAGATGTCAACCAGCAAAATGTTTAAGTAAAGCAACCTTATTATTCAGTGCATAAAGTATATTGTTTGAAGCTACGTTCCATCCTATGGTTAAAGCAGCTTTGCGTTTTTTATTGTTCAATTTTTCCATGCTTACAAAAATTGAGATCTACTATCTACCGTTGTCTTCCTAATTTATGACGTCGCCTAAAAAATTGAAAGAACGAGTTTCGATACGAAAAAATAAGTATTTTCGCTTAAGTGACAATAGAAATGCTTGATCATTTACACCTTGGAGAGCGGTTTGCATCCATATAACTCTCATTCAATGATAACGAATCTACTGAGAAAATCCGAAGCTTCAACTTCACTGATAGTGGAAACTATTTGCGATCCAGCAATAGAAAAGTGCCTTGGTCATTATGGATCCAAGACCGCTACCAAACAATAGTGCTCCTGATTGGTCCAATTATCTAGGAAACGGAAAAGCGTCTTCAGACACATTTCAAAAAGCCTGGTGGTAGTTGTGGCAGTGGAGGTATCAAGCATCAGAAGATTGTTTCAAGATTTAAGGTGCAACAATCTTTGCATAGCATTAAAATCGTTGGAGAAGCTGCATCTACGTACTTTGCTGCAGCAAAATGATATCCATAGGAATTTGCAAACCGAATAGATGATGGAGGATACAAACCTAAGCAAATATTTAATATAGACGAACCTGCACTGTTTTGGAAGAGAATGCCAAATGAAACATCCTTTTCCAGAAGTCTGCCCCTGGATTCAAGGCACCAAAGGATAGCGTTACACTGCTGCTATGTTCTGATGCATCTGTGATTTTGTCATTAGCCAATAATGATTTACACATCGTTTAATACCCGTGCTTCAAAAATCAAAACGGGAACGACCTTCCAGTGTTTTGGCTTGCTAATAAGAGAACATTGGTTATGTGACTGGTTCCGGAATTGTTTTGTTTCTGAAGTTGAAACTTATTCAGAAAAAAGGAAATTAAGACTCTACAGCTTAATTTTGTACAATGCACCAGGTCCTCACGAATTTAAAACTATGCATCCAAATATAAAACTGACATTTTTACCTCCCAACATGACGTCTTTGCTTCAGCCTATAGACCAAGGAATAATGCAGGCATTTACGCTCTACAATAAACGAACCTTCAAAATCATATTCGATAATATGGAATTCGATCCTGTAATGGAATGCTGGAAGAAATTAGACATCACAAAATATATCTAAAGCATAAAAGAATCAATTGCAGAACTGAATCCATACACATTGAAATCAAGATGGAAAAACCTGTGGCCTGTTTGACTGCGTAAAATGACACGAAAACATGAGATTTCCCGGAACAAGGTCTTTCAGCTCCTTGGAGCATCTTCCGTGTGGTCGATGCGGCGCACAGCCCATTTCTGTAAACTATCCAACATCTGCAACGAATGTTTGGTCGCAAATCCAAATACATGGGAACAACATTCCAAAGCAGGTCGAATCTGTGCCTTATATGAAAGCAACAGCTGAGATGACGTGAAGTATCGCTTAACTCTGAAAGACAACTAAGTTTAGCTAATGCAGACTTAACTATTGCTGATACATGTTCATGCTTGAAACGCAAGATGCAGATTTGAGTGAAACCGACTTGGAGAAAATGTTAAATTCACAGCCTATCGAAGATGAGGCTTCAACAAGCACTGGAAACGGGACATTCAATTTTAAAACTCTTTTCGAAGGTTTCACCCATCCTTTTTTTGCCGCATCCTTTGGTTGCTGCAAAAAAAGATTCCTAAGCCTTTTGGCTTAAGGAACAGTCCATCAACATTCCAGATACTCAAGAATAAATAATCATAGGTGTTTCGCCTATCTCGACGTCATTGTCGTATACCCAGGAGATTTGGAAACTCTTGAAATACAACCTGAAAATGGGAATTCCTCCGCAAAGAAGCCTTGTATTTAGGACATCTGAGCGCAATGGATAATTCACCTTGAAGAAATATCAAAGACATTCGAGCTTTCTTAGGATTAGCAGTATACGAGGGCGGTTCGATAAGTCAGTGACTTTTTGAATGGAACAAATATTTTTCAGCTAATAAACAATTTATTTTTCTACATAATCACCTTTTAGCTCGACACATTTAGTCCAGCGTGTTTCTAATTTTTTTAATCCCTTCACATAGTAGGTTTTCTCAGGACTCTTAAAATAAGCGTTTGTTTCGGTAATGACTTCTTCATTTGACACAAGTTCCTTACCGCCCAGCCATTTCTTTAGGTGTGGAAACAGAAAATAGTCGCAGAGGGATAAATCTGGAAAATATTCTGGATGTGGTAGCAGTTCGTATCCCAATTCGTAGATTTTGGCCATCGTGACTATACAAGTGTGCACACGTGCATTGTCTTCATGGAACAGCACTTTCTTCTTCGCTAAATGCGGCTATTGTGATAGTTTTAACTTTCTCGAGGTAATCGATGTGAATGACGCCACGTGCATCCCAAAAAACTTTTGCCATGACCTTGTTCGCTGACAGGCTCTGTTAGGCCTTCTTTGGTCCTTTTTTGATTGTTCCTTGGTCTCTGGCGTATTCAGATGGGTCCATGTTTGGTCCTTAGTAACAAAACGGCGCAAAAGATCGTTCCGATTACGGCTGAACATCGCTAAACACTCTTTTGAAGTGGTCACACGATTGCGCTCATAGTCGAGTGTGAGCAATAGCGGTACCCATCTCGCGGAGAGTTTTGTCATGACCAAAGATTCGTATAAAATATGAAGTACCTGTTCAGCTGAGATGTCTCTAGCTTGAGCCAACTACCGCACTTTCATTATTCGATCTTCCAATATCATTTCATGGATTTCATCGACGATTTCCGGCGTGATCACTTCCGGGCGACCTGAACGATCAGCGTCATTAGTGCTGGTACGACTAAAACGGAACTCTGTAAACCAATTCTCAACCATTGAAATTGATGTTGCCGAGTCCTCGTAGTGACGAACTTTTTACGTAAAGAGTAATACTTAATCAGCACAGTTTTTTTTTTCATTTCCATAAATATTCACGAGGTTGTCTGCTTTGAACGCCTATCAAACACGAACTGCGCGACACAGCTTGCTCAAAATTATAGAGTTTCCCACTGATAGATCACAGCTGACGGCAGCACTATTGCATTTGAAGTTGTCGTGTGATTATTATGGTTTCAATATAGCATTGCTGAAAAAAGTCATTCAATCAGTGGTCGATCTGTTATACAGAATGGTAAATCTGAATTTTGAGGAGGGTATCTGCCCAAATCCTTTGAAGATCGCAAAAGTGACACCAATTTTCAAAAGAGGAGGACAAGACGACGCCAACAACTACAGACCCGTTGCTATACTGCCTGGTACCTCCAAAATTTGGGAATCACTTCCCAGGAAGAGAATTGTCGACTATGTTGAAAATAAGAGTATACTTCAACATGGCTTTCGCAAAAGGAGGTCTACTACCACAGCGATGTTAAGTATAATAGATTTTTTGCTGGAGGCATGCGACAACCCAGAATATGCAGAGATTAGCAGCTGCGACTCAAGTAAGGTGTTCGATTCCGTTGACCGTAGAGTCCTTCTTGCGAAGCTGGGATGCTATGACATGAGGGGTCCAATTTACAACATTATCAGATCATACTTGAACAACAGATATCAAACAGTTTAATTGAAGTGTTCGTTGTCTCAGCTAGAAAAAAATTAAGTTGGAGTGCCTCAAGGATCCATTCTGGGACCGATTATCTTCCTACTCTATATAAACGATCTTCCGATCAATGTCTCAGCAGGTGATAAGAGTCTGTTTGCGGAAGACACTACTTTCCTGAACTAGTCAGCTAAAATAAATGGACTCATGCAACATTCAAACAAATCAATATTACGAGCTGAGAGGTGGATCACCTCAAACAGACTCAAATTCAATATAGATAACGCAGAGACTTGCAGTGTCTACGAAAATACCAAATGGGAACGAGAATCCAATAAAACTATTAGGTTTTACCATATATATCTCGTTATCATGGAGGAGCTACATTGATTCGATATGCAGAAAATTATCTTCAGCGATTTACGCCATCAGACGTATAAAATATACAGTAAATGAAAAGGCAGCCAAACTTACCTATTACGCTCAATTCCATAGCTTGGCAACTTTCGGTATTCTTCTGTGGGGATCCTCCGTTGACACAAAACGCATATTTCTGCAACAAAAAAGGCCACAAGAGCAATAGCTGGAGTAAATCTAAATGAAAGCTGCAAACCATTGTTTCTAAAATATGAAATTTTATTAATTTCATCATTTTTATACTTATCTGTCTATGTAACGTACATGAAAACACCTAGTAGGGACAATCTAATCTTGACTCAGCAGGACGCAGAATAATTGTCATTTTCTGGGTGTAAAGCTTTACATTGCTTTGCCAACTGCGTTCAAGACTTTCTCCCTTCCATATTTAAGAAGAGAGTCCAATTCATATTGCTTGCCAATGTATGTTATAGTATCAAGGAGTTCATAGACTATTTTTCGTAATTGTTTTTAGTGACTTTTGTGATGTAATATATTTATGGTTAAAATAATAAACAAAAACAAACAAAAAACTAAAGTATTTGTGCGGGAAATTAAAAAAGTAACTGACTTATCGAACCGCCCTCGTATTACCGTCGCTTTATACCTAATTTCAGTAAACTCTTGAAACCCCTCACTACTACTCCAATATTCAGATTTCGGTAAACCATTCAATCCCACAACAGACGCAAACAATTATGCATTTCGTGCTGTACTTTCTAAAGGTGAAACGAAGCAAGATTTACCTATCGCTTTCGCAAATAGAACTATCAATAAGGCCGAATCTAGCTGCAGTACTATTGAAAGTACGTCTATGGAATGAAGTCTTCTCTTCAAGAGGCAATTTGCTAATATTACTGCTGAATATCAGTCTGAATTGAAGGAGCTTTTAAAACTGCCAAGCAAGAAAAAATTACAAAATTCTTTCAACCATTGCTGTAGGTTTTATTCAAATTGCCGACTGTAATTTCCAAACAAAACGAGGGAAATTCGATAAATCAAACACCCGAACCAAAATGTCGAAAATGAAGTGTACTTTCCCAATGAGATCCTGGGCACTGGTGTAGGTAATTAATAAAGGATGGGATCAAAGGAAGTTACCTGTTTTATAGCTGGTAGGTCCCACAAAGTAATTATTAGGCCACTTCGAATATTTTGAATATTATAACAAATTTCAAAACCAAAATGTTTCTCTCTATTTCGATACGCACTCTAAAATACAAAACCGACTTGTCGCCACCAAATTTCCAATCCGAATTCTTTTACATAGAAAACAATATTGCCGCATATGTGGGAGAAAGGAAAGCGCGTTCCTTATAACATTTATATGTGTCATTACATTATATACAGCATGGTCTTTCATACACAAAGATGTTGATAATAAATTAATATATATCAGAACGAATTCATTTTCTTTTTATTGTTGATGACTGTGGCGTCAACAATTGCCTTAGCCTGAAGATAATAATTATTGGTAATAATTATTTTGTCACCTAGAAACGTATTTTCTATAATTTCATATATGTTAACATATACCCATCGAATAAGAGGCCCCATTCCATTAAAAGAATGAAGTATTTCAGCATTTTCTGTCGGTATCACCTTTTCTCGAAGGGGGGGTCAGATTTTGTTGGAATATAATGTACTGTCAACCTGTGACAGTTGTATTCGTATTAAATTTCCTTGTAATGTCTCCGAGTTCCAGGTCGATAGTCTTGATTCAATTTCCGATCCTACTTGAACATCGTTGAACTCGTTTGTGTAGATTATAGTAGATCACATTAAGTTTTATTAAGTAGTTTGATATTCGTTGTTGTAAATGTAAGGAATCCACTTTATTTATTATACGGGAAATGGATTCAACTACGACAGATGTGCTAGTCTCCATTTTCTTAGCTCGTTGGGTATCTCGCATTACTCAGCATTTTTTGTTTTAATTATGATGAACTAGAATTAAACATTTGAACAGTTGGTTGCTGTTTGGATATGAAATGTTAGAGGATTATTGCAATATATCTGGAGGTAATTAGTTTAAAGATGTTTCATAATTTTTAATTAAATCTTGTAATGTTAAGTGCATTTGAAAAATAAATGTGTATGTGGCATCTAAAAGATCTATGGAATTTACAAAGAGAACATGAGAAGGAATGATTCAGTTAGAAATATAGAACTCAAAAGCAGAAATATCAATATTGTTCGAAAAAGAATTCTAGGCCAAGAAAAATTACCACAGAATTCGGGAAACGTTCTAGAAATTCTGGAAAGTGTTCTTTCACTATCTAATCCTAATCATTCTAATGTTTGGGTTTAATATTAGGGGCTTAATACAGGGTGTTACATAATAGTTTGTCACAATTTTGAGGGGTAAATCTACGTGCAATTTTAAGAAAAAAAGTTCATATAAACATAGATCCGCAAATGTTTTGTTACGGAGCTACTGGGTGTTTTTGAGCTATTCAGCTCAAATTTGGAATGCCAGCTATTTTTAAAGCCTCCAACATTACACCTCCTAAATTTTAACTAGAATCTACAAGGTATTTAGAAACTTTTTTGACACTTGTAACTTTTTCGTATCACAGACCGTTCTCTAGCAAAATTTTATTAAACGATTGTTTGCATTCGCTGAATTGAAAGCACTCAGAAAATCTCAGATATGTCGGAAATATTTAAGATAAGTATAGCAAATTTCGACCAAACACATTCATCTGTCCTCACAAAGTCAAAATGAAACGTGATATAGGGTGTCTCATTTGAAGAATCATAACTTTGAAATGTAACTTTATTATCGAACACTGTGTAGTCTAAAATATTTTTGATTTGTAGTCACTACAGCACTACATAGTACCGTGCTAAAAAAATTCAAACTCTGCCATGAAATATGATCAATCTTCCGTTGCGAATGTCGTGAGCCACCCGGTATATCGACATGATATACTAAATTAAAAAAGTGGTTCTACGACAAGTTTTCTTTTAGTTTATTTAAAGAATGATTAGAGTTCAACTCTTCAAGGTAAAATTTGCAATAATTTGCACTATTTTTGAAATGTTATATGTGATAATGTCCAACAAAAAACGTCTGTTGCTATTTTTGTTTCACTATTTTTCTCTCCTAAATTGAATGTCGAAGTAACATGGATGTAATATTACTACATAATTATTTATAATGAATATGTACTTATTATGAAGACTTATAATAATAATAAATCACAAATGATACGATCAAGATGCAATTTCTAGATAATAAAAATCAATCGCCTTTCTACAAATGAAATATTCAATTCGTCTACTTCATTCAATTAATTGGTTTTACTATTGTGCAATTAATCAAATAGTTTGCCAAAGAATTTCCATTAAATCCATTTAAATTCAGTGTCTGGTCTCGATCACAGCATATATCTTTTAATTGGTTTATTCATTGGGAATTCTTGGTTGAAGAATGTGTCTCGATTAAAATTTACTATTTTTGCGTTAGAAATAAATTAATGGGATATTATATCTAGATAGAGTAATTTTTTGAAGTGGAATTCGTTTACGTTACTTGCAACTTCAAGAATGATTACGTAAAGGAAATTTCTATTTGCCTAATTAAACTTGAAAGGTTTAAATGAATAAAATGCTACTACCTCTGTTTTTCTGAATATATTTTAGTTTTCTACAAAATGTTTCCACAATAATTTCACGTAAAAATCAAATTATGTGAAATTCACAAAGAATCATACTTATAAGTTAATACGAGGGTGGTCTTAAAAGTTTCCGACCTAACAAAGATACAAGAAATATTTTGTGAATATTTTTCAATTTAGTTTCCTTTTAAATCTACTCACTTTCCCAGCGATGTTTCCATCTCAGTAACAGTTCTAAATAGTACTCGGCGTTATTCTCTGCAAAATAAAGTGGTTCACGAAGGTGATTGTGTTGTATTTGTCGGAAATCATGGTCCTCCCAGTGCCAGATGATTAGATGAAAGTACAAATAGAAGTCGCTTGGGGCTAGATCTGGCGAAGAAGATGGATGTTCAAGCAGTTGTAATTCGTAGATTTTTGCTATGGCAAACGGTGTGCTGTCTTGTGGAAACAAGAGTTTCTTTTTCTGTAATGTGTCCGTTCTGGTTTAAGCTTGTCAAGTTATGATGTGTAGTGATGGTCCGATTTTCTTTTTGAAGATAAGGTTTTAATCAAACCAAACCGAGCTTGTCTTTTTCAGGAATTCGTGATTTTCGTTTCATTGTCTAATAAGTAGTAAGAACCAAGATGTCCTGACTATTGCTTTGTTGAATCAGAATAATTAATAAACAGCTTAACGACAATCGGAACCAAACTGAAGTTATCGGCATCTATTTACATGCTTTTTCTTAAATTAGTTAGCTAAAAGTACGGTGATGGTAATAAGCTTTGAAGTTTGCTGTTGCTTCATGATCAATTGGTTGTTATATTGACGTAATGTTTTGTAATAGAACTTCACCTAAACTTCTGTCTGCGTATGAAGTGTGATTATGTGCTGGAGCATTATCTTCGAGTAATATAATTTTACGTTCAAGTATATTTCTGTCATAATAGAATTTGGCTGATAGGCTAAAACCATTACAATGCCAATCTCAATAAATTTTCTGTATAAACCACACCCATCGTGTAACGCTACACGACTGGTACGCTCATATTGTCTGTACCTGGCATCGCTCGTAGTGTTTCTAAATGGTTTACCAGTGTCAGTATAAAATCACCTGTGGCATTACCACCCAGTAGAAGTCTGAGTCGATCTCTCGCCTAAACGGCCGGATATCTAGCCGCAGTTTCTAGAGGAGAAACGTTAATTGAGAGTTCTTCTGTTCCCATACCGTAGTCTTATTTCGATATTCCTTACCGTTTCGGAGAAATCCGCCTACAGAGTTGGTTCTTTTCGAGCGACCGAAAAGACGACTTTTCCCAGGCCCTTAGAGTGCCGTCACGGAACCTACTTTCACAATGCGAAATAGTCGTTTTTGAGCCGTTCGAAAACCTATTTCTCAATCTATTTTCCCGCAGAATCCTCCTTTGGAATATATTTCGCTATTTTCTTTATAAGAAAATATATGCATCCCTTTCCGATGTCGATAAATTAACGTTCAAAATCATCCCCTCCACAAATCGAACTCGGTTCAAAGTTGCCCTCGCCTCTCAGTTTCGCCTAATTTTCACGTCAAGAAATTCCTGAAATCAACGATAGCCGAGCTGTCAAAATTGGGGTATTTCTTTCATTCGTCCTACTTATATGTGATTACCGGAAAGTATCATTCGCGTATCAAAAGATTTGTACATATCTCGGCAATAGATTCGTGAAAAGGAATCGTCATTTTACGAAGAAATAAACTGAAACAAGGAACTGTTCCCCTCGTTCTCCTTAAATCCTACTTTCGTCTGATTGTTAGTATCACGAATATCTAGAGTATAGTGTACTCTTCCTTCTGGAGGAGAACAATGAGAAGGACAATAGAAACATAATATTGACATAAACTCTAGTCTTCTTCTGTTTTTAGCATCTAATACAAATATTTTGCTTTTGTGCATATGAAATCTTGACTGTAGTGTATTCTTATTTAAATCTTCAATCCAAACTGCCACCAACTTCTCCATTTTTTCTAAGATAGAGCATCTCAAATGAGGAAGTTTAGTTACACTTACAGATATTGAACTTTTGCAGGAAAGTTTAATTTCTTCCACAATCCACAATCTCTATCAACATTAGTTGCTTTGTTTTGATTTCTCTTTCTTCTCAATAACTTCATCTTTATTTCCAAAGTCATGTTTCAGTGCTTATGTTTTCTTCATAGGCGGTATTTGTTATATACATTTATTATAAACACCTTAAGCATGCCTAAGCAAGTTTTCAGCCCTAAAACAAGATTATGTTGAAAAATAAATGACACCAAGTAGAGGAAATTGAATTATTATTTCATTTTTACCTCTCGTGTATACCAAACTAGGAATCTTTTAGAGGAATGTTAATACGACATATATCCCCCATTCCAGAGAAATTGATGAGATTCTTGAACAATTCAACGTTTAAATAATCCCCTCAAACATACGATTATCCGAGAGAAACCACGTGCACAAGCAAAATTGCAGTATAATTATAAAAATTTAATTCTCGGTTAGAGTATAACTTGTCGAATAAAGATTGTATTCAAGTGCGCTGAAGCATTTTCAAGATTATTCAAGAGCTGTAGAAAAGGGTTCTCACAGTTTTCAATAAGCTACATTAACACATTATATCCTAATAGGGGCACCGTAAAACATAAAACATAGTGAGTTATCAGGTTTTTACGATCCAAGTTATTAAAGTTATTTAATAATAACGCATGTAAAATTAGTTTTTCGAGAGAATGCCTACGATTAAAAGAAAACCAAGAGGTTCGTTCTCCATTCTTTAGTCTTTGTCTTGTTTTAATCTCATTCTTCTGCTGTGCAGGGCAGGCGGCAGCCCAGACTGAACCCAACATGGAGAGCGTATCATTTCAAGGTTACTTTTTCCAGTTCAATGTATGAAAATATGTTTAATAGTTTTTAGAAAGATTGTTTTACAGTTATTTGGATAATTATCGGATTTAAAACTTGACATTTCATATCTACTTGAAGAAATGATCTGATAATCGAAAACTAAGTAGTATAGTATTGTAGTTTTCAGTTACTTATTATCACTATGGGTTTATCAGACCCATTCGCTATTTACTGTATATGGTATTTTTATGAAATGCGAAAAGGACATACGAAGGTTGCCTTAAAATATCCAATCTCCTCATATAAAGGAAGGGTCTTTTATAAGCATTGAACTCTATTTATTGAGAAGAGTGGGGATAATTTCATTTCAATGTAAACTACATACTCTGAGGTTAATGATGAAATACGATATCTGGCAAGTATCTACCTCGGACCTTTTTATAAATGGTTATTCTTTGTAGGAAATTTTTCATTACATTTTCGCACAATTGCGGTGTTATTTCGCATATAACTGTTGGAATATTGTCTTTGAGTGCCTGAATCGTTGCTGGAGCATTGGCGTAGACCTTATCATTGACGTAGCCCCAAAGAAAATAGTCGCAAGATCTAGGGAGCCAATTCACGTTTCCATTGTGAGAAATCACACGTTTAGGAAATTGATATTCCAATGGAGCCATTGTTTCACTCACTGTGTGGCACTTAGCGCCATCCTGTTGAAAATAAACACCCTGCAAGCCAAGAGCATCCACTTCGGGCCAATAAAAGTCAGTCAACATTAGTATATAACGATTTCCATTCATGCATCGGTTGCGCCAGCCTCATTTTCGAAAAATTGAGGCTCGATGACACCTGCACCAAACAGTCATTCGTTTTGGATGAAGAGTCTTTTCGGATATTTGTTTTGGGTTTTCGCATCCCCAAAAGAGGCAGTTTTGTTTATTGACATACTCAGACAGTTGAAAATGGGCCCCATCACTCAGAATAATTCAGTTCAAAAAAGCGACTATGCATGTTCAGCGCCCAATCAGCAAATATACGGCGTTGTTCGTGGTCAGTTGGCTTCAATTTTCGTATTAACTGTCCTTTATAGGGAGGGAGATAAAGATAAAGATGCAAAATACGGAGCAAAGTGGTTAGGGAAATGCCCAGTTCCTGTGATCGTCTCAAAATCGACAAATTTCGCTTTTCAACCACACTATCGGTCACAGCGGCGATAATTTCAGCTGACCTAGCCGGATGAACACGTATTCGATGCTGCACATAACTGAATTGTCCACAACGTTCAAAGTTATGGATTAAGTTCACTACAGATGGGCGAGTAGGTACTTGATGATGACCAAAAGCAGTACGAACTTTTCGAACTATGTTCGCGAAATTTTCATCGGTTTTGTAGTGATTTTTCTTTATTTCGATGCGTTGTGCGAGAGCTAATCTTTCCACGATTCTCCTACAATATCCTTTCTTCCGATCGGGTGGGGTCCGTTATTCCATGTGATGGTAATTATGTTTAATTGCAGAGATAAACACTATGGGCCGCAAAATATGGGATACCATCTATCATATTCAATAAGCAAACATTATGTCAAAAATTCATGGAAAATTCGGAATGAACTATTTAAAAATCATAATAATTTCAATGATATATGTTCATGAAGAGTCATTATCTCTCTCACGGTATAAAATGATTGTATAAAAGGCATATGTAAATTTTATCGAGATTTGAGTTGATGGTCTTATCATATTCAAAGTGTTCGTGTTCATAATATTTAAGCATTTATTATGTTGAATCGAATACCGTCTTTCAGAATCATTCAATTTTCTCTAAATCGCCAGAAGAAGCTTTTGATGCAACGAAATACATCGAAAGTGAAACTTGAGTGCAAAGGATTTATTATATACAAAATGTGCATTACTATCATTCTTGCATGCAGCATCAGCAAAAATGCATCAATTTATTTCTTTCTGTAACTTCGAAAGTAGAAGAAAGTTGCAAATTGTGCAATATAGAAGATTACTCACAAACAAAATAGTCGAACATTTCTCCATTATATTTACCTTAGAACCAATATTCTCTTCAGGAATTCATAAATATGTTACTGGTTTCATCAATAAGCTACGGCCCTGTTTTCATTCTTCCAACTTGAAATATTGCCTGAACATCTGCAACCGGACAAACCAGTTTTCGAGAAGTTCCAAGGCACATTATAAGAAAGTAAATTATAAATAAACTCATTTCAAAAACCCCTTATACAAACTTTACGAGATTCATTATTTACTACTAAAGGAATAATATATTTTAAATAATGGTTGACTTGACGTGCAGTTTTTTTTCTTTCGCTTCGTTATTCTCGCGATTTTTTCTGGGTGGCTTTGAATTTTTGCGGCAAATCTAATTAATGAGTCCATAAATTCGCCACTTTGAATTGATTCGTTTGTTTGGGGTTTTCAGCGTTCTTGTGAAGGGTGTCTTTCGGACAATACATTCAAGTTGGACACCATATTTTTAGCACCGTATTTCACACATTTGTTCTGAAACATCGAAACTAGCACCCAGTGGTCTTGTGCTGTATTAAAATACCTCCATTCCTTTTGCTTTATCCCATTTTCTACTGAACAGTTCCATAATTTATCTTGTTAGATATTGAAAAATATGAGCAATTTTCATTGAAGATTTTACTCTCATTCTCATTTCTAATTTGTTAATTAAAAATTGAAACTAAAAGTGTAGTTTGGTTTTTCTCAAATGAATTCTTCTAAATCACGAATTCTTGAGTGAGGGGTTTCTAGGAGGTTTCCTCACTGCTTTCCTTCCCCATGATTTGATCTGTTCTTCCACTTTCCCCGGGGATATGGATTTTCATTATCGTTCGGCTGTTTGTGTTGGTAGTAAGTTTAGACACTTCTTAATTGAGTTGTTAAAGTTTCCTAATTGTCGGGGTTTCGAATCTTCGTCTATAACTTCTTCATTGAAAAGACATTCCCTACGTGTATTCCTTCGAAAATCTTCTGAAGTAATTGTATTGATGTTCTCTAATGGGGTGCGATTGTCAATTACTATGTTTCAATTTCGAAGTTTACTATAACGAAATATCGAAAGCACAATAGTTTTCATTTTGTAGAAATTTTTCTGTATTGTAATTCCTCTGTTCATTTAAAAATTGGGATACGTTTCTTGGTGACAAAATAGAAAATAAATATAAAAAAATTCAATTGAATGATAATAAGAAATTGAACTATGTATTATACCATCATAAGAAATTTATTGAAAATCAGGCTTGCAATTTTAGTCTCTCCACCATTTTTAGCTACCAACAATACTTGTTGTTCTCTATGAAATCAATTAAGACTGTCTCAGAAAATAATGAGATTCAAGACGTAATGTAACGTGTAGAAATGCACTGTACAGGGTGGTCAAATTTCGATGTATTTGACCGGCAGCTATGTGAAGTAATGCAGATAGGGGAAAATGACCCCTCTCTCCACATCTTATTTTCAGGAACTAGTTTAGTGGTGCCAAAATTTTGATGATACTCTCCGTTCTGGATTTCAAAATTTCTCGAAGTTTGGGAAAATCGTCCTTCGCGGATATCTCGATCATCAACAAAGTTACATAAAAATAAGTTTGACATTCTACAGGCACTTTTTTGAGTAAAATATGCTGTGTAAAAAATTTTTTTCAGCTCAGCGGTTTTCGAGTTATAATGCATACATGCTTTTTGTTCTTAAAAACCATAGGAAGTTTTACCCCTATTGGTTGCAGTAATTTTTATCCTTCACTGTGGTCTTAGAGTTTGACACTTACAATTCCAGTTGCAGTTTAGGTATTAATGTTTATGGAATATCGAAATAGCTACTTGTTAGTTGTATGTTCCAACTATTATAGTTAAGAATTTGTTCACCTGAAACTATGGTTGTTTCAAGATGCAGAATATAAATCATAACTATGAATATTATGAAAAGTTCGATATGATGGAATGTTATATTCCTAGTGGGTATAATTCAGCAGCAATGGCCAAAACATATTTCAATCGGTATTCTGAAAGGCACCATCGTAATAAATCTATCCTTCGAAGAATGAAAGAGAATCTTATCAATAGTGGCTCATTCAGGAAATTAGAAATAAAAAATATCATGCAAGAAATAGAGAGGAAACAACGATCGAAGTGATAGGTGCTGTAACGGCCAAACCTTCAATTTCGATTAGACAAATAGAAGCAAAAACAGGAATTTCGAGACGTAGGGCGCTCGGCATTCTGGAGGAGGAACAGTTTAAACCTCACAAAATGCGAGCCAGGGGATCTACCTCGCCAATTAAATTTCTGCAACTGGTATCTAGAAAATATCCAAGAACGACCAGACTTTTTTAGAGAAGCCATATGGACAGATGAAGTCCGCATCACTAGCAATGGGATATTTAATTATTTAATAAACATTTGTGGTTTGATATAAATCCTCAACGCCATATTGATGTGCAGCATCCATGTGGTGTGCACTGAAAGATAGTCGCGTTTTAGCGTTTGAAATTTTTGATGAAAATTTGAAAGAAGCACGTTATGAAGATATCATCATCAATAATATCATTGAAGGATTTCTCGTTAGCACCAAGATCAAATATTTTTTTAAACACGATGGTGCTCTTTCCCACTAAACAAGGGCCATCACTGATCTGTTGAATTTGAAATTTGGACATAATTGAATAGGGACCTGTGAGATGGCTGCCTCGTTCCCCTGACTTGACGCCACTAGATTTTTTTCTTTTGGGTCATTTTGAGGATTCACTCTACAAGAGGAATAGTAACAATCTACAATGCCTGCCATAGTGTTTTTCGGAGATGTAATTTATGCATTGAAAACAATGGCAAAACTTTTGAATATTTGCGATAAAGTAGTAACCCCCACGTGTATCGTTAGGACTTTTTGTTTCTGTGAAAGATTTTCGAATGTGTTTTTGGTTTTCGTTTGAGAAAAGTTTAATGTCAGATCTTGTTTTTCATAATAATATATTTTTTAACTCGCAAAACTTTCTAATAATTCTAATAGAGTATTACCAAACCAACATGCATGGACTCATATGTTACGTAGATTCCTAGGGCTGGCAAGTTTCGTATTTCAAAAAAATTAATGTTCATCTATAATTCGATTTATGAAGAGTAGAAGTGATTGTCGAACTCTAATACCACAGTTAATTACTATGGTCTAAATCCAATAAAACCAAAGAAATTGCCATGATCTTAAAAAGGAACTTCAAAATCTGTGGTTTTCAGTGATAGAACGATATGAATCGTTGATGAGCATGTACCTAATGAATTGAATTGTGGAAATTTCAGGTTTTTCTCTGAAAAAGGTATTGAATGCAATAATTGTCTACGCGTGTTATATATTTCCGAAAAGAAAAAAAATTGTTCCATTCGATAGAGGTAAAATTTCTTATGGTTTATGATTAAAACATTTTTGCATTAAAACTCGAAAACCGCTGAGCTAAAAAAATTGTATTCAACTTGAAAAAGTGCCTGTAGAATGTCAAACTTATTTCTATGTAACTTTGATAATGATTGACATATCCGCGATGGACGGTTTTCACAAAGTTCCAGAAATTTTGATTTCCTGAATGAGCCACTATTGATAAGATTCTCCTTCATTCTTCGAAGGATAGATTTATTAGGATGGTGCCTTTCAGAATACCGATTGAAATATGTGTCGGCCGGTGCTGCTGAATTATACCCACTAGGAATATAACATCCCATCATATCCAACTTTTCATAATTTTCATTGTCATGATTTCTATTTTGCATCTTGAAACAACCAAAGTTTCAGGTGAACAAATTCTTAACTGTGATAGTTGGAATATACAACTAACAAGTAGCTATTTCGATATTCAATAAACATTAATACCTATACTGCAACTGGAATTGTAAGTGTCAAACTCTAAGACCACTTTAAGGATAAAAATTACTGCATCCAATAGGGATAAAACTTCCTATGGTTCGTATTGAAAAAAAGCATGTGTGCATTATAACTCGAAAACCGCTGAGCTTAAAAAATTTTTACACAGCATTGTATCTCAAAAATACTCAAAAAAGTACCTGTAGAATGTTAAACTTATTTTTATGAAACTTTGATGATGATCGAGATATCCGCGAAGGACGATTTTCCCAAACTTCGAGAAATTTTGAAATCCCGAACGGAGAGAGATATCAGAATAATTTTGGCACCACTAAACTAGTCCCTGAAAATAAGATGGAGAGAGGAAGGTTCATTTTTCTCTATCTGCAATATTTCACATAGCTGCCGTAAAAATATATCGAAATTGGCCACCCCTCGTACATGTTGCCTCTATCGTCCTTCTTTCTTTGCTCCGATTAAACTATACCGTGATTTCATCTTGGATTCCGTTGATTTTTTCCTTTTTCATATTTTCCCTAGTGTACAACTAAAACACCTTCAAAGTCTGAATTCTAAATTAAAACATAGCTACAGTGTAACTGTATCCTTTGCTGCCTTAAATCTGGGGTCAGACAGATATGGTATTCTTTTCCAAAAGTATGCAGTTTCGTCTGTATACTACTAGGTTTGCAAATTCTTCTGGATATCTTTCTGCTGCAGGAGATCAGGAAAAAAAATCGAAAATAGCGACGATTGACCTCCTGAAATTGACATTAAGGACTCAATCTTTAACAATATATTTTTTCGTGACCCAGAAGACCATCCGTGATATATCTTTCTTAAGAATGAATTGTCAATATTTTTGAGCCTTGAAGAAAAAATATTATTGAATGGGGAAAAATATACGGGAGGTTCCAAGAGTAAAACAACACCTATTCTTTATATTTCTAGAATAATAGCGTAAATACAAAATTACGCTTGAACTTTTCTATAATACAAAGTTTTTACAACAACGAGCATTTCAAAAATCACCATGTGTCTCGGAAATTGATTATAATATCCCAATTCTATTGATAATTCTTCGTTCTCATGGAAAAAAAGGGTACCATTGCAGAAGCTAGAATCTTTTATCTCTACTAATAACAAAGATTCAATTCGAATGTTTTTGGGACACTTTGTACTTGTCATATCGACATGGCAACCTCAAATTTTATACTGAGTCAAACCCTGCGTTCAAACACACGCATATTTATGCATATGAATTCAAAGATTTTAAAGTAGAGCTGGAGAGAGCACTCTGAAGGGGACTAAAAGGGGAGCAAATGACTAAAGTTAGATTGATGTTATGGAGAAAGTTTTCAAATTCTTTTTACTTACTAAGTAATTTACATTAAGTGCTTTCGAGAGTTTGGATCGATCTTACCCCCGTCTAGTAATGTAGGTCTTGTATCTGTGTTCTATACAGGGTGTGCCCTTTAGAAGTATCAGGGGCAGAGGTTTATCCATCAATTTCAAATTTTGGCATAAGAGTTAATGTATACAATGTTTTTCAATTTACAAATGTTTTCAGAGCGGTACCATTTCCGATCATACCGGATATCTACTACAACTTTGATAATTCTTGATAGTTCTTTTTATGATTGATTTTTTATCAAAATTTCCGGAATTATCTTTTATATCCAACAAATTGACTCAGATTTAAATTAGATTATAACTTTTTTCAATTTAACGAGAAATGTGTTAATTTTGGGGGCAACGTATTTCCCGATACAATTTAATATAGTGTGTTCAATAATCAATTCTAAATTCAAAATAATAATTTACAAAGAAATTTCGTCGGTATTTTTAAGAATCTAAACAAACAAAATATTTATGTGAAGCGACCTTATTACTTAATTCCTCAAACATATTGTTAAATGCTACTTAGGCGCTCCGTTCTTTGGTAGAAGCAACTTTGCGTATTTTATTGTTTCATTTTTCCTTTCGTTATAACAATTGTGATGGAGTAATACCTCTCTATCGTTGTCTTCCTAATTTATGTCGCCTAAAAGAATTGTTTTTGTTGTTATTTATTCCTTTAACGTGCTATATTTCCGCCTTTCGGCGGACACGCCGGGGAATTTTACCGAACCCCTCTCGTATCGAGGGAAGGAATCTTTAATGTCCAACACATCTCTGTTAGACAGGACTGACGGTTTTACATCTCCTCCGGAAGATGGATACTCAAGCGATTTCCAGGATCCGAAAAATCGCACCGACTTTGTGGGAATTGAACCTAGGTAACTCAGCGTAGGAGACGAGCATCATATCCTCCACGCCACCGAGCCAGCGCCTCAAAGAGTTGAAGAACGAGTTTCGATACGAAAAAAATCAGTGTTACCACTTAGAGTGACAATTAAAATTCTTGATGATTTACACCTCGGAGAGTCGTTTGCATCCATATCAGGTCGTCGGCAGCTTCAACTCCATTGTAATCGATTGTTTATGGTTCAGCAATAGGAAAAATGGTTTTCATTATGGATCCAAGACCGCAACCAAAAGAGTACTCCTGAGTGGTCCAATTATCCAATTATAACTTCTTTACGAACATTTTGCATAACCTGATAGAAGTGGCAGTGGAAGTTTTCAAGCATCGGAAGGTTGGTTCAATAAATTCAAGGTACAACAATCATTGCATAGCATTGAAATCGTTGGACAAGCTGCTTCTACAAACATTGCTGCACCAGAAGATATCCAGAATAATTTGCATACCTAGTAACTGCTGGAGGATACAAAGTATTTGAGTATTTAATACAGACAAAACTGTTTTGGAATGCCAAACAACATTCATTACCAAAAGCGAAAAGTCTGACTGTGGATCTAAGGCATCAAAGGATAGAGTTACACTGCTTCTATATCCCAATACATCTGGAGATCGTGTCATTGAACCACTGATGCTCTACCATACAGATCATTCAATCCTCGTGCTCTAAAATATCAAAAGAATGCGTGGGTTACAAGCGTCTTGAATTATTTTGATTCAGAACTTAAAACTATGCATTCAAATATGAAGGTGACATTTTTACCCCCCAGCACGACGTCTTTGTTTCAATCTATGGACCAAGTAATAATCTAGCTTCTATTACATTGGACGAAACTTCAAATCATATTGGATAGTACAATTTTAGCACAAATCGAAGCAGTATTTTTCAAGTCCCCTATATGCCCTTTCTTTCGATTCTCACGACCCTCTCCCGTTAACTGCTAGACATTCTTTGATTGGGAGAGCAGGACCATTTGTCTAATTGATTAGTTGTTCGTATGACTTTGAGTAAATCACTGTTTGATTGTAGGAGTTACAAAATGAATATTTAAAATGTTGCACTGTTCGTGTGCTCAAAAGTTATGATATTTTGAAATATCCTATGCTTCAGGTACCCTCGCTGATGGAATCAGGAAAATCTTACTTTCTCTTATTGTTTGGAAGTTGTTCTGCGACTTCTATTATTCAGAATGTAACAATGCAATGATTTGAACAGTGATCTTCATATAAACGTTATTTAATGCTGGAAGGAATTTGACATAGCAAAATATATCATGAACATAAGAGAATCAGTAGAAGAACTGCAGCCATACACATCGAAATTATGTTAGAAGAAACTGTGGCCTGTCGTGACTGCGAAAATGATGAGGAATCTGTGCAAATTCAAGTTTCTATAATCAAGTTAAAAACAAAGGCCTTTAATGCTTTCCAAAAATTGTTCAATTGTACACTTCTGCCTGAATATTCCGCTATTCAATTAAAGCTATATAATATCGAACGTGCTATTGCTAGCACTTGTGTACCATCAAAAACACATAAGGAAACGTAATTTAATTAAAACTCTGCTGAACCTTTAATCTTGATTTGATCGAGATGATGGTAATAAAAGTTACAATCATCTGAAGAAAAAAAGGAAAACATCAAATTATTTTTTAATAAGTATTACTTTCGGTCGGCCATGTTCGTTCCCATTTTAAATTAGACAACATAAATCATTTCTCTGTATGAGCATATCGAGTCACTGAACCCTTTTGAGGTTCTTCCAAGGTCAAATGGCTAAGAAGTGGGGAAAATGCAGAGACGGAATGAGCACTGAAATGTGAAAGAATAGTGAACGGTATAATTTGAAAGGTGTTATTGTGAAATAGACAGGTAATTTTGGTATTTCGCTCTACTTATTATAGGTCTTTATTGAATATATTATTATTCATTTGATCATTTGGAATCTCACGGACTGTTCTGAATACAGAGCCGATTTGAAGATCTTCATTGAACTGACTGGTAGATATTCAGAATCATGATGTATAGAATTAGATTGTTTTCTTGAATCTATAACGTTAAATAATAATTGTATTTAACTATTCCCATACTTAAGTCTATCCATCAGTTCAACCTGCCATTTATTTTTCAGTTCATATTTCAATAAAATTAGTTCTACTGAAAAGAAATTCTGAAAATGATATATCATCAGATAAGTAATAAATTCAAAAGAAAGATGTGCCTTATATATAACATTGGTAAAAGCAGATACTCCAATAGAAGGAAAATACAAGAACTGATAAGTTTTAATTATGGTGATGAATTAAGGTCTAATTGACTATTAAGTAAGTTTCAAAGTTTTCTTTATTGATTTCCAATACTTACCAAAGGTTTCGTTTTTATCTATCATTTTCATAATTTCAATAATTGAAACTATTGTTTTCTTCTAATAGGTGATTTGCATAGTGAAAATCTAATTTTTGTTTGTCAAATCTGTGTTTGTGTTCTGATAACCTAATATTGTAATTTTCGAAAGTTCTACCGATATAAATTTTAATCACAACTTCCACGAGAGAGTCTATAAACAACCGAATTCCTTCCTATATGAATTTAAGATTCACTGTTTTCAACATATTTTAAAGAAAATAGGGACATCCTGTTTACTTTACAAAATAAATTGCTGAAGTATATTTTTACTTTCTGAATACAATACCGTTCGAACAAAAATGCCCGCGTCACTGGTGATTCACCCAGTATATATCATATAGAGCCACCACGACACCAATGTCAGAATAATGTATTCTATAACTAGGTTAAAATAAAAAATTCGGTAAGAGTACAACTATAGAATTTCTCCACGACCGCAAAGTATAAATCAAAAACAAATAAATCAAATCTAAAATTTAATAAAACAAGTTATTAGTTTAAACATCTATTTGTTCCAATTACTTACGGTGTGCATTTATTTTTAGGAAATTAATGAATAAATTATCAGAGGAAGTATCACAAGCTCTCAGAGCGAGATACTGTTATAAAGTTCAATCTTCGTTTTCTTAGCTGAATAATATTCAGAAGATCGATTTGACATAGCTTTCAATTTTTAAATTTATTTCGAAATATACATGTCGTGACATTTAATGTTGCTTGTAGGATTTCCCATTCTTTTAATAAATAACCAACAAGTAAAATATTAGAAGAGGAGTTCGTTTCTTTTCTTGTTGCCAATTTCTGAACAGTGCATAGAAACTTTCGTATTCATATTTAGATTTTTACAGCAGCAGATTCTCGATTATACACTCCCCACAAAAATTGTTGTATTACCCTACTTTTACGATAATACTATATAAACTTTTAGGTTGGTAACTTTCAGAAGTGTAAAATAATATGATATCATTCAAAAGAGATGAGTTTATGATGGAAAATATCAACAATTTTCGAGTTAATGAAAAATTGAAAAATTCTACCATCTTCAAACATTCGCGAAGAGACCAAACAACTAGCATCGAATGGTTACTAATCATTTTCAAAATCGAGTGTTTCCTCCCCGGGCCCTAATTACTGCCTGTTTACATCTCGGAAGCCCCTCAAACAAATTTCGGATGTACTCTTGAGTCACTGAGTTCCAAATTTCAGGAAGCAGATTTTCTAGTTGTTGGGGTGTTCTACAAGGCATCCTACGTTGCTGAATTTGCCAACCCGTGTTGTGTCAAACATGTTCTATGAGATTCAAGCCGGGACTTCTGGCTGGCCATCTTAAAATATCAATTTCTGCATTTTGCAGAAATTCTGTAACTATTCTAGCTGCATGAGGCCGAGCATTATCATTCATATAAATGATGTTTTCGCCTATCAATGGGCCAAAGGGTACAACATGGGGTTCAAGGATATCTGCGAAGTACCTGGCTGCTGTCATTCTTCCATTATTCACTAGGACTAACTTAGTTGGACCAAGGAAAGAAATGCCTCCGAAGTTTTCGGTTTGCCGGATATTGCATTGCTGATACCGTTCCCCAGGTCGTCTGTATACAGACATGCGTCTATCATTTGATACCAGACAGAACCTGAACATTCGACCATTCTGAAATACCCCAATTTGCATGTTCCCTCGCAAACTGAAGTCTTGCAACTCGATACTCTCTGATGAGACGCGGGCCGGTAGAAGCTACCCTTGGTCTGATATCGTCTTCTCTGAGCATGTTCCTGACAGTTTGCAATGAAATATGCACATTTCTGGAAAGTGCAAGTTCATTTTGTAGCATTCTACCCGTACAGTGCCGAACTCTTAGTACAGTTGAACGAAGCCAACGATCATCAACTGGTGTTGTTATCCGATTTCATCCCTGTCCGGCGCTTCTTCCACATTCCCCTGCTTCGTGGTACCGATTAATTCCTCTTGAAAAAGTGCTTTGGTTAACATTCAACAAGTTAGCCACGTAACTAATCCTCTAAAAGTGTTACAATTGTAACGGAATTCATATTGGTCAAACAAGCAGATCGTTTAGAATTAGATATAAGGAACACCATTCACATTTTTGTAAAAATAAAACAGGTTCCACTCTGTCACATTGCATAGAAAACAACAATATTTTCCATCAATAGGAGAAAAGGTACAAAACTCAATTATCTTGAATCCTTAGAAATATTCAAAGCCAAACACAATACAGATAATAATCAAATATTACTTAACCTACCTGATTTTTATGATTCCCCAATGTTTGGGATTTTTAAGTAGTTCTGAATTATGTATTAGTACCCAACGTTAATTTCTAAAATGTATTTTACCCGTTCTTTCAACCCATTCCTCTGTAACTCTATGTAAGAAAATTGCTAAATTTGTATTTAATTTTGAACTTATACTTATCTGATGATGGGGAAAGTTTATCATAGATATAACGTTGAATAAACTTTTCCATCTTAAACAGTGAATATATCCGTGAACACTTCTCAGATATAACTTCTTTTTATCGTTGCCTAGTTTCAATCTTTCTTATACAATAAAAATTCGAATAGATCTCATCAAAATTCTTCGTTTTTGTTTTGTAAACAAAACATCAGTGGGAAAAATCATTTAAAGGATTCTTATCAGAAAATTTGGTCTCCTTACCAATCATTTCTGATAATTTTTATATAATTCTGAGGAGATATAACAGTTTGATTGAGACATTTTCAGAAGGCGAAATTTGATATACCATAATTTGTTTGTTTTGGTGTCTGTGTGACTTGTAGCACCGTCCTGTTGAAACCACATGTCAATGATAACACCATCAATAATAGGTCTAAATCTCTCGCTTGCGTAATTTATTGACCGTAACTGTGATTCTAGCCGGTTAGCGATCCAATCACTTTTCCAGACCCATGTGCACCTCATTGTGACACTTTCAGTATGCAAACGCCTCTCAACAAATTCTCTTGGATTTTGAGAATGCAATTTACCTTGTTGACATAACCAGACAAATGAAAATGAGCTTTATTGCCCCTATAGAAATATTCCTTTTTCAAGAATGGAGAAACAAGGATGTCTTTTCAAATGGTTTTATTTATAATATATAGATTCACATCGAAGGAATACGTTATTGTGCAACCAAAATAGGAATCAATCTCACACGATCTATTGCATAATATACAGTAATCACTCGTTCCATATTATTGAATTATTGTGCAATATTGGTATTGTCGCAATTGATTTAATCAGCTTTATTCATACAAATTCTCTATGGGGAATAATTTAACGTCCGTATTGTTTCAACATATTATCTAACAAATAACTTGAATTAGAATGTGAATTATTATTTAACGAAATCAAAGAAGAATCGAATAATGTATCCTGATTGAAAATCATTTTACATGCATTAATTTCATTTTGAAAAGCTTGTGTTTGTTTCGATATGTTGGGACATATATCGTTGAATATCTACAACCATTTATGAATTCCTTTGACATTCCTTTTTCACTGTTTGTTTTTCAACATTATTGCGTCAGTCTTTGTGTGAACTCCCTTTTCATCTCCATGAGCTTACATTCTATTTGTTTGCTTATACTTCGAGTGCATCTATTTTGATCGTTTAAATCTGTATACTGGATAGATACATCATAAATATAGTGTGCTTTGTAAACTTTAAATCCGATAAAAAAGTATTCGTTTGTTTCCATTTCATTGTGTTCTATGTGGGCTATCAGCTATAACATAAAAAACGTTAACCTACCACCTAACGCAAAACTTATTTCGTTTGATGTTGAGAATTTATACCCAAGTGTTCCTCCAGGTGATGTCAAAATATTAATCGAAAACATGTTGAATTCGAATCATGTTAACCACATAATTAAATCAGAAATATTGAATCTGTTGAACGTTTGCATTGAACAAAATTATTTTTCTTTCAACAACATCTATTACAGTAGTGAAAATGGTTTGATCATGGGAAATCCTTTGAGTCCACTTTTAACAGAGATTTTTATGAATAATTTTGAACAGAAAATTCATACACATCCACTCATTTCCAAATTTCTTTATTGGTATAGATATGTTGACGACATCTTAGTATGTTTCATTGGAACTACTCGTCAATTAGACTTATTTCTTAATTTCACTAATTCCATCCATTTGAACATTAAATTCACGATAGAAATTGAACAGAACGATTCCATTAATTTTTGGACTTAAAAATCACTAAACAAAATAATAATCATGTTTTTCGGTCTTTCGTAAACCAACACATACTGATACAATTATACATAACTACTCATTACATCCAATTCGACACAAAGTTGCAGCTTTAAACAGCATGGTACATCGGTTACTCAATTTACCTTTATCAGTAGAAGATTATAATAAAGAGTTAAACATCATCAAACAGATAGCCATTAATAATTCATATAATCCGGATATGATAGATCTAATCATTCGTAAAAATCTGTATCAGAAAGCAATAAATGAAGTATATCCTATTCATAAAGACTAAGACTATAAAATATTCAACAGTTTAACATTCTGCGGTTCTGCAAGTACAAATATTAAATCCTTTCTCGTCAAACAAAATCTTAATATAACTTTCAAAACTTCTTATAACTTAGGTAAACATATTAAAAATAATAAATCTCGTGTTAAAAATCAAGTAAATCAGGAATCTATAAACTCAATTGCGGTTCTTGTGATAAAATTTATATCGGTAGGACCTATAGGAGTTTTGGCATAAGAACATCTGAACATAAACGTAGCTTCGATAAAAATAAATCTGATTCAAATTATTCAAACTACCTAATAAAAGAAAACCATTCATTCAATAAAAACTTTGACATATTACATATAAAATCAAAAAGTTCAAAATTAGATCTCCTAGAAGCATTAGAAAGAAATAGATACAAACACTCGGACAAGCTTTTGAATGAACAGGTAGATGTGAATTATTCACCCCTACTTAACTTGTTTAATTAGTTTTTATTACCTTTCATACTAACTGTACAATGGCTCGGTGTGGATTTTCCTGTTATTCATCCAACTTGTTCTACGATTTGTTTATAATACCATACTCTTCATTCTGTTTTTCATTCTTGATAAAGCTGCTGTGTCAGCGAAACGTCGTCGAATTTTTTCAAATAAAGTGTAGATTAAAGTTAAACCTTGTGTTTTTTATCTCATTTATTTTCAGATAACTATTCACACTTATTTTACCTGTATTCTTTTTCACATCTTTCTCAATTTTCTGAAAGTATGTTTTTTAAATCATTCCAGAAAGCTTTTCAAATGTAACTTTCCTGCCAAAATTTAGAGCTGAAACGTCGAAAAACTGAAACGTTTCATTTCTGAAGGAAAATTTTAAAGAAAAAAAATAGTAAGTGTATCATTTGGGGGCCTACTTTGAAGGCGATACAATAAATTTCAATGAAAACTAAATATTTTGTATTACTCTAGACTTTTTATGATCAGTCCAATTAAATATCAACATCACTGAATCTTTTGTCAATGACGTTATTAATTAACATATCTGGAAACTATCTCCGCATAGGAATTCGTTGTTGAAATCACGATTCCAAATATGTGGATTTTCAAAATATCCATCTCCTACACAATATAATATTCAAACTTCCGATGTGACCCTGGCCTCTAAAACAAATATGAATGAACAAACTGGTTTTAGAATTCGTTTATCTTACACATTAATATCCAAACAAGAATTTATATGAACACCAACGCCAAACATATTTCGAGGTTCATCTTCTTCACTACATCAAATAACGCCGATTTCAAAATCGGAACGGATTAATTGTGGGTCACTATCGAAAAAGTAACTGTAATTTTTTTATTGTTGAATAGTTATTATCATATATATACGAGAATATTGAATGTAGGTTATGTAGCATCATCAAATGTTGAAATATGCTTCTGAGGAGTTAAATCAATTATTTTGCCTTCATAAGGATATATTTTATTACAACTCCTATACATTTTTTTCAATTTTTAAAAAGATGATAAAGAAGCCAATCAGTTTACCATCTTGATCAAATAATTCACTAATATCGATATGAACTTTCTCAAACTTCATTCCGTAAAGCTTGAAAACGAAAGGTAGAAGGTCTTTAATTATTAACATTCACATATCATAAATAATAATTTATTAACTGAAATCATAATACAATTATTCAACGCTTGTTTAATGAACATTTAGAAATGATTTATATTTGAAACGCAACAAATTATAAATTGCTTTACATTGTTTAAGTGGCTACTCGGAAAAGGCAATGGGAAAATTGAAATAGCTACATAACAAAGATAATTTTATTCGCTACGAAAAAGAATACAGAAGTTCTTCATGGAAATTCTTAAGTTTTCATTGTAGGATATAGAGAATGAATTATCAGATTAAGATTTTGGCTGAAATTTCCATTTTCAATATCCATGAAAGTAGCATTGAAAGTTGGTAACTTTTATTTGGTCATATATGAAATTGTCACACTGTTACACAGCATGACCTTATTCGATGAGAGTTTTCTCAACCTCGTTCAGTCGGAAACTGTTTCATTGAAAACCGACCTAACCTCTAATATTTAGTTAACTTAAGTATAACCCAATGTAGTGACGGTAACTGATTTGAATATCAAGGGACTTGAGGAGAAAAACAATCAATTTTGATTGCATAGTATTCAAAAATAAATTCGTAAAGTACCGATCGAAGCTGGAGATGGGTGAAGATCTTCCGATGCGCCAAAGATACTTCCCGCGAGCCTCAGGTAATTAGAACGAACGAAAAAATAAGTTTCGTTAATCGAATAAATAAGATATTCCAAAGTACTACCACAAAAATCTACTAGATGGGTGTAAACGAAATCCCACCAACAACATTCTGTAAGAAACTAGCCAAGTCTCGATGAAGCTGCTTGGATATAGCGGCCACAATGGGGGTATCACAGGAGGTGATTTCAAAAACCAACGCCCGATACGTGGAGCTACAATCTCTGCAAAATAGACCTAGAAGAAGTCGTAGGAAGATCACTTCTGAAGACCGTTTTTGTGCCAAATTGCAAGAAGATACCCTAGAGCGTCGCACCCCATACTCCAAAGGCAATTTCTGGAAGCAACAGGCATCAGTGTATCAGTCGAAACGATACGTCAAAGACTTCATTCAAAGGGTTTATACAGCAGAAGGCTCTTAAGAGTTCCAGAGCTAACCAGACAACATAAAATTAACGGATTTAGTTGGTGTATCAAGCACCAAAATTGGAATATTGAGCATTGGTGAAATTTTCTTTTTTCGGATGAGACCAGAATGGGTGTTCGATCAGATAACCATCGGATTCGGGCTTGAGCGGTCGTGGAAGACAAGATTAAGTGAAATATTTCAAGAATTCGAGTTTGCTCTTCATTTACAGCAATCCTCCTTCTTGATACGCCTTCTCCCTATGGAGGTTGGCGATCCAGATGGCTATCTTAATTCTAGAAACTGCTGAGCGAAAAATGTCTATTGATTCGCAACAACAGTGTTATGATGATTGCAATGTTCGTCTCCAGCGTTGTATGGCTTCTCCAAGGAACTATTTCAAAGGAGACAATATTGCATTGTAACTATATTTGAATAAGAAATTGAAAAACCCCTGTCTCATCACTATTTTTACACTACTCGTATGAAGTCATTTCGCTAGGCAATAACAAAAGATAAGGTAGCGGTGATATGAGTACACATGCCTTGAAAGTGTGAACATGAGACCCTAGAGAGTGATTTCATCAGCCGGTAAGATGATGGCCTCTATCTTTTCGCACGTACAGAGCATTACCTTCATTGATTTTCTACAAAAAAGAAAGACAGTAAAACGCATCACGTTAGATCAAATGAACGATGAAAAAACAAAGCGATCGCATCTTGCTGGAAGAAAAACTTATTTTACTACGACAATCTCCCTTCCATCTTCTGCTATTGAAACAGCAAAGCTGGTATAGTTAGGATATGAATCAATCATCCTTCATATTCTCTTGACCTGGTTTCTAGTAACTTCTAGTTGTTTCCAAACAGAAATATAAGGCAAGGAAGTCATCCCCATAATAAAAGTGTATTTCGTGGATATTGGGGAAGATTACTACAAAGATGGCATCAAAAATCTTCAGCCTCGCCTATACAAGGCGATTAAATTAAAAAATGTGTGAGTTCTTGGTTCATTCCTACCTGAATAATCAATTCACTCACGTATTGCATGTTAAGGCTTGATACGTGGGCAACTAGATATCGATTTGGGGGAAAAATGCACATTGACTATGTTGTTATTTCGTATGGATTCTCTTTGTAAAGAGTAAAATTTTCTACTTGAAGACATTACAGCATCGAACAATGTAAGCTATAATTTTTCGTACGAAATACTTCAGTTATTGATTCACGTTATCGTATATCAGCTACAGATACAGACACAGTTCTTTCCTTCAAAAATTCATCCTTATATTACTACCAATATGCATTATTGATTCAAGTCTTTTCAGCCGTCTCCAGTTGATGCCTAAACAAAGTATAATTTTGTCTGGACATGTAATTTTATGTCGGTGTCAGAGCATGAATGATATAAAGTGTTTTTGAAACGAACAAAGTATTTTCTTGACAACATTTTTTTGTTTATTTTGCTAAAACTCAAACTGCCTCTTGAGACTTAGTGGATCTTCAACACGTAAAAGTAAAGAGAGTCTGAGAGTCCGAAAAGGGAGACAAATTTCGAAATACCAAGAAGGCAGTGTGATGTTTTGGTGGGAAGCAAAACAGATTTGATTTCGTTTCCTGCGATTGTAACGGCTAGAAATTACGTGGGCCTAATGCTGGAGCTCATAGTGAGACTCTGGCGAGGTGCCCACGGTGAGAATTTCACAATCTCGCGCGACATTATCTTGAAACAGAGGAAATCGCTTTTTAACTGGCCAGCTTGTTCTCCAGGCCTGGATCCTATTGATCATTTATGGGATAATCTCAAAAGGAAAATTAGATCGCACCAAGATAATACAAGAACCTTACAACAGCTCATCGAAGCCGTCACAGAAGATTGTCTGAATATCACCCCAGAGGAGGTCGAAACCCTAATCCAAAGCATGCCTAGACGGATTCAGGCTTGTATTAGAGCTAATGGAGGTAATACAAGTTACTGAGGTCGAGAAAATACACCTACTTCTTGAGAAAACTAAACCTTAATTCATTTCTTTTTTCAATTGAAATATCTCAAAAAGGATCAATTCTAACAATCCTTCGAAAATTCCAAAAGTTATTATTCAAAATATCGGGTAATTTCATATAAATTTGGTTGTGTGTAAGATTACGAAGACTTCAAAATCAGCCAGTACACAATTCCAGGGGTGAACTAACCTAGTTTTAACAGGTTTCTGAAACAAAAACAGTTTTTCATGCAAATAGCTCCTCTTTTATTGTTACAAGTGAGCTGTTAATTGATGATATTGATGAAAATCGGATCCATAATTCCTGAAAATTAACGATAAAACTCTAGAAAAGTCTAGTCGCATCATCCACGAATATTCAATTTGGTGTAAACGAAACAGCGAAATATAGACTAGCATTCCAATCGTTGCAAAACCACCCCGAGCGAAGAAATTTATTCACATATTCAGAGAGGCAATTTAAAGCTGCAACATGTTTACACCTCGCAAAACACGTTTGTATTTTTTACAAGTTGTGCCGATGAATTCCAATCGGAAAATGCCGAAAAGTTTTCACGTCCAACCGACTAAAACAACCCCTGCTATTCGCGCGGTTTTCCCTGGGGTACTGATGTCGCATTCCGAATTCCAACCTTTCCGTGTTTGTTTTGTCAGCAACGAATGCTGCTTTTGATATCTGATTGTTGTAAACGTCCACTGCTATTTACGTCATTATTGAGGGGTAGTCATCGCCCAATCGTTCGGTGAGTGCGTGTGAACGTTTGGAAGAAGGATTTTGATGCGATTTTGCTCGATATATGGAGAATTAATTTGTGCATCCAGATAAGTCATGCAATAATGGCTTCGAGGCTAGAACAATTTTCATCGCAGCTTCTATTAGGCCTGTGTGAATTTTTCGTGAAAACCAAGGAAATGTTATTATATATATATATATATATATATATATATATATATATATATATATATATATATATATATATATATATATATATATATATAATTAATTGCTTGATTAAGGACTATACGACAGGCAGAAATGAATAGTCAATTTATGCCAAAGACTCCATATTTCGGCCTTCATCAGGCACAATTCAAATGTGAACAAGTTCAGGCAAATTTATTTCAACTTACTGTACGTTATGACGTTTTAAAGTTATGCATAATATGCAGGTCCAGGAGGTTGAGTAATTCTCTGCTGAACAGACGAAACATTTAAAAAACTTTTAAAAACAATCCTCGTTTGAGATAAAAGATTTAAAAACAGAAATAGAATGGGTTCAAAACCAGATTAAAATGTTTAAAAATGATTGAAACGAGTAACTGTCAGACGTTATTTCAAAAGTCGAAAAAGACTCCCAAACTAAAAAACCAATGACAAGACAAGAGATACTGACTTGTGACATAGCAAATAATATATCTGTCATAGAAGAATCTGCTATTCTTCATTTTATCTGAATTGTTTACATAAATAGTCAGAAAACCGGTAATCAGGGGGTCTATTCCAACCTCAATTCAAATATTACACATAATACATTGGAGCATGATATACAAAACAAACTGTGGCGGATAAAAAATGTGTCGACTTTTGAAACAACGTCTGACTGTCCCTTTACTCGTTTTAATCATTTTTGAGCATTTTAATCTGGTTTTGAACCCATTTTATTTCTGTTTTCAAATCTTTTATCTCTAACGAGGATTATTTTTAAACGTTTTTTAAATGTTTCGTCTGTTCAGCAGAGAATTACTCAACCTCCTGGACCTGCATATTATGCATTACTTTATAACGTCATAACGTACCGTAAGTTGAAAAAATTTGCCTGAACTTGTTCACATTTAAATTTTTTTGTAGTACTCCTGATGAAGGCCTAAATATAGAGTCTTTGGTATAAATTGACTATTCATTTCTGCCTATCGTATAGTCCTTAACCAAGCAATTAATCAAGATATATATATATATATATATATATATATATATATATATTATATGTTACATGGGTGTAACGGGTTTTATTCCGTGGTCCGACGTTTCGACAAGTTGTCCCTTGTCATCTTCAGGCGTTCGGTAGACGATGTCTCGAGCGTAACTGATAGCGGTTTGTCGGTGGTTCTCCTTTTATGTCCTCATTGTGGGCTTCGGTGGACCTGGTGGTGGGGATGCTTTCATTATTATCTGTTGATGATGCCGGTTTCCTAGGTGGTAAAATAACTTCCCAAGCCTTTGATAGGTTGAGGGTTTTCTTCTCATTTGTTCATTGTTCCTCCTTTTTCAATTTCCACTGCTTCTCTGATAAGACGTTTCTTAAGTAGTTGTGTGGTGCTGATTTGTTTTGAGTTATCGAAAACTATTGTATGACCTGTATGTAATTTATGTAGATAAATGGCGGATGAGATGGATTTATTTTTAAGTGCTCTTTTATGTTCCTCTATTCTATCTTTTATTCGTCTATTAGTTTGGCCGATGTATATCTCGTTACAATCTCTGCATGGTATTGAGTAAACTCCCTGATTTTCTAAAGAAATGTTGTCTTTCGGGTTTCTGAGAATTTTTCCGATAGTTAAGTATGGTTTGTATGCCGTTCTAATTTTGTATTTCCTCAATGTTCTTCCTATTTCATCAGTTACTCCTTTGATATATGGTAAAACAGTTGTGTTCTATTGTTCTTCTGTGCATATCGTGTTTCGCCCAGTGAGAGTGTCGCTTATAGCTGGTTTTATTGTGTTTTTGTTATATCCATTATTTTTCAGAGCGTTGGTTATTGTAGATAACTCTTCTTCTCTATGGCTGTCATCTGTGAGTGCTACCGATCTGTTTTTGAGCGTTTTGACCACTGAAATTAATTGAGCTGGATGATGGTGTGATGAGGCATGTAAGTATCTATTTGTGTGGGTTAATTTTCTGTATACTGAGAATTGTAAATATCCGCATTGTGACTTTGTTAAGAGGAGATCCAGATATGGCAATTATCTGTTTGATTCTTTTTCAATTGTGAATGTTATGTTCGCATTGAATTCAGGTGAGCTGTGAACGCGCTTATGGATTCTTCACCGTGGGGCCATATGATAAAAATGTCGTCGACGTATCTTAGCCATATTTTGGGTTTCAGATGGAATTTTTCTTGTGCTTGTTTCTCAAAATTTGCCATAAATAAATTAGCAATAGACAAAGGAGATCCCATGCGTACTCCCGATGTTTGCTTGTAACGTTCGTGTTTATAAGAAAAATATGTAGAATTCAGGCAGTGTTCGGAAAGGAGTACAATGTCTTCATGGAAAATTTCCTTGAGTCCCTCTAACGCCTCTTCCCTGGGAACCTTTGGAAATAAAAAAACTATGTCTACATAAAAGGAGAACCACCGACAAACCGCTATCAGTTACGCTCGAGACATCGTCTACCGAACCCCTGAAGATGACAAGGGACAACTTGTCGAAACGTCGCCAAAATCAAAATGGACCACGGAATGAAACCCGTAACACATCAAATTGAATAGTAGATATTCTTAACTGATTTGAAAACATAATGAATAATAATTTATGGATAATAAAACTACTACAATTTTTTTTTCGGTCAACTTGCCACTCTATTTCAAAATATGGAATACACCTACATTTTCAATACTGTTATTTTCATGAGTGAAAGGTTACTTGTCTAAAATGTAACAGCTGTCATCTATGTAGACACTTTAATTGAGATTGAATGATTGTAATGTACATTTATACAATTTTTTTCCTCTTCCAATTAATTCAGTTCAATTGTTATATGCTGCACTGCCTTCGGGCCTCGCAATTTTAAAAACGCAGATTCCGAGGAACGAGAAATAATATAATTTTAAGTCTTATGCATTTTTAATGTTTCTACAGCGAAATTCCTTGATTCCTTGAAGGAATTGAGTTCATTTCTGTGATATTAAATTACCGGCCTTCGGTGTAATATTTTCATTCAATCCTACTTGCCCCAAAGGAAGCGAAGATAATTTATAACTAAATTGCATATTGAATTAGTATGAAACATAATTGCATATCTTGCTTTTGATATATCTCATCATGGGAAAATAACAATTTGGATTCTCTTGCATATGAATGCAGTTTAGAAAGTGTTCGTTCGAGATTTACGAACGATGTACATTAATTTTCTTCTTTCACTATTGGTATACAGACTACAGAATTGTTGCTGCCTCATTTCTCGAGTCATAAATCTTATAAATCAGTATAGTCTGTTTTTTTTCCACGACTCTTGAGTTACAAAAATACCTTGCTGTTTTTAAGTTCACCTGTTTGTTTGCTAGTTTGTTGGTTTGTTTGTTTGTAATAGTAATTACGTCAACTTCAAAATGGCATATTGAATTTAAATTTGATATACCTATCAATGACTACTGATCATACAATAATTTGATAATATAAATTTCCTCCAATATCCAAACCGGAATTATGAAAATGAGCATTAACAGATAATGGTCAATTCACCTTATTTATTTCAGTAATGTTACATTTTCGGTTTCTATTCCCATTTCTTTTGGATGTTTACAGGACTTTCCCAACAGGGACGCTTCTGGCGGCGCCACCTGTATGCGACTAATGGCGTTTAAAAGGTACATATTTTTCAGAATTCCAGTTTAAATTTCATGACATTTGATTCTCTGGAAGCAGAGTTCTTGTGCCTAAAGTGACATTATATTTTGGCAGTCATCGGACAGTGCCAATGTTAAGTTTTGTTTAAAACTCGTTAAAACGTTCACCGAAACGCTTTAATTGATGCAAGAAGTTTATGGCGACGATTGTCTATCCCGTGGCAGAGTTCATGAGTGGTATACTCGTTTTAAAAATGGTCGGAAAGATATTAATGACGACCCTCTCTTTGGCCAGGCAAAATTCGTTATTACGCCAAAGAACATTGATAAAGTGCGCAAATTACTCAAAATCCTACCAAACTCATCGTTGCGTTTCATGGAAATGGAATTGTCAATGTTCTAACATTCGAGTCATAGTTTTTGACCGAGTATTTGGGCTATTGGAATGTGTGTGCTGACTTTGTACCACAAACTGACTGAAGATTAAAAATTGCAACATTATAAGGGTATCGTTAAAGAGGAAAAAAGAACGAAAACTTCCTTTAGAACATTGTGACTGGTGACGAAAATACGACCCGGAAACGAATATCTACCAAGATATTCATTTCTGATCAAAACGCAAAAACATGTCAATTTTTGTTTCAAGGGGGACATCTTTTGGGGTACATTACTTGCCTGAAATATCAACCCCCTAAGCGGGGGTTGCAATCCTTGACCATTTTGAATAGGGAAGATGGGTCGAGTGATGACTCAAAAGAAAGGTGGCATCTTTGTCTACATTGCCTTCAACGAATTTCCATTTTCAATTGAAAACTGTAAAAGATACAGATGAGCAACTGAAAGAAGAAGACTGTTTCCCTGAGACTATTCAAGTTTCAGTGAGGTAAAATGGAACAGATCCATGCTGATCAATGGCAGTAATGATTAAGTGCCATCCTCACCTCGAATTTCAACCCCTGGAGCAGGGGTGATAACCCTTGAAAATTTGGAAGAGGGTAGATGGGTCGAGTGAAAACTCGAAGGAAAGGTATCATCTTTGTCTGCATTCCAGTGAAAGAATTTTTATTTTTGATTGAAAACTGTAGAAGATACAGAGCGAGCCACTAAAAAATAGAGAAGATTATCGCCCCAAGACTATTGGAGTATTAGTGCTCTAGGGGTTCAAATTTGAGATGTGAATGGTGTTTCGGAAGATGACAGCCTTTGATTTGGAATGAATCTGTTCCATTTTTTTTGCACTAATACTTGAATAGCTCAGGGCGATAGATTGTCTGCTCTATTTTTCCGTAGCTCACTCTGTATCTTCTACAGTTTTCAATCAAAAATGAAAATTCCTTCACGGGGATGCAGACAAAGATAATACCTTTCTTTCGAGGTATCACTGGACCCATCTACCCTCTTCCAAATTTTCAAGGGTGGTCGCCCCTGCTCTAGGGGTTGAAATTCGAGATGAGGATGGTACTTGATGATGACTGCCATTGATCAGCATGGATCTGTTTCATTTTACTTCACTGAAACTTGGATAGTCTCTATCTTTCAGTTGCTCACCCTGTATCTTTTACAGTTTTCAATTAAAATGGAAAGTCGTTCAAGGCGTATAGACAAAGATACTACCTTTCTTTTGAGTCATCACTCGACCCATCAAATTCAAAATGTTCAAGGATTGCAACACCCGCTTAGGGATTGATATTTCAGGCAAGTATTGTACCCCAAAAGATGTTTCCTTGAAACAAAAATTGACCTGTTTTACGTTTTGATCAGAAATGCATATCTTGGTAGATATAGCCTCTGCTTAGTTTTCGTAGAAGCACCCTGTATATCGATCAGATTTTTCAGTTTTTTAACTGTTCACCTAGAACAAATGCAAACATATGTTTGAGTGCTTCAAAATATATTTCGAATTTTCATTAATTCTGTAGTCTATGCTGTGTTGACAAAGTACATTTCCTGAAAGAAAATTGTCTTCATTGTTTTCAAATCTTTCACAATGTTTCTTCTCTTTAATATGAGGGTAGGTCATTTCACACTATACACCTTAATACTAGGTCGGCTGAAAAGTTACTAAGCTCAAATCCATATAATATTCAGTTAGTACTAATATTAACAGAGCACGAGTAAGAGATTTTCAGCTGCTCGATCGTTTTTTTTCGCGAGATGTATCGTTGAAAAAGAATCAACATTTGTTATTTTTGGAAAAATAGATAATAGAGAATTACGCGTGTTGATAACATTGGTTCTGGACGAAAAAGAGTACCGTCGAAGCCGCTGGTTTGATTATTCAGACTTTGCGCCTGGAAAATCATCGGTAGAAATGTGTTTTTCAAAGTTTGAACGAAGAGATATGAAGGCAGTGGACATCCCAAAGAGACTGAAAACATTTGATAATTTCTCTGCCATTATCCGACAAAAATAGTTCCAGAGAAGTGTCAACTATAAATATAATAAACGGAATGTTCGAAAAGAAACAAAACAAACAGCATATCAAAATTTTTACCCACGTATAGAATCAACTAATACAGCTAAATATATTCCATTAAAATATTTTAGCCCTATCAGCGAAGAGATTGCAAATGTCATTTCTAAACAGCATAAAAAGTATTTTCGAAACCCAAATAATACTCTCCCAAGAAATTTCAATAGTGAAGATAAAACTGATAGATTTCACAATACTGGAGTGTACAAGATGTTCTGTATGGGTTGTGAAGGCGTCTTTATAGGTCGTACTGATCGTTCATTCAAAACTGGATACAAAGAGCATCAACCAGATTGAAATAGTCAGAGAACCGACGAGTCTACGTTCGCTTCACATTGTATCGAAAATGGCCATCGTTTTCCACCCATAGATCAACTTTAAATTATTGACAGAATACCTAAAGGACGAAGTAAGATTTCTTAGAACCCATTGAAATTTTCAAACTCCAACTCCCCATAAATGACAACTATAATGGTCCGGCTTATTCGTTTTTATATTTTTGAAACGACTGTCAAAATTTTTACGCAAATTTTTCTTTAAATTAAACAAGAACAACGAAGAAGTGATATATGGGAGATGTCAACCCAAATTATTGGGTTCATAATGATTCTAGAACATCTATAGATCCTAATCGGCATCACTTAGAAGACCGAACCTAGCCATCCGGGCTCTCTCGGTCCTACAGAGAGGGAATTGTTTTGTTGAGTTGGAATATTGAAGGGACTTTGCGAGATTATACTTCAAAATTGGCAAGCAAGAACAAGGAAATGATTATGTTTCAGGAGACTCACACTGCGAAAGAGGAAATATCTCAGGTTATGTACTTTTTGTTTATCTCCTTAGTCCTTTTTATGGCCTTGCTTGCTATGTGAAATGTTTTCTTAAATTCAAGTGTATTTAGACATATCAGAGTCAGGTATGATTGTTGAAATATTTTTCTGCTGGTTTTCTTTTTCCATTGTTACTGATTCTTGTCCCAAACCCCCTTCCTTTCACCCTTGTCTTCGTCTGGAAGTCATGAAGTGCAAAATGAGAATTGAAGCTGCTGAGCAGAGAAATTTTTGGTACCGTTTATGTACACACGACACTAACACAACATAAACAGACAAGCTATTGCTAGTGCAATAGCGACAGGAAAACGAGTTTTTTCCTCAGGTTTTTTCACTCGTTTTTTTAATCATAGGCAAGATAGTATGGTTCCCCTGTCACATTTTCCTGAGCTCACACTTGTGTTTTTCTGACACACACCAAAATTATAGAAATAAGCATTTATTGTAAATACAATTATTCGAATTTTTGTAAATCCTCTCTTTTTCAAAAGAATATATCTTTAAATTATACCTGTTTTGAACATAATTCGTTTTACCTCTTGTTGGCACCCTTATTAATTTTGTATCTACCTGTTTATGTATGATGGGACAAATATTTTCCGCGATAAACTTCGTGAGGTGTCTACATATATAAACTTGAGACAAGAAGAAATATTCAAAAATCCGTAGATCAATGAATAATCCTTCCTGACAAGAGCTAGTTCCCAAATCTGCCTGCCATGCACGCAGCCTCCAAGAGCCACAATAGTGCAGTTAATCAGGATGCCGAGAAACGAAGCGGCTGACTGTAGTTTTCGCCTTTATTAGGAGCTCATCAGTGTCGCTTATCCCTTCTCAGCTTCCTATCAAGCTACATCGGTGTACCCTATCGATTCCAGAAAGGACGCACCTCGTACATATTTATGTATGTTTTTTCAGCTTCAGTTCAGTACTTGTCAGCTGAAGATGGTCGAAAGACCGAATTTGTAATCCTGAACTCTGGTGATGTATAATACATAATTAATATCTTATTATCATCAGCATGCTTTTATTTAATCAAAAAATGCATATCAACTTTCAGCAAGCAACGACCTTCTGAATCAAATTCCTCTAACTTGTTGAAAATAAAAACCACGTTATTTAATACTTTAGAAAAACTCGTTTGGTGCTCCAAGAAGGATCAAATTACCATTCCACCTACAGGATTCAGTAATTATATCCGCCAAAGTGACATAAAACACAAACAGGCCCACCTGGTAAGTAGCGATACAAAGTCCAGGTGGGCATGTGCCCCTATTTATTCACTCTATTGCGTTTTCGCGAAGCCAAGAAAAATTGAAATCAAGTTAGCCGGGCGTTCAGTGATTCGAACCGACGCGGCGCCATCTGTAACTAGGTAAGTATTCTGTTACACCCTCAGTAACCACGACGTCTATCTGTCTTTCGGTGTGTACGTGCGACGTTTACCTAACCCTTTAGCAAGAGCTTTTTCGTCTGCAGGGAGATCACCTGAGAGCCATAAACTTTACGACCTGTTAACTTCCTGGCACAAAGGGTCGAGCCACAGGGTTTTCACGATAGTCCTTAAATGAACGAAATAGATTGCAAGTTTGGGGTGTTTTAAGGAGATGTGAGTGCGTTTAAAAGTGTTTATTATGATAATTCGTACTTTTAGCACTTTTGTGTAGTAATGTAGTTTTGTCGAAATTTGAAAGTTACGTACATGACTTGTTGAATCTTCTCCATTAACTATGTCATACTTTCTGTCAAAAAAGTAACAGAAATTGATCAATGAAACACGAGATGTTTATTTTTCATACAAATTTATTGCATCGGCTTCATTTCTCGTCGCGAATTCTCTTTTATGTCTTCTATCGATTCAAAAAAAGTACCTTGAAGTGTTAATAAGAAAAAAGTCCGTCGGAGCCATGTCAGGTGAATATGGTGATTGTACGGTGGCAATTTTCGAGTTTTTGATCAGAAATTCATCTACAATGATAGCCTTGTGAGATGGCGCATTATCTTTGTGGAAAATCCATGAGTTTCCTTTTCACAAATCTGGCCTTTTGCAACGTATTTGCTCTCTTAAATGTCGCATAACTCTCGGGTAATATTCTTTATTGACTGACCTTCTAGCAAGAATTCTGAGTGCACAATACGGCGATAATCGTAGAAAACCGTCCAAGTTACCTTGACTTTTAATCGACTTTGACGTGGTTTTTTCGGTTTCTGTTTGGTTAGAAGGTGCCATTCCAATACTTGTTGACTGGTTTGCATTTCAAACTCATAAACCCATGTCTCATCATCAGATACAATGCGTCTTATGACTATTCGTTCTAGAATGTCTTCAGCGACCTATCGCGATTTAATTCTTGAATAAGCTTAGGTTAGATTATTGCTCGTTTAAGGAACACCATGTATATATAAATTCGTGACACTGATAAAGAATATGAAAGCAAAATAAATTCTAGTCCGAAAAAGTGGAATATATGACATTGTCATTAACGCAAATATACCAATAAGTTGTTTTTATTTTCCTCATTGAAAACGTTCTACTAAGTCTAATCGAAAAATAATTTTTTCCCGATCAATATACAAATTACATAATTCCGTTCTGTTTACTACACATAACGTTATATATTCTAAAACTGAAGGTCGTTACTAGGTAATTAAGGAATAATAATATGAAAATATCAATATCATACCATGTTAGAATGATATTAAAAGTTTTAGTTCAGAATTTGATTAAAATCTAATTTTGATTTTTTCATGTCGAGAAATTTTTGTTTCCAGGATTTCAAGTGCTGAATTTGTTATTAGAAAAATAAATTTCAGCAGAATAATACAGGCAAATTCATTGTTTTTCCAAAATCCACTTCAGTTCTCAACGAGAATTCTCTTCTATATCTTCTATTGATTTAAAACGGGTACCTCGAAGTAGTCATTTGAGTTTTGAAAGAAGAAGAAGTCGGTCGGAGCCATTATGGGTGAATACAGTGGTTGTTCGATAGTATTTGTTGAGTTTTTGGTCAGAAATTCATTCAGCATTCCACAAATCTGGCCTTTCTCGACGATTTGCTCACTCAAATGCCGCATAACGCTCAGGTAATAATTCTTATTTACCGCCTGACCTTCTGGCAATAAATTTCATCGGTATTGAGACACCCTATAGCAGAATAACAATATAAAGAATCAAGTTCATTCAAATTCGCAACAAAAAAGTCTAATAACATTTTTCTGAAAGATTGTTAGTTACTTTTTCATTGAACATTCGTTGATTTCAAGAATTATTTTCTTTTTACCCATGAAAATACAAATATCTCCGTTATTCTTCTAGCCACATGAAATTTAGACATACTATCGGAAAGAGCATTAAATTTCCTATAGGAAAAGTATGTGAGAGTGTTACAACATATTCTATACTGGGTGATGGAAGAGATTAAATTTAACGATTTGGAAATGAGCAAATTTAGTGGTATTTTCTAGGTGGTCATATCGCTTGAATTTCATCAATGCGGGCATGTTTTTTTCGATAAGAACTATTGCATTTCATAAGCTGTTCAACTATATATCAGCTCTTGCATTAGCTGTTTCTTTGGCAGTAATATCATGGGCCAAAGAAATTAAACCACTAAACCGAAAAACAAATACCTTATTTTATTGCATTTTAAGACTTACTTTGAATTGAAAATAACGAAATTGATGGAAAGAGGTCGAACGTAATAACATATTTGCATTAATAATTTGATGATGTAACCTCCACCTTGACGGAAACATAGAACGCACCTTTTCCGTACAGAAGCAACTGCGCGACGCACTTTTTTGTGCTGTTGAAGTTCCTCCCAAAAAGCAGCTGATCTCTAGTTTCAATTGGTACTTCATATACCAAAGATTTCAATGTACCCACCATAATAAAATTTAACAGATTTAGATCAGGACTTCGAGGAGGCCATTTAAATGTACTAAAGCGTCCTTTCCATTTATCGTCATAATTTTTATTCAGCCACCTCCGAATTTCCCTGCTATTATGAGTAGGGCAACCATCCAGGAAATAGTTCTTGAACTTAAAGGAACCTCTTCCAATACATTGTGCAGTTCGCTTTGAAGAAGATCAAGAAATCTTTCTGCGTTTAATGTGTTTTCTAGTATAATTGGTCTAAGAGCTTAATTTCTAATTATTCACATCCATACATCTGTATTGATTATTGGATGGTCTCCAAGCACGGGGATTTGCTGGTACCCACGTATGGTTATTGTGACAATTAGATATGCCATCTCTGGTTGACTCGTCAGTCCTAATTACATGACTGTGAAATTGCGGATCTCTGTTAGTTTGTTCGATATGCCTCTGATAAAACTTAATACGTTGTGCCTTATCACGATCCAGTAAATTTTGAACAGGGGTGAAAAAAAAACGATTTATTCGATCGACATTTAGACGATAATGTCTTGAAACACTCCCTGTTTCTCCCAAAATCCGACATGCAGTTACAAAAGTATTTCTATCTGCAATGCGTCTTTCAGGATAATATATAATTATTATACATAATTAAATCAGAAATATTGAATCTGTTGGACGTTTGCATTGAACAAAATTATTTTTCTTTCAACAACATCTAGTACAGTAGTGAAAATGGTTTGATCATGGGACATACTTTGAGTCCACTTTTAGCAGAGATTTTTATGAATAATATTGAACAGAAAATTCATACACATCCACTCATTTCCAAATTTCTTTATTGGTATAGATATGTTGACGACATCTTAGTATGTTTCATTGGAACTACTCGTCAATTAGACTTATTTCTTAATTTCATTGATTCCATCCATTTGAACATTAAATTCACGATAGAAATTGAACAGAACGATTCCATTAATTTTTTGGACTTGAAAATCACTAAACGAAATAATAATCATGTTTTTTCGGTCTTTCGTGAACCAACACATACTGATACAATTATACATAACTACTCATTACATCCAATTCAACACAAAGTTGCAGCCTTAAACAGCATGGTACATCGGTTACTCAATTTACCTTTATCAGTAGGAGATTATAATAAAGAGTTAAATATCATCAAACAGATAGCCATTAATAATTCATATAATCCGGATATGATAGATCTAATCATTCGTAAAAACTGTATGAGAAAGCAATAAATGAAGTATATCCTATTCATAAAGACTATAAAATATTCAACAGTTTAACATTCTGCGGTTCTGCAAGTACAAATATTAAATCCTTTCTGGTCAAACAAAATCTTAATATAACTTTCAAAACTTCTAATACCTTAGGTAAACATATTAAAAATAATAAATCTCGTGTTGAAAACTCAAGTAAATCAGGAATCTATAAACTCAATTGCGGTTCTTGTGATAAAATTCATATCGGTAGGACCTATAGGAGTTTTGGCATAAGAACATCTGAACATGAACGTAGCTTCGATAAAAATAAATCTGATTCAAATTATTCAAACCACTTAATAAAAGAAAACCATTCATTCAATAAAAACTTTGACATATTACATATAAAATCAAAAAGTTTAAAATTAGATCTCCTAGAAGCATTAGAAATAAATAGATACAAACATTCGGACAAGCTTTTGAATGAGCAGGTAGATGTAAATTATTCACCCCTACTTAACTTGTTTGATTAGTTTTTATTACCTTCCATACTAACTGTACAATGGCTCGGTGTGGATTTTCCTGTTATTCATCCAACTTGTTCTACGATTTGTTTATAATACCATACTCTTCAATCTGTTTGTCATTCTTGATGAAGCTGCTGTGTCAGCGAAACTTCGTCGATTAAAGTTAAACCTTGTGTTTTTTATCTCATTTATAACGGAGATATTCTTATTTTTATGGGAAAAAATTCTTGAAATCGAGAAATGTTCAATAAAAGACTTTTTCGTTGCAAATGATATAAACAATAACCCCCTGAAGTTTGGACATCAGCATCCGATACACCCTGTATATAAATATATGTTCGAAAGGAATTTCTAAGATTAGGACAGAACTTCTCGTTTAATCTTGAATTCCAGGTAGCTTTCAGAATCAGACACTGTTAAAAACTTCATTTCGACAGTATCAAGTCTCGTAGAAATCTACCTGAGCCACCTGAACATCTGTTGTTTCAAACCAGAAAATATAAAAGGTATCTGACACATGGTACTGACTCCACACATTTTATAAGAAGGATGAAGAGAGTAGGTGATCATAACGGCATCTGGAGTGCTTTTTAAATGTTCTTCCACAGAGTTATTATACAATTTCTGAATATTATGCGAATAGATTCAATGATGACCTGGGTCATACAACAGATGATATTTGGATGTGACGTGAATAGAAATTATTAATAGAGAGAAAACATGCTAATAATATAGTAGTACATATTCTAGATTAGACCGAGATTTGCTTCGATTTCAAAATATTTTCTTCAGGATTTATCTTTATCAAAGTGAAAATTTCTTGATACATTGAAAAAGTTTTAAACCTAAACTGCTTCAAAAATAACATTTACTACGCCAAGAAATTAACGCACATAATCGTTGATATGTTGAAGAATTATTGTCCAGTATTAAAAAATGCTTGAGAACAACTGGAACGAAAACGGTACTCATAGAAATTGAAATAACACTAATAATGAACAATGTAAAACTTTTGGAAACAATCAGTCTCCAAAAACCTGTAAATACCGAACCGGATTTTGTTGACATATGTCCGGAGATATCCGAACAAACGTGTTGATATCTAGTTGCCTACCGAAAAAGAAATTTGAAATATTGCAATTGTGTGTTAATTCTTGGTAATCGATTCGAAGCACGAAGAAATCTATTTCAATCGAAATATACCCAATTTAAAGAAAAATACAATCAGAATCAAAAAATACTGTAGGTCGGCAAGGACATCTGTGCGGGGGAAATAGCTCCTCCCCTTGATGCGCGTTAACTTTTCCGGTTACATTTCCAAGAGCTCAGTACTCAATGAACCTTTGAAGTTTTAAGAAGAGCCAAGCGAACAGGACCGAATCTTGCAAATTTCACTCGCAACAGCCAGTCTTCTAGTTCTGATGAAGAACTATCTGACGTTATCTATCTCATTTTGTGTTTCATATTTGAATTGTTTGCAAAAATTATCTAGATGAATACAGTTTTAATGAATTTGTATTATCAAACAGCAAGGCAAATCCGAATCATTCGTCCCCACGATAGCGTAATACGATTGTACCTCTTGAAATTTCCATTTTCTTTGTTATGTAGTTAATCCTAAATAAACCCATCGTGGTATCACAAAAATACTAGTTACTTAGGAAAAAACATAGGTACTAATCCTTTGCCTCAAATCCTTATTTAATATCAACCTTCAATTACTATATTTCATCCTATTATACAGATTCCAGGTGTTCTTGAAAATTTGAATTATAAGGAGAAAACAATAGTACTTTTTATGAAGGTGCCTCGAAAATTTCCTGTAATCTAGCTGGTGATGAGTCTATTACTCACTTCGTTGTAAAAGAAATTAAAATGATTGAGTACCTTGAAATGCCATATGGTTGAGAGGGATAATTTTCTCAAAAAGCCCTTACGCCGATCCTGATACCTATTTGACATTACATTGCAGAACGTATTATTCATCTAACTTCCGCTGCTTGCTATCTTGTTCTTCTTATCACAACCGCACAGATATTTTTGTCGACTTGTACCCCTGACTGCATGACATCTACGATTTATACTCAAAATCTATGAACTTATAGCATTCTAAGCCACTTAATTCCAAATTTCGATCGCTCTGTTCCGAACCTCAATAGCAGGCTGGTTTAACGGGATTCTTAATGTTCTATTGAGACATGCTCCATGTGACTCAGGTCTGGACTTCGTGCAGGCGACTCCGTTGAAGTGGTTTCGTGATCTTGAAGCTAGTTCGTAATGATATAAGCTCTGTGAAGTCTGGCGTTATTATGCAATTTTCAGGCACTTTAATCGAGTTGCCCACACGAATATCTGACATCAATCGCATCGAACATGTCTGGAACATTCTCAATAGGTGATTTAGAAGTCAGCAAATTCCACCAGCTACCGTGAATGAGTTTGGAACAGAGTGAAATTTGGAACGAGATAGATCAGAATGCTATAATGTCATTTATTTCGGGTAAGAATCGTGGATACCATGCAACAATTCTCGCCAGGAGTAGAAATATCCGTGTATTAACATGTTTTTGGGAACTCTTATGTTTTCCACAAGTTTAACATTTTTCATTATTAGTTTTACCTCAATTTCTATGGGTACCATTTTCATTTCGATTATTCTCGAGTCTCCCTTAGTGCTGGTGGATTACTGTAAAAATTGATCTTGAAGAGATGTTAAATTTTTCTGAATAGATGTGAATTTTCGTTTTTAAGAAGTTCGGCGGCACACGAGATGTGTTTCCTTCAAAATTTCGTGCTGCAGATTTATATTATTCGACGTCAAATAAAATACACCCACTGTTTAAGAAATGCATTTGGTAATTTGAATTACAATGAAAATTTTACTTGTATAATCGGACGCCGACGTTGATAGATCTAAGCTCTCGGGCGTTTTGATCCGAGCCATAAACTATATATTTGGCGCCTCTGGCGTATTGTTCTATATAAAACAAACATCCTACTTACAATCGCAGATTGAAGTAAAGAACTATACAGGGTGCTTCAACGAAAACTAAACAGAGGCTATATCTACCAAGATATTCATTTTTGATCTAAACGCAAAAACAGGTCAATTTTTGTTTCAAGGATAACATCTTTTGGGCTCCAAAACTTGCCTGAAATATCAACCCCCTAAGCGGGGATTGCAATCCTTGAACATTTTGAATAGGGAAGATGGGTCGAGTGATGACTCAAAAGAAAGGTGGTATCTTTGTTTACATCGCCTTGAACGAATTTCCATTTTTAATTGAAAACTGTAAAAGATACAGGGTGAGCAACTGAAAGATCGGAAAGACTATTTCCCTGAGACTATTCAAGTTTCAGTGAAGTAAAATGGAACAGATCCATGCTGATCAGTGGCAGTCATCATCAAATACCATCCCCATCTCGAATTTCAACCCCTAGAGCAGGGGTGACCACCCTTGAAAATTTGGAAGAGGGTCGAGTGATACCTCGAAAGGAAGGTATTATCTTTGTCTGCATCCCCGTGAACGAATTTTCATTTTTGATTGAAAACTGTAGAAGATACAGAGTGAGCTACTGAAAAATAAAGGAGACTATATTTCTTTCGAATTATCACTGGACCCATCTACCCTCTTCCAAATTTTAAAGGGTTGTCACCCCTGCTGCATTTTACCTCACTGAAACTTGGATAGTCTCAGGGAAATAGTCTTCCCTATCTTTCAGTTGCTCACCCTGTATCTTTTACAGTTTTCAATTAAAAATGGAAATTCGTTCAAGGCGATGTAGACAAAGATACCACCTTTCTTTTGAGTCATCGCTGGACCCATCTTGCCTATTCAAAATGTTCAAGGATTGCAACCCCCGCTTAGGGGGTTGATATTTTAGGCAAGTTTTGTACCCCAAAAGATGTCCCTCTTGAATCTTGGTACATATAGCCTTTGTTTAGTTTTCGTTGAAGCACTCTGTATATATCAATTATCCCTTTTATTCAAATAAATATATGGTATCCAAACACAATCAGCTTTTCTCTTGTGAATGTGTGTTTATAAAAGCTTATAAGAATTAAATCATGTAACACAGTTGGCAATTCCATCTATTTTCTAATCCGACAAAGTCTAATACTCTTAATTGACATCATAAAATGTAGATGGAAGCAACTATTTTATCCCATAACAGAGTCGTTCAGATTTAAATTACCATATCAGTACAAATTTGGTATATTTGACATTAACAAATGTAGTAGAATTGTTTAACGTAACTGTATATTTCCTATTTAGAAACTGGAGTCGATTTTATTGAAATCGTTCGTTTTTGTAAGTTTTTTCTTGTTATTTAACTATTTTTTAATTGAATTAATTATAGTCTTGGGAATTTCTTTATCGTTTATTTTACTGCTTCAAATTCTCTTTGTCAGATTTTGGTTCTCATCGAATATATCTTTATTTTTTTATGTATATACTGCATGGCGTCGTAGAATTTTTAGTAAATATTTTATTGGAATCCAAATTTCGTCAATTGATGTTTGAATAATATTGAATCAGAAAATCCCATTGAATAAATTCCTAGGTGACCTCAGTAAAGAATATTAGCTATTTTCTCAATGATTTTCGTATTAGTATTAACAAGGATATTTTTTTCAGGTGAGCACATTAGTTTCAATATAATCACTAAAACAGGTGAGTAAGAGAATGAATTTCAAAGAAAAACTATTATTATCATCTTCCAAAATTATATACAGAGTGAGTTGACATCCGAAATATTTCAAATTTTTATGAATTGATGAAAAATTTTGTGATTGATTAGAAGTATACTGACTTAATTATCCCTTTTTTGTCTTCATTTGCTCATATTGTCAAGTCAACTTGTTAAATGTCAAACCATGGATATGCAGGGTGGGGCGTGGCTAACTCCCACTTTTCAAAAAATCACTGCACAAGAACGGGACGTGCTAGAGTGATGGCGCTGGTTTCGTTTAGAAGGGCAGATCGTGTACTTTGCAGTCTTAAACAGTCTTATTCTGTTGTGAGCAGCGCGCGTTTTTTGTTGAGATCTTTATCAAAACAAGTGTTATCGCATCGCAGCATGCCTTTCGCTCGAAGTATCGTTTGAACTCTTCTCAGAGTGTTTCCGACCAGAAAACAATCTTGGCGTGGATGCTAAAATTCCGGGCAACAGAATCTACACTGAATGTAAAGAGAATCGGCCCACCTGTCACTGTCAGAATCCTGAAATCAGTGAGTGAGGGCGTCGATCGAGCCGTCTCCATTGCGTTCTGCACGCAAACATTCTTCTGCTCTTCAGATTTCGGCTCGAACAGTGAGACGAATTTTGCATACTTATCTCGGGTTACATCCATATAAGATCATGGTTGCATAGGAATTGGCCCCGATGGATTGGGGAAGGCGTGATTGTTGTCAGGCAATCCTTTAACATGTGCCTCCCACTGGGATCTTATGGACGAGCGACGAACCTCATTTTCATCTTTAAGGGTGCGTGAATAAGCAAAATTTTCGCTACTGGGCACAAAAACCCCCGATAGTTTCACCAAAGACCCCTCCACAGCCCAAAAGTCACGGTTTGGCGTCCAGTATCGAAAGTAGACAGTCTGACCACTACTGTGGCATGCTCGAGAATTTTTACCTCCCGAAAATCGAGGAATTCGGTGAAACCTACGATGAAACAGAGCTTCTGGTTCCAACAAGATGGTGCCACTGAGCATACAGCCCGTCGACCACGATCAATTCTTCAGGTGATATTCCCTAGGTAGGTTGTCTCCTTGCGGGAAACAGTTCAGTGGCCCCGAGCTCCCCTGATTTGAGCCCCTGTGATTTTTTTCTGTGGGGCTATCTCAAGGGTGAGTTTTTTAAACATCGTCCAAGGACAATTGATGAGCTAAAGACCGCCATTGAAGAAGAAATTAAGCAGATAACCCCTGTCACTCTTGTGAAAGCCATGCGGAATTTCCATGATTTGAACGATATCATTTCTAAACTTGACTGAAAAAAACTACATCATATATTTCATACATTTTTTTTTGTAAATATCTCGTAGAGTGTTTTTACAACCCTATGAAAAGTGGGATTCAGCCGCACTGCACCCTGTATATCAAGTATATCCTATAATATAGATTTTTCATACTTACCATTATAATATTTCCTTATAAGGATTACGTGGTTAAATAATCCATCTGAAATACAAATAATATCGCATATACCTTGCAACTTAAGTATATTTTAATCCTTCCACTGAATTATGGCTCATTGGACCATAAACTTCAACTTTGGGATTAAAATATTTCACTGCATTACGTTGTTCGAAAAGTAAATTTCTGTGTTTCATGAAAATAAAATGGACTATATAATTTTTATTTCGAACTAGTTACTTGTGTCATACTTCTGACAAAGCGCTCGTAAAAGATGTGATCTTTCCTGACTTGAGAAACTGATTCGAGTGTTTTTTGAAGTCCCTATTCCCTCAAGAATCTTTCTAGAATTAAAAACTTCCTAAATAAGTATTGAAATATTTCACGATTTCATTCTAAATCGAAAACTATAAGTTGAATCACTTCAGAACTTGAATTAGAATCAAATTAGATTTAATGAAATTACAACAATGAATAGTGCGCATTTGATAAAATATTGTGTATCATTTAACCATTTAACATGGATCAATTCAAAATCCGTTTTCCATTTTAGACTAATGGATAGCTGTAGGCTGTCCAAGATTCTTAACAGAAAACGAGAAATAGAAGCAAGGCATTCCCTTAAATTCTATTTTAACTCTTCTAAATTGTTACTATTCCTCTTGTAGAGTGAATCCTAAAGAAAAAATCTAATGGCGTCAAGTCAGGGGAACAAGGCGGCCGTCTCACAGGACCTTTAAGCCCTATCCAATTACGTCCAAAATTCAAATTCAACAGATCAGTGATGGCCCTTGTTTGGTGGGAAAGGGCACCATCGTGTCGAAAAAAGTATTTGATCTTTGTGATATCCCTCAATGATATTGTTGTTGATGATTTCTTCATAACGTGCTCTACTCAAATCTTCATCAAAAATTTCAAGCGCCAAAACGCGACTATCTTTCAGTGCACACCACATGGATGCTGCGTTGAGGACCACAAATGTTCATTAAAACGATTAAATATCCTATCGCTAGTGATGCGGCTTCATCTGTCCATATGACTTCTCTAAAAGAGTCTGGGCGTTCTTGGATATTTTCTTGATACCAATTGCAGAAATTCAGTAGGCAAGGGGGAACCCCTGGCTGCATTTTGTAGGGTTCAAACTGGTTCTCCTCCAGAATGCCGAGCGCCCAACGTCTCGAAATTCCTGTTTCTGCTTCTATTTGTCTATTCGAAATTGAAGGTTTGGCCGTTGATAAGATACTCTTTCATTCTTCCAAAGATACCGATTGATCTATTTTTCGGCCGTTGCTGCTGAATCAAATCCACTAAGAATATAACATTCTATCATATCGGACTTCTCATAATTTTTATAGTTATGATTTCTATTCTGAATCTTGAAACAATCAACGTTCCAGGTGAACAAATTCTTAAATGTAGTAGTTAGAACATACAACTAACAAGCAGCTATTTCGAGATTCAATAAACATTAATACCTATATCGAAACTGGAACCATAGAAATAACCATAATCTTAGATAGGGTGTTTCTGCTTAGCAGCTTCATTCTCTCATTCTCATCTTGCACTCCATGATTTCCAGACGAAGACAAGGGTGAAAGGAAGGGGTTTAGGACAGGAATCTGTAACAATGGAGAAAGAAAGCCAGCAGAAAAATATTTCAACAATCATACCTGACTCTTATATGCCTAAACTTACTTGAATCTAAAAAAGATTTTACATAGCAAGCAAGACCATAAAAAGGACTAAGGAGATAATCAAAAAGTACATAACCTGCGATATTTCCTCTTTCGCGGAGATGTTCTTCCGCCGCAGTGTGAGTCTCCTGAAACATAATCACTTCCTTGTTCTTGCTTGCCAATTTTTAACTATAATCACAAAATCCCTTCAATATTCAAACTCAACAAAACAATTTCCTCTCTGTTTGACCGAGAGAGCCCCGATGGCTAGGTTCGGTCTTCTAAGTGATGCCGATTATGATCTATAGATGTGCTAGAATCATTATGAACCCATATATATATATATATATATATATATATATATATATATATATATATATATATATATATATATATATATATATATATATATATATGCAATAGGAGTAAAATTACCTATGGTTCTATTCAAAAAAGCATGTTTTCATTATAACTCGAAAACCGCTGAGCTAAAAATTTTTTACTGTCTTTCAATCGGAGAAGTGTCTGTAGAATGTGAAACTTATTTTTATGTAACTTTGAAACTTTGATGATGATCGAGATATCCGCGAAGGACGATTTTCCCAAAATTCGAGAAATTCACAGAAAGTCCGGAATAGAAGGAGATATCAGCAAAATGTTGGCACCACTAAACTAGTCCCTGAAAATAAGATCGAGAGAGGGGGGCTCATTTTTCTCTATCTACAATATTTCACATAGCTGCCGTACAAATACATGGAAATTTGCCCACCTGTACAATACCAATCTCAATTTGCTTCTCTCTCGGAGTGAATTTTGCGGATCTCTTTCTTGACTTCAGTCATCTCTGAATTAAAAATATAATTTCAAAACAACGAACAACCGTTTCATACGTTTTGCTTTCAATTTACGTTGGGTATTAGAATTTTAGGTTTTGAAACGACATAAAATGACATTGACATTCTGTCATCAAATATTAGTACCAACCTCACGTTGGTGAACGAAAAGTCACTGAAATTCAATGTCAAGTCTTTGTTAACTTCATAACAAGAAGTATACAAAGTTTTATACAACCCAACTGAAATTGATTCAATGTTAACTATTTCTTGAGTTTATTCGCTGTCAACTGACTCAACATTGCTCTATACAACCGAGCCTCAATATTTCGATTCGGAACAATTTTCTCTTTGGATATCAAATATCACGAACCTAGATTAGGAAATATAAAAGGAGAGATGCAATTTCCTGCCAGTCATCAGTGCTTTTTGTTTTTGTTTACTTTCTATTTAACATGAAGGAACGCTTCATTAACTTCTAACGCTAATTTTTCCAATGAGAATGCGGATCTTGCAAAAACTAATCAATAATAAAATCATTTCATTATGTAAATGTAATGCATAAGTAGGTTAGTGAGAGGCTGTAATATTATCACTATCAATAAATTAAAACGGATTATTTATTATAATCCGTACTAAAACCTGAATAAACTGTCGAGTGATAATGCTAATAATTAAATAGAAAATATTGATGGAGATTTAATGGAGATTGTAAGCATTTAAGCATTGGGCATTGGGCATGGTATAATGATGGTTCATCAATTTCTATGCATGCGTGAGTAGAAATTTCTGTAACTTAGATAAATTTAATGAAATTTTCTTTCTATACTTCATTCACAGTTTGAATTAGGAGTAATTTTTTATATACGAAGACTAACGAAAATCGTTATCTTGCTTATCCTTATTTTGTTAATTTTTGTGAAAATATTAAAGGAGGTGTTTGTGTCCATGTTGATATAGATATAGATCCGCAAATACTTACCGACTCACAGGGTGTTGAGGTTTAATCGAAAGATGCAGTTAAGTTTGAATTTTTCGTAAACCGCTTGAGTTAAATTTTGAGGGTGTCGAAAACTTTCAAAGTCGCATAAACGGTAACGCTGGAAAATGAGGTTCTTGCTATAATTCAAGACGGTCAAGGGACCTCTACTCGAAAAATTGCTAACGCTTTAGGTGTCAGCAATGGAACTGTTTGGCCAATTGTTGTATTCATTCCATAGAATTCTGAAAGACGAAACAAGGGTACAATCATCTGCAAAACCGAAGATCCTGTTCTCTGTAGATGACAGAAGATCAAGGTTGGCGAAAGAATGGATCCCTGAGGTACTCCTGCTTGCAACTGGACACAATCAAATGTTATACCGTGAACCACAACTTGTATTGATCTATTTGAAAGAAAGCTACTTATCCAATCCCGCAATTTTTCGGGAAGGCCTGATGCAGCAAGTTTATTCAACAAGGCTGCATGCCAAACCCTATCGAAGGCTTGCGAGATGTCGAGAGCGATTGCTCTAGATCCCCATGCTTTTTTATCGTTGATATACAAACATGAGTGACGAGGCGAGCAGATCTTCTGTCGATCTTTGCCTGCGAAAACCAAACTGACTTATGCTGATTCTGTTCACTGATAAAGCAAATTTTTCATGAAATTCCATGAAGAATTTTTATAATAATCATATGTGGTGTGATGAAAATCCACATTAAACATATGAACATCGATTTCAACATCAGTTCTCGTTGAACGTTTGGATTAGCATTGTGGATGACTGCTTAATTGCCAGTATTTATACCAGGGAGACTTATGGGCGTGGTGTACCGCTTTCTTTTGAAAAACACGCTTCCAGAATTTTTGGAGGATGTACCTTTGGCAGTGAAACAAACGATGTGGTTTGTGCACGACGACAGATCTTTCCATTTTAGTCAGCTTTCTTGTGACTTCCTAACTCAGGAGTATGGAAATCGATAGATTTACACTACCCCCGTGGCAAATGTTGGGGAAATTCATTCAAATCAAAATAAAAATTTCCTCCGAAATCAAAATAACTCAAATTGATTCTATCTGTACAAAGCTGGCAATAAAGTAGAATTGAATTTCTGAATGAACTTTTAAGTTCCGTGAAACTCCTTCCTTTCTTTTAAATTTCAGGCAATCTTTTGAATCGTTGTGAAGCTTGAAATGTAGGGTCATATATACGTTTGCACGTTCTTATATTACCGAGTCCTACAGTGTGTGATCGACGAAAAGGCTATAGCGGGATAAGGTGGTCAAAACTGCCTAAGAACCAATCGTTACAGTAGGTATCTCATTCGATAAAGAATGTAAAAAGATGCAGACAAAAAAAATTTCAGCCCTCTAGGGGCTCTACAGTCAATATTATACGTTATGTTCTCTTTTTTCGTAAATATATTTTACGGGCGCAGTTTACATAAAAAATCTGAAAAAATTCATGGTGGTTCATCTTTTGGTCATAAACAACCATGATTTTTTTCGAATTTTTCCGATGAAATATGCGCCCTGGAAAAATAATTGAAATTTTCAACTGTTTTTAGGTTATGTTCGAGATTTTTGGCTAACTTTCAATTAGTGCTATTTTGTGTCTTTTTTTCGAATACCGTCACCAGTGTGGACGTTTTCATAGTGTGTCATACTCAAAAAACGCAAAAACTAGTTTTTCCATCGTTTTTGATACTTATTTGGTACATAACCTCAAAATCAGTTGAGTTAATAATTTTAAATTCACTCTAACAAAATGAAGAAGGAAAGGTACTACTTCTCTGAATCTCTATCTAGATGCACACATCGCCTTTTTTCATAATCTTTTTATGCCATTAGGATCATAACTTTTCTCATTATGTTTGCATCATTTTCTGTGGCCAGAAAAGGCCAGGTAAATATCCATCTGGTATATCCATCTGTAGTACAAATGGTGAAAGGTTTACATAGTGGTTTCTTTTTGCCCTGAAGAAGACTTTCGTAGGTACCAGTTATTCTTACTTTTCTGATGAGATAAATAAGTGCCATCAAAAACCAAAACAAGTTCATCTGCAAGGTTGGAAGTTTTTTTGCATAAATGGACTTATGATTGACAATTAGATCATCTCGATGAAGACTATTGACACCAAAATAATTTTGTAGTACATCTCTTTCGAACGGATTTATAGCTGATTCGCAGGAGTGGATATTTTGATTTCATTGTCAATTTCGAAAACTGATGCAATAACTTATTTAACGCTCCAGTGCGTAATTTGAACAAGCAAACGACCAAAGTTTGAAGTTTAAGAAAAATTTCCAGTAGAATAACTCAGATAATAATATTCAATACTCACTTTGGATTAATCGGCGATCCCATATCTATAGACCGCACCTTCTTCTTTCTCAAAACCGAGATTTCTTGAAGTTCTTACATCTAAACGAGCCTGCTTTTGAAGCAGCAGAAGCTCGTAGTTCAGAGCGATTAATCCTCAGCTCGTTACGTCTAACAGCAAATGTGTGAGCTTCAGTACCAACGATGATGCCCACGAGTGCCATTATATTTGAAATCTTTAAAAAGCCTTCATTTAAAATAGCAATAGCTAAATAATTTGCAATATCTATAGTTTGGGTTCCAGCGTGAATATTCTTTGGAGTATGGACTTTGGCGTCCATATCAAGGAATTGAGGGATTCATTATTATTTGGTGTTTCGGATCCTAAACATCGTTCTGATGAATCATCACATGATAAACTGGTACATATGGGCTTGGTGCAACTAGATAAGAAAAAATCCTGGTGTTTTCAAATTGTTCGCCAATCAATGAGGAGAAAACTGGAATCTTGCATCCCAGCTAGTGGAGATCACTTTGACCAGCTTTTGTAACTTTTTAAGAGTTATACGTGATACTCAAGAGTCTTTGTTTAGCCCTTGAATCAAGCTTTCAATTCTCAAACATAGGTTATGTAATGATGAAAAAAAATACACTGCGATGGTTCTTTTAATCGATGACTAACGTGTCGTAGTCATGTATGGTCATTTTTTCTCCTTTTCAATATTTTCTACTCGAAAACTTGGTGTCATACAAAAAATGTCAAGAGAGCTATAATTGGAAAATTCATTTTTAAAAAAATCAGTAGCGTCCTAATTTTCTCTTCGAGAATAACCTGCGTTATGCCCTACGCGCGTGAATCCAAAATATTGTTTTCGAGTTCCCCCAAAATTTCATCTCGTTATCTCAAGAAGTTTATGAAAAATTCAAATTTAACTGCATCTTTCGATTAATTTTAACACCCTGTAAATTGGTAACGAAGTATTTGCGGACCTTTGTTTATATGAACTTTTTTCATGAAATGACTTCAGCAATCACCTTATATTGCCGTGTCTCTTTTAAACACCCTGTATACTATCTTAGTACCTTAATCGACAGTTTATATTAAAGCTAGAATAGTATATTAGTTTAAATAAATAAAAAACACAGAAATTCATTCAAATCAAAATAAAAATTTCCTCCCGAAATCAAAATAACTCAAATTAATTCTATTTGTACAAAGCTGACAATAAAGTAGAATTGAATTTCTGAATGAACTTTTAAGTTCTGTGAAACTCCTTCCTTTTTTAATTTCAGGCAATCTTTTGAATCGTTGTGAAGCTTGAAATGTAGGGTCATATATACGTTTGCACGTTCTTATATTACCGAGTCCTACAGTGTGTGATCGACGAAAAGGCTATAGCGGGATAAGGTGGTCAAAACTGCCTAAGAACCAATCGTTACAGTAGGTATCTCATTCGATAAAGAATGTAAAAAGATGCCGACAAAAAAAAATTTCAGCCCTCTAGGGGCTCTACAGTCAATATTATAGGTTATGTTCTCTTTTTTCGTAAATATATTTTACGGGCGCAGTTTACATAAAAAATCTGAAAAAAGTCATGGTGGTTCATCTTTTGGTCATAAACAACCATGATTTTTTTCGAATTTTTCCGATAAAATATGCGCCCTGGAAAAATAATAGAAATTTTCAACTGTTTTTTAGGTTATGTTCGAAATTTTTGGCTAACTTTCAATTAGTGCTATTTTGTGTCTTTTTTTCGAATACCGTCACCAGTATGGATATTCTCATAGTGTGTCATACTCAAAAAACGCAAAAACTAGTTTTTCCATCGTTTTTGATACTTATTTGGTACCTAACCTCAAAATCAGTTGAGTTAATAATTTTAAATTCACTCTAACAAAATGAAGAAGGAAAGGTACTACTTCTCTGAATCTCTATCTAGATGCACACATCGCCTTTTTTCATAATCTTTTTTATGCCATTAGGATCATAACTTTTCTCATTATGTTTGCATCATTTTCTGTGGCCAGAAAAGGGCCAGTTAAATATCCATCTGGTATATCCATCTGTAGTACAAATGGTGAAAGGTTTACATAGTGGTTTCTTTTTTGCCCTGAAGAAGACTTTCGTAGGTACCAGTTATTCTTACTTTTCTGATGAGATAAATATGTGCCATCAAAAACCAAAACAAGTTCATCTGCAAGGTTGGAAGTTCTTTTTGCATAAATGGACTTATGATTGACAATTAGATCATCTCGATGAAGACTATTGACACCAAAATAATTTTGTAATACATCTCTTTCGAACGAATTCATGACTGATTCGCAGAAGTCTGATATTTTTATTTCATTGTCAATTTCGAAAACTCATGCAATAAAATTATTTAACGCTCCAGTACGTAAAGTTTGAGAAAAATTTCCAGTAGAATAACTCAGATAATAATATTTAATACTCACTTTGGATAAATCGGCGATCCCATATCTATAGGCCGGACCTTCTTCTTTCTCAAAATCGAGATTTCGTGGAGTTCTTTCATCTAAACGAGCCTGCTTTTGAAGCAGCAGAAGCTCGTAGTTCAGAGCGATTAATCCTCAGCTCGTTACGTCTAACAGCAAATGTGTGAGCTTCAGTACCAACGATGATGCCCACGAGTGCCATTATATTTGAAATCTTTATAAAGCCTTCATTTAAAATAGCAATAGCTAAATAATTTACAATTTCTATAGTTTGGGTTCCAACGTGAATATGCTTTGGAGCATGGACTTTGCAGTCCATATCAAGGAATTGAGGGATTCATTATTATTTGGTGTTTCGGATCCTAAATATCGTTCTGATGAATCATCACATGATAAACTGGTATATATGGGCTTAATTACATCCAATACTTCAACATCCAGAGGAGGGGTTAGATTAAAAATCTGAAAAAATTCATGGTGGTTCATCTATTGGTCATAAACAACCATGATTTTTTCGAATTTTTCCGATGAAATATGCGCCCTGGAAAAATAATTGAAATTTTCAACTGTTTTTAGGTTATGTTCGAAATTTTGGCTAACTTTCAATTAGTGCTATTTTGTGTCTTTTTTCGAATACCGTCACCAGTATGGACATTTTCATAATGTGCCATACTCAAATAACGCAAAACTAGTTTTTCCATCGTTTTTGATACTTATTTGGTACATAACCTCAAAATCAGATGAGTTAATAATTTTAAATTCACTCTAACAAAATGAAGAAGGAAAGGTACTACATCTCTGAATCTTTATCTACGATGCACACATCGGCTTTTTTCATAATCTTCTTTATGCCATCAGGATCATAACTTTTATCATTATGTTTGCATCATTTTCTGTGGCCGGAAAAGGGCCAGATAAATCAACAACATATCCATCTGTAGTACAAATGGTGAAAGGTTCACATAGTGGTTTCTTTTTTTGCCCTAAATAAGACTTTCGTTGGTACCAGTTATTCTTACTTTTCTGATGAGATGAATAAGTGCCATCAAAAACCAAAACAAGTTCATCTGCAAGGTTGGAAAGTTTTTTGCATAAATGTACCTATGATTGACAATTAGATCATCTCGATCACGACTATTGATACCAAAATAATTTTGTAATACATTTCTTTCGAACGAATTTATAGCTGACTCGCAGGAGTCGATATTTTTATTTCATTGTCAATTTCAAAAACTGATGCAATAAAATTATTTAACGCTCCAGTACGTAATTTGAACAAGCAAACGACCAAAGTTTGAAGTTTGAGAAAAATTTTCAGTAGAATAACTCAGATAATAATAAAAAAAAATCTACCGTTCCTATCAGATACTGAAAAACAAGAGCAATGGTCAAGAAAGGAATTGCATGGACGACATCACCATGAGATTAATCAACCACACATCGACAAAGAAGCCTCCAACAAATGGTTGATGAAAGGAGAATTATTCGCAGAAACAGAGGGATTCCTTATGCCCATCCAAGAACAAGTGATCGCTACAAACAATTACAAAAAATTTATTATGAAGGATGGAACATTACAAACAGATAATTGCAGAAAATGCCATATAAGATCGGAGACTATCTAGCATATTACGTCCGGATGCGAACAACTGGCCAATACGGAGTACCTTCTTCACAGGCATAATCAAGTGTGCAACATTATCCACCAGAAACTTGCACACAAGTACGGACTTCTGAACACCTTCCAGCCATATTACAAGTATCAACCGGCACCCGTATTGGAAAATGACTATCAGATTATACTACGATAGGCCTGTTGTCACTGACAGAATGGTGACGAATAATAGGCCGGACATAATGGTGTATGATAAGAGAGCCAGAACAGAAATGCTGGTGGATGTCGCCATACCGAATAATAACAACGTGCTGAATAAGTACCAGGAGAAAAAGTCCAAATACACTGACCTTGCTATTGAGATCAAACAGATGTGGCACCTCGAGAAAATAGATATAGTTCCTGTCATCGTATCCTCGACTGGGTTAATACCCAAAACTTTGCATGATAGTCTTAAGAAATCAGAATTGCATAAGAATACCTATATAGAAATGCAAAAAGCTGTAATTCTTAATACATGTAGGATAGCTAGGAAATTTATGTCAAGTATATTGTAATCGAGCCTATTCCCTTTGATAGTGCATAAGTCCACTATAATAAATAATATTAAATGGATTAATCGGCGTTCCCATATCTATAGACCGGAGCTTCTTCTTTCTCAAAATCGAGATTTCGTGAAGTTCTTTCATCTAAACGAGCCTGCTTTTGAAGCAGCAGAAGCTCGTAGTTCAGAGCGATCAATCCTCAGCTCGTTACGTCTAACAGCAAATGTGTGAGCTTCAGTACCAACGATGATGCCCACGAGTGCCATTATATTTGAAATCTTTAAAAAGCCTTCATTTAAAATAGCAATAGCTAAATAATTTGCAATTTCTATAGTTTGGGTTCCAACGTGAATATGCTTTGGAGCATGGACTTTGGAGTCCATATCAAGGAATTGAGGGATTCATTATTATTTGGTGTTTCGGATCCTAAATATCGTTCTGATGAATCATCACATGATAAACTGGTACATATGGGCTTAATTACATCCAATACTTCAACATCCAGAGGAGGGGTTAGATTAAAAATCTGAAAAAATTCATGGTGGTTCATCTTTTGGTCATAAACAACCATGATTTTTTTCGAATTTTTCCGATGAAATATGCGCCCTGGAAAAATAATTGAAATTTTCAACTGTTTTTTAGGTTATGTTCGAAATTTTTGGCTAACTTTCAATTAGTGCTATTTTGTGTCTTTTTTTCGAATACCGTCACCAGTATGGACATTTTCATAATGTGCCATACTCAAATAACGCAAAAACTAGTTTTTCCATCGTTTTTGATACTTATTTGGTACATAACCTCAAAATCAGATGAGTTAATAATTTTAAATTCACTCTAACAAAATGAAGAAGGAAAGGTACTACATCTCTGAATCTTTATCTACGATGCACACATCGCCTTTTTTCATAATCTTTTTTATGCCATTAGGATCATAACTTTTCTCATTATGTTTGCATCATTTTCTGTGGCCAGAAAAGGGCCAGGTAAATCAACAACATATCCATCTGTAGTACAAATGGTGAAAGGTTTACATAGTAGTTTTTTGCCCTGAAGAAGACTTTCGTAGGTACCAGTTATTCTTACTTTTCTGATGAGATAAATAAGTGCCATCAAAAACAAGTTCATCTGCAAGGTTGGAAGTTTTTTTTGCATAAATGGACTTATGATTGACAATTAGATCATCTCGATCAAGACTATTTATACCAAAATAATTTTGTAATACATCTCTTTCGAACGAATTAATAGCTGATTCGCAGGAGTCGATATTTTTATTTCATTGTCAATTTCGAAAACTCATGCAACAAAATTATTTAACGCTCCAGTACGTAAAGTTTGAGAAAAATTTCCAGTAGAATAACTCAGATAATAATATTTAATACTCACTTTGGATTAATCGGCGATCGCATATCTATAGACTGGACCTTCTTCTTTCTCAAAATCGAGATTTCGTGAAGTTCTTTCATCTAAACGAGCCTGCTTTTGAAGCAGCAGAAGCTCGTAGTTCAGAGCGATTAATCGTCAGCTCGTTACGTCTAACAGCAAATGTGTGAGCTTCATTACCAACGATGATGCCCACGAGTGCCATTATATTTAAAATCTTTAAAAAGCCTTCATTTAAAATAGCAATAGCTAAATAATTTGCAACTCCTATAGTTAGGGTTCCAACGTGAATATTCTTTGGAGCATGGACTTAGGAGTCCATATCAAGGAATTGAGGATTCATTATTATTTGGTGTTTCGGATCCTAAACATCGTTCTGATGAATTATCACATGATAAATTGGTATATATGGATAATATAAAAACAAGTACATAACTCGTCGTTTAATCCATATTTACATAATAATTGCGATTCATATGAACATAAAACGTCAATAGTTTTATTCATAGATTGATTAGCATCCCGCTATCACCAGAAAAATTTCAACAAAGAACTAAATTTGATTAAACAAATAGCCAAAAATAATGGTTACAATCCCAAACTAATAAGTAATATTTTAAATAAAAACAAAGTAGAATCGCATTGAATGAAGTTTACCCTGTCGATAAATTGAAACAAAATTCAACACCTTAACCTACGTTGGCATTATAAGTGACAAACTGAAATCATTCTTAAGTAGCAATAATTTCAACATAGCTTTCCAAACTAATAATAATTTAGGCAAATATATTAAAAATAATAGAACCAAACCAGGCAAAAACAATAAATCAGGTGTTTATAGATTGAATTGCAATGACTGTGATAATTTCTACATTGGTAGAACACATAGAAATTTTAATATTAGAATATCGGAACATAAACGCAGTTTTTCAAATAAAAATCAGATTCAAATTACGCGAATCATCTCTTAGAAAAAATCATTCTTTCGACCCACAGTTTGAAATTTTGCATACAGATAATAAATATTGAAGGTAGATCTTTGGGAAACTTTAGAAATAAATAAATACAAACACTCAGGTAGACTCATCAATGAACAAGTCGATTTAAGCCCTTCACCTCTATTGAATCTTTTCGGGGAGCAATCTATTCTTTAATTTTATTGGATATACCTGTCATAAATAACCACTTAGGAGGAGGCGACCAATAAGCTTTTAATTACTCAAGAACATTTATAGTTATATTCTCATTTACATTTTTCTGCATAATCATTCGTCTGAAGAAGCTACGGTGTAGTGAAACGCGTTACGAATCGCAATTATTAAGTAAAATTCCTTAAAACACAGTACTTGTTTTTTATTATTGATAATGGAATTTTACCAAGTAAAAGCCTCCCAAATTCAAATGTGGTATATATGGGCTTAATTACATCCAATAGTACAACATCCAGAGGAGGGGGCTCTTGGAGAAAGCCTTCAAGGGTGTTGTTGTCTACAGCTTGTTGCCATTTACACCAGCTTGATGAACCAGCAGGGCAGTACATGTGTTGTGGATTTTTCAAAGTCTAAACTTTGAAAATATGCAAAAAAAAAGTTAAATATGTTGATGGCCGATCAAAGCCAAGCAAATCTTCCACCACATCTCCGCCGCTGTTCAATGTACTGTACCACTCATATGCACGTGTTTTTGATAAAGTCGATTCACACATCTGAACAAAATTTAAGACAAATTCTTTGTTCGATAATCTTATCCATGGTAAAATCTCAAAACATACTTGTGAAAACTGATAAAATCGAGCACTGTAAACAAACTGATGACAGATCGCTTTCAAACTTCGCGTCCGTCTTTGGCAGAATGTATTTTCTCTTGAACAACAAATTGTGATTACAATCATAACTGAAATAAAAAAAATACTCCAATACCAATTGATAGAATATATTTCGGAATTTCCCTACAAATCCAGACATCATTAAAGAAATATTCCGTGGAATAGTTGAATTACTTGGGATAAACCCCTCGTCAACTCACGTTTTCCGCCTCTTTCCCTCGTTTTGCCCCCGTCTAATAACATTCGGAATATCAACGAACCAAAAGAGGGTTCTCATTTATTCGTTACACGTAACAGAGATATATTTTCACTTCATATACTCCGATCGGGACAGACAATGAATTTTAATGGCGACATTAACGCGAAATACTTGCAAAATAAAAATCCCCTAGAAGCCTTTTTCGCATTTCATCTCCTCCCAGACGGGGGTTCGCATACGCCATTAAACTCGGATTTACGATTACTTGACGAGTTCTTAATTATTTTTCTGCAGATGCAACAATTTTCCGCAATTATATTCGGTTTTAAGGTTGATATCACGAGTTTATTCACTTGATAGTTTGAATGAATGATTGAGACGAGGGAGGTTCTTTTAGGTTTGAATACTGGGATACTGAAAACAAGGTTCCACCTGACACATACACAAATCGATCCCAAACTATCACTTAGCGATAATTACTATCAATTATTTTGATAATTCCGCGAATAAATTCGAAAATTTTGATAACAGAGAAGTAAACTGAACCTCGTCTTGAATAGGCTGTGAATTTAACATTCCTCCAAGTCGGTTTCAGTTAAATCTTCACCACAATTTTTGCTGTTGAAGATTGAATGTGCACAGAATACATAAATCGTTTGTTAGTTTGTAGCACTAACTTGAAAAACTGCATAAATATATTCGATCGTCACTATCATCAAAAGTATCTATTCCAAGGTTGAGAAAGACGGATAGAAGCCTCTGTCAAGATGATCTGGAGACTGCTGAAGTTCTCCTAAGTCACTTTTCTGATGTTCACTCGGAGGAACCACTGGACAATAAATCAGGCCTGAGCTGGTCCATTACCGGAGCTACGATTTTCTTCGGACATAGTAAAACGCCATCTTCAAAATTTGAAAGATAATTCTTCTCCGGGTTTGGACCAGACTTCACCACTATTGTTGAAGAGATGTTCTGATGGATTAGCGTTTCCTTTAGCTTCAATTATATCCTCTTCTTCTCGTGCAAATATGTTACCACCGATTTGGAAAACCGCTTCAGTAACACCGATTTTCAAGAAGGGTAACAAACTCCAAGTAATTATCGATCAATCAGCTAAACACCCATATTCTGCAAGGTCATGGAATGTATAATCGTTGAACATCTTCCTGCTTTTCTCCTGATAAATAATATACTCCCGAAAGAACAGCACGGCTTCGTCAGGGGTCGTTCAACCGTCACTAACCTGCTTTGGTGTGTAAACTAATGGACTGCTGCTTTGGATAGAAAGATTTTGCCAAGGCCTTTGATCGGGTGTATAAACTCGAGCACCTTGGTATTCGGAGGGAACTGCCAAAATGGATCTGCTCGTTTCTGTCGAATCGGCAGATTGCGTAAAAGTTGCTTCTTCTTTTTCCTCGAAAAAACCGTTTTGAGTGGAGTTCCATAGGGCTCCGTCCTGGGCCTATACTTTATTTAGCCTACTCAAGTGATTCACAACACCTAATCAAGTGCAGCAAGGCTTTCTACGCTCATGACTCGAAAATATTTTGTAATTCTCTCACTGATCACAACACCCTAAAAGAAGACTTAGAGTCAGTTTACACTTGGAGTTTGGACTGGTTTTTGATACTAAATTTAAATAAATGCGTCGTTCTACATGTTGTCAGAAACAATCCTAGATATCTGTACTCTATAAACGGTTCTCAGTTAAATGAAGTGAAATCCCAAAACGATCTCGGAGTGATAATAACAAACAATATGAGTTGGTCGGCACACATTCTGCACGTCGGTAAAAAAGCCAACAGTGGACTGCGGTATAGTCTGGAGTCCCGAAATCATTCGCGACAAATATATGCTCGAGAGTGTTCAGCGACAGGCAAGTCGGTTGGCATTTGGTAGCGTAAGACCATCTTATCCTGATCGACTCAATATGGCCAAACTTCCAACTTTAGAACTGCGTCGACTTCGTGGTGACTTTATTACCACCTAGCGAATACTGAAGCGTAACTTCGGCGATCTTCAAAGCATATTCCGCGTGTATAGTAAGAACCATTGGCGCGGCCATGATTACAAGTCGAAGAAAGAAGCCTTCTTAACATCCACGCGAAAAAACTTTCCTATGTGTTTTCCGTATGGAATAGCCCACCAGCGGAGGTCCTCGGTTCGGTTCCGTTCAGTGCGTTCAAAACCAGATTGGACGCAAATTTATTTCGGACTTAATAAGTGCAGTGTGCGGAGGGTTCACTCAACCTTATTTTTTTCATCTATTTTCTTTTCTATTCTGTTGCAATTCAATCTATGGTTCTTTCCAGCAAGATTTCAATCTGTATGGGTTTCTTTTTCCCATCGAAGAAAATTATTTTTCAAGGGAAAATATTCAACCTTCCGTAGAATGTAAAATATCCTCCCTTGAAGGAGCTAGTTTTCCGATCTACTCTTCATAATCACTGTTAACCGGGGCCACAGGGAAGTGGTACAGCACTGTCAGATGTCATGAATAGGAACAATGGACTGCAGTTTCGGTCTCGTTTGACCTCGTCAGCATTGTCTACCCATTCGTAACACAAGGCTATGCCGTTACTAATTCATCTCAATTCGTTGGGGCGAACGCAGTAATGTAAATGTCACTGCGCCCCCCAACGAACCGAAACAATGGCTACCTAAACTCATTAGTCACTAATGTCGAGGTTAAATCTCTTAAGCTAACATGACATAACTATGTTCTATAGCAAAGCGCAATCTAACCTAATCTGAACTTGAACGCAACTAACCCAAACTACCTAACTCAAGTCTAACCTAACTTTTTTTTTTCGCCCAAGAAGAAGGGGGAATGTCTACCAGACTACCCCCGCGGTGGGCAGTGCAATGCCGTGAGGAGTGTGAGACTCACACCCACTAAACCTAACCTCCCTCTCTCCTACCTGCAGTATCCTTATTTACCCGTAGCAGAACATTGCCGGTATGGCCTTCCTATTGCTACGAAGAGGATCTCATCCACGATGCAGTCTCCTTCTGAGTTCTCGGTCCTCTATCTCCTTCATTTCCATCGCGTTGGTTATCACACTGAAACCCTCCGTCCATTTCCGCTTGTCCTGGAGCATTTCGAAGACCATTTCTTGACACCACCAAAGATGTCCTTCAGCTTTTCTCTTCCAGTGACCCATTTACTGTAGCTTGACACCATGTGTTGCATGGTATCCAACACGCCACACTTCTTGCACCCATAGTTTCCGGTTTTGCCGATTTTTTGGTGGAATACTTCAAATGATCCATGCTTAAAAAGGGACTGCGTGAACCATTGCCATATCCGCACTTCCGTCTATGCTGCCATCTGTTACGTATCTTCTCCTTTAACTGCCTTTCGAACCCTGACTGGTGCCCCACGGGATTCTAGAAAGTTTTTTCTTCTCTTTAGTCATTAGCTTTATCGGCAGCGTGCCCTAGATAACCTAAACCGCTTCCGTCGAAAGCGTCCAGGCTCAGGAGGGTTGCTCTTTGCCGAGACAATACATGTTTGATGTTTTTCGATTCTGAGTGCTCCATTCGGATTAGCGCTGCATAGAAACCTACACTGTGCGCTACTGCACCTTATAGCCTCCTACTGAACGTTGACGGTCCCCTGACGTTTGGTATCATCTTGGTCAGCGTTCTTGCGCTGACCAAGATGATACCAAACGTATCGATCAGTACCGAAGATCACCTTTCTATTTTCCATGCAATTTCAAAGATGGATGCCAGTTTATTTACCTAATTTTAGGAGTGGAAAAATAAACACGTATTAACATTACGTTGTGAATGGAAAAAATTTTTTTCGAAAATAGTATAATTCATATATTATTATAAATTAAATCTTTTGAAGAATTGCTTCAAACAACCGTAAGTATACCGTTTTTATATGCAGATAAATGCTAGTCAAAAAGTAACTTTATCCGAAATTAATTTCTCGTTTTTTCAAAAACGGTAGACTTGCCGAAAAAATGAATTATTTTCATGTTCATGAAGTTTGTTTACACATATTTTACTATAAATTATTCACTTTCTCGTTCTGCCATTGACGGAACTCTACCCGTATTATGTTTATTACAATAATTAACTTGTAGATAACTAAATAATTCAATCTAGATAATTTTAAACATTCAGAAGATGAAATTTCAACTTCATATACTTGCAGTCTTCACTCTTCGCTTGTATGGATCTTGCTTATTCACGGCAAAGTGGGTTATATCAATTTTTACGCCGAGAAAAACCGGAATAACAACCTTAATTTCCTCACTTTCTAACAACGTACTGTGTAAGTTTCTCAAACTTATATTCTGTACTGTAAACTAACAACTTTTTTCACTTTCATGTGACAAATACTACTTCCCAATGACGAAAATATGAGATTTATTCATAGATTCGCTTCTATGTAAATGCATGTAATGTTTTTATTATTCTTATATACATATACTCGTTGAATAATGTACTATTAATCAGAGCATAGATAACAATTAATGATTGTAAACGTCATCTAATTCTACCAAAAGTTTGATAAAAATTAATTTCTGGCAAACTGAATATTTTATTATTATTAACAATTTCATTTTGAATATTTTAAAAATTGTGATAATGTCACAGATCTACTTGGCGTTTCCCCTACAAAATATTGCAACAAATGGAACTGGAGCAGAACATATAAAGCCTTTGAAGACCCACAGTGAAAATGAAGAATTAGATGTACTTTTGAAAGTATAAGAAAATCCAATCGAGAGATTGGCCCATTATTGATGTTATGCATATCACCAGTATGTGGATCAACAGGATAGTGCAACACGTCATACAGTTACTAAAACAATGAATTTCTTGTAAATTAATATACTTGAAAAATTAACTAATATATCGTCATTACTCTGAGATAATATACATTATACAGGGATATCCACCGGGACCGTCCGTTAAAAACTTTTTGAGTTCCAATACCAATATCAAGCTGAAATTTTATACGCGGCCATAACTAGCGATTTCCAATTGGAATGAAATATTTTCGAAGTGATACCATTTCCGGTTATACCGGAAGTGTCAAAACTTTTGACAGATTTAATTATTTTTGTTATAAACTCGATTTTTGAGGAACATTTAAAAAAATTGTAGCTCGTAGATCTTTTGCACTACAGACATAATTTTTGCTTGGGTGGATAGAAGAAGGATCAAGGAATTTTTTAAGCAATCGACACATGTCAAATGTTTATTGCGTTGTTTTGTATGATTTTTTCAATTTGGCCGTTTTCAAGCAGCAATAACTCAATTTTTTCAAATTGCACGTGCCAATTTTTATATCATCATCAGAGGAAGCGTTGTATAAGCATGTACCATACCCATCTCTGATAGTTCCGAAATAAGTTGGGAATATATTGATTTTGATGATTTTGCAAGAACCAACAGAGAATGCTTTGAAATATTTCAATCCAGTAGCTGAACTGGCTACGCTCACCTGACAGGTGCCTAAAATTAATGTACTTGTCACTTCGTGCATTCGAATTTGATATTTCAACAAGAATTGTTGGTAATTTGAAGTGAAAATTTTTTAAAAACACCAGATTGATAATAAAATCGCTGATTATCCAAACGAGGAAATGTTTAATCTCTTTTTAATTCATGACGAATGTTAAAAAGTGGTGGATAGAACTTGCAGACGATTCAATAACCAATTACCAAATTTGGCGCCTATGAGTAAAACAAAATTTCGAAGTATTAGAAGCACGTGCCATTTGAAAAAATTGAGTTATTTCTGTTTGAAAAAGGCCAAATTGAAAAACTCATACAAAACAACGCAATAAATATTTGACATGTGTAGACTGCTTAAAAAATTCCTTGATCCTTCTTCTATCCACCCAAGCGAAAATTGTGTCTGTAGTGCAAAAGATCTACGAGCTACAATTTTACTAAATGTTCCACAAAAATCGAGTTCATAACTAAGATAATTAAATCTGTCAAAAGTTTGACAGATAAGTGGCAACAACTTGGGTATTTTATGCCTTGCTCAAATGTCGGTTCTAGATGTATAATAAAAAAGGTAGATTGCCAATAACAAAGTGATGACCCACTTCCGGTATAACCGGAAATGGTATCACTTCGAAAATATTTCACTTCAATTGGAAATCGCTAGTTATGGCCGCGTATAAAATTTCAGCTTGATATTGTAACTGGAACTCAAAAAGTTTTTAACGGACGGTCCCGGTGGATATCTTTGTATATTCGCTAAACAGAACAACTAGATTCTGAGATGAAAAAGTAAAAATAACATCAAATCCACCGCCTTGTAGAAATAAATTATATCACTAATTCAGTCTAAATCTAGAACTAAAATTTTCTTTCTGAACCTTTGAACCTAATTGTAATTCTGCTTAATTTAAAAACGAGAATTTAAAAGTTTCAATAAAATCCATTGTGGAATGATATCATCAAAATTATTATGTAATGCATTTTGTCGCGATGATCCAAATTACACAAATTGAATCGACCTTCAGCTGTTACATTCAATTTGTTTGACGGGAATTCCCACTTTATTCAAATTTAACATTAGAACAGAATTGTAACAACTTGGTGAATATTACGAGGGTTCTTAGTTAGGTATGTGGGTCTTGTAACAGTGATGTTGTTAGGCGCCATCTGTGATGTCCATTGTAAAGCTAATAATTCGTTTTCACGAATGAAAAGTACATTTTAATGTGACTTTCGTCTAAAGTAATTGAGATTAAAGGCCTGGATTATTCCATGGTCAATAGGTTGAAGCAAAGCCGTCGTCTTGGTGAAATGTAACTTTTATATTTGGATGCATAGTTTCAAGTTCGGGAGGATGACTTGGGTCATTGTCCAGAACTTAAACTGCATTAGTCCAATTTTTTCTTCAAATAAGTTTCAACTTCTGAAACCAGTCACAAAAAATTGTAACCCACGCTTTCTTTCTAGTGTCTCCGGTTTGTATCCTCCATCAGCTACTTGGTTTGCACATTCTTCTTTATATCATCAACAAAAATAGGCTCAAAGAGTGATCTGTGGCTTAGATCCCATAAGAAAGAGCTGGGACAATTGTAAAGAAACCTTTGTAGAATCAAAAATTCTTCTTCCACGAATCACAATCCCAATTTCATCAAAAATTCACTAGAAACTAATTTGATGCACCCATAATTTATAGCAGCCTTTTGCGGGATAGCCGAGAAGGCGGGTAGACCGGCGCTAGACGAAAACATCGCAAAATCTCTAATATTAACTTGTAAACATCCGCAGACACGACCCACTTAACACCTGCTATCCGAGTCGAGACCCCGCAGGGTCCGAACCCGGAACTCCGGGATGTGTAGGACGTCTAACGAGCGACGAGGGAGGACAACGGTCGCGTGCCGTTTCGCTGTCACGCGTATCCGTCGGTATGGAGGCGTCTTTAATTTCTGCATTGCCCACATCGCTTGCTATCCTCTCCGTTTCGTCTGAGAGAAATCGATGAGGCTTTACCGACCTTTTTAACTCCATGAAAACATGAAACGTGGATTCGGATTTGGGTTTCGTGCTACACAAATTGGGTGAAAAGTTTTTTTGGACTAAATGCACATCTTTATGTCAGTTTGAAAAGTATGTGGTAACACGTGACCAGTTTGATAAGAAGATATTCATTTATATTACTACTCTCCTTGTAGTTAGATATATTCATCTAGCGTCGTTCCAAGGTTTTCAAAATAGACTTTACATTCAGTGGTAAAAGGTTCGCTGCTTGACTTGACTTTACGGAATTCAGGTGAAGTCAAGTTTTTTTCACGGGAACACCTTGTATACACTCATTAACCCGTTAATTATTATGGTAATATTTTCTTTTCGTGGCGATTTCTACGGGCTTATGTTAGCGAAGATTAGTATGTTCAACAGCGAAAAGAGTGAAATTGAAAAGAAAATGACTGAAAACCAGAGATATGACATGTTAGTTACCATATGGTATCATATATTTTCCTTCTTGTCTTTCATTGAAAAAGAATTAAAGGTTTCAATATCCATCCATCTACAGAGTTGATCACCAATTACTATGTGCAAAATTGGAGTGTGTGACTGAGTTACAATTTTGAATATTTGAACGAGCGTTCCAAGGTAGTAGTTATCGACAATGACCGTTCCGACGCCATTCCTATGACGTCTGAGGTGCTGCAGGGATCTGTGCTGGGGCTTATACTTTTTCTTCTTTACAATGCAGACATTTTTCAAGAAATTGATTCGTGTAAGGCTCGTGCCTTTGCATATGATACTCTGCTTTTTTACAGCTTTGAGGCTCTACGTGCTCCCGCTGATACAGAAAGTATCAATGCCGATTTGTCTAAAATTTTTGAATACTGGTAAGTGTGATCTCATACTGTTTGGTACGGGATCTAGTAGGAAGCTTATTGACTCGGTCTTTTGTTATTGAGATCTCGGGAGAATCATAGAATCAATAGCAGTGAAAAACCTCGGTGTAATTTTTGACTGTGGCCTTGGTTTTCAGGCTTACATTTCTCGGGTGATCAGAAAATGTTATGGAGCCTTCAAGGCATTATATATGAAAGCTAGAGTAGAGTTTTTCCTTGCTTGGACAAGCTAACGCAGAATGGACTACAGCGTGTCCAGAATGCATGAAATATGATCATGTTTCTTATTTAAATTTCACCTTCCTACATTAGTAAAAGGCATTTTACATTCAGGTGAACCTTCGTAAAAAATTAATGTATAGGAGTGATACTAATCTGAGAAATTTTCTTACACTTTCTATGCCTAGATTCCATTCCACTTTTTTCTGGAGATCGTTCACATATAACTCTGTAAATATTTATAATCAGGTTTCAAATAGTTTGAAAAGTTTTTCATCAACCTCAATGCAAACTCGCCTGGAACACCACCTAATCCATTTGCAACAGATTGGGCTTGATTAGTTTGGTAAATGTATCTCTTCTTCTCTCTTCACAATTGATTTTGCTCGTTTCTGCTCTTGTTGCCCTGGGATGGTCTTTGTTTTTCCTTTATCTTCTTCTCAGTTAACTTTAATGTCTTTTGCATTTTCTTACTATCCTACATGTATTGAGAATTACAGGCTATAATGCAAGCTTTTGGGTATTAACCCAGTCGAAGAAATGATGACAGGATCGATATCTATTTTATCGAGGTGCCACATCTGCTTGATCTCAACAGCAATCTATTTTTCTCCTGGAACTTGTTCAGCACGTTGTTATTATTCGGTATGGCGACATCCACCTCTCTTATCATACACCACTAGGTCCTATTATTCGTCACCATTCTGTCAGTGATAACAGGCCTATCGTAGTATAATCTGGTAGAGTCATTTTCCATACTATTATTATTATTATTATATGTCTAAGAGATGTATCAATATCTGCAGCAATGATATTTGGCGAAACAAGATACACATAGCCCGATACATGATATCGTCCATAAATCATTCGGTAGAAGTCAATATCAGCACAATAGCATGCGTTCCATGGTCCAATGTAGTGATGGGTACCATCGTATAGCTGGTAGAATTGATGTTTTTGCAGGTTCATTTGAGGAGCTACACCATAACGTGCTAGGTACACCTACACTAATTCTCTACTAAACTGTAAATTTGTGGTTTTTTCATGGTGCTGTCCATATGAAAACCAGCGTTGTCAATTGCAACATCTGATAGCCAGGTAAATATATTCCAATACCATTTCTTGCTTCTCACATCAATTTTATAATTGTAAAAATATTCATCCATAAGATCGCCACCCATATTTTTTGACGATGCAAAATGGGCGATTTACTAATATATATATTTTTTTTATATTTGCGAGAATCATTGGACGAACCCCACAGGGAATACTCCTACATTTGTAGAAGCCATGGTACCAACAGAATCACCTAGCCACCTCACTAGGAGTAGTCAAGAATTTTCATCCAAGACGTGTTGATATTCGCCCCTATTCTTCTGGAAAAATACTTTTTATTGAGCAAAGGGCATGTTTTCGATATCCCGTTTTCTCTTATCGTTCCTATGGCACCATAGCCTAAATATTGAAGATAACTGAATAGATTGAACCCTGTGAACAGATTGTTGTCATAGGTTTTGTAGCGTAAATTTGGATGTTGTAGCTGATCAAGAATTAGTACTAATGGAGAAGCAAATTTTCCACAGAGTATCGTAGTTTTCGTTCCCACGAAGATTTTTGTTCTGGTATAGTTAGACATTAGTCAGATAACCCTCTGTAGTACTTAAACACAACATTTTGTATCCAAATCTAATTAACTTGCCGCGGATAAATTGTTCACATCCGTGGCTGCCGTAGTATCTTATCATTGATCTGTCAAAACCAACGTTCTTAATTGGCACAAAATTCTCCAAACTTCCTTTTTAATTTTACCCATCAGTGGACGAATTTTCCACACCTTATCTGAAGCGTTCATTTTGGTATTGTCCGCAAATTGAACAAAATTTTTGAATGAGTGAAATGCTATTTCGCTTCATCGAATTAGTAATCATATCACTTTCCACATCATACCGCGATCCCCAATACATACGTTTAGATGGAAGGGTACTATACCCACTTAGATTAAAATAAGAAAATTAGAATTTTTGGATCTAGCTGATTTAGACAAATCGTATATTGGGTCTCTTCAAGCAAATATTCTATGATTTCGTTGTCGAGGAATATCCCAAATATACCAACAGGTATAATTTGATCCCTAGATGACTACAAATCGAAATGTGTTGAGGTTGTAGGTGCTGATCTGCCCTTTCTTCAGTGGAAGGAGGCTCTATAAATATACGATCTAATTGATTGGAAAAGTGATCACCGTAAGCGATATCTAAAGTTTGGGACAACGTTAGTCGTCGTCTAAAATAAAACCGCACATTATAGTAGTATATACGCCCAGTTACCTCATTAGGCATCACCGACCTCTGGACACCCTTTTATAAGGTTACCTTTGAAATTTGAGTAAAATACAAAACATTCAACCAAAATGTAACTCATACCTAATATTTTTCACTTTTTCACCCTTCAATTCAACAGAACATGTTTGTAAGTAGAAATGTTTTCAAAACGAAATTATTGTGTCATTTCACCGATCGAGCGAGGACTTTCTTCTAAGAAATTCACTTAATTCGCTATTAGCAGAAATTTTTATGGATAAATCTCCACGTACCAAGTTATCTAACCCAACCTGTTTTTTATATTGTTTCATATTTCATTACATTCTTTCACGAATGTTTTCTTTTTAGTACAGTATATAATTAAAATCCAAGAATTACATTTTCCAATTTCCAAGCTTCATTAATTGTAATTACAAACACCCCTTCAGTCTGCATTATCCAACTTGTTAGCCAATTCAAAGTTCATTATGTTCGAAATGATCCAGACACAACGATCGATCCGTAGACCGAATTGAATGATTGATCATGTTTACACTTGCTGGTCTCCAGCGCTTTATAATAATTTCGTATTTGCCTCGTTAATTATTTGCGTTTATTTGCACAGGTGCGCACTTGAGATTGAGTTTCTATTTCCACTCTAACTTCCAATTTGCTGTTCTATAGTTTCTACATCTCTTGTGTATTGTTGCACGCTTGCTTGGTTCCATTTTGTGTAACGAGAATTTGAATAATCGAAGAGTTTCAGTTTTAATTGCATAACTGAATTGTTTGATTCAATCAATATTATGAGCGAGAATTGTTCTCTACAATGAAAGCTTATTTTAATTATTCTTCGAGATTTTATAATTCATCAAAATGACGTAATCGTTGAATGTTTAACTAGTTGAAATTGATGAAATCATTCAATGTTTTGTGAAGACACTCGTAATGACTAGAAGATATAACTTGCATCATCTGAACGATTAAAATTATCTTCGCTACTGAAGGCTTTTTCAGTAAAGGCTAATTGAAACGACATGACTGTTTTTACATTTAGTTTTTTGCTTTATCAGTAGCAGAGTATTTTGCAAAGGTTTCAATTAATATAGTTTTGCTAGAAAATCAATGTAGAAATTTTTTTTTGGAAGGAACTCATAAATTTATTTGCCAATTTAATGCAATCATAAAAACGCATTTCGAATTGACCCAAAATATTTGATAGTTCAGCCTCATACGTATCATAATTCAATTGAGAAATACTTGCTTTCAAAGACGGAAAATGTTTCAGATCCTTTCTTTTCAGTTGATCTATCATAAGTGGCAATTTACTTTTGAATGCGTTTACTGCGCTAATCATCTCAATAATAGTTTTTCCTTTACCTTGAAGCTCCAAGTTAATGGTGTTTAAGTTCATTGTAATGTCAGTCAAAAATTCCAAATCAGTCAGCCATTTTTCGTTTTTCAACTAAATCAGTGTGTTCAGCTGACTCCTAACTGCAGCTTAAAGAGCTGCCGTTGCAAGCTACGTGCAGGGATGGAATTCACAATTTTTTTGCAACACCCATAATTTCCTCCGCATTTAAAACTTTTGAACACTAAACTTGTTGATGTATAATGCAATGGAGTAAAAAAATTGAGGAAATCTTCATTAGCTTCACACAATGCCACGAAACCGTTTTTGTTTCCAGTCATTGTTGGTGCTCCATCGGTTGTAATGCACACTAATTTATATATTGGTTGCTAGTAGTCTTTTACAAAATTGAAGAAGACGTCATACATATCATCGCCACGGGTCTTCCCCTTCAGAGGAATGATTGTCAACAATTCTTCCTTAGCCAACATGTCATTGAATACCATCGGAATAAAAACACACAGCTTGGCAGTGTCAGTCATATCGGTGGTTTCGTCGAATTGTAAAGAAAAGTATGTACATTTCATGATATCATGTTTTAGTTTATCTGCCATGTGCTGACTCATGATTTCAATACGCCTTGTGACAGTCGGACGAGATAACTGAAGTTCTCTAATAGCAAACATGATTTCTGTTTTATTTTTAAAATTTCCAAATAAAGTCTCACCGGCTTCAATAAATGCTTCCTTTACAACCGATCTATTTTCGAATGGTTTCTTGTGTTTCGCCAATATATGAGATATTTTAAATGACGCGATCGTAACAGCTTTTGATTGTTTGGCTAGTCTGTGAAAATGATTCGTTTTTTTTTCAAACAAGATATCAGATCACATACTTTTCGTTTTCTTAGTTCACTATGTGGCGGAAAATCGTTTTAATAGTTTTTGATTACCGTTTTATGATGCCTCTCTTGGTTACCACGCTTAGGTATTGCAACTGACGCACGATAATTAAGACAAATGCAACCATAAAAAAGAAAAATTCTTACAGATATCTTCGCTGCGCTCATTTTGTACTATTTAATAATAAACTTTGTATCAACTTAGCATTGCCTTCAAGCTACAATTCAGAATGACTCCAATTCCTGCAGGGGCAACATTTATATTGGCATGAACGAAAGTCTCGAATGTTCCTGTCAAACGCGCCGCCCGAAATTTCTAGAAAAGCGGCAAGAATAAGAAACGCGGCTTTTCTTTGACAAGTACCGCGCGTTCCTTTGATAATGCCGTCTTTTGGCCGCTAGCAGATTGTTATTTTATTACGTAATAAATTTTTGTAGTTTAGTTACCTACTTATTAAAAGTTTTTTCTTCTCGAGATCTACTCGCGATCGGCCGTTTGAACACCCCAGGTCTAGACATTTGAAATATTGAAATTGCGCCTTAATTTTTTGGTGCAATTTAGTAACGGGGACTAGTGTTCAATTTTCGAAAATGAAAACTTCGATTGTTCCACCAGAAAAAATCAACATTCCCAAATTGCCACCACAATAAATGTAATTATTTGAAAATCCTCGAATAGCCAATAGATAAACTCAAGTGAACGAAACTGACTAATCTTAGTAAAGAACCATAACGAAAGTAATCACAATTGACGTTCGTAATAAATCCATACAGCTGGCAATTATGTTTTATGTGAATCGATGGGAATGAGATAAGCTGCATAAGAACAAATCAGTATTATCAAGATGATTGATGATGAAAAACGAAAACCGTATAATTATAGAAAATAAAACGTGAAAAAGTGGAGAGGAACTGGTTACTCCCATCGACTCGGCGAGGGAAGGTGAGAAGGGAAAGACTCTGGCACGATTGCGGGTCAACGGTCATAAAAATTATTATTTTCCCATAATATGCCTTCTTATTCTCTATGCACCTTAGTCTGAGTTCTCTAATAGATACAGGAACGGATTGAGGCAACTTTGAAACTTTTTTACGTTCATCCAACCCTATCACATTTCTACATTTAATTTACAATGGCGGTTCGTTAATAAGAGTTTCATTCTCTTCAAGTCGATATGTTAAATAATAGTTAATAATAATAATAACAATAATAAATAGTTATTCCACACTCTCCAAAAGTAACCAAACTGTTTTAAGCGGGAAATCCCTTTGAAAATTGTATTTTTAGCCCCATATGACGCCTGAAAAGTACCTGTCTAGATATCCCTAAACCAAAGTGCTCCAAATGTACTTGCCCTTCACAGCAGCTTACGTAAGGTTAAAAAAATGGGTTTTTCGCGATTTTCACCAAAACGGTGACTTATCGTGAAATTACTCCAGACAAAAATTGTATATCATAAAATTCTCTATAAAAAACGTATCAACATTTTTTTCTACCAGCCACCATTTCTGAGATACAACGATTGAAAGAGTTGTAATCGTCATAATACACACACATTTCCACGCCTCTTCTGAGGTAGTGTTTTCTCAACGTGGTTTCCCCAGTAGGCATATTCCATAGGTCTTCTGTGATTTTGTTTAATTTGAGACTATTGAATAATAACAGATATTAGCAAGGGTTGGGAAAATGATAAAAATGATATAAATTTAAAGAAAAGTGCTGAAATTTATTCATCTGATTCATACTCATCTTGATCTTATTCTTCTTGATTTTTTTTTTCTTCTCCATTCTGAGTATAACAAAATTTCGTCAATAGCGATATATCCCATGTCTCCTTCTTGATATCAAATGAATCCTCTACCGAGAGAGATGTATATGCCTGGCGTACTTTCGCCTGGGGTAATTTTACATATTTTTGACCTTGAATAAAAAGTTTTCCAAGCACCAGAACGATTCGGAATTTTGAAATGTTGTTTTTAATCATATTTTGAACTATTTCCTGGATTTTCAGCTGTATGTTAATTTATGTATCTTCACTCTGAATATTCGGTCCAATTTGATCGATTCTACTGATTTGTGTTAAAATTGATGCTGTTTCTATTTTCAAAATGTTCGGTTACCTCTAGAATGCATGGTGTAGGAAAGAAAATATTTTTGTTGGTATAGAATACTCTTTAAGTGAAAACCAACCTTGTGCTTTTGAATATAGCACGATAATTATATGAAACTCGCTCTTTCATTAATTCTTTCCTGCCACACGTAATCCCAATTACCAACACAACATATTAGCAACGACGCGTCGAAAAACCCTCATAAATTTCACGAAATATTACTAGTCTTCACTCCATTCCTGATAATTTCACTCAATTTTTTAATATTCGCGACATCTTTGAACTCTATATTCAAGGTATATCTGCCAATATCTCGGTTGCTCCCCAAGTTAGATGAATACTATCTTAATTTATAAGAGCTCTTTTGGAGTAGAATGTCCACGTATTCATTTTGAAATTATAATATAACTTTTTCTAATGTAATCTATGGGCGAATTTGGATAGAAGAGGAAGAGCATTCTTTTCTCCTTCCAGATAGATATAACATTAAAGATATGAGCATTCGTCTTCCTCTGGAGTATTACTCGTGACGATATTGGTATTCAGCGATCTCGAAAACCCCCGGGTAACAAGTTGGGGCCAATTCTATGAAAACACACCCATTGTTGTAGCCTTGTAACATGTGGATTTTTTCAACTTCTCAAAGTTCCCGAACATTTATGTGCATCCAAAAGTTGTGATTTGAACAATGGATTAACTTTGACATTTATTTGCGAGCAGATAATTGAAGTCATTTGGGATGTTTTATACAAATTCGCACCAGTATACAAGATGAAATTACAATTGAAATCAATTTTCGAACACGTTCCTGTGTTCTACTCAAAATAGTGCCAATGGAAGCTCAAGATTGAGAAATCCAAAATAATTTGTATATGAAGGAAGATGGCTCTCATCTATTTTCACCAATGAATTTCATTTACAGTATTTCACATACCTGTCGTACTAAGACATCGAAAATGGGTCACTCTGTACATCAGAGAACCGTCGAAAACGGCATCATACGAACAACCCAAGCCAGGCGCTTTAAAGCCAATAGGGATGCTTATTATAGCGTTTACTAACAACGAATACCAGTAAGCGACAATTATTTATAACCGTTGATTGGCAAATATAAAGCTTTTGTACTGTGCCAAGATACCTTACGTAAACGAAAAATTATAATGGAATTCGTTTGAAATGCGGATGAATTTGTGAAATATCAACTGTTCATTTTGTGTTCTCCTCCTACTAATTGATTTAAATTGGACAAGAAATGGGCTAAATGACTTAGTATATTTCGATGCGAAAATCCAAATATTATGGAAACTTGAAGCGGCATTTAATTAATGAATTGAAGTTTACTTTATCAGGGAGACTTATATCCCGAAACATCCTGACGGATGTAAAGCGGTAAAGGGCACTACATATTTTTCTAAAATCAAATCTATGACGTCTCATGTATTGATGATAAAATTTCACAATAGCTCATACGTTTTTAGGGCAACGTCAAATATATATAAGAGATTATGTTCCTAACTTGGGTTTCAATGGGCTTTTCTAGTGAATGGCGTTTGGCGTCTAGCTATGCTCGTTTGGAGAAAACTCAGTTGTAAATTCTTCAGCGCCACCACGTTTGATGAACAACTAAACGATAAGAATCGTTACGATGTCATTGAATCTACAACTGAAACACCAAAGTCCGTTGACTCAAAAAGGAATTTATGATTCTACAACAACACAAGTAAACTTGCTGACAGATCGATATAATATTAATAAAGATATTTTAAGAAAAGAATCAAAATTTGAGCTATACGACTCGAGCAACTAATCAAATTGTGATCACAAAATGAGCACAGTTTAAATTTATGGTCAATAAATATGTTTATACTTAAAGCTGTTAAAATTGAACAAGATGAAATTCAATGAAAAGTTAAATTCAGTTGAATCAGTGTCAATTGGATGTAAGATCTGTTTCATACGCTCAAGGTAATAAGGAGTGATTGTTCCACCTAACAGGGGTACATCTCAAGTAGAGTTGTTGCGACACCAATACTAATTTGTAAACCAATCCGGAATTCTTCAGCCAAATCCTAAGTTCTCAGATGTAAAAGGAACCCCGTGCTTTCTACAGGTTCTAAATGGAGGCCAAATCCGTGCAATATATATTCTTCAAGTTCCAAATCTCCAAAGTAGAATATACAGCCGATAATTCCAATCTAGAGCGAATTCTTATTTACGGAATGGAGATTTTCTCACAATCAAAACTCTTTATATATCCTTGAGCTCGGAAAACTTATGAAACCAAAAAGAAACCTTTGAAAGCACTAGATTGTTCAAGTTCTGAATTCAGAACGACCTTGTTTTTGTTTGTTTGTTTTATGGGCCTTCAGTTTATAATGGACTCGAACCATTTATCTAGACTGTGCAATGATAACTGCTACCACTCTGGATTACAAGTTACCTGGCCTTCGATTATATATATATATATATATATATATATATATATATATATATATATATATATATATATATATATATCTTTGTCAAATTCACTTTTTACTCAAGGACAACATCCATGATTCGAGCTCGGATTCGAACCGAGCTTCAGGGCTTAGCATATTCCTATATTCTTGGGCATCACCGTGACGCTATCCAGGCTGTCCCTTCAAAATTGATGAAACGAAATCCTTGCTGCCAGAGCCAACAACAACCTTAAGATGAATTATAAAGAAACAACTATAATTCCAGGACATATAGAATTAAACAATGAATAACACATCAAGAATTTAATGGACTTCTGAACCAAAGGGACGTGAATAATCTACGTTAGATGGTATAAGGTTAAAAATCAGAAACCAACCGAAGTTTTCTTACCGCCGGCAACATCGCAGTGATTAGGGATGTTTTGATAATTTCATAGGTTAGTTTGAATTGTCAAATGACGCTAAATTTGACAATTTGAACTTACCTATGAAACATCAAAATATAATAAAACATAACACTGGCAATGGCTGCTCAATCTAATGTTAACAATCGAAGTTTGTCCCTAAGAGGAACACTAACTGGATATTCAGATGATAGTAATTTTTTTACTTGTGCAATAAGATGTTTTCTTAATCGAATCGTTCAGAAAGAATATCCGGTCATTTGGTCTTCTAAAACGACACTTGAATTCAGGTTGAAATATCTCGATTCACAGTCCATAATCTACAAATTAGTTCTGCGAAATAAAGTAAATGATAAATATAATCAAAACTGGCTAAAAGCAATACGCAAAAGTCCATCTGTTGTAAATAACTTAATTCATGTTGTAAAAGCATATCGAGTAAAATCATCTATGAAACGATCAAAAGCTTTCAAAAATTTACTCGTACTTCTAGAACTATTGATGGTAGTTTTGCATATAATCTCTTCTGAGCCAGTCCTGTACAACCATACGTATTCTTCCATCTTCAATCTTCCATTTATTCTTCTTCTATTTGTATTCATCTAGACTATTATCCACGAGCATTTATAGGTTCTGTGGATGAGTGATTATAGTCTCTTGCGCTCCATACTTTGGTATTTCATTCTGATTGGGTGTTCAGACATGAGTTATTGATTTTGGTAATTTGTTAAACAATCTCTTATGAATAGAATGATTGGAGATCTATCCGAATTGATGAAGGACTTTCTAGTGAAATTTCAAATACCGATTAGAACAATGAAATTCATTTCTCGATGATTATTCAAGTGGTTAAACTCAAACATTGTTCGAGTTGTGAAGCGTTATTAACGAACTTTATTTATGGTTATAAAAACTAGTATTAGCCACGTAGAAGAACAATAATGCTTATTTTTAACTTTGTTTTTGTTTTTAAATTATCGAAATATCGGTATCGATAAATAAAACCCTTGTATAAAGAGATATATTCGATATTGACATTGTAGTTAATTGCATTGAATTAAGTGATAATATTTAGACAACAATATTATCGAAAATTCGTGCAAATTATTTTAAATAATGGATGTGTAGAGATAAGTTACTTTTACGATGTAAAAATTACAAGAATAAACGACAAATTATTTTCACTTATCTTTCAAACATTATTTTGAGTCTTTTCAACTTTTATTATTATAATAATCATTTCGAATCACATTCTTAGATTAGGTTTGAAATCTAACCCATCCACAGAATGTTAAATATATATATTTTAAGAGTGATTGCTCCGCATAAATAAATTATATATAAGAATGGACAAAATAAACATGAAACTACGTTCGCTCACCTTTTGAACATTATTTTAAGGTACGTTTAACTTTTCAATGAATTATAGCTCGGAATTATTCATTTTGACAGATCGAATAGCGATCGTAGGGGCGGAATGAGAAGTCGCTGGTCAGGCTTTCATGTTTACTGTTTAACCTCGAAAATCCAGATCTCAGAAATCTTCCAAAATTCTAATATTAAGTCGTAGAGTGACGATTTCTCTTTGCGGACCTGATCTCGAGATATGAAGGAATTGTTCGACACCCGAATCATTTCTCCCGCTAACTTCATATAAATAGGGTGGATGAAAGAAAATGCTTTATTTTGACAGCTCGACGTTCCTTAATATCTGGCCCAATAAGGATAATAGATCGAAATTTTGCAAAAGTCCGCCGATAGCCTTAGTTGGATCGAAGATTTTCCAGTTTTCCCGGGGTGTTACGGGATCCAACATATCACGGCGCAGCATGCGGAACTCGAGGCTTCATCCTCGTCCCGGTTTCGAAAGGATTGAACGCGATACAAAGATTTGCATAGAGTTAAAAACCGAAGAAATTATCTCCTCTACTCGCGAAAAATCGGAGGCTTTTATTATTTTCGATTTTTCGGAACTTTTTCTCGGAATTTTCGCAGAATGTCACCGGGAAACTCAGTCTTTGCCAAAGGCGTCAAATGGTCAGTGAGGCAAAATCCATCAATAATTGTTCAACATAGCTGCAATCTATTTTGCATTAGTTTTAAGCCATTCTCTATACTGAGCTTCTGAACTTGCTAACGGTAAACATGAAAATAACAACATTGGCAAGAAAAACTACTTTTTGGTGATGAGACAGGGTATGGTTCGTGTATCTTTAAACGATGTATATATAAAGGTGACGAAAAGGATGGATATCAATAATGGTTTATTAAATGAACAGTTTCTTTTCTCATTAATAGTCCATGCTGATTTGTTCAGGAGAAACCACAGATTTTATTGTTTATAAAGGAATATTTACTGTTTAGACGTACACTCAAGATATTCTACCAAATATTCAAGTCATTTTTCACATTTTGTCACTTCAAAATCCACTACTATTTAGAACATCTTCGTAGTTTTAGTGAATCACGATCGCCAAAAATAATTTGTACATTGCTGTGATTATACATATTGAGAATAATCTATGTTGAATATTTTTCATGAACAGTTTCGATGCGAAAACCCATATCGAAGATGGAAACCTCGTTTAGTCTAGTAAAACAACCTTCGTGTGACCACTTCCGTGCTAAATTTGACCTATTTCAACCACAAACCGAAAGCGTTTTTGCATCGATTCGTGACGATGGGTAAAATATGGATTCATTATTACACACCGGAATCACGTGAAGTATAAAAATAGTGGGTAGAAAGAAGATGGTGTAAGTGCACTGAATCCAGTTGTGAGTACAACAATCGGTTGGGAAGGTTATTTCAATGTTTTTGGGGTGCACAACGATCCCATCGTCTTGATGACAATTTACACTATTATAATTTGAAATTGTCATTAATACTGAATATTTCCACGAAACTTGGTCAATGATACACACGCGCCTCATCACTAGTTACAATCTGCTTTATAAATATGGGGTCGGAATTGTTTTAGAATGTTTTCAGCGACCTTTTACAAGTTTTGAAGAATATTCGGTTCTTTTGAAACTAGTCGAACGGCAACGCGTTTAATGCCCCACCAATCGTTTAAAATGGTGCGAACTGGTTTGTGAGACATAGAAAGTTCATTATCTATCTCTCTCGCACTCAAATGACGATTTTCAATCATCATTTCTTTCACTCTATCAATGTTAGCTCGGCAGGAAATATTTAACAACGCCAAAAAAATTAACAGAAAATATAGCCCCCTGACAAAATCAAACAAAATGAAATAGTGGTAAAAAATTAATGATATTTTCGATGGATTTATTTTATAGAAATTCATTTTATTATAAAACGCATGAAACAACTTTACCTGGTTTCCACAATACTTATCTTCAATACACAGGTCCCAGTTCGACAGTTTCAAGAGTTTAGAGCTAATAGTTATGAGAAAGTATGTGCTAACTATATCTATGCTGAATAGTGGGGAGTATTTCAATTGGTTGGCTATTAGTGGTGAGTCTTAGGTTATAACAAAGTTTATTGATTTACAAACTCTTCCACAGATTCATAGTCACCCCTTTATTGCATTTATGGTGAATTTCTTTATTATCTGAAGTAGTTATGTGATTTGTTGATTGAATATATTCGAAAACTGCAGATTTTTTGTCTGATGCGAGATGTTCTCGGAATCTAAATTTAAAATTGTGACCTGGTTGCTCTACTTAACCTGTTGGGCATTCATTCTGTATATTTCATACTGTTTAAATTTATTAGTTTTCTGCTTGGCTATGAATAGTAATTTGCTTATGTTGGAACTACTACAGAAAGAGATTATTGAATTTGGAAGGATAATTGCTGATGTTAATAGAGAGGGTTTCTTTATTTGGAATGCGATGGGTCGACTCTTATATGAGAAATCGACAACAGTACGTTGCTATTGGTGGTGGGCATAGATCGGAGACATATTGCTGTACATCTGGGCTCCCCCAAGGATCACACCTTGGTCCCCCTCCTCTTTCTCATATATGTAAATAATATAAAATATATTTTAAAAAAATGTAACTTTTTACTATACTCTGTCAATCTCAAAATCTGTTATACCAACAGGAGCTTGTTCGACTGTCTTGTTGTACAGAATGAGCTCTCGCTTTTTTCAGAGTATTGCAAAACTAATAGCCTTTTCCTGAATTTCAAAAAATGTCAAACTATCATGTTCACTCGAAATTCGAAATCCTTCAATTTTTCTTATCAACTAGATAACCATTCTTTAATGAAAGTGTCACAAATTCGAGATTTTGGAGTCATTCTGGATTCAAGCTCTTCAAGTAGAATGTTGGGGTATACTCTCCGCCAGTGTCGTATATTCAAAAATTCTAGTTCTGTTCTCAGTGTTCACTATGCCTACGTATTCAGGAAACTCAACTTTGCCTCCGTTATATGGAATCCTCAGTATAAAGTTTACATCTCGCGGATTGAAAGAATTTAGAATAAATTATTTGTGTAATTTCACGGTGGCGGAGGGGGTTGACTTCTATGCGGAAGCAAGAAAAAAATTTCACTTGGTTTTACTTGAGGACAGAAAAAAAAAGGGTCGGAAGACATCCTAACTCTACAGAATGTATTGGCTGGGGAGGATAGTCCACCAACTATTCTAGAAAATATATTCTTCGACTTTAATAATTTTCACTTGAGGAAACATGAGTTGTTCTACATTCCTTTCAAAAGAACTGACTATTCCAAGGAAGCGCTCTTAACAAGAATGCGTGGGCAATGAATTTGATCAGTCTGTTGACATTTTTTCAAATAACATCGTAAGATTTGAAAAAATTCTATAAGACTTGTTCTTCATGTAGTTTCTCCTTTCGTAATTTTTTTTTCAATAATTTATATTTTCTATTTCAATTTATTTAATACCTAATCTTTTTCTTTTAATTATACTTAGTGAATACTGTTTTATGGGTTTGAACCTGTTTGTATTCTCGAAACAATAAACAATAAATAATATGTAACAACGGGTCTATTTGTTTAAGTCTTGAAAATCTACAAGAATATGATTGTTCACAAAATTATTTTCAATTTGAATCAAAATTTCCCAAATAAAACTAGACATCCTCCATGGAATCACCTCTAATTCCCTTATTAGCAGATATTTATATGAACATTCTTGAGAAACTATACTGAATGATAAGTAAGTTCAAAAACACATTATATTGTGGTACAAATACATTCAAAGCAATTTTTGGGGTTTCAAGTCTCAAACAGACAAATAGGCCAGTTATTATTCTATAGATGAAATGCTTTTAAACATAGCTTTTAGTGCTGAAATTGAACGCAACAATTCAATAAATTTCTTAGTCATAACTATCACTAAACTATATATATATATATATATATATATATATATATATATATATATATATATATATATATATATATATATATATATAATAGGAAAGAAATATTCACAGAAAACAGATTCCTTAAACCACATTGCACATAGATAAGTCGTTTATAATTCAATGATTCAAGTACCAGAAATTGATTATTTTGAAGATATGCTTAAAACGAAAACGATTGTCGAAATTTTTATTTTTGCTAAGTTGGAACAACTGTTTTCTATACTGATGCAGAGTTTGAACGCGATCTTCAAATTAGTTTATTAGTTTGTTTACAGTTCTCGATTTCGTCAGTTCCCACAAGAGTATTTTGCGATTTTTACATCCAACAAAGCATTTCACTCAAATTTTCTATTTGAAATGGAATCTATTCCGTGTTCCGCATCTCTGAAAATGTTACAGAAGGTTCACGGTGAACCGACTTCATGAAAAACACGTACATATAAGTGGTAAGTGCATTCAACAGCAGCCGAGATATTCTGGTAGATTTTTCTCGCTTTTGTCGGCCATCAACATCAACTGGATTTAATATCGATGCAGTGAAGGAAATGGCAATAGAAATCGTCATTTAAGTTCTTGAGAGATAGGCAATGAACCTGTCTCACTAATCAATTGATACCATTTAAACGATTGTTTGGGCATGAAACGCGTTTCCGCTCGACTAGTTCCCGAAGACCTGAATTTTCTTCAGAAATTGAAACGCGTAAAAGTTGCTGAACACATGCTAGAACTAGTTAATTCCGACCCCACATTCATAAAACGCATTGCAACTGATGATACATGGGTTTATGAGTTTGACATGCAAAACAGTCAACGGAATGGCGCCTTCGTCGAAAAAGAACAGATTTGTGGAAGGAGGACACACTATAATGGTATATATTGTGAATAAATTTCTGACCAAAAACTCAACAAGTACTATCGAACAACCACCGTGTTTCCCTGATATGGCTCCGGTCGACTCTTTACTTTTTCTAAAACTCAAATTACCACTTCGAGGTACCCTTTTCGAATCAATAGAATACAGTAGAGAATTCGCGTCGAGAACTGAAATCGATTCCGGCAAAAGTGTTCGAAATTGTTTTGATGATTGGATTATTCGTTTGGGTAAATGCCTAATTTTGTTCTTCCAAAAAAATATTATTGGGAATGATTGTTCCATCTCTCCACAAGTTACGATACATTGGACGTTAATACTCAAACTTCTGCTGCTTTCATACTTTCAGTTTTAAAATTATAGTGTACATATTGATCAATCCATAGATATCAGTAATTTAAAGACGTTTAAACCTTCAACAACTCAGTATAATAGTATTTGAAGAATATGAAAGGATATCGTGCTTTCCTCCCTTGATCATTCTGTAATTATGATGACGAGAAAGTATTTATAATAATTTTCCAATTTCTACATAATAATGCCAACTACTTTGAGTTTCAAATAATTTATTTAATCTACTGTATGGCCTCTAAAATCCGTTAAGCCAAATAATTATAAATTAATATATCTATCACATGCCATGACTTTATTATCATAAAATACAAAATATGTTCATCCAGTCAAACAGAGAAACGATAAATTTTGCGATATGTCAAGGATTTCCCAAGTAAATATCCTTAACTTTTGATAGTATAATAACAACCTGACAGAAGTATAATACATATATGTATGTTGCGTTTAAAATTATGTGACAACTCCATTTCTCTGTTCTACTCCATTCTGTACTGGCTATGAAACTATTTAGCATATTATGTAGATTATATTTCACTTCTAATTTGCATGTGTAAATTTCCTAAATTATCACAGAGTTTATTAATAATACACCCGGTTTGTTATAATACTCACGAAGAAAATAAGCTGAATATTTCGATCTAAATATGGCGCAATCTTATATTTATGGAAATGAGATGTGGGTATGTTATTATGTCTCTATGAGACCCAACTGAGTAATGTTTATTATGCATTATACAGCCACATCCCTATGTGTCTGGATGTTTTCATGTTTCTGTCATTATGTTTATGTAGAACAAACAGTCTGGTGGTATGTCTGACCCACAATAAATGATGTACTTCGCTTTATCCAAGAATTGCTTTAAGTATAGAACAATTCATGTGGTTAAATTCAATCAATTCAATTTGTGTTATTTCTGTAAAGATTTTAAATCCTACTTAGTCCAAAAGGTGACTTTTGAACTCAAACTGCGCGCGCAAATGGATTTGGGGCAGTGCTCTTACTTGTAGGTTGAAAGGACTATCTTTGATATATGTGCCAAGTTTCACATCAAAATATTCATTAGTGGTTGAGAAACGCTTCATTTTATGAGCTCCTAGAAGTGAATTTTTCGATTTTAATAATGACTGCATTTGTTGAGTAAAACATTTGCATTGAATTTTGTTTGCGGGATAAATTTTTTGCAGTTGATCCATTGAGGATTGTGCAAAAATCCTTTGGTGATGAGTCTATGAGGTCGAGAAGATATAGAAGACGAAGAGGGTCCAGGTCGTCCATCAAACTCGATCGACAAAACTCACGACCAAAATATCAAAGATTTGGTGCTTGTAAATCGTCGATTAACCATTAGAGGTCTTGCTGATCATGTTGGCATTTCAAAAGGATCAGTCAATGAAATTTCGAAGGATGGCATGGGCCGCAGTGTGTCAGACGCTGCATTATTGTGTTGCAAACATCAAGAATTGTCTCACGCTGCTTTGACCATTTCGCCAAAAACTCGACCCATATTGTTCCACAACCGACGTATTCCTTTGTTTGGGCATCGTGTGATTTCTGGTTATTCAGCAAACTCAGAAGTCCCTCTGGGGATACCGTTTTGACTATATAGAAGAGAAACAGCCGCATCGAAGAGGGTGCTGAAGGCCATTCAAAACATCGACTTTAACAACTCATTTGAAGATTGGCATAAGTGCATTGTATCTGGAGGGGATGAAGATTTCTGAAAATAAATGCTGACTCGCTTTAGTTTTTGGACAATATTATTGTATTGGTTATTTTTTTGAGAGTGACGTAGCTTGAAATTAATATAAATATCTTTTCATGCAGGTACTTAAATCTGCCTGATAAAATATTTCCATTTTTCTAGTGAAAAAGCTTGTCCACTGTTTCATATATTCACGATTTATTTTATAAAAAACTAAATATCTTTCCTTTCGCCTTTTTCCTAGTCTTTTCTTTTTATGGTCTCTTCTAAAGAAGTTTTACTCTTGCCTATTTATGGTATGGGTCACCAATATTAGTGCTATTACCTTTCAATTCCACAATTAAACTACGAACAGTAAATGAAAGAAAGTGGTTGTGTTTCTGAGCAAAGTTGTCTTTGAGACGATTGATTCCTTTTACAACCTCAATTGTCGACAGTCTGACCTTCTACCTTCAATATAGCTTGTAAAAATTAAGCCATAATTTTGATGTGGGATCTTCAAAAAACTTTTCATCAAGTTTGGAAATGTCTTCTAACGGTTGGTACATTTTTGTACCTCCAAGGCTAAGCTAATTTTGCTTATACATTATCAGTTAGTCGTTTAGCTACATCCCCAAAATTGATATCACCATTGCCATCACAAATACTAGATGTAAATAATCGACAATGATATCAGAAGAATCAATGAGATCAACACCCCCCAATGAAAGTATTATATTTCATATTTCGAAGAGAAAAGAGGCTGTGGAACATCAATCTTTTGTTTCTAATTGAGGACCATTTTTTACTTTTGTAAAGTGGCTTATGGTTGCCTATTTATGGTATTGGGTCACCAATATTAGTGCCATTATCTTTCAATTTCCAAATTAAACTACGAACAGTAAATGCAAGAAACTGGTTGTTGTATTTCTGAGGCAAGCTGTCGATTAATTCCTTCTGTAACCTCAATTGTCGACACAGTCTGACCTTTAACCTTCAATATAACTTTTAATTATTTAATTTAATTTTGCTAATACATTATAATTCTTCGTGTAGCTACATCCCCAAAATTGACATAGGCATTGTCATCGCAAGTACTTGGTGTAAATTATCGACAATGATATCATATTCCGAAGAGAAAAGAGACTGTGGAACATCAATCTTTTGTTTCTAATTAAGGACCACCTTTTTACTTTTGTAAAGTGGTTTAACGAAATCGTTATTTGTTCCCATTGTCACAATCTTGTTGTATTTCCATCTGAGAAACAACAATTAATTTTCTGAGGCATAAATGTATTGAACACCCACATTCTTCTCTTTTCATATTTGGGAAACTGAGAAAGGCACTTCTTGAGAAAGTTATCTCTAATGGTCGCTGTTGCCGTAAAACCTGTTTCTCTTAATGTTTTTAAAAGGTCAGGGCTGCGAGAATGATTATTAGAAAATAAAATGTGTACTTACGGATCAGATACACATTCTAGTAGTTCCAAAACGACTCTAGAGCAAAAGGTAATGAAAGTTTCACTACATTTTCCTCACTAACAGTAGATGATTTCGACCACAGTAGTTTTCAAATTAATAATAATATGTGGAGCCACAGATCATCCACTCTTCAAAGCCAAATTGCACATGCTTTCTTCCAAAAAACTGTTTTGCAAAATAATGCCCGAAATATTCGATCATAGCTTCAACTATAGACAACTGTTGATAGTTTCTATTCAGAATTTCCATAAGAGCTGTAACTTTTTACCGTTTATCTTTTCTACGAGTTTTGAATTATCAGCAAAATGTAAGAATTTTTTTTCCTAAAAGCGATTTCTTGACCTAGCTTTGGACACTAATGGCATAGATTCAACCTCATCTAGACTCCAAAACAAACGTTCCTCAGGTAGCCACTAAAGAGTAATAATCCGAATAAAATCTTGATATCGTGTGAAATAACACAAAACGAATGAGCATTTTTCTGAGTAGCATATAATTTTGATTGTTCTGCTGTAAGTTTTAAAATATCTTTTTTTTTTCATGGGAAATCCTTTGAGTCCACTTTTAGCAGAGATTTTTATGAATAATATTGAACAAAAATTCATACACATCCACTCATTTCCAAATTTCTTTATTGGTATAGATATGTTGACGACATCTTAGTATGTTTCATTGGAACTACTCGTCAATTAGACTTATTTCTTAATTTCATTAATTCCATCCATTTGAACATTAAATTCACGATAGAAATTGAACAGAACGATTCCATTAATTTTTGGACTTGAAAATCACTAAACGAAATAATAATCATGTTTTTTCGGTCTTTCGTAAACCAACACATACTGATAAAATTATACATAACTACTCATTACATCCAATTCAACACAAAGTTGCAGCTTTAAACAGCATGGTTCATCGGTTACTCAGTTTACCTTTATCAGTAGATGATTATAATAAAGAGTTAAACATCATCAAACAGATAGCCATTTATAATTCATATAATCCGGATATGATAGATCTAATCATTCGTAAAAACTGTATCAGAAAGCAATAAATGAAGTATATCCTATTCATAAAGACTATAAAATATTCAACAGTTTAACATTCTGCGGTTCTGCAAGTACAAATATTAAATCCTTTCTCGTCAAACAAAATCTTAATATAACTTTCAAACTTCTAATAACTTAGGTAAACATATCAAAATAATAAATAAAGTGTTGAAAAATCAAGTAAATCAGGAATCTATAAACTCAATTGCGGTTCTTGTGATAAAATTTATATCGGTAGGACCTATAGTTTTGGCATAAGAACATCTGAACATAAACGTAGCTTCGATAAAAATAAATCTGATTCAAATTATTGAAACCACTTAATAAAAGAAAACCATTAATTCAATAAAAACTTTGACATATTACATATAAAATCAAAAGGTTTAAAATTAGATCTCCTAGAAGCATTAGAAATGAATAGATACAAACATTCGGACAAGCTTTTGAATGAGCAGGTAGATGTGAATTATTCACCCCTACTTAACTTGTTTAATTAGTTTTTAATTACCTTTCATACTAACTGTACAATGGCTTGGTGTGGGTTTTTCCTGTTATTCATCCAACTTGTTCTATGATTTGTTTATAATACCATACTCTTCATTCTGTTTGTCATTCTTGATAAAGCTGCTGTGTCAGCGAAACGTCGTCGAATTTTTTCAAATAAAGTGTAGATTAAAGTTAAACCTTGTGTTTTTTATCTCGTTTTTTTTATTGTTTACTTTTATGTTTTATATGGTTGAGATCTTGCTTGGTTGATTATTGCTAATGTAATGAACATTTTGAGCCGTTGTACAACTTCGGCGTCCAGTTGGAGACCTGACTAAGACAAAGCACTTTTGCTTTAGCATCTTTCAGTCTGTTGCTTTTGCTCGGCTTGCAATTGCTTGAGGTAATAGACCTCCTCTTTCCATTTCAATTGAATTTCTCGTGGTATCGCGCTCAGAAAACATACAAGGAACTAGTCGTCAAATCAGCAAGATTGCTTGACTTGATTTTAAATGCGATAATGATAACACTTTATATCCCTAACTTTCGACATTTGAATGCAATATGAATGGAATAAAATTGTTCCAACTTAGTAAGTACTTTTTCAACAGTCTATTCTCCCATTTATTACTATATCTTCATGAATATATATTGCCTATTATCTAACCCTTAGTGATATATTCCATTTTTCTTAGAACGAAATGAATTTCATACAATTCCTCCACTTCACAATCATAATATTCATCAGCAAATATTCAAATTGAGGTATAAATGCAGACAAAAACATTCTCTGGTAATATTGAATATTATTTCAAGGCTTGAATACAATGGTCGCCCTCAAAAGAATAAAATACATTTGAAATATAACAGCCGTCCGAAAGTGAGACAGAATTCCAGCCGTGGAGTTCTAAATCTAACATTTTAGAATGTCTTCTTTCTGCAGCTGCCTTAAAAGGCAGAACAACTTCGAGGTGGAATTCGTTTTATTCATCGATAACGATCTGGAAATGTAACTTACAACAAAGAGTCCCCGTTAATTTGAGAGCACGGCCATAAAAATAAACAATATACAACTTCGTTCAGCGTTTAAACGATCATTTTGGGCCCTTGATTCGCCCATGTTTCTTCAGATTCGGACTACTATTAGACAAGGGAACGATGAACTGAATGAATGACATGTTAACTTAAGAAAATATGCATTTAATAGTGCGTTTGTCATCCACATAAATATCTAACCTAACCTTTTTTTCTCCAAAATAAACATAAAAAACAAAAAGTTTCAAATATATGCATAAAAATGTGCGAAATTTTATTTGATGTGCAGAACAAGAATAAATAATATGTGAACAAATTACAAAGAAGATTTTATTGATTATATTTTTTCCCCAAATTTGTAATACTTCCTTATTCGCACGTAAACCATGAATATGAAATGGTAATTTATATGGAATAATAGGAATACGTTCCTGGGTGACAAAATGAAAAATTAATATATAAAAAAATAAATTCAAAGAAGTTTTTGACCATATTGATTAATTATCATCTTCACGCTTAGGCAATGGTTTGAAGAATTTTGTAACTTTTTCTCGCTTGGCAGATTTTAGAAACTCTTTCAATTCAGATTGATTAAACCTTCACTAAGATTTTTCAAATTAGTTGCCACGTTTCTAGTGCTTCTTGAAGCCTCGTCTTCAATAGGCAGTGAATTTAACATTTCCTCCAAGTCGGTGTCAGTCAAATCTTCATTTTCCGATTCAAGTAACTCCTACATGTCACTCGATTCTATGTGTTCTATATAACTCATCTCGTCATATTCCATTCGCAATTTCGGTAATGTTCACAGTTAAAGTTTGAATTTGCAGTCAGAACAGACCACAGGTTTTCCAATGTCTAAGGGTTCAGTTCTTCCTCTGATTCTTCATGTTTAAGAAAAAGAAAATCTTCATGCTTTCGTTAAAGCTCATCATCAGGAAGAATTTTCCTTGAACGTGTGGATTGGAATGATAGGAGATCGCCTAATTAGTGCACATTTCCTCCCACTTAGATTTAATGGTGATTATGTTTCCACCGTACATTACCGGATCCTACTCCTTTAGGTGACAGGGAGGGAATGTGGTACATGCAGGATAGACTTAGATATAACTTATCCAGATAGATAGGCCGAGGTGGACCCCAATTTTGGCCAGCTCCTTCACCCAATCTGAATCCAATAGACTTTTCTACTTGGGGACATTTGAAAACAATTCACAGGACTCATTTACAAGACGTAGAAGACTTGAGAAACCGCATTATAATTTCTACTAGAGTCATTCTTCTGGTATCTTCATTCGGATATAATAATTCATGTGTCGACGTTCAGATTACTATGTAATGGCTGAAGGAGGCCATTTTCAGGACTTACTATGATCGCTTCCTTTACATTATGTTTCCACCGTACACATGAAATTGATACATTTTTTATACAGAAACCGTGGCAGATACGGAAAAATCTGTATATATATATATATACCGAAGATTTTTCTGCTTAACGGCTTCATTCTCTCTTGCATTCCATGATTTCCAAACGAAGACAAGGGTGAAAGGAACGGGCTTGGGACAGGAATCTGTAAGAATGGAGAAAGAAAACCAGCCGAAAAATATTTCAACAGTTATACCTCTTATATGCCTGAACAAATCTAAGAAAAGATTTCACATAGCAAGCAAGATCATAAGAAGGATTAAGGAGATAATCAAAAAGTACCTAACCTGCGATATTTCCACTTTCGCGGGGTTGTTCTTCCGTTGCAGTGTAAGTCTCCTGAAACATAATCACTTCCTTGTTCTTGCTTGCCAATTTGAAGTATAATCGCAAAAAACCTTCAATATTCAAACTCAACAAAACAAATTCCCTCTCTGTTTGACCGAGAGAGCCCTGATGGCCAGGTTCAGTCTTCCAAGTGATGCCGATTATGATCTATAGATGTTTTAGAATCATTATGGGCCCAATAATTTGGGTTGACATCGCCCATATATTATTTCTTCGTGGATCTTGTTTAATTTAAAGAAAAATTTGCGAAAAATTTGGACAGTCGTTCGAAAAATATGACAAATGTCTTATATGAAATAGAAAAAAATCTGTGTTGTATCTGTACTCTGTTATGCACCACCTATCACTTTTTCAATTCTATGTTAAGCCTATGATTTGCCATAGGAATTAAACAAAGTCCTACATTATCACTTCGGACTTGGACCACCTATCTATTATCTAATGAAAAGGAATCTTTTTTTCATTGAATTTGTTCAGGTTATCATATTACCTGGCATAACATGTGAAATCGAGCCACTCACAATATTTTAATGGTCACTACTTAAAATGAGGATCTAGAACTTTCAAAACCTAGAGAATTCTTGTTAACTCATTCATGAATTATGTGGCGCCTGTTGACCCCACACTTTGCGAGAACCATATGTATTTCAGAAGATACTTTTTCCAGGTCAATTCAGTCAGGGGTATATATATATATATATATATATATATATATATATATATATATATATATATATATATATATATATATATATATATATAGGTGTCATTTACAAAGAAGAATTATTCGCTCAGACTAAATTATGCAGTTCTTTTAAAAATTAATTGAAAACTTATGAAAAATTTCAAATTGCCTTAGCCTACTGAGAAACAGTTGTAGGGGTAGAATAGATATGTGACCTTTAAAAAAGCACCACTGTGGATTTTCATATTTGTTTCTAGGAACTATTTATGTGTATTTTAAAAAGGGATCTATGTGCCGAATTAGAACTGAGTTTTTGGGAACTTTTCGTCATTAAATGGGTTGAGGAATCTTTCGCACTTATTGATTTACACCCTGTATATTCAAACGAAAAGGTAATTAATGATATACTGATGGTTGAAAGTAATTATTCGAGCTGTTTAGAAATGAGATCAAAAACTTCCGCTACCTTTAGCATCCTGAGATTCATGACGTTCATTAGCATCACCCCAAAGAAATCATTGAGCTGTTGATGAAGTGAACAATAAAATCTATATTTCTCTGAGGCTATCCGTCGCCTGGAGTAAGAGTTATCGACTAATATCTCAATAAAATAATATTCCATCGAGTAGCATCTCGAAACGAAGACTATTATATCTGGACCTGCGTAGCCTCTCGTAGCTAAGAAGAAACCTGTACGGTGGTATGCGAGGTCATAGGTGGCCGCCGTGCACGGTACAATGTACCCGTCGCCTCGAGCTACGGGTCATAGACCCCATAGAGTAGTCCCGTCGGAAGAGATGATGCACGAAGGAGGGATGCTGGAATCGAGAAATGAAACTGGCCGATTTGATTCGTAATAGAATGGAAGCTCATTCGGTTCGTACAACTATTAGATTCTACTGATGGAATATTGATCCGCGAATTATACCTCCGAATTAACTGCTGAGTTTCGAGGGAAACCAACCACTCGACGAAAACCCCGGAATTTAATGAATTCAGGTTGATTTCATGAATATATTATTTGTACATAAAACTCAGCCTTTTGATAATGTTCTCCATCAATATTTGCTGAATATTAATGGATAAATCAATTTACGACATCATCAATTTTGAACAAATGATGCTTCATATTTTATGGATGCTTGAAATTGGTTTTAGGATTCTCGAACTTAGCTTTATATCCATCAACCAGTCTTATGTGAAAGATGTTATCTACCCTTAATCACAAAAAATGCAACTGAAATAAAAGCTCAGATATTGAATAACGCCGTACAAAGTCCAATTGGTTCTGTAATTGAAGCCACGAGACCAGAAAAACATCTTTTCGGTTGCATTTCCATCTTGGCAGATAAGTCAACAAAAAAAACTGCTGCATCTGAGAGACAGAAAACCCGCACGTTAGCATGGAAAAGCCGATGCATCCTCAGAGAGTGACGGTTTGGTGCGGAATTGGATCTGGAGGCATCATTGGGCCATTTTTCTTTAAAAAGATGCAGGAGCTGCCGTTAAGGTCAATGGCGACTGTTACCGAGCCATGATTATCGATTAGTTCTTCCCATCAATAGAAGAGGAATACTGGAAAACTAAGGCCAGTATCGCATTGAAACTTGGTACGTCTGACTATATAAGTACTGACTATAGGGCATCATAAACTTTTTTCAATAGCAGCGCATTCTGTCGGTCAAAGAGGTTACTTTTCGCCACACCTACTACGAATATGAAATTAATGGCTATCGGTCACCAAATTCATCGACCACAGAGGTAACAGGTTGAAGTGAGACAGAACAAATGTCACAAACACAGGTTCCATTACGCTCCATTCTGCCTCCTACATATTTAAAACAGTTTATGCCTTCCCTCTTCAATTTTTTCTTCTAAAACATACGCAGCTTTTCAAAGAATGAATTCATGTGAAGCAAAAAAGACATAAAACAACGTTTTTTAATTATCAAACCCTGGGGGGTCATTCCACAGCTTTGGCCATCAAAGATGATATAATATGTGTTGATTCACTTCTTAAAGAAAGCCAAATTGTAAGTTATCGGAAAGATCTTCTATGGAAGCGAGTCCCACAGTGTGCCTTGTAAATAAAAGAATTTTCATACATAAAGCAAAGTGGAGTAGCTGGTTGGACCGTTAAGACTAAATTCAAGCCTTTCATTTCTTCCGAGCATTTACCTGTAGAAAAGAGAAAGATCAGCAGCCTGTTTTCTTTGATGGACGATGTGATCCGCTGCTTTATTTTGAATTGATTCGGAGCCCCACACAAGGAAACAGTATTGCAAACCAGATCGAATCTGTTCTTTGTATAAAATCATAAGCTGTGAATTACTGCTTATCCCTGAAAAGAAAACTGGGCTTGGCAATGGCTGAAACATGGTCATGCCAGCATACTCCGTTGATGCCCGTGATGTCAAGTAGATGCATGTTCTTTTCTGAAGAAATCTGATACCCTTGCATGATTAAAGGAGGTTCTCCAGTTGTGGACAACGTTGAATGCTTGTAGTTCGCGTGTGAGTTGACCAAGTTCAACCGGCTTCACTCTGATCTGTTCTCCAAATCTGAATTCTGTGACATGTTGGTATCTTTTTCGGTGTGACTTCTCACCTGACTATAAAATGAGGAAACCAAACATTCTGTTTTCGGTGAAGCAGATCATTGATCGGCAACAGAAAAAGAGTTGGCGATAGTACGAAACCTTGGGGTATCTTTCTCGGTGTTACTTCTCACCTGATTATAAAATGAGAAAACCAAATATTCTGTTTTCGGTGAAACAGATCATTGATCGGCAACAGAAAAAGAAATGGCGATAGTATGAAAACTTGGGGTACTCCTCCATTATCCTAAAGAGATTCACTCGTTATACCATCAAATACCACCCGCATCGAATAATTCAGTGACATGTTGGTATCTTTGTCGATGTGACTTCTCACCTTATTATGAAATGAGGAAACCAGAGTACAATAATCTGCAAACCCAAATATTCTGTTTTCGGTGGAGCAGATAATTGATCGGTAACAGACAAAGAGTTGGCGATAGTATGAAACCTTGGGGTATCTTTGTCGGTGTGACTTCTCACCTGATTATAAAATGAGGAAACCAAACATTCTGTTTTCGGTGAAGCAGATCATTGATCGGCAACAGAAAAAGAGTTGGCAATAGTATGAAAACTTGGGGTACTCCTCCATTATCCTAAAGAGATTCACTCGTTATACCATCAAATACCACCCGCATCGAATAATTCAGTGACATGTTGGTATCTTTGTCGATGTGACTTCTCACCTTATTATGAAATGAGGAAACCAGAGTACAATAATCTGCAAACCCAAATATTCTGTTTTCGGTGGAGCAGATAATTGATCGGTAACAGACAAAGAGTTGGCGATAGTATGAAACCTTGGGGTATCTTTGTCGGTGTGACTTCTCACCTGATTATAAAATGAGGAAACCAAACATTCTGTTTTCGGTGAAGCAGATCATTGATCGGCAACAGAAAAGAGTTGGCAATAGTATGAAAACTTGGGGTACTCCTCCATTATCCTAAAGAGATTCACTCGTTATACCATCAAATACCATCCGCATCGAATAATTCAGTGACATGTTGGTATCTTTGTCGATGTGACTTCTCACCTTATTATGAAATGAGGAAACCAGAGTACAATAATCTGCAAACCCAAATATTCGGTTTTCGGTGGAGCAGATAATTGATCGGCAACAGAAAAAGAGTTGGCGATAGTACGAAACCTTGGGGTATCTTTCTCGGTGTTACTTCTCACCTGATTATAAAATGAGAAAAACCAAATATTTTGTTTTCGGTGAAACAGATCATTGATCGGCAACAGAAAAAGAGTTGGCGATAGTATGAAACCTTGGGGTACTCCTGCATTATCCTAAAAAGATTCACTCGTTATACCATCAACTACCACCCGCATCGAAGAATTCAGTGACATGTTGGTATCTTTGTCGATGTGACTGCTCACCTTATTATGAAATGAGGAAACCAGAGTACAATAATCTGCAAACCCAAATATTCTGTTTTCGATGGAGCAGATAATTGATCGGCAACAGGAAAAAAGTTGGTGATAGTATGGAACCCTGAGGTATTCCTGCATTATCCTTAAAAGATTCACTCATTATACCATCAACTACCACCAGCATCGACCTACAGAAGACAAAGCTACTAATAATTGTATACAATATGCCATTATCGATGCGTAAGTTGGGCATTAAATTATTTAAAGGAGACTTGAAGAACCATTTACTGGAAAAAGCATACTAGGATATGCGAGACTTTCTTGGAAAACGTTTAAGGAACAATCTGTTACTACATCTCCTGTTTCCACATATCCATCTATGATTGATATTTCTTCCTTTAGTAGGACAATAAATTTATCGAAGTTTCATCAATAACTTAACTGAACATTAAAAACATCCATCATTTCGTTTGTTGTGACGAAACGTTCTACTAACGTGTGAGGCGTTCTTCGACCAAAGGAGATAGCGCCATATACTGTAATGGTGAACATCGTAAATCATGGCGAGTTTTGCTCATATTCTTGGCGATCTTCATATCTTTTGTCTTCTAGAATCTCGACTCATCAGTGAAGAACACATTAGCCAACTGTTCATTGTCCCATAGAATATGTTCTTGTTCAAAATGGAGATGATGGGCGCGATAACTCTGTTTAGGGGTGGACACCTCCAAGGCCTTCAAGATAGTAAATTGGCTCCTCTTATTCTGATTCAGATGTTTTATTGTAAAACCCCTAACCCATCTGTCTGCTGAAGTTTTTCAATCCTGCAGCAGTTGATATATTGCTGGTGTTGAGATCGCATGTCTCTTTTTTAGACTATCAACTCCACACTTTGAGTGGCTTCAATTGCTTCGGTGACTCGGAATTTAAATTCTATTTGAAGTGAACTAAATGCAGGAAATTTATCATTTTCGCGTTTAGGTATTTTTGAAAAGCTCTGAAATACTTAGAACACTACCAAAAAAATTAATGTGAACCGTCTGAAATTGGGAATTAACGATCGTTCTCATGAATATTTATTTCGTCTATACTTTATCAGAATATAATATTACCGGTAGTAATGTTTGTATAATACCTGCATTATATATATAATCGTTATTTGTTAAGCCTATTTAGAACATACTGTTGAAAACTGAGCGTAAATTGAATATCATTAGATTATGGACATGTGAGTAGATAAAATACATTGAAACGTAAAACGAATTGTATTTTAAACTTGTCGAATACTTTGTACTTGTCCGCCATACTTTTTATCTCGTAGCCTGTGGAGAAAACATCCAATCGCTTTTTTCAACTGTCCTTTCAAATGAAAATATCTTGATCAATTGGCTGCAATAGCACAAAAACCGGTATTCAGAAACGATTTATATACTAATTCGATCAAGTCCGACAACTCTCTGCAACTGTAAAAGTTGCATTACTGCATTAGAGCACCATTTTTCTGCCATTCCCACACAAATCGACAGAACTGGCACGTTACTTTCCAATACGATTCAATTATAAATTTTAATTGGGTATATATTTATTGTGTATCGTTAATTTCAATTGAGCACATTAACGGTTTTAAAGCCATATGTTTGTCTATTTTCGATCTGAGAGGTTAATCTATGCCGATATCGAATGAATGAAGGATTTTCTTTTGAGAACTAAGGCAAGGCGTGGAAGACTCTATTGCCAGATTCTGCATAATCATGGAATGTAATTATTAGAAATTTAAAAATATGAGCGATATTGAAACGTCATTCAAGTCAGGAAATAACCTTTAGCCTGAAGCTCTTATTAAATTTGAGCTATTTAATAAGCTTTATCGTAGAGGAGTTGATGGGGAGTTTGTGATTGGTTCTGTTTCATTTTTACGGTTCTGTGTGTTTGCCGGTTGAGACTCTTTTTTCGGAGACGCGTACATATAAAAATGAAAATTTGTACTGAATCAGCAATCTTAAAGAATCAAACGTCTTGATCAAGGTAGTCAGAAACTATGGTCATTTACGTTGTATTTGCGATAATAAAAATTTCTACCACCAGTAGAAATTCCGAGAATAAAAAGAAAATAATTAGGACTATAATAAATAATAAAGTTCAAAGAAAAAACATAAAATAAACTTTAATTTCAGTGCTAAAAATAATGCAGCTAGTAAAAGGATGAAATTTCTAGTCGATCATCATGCTTTCTCCTACTAACATTGTAGACGAAGTTGGAAACATAAGACATACACCTATATGAAATAACTATCAATATTTTAAAATATATTGGCCCGGAAGTATCCTATATCAGTGATAACGAACAAATGATTAGTATAGGGTGTCCTCCCGGAGCAGATGAAAAAGGCAAGATTATACTCAACTTCAAGGGATACAAGTAAGATACAAGCAATTATAGACCTATAAGCAGTTGTTCTCAAGTCGAGGTTAATATCATACCTAGAAAATGACAAGTTCTTCAATAAAAATCATCATGGATATCGAGAGTGCGATGGACAACTACAGCGCTGCTAGACTTATTATATGTCTTGGCAGCACAGGATTCTAATCATCCAGTGCTGCTTATTTCTAGAGATCAGTCAAAAGCCTCTAACTCGATCAGTATTAACATAGTTACTTTAGTTGGAATGATATGGTCTGGGAGATTCCACCTACAAAATCGGAGACAACAAGTCATTTGGAGCAACACTTTATCGATGGAGAAAATTTTAAACTGGTATGCCTCAGTGATCAATTTTAGGACCTTTGATTTTTTGTTTTATATTAGTTGTCTAAAAACTGAAAGGTTAAATAATATTGCTCACCTGTTCTCAGACGTTATCTATGTATTAACACAAGCTTAGCCCTAAAAGCTGAAGAGCAACGTCTTATCTTTGAATCTGATTCTCAATTTGTCAGTAACAAATTGAAAATTAATCACTAAAACCTTACACCTACACTTTTATTCAAGAAAAAAATATTATAAAGGTGTTGGACTTCATCACCAAATTATGATACGAACCCCTAGATCAATTTTTTACTTACATTAATAGCATTCATCCAAAAATTAACTTCAAAATAGATAGAGAAGTCGATAATCACATTTACATTTTTGACCTAACAATCACTCATAGAAATAATACATTAAATTTTGATATATATCGAAAACCCACCTTTACTGATATTAAGATCTCTTATGATTCAATACACCCATAATGTCATAAATACGCTGCGTTTACTTCAATGATTCATTGGGCTTTCTCTCTGCCATTATCCGAAGAAAATATGTCCGGAAAAGTATCAACTATTAAAATATACCCCTCAAATATAATAAACGGAATGATTACACAAATAGCATATCAAAATATTTACCCACGTATAGAATCAACTAATACAGATGAATACATTTCATTATCATATTTTGACCTATCAGCGAGAAGGTTGCTACAGCAAAAAAGGTAGCGTTCAAAACCCAATCTCCCAAGAATTTTTCAATGGTAAAGATAAAACTGATGGATTTGACAATACAAGTTGTCCTGTATTAATTGTGAAGGCGTTTATATAGGTCAGACTGGTCGTTCATTCAAAACTAGATACAAAGAGCATCAATCAGATTACAATAGCCAGAGAATCGACGAATCTACTTTGGCTTCATATTGTATTGAAGATTACCATGATTCTCCACCCAGAGATCAACTTCGAATCATTCACAAAATACCTAGGATGAAAGATGATTTCTTGGAATCCATAGAAATTTTCGAACTTCAAAAACTCCCCATAGAGATAATTTTCTGAGCGACTAGTATGGCACGGCTTATTCGTCCATATTTGATATCTTTAAATAATACTTGATTTTAACATAATTCGTTTACTACTTCTTGTTTGCACCCTTATCAATTTTGTATCTACCCATTTATGTATGTATGAATTTCAACTTTAGTTCAGTACTTGTTGTAAGCTGAAGATGGTCGAGAAATTGCTATCCTGTTTTCAATATACTCTTGTGATTATATAAAACATAGTTTAAATTCTTATTACTATTACACTGCAAATTCTTATTACAATTAATGATGAAGAATTGGATGGAATATAACGATAAGGAATATTTTTATCAATAATTATATAATTAGGAGCCAGATTGGTGCAGTTAACCGTAAGTGGATTAATTTTATGGTGATAAATCTCAATTTGCATTCCAAACTTGATTGGTATATTTTCAATGAATATTAGGTTAATAAGTGATCATTGCTGATTTATTTGTCTATAATCATTGCCTGACAATGTTGGTAATCATCAAGTGGTAAATGTATATTTCTCATAAAATCATTTTGATCACACGAACAGATAAATGGGCAACTAGTAGGATTCAATCCTCAATTTTGTATATTGGTGTCTTATGGTCCTCATTTCTCTCTTCCTGAATTAAATAATACAATTTCTCATCAAATGGAAGAGACCATCTGAAGTATAAAAATAAATCTACTTTGGATGACATTTAAGTTTTCTCAGAAAACTATATATATATATATATATATATATATATATATATATATATATATATATATATATATATATATATATATATATATATATATATATATATATATATATATATATATATATATATATATATACATATATATAGGGGTTTTACCCGACGATTTGCCCATATATCTGTTCATGCAATCAAACTGATTTCATGAAAAATATAAATCCACCACCCGGTAATTAATACCATTGCCAGGCAATGATTATAATCAAAACATCCTGGAGTAATTATATATTAGGATAACGTTAAATGTTATGAGAATATATCAATCTACCAGAATATATACATACTATAGCATCATTAGACAATGATATCAATGTACCAACGAGTAGTGTCAGAGGCTTTCTCCCGGAAAAATCCAGTGTACGGACCTTAGTCAAGTAACACTGAATGTTATTCATTAATAGTTTCCTTTGTGTGAAGTGGTGAACGATCGAATAGAATACTGCTCTGAATATAAATATGACAAAATTGTCAGTTAATTATATTACATTTATATAAACAAATAAATAAAATATGAAATGAGATTCTGAGCAGTATAAACTAAAGAGAAAACCTATGACTCTACCTCATTATTATTTTCGGAAAGAAACCTACGAAGAATATTACAAGATTTGATGACTGGTATCTTTTGTAACTGTTCAAACAAATTTTTCTTCAGACCCAAAATCTCAATACTTTTGTGAAGATTTCTAGGAATAACGCCTGTTGTAGAAATAATAATCGGTAGAATAAATATTTTCTTCATTTTCCACATTTTTTAATCTCGTCGCCAAGCATCATATATTTAGAAATTTTTTCATTGTATTTATTTTGTATATTATGTGTGTCGGGTATAGCAATATCAATTATATATGTTATTTGATTCTGTTTATCATTAAGAACGATATCTGGTCTATTGTGTTTTACAGCTCTGTTGCAAAGATTTGTTTTATCAAAATAAAGTTTATATTTGTCATTTTCACAAATAATCTCAGGTTCATATTTGTGAAATTTTTTCTTTGGGAATTAGGTCATGTTTGATTCCTAGATTAAAGTGAATGATATTAGCGACGGCATTATGTCTTTCTAAATAATCTGTTGAAGCAAGGACTGAGCAAGATGATAATATATGAAAAACTGTTTCTGAAGAACAGAAACATCTACGGCAAGAATCATCTATATTTTGTTTGATGATGTGTTTTCTATAATTCCTCGTGAAAACAACCTGATCCTGGATCGCAATTGCCAAGCCTTCTGTTTCAGCAAACAATTTTCCAGATACTAACCATTTATTCGATGCAATTTCATCAATATAATCATTTTTCAATTCTTTGGGGTGCTTTCCGTGTAATTCCTTCTGCATCCAACTTTCTCTTTTAGAATTATCATCAAATATATCAAAATCTACCTTTTGCATTGTCAAGTTCAGAGGTGTAAGATTATAATCTGAAGCAACAACAATATCATGTAATTTAGACGTTCTCTGTTTATCATGAAAATGGGAACGTAGATGAAAAATCTGTTTACTATGAAGATTATTCAAATCAATTAATCCACGACCTCCAAGATGTCTAGGTAGTGTAACTCTCTGAACAGCTGACTTTGGGTGGTGCTTATGATATTTACAGAGCATTTTCCTCGTTTGACATTGTAATTCATTTAGATCAGTTTTAGACCATTTAATAATTCCAAAAGAAGATGTAAGAATAGGAACAGCATAGGAGTTAGTTGATAGCTCTGAAAAGGTATTTACTATATATATATATATATATATATATATATATATATATATATATATATATATATATATATATATATATATATATATATATATATATATATATATATATATAATCTATGCTTCTTAAGTATGAAAATCTGTTGATTTTAATGAATTAAATTATTCTGATTTTAAAAAAGTTTCTAATATCGAAATTGTGCCAACGAATCGAGGGGGTACGAGAATAAATATAAACCATATACGCCACTGACCATCCTCATCAAGATGATCCAATTCCTTGTACTGTTAACTTTTTCATCAATTTTCATAAAACGTCTAGTTTTTTGTCATGAAAATAATTTTCTTCACAACGTACAAACTGAGTAATGTATACGAAAAAATACTGCTTTAAAATTAGATTTTAATTCAAATAGTACACTTTTCATCAACATTTTTCATAGTGCAAAAACAGAACACAAAATTAGCTCATCCTATTTAGGATGCTCAGTATCATACTAATTACTGCAAATTACTGCAGACTAAAAAGGGGGCTTCCCGAACCAATACTAATTTGAACATACATATTTCGATGTTGGTTTCGATGTGACTGAGTTACAGTTTTTTGAGTCATATTTGGACAAGCGTTCCGAGGGGTTGTTATCGACAATGACCGTTCTGACGTCTGGGGTGCTGCAGGGATCTGTGCTGGGAACCGTACTTCTTCTTTACACTGCAGATATTTTTCAATAAATTGATTCGTGTAAGGCTGGTGCTTTTGCGGATGACACTCGATATCCCGCTGCTTCCGTCGCTAACCGAAGGAGACTGTGACTCACTTTCCGAACAAGACCCTCTTCCTAAATCTTGAACGCGACAAGAGGTTATGTTGGTACAATTTCTATTCACCCGTTTATTCTTAGATTGTACATCATTGGATAAGTTTCAGTTTATACCTACTGCCAGGTTCAGCTTGGGTACCTAGGGTTAGCTAAACCCGCACTCAGAATTAATGTTTCTGAGCCCCTGAGGGTTTATTATTTATTATCGTGGACTTATGCACTATCTCAGCTTTTAGCTGGATATAATTTACCTTTCCCAGATTTAGCAATCAAAGGGAATAGGCTCGATTACAATATACTTGACATAAATTTCCTAACTATCCTACATATATTAAGAATTACAGCTTTTTGCATTTCTATATAGGTATTCTTATGCAATTCTAATTTCTTAAGGCTATCATGCAAAGTTTTGCATGTCGAGGATACGATGACAGAAACAATATTTATTTTATCGAGGTGCCACATCTGCTTGATCTCAATAGCAAGGTCTGTGTATTTGGACTTTTTCTCCTGGAACTTGTTCAGCACGTTGTTATTATTCGGTATGGCGACATCCACCAGCATTGCTGTTCTGGCTCTCTTAAATATTATTATTATTACTATTATATAAAATAATAAAACTGTTAAAGGAAAATAAAAATCCTTCACCTTATCAATGTTAACTTCCGTTGAAGATGTTGAGCGGGGAAAATCTTCTAACACATCTTGCCCGCTGTTGAATGCACGTGTTTTTGATAAAGTCAATTCACTCTGATTATTTTCAACGATTCCTGGCTAAATTGTTTTAATCAAAGAACTCGTTTTCCAAATCGACATTTTCTTTTGGTGTAGAATTTTCAAAATTACCCAATTCATGTATTTCATAAATGTTTCATCTATAATCGAAAAGTGTTCCATTTGAAGGTCTAGAATTCAAGAACTACTTTTATCTGATCAAAATAACTCTTTTCCATTAATTGATTCCTAATAAGGGCTCTAAATTCAAGACCGTAAATATTCCCAAGGAAAATATGTACCAATATTCAATTCGAGAATATAAGTAACAATAACATTTAGGGGATTCACAAAAGTTGTATTATTCATATTAACATAAATATATTAAATGAAATCCTCATTCCATTGATTGAGTCAGTGACTATATCGCCTCCGGTCTTCAAAGTCGTTAAAAATTCCAGTACATACACAACATATTTTTGAAAGGAACAGTGTAAAATAAAAACATTGAACATTGAATCACGAAGCCTTCTTACAAGAGAACAGAGCATAATACACCTCAATTTAACAACAGATTGTTAACGGCCTTGAAATGCTGAAGAATTCAATCCAATCCGGTTCTTTACCACTTCACCGCGAACAAAAGATGAACGAGAGGTGAAGGGGTGTCTGGGAATGACCCTTTATGTCTGGACCAGTTCAAAAACCAAGTGTAGGAAAAAATGAGAGTTGAATATCTTTATTCCACACTTTTAGAATGTGTGTGAATTGATTCGTTTCAATATGGGAGCTGTGGATGTCCATATATTTTATGGACCAATCGCTAGTTTTTCTTTCTATTTTCTTTGCCAAATTTGATGAAATTCAAACGAATTATTATCTGTTATTCAAAAAAAATGCAGAAAATGTTGAGGGAATTGTTTACTAGTTTAAACTATTACGATAAATACAAGCCATTACAATAATATTTCAAATCTATAATATATTATAGACTGGGCCGAAAGTATACACTTTTTATATTTTTAAAGATATACAGGGTGTCCCTCGAACTCAACAACAAAATGAGAAGTGATTCTTGAAGCTATTCTTAGTCAAATTAGTGAAAATAGCATGGTCCGAATCTTTTTGAATTCTGAAATATTCAGCTTCAAATTTAATCTTCAGGCACCCTTATATCCCCGATACTATTTTGGCAAAATACCGGGTGTAACTGAAACTAGAGCCAGCCCTGTAATTTTTTTTCTATTTGAAATATTTTCATGACATTTGGGAATCGGATAGAAGAAAACATTTTCAATTTGATAACATTAATATGTTTGACTTTCGATTTTCAGATGGGACACCCTGTGTTTTTTTGCTTATTTCAATTGTTTATTTAATCCTACGACCTTTTGACATATTTTTGAAGGAAAAACAAAACACAATCTTTTTTTCTGTAATTTTCATCTTTCGTTCTAGAAGGCCATGAACAGTGACAATTGGCTCAGCTCAACATCTATCGCGAGAATACAAGATTGTATCTGAAAATTTAATTGGTCATTTTTCACTCATATAGTAGGTTTTCTTCTGAGACCACCATATTGGGCCACCCGGTATCACAGAAGCAGTATTTTTTAATTTTTTTATACCACTCACGTCACTCTATTCTTAATGGTTCCGGTGTTCTAGTGGAAAATACCTATGCAATTTTTGTAGTTTCCCATTCGGTAATAACAATAACTACGTTGGCGATGCAAAATTTTTGTTCATTCTGAAAACTACCATTATTCGTGAAACTTGATTCGTCACTGAATAAAATCTTTGTGGGATATTCTGGATCACCCACCATTTTCCTAAGGTAATCTTCACAGTACTGGAGCTCACGAAATTTTTGTTTAACTTTAGAGAAACGAAATTAATATCTTGGAAGATATAGCCTCTGTTTAGTTTTCGTTGAAGCACCCTGTATATATATATATATATATATATATATATATATATATATATATATATATATATATATATATATATATATATATATATATATCTTTGTCTGCATCCCGTGAATGATGTGAATGGTGTTTCGAAATCTGTTCCATTTTTTGAGGATGGTACTTGATGATGACTGCCATTGATCAGCATGGATCTGTTCCATTTTACTTCACTGAAACTTGAATAGCCTCAGGAAAATCCCTTTCTTTCAGTTGCTCACCCTGTATCTTTTACAGTTTTCAATTTAAAATGGAAATTCGTTCAAAGCGATGTAGACAACGATACCACCTTTCTTTATTCATTACTTGACCGACCCATCTTCCCTATTCAAAATGTTCAAGGATTGCAACCCCTGCTTAGGGGTAGCGGTAGTTTCCGTTGAAGCGCCGTGTATATATATATATATATATATATATATATATATATATATATATATATATATATATATATATATATATATATATGTAAACTTGAAACAATAAGAATTATTCAAAATCCGTAGATCAATGAGTAATCCTTCTAGTTACCAAATCTGCCTGCCATGCACGCAGCCCCCAAGAGCCACTATAGTGCAACTAAGCAGGGTGCCGAGAAACGAAGCGGCAGTTTCGCCTTTATTAGGAGCTCATCAGTGTCGCATATCGCTTCTCAGCATCCTATCCAGTTACATCGGGGTACCCCATCGATTCCAGAAAGGGGGTACCTCGCACATACGTACGAGAGTCGCCCTCTATGGACCGACACGGCGAACCCGCTACCGGATTTCGAGAAAAAAACGAACAATAACAAACAGATGTGGGAACGTTGAAAATTCCAACATTTGGGAGACATCTTTCGCTGTTCCGTGAATCACATCAACGGTAGAAAACGAGGGAAATATTCCCGCTGAAATAGTGCTCTGAGCCTTTGTTTTCGAGATAAAACCTCCCGTCGGCAAATATTTGATGGGACAAATATCTTCCGCGATAAACTTTGCGAGGAGTCTATATATGTAAACTTGAACCAAGAAGAATCATTCTAATTTGTCTAAACAATTCTAAGAAAAGATTTTACATAGCAAGCAAGGTCATAAAAAGGACTAAGGAGATAATCAAAAAGTACATAACCTACGATATTTCCTCTTTCGCGGAGATGTTTTTCCGTCGCAGTGTGAGTCTCCTGAACTATAATCACTTCCTTGTTCTTGCTTGCCAATTTTCAAGTATAATCGCAAAACCTCCAATATTCAAACTCAACAAAACAATTTCCTCTCTGTTTGACCGAGAGAGCCCCGATGGCCAGGTTCAGTCTTCCAAGTTATGCCGATTATGATCTATAGATGTTTTAGAATCATTATGGACCCAATAATTTGGGTTGACATCGCTCATATATAATTTCTTCGTGGATCTTGTTTAATTTAAAGAAAAATTTGGGAAAACATTTTGACAAACTTTCTAAATAAATGACAAATATCTGACCGATGAAAATGTTTCAGGCGTTTAAAATATCATTCATATTTTTTCTTTGATTGAAATCGATCAGCAATTATTGGAACTATAATTTGAGACGTTTTTCATCCGATATGCATACATTTAAACGAACAAGATATTTTATAGATTCATTTAAAGAATTCTATTCTTCTATTTTATTTAAGAATTCATCCCGTTTGCAAGAAGCTTAACTAGAATAGCGTACTAAAACTATTACGTATACATATAATATGTGCACGTATATTCCGCCATAAATTGTAAGCTATTCGAGGCGCACACTTCTCTATTATCATTACAATATATTAACAACATTTAATGGAGCATAACGTTCTAATAACACGATTGGAACTATGTTGTGACATAATAAAACAAATGAAACCTATTATGCAAATAATAATGGCCAATAGTACAGTAACAGATTTTCATTTGTTATAATGGCGCGTATCTATACTTGTTGATTGGATATTGACACTGCTTCAATTTACAAATAAAACCTAGCCCCTTATTTATATCTAGATCGAATTGTGTGTTTTGCGAAACCTATATTTCATAATTCTCATTTGTTTAAATTTTTAAAGATATGTGGAGATTTTTTATTAATGTTCATTTCTTGTTCTAGGTGAGTCAGCGCTTTCAATTAAGCGAATTGCAGTTAACCGTAAGTGAAACCAAGTAAAATTTGCTATTCTCAAGTTTTAGAGGGCACTACATGTTTTGCTTATACTTTGTTGCGTTGTGATGAATTCAACTACCTATCTTGTATGATTGTCCCTGTTGGTGACAGTTTCATTTTCGATGATACTCCCCGAATTCAACTCCCAGCTTTTGTGAATAATGCATTTAGTTTGCATGAAATTCAAATAATTCTATTACCACCACCTTCTCTAGATGCGAACTATGTTGACATACGAGGTGCACAAATAAAGTAATGAGACTGATTTCCATTGAAATTCAATTTCAATATAATATTGTCTTCCTCTAAATAGTTACTTTGGTAAGCCACTATGCCGTAGAGGCTCATCATAGTATTATTTGGTGAGTTTGGTTTACTTTATAAAGAATATCACAAAATGGGTGGAAAATATTTAATTAACGAACGTGATAGCTATTTCGATATTTGTATCATCAGGCGTTTGGAATTGTGTATTAAAAAATACATTTGTACAATTTGTCTTAAATACTGACAAAATGGTATGAATTATGAAGAGAGAGAAAAATAACGAGTGTTCTACTTTTGAAATATAGATAGGTATTCAAAATACATTCATAATTATTTGAAAATCACAAATATTGGGGAATAACATAGATCTGTGTTGTCGTTTAGAAGAGTAAGATTGTTTCTATGGTGTTTAGCTTTGAGAGTTTCTAGAAATTCTAGTTGATTGAGTTTATTGCTTTCCGGGGCACGATGAATAATGTCAAGATTATGTATACTAGGAAAGCGGTGGTTGTTTTCCAGGCAATGATAAGCTATGGTGGAATCACTTTTGTTCTTACAAAAGGAGTGATGTTCTTTGTATTTAATGCGAAAAGATATTCCTGTCTAATCTATGTATACAACGTTACAATCAGGGCAGCACAGTTCAGTTGTCTAATATGTGAGTTCTGTGTTTTGAATTAAAAATAATTGTGAGAATTTACATGTAGGTTTGAACGCAGTTTTTATGTTGTAACTTAACATTCGAATTGCCACTTGCTGTGAAATTGGATCAAAATAAGTAAAGAAAGAGAATCTGAACATCGGTTATTGGTTTAACATGGGGGTATATACTAACTATGTTTGTTTTTTAAGAACTATTTTGTTTACTATGGTAGAGGGGTAACCGTTATTAATGGCGAAAGTCTTTATGATGTGAATTTCTTTGTTAAGATTTTCAATGGAAGGTGAAAATCTATGAACCATTGAGTTGAAAACGGCTAGTTTATGTTGAAAGGTGTTAGAGTCATGAGGAATGCAAATATCTGTGAGAGTAGGTTTTCGAAATATATCAAATGCAAAATGTTTGTTTCCATTTCTAACCCGAAACTGATTTGTTTGGGTGGATATTGTTGATGGAATGCAGAAAAAGATCAATTTGTCTTGATGTACCAGTGAAGTACGCTAGTACATCATCAACATAACGATACGTAAAAACTATTTGTGAAGCTCTGGTATTTTGAAAATTGTTCTCTTTTATAGATTCAAGATTTATTTATAACCAGAATATACATATTGGTAACAATAAATTTACGGGATCAACCCCATTTACAAAATAAAACCATGTTTACATAATAGTAAAAGACAATAACTAACAATCTTCATTGATATCGCAATAATAATCCAGATGCATAGAAACATAACCCCACTCGCCGGCTCGGTGGCGTATGGGATATGATGCTCGTCTCCTACGCAGAGTTACCTGGGTTCAATCCCCACAAAGTCGGTGCGATTTTTCGGATTCTGGGAATCGCTTGAGTGTCCATCTTTCGGAGGAGATGTAAAGCTGTCGGTCCTGTCTAACAGAGATGTGTTGGACATTAAAGATCCCTTCCCTCGACACGAGAGGGGTTCGGCAAAATTCCCGGGTTAGTGAGGTGACAGAATTCCCCGGCGTGTCATTAGCCGAAAGGCAGAAACAGAGCACGTTAAAGGAAAAACAAACAAACAATATCCCCACTGAAGTAACAACTTAACAAGAACAAGAAACCAAAATTGTCATGAATAAAGCAAACGAAGTACCTGATTCATTGAAAAAGTGAAAACATCAATATTAGCTGAGTTATTATTACACAACACTGAGCTTCTTATTATAAAAAAGTTTGTCTGTGAAAGGTGTTGCACCTCCGAATAAAGAAGAGTCCAGGATGGCGTGTCCTCCTTTGCGGAACTTTGAATTTTAAGTAGGCTAGTAAAGTAGGAGAGTAGACATATCCATGAATCAACTTATGAAGTAAAAGTAGGTCTGACACAGTTCTTCGTGATTTCAGAGTTTGTTCAGCATTATTCTTAAATTGGCATAATCAGTGTGCTCTGAAGGCATATTCAGCCTATATGCAATTACTCTCAAAAATCTATTCAGAATATTTTCCAACATGGTTTCGGCTGTTACGCCCCTGGGTGGCCAAATAACAGAACCATACTCCAAGACACTTCTCACCAGAGAACAGAGTATCGATAGAAAAACCTTTAGAATTTCTACGAATGAAGTCCAGGCACCTCAGAGCTTCACCCTTTATAACACTGATATGATCATTAAAATTGAGTTTTGAACCGAGTAGGACACCAAGGTCCTTGACACTCGATGTACGATTCAGTGAACAGCCGTGGAGATTATCACATCAGGAGCAATAGCAGACCTGACACGTGAAAAGGTGATGACCAAACATTTATCAACATTCAAAAACATCCTTTAAACTTCACACCAGCACTCAAGTCGAGCCGAATCATCCTGAAGCATCTGAGCATCCTCTGCAGATGAAATGGAACGATACAGTTTCAGATCATCCGCAAATAACCGAAACTTGCTATGCAAAAATACTGAACCTATATCGTTTACGAAAAGGATGAATAATAGTGGCCCCAAGTGAGATCCTTGGGAAACCCCAGAGCAACAGGTATAAAGCATGATTCATAAATATTTCAGCAAGAAGTGGAGTTAAGTGAAGGTCCATAGAAAGGCATCCAAACTGTTCAAAAAATGTTTTATTAAATCGGAAATAGTTGAAGACAAAGGTTGAGGATAGAAATGATATCATTGTGAATAATAGATTTGATATGTGTACGGTCGAGAATACTGGTAATTCATGATGGACATTCATCTCCGGATCTAGGGAAAGTAGTAAGGCATTTGAAGGTACTGTCACATTTTTTAGTTTTTCGGAAAGTTCTAGGGTGTTTAGATCTTTCGAAAGTTTGTACGTAGGAAAACTAGTGGAACAGTCAACTGGAGAGATGGGGGCATTTTACTTGTAAGTTTTAATGAATCTGTAATATTTGGGAGTACAAGCTTTCGACGATATGTACTCTAGTAACCCCAGAGATGAATCTCTACCATTAATTTCCAGCATTTTTGACCGTTCACATATCAATCCTATTATTCACAATGATTTTATATTACTTATGTACATTTGTCTTCAACAAAACTATTTCCAATTTAAAAACTAATTTTTTGAACAGTCTGGAGGCCTTACTATGGGCTCTTCCTCATATTCCTCATATAGAAGAAAAAAATACTTGTAAATCCCAGAGCTTCACGAATAATTTTTTGGTATCGTTCCGTTGATGATGTACTAGCGTGCTAGTGGTACATCAAGACAACTTGATCTTTATCCGAATTCCATCAACAATATCCACCCAAAAACCAGTTTCAATATAGAAATAGAAACAAAATTTTTAGACAACCATTTCACGAGAAAATATTCCTTTTGCATTTAATATATTTCGAAAACCTTCTTTCACAGATATTTGCATTCCTCATGACTCTTCTCACCCTTGCAACATAAACTTGCCATTTTCGACTCTATGGTTCATAAAGCATTTTCATTCCACTTTATATAGAAAATCTCAACGAAGAAATTTACATCATGACAACTATCGCCAGTAAAACGGTTATCCCCCTACCATAGTAGACAAAATAGTTCTTATAAGATTCTCTCCCTTAACTTATTTTAGTCCAATTTCACAACAAGTTGCAACATAAAAATCTCCTTCAAATCCACATGCAAATTATCATAATTATTTTTTAATGCCAAAGACAATATTCACAAATTAGATAATTCTGGAGTATATGGACTGCTGGTCTGTAACGGTGTATACATAGGCCAGACAGAAAGATTTTTTCGTATTAAATACAAAGAACATCACTCTTCCTACTATAAGAACAAAAGTGACTACAGCATTGCCTCGATAACAACCACCGCTTTCCTAGTATAGATAATCTCAACATTATTCAGTGTGTCTCGAAAAGCAACAAACTGAATTACCTAAAATCTCTAGAAATTTTCAGACGGTAAATAAAGAATATTACCTGAGCGTCATGCGGCATTTGATAGAGGAAATTCCGTCGAAAAAGGCCAGATTTGTGGAAAGAAAACCCATGGATTTTGCACCATCTCACAAGTCTAGCATTGTGAATGAATTTCTGACCAAAAAACCCAACGAATACCATCGAACAATCACCGTATTTACTGGCAGAGGCCTATTTTGAAAGCGATACAATACATTTTGATGAAAAATAAATACTTTGTGTTTCATTGACTAATTCTCGGTACTTTTTGGACAAAATGTAAGTCGCAAAATTGCTGAAAAACTATTTCATTCATCCATTACCAAACTGATATCAATCGAAATGCTATTTTGAAATTCTGTAATTTCATCACGTGCAATATGTAATAAAATTTATTTGAGCGTGGCGCCCCTATGAGTAATTGAGGATGTAAACTTACAATTTGAACTTCTGCTAACATTCCAATGGCTGCACACATGATTCATTCATATTCCTTGAAATATGGCAGACTAAATAATTTCTTGAAATTCAGGCCATTAACAAATAAAGCTTTCTGAACATAATGACTCTATTTTCATTTGCCGAGACTGCATTCGAAATTACTCGAACCGGTACGTTGTGATTTATGTAATATTTGCAGATGAGAGTCTCTCAAACCTTTTTTTATTTAATATCAAAATTATTTATGCCAGCATCTATTTACCATGATGTCGAGTTAATTGGGGTCTTGGTTATTTATTAACCAACATTTATAACGTCGTTGTGGCAATAAACGTCATACGGAATGGTTTATGACATGTCAAATATTTTGAATGTATCTCCTTGGTGAAATATGACCGTCGACATTTTTCCGGAAATTAATATGATACTGTTGGATTGATATTTTGTTGATGGAATTTTTCAATTGGATCTGATTAGAACTATCTTTTAGAAGACCCAATATGAAAGATAAACTGAACGAAGTTCGTTTAAGGAAGGTCTTAAAGTATGGAAGCTTCGAGTTTTTTGTGCAATAAAGGACTATCAAAGTGAAAAATACGTCAAGTGCTCTTACAGAGGGATCCGTTGACAGGATATAATTTGGTTTTCCTAAATATTTTTCAAGTTCTTTGCAGAAAGTCACTTTATATGGGATCACTCGGTATTTCACATCATTGATTGTTTTTAACCATGGATATTTGATTACTTGTTATGAATGAAGTTTTTTGTTGTAAAAAACTGGATGGTATGATAAGAAATGCTGATTTATCTATGCCATGTTCGGTATATTGTACTCAATCGTAACTGATATTTGAAACTGAATTTCAGAATTAAAAAAAGCCTATGATCAGAATTGAAAATGCCTTACGTTGGATTGTCTGATGTGCAGAGGGTCGAATAATTGCTATCGTTGAAGAAGGGGTGACACAGAGGTATATAGCGGCCACAATAGGGGTATCACATGGGGTAATTTCAAAAACCTACGCCCGATACGTGGAGCTACAATCTCTGTAAAATAGGCCTAGAAGAAGTCAAAATGTCAAATTGCAAGAAGATAGCCTAGTGCGTCGCACCCCATACTCCAAAGGCAATTTCTGGAAGCAACAGGGATCAGTGTATCAGTCGAAACGATATGTCAAAGACTTCATTCATAGGGTTTATATAGCAGGAGGCCCTTAAGAGTTCCTGAGCTACCCAGACAACAAAAATTAACAGACTCACTTGGAGTATCGAGCACCAACATTGGAATATTGAGAATTGGCGAAATGTTCTTTTTTCGGTTGAGATCAGATGATCACCGGATTCGGGTTTTAAGGGGTCGTGGAAGACAAGCTAGACTCCGAGCAGCAATATAAATTCCGAAATACCAAGGGGTCATTGTGATGTTTTGCGGTGGCATTATGCTGGGAGGCAAAACAGATTTGATTTCGTTTCCTGCGAGTGTAACGGCTTGAAATTACGTTGACCTAGTGCTAGAGCCCATAGTGATAGTCTGGCGAGGTGCCCTCGGTGGAAATTTCACTTTTATGCAAGAAAATGCTCCTCCGCATACCAGCAAACTCGCGCGACATTATCTTGAAACAGAGGGAATCGCTATTTTGGACTGGCCAGCTTACTTTCAGACCTAAATCCAATTGAATATTCATGGAATAACCTCAAAAGGAAAATAAGACTGTACCATGATAATCCAAGAACCCCACAACAGCTCATCAAATCCGCCACAGAAGAGTGGCAAAATATCACCCTAAGGAGGTCGAAAACTTAATCCAAAGCATGCCTAAACGGATTCAGATTTGTATCAGGGCAAGAGGAAGTAGCTACTGAGGTCGGGAAAAAAATTCTTACTCCATGAGAAAACAATTTTCAAATCCAACAAACAAATTTTCAAAACCCCTGAAGTAATATCCAAAATATCGGATGATTCCATATTAATTTGATTGTGGGTATATTAACATTATTCGTATACATTCTGTCAAAAACGTACCGGGAATTGGTCAATGAAGTATAAAATATTTTTCGACATAGTCCTCGTTTTCCTTCGATCTTTCCTATCATGATTAGTTGCAGCAGATCTGGATATATGACGGAAGTAGGCTGCCTTGCGTTCTTTTACTGGTTCTAGGGCATACGGGATCTGCTCATTCTTTTGAGGACCTCATCGTTAGTAACCTGGTCCACTCAAGGAATTTTGAGTATACGCCGTCACAGCCACATTTCGAAGATCTCAATTCGGTTGCCGCTTTCAGAGTCCATTCTTCACAACCATACAAAAGTACGAGAAGCACGTCATCTTGTGTTAAGTGAGATGATGTTACAGGTTTCATTCTGAAGAAACTGTTGCGTGCGATTTCTATTCCTTGTCCAATTTCGGCATCTGGATTCCAGTCCCCTGTGAGTAGGCAACCAATGTATTTGTACTTGTTAAACTAGTTTTTCTTTAATGTATTTGGTATGATTAGGAGTGTTTGTCTTTTTACTGTTATAATTCTGTTTTGGAGATATTCATATTGAATCCTACTTCTCTACTTGCATTGTATACTCTATCCAGGAGGAACTGTAAAACATTTGACCTATCTGCTAACAGAATCGTATGATCAGCGTATCTGATATTATTTATCAAATAGCCATTCACTTTGATACCTTTTTCTATTCAATCTAGATAGACTCTCCTGAAAATATTTTTGGAAAAACGGTTGAAAAGGGGAGGGGATAATATGCATCCTTGCCTCACGCCTTTCCCTATTTTGATATCGCCAGTTGTTCTGTTTCCAAGCTTTATATGTACACCATGGTTCCAGTATAGCTTTACAATGATATTTATGACTTAACTTATATCTTTCAGTACATCCACAAGGATAGCACGCTTGACGCTGTCAAATGCTTTCTCGAAATCGATAAAGCAGATGCATTCCACTTTATGCTAGTCTGAAAACAACGCTTCTCGTGTTCCAAGTCCAGTTCGAAATGCGAACTGGGTCGAAGTAATCACCTCATATATTTTCTCCATAATCAGAAGTGTATTATCCGAAAAAATATCTTTAGAGTATGACTCATCAAACTAATGAGCCGGAAATCATTGCAGTTCTTGGCATTCATTTTCCTAGGTATCGTTATGAAACTGGATCTGAGCCAGTCTGATGGTATTACTCCAGTGTCATATACTTTATAAAACTTATATAAAGAAGAACGTTGCTCTTGTCTATATCTATCAATTCCACGATTTCCGATGGTATCTCATCAGGGCTTACAGCTTTGCCATTTTTTGTCTGATTGATAGCAGTCCATCTTTGAGTTTCTCTGGTCCCTCCAACATCACATTTTCCTCATCCTATATAAGGGAGAACGCTCCCTTATATAGAATAAACAAAAATCTGCCTTCTGTTGTTCTTCAACGACTAGCCTGCTATTTTTATTCAATAGTCTAAGGACACCATGAGGTTGTTTTGGTCCTACCATTTCTCTGATTTTCTTACGCATGTTGAAGCTATCATATTTATTGTAAAGCTCCTCAATTTCCTCGATTATTTTGCTTTTGATAATTCGCTGTATGTTTTTATAATCCGACTTTCCTTTACTTTCTCGTCTCCTTTCCATCAGTTGAAGAATTTTTTTTTCCACTCATGCGTTATCTCATTCTTCATTTGTCCTATCTGCTGTATTGCTGGTGGTACATTATCGTGGTGAAAAATCCATGAGTTTTCTCTCCACAAATCTGGCCTTCTTCGACGAATTTGCTCTTAAACTTAACCTAACATAACGCTCAGCTTATATTCTTTATTTACCGTCTGACCTTCTTGCACGAATTCCGCGATAATCAAAGACAACAGTCCACATTACCTTGGCTTTAGATCGACTTTGGCGTGGTTTTTTCGTTTTCGGTTCAGTAAAAAAGCGCCATTGCGAAGTTTGTTGACTAGTTTTCATGTCAAACTCATAAACCCATGCCTCATCACCATTTTATGAATGTGGGACCCGTTCTTCAGCAACCTTTACGCATTTCAATTAGTGAAGAAAATTCAGGTGGGAACTAGTTTTTTCGCTTTCCGTTCAGTTGGAAGGCGCCATTCTGAAGCTTGTTGAATGATTCGCATGTCAAACTCAGTTACAATGCATTTTATGAATGTAGGGTAGGAGTTAACTCGTTCTTATATCAATTTTCGAAGAAACCAGTGGAGCGGCAACGCGTTTCAAGCTCAAACAATCGCTTAAAATGGTTCGAATTGATTCGTGACACTCAGAAAGTTCATTGCCTATCTCTCTCAATCTGAAATGACGATTTTCAATTACCATTTCTTTCACTTCATCGATGTTAACTTCATTTGAAGATGTTGATGGCCGAACATAGCGAGGAAAATCATCCACCATATCTTGACCGCTGTTGAATGCACTGTACCACACAATCACACATATACACGCGTTTTTGATGAATTCGGTTCACCGTAAGCAGTCTGTTACATTTTCAGCGATTCGGAACTCAAAATTCTATAAGCAATACAAAATTTAAGACAAATTCTTCGTTGGATATTTTTATCCAAACACACTGGTGAGAACTGACAAAATTTAGAACTGTAAAAAAACTAAATAACAGGTCGCGTTCAAACCAAGCTTAATCCAGTTGTATAAGACATTCACTATTAAGCTCATACCTGGGTACCAGGGTGAGCCACAGGCGAGAACTGGAAAATGTAGTATATCGTAACGTTCCTTTTTAGAGGTGAATAGAATAGAATAGAATTTATTTTCGAAATCATTACAACTATATCACAGGATAGTTACAATGAAAGGAAAATCGTCAGATCAAAAATGAAAGGAACTTAATGAAATGAATGTAAGCTATCATCTTCTTTTATGGCAGAAAGATTCAAACTCCTTAATACTATATGGTTCACATTCTTTTATGAAATTGTATATACTCTTCTTGAAAAGTCGGGAATTACCAATATTTTGCAGCCTTTTTGGAATTGAGTTGAACATTTTCATAGCCCTATAACTCAAACTTTTCTCTGTAAATGACGTAGAACGAATTGGATAGAAATATGGATCATTGAATTGAATTAGTGTTTCTGCAGCTCTGAAAATACTGAGGATACTCATGGATTAACAGGAGTAGTATGTAAATATACATGCCATATACTGTCAGTACATTGTTTTCCTTAAAGATGCCTCGGCCAGATTCTCTGAATTTCAATCCGAAAATGATTCTCATCGCACATTTCTGTGCAACAAAAATATCATCAACGAGAGTACTGCTGCCTCAGAAAATTATTCCGTAAGTCATGGCATAATAAATTATTTTTAGAACTTTTAAATGAACTTGATGTTTTAAGACTCTAAGGGAAAAATGTTTAGTTTTTTCTAAGCTGTTCAATATGATTAACCCATTTGAGGCACTGATCCGAGTTTATCCCCAAGAATTTGATGCTCTGCTTAACCTAAACATCCCCACCCTCAAAAGGCAGTGACTCTCTACCAAAAGACTTTCCTCTATCTTCAAACAATACACTTTCCGTCTTTGCTGTGTTCAAAATTAAAACATTTTCAGTACACCATCTGTCGGCATTCATTAGTGTAGAGGCTGATTTGTTTATCGAGGAATTTAAATTTGACGCTGTAACCAAGATGTTAGTGTCGTCTGCAAACATAACCATTCTCTGAGTTCTCCCTCAATTATAGCAGGAAAATCATTTATATAAATCACAAAAAGAAGCGGCCCTAAAATGCTACCTTGTGGGACTTCCACTGTGAGTAGCTTCCACTATGTGTAGGAAGTACCTTTATCGTTACTTTCTGTTTCCTATTATTCAAATAACTTTCAATCAGTTTCTGTTGATTGTCTCTAATGCCACACCTCTTCAGTTTAACCAAAAACAATTTATGAACCACACAATCAAAAGCCTTCTTCAAATAAAACAAAGTCCCAGTGGGTATTCACCTTTCTCTGATGCTAAAACAATTGCTTGAGTTAACTCAAAAATTGCTGTATCGTTGTTTTTATCTTTAATGAAGCCATGCTGATTTTAGTTGAAATGTTAAATTTTTTTAGGAACTGTAGAATTCGCCTGGCGAGAATCTTTTCGAATAGTTTTGAGAATGAGGTTAGCAAACTTATAGGGCGATAGTTTCCCAATTCATTAACATCCCCTCTTTCAGACAATTGCTTGACCACCGGCAATTTGAGGGCATCAGGAAATATTCCTTCCTTGAAAGCGCAATTCATAATATGTGCCAAGGGTGAGGCATTTATGGGAATAGTTTCTTCAAGTACCTTTAGTGGCATCTCATCGAAACCTGTAGAGTATTGATTTTTTAATGAACTTACTGCGTGTACTATTTCTTTCTCTTCAACATCAAATACATAGAAAGAATTTTTTAAGGTACCTCCCTTTTCAGTGTTATTATGTGTACTATTTGAAATAATTTGTATCGAGGGTCCAATGTTAGCAAAGAATTCATTGAAGCGATTAGCCAACAAGTGACATTGTGATAGCTATGCTTTTCTTTAATCGAATTCTTGAATGTCCTGATATGTATTCCTGTATTTTCGATGTTAAATAATATTTTCTGATCAAGAAATCTCAATAAAATGAAATGTATTGTGATTGAAAATGTTGACGTTTAAATTTTCACTATATTAACAAACTTAGGACGCATCTGCCTTACATATAACATTGGCAAAAGCAGGCACTTAATCCGAGACAGAAGAATTACAACTTCAAACCCGACAGAGTCTTTGAAAACGATAAGTAAGTATAACAAATAGGAACATAAGCTTGAAATTGACGATATATTATTGCTTCAAAGCAGCCTAAATTGAGAATATAAACTGAGAAATCCATAGAAGTTACGTCTTTATGCCTCAAAAAGCGAAAACAAAGCACTAGTTCTAATAAGATTAATGAAACCGTCTGTTAGAGTAATTCAACATAACACACTTTGGCTTCCATTATAATTTGCAAAGTCATTACAATTATTCCGATTTATCTTCATTTTTTAGTCTGACGCAAGAGGAAGTAATTTGCTAGGTTATTTTATCAAATGAAAGAATATAAAGCATAAAGTTTAATAATGCAGAGGAAGTTAGAAGAATGAAGGGACAATTTATGGAACCGCAATCTTTATTCATGAGTTATATGAAAAATTATACTGCCATTTTCCTCATATTATCAGTTACATTCAGCTTTTTGTATCACAGAAATATAGTGTGGGTTTTTGAAATTTGTCGTGTTTTCTTGTCTAGATATTACAGAGAAACACTATGGAATATGTTATGTGCCAATCGAAAAAAGCCAAACTCTGAAATACTTAAAAATATGATGTATTCTTAATATTTCAAAATCTATTTTTGTTGCAAATTTATTCAAAAGTTAATTGTTCAACAAGTTTGACGATTACACTGGACAACAAATTTAGACTTTGATAAATGACTTATGTCACTTGATGCTTACTAATTTGACGTCGCTCATTATAAATATACCCTTATTTGTTTTGTAACAGCTCTTGATCACGAGTTATATCTTTTATCAAAAACACTCAATTACCGTAATAATTTGTTGTTAATTAAAAAAACATTGATTTAACTTCGTAAGTTAAGCTACGTTGGTTGCCATTAAAATTTTGCGCCTTACAAAAAAAAGTAACTTTATTGTTTTCCATAGTATTCTCCATGAATATTGATATACTTTTGCATGCGCTCAAACCAATTTTCGAAACACTTTTGCCACTCCAAATGAGATACCTGCAAAACATGGTTTTGGAAGCTTTCAACTTCCTCTTCTACCGTCGAAAATCGTTGCACAAGTAATTCTATTCTCTCTTGATGTGCACAACTCATGTACATACAAAATTGTATAGGAAAATAAACAATATGCACTAGCTGAATTTAACTTTCCTTTCCCACATTCAGCATTCAAAGGGAATAGGCTCGAGTACAATATACTCGACATAAATTTCCTAACTATCCTACATGTATTAGGAGCTTTTTGCATTTCTATATAGGTATTCTTATGCAATTCTGATTTCTTAAGGCTATCATGCAAAGTTTTGGAATACGATGACTAGAACTTGTTCAGCACGTTGTTATTATTCGGTTTGGCGACATCCACCAACATTGCTGTTCTGGGTCTCTTATCATACACCACTATGTCCTGCCTATTATTCGTCACCATTCTGTTAGTGATAACAGGCCTATCGTAGTATAATCTCATAGAGTGATTTTCCAAGACGGGCGCCAGTTGATACTTGTAATATGGCTGGGAGGCATTCAGAAGTCCGTACTTGTGTGCAAGTTTCTGGCGGATAATGTTACATAGTTGATTAATGATTATGCCTGTGAAGATACTCCGTATTGGCCAGTTGTTCGACGTAATATGCTGTATAGTCTCCGATCTTATATGGCATTTTCTGCACTTATCTGTTTGTAATGTTCCATCCCTAATTATAAATTTTTTGTAGTTGTTTTCAGCGCTGACTTGGTCTTGAATGGCCATAAGGAATCCTTCTGTTTCTGCGAATAGTTCTCCTTTCATCAACCATTTGTTGGAAGCTTCTTTGTCGATGTGTGGTTGATTAATCTCATGATGATTTCGTCCATGCAATTCCTTTCTTGACCATTGATCTTGTTTTTCAGTAGCTGACAGGAACGGTAGATTCAGCAGGTCATCACTGGTAACAAGATTTAGAGATGTATATCCCTTATCAGCCAACGATACTACTCTGTGGAGGTCAGAATTGCGAGCTTTTGCAGAGAAGAATTCTCTGAGATTGTTTATCTGTTCGATGTGTAAATTGACAATATCTATTAATCCGCCTCCCCCTTCTTTCCGCTTCATAGTTGTTCGTATCACAGACGATTTTGGATGGTGATTATTGTACTTTGTCAGCATCGTTCGGGTTTGCCTTTGAATATCAACCAGTTCTGTCTTAGTCCATCTGATTATTCCAAATGAGTAAAGAAACACTGGAATGGCGTAGGTGTTGATTGCTTTGACTAGATTCTTCGAGTTCAACATTGACTTCAACACAGTGTTCAGACGCTGATTGTACTCTGAACGAACCTTCTCCTTTGACTGTTTTTTGTCTAGCAATCTGGCTTGTTGGTATCCCAGATATTTGTACGTTTCGCCATCCCTCATACACTGTATAATATCACCATTTGGGAGTGTGTTTCACATCTATGACTTTCCCCCTTTTCTCTTGAGATTGTCTTTTTTACAGTCTGGGTATATGTTCCTGTGTTCTTGCACACAGCGTAGCAAATATTGCTTTTGCTCTACCGGACATTTCGTCACCATAGCATTAGAGTAACGTGGAACTGTCAATTCTGAATGGTTTACAACTAATAATCACAATGCAATGCAAACATCAGCGCATACGTTAGGGTATTTGAACACCCACCCTCCTTATAGTCCCGATTTGATACCTAACGACTTCTTTGTGTATGCCCACATCAATAAAAACTGCGTGAAAAGACAGTTGAAGCGTTTCGAAACCATGTTTGGAGGTATCTCATTCGGAGTGCCAAAAGTGTTTCGAAAATTGGTTTAAGCGCATGCAAAAGAGAACCGATCTTCATGGAGAATACTTTGAAAAACAATAAAGCCCCTAAGTTTTTCTTAGGTTCAAAATTTAAAAGGCAACCTACGTAACTTTTCCGGTGACTCTTATCGTGATGTGTTGAGTAGCTGTCAATTCAACATTCGCACATCTGTGCAATGTATCTAATATTCCTATTTACATTTTCAATTAACTCTTGAATATTACAAATTCCATTTATCTTCGCCGATTCTCGTAAAAATCGAAAACAGGGACAACTTTCACAATAACAAAATGGTCCAAAAGCTACTTTCACTCGGCAACGAACCGAACGTAACGCAGTAGGCATATAAATCGAGATGTCAATTGTTTGTTATCTAGCCTATAACGATCGGGCCAAAATAGCGGATAATGACTGGCTGCATTTAGATCGGCCATAATGTAAATGTTCGCTGTATAAACAGTCAAGTTGTTGAACGAACGATTTATTATCAGAGTATAGACAACAATAACAGTTTCGATGACAATTATGTGGTTGGATTTGTACTATCTGGTATGTCTATTTGAGTATTTGTTTGAGATACGGATGATGAACACCCAACCATGGTGTAAATACGTTGGGGTTTATTCCGGACTGTCTATTTACACAACTTATGTCTGGATATATTAATTGTTGTTTCCCGATCAGTTATCATTCAGTGTATAGAGGGGAAGATGAAATCTTCTCAAAACTTATAGCTACACGAGTATGCTCCCATAAATATCTGACCTAAAAAAAGCGCTGTTGCACCTTCGGTCATTCAGGAAGTTGACACCATCTTCGTTATTTCAATTGGCATAATGTATGTTTCTATTTTTTTATTGTAGAAAATTAAATTCTGAACAATTGTTACTCATATCATTGCCACCTGAAATCAGCCGAAAGGAAGATATGAATTTTTTATCGGAATTTTGCGAATTTTGGTTGCCTCTTAGAAAGCATCATAAAAATACTGAAGATCATTCAATTTGGATTATTTTTAGCTAGGTGTAAGTGAAAAGGCTCATTCAGTAGAATTCAATGGCTTTACGGTATACAGGGTGTTTCCAAAGCATGTGACAAATCGTAGTACAATCAAAGGTACAAAAGTCCGTTTTTTCAAATTAGACTACAGTACAACTTCACCGGACACTTGCTATATCGGGCACTCATTCGGACACTGAGAATTTTACCTCTATAATCCGGGCACGTCGACGCCGGCTAATATACAAACAATAATAATTTTCCTGTCTGTAAATGTAAACACCTCAAAAAAGTCTAGGGAACACTTCTGAATATCGATATATCGTATCCAGAATGATCAATATGGATGATTTTTTTAAGAAATGAACCTGCACGAAGGTCAACTCCACTCCAGACGTCCTTTAAGAGTTCCACAACTGACCCTTGGAAATCGCGCTGCTCGTTTAGCTTGGTGATAAGAACACGTAAACTGGGATCAAGAGAGGTGGGCCACAGTTCTCTTCATTGATGAATCTAGATTTAGTTATTATCCCGATTCGGGAAGAATTCGAATATGGAGGGAACCTGGAAAGCAAAACCGTCTCCAGCATGCTCGAGAAGTTGTTAGACAGGGAGGCGGATCAGTGATGTTTTGGGGAGGTATACGCCTTGGTGGAAGAACTGACCTCGTTTTCATACAGAACAACCTCACGGGAAATTCTCACGAAAGTGAGATAGCTTTACCTGTAGTGATACCGTATCTCCGAAGAATGGGTCAAAATCCACTCTTCCAACAAGATAATGCCCCTCCTCATCGTGCAAGAGTTGTCTTGAACGTTCTTGAAGAGAATGATATCGATCTTCTACCGTGGCCATCCTGCTCCCCAGATCTGAATCCCATCGAGCATGTGTTGGACACCCTAAAAAATATATCTCCTGCGTGAAAACGTCATCCATCATGAACAGGAGCTTCGATTAGCAGGCTTGGAATGACTTAGACCAAAATGTAATAGACAATTTAATATTGAGCATGCCGCGACAATGCCAGAGTGTCATTAATAACAGAGGTGGACCTTCTGGGTACTGAAAAATATAAGTGCTTCCATATCGTTTCGAAAATATTAGTTCAGGATTTTTTTTTGTGTTTTACCAAATTTCGTCATTTTCAAATTTCAAATTTTTTCTTTATAATAGGTGCTTTGGAGAAGTCAAATATTATTTAGTTTTCTTGAGAATACATTATATACAATACATCCTAACAAAAACCGAAAGATTTCTATAAATTCGAATCATCAAATTCATATTTTAATTGGTAAGTGTTCCTAAACTTTTTTGAGGTGTTTATGTATGTACTTGTACTATCTAAGAGTGGCGAGTGAGTGGTATTGCTCCTGAAGAAAGGTTCAGAGTAAAATCGATGGATATTTTAAACGTCATAAGGATTAACATGTTTTTATGTATACTAGCTTTTATTTAAATTCTATGTTTTCCATGCTGAAAGATTATAATGAATGGAAATTCTATAATTTGATTCTGTTTTATAATAGAAACTATCTTTTGTTCAACTCTTCCATATTTTCATAATAAACTCGGCTTTAACATATTTTGGGTTTTTTCTATTTCGAAAATGAAACAAATTCAAGTCACTTCAGAAATTTGGGCGTTTCTGTAGTCCGGGCATGCGCCGGAACGATATCTGCCCAGATTAGTGAAGTTGTACTGTACCTATCTTCGCACACACCATTTAACTTGTAATATTGATAGGCATCGATCTGTTATGGGTTTTCTAGTTATTTGCGATTTTATCCCAGAAATCTTTTTCTGGGATAAATAATAATATAATACAGGGTGTTTCCGAATAAGATGTCATAAATGAAGGATGCGAATCCCTGAATGATTTGAGCAAGAAAGTTCGAAGAACCAATGGTCAAAAAATGCTTCGTTGCCGAGATACAGGGTGTTAAAGTTGAGAAAATTTTTCGATTTTCTCTCGATAAAACCTAGACTTCTCAAGATTTCGGGCTCAAATTTTCCACATAAGCTATTAAACACAATCTGAATCACCAGGTGAGGCCAAATTTTGAAACAGTATACAGGGTGATACTTTTTCATGGACCATGTTCCATTTTACCCTCGGAACTTTTTTGGTACGCCATTGGCACTAACAAAAATAAAATCGAATAGATCATTCAATTTGAAATTTTTTGACTCTTGCATTTTGATCGTAACTATCACCGTTTCTGAGATATTAATTATTGAAAATAATCCAATAGTTTTCCCATATCGAAGCCATGGAGATATTATCTTAATAACTGATGCAATTTTTCAGGAATTGAGCTAAAATTTACATCAGATATCTCCTTATTGTATGTTTATAACAAAATGAGGCAGAAATTCCTGACAGTATACAGGGTGTTATTTTTTCACGTGCATTTTCCTCTTTTTGCCCCCTGAACTTTTTTGTGGTGCGCTACTGGTATATTCTGAAAACAGAATCAAACAGATTATTCAAAGTGAAAACTTTTCTGTTCCTTGTACATCTTCTTTGATTTGTTCTGTTTGTTCAATTTTTGTTTTCATCATTATGAGTTTTTGTTATTGAAATCATTCGCGATTATTTATGTTGTTTATTCATTTACTTCCGATTTATACACTCAATAAAACACATTTTTGAATTCGAATTCAATGATCAGGGAAATGATATCACCCTTTATACTTTCTCATAAATCCTACCAATCTAGTGGTGCAGATCTTAAAATGTGAACTTCGTTTGAAATTCGAGCTCAAGGTCTTCACAAATTGCCGAAATAACATGAAAAATATCTTCAAGCTTTCAATACGGAAGGGACTATACGATTACTTTTCTTGATTAATATCTCGAAAATGGTGGCAGATACGGAAAAATACAAGGAACAGAAAAGTTTTCACTTTGAATAATCTGTTTGATTCTGTTTTCAGAATATACCAGTAGCGCACCACAAAAAAGTTCAGGGGGCAAAAAGAGGAAAATGCACGTGGAAAAATAACACCCTGTATACTGTCAGGAATTTCTGCCTCATTTTGTTATAAACATACAATAAGGAGATATCTGATGTAAATTTTAGCTCAATTCCTGAAAAAATGCATCAGTTATTAAGATAATATCTCCATGGCTTCGATATGGGAAAACTATTGGATTATTTTCAATAATTAATATCTCAGAAACGGTGATAGTTACGATCAAAATGCAAGAGTCAAAAAAAATTTCAAATTGAATGATCTATTCGATTTTGTTTTTGTTCGTGCCAGTGGCGTACCAAAAAAAGTTCCGAGGGTAAAATGGAACATGGCCCATGAAAAGTATCACCCTGTATACTGTTTCAAAGTTTGGCCTCACCTGGTGATTCAGATTGTGTTCAATAGTATATGTGGAAAATTTGAGCCCGAAATCTTGAGAAGTCTAGGTTTTATCGAGAGAAAATCGAAAAATTTTCTCAACTTTAACACCCTGTATCTCGGCAACGAAGCATTTTTTGACCATTGGTTCTTCGAACTTTCTTGCTCAAATCATTCAGGGATTCGCATCCTTCATTTATGACATCTTATTCGGAAACACCCTGTATAATAATGCATTTCGATCTCTGAATACGAGACCCATTTCAAAATCTTCATCAAAGTGATTGTGGTCAGGATTCCGAGAGAAAAAATACGAAATCAATTACAATTGAAGTCGATTGAATCTGACTTTTCGTTTATCTTCTTTTCTAGTAGGTATTCTCGATTACATCAGTTACTTGTCAGGAAGTCATGGGGTAATTTTTATGATAAAACTTACCGTTTGGGTTAAGATCGCGAAAAACTCATTTTTTCACTTTGACCTCGAATTAAATTTTTTCGAGGAATGGAATTTTTGAATGTTTCTAATCATGTTTTCAGAATTTTCAGCTGGATGGTTATTAATGTATCTTCACTCTGATTATTTGGTCTAATTTGATCGGACTATATTGTTGACAATTTTCTTTGATACCACGTCGAGGTACCCGTTACGAATCGATAGAAGACATAAAAGAGAATTCGAATTTTACATACAAAAATCAAACTGATAGACAAATTTGGATTTTCCTTTCTACCAATCTGAATATTAACTGTCGTCACAACTGAAACATCAAAGGATTAACATATGGAAATGAAATTATGTACATTCACATACATAGTAATAAAACAACAGTTTTGGAACCGCTGCTGCCGCACACCCGGAAAATCCATTACTCCCGAGTGTCCTTCCCGTTCTCTCCCTCTTTCATGATCCCATCTTGTATGTAAATTTGATTCATACTTACACATCTAGTTCTGCCATGATTATAGAACCGACTACGCCATGCCGCGAGTTATAATTTCGGCAAGAATAAATATTGACGTTTTCGACTTGGTTATTTCTCGAAATCAATTAGGAACTAACAATGGACCGTCGTTTCGAACAATGCATGAATGAAGGATTTCATTATTGGGCGAAATTGAACATTGAATGAGAAAATGAAATTATAAGATATTAATTGCGTTTCAGGGAGTTTGTTAATTATGAGAACAAGTGAGTAAATTGCATCGTAAAACTTCAGAGTTGAATATGCGAATGAAGGATAATGAAAAACGGAACGAACAAATTAACAAAAAATGGAACTAGGAGTTCACTGAAAAAAGAAATTCGATTTTGTATACCAAAAGGGTAAAAAGGAACCCTCATCGATCACTTCATTCTCAGTCTGTGTCTATTATGACTCTTATCTCAGGAACATGTGTATGTATAGTGTTGAAATTCACAGTAAAAGCACTCAACAACAAAAAAGTTTGCAAACCTTTCAACCACATTAATTATTATCTTTTATTGTTTTGAAGAACAAATATTCGGAAATGTTCCCAATTGGTTCACTAAACACTGTCGAAAAGCTGCCACAGTGAAAAACGAAGCTTATAAGAACTGAAAAAAAACTCTAAGGGGAAAAACTAAGCTGCACATGTGCGTTTCAGGAAAATTTTATAAACCAGAAAAGAAGATACATGAATTACAATGTCATCTATGTATCCCACAGAGATAAACACAGTTAACTGTAGGTGGGCCGGGTGACAAAGAATCTTAAAAAATAACCTATAACTATCTTGATTGATTGATTGATTCATCTTTTAACGATGTGCTCGGGAACTTAGCCCATTTACACAGTGGACCTACAGCTTATAGTGGATTCTGAACCACTCTCCTAGACCGTGCAATGATAACTGACACCACAAGTTATCTGGTCTTTAGGCTCTTGCAAGTGTCACTTTTTTGCTCAAGGACAACATCCATAACTTGAACCCAGATTCGAACCAGGTACCTCGGCTAAGCATATTCCTACATACATGCTTACTAACCGTGCAGCTACCTAGGCGGTTCTATAACTATCTTAAATCTATTCAAACAAGTTTTCTATATTTCTTTCAAAGTAGTAACAACCATAAATTTGCCATTGAAATAACATTAAAATGTATTTTTTTCAAAATGAAATTTGATGTACTTTGATTAATATTGAATATTATAAGCAATCAACTCTTTTTAATTTATTTTTTTAGTTATTGTCTACAATAATTTAATTGCAGTGTAATAGCTACTTTTTTTACCAACTTTCTTCAATTTCTTGTAAAACTCTAGGTGTTCTTTATTTCTGCTGACTTTGAACACCGTATAATCACAAATTTTGTTCTTTAATAATAGAATAATATCTGAGTCAAATTTTCCTTTCATAATCGAATGAAACGCCGAGAAAAACTGTTTAGCATCATCCTTGAGAAAAATATCCCAGTTTTCCGTATCCAAACTGTCTAAGAATAATCTTGTCCACTCGTTATTGATGGGTCTAGATGTTCCACATTGCACTGGTTCCTGTTTAACATTTAAAGGTAACTCAAAACACTGTGCCAGGGGATCCGACAAGTGGGGGTTTATAGTGGACTAAGTGTAACTATTTGGTTGGAGGTCCATCAATATATTGTCTATACATGTGCCAGAACTCAAAGTGACGCGAGATGGTTCCGAGAATACACGGTAGAATCCATGAGACTCGAATAACTCCTCGAGCAGTTGCTTTATAGTACTTCGCTTCAGAAAGATTACATTGCGATTTCCAACTACTAGGATTCAGCATTGCTCTTCTTCTTGACTTTGATTTGAGGCTTATCCTGTTGCTCTATATACGAGGTCAGACACTTAGGTAATGCGACAGAATTCAAAAATCGAGTATATTTAAAAATTGAGGTAAATCGCTGCGATCTCCTTCAAACTAGTCCCTTCCCAACCTTTACACTCATTCCAAGGAGTTTTTCAGTTTTCGTAACAATTCTGGAACACTTCTTGTTGGACGCCGTCACAGTCTCTTGGATATCTTCAACGGAGTCGAAATGTCGACCTTTGACAAATTTATTCATATGGGGGAATAAGGAAAAGTCGCAGGGTGACATTTCTAGTGAATACGATGGTTGTGGTAACGTTGCGATGCCTTCAGACGCCAAAAAACTGAGAGACGTGTGATGCAGAACCCATTTACAGTCTGTCCAGGTGGTACGAACTGGTTGTGAATGACCTCTTTGCTGTCGAAGAAGCAAATCAACATGATCTCCACTTTGTACTCATTCTCGCCTTCTTTGGCCTTGGCGCTCCAGGGAATAGCCACTGTTGGCTTTGTCGTTTAGTTTCGGGTCATATTGAAAAAACCAACTTTCATTACCAGTTATAAGTTGATCGAGAACAGTAGGATCACTTTCAACCTGTTCGAGACAATCTTGAGCACCATTGCTCTAAATTTCTCTATTCCATCTTCGTGACATGCACTACTCGGGCGTTATTACAAAACACTAAACAGCTGGCGAATAAATGATCGTACGAGGGTTGCAAGGTCCCGATCAAGATAGTAGAGATCTGCTATTACAGTGGCGGAGTTACAGGTTCGCAGTGTTACCACAGGTCGCATTACTTACTTGTCTGACCTCGTATAGCCTTGTCACCTAGGGTAGATCTTTGAGTATATATAACCACCATAAGTAGAAGTAAGAAGAAAGCGACAATTTTGAAGTCTTGGCAAAACTAAAGTAGTGATGAATAAAGAAACAACAATTGTCAACAACTACAACCTCCATCCATTTACTTATCGCATCAAGAGGAGCTCCTCAATAATCCGAGATTTCAATTCCAAAAATAGGTGGTCTCCAAAGTTGTTGGATATAGTTCTGGAGAAGAGTAATGCACTTTTATCAATAATGATAAATTTCCATAACAAGAACATAAATCTACATTATAAAATCAATTATATTTACATTCAATAGCAGCCATCCTGTGACTTTCTTAGGAAGTTCCCTAGCATATTATTTTCATAACTCCCTCCGTACCTTCCTTGCAACATGAATTACTTGAGAAGTTTCCTTGAGGGCTCTTCTTCATCATTAAAAACTTTCTCTGAAAGCATCGAAAGTTTTAAAGGGAATTGAGACAAATTAGTAATTTCAATATTTTGAGACGGTTTAATTGTTTCATGAAGAATATTCATTAAAATGGGTAAGATGATAGCAATTGCCGAAGTATTAAGATGGTAGGAAGTTTTTGAAAGGTCATTATTCGAATCAGTCAATTTTGCTTCTTGAGTTTGTAACTTTTCCATAAAATTTAGGGGACCTGTTGACTCCCCCAGTGTTCCGACTCAATTAAACAATCTTAAGCTTTTACGTCAACTTATTTTGAAACACATTCATTGTTTCGACATTTTTCACTTTAACTTGAATCTTTAATTTAGCCATAATAAGGACGACAGTACAGTTTGTCGTTCCTTTCGAAAAGTATAGACAAAATTGGACAGTTATTCTAGAAGAAAATTGAAGAGTCCAAAACGTAGTTTCGATCCTTCATATATTACTGTTATATCGTTGACACGTTAAAGAAGTCAATAGAGAATATACATTCTGTCAGAAAAGAAACGGAAATTGGTCAATGAAACAAAAAGAGAACGAAAATCAAAAAATGAATTTACTTCCCGCAAGTTATAATTTTGGAGTTATTCAATTTTTGGATGCTTTAACCTACATATAATATTTCATATAATATTGTCCATTCAGAAGTTATTAATTAAGCAATTGTAAAAAAACTAGGTTAAAATTTCACAAAATATAATGAATGAAATTATGTGGAGGAGAAGCTAAAGTTATTACAATGTCATGTACACCCGAGAAACAGATGAGAGAAGTGGGGACATATGAAAATCAAGCTGCCCCTTATCGATACATTCTGTCAAAAAGTTCCGGAAATTGGTTGAAACATAAAACACAAAATATTTGTTTTTCCTCCAAACTTATTGTATCACCTTTAAAGTAGTCCCCTTTCGAAATAATACATTTACGCAATGCATAGTCCAATCATCAAAACATTTTTCGAACGCTTTTTCCGCAATCGACTTCAGTCCTCTCCTCGAAATCACTCTTATGTCTTCTATAGATTCAAATGGGTACCTCGAAGTGGTAGTTTAAGTTTTGTAAAAAGAAAAAGTCAGCCGGAGTCATATCAGGTGGTTGTTCCTTGGTATTTGTTGAGTCTTTGGTCAAAAATTCATTCACAATAATAGCCTTGTGAGATGGAACAAAATCCATGAGTTTTCTTTCCACAAATCTGGTCTTTTTTGACATAAAATTGACTTTTGATCGACCTTGACGTGGTTTTTTCGGTTTTGGTTCACAAGTGAAGTGGCAACGCGTTTCATGCCGAAACAATCATTTTAAACGGTACAAATTGCTTCGTGAGACACACAAGGTTCATTTCCTATTTCTGTCGAACTTAATGACGATTTTCAATTATCTTCACTCTATTGATGCTAACTTTGAAGATGTTTCATCCATTGTGAAAATCGCACAAATATACTTTTTAGCTGAAAAAATCGAGCACTGTAAACAAACTAAATGACAGATCGCGTTCAAACTCTGCGTCAGTATAGAAAACAGTTGTGGCAACTTGGCAATAACAAAAATGTTGATCGTTTTAAGCAGATTTTCTTAATAATGAATTCGACAGAATGTATGTATTGTTTTGAATGAATGAGAATCAATGAGACATCAATTCATCTATAGATAAGCCAGCAATTAGCTAGCTATATGGCAAACTTCCATAGATGATTCTTGAAGAAATTTCAAGACAAATTAGTGCGAACACCTCTGTCCTAATCTTTTTAAATCCAAAGATATTCGTTTTCAAAAATTTGATCCTCACGACTCCTGAAATCACAATTTAGAACAACATACGACAGCGATTCTGTAGTGCTATCATAAATAGAATGGAATACATAGCCATAGTAAAATGATTATCAAGTAGATAGATAGATAGATACATTTTATTAGTTCAAGAAATGTGAATGTTAAAATATAGTGTACGTATGCAGACAAGATTCAAAAGGTGTTATTGACTAAAACAATTATTCAAAATTGTCGTCTACGAAATCATGTACCGTAAAGTATGCTTTTTCCACCAGATGTTGCCTCAATTTCCGTTTGAATGCGATTGGTATTGCTCCGATTGATGTAGACTAAAGTAAAACTTTTCTATTTTACATAATATTGAATTTGAGTGCCTTGAATACAAAATCAATATGAAAATAAGTGAGATTTTAAAAGAAAATTACGAAAATCTGCATAAAAAACTTTCAACCTCAAAAAACCAAAAAACAAAAACAGAAGCCTCAGCAACCTTCGATCCAAACAGATGTTATCGAACGATCAGATATAACATTTCATCCTAGATTCATAAATATATCGAATAGTTTCTCTGATAAGGTTCAAACGGATCTGTTGAACAAAGGACCAAAATTCACCCCGGAAAACGGGAAATTCAAAACAGATAAGGAAATAACCGGAGTGCAAGCAGAGCTGGCCACCCAAAAACATAAAGATCATCACCAACCCAAGCCTCCATAAACACAAACTCACAGAAATTATCAGAAAATCTGACATAAAAACTAACAATCAGAATCAGTTGAAAATAATAAAGTCCATATCAAGCAAAATCCAAGCCGAAGATCTCATAATGACTAAAGCTGACAAAGGAAATAGTATAGTATGCCTCAATAAAGAGATACACGAAGAAAAGATGCAGAATGTACTGAAAACAATGGATATCACCGAAATACCAAAAGATCCAACCAAACTTTTAACAAAAGAAATCAAAGAAGAGCTAAGTTTGTCAGAATACCTTGCACACACAGAATGGGAGAAGAGGAAACTGATTCCAATGAATGTTCAAGCTCCAAGAATGTACGGATTGATTAAACTACATAACGAAGAAAAATCTGCAAGACCTGTAGTGTCATATATAAACACACCATCAGGTAAACTAGCAAAATTGTTGAATCAAAAATTTCTAGACCTCTCGAATTTTCAAGCACAATACACTATCTCTAATTCTGTAGATCTCATACATAAACTTTCAAATCTCACAATCTCCCAAGATATTAAGTTAGGACAAAATTTTGTACCCGAACATTCCAACAAATGAGTGTCTTCCCTTGTTACAGATATTTTATCCACACCGCCATATATCACTAATGAATTCAGCCATCTTCTTCAAATATGCCTATCTCAAAATTACTTTCAATTTCAATCTAAATTCTTCAAACAAAATTCGGGTCTTCTCGTGAGTTCACCTCTTAGCCCTTTACTAGCTGACATTTTCTGAATAATTTAGAGAAAAACTCAATATTAAACAGATTTCGCTAAAAAACACATTACTTTCTGGTACAGATATGCAGATGACATTTTAGTTGGTTTTCGTGGTTCAAACAGACAAATTCAACAATTTTTAAATTTCCTGAATAAAATACATTGCCGCATCAGCTTCACTTCTGAATTAGAAAATAATAACTCGATTAATATCCTCGACTTAACCATTACAAATTCACAGACGCATCGATTTCAATGGACTCGTTCAGTCATTTAAGTCACAAACTAGCTGCATATAACTCCATGATTTATAGAGCTTACTCTATTTCCCTTTCGAAAGAAAATTTTCAAACTGAACTTAATATCATCAGAAAAAATGACTCAAATAACAACATACTACCACATTTTCTAAATACAATCTTTAAACGCAAAGAAAAACATATCACCTCTCAATTACTGTATAGCATCCTAGAAACCCCGGAAAAAAGATACACACGGCGAATTCTCTAACAAAATCTACTTTTCCAAATTGAAAATAACTACTTTCTCAAGCGGCCCGAACTTAAGCAGATTATTATTCAATGCCAAACAAAAGAACGATAAATTCAAGCCATCAGGAATTTATCAAATCAAATGCAATGAATGTCAGGTAGCCTATGTCGGACATACGGAAGAAGTTTTGAAGCTAGGTTCAAGGAACATATTTCCTCAGATAAAATTCGCCAATATTTGAACACATAAAATTAACTAACCACTCGATATCATTGAACAATCTTAAAATCCTTCATAAATGTAACAAAGGGAGAGAGATGAATATGTTGGATAGTTTGGAGATCAACAAACTATGTAAAAACCCACAATTTATTTCCCTGAACAGCCAACTAGAGCATAATGGATCCCCACTACTCAATATTTAGGATATATTTCATTCTGTACTTGTACTTGCCCACTCATGTATTATATTGTTATTCACTTGAAAATGACCGTAGGGTCGAAACCGGTCGTGATTATTGAATAAATTGTGGAAAAGTGACACATTTCGTTTTACTTTAAAAATGAATTTCCATAAAATAAATAAATCATCAATACTATCAATGTAGGTAGCCTATTGTATAATTGTATCGAGATGTAGCCTACCCACATATTTTGAGACATAAACTCACTCAAACGACTGTCATCTTCACGTAGAGGTCGGAAACTTTAGGGACCATCCTCGTATATACCATACATGGTATTTAACGTTACGGTTACTCAATACTGAAACATTATAAAATCGACTTTGTCTTTCTCTCGATAGTTTCTGAATAATTTATGATCAATAAATCTTCTGATTTGTTTTAGTTCTATAGTAATTTAAAAATGATTTAAGCATTCAAGGAAATGAATAATTTAGGTCAAACAGAACACTAAATTGATGATGAAGGAATGAACACGATTTAGTTTACCTCATTACCAGAACAAAAGTAGTGTGTTTCCAACTCGTATTAAATAGAAATAATTCCATTAAAATTGATTTATTATCGGAAGTAATTGTTGTTCTCCAGGCAAATGCGGGACTTAGAATGATAGATAACTATATATACTTCAGAATTTCTCAACTTCTATTTCAAATTACATTATTCATCATGTACTTCGGGAAAATGTCGGTTACATTCCATGGAACTCCAGAATGAAAATAATGATCTTGATTATTATTGGATCCTTCGTCTGATTCATCTTCTCTTTCGCTTCTCAAAATAACTTCAATTCAAGTTTCTATTTGACCATGACAGTATCAAATTGATTTCAGTCCCGATAATTGAATTCTTCGCCTGGAATTTATTCGTTATCCGATACTGAAAATTATAATTGAATTTCCATTCATATTGTTGAATATATATTCTTAAGATATGAGCTGAATGCATACTGGTATCTTCAAAGAGTGTCGGAATTTTTTCCATTCAACAAAAATTTCATAAAATCAAGATGTGTTAAATAACTCGATAATTTAATTAACTTGTACTATCTCCTCCTGAAGTTTGGTACCTTTATAGTGACACCCGTATATTTCGTATCTCCTTATTGTTCTTATTCAGAAAAGAGTGTATATTCCTAAACTACTGACTTCAGTTGTATCTATTAAAAGCATCTCATTTATCGGAACTATACGAGTCATCAATTCGAAATGTATGATCTAAAAGCTGATTTCAAATAACGATTCAAAGTGGCAAAAATATTCGTATACGTGATTCCGAGATCGTTTTAATACAAAGACTAATTCGCATTTCCTGTGCACATGTTTTCCTAACGTCTATTGTTAGATTATTACCAATTCAATAAAGCATAATTCTGGATCTTGCAGTGGAAAATATTGTTGAAGGAGCATTTCAATACAGAAACGTGCAATGCAGAATAATTGCACTTTATAAATGTGCGTGAAATTAGTTTGGCCTTAAAAGGGGATATGCCTGAAGAAAATATGCAAACTTCATCAGAGAGTTTGAGGAGTAATTGTCGTGTGGAGCACCTTGTGGTTTTTTAGATTCACATATATCATAGTTTGAGTCATATCTTGCGTTTATAAAAGTTAAGCCGCTTTGTTTTCAGCAACTTATGTATAAGGTCTAGATATTGTTATTTTAAATTTAAAAATGGATTAGATACCTGAAATTTAGAATTAAAAAGTCATTTGACTTCACGGAAAACTCGGAAGCACAATTCAAAAGTATCGAAAATATTCTGTCTCACATTTATTGTTGCTTTCTTTCTTGTTGCCTATCTCCTGAACAGTGCGTAAAACTTCGTATTCATATTTTAATTTTTGCGGTGGCAGAATCTCGCATAGTTACAGGTGAAATATTTTCAAGTTCTATATATATGCACTCAATTTTTTACTCGTAATCTTATTTGATCAATAACCTCTTCAAAGATAATTATTATGACATTTACATCTGACACTGACGCTGTTTTGAAATATATATATATATATATATATATATATATATATATATATATATATATATATATATATATATATATATATATACATATATATAATAAACAAATGTTTCTACTGGGGAATCGGGGTTAAGAGAACGGAAAGTGTTTGAGGTTAAAAACTTATAATTTGCAGAGTGTTTTTACGCATTTCGGCAAAGGACCATCATCAGAAAACATTCATCTCTGCACAATTATTACCCAAAACGAAAATCTCAGTAAAACACATAATACAATTTTCACGTTAAGAACTATTCACCTTACACATTCTCTCTTGACATCATTATCATCACTGGTAGAACAAAAACAAAAAGCAAGACAACAATAACAGGCAATAACAATTAATATTTGAGTATAACTGGTTGCAGCAATCTATTGAAGGAAGTATTTAAATTATCAGATTACTGTAGACATTCATAAATCCGTCAACGTCAGCTCTTGAATTCACGTCTTAGGTTCTTTTTGGATTTCGATCATTTCTAGAATGTTCCTTTTAAAGTCGTTGCTTTAGATGCAAGAACTCGTACATCAGCAAAATTAAATTTATGTAGTAGTTCAATGCTATGTTTCGCTAGGGCGGTACTTTTTTATTAGATCTAACGGAGTAGTCGTATTGGTATATTCTTTTATGCAAGTATTGTTCAGTATTACCGATATAGCACGCTCCACAGTCCTGACAATTAACCTTGTATATACAGTGTGTTTTGTTCTCATGTTTCACCCTTGGCCTTAGAGTGGTGAAAAATTGTTTGCAGTAATTGTTAAGTTTGTGTCCAATCTTGATGTTGTAATTTTCTGTGCATTTATCTATTTGTTTTGACAGTCCGGGTGTATAAGTGAGGCCGATGTATTTGAAATCTATTTTTTCTTTTTTCCCTTGTTCTGTATTGTATATTTCATGTATTCTTTTTTTATCAGTGGTTCAAAAAAACTAGGTGGAAACGCGTTTCTTTTCAGTATGTTCTTCGATTTCTTCATATTTTTTGTTCTAAATTTAGGGTGTGATAGTTTGATGGCTCCATCAATCATGGCTTTTGATAACGGTTTGGTACAATTGATTCAAAATTTAGGTATCTACCACTCCATGTCGGTTTCTGATACCAATTTGTATATTTTTCCTGTATAATCGTGGATTAATTGTATGTCGAGGAAATTGATTGCTTTATCTTTTGGATTTCATTGGTAAATTGAATTTTTGTGATATGAATGGATGATTTGGGTTATTTCGTTTATATATATATATATATATATATATATATATATATATATATATATATATATATATATATATATATATATATATATTCTTTTGAAAATTCGAATAATTGTATTTACAATAAATGCTTATATCTATAATTTTGTGTGTGTCAGAAAAACACAATTATAAAAACAAGCGAATAAATAGAATACCATCATGCCTCCTACGATTGCATCTGAAGTGTTTACACAGGAAATGTAACAGGGGAACCTTGCGTTTGATTCAATAAACGATTAAAAAAACCTGTGGAAAAAACTCGTTTCCCTGTCGCTATTGCACTAGCAATAGCTTGTATGTTTATTTTGTGTTAGTGTCGTGTGTACAAAAACAGTACCAAAAAGTTTTCTCACATTCTCATCTTGCACTCCATGATTTCCAGAAGACAATGGTGAAAAGGAAATGTTAGGGACAGGAAAAATCTGTAACAATGGAAAAAGAAAACCAGCAGGAAAATATTTCATCAAACATAACTCTCATATGTCTAAACTCACTTTAAACTGAGAAAATGATGAAGATTTTACATAGCAAGCAAGGCCATAAATAGGACTAAGTAGATAACCTGCGATATTTCCTTCTTCGCGGAGATCTTCTTCCGTCGCAGTGAATGTCCTGAAGCATAATCACTTACAGCTTGTTCTTGCTTGCCAATTTTGAAGTATAATCGCGTTTATCCTTGGAAAAATATTCAAAAGTCAACAAAACAATTTCCTCTCTGTTTGACCGAGTTAGCGCCGATGGCCAGGTTCGGTCTTCTAATATAATGCCAATTATGATCTATAGATGTTCTAGATTCATTAGGAACCCAATAATTTGGGTTGACGTCGCCCATATAATATTTCTTCGTGGATCTTGAATAACTAATAGAAAAATTTGCGAAAAAATTGTGACATTAGTTTTAAAATAGCAATTGATGAGTTTTAAAATAGCAATTGATGATGTTTGGTTGAATTACGGAATGTTCATTCCGTATTATAGAATAAAATACATGAAAAACACGAGTCGAGTGTTTAAGAATAAATATCCAAATTCAAGAGTGAGAATGTTTATATGTATATATATATATATATATATATATATATATATATATATATATATATATATATATATATATATATATACTATTTAGTAGATGGCTTATGTGAAGTTTGCACAAAATCGGTGGAGCGGTTCTTCATTTATCACATTTTTTTGTAATAATTGAATTCAATAAATGGCGGATCATTTTGTTGATGAGGATTTTGCTGTCATATTGAAACTTTTTTCATATGGGATTTTGCTGTCAAATTGAACCTTTTTTGCAGCGTTGACAGTACAAGGATGTGTGATGCGGTCATTTGATTTTCGACGTGCAAATTGTCAGCGATGGTTATTGCTTTCTGTTTATATTTTAAACATATTGTTGAGTGCATTCATACAAACGGTGAGTCTTGAATTGTTCAAATATACTACAACTATGTATATGTGTGCGTGTACTGTTTTTTAGCGAACCGTCGGTGTTTCATATCGTTTACAGGCTTTATTGGAATTAAATTGTCAAACGCATTTACACAAACGGTAAGTTTTGAACTGTTGAATTGAATTATATGTATGTGAACATATTGTGTGCATACGGGTGTTTTATTCTTTTGTAGCAGATGGAATCACATCGATTTAAAAATGAATTATTTAATGACATTTTTATATACAGTGACGTATGCAGTCATATGTATTTTCATAAACACATATACGCACATGTATAAATACTGATACACCACTATTAATGTGGCATTTATTTTCAATTTGACTCATTCTATTTTTATGTGAAGAAAAAGTGGCACAAGCCAGAAGAGCAAATATAGGTCGGCGTAATGCAAATTATGTGGCATTACCAAGACGATCACAGACTGCAGATGGCCGAGCACAAGCTAATGCATCGCAACGTGAACGTAATGCACGAAATAGATCTGTTGACCCTGTACAGAATCTTGCACGGCGATCACGAATACGTCGTGCTGTTTTGGCTGAAATAATGAGTGCTGCTTTTAATTACAACAGTCATATTGATTATAGTATGTACGGATACATTGGAATGATGGACGCAATATGTCCATATTGTGATGCGACTAACCTTTCAAGTGAAACGCCCGGCATGTGTTGTGCTAATGGCAAAGTAAGATTGCCAATATAAGGAAATCCACCCGAATTTTTGTATTCATTTATTTTTGGGACATCTCAAATGTCGAAGCAGTTTTTTGAGTCATATTCAACAATGCAATTCGGCATTTCAAATGACTTCTTTTGGTGCTACTAAAATTATTAAAGATTTTATGCTGACGTTTAAGGTAAATACTTCAACAGGATTGTCCCATGTTTATATCAATCGGAATCACGAAATCGTAATAAGGACTGATAGAACACCCTTTGAGGAGCATGCAAGTCGATTCAATGCACCGACAATTGATGAGGTTGCAATTGTTGTTCTTAGTGATCAGTTTCAATCCCGTGATATTGTACTTAATCGCAGAAATTAGCAATTGCAACGTGTTTTGGAACTTCATCATAGTTACTATGCCTTACAATACCCAATATGTCATTGGAAAGGGACGATGGCTACCATTGAAGTATTCGATAGTTTTAAAAATTGTGATCTAACATTGCATACATGTCACAGATTCAGGGCCAGATTTATCATCAAGCTGGTTCGTTAATCCCCGACGCTGTACATCAATTTTTGCAAATTTATTTTATTGGTGATGAAAATCGTGAATTGGATCAACGTTGTGCAATTTTTTCGAATACAAGATTGCTGCTACATTATTAGATTTCACTTTATACGTAGCGAAGCACGTACCGGGCCGCTGGTTTTATTATGAATAATGATTTCAAAATTATTGCATTCAGGGATGGTCGTGGAGACAATTTTTTCATGAACTCGAAAAGTCGGTCGATGTATTGAGAGTGTTTTCTTCCGAATTTTTTCGATGTTTTGAGTAATACTATTTTAGCAGAATGTACTCAAAATAAATGAAGAAAAATTAAATATGGTGTTACTATTTAAAAAATTTCCTATTTCCGAAAGTGAGAAAATTATTTCAGGCTCTCAGATTATGACTCTCAAGATACTATTCGTTTTTTTTTTTTGGTGAATTCGATCAAAATTTGTAGGAACTACAGTTTGGGGCATTTTCACTTCCCGATATATCGTAAATATTAGAAAATAAATTTAAGTAATTCCATCTCCTTCTCCTATATAATTTAAAAAGACGCGGCAATATTTAAGGAAATGGTTTCTGAATTAATTTCATGAAAAAGTTCATATATACATAGGTCCGGAAATACTTCGTTACCGATTTACAGTGTGTTAAAATTCAATCCAAGGCTGGTGTTAGATTTGAATTTTTCATATACCGCTTGAGTTATTGAGGTAAAAGTTTGGGGGTGTCGAAAACTTTCGAAGGCGCATAGTTTTCAATTCGAAACAATATTTTGGAGTCACCAGTGGTGCGCTTATGGGTACCACGCAGGTTATTCTCAAAGAAGATACTACGATGCTACTGATTGTTTCAAAAGTACAAAATGTTTTTGAATTTTTCTATAATTTTACGCGAAAAACGCTCTCCTGACATTTTTTCGTACGATGTCGAGTTTGTGAGTAAAATATGTTGAGAAGAAAGTCCATACATCTCATTGAACGATATTGGACCTGTAAAAGAAGAAATACAATCGATGAGAAATTTAAATGATGAAAATATCTGTAAAATGAATGAAGAGCTCAAAATCCAAACTTGGGAAACATGCAAAATGGCTCCTTCAGCAGAAAAAGCGTTTGATGCTTTCTGGAAAGTATTTATAAAAACTTAGATAGAAAGTGCCCTGAACGATGGACTAGCAGGAAAAGAAACCATAGAACTGAAAAAACAAATGGATGCTCCTCCATTATTAAAGGATTCCACAAGTAGGAATGTTCATAACATGTCAAAAAAAATTATCTACAGAAGTAAATTACAACAGATGAAAAGGAAACATAATTCGAAAAAGATTGATGAAGCACAAAACAAAACTAAGGCAATATGGGATATCATACGAACACAAAGTAATAATAGGAAAGAGAAACCTTCATCCTATCTGAATCCTGATAGTCTCAACGAGTTCTTTTTTAATGTGGGGAAGAATGCAGCAGACAGTTATGCAAACACAAAAGAAAATGCCATCAATCTGTTGCCAAAGGCTAATAGAAAAGTTGAAAATTCAATTTTTCTATCAGAGGTGACAGAAAACGAGGTTGTCAAAATAGTCCGAAAAATGAAACCTAAAGATACAAAGGACACATATGGCATGTCAATATGCTGAAAAATGCTAAAAAAAATCATACCATACATCGCAGAACCCATTAGTTTTCTGATAAACTGGTGTTTTGCAGAGGGATTTTTTCCAGAGCATGTGAAAAGAGCTAAAGTGGTTCCTTCATTCAAGGCAGGAGATCCAAATTCTTCGGATAACTATCGACCAATATCGATTTTGGCTGTTGGATTTCTTCGAGCTATTTAGTGTTTAATGCAAGCAGCAACACGGTTTTTTGAGAAAGAAATAGATAACAACGGCTTTAACCCATATATTGAGCGAGATAGCTCAGGCCTTTTATGGTGGTAAAAAATGCAAGTTGTCATCCTGCGATCTAAGCAAAGCCTTCGATAGCATAGTCCATCAAATTAGAACGATCAGCCATGGTGTACCACAGGGGTCCATCATGGGCCCGCTATTGTTTGTCATTTATGTAAATGATTTGACAGATAATGTGACATCAACTAGCTCAGTTCTTTGTGCTGAGGATACCAGCTTTTTGAATGTAGGCACTGATATAAATGAGGTGAATAACCTCTCCTCAAATACGCTTGAAGAGGCGAAATTTTGGTTCGATACAAACAAACTGAAGATGAATGAAACAAAAACCCATCATCTAATACTCGAAACAAAATCACAAATGAATACTCACCTTCAGTTTTTAGGAGTCACCCTGGAACCGGACCTGAAGTTTGCTCCTCACATTGATGACCTAGCGAGTAGACTCTCGGGTGCCATCTTCACCATCCGTAGAATGAAGCAAATTGCTGGTGAGATATCTGATCGAACCGATTACTTTGGGTGCCTCCACATTTTGATCTCATTTTCTGGGTTGACCATCACGAGAATAGCAGAATATTCCTGAAGCGAAAATATGCGGTGCGAATAATGTGCAACGTTTGAAGAAGGGAAAGCTGCTGAAACCTGTTCTGAAAAGAAGGAATACTTAACTTGATATCTCTTTTCATACACGCGTGAATACTTTTCATTCATGATGACGGGCTTGACCTTCCAAGAAATAATTTCAATCACACCTACTCCACTAGAAATGCCGAAAAATTTGTTATACCTTTCCATAGAACAAATACGTCAGAACTCAGCATAAAGAACACCGCAATGAAAATATATAACAAGATCCCAGAGGAGTATAAGAAAATGAAGGGACGACTGTTGCAGAAAAACCTCAAAAAAAACTGATATCGAAATCCTACTACGTGCTAGATGAATATTTCAATGACAAAAATTTCTAGAAAAACTTATTTAATTATTTATTCAATAGTTATGTTTGTCAATATATTAAAATGTGTAGGTTCTTTTATAATATTTTTTTTTTTGATGGGTCAGATTGTTCATTAATGTAATTAACTCTAGACTGGATGAACAATAAATGAAATGAAATTGTTCGATTATCACCAATAACTCTTGAAAATTACAAAAGCTGTTCAAAGTGACCTCCTCCTGCAAGATTCAAGTCTTCTTCTCATTGATTGGCAAACTCTTTCAGAAATACGAGTTCCACCTAGCGATGATTCTATTTCTTAAGTCCTCAACACTTGTCACGGGGGTAGTGTAAACCAAGATTTCGAATAACCGCAGAAAGAAATCAAAGGGTTTGAGTCTGAAGACCGTGCAGGCCAAAATTGAGGTCGACCTCGACCAATTCAGCGATTTCCATACTCTTGAGTTAGGAAGTCATGAGCAAGCTGACTGAAATGGGCAAGTGCGCTGTCGTGTCTAAACCACATCGTTTGTCTTATTGCCAAAGATAACTCCTGCGAAAGTTCTGGAAGCGCGTGACGGTACACCTCCCACTTAAATCTGCTTGGTAGTAATACTGGTCTAATTAGGCAGTCACGAGAATTGATGTTTGAAATCGATCTTCTTCACATCACATATGATTATTATGAAAATTTCTTATGGAAATTCTTGAAAAACTTTCTTCATCAGTGAACAGAATCAGAAATACAGGATTTGAATTTGGGAGGCTTTTACTTGGTAAAATTCCATTATCAATAATAAAAACAGGAACTGTGTTTTAAGGAATATTACTTAATAATTGCGATTCGTAACGCGTTTCACTACACCGTATCTTCTTCAGACGAATGAATATACAGAAAATATATAAATGAGAATATAACTATAAATGTTCTTGAGTAACTAAAAGTTTTTTTTTTTTAAATCAAAATGGTCTCTAATACAGAGAGACCTGAATTGGCTTTGACTGAAGTCATTAGCCATCATATACAATAAAATTTGACTAAATTAATTAAAGGAACCGTGCGATTATATATTGATCAGTGATCCACAAAACTAAACCCTTCCCATTGGCGAACAAGATTAGATGATGCAATTACTCAGAGGATAGACAGGGATACATAACGCCAAGGGGCTCGTCAAGGCGATTTTGATCTTCATACACATACAGAATCAAGCCACGGATTGTAGGACAAAAATAAACACGAGGATAGGTAATACATAGGAATTAACACAAGTATTAGAATTTTAGATCAGCTGATCTTATATAATCATAAAGTTCTTTATACACGTTCAAGTTTTTCTGACACAATAATTAAAAGTTTAGTGGGTTACTTCTTCTTAAGTGATTATTTATGACAGGTATATCCAATAAAATTAAGGAATAGATTGCTCGCCGAAGAGATTCATTAGAGGTGAAGGGCTTAAATCAACTTGTTCATTGATGAGTCTACCTGAGTGTTTGTATTTATTGATTTCTAAAGTTTCCCAAAGATCTACTTTCCAATATTTATTATCTGTATGCAAAATTTCAAACGGTGGGTCGAAAGAATGATTATTTTCTAAGAGATGATTCGCGTAATTTGAATCTGATTTTTATTTGAAAAACTGCGTTTATGTTCCGATATTCTAATATTAAAGTTTCTATGTGTTCTACCAATGTAGAAATTATCACAGTCATTGCAATTCAATCTATAAACACCTGATTTATTGTTTTTACCTGATTTGGTTTTATTATTTTTTATATATTTGCCTAAATTATTATTAATTTGGAAAGCTATGTTGAAATTATTGCTACTTAAGAATGATTTCAGTTTCTCACTTGTAATGCCAACGTAGGTTAAGGTGTTGAATTTTTGTTTCAATTTATCGACAGGGTAAACTTCATTCAATGCGATTCTACTTTGTTTTTAATTTAAAATATTATTTTTAGTTTGGGATTGTAACCATTATTTTTGGCTATTTGTTTAATCAAATTTAGTTCTTTGAGAAGAAGGGTAAACTTCATTCAATGCGATTTTAGTTCGTGTCTTTTTAAACACCCTGTATAGAAAATTCAATCGTGAAATAGATTGAATCATGACATTAAAGAGAAATATTTTATTCAGAAAGGAGATTCAACCAACGAAAATAATGCTAAAGAATTACCCTTGAGAGACTAATTAACAAAGCATTGTTGAATGGTTTCAATTAATTATTCGTTAATGCTCAAGAATGAGTAATAAAGTTTCTGCACAAGGGGTTACGACTCTGAACCGACTGCGCCAACGAAAGAAGGAAATAAAGATCGTGCTGCTTCGATATTGTTCGGAATGACGAAGCAGAACCCACTTCCATTCCAATTTGAAGATGGAAGGATTAAATTCGTATTCAATCATTCTACGCATTTAATTAAACGAATAAATACATCTATTTTCCCTATTCCTGCTCATTATTTTCATTAAGTAAATTAAAGTGCTCGACAGGAATGAAACATTCACTCTGAAATAATTTGGAGATATTTGAATCCATAAAATTCCCATTATGTAGTTTGTTCTATATTTCGACTGAAGGAAAATATTCATGTTTTTCTTTTACCATTGTTAACTTCAAGAATCTCTGAAAGTATTTGTCCAGGAAATAACGTATATAACCCAACATAATTATCGTCTATTTACACAAATGCTTGTAACAACATTATATAGCCGAAACTTGGAAATTGTAGTTCAACTTCAAGTCTCAAGTAGTCGGGCTGACGATTCAAATAATGCATATACATACATAATATCGGGTTGCAGTTGTAGTTTCAACCCGCTCCAGTGCATTTGTATACTTCCGTATTCTGAAGGAAAATGTTATTTCAGCGGAACTAGTTATAACAAGTTGGATCTGAAGTTTGTACAAGTAGAAGATTTTATTTTTAGGAACAAATGCATACAATGCAAAGTTATATTGCTATTTCTGGAATATTTTTTGTAGAAACTTAACATCATGATCGAGGATTTTCTTGATGCAGCTGTCATGAACATTTCTTATATAAATTTTTCCTTCAATTCTTTAGAGCATTTATCATTAACCATTCAGCGAAAGGCCGCGTGAACTAGATGAAGTGGCACATGTGCTTTCTATGAAATCATCAGCTGCGATAGCTTGAAAGCCTTGAGAAGAAAACTGAATTTAGCAGAAACAGTAGTAGTTTCATGTTCTTTTCTGAGGCAATTCAATGTCCTTTAATGATTAGAGAAGGTTCACAGTGACTTTCCTAAACAAAGTTGTGGATTGCATATGGTTCGCGTTGAAATAGTCTGAATTCAGTGATATGTTCTGTTGGATCAGGAAGCTGAAAATGAGGACACCATTGTACCGACGTCCGCACACCCAAATATTCTGTTGTTTGCTGGGTGGAAAAAGTTGACTACACATAATGGAGCCTTGGGGTACTCCTGCATCAACATAACATACTGGTATCATACATGTTTTTCCGGATGGTCCACATTGAAAATCCTTGTCTATGGTACAACTATTATTTCGATAATAAATTGAAACAATTTCGACCCACTTACTAGTTGGAGACCCGAGGATTTAACGATCTGCAAAGTATCTGTAGTTTAAAGACACAATCTGCAGATGCGTCAGAATGTAGCTGCAGTGTAATTCCATCTTCTGCTGCCTTAAATCCAGATGTAAACTTTTCGCTTTTGGTAATGAATTTTGTTTTATTATCTCCTCCAAAACAGTGCGTTTGCATTCGATACACTCCCCACAAAAATTGTCGCATCACCCTACTTTTACGACAATACTACATAAACTTTTAGGTTGATCATTCAAGAGTAGCTTGGTAACTTTCAGAAGTGTAAAATAAGAAGATATCATTCAAAAGAGATGAGTTTATGATGGAAAATATACACAATTTTCGAGTTATTGTAAAATTAAAAAATTCTACCATCTTCAAACATTCGCGAAGAGACCAATCAAATAATAATCTTCAAAATCGGGTGTTTCCTCCTCGGGCCCTAATTACTGCCAGTATACGTCTCGGAAGCCCCTCAAACAAATTTTGGATGTACTCTTGAGTCATTGAGTTCCAAATTTCAGGAAGCAGATTTTCTAGTTGTTGGAGTGTTCTACAAGGCAACCTACGTTGCTGAATTTGCCACCCCATGTTGTCCCAAACATGTTCTATGGGATTCAAGTCGGGACTTCTGGCTGGCCATCTTAAAATATTAATTTCGGCATTTTGCAGAAATTCTGTATCTACTCTAGATGCATGAGGCCGAGCATTATCATGCATATAAATGAAGTTTTCGCCAATCAATGGGCCAAAGGGTACAACATGGGGTTCGAGGATATCTGCTATGTATCTGCTGCTGCCATCCTTCCATTATTATTTATGCAGTTTTTAGACTTCCTTTTCAAACTAGTACCATTATCATCATCAAATCAATCAGTCAAATGTAAGATTGATGAAGTACTTTTTGTGGTCAAAGAAACTCTTTCGTCGAGTAATGTGAAGTCCATATGTTTTTAGAAATATCTTCCCAACTTCCATAACGCAAAAATTAATTAATTACCAGTACAAAAAAAATTGTATAAGGATAAAATCATGAACTCCAGATTCATTTTATTGGACACGTGTCTTACAAAAAACTGATAAAAATTCAGAATGTTTTTTAATTTACGCTTTCCGGGTCACGATAAAATCCAGTAGCACGTTCCTACCAATTTTAAATTGCAAATGATAGAGATATATTAAGATCTTGTTAGGAGATTGTTCACGAAATTCCACCAACTGATATTCTAGATTGTACACCCGCCAAACGCATAAATTTGAAACGAAATAATGTAATTTAACTACGAAAGAGAGATGGATCCGATAAATCTATTTCAATGTATCTGTGCCGGAATTGAAAACGATATATTTTTCTAAGAGCACGTATCAATTTATCGCATTTTCTAGCTTTCCCCCGTTTCAGGAGGAGATATAGGCACTTTAATGCTCTTATTGTGAATAGTGATAGAAAGAGCATTGGAGGACGCAGTAATTCTTCCCAGTATAAATTCTTTTCATACAATTTGAAGTATTCAAATTCTCATATCGATTGCATAACTTTGCTGGCGCGCCCCCTGCTCTTCTCTCGCCCCTCGCGGCTCTGACGAGGGGTTGGGGCGCAGCTTTTAGGGGACGGAGTTTAGCGGTTATAGACCGAGTTCTATATGTGATTGTTGATCAACCAATTCAGTACAGAATATTTTTATGCATTGAATTATTACTATAATGTCTTAAGCGATTTTTGTTCTCAACCATCCCCAAGTAACTAATATTCTCTTGCAGATTTGAACTTGGGAGGCTTTTACTTGATGAAAATCAATAATTAAAATAAACAATTCAGTAGTTACATCGGAGTGAGGTGCAACAATAATGGTTAGTGTACAGAAAATATAAGTGAAATAACCAAATACACTAATGATTAAATCTTTAGGAAAATTCATGAGGTCTTTTGTAAAATTGCTCCTTGGAGAGAATTAATTGGGTTGACGAATTTATATCTATTTGCTCATTGAAAGTATTTCCTGTGTGCTTGTGTTTATTGATCCCTAAAATTTCCTTTGATCTATTTAATGTTATCGTTGAGGATTTTTTATGGAAATTCATTTTGATATAAATAAAATGATACACTTTTGTCTGATATATATATATATATATATATATATATATATATATATATATATATAGGGTTTTACCCCGACGAGCTGCCCATATATCTGTTCATGCAATCAAACTGATTTCATGAAAAATATAAATCCACCACCCGGTAATTAATACCATTGCCAGGCAATGATTATAATCAAAACATATCCTGGAATAATTATATATCAGGATAACGTTAAATGTTATGAGAATATATCAATCTACCAGAATATATACATACTATAGCATCATCAGACAATGATATCAATGTACCAACTAGTAGTGTCAGAGGCTTTCCCCCCGGAAAAATCCAGTGTACGGACCTTAGTCAAGTAACACTGAATGTTACTCATTAATAGTTTCCTTTGTGTGAAGTGGTGAACGATCGAATAGAATACTTCTCTGAATATAAATATGACAAAATTGTCAGTTAATTATATTACATTTATATAAACAAATAAATAAAATATGAAATGAGATTCTGAGCAGTATAAACTAAAGAAAACCTATGACTCTACCTCATTATTTTTTCGGAAAGAAACCTACGAAGAATATTACAAGATTTGATGACTGTTATCTTTTGTAACTGTTCAAACAAATTTTTCTTCAGACCCAAAATCTCAATACTTTTGTGAAGATTCCTAGGAATAACACCTGTTGTGGAAATAATAATCGGTAGAATAAATATTTTCTTCATTTTCCACATTTTTTAATCTCTTCGCCAAGCATCATATATTTAGAAATTTTTTCATTGTATTTATTTTGTATATTATGTGTGTCGGGTATAGCAATATCAATTATATATGTTATTTGATTCTGTTTATCATTAACAATGATATCTGGTCTATTGTGTTTTACAGCTTTGTTGCAAAAGAATTGTTTTATCAAAATAAAGTTTATATTTGTCATTTTCACAAATAATCTCAGGTTCATATTTGTGAAATTTTTTTCTTTTGGGAATTAGGTCATGTTGAATTCCTAGATTAAAATGAATAATATATAATTAATAATTAGAACAGAAACATCTACGGCAAGAATCATCTATATTTTGTTTGATGATGTGTTTTCTATAATTCCTCGTGAAAACAACCTGATCCTGGATCGCAATTGCCAAGCCTTCTGTTTCAGCAAACAATTCTCCAGATACTAACCATTTATTCGATGCGATTTCATCAATATAATCATTTTTCAATTCTTTAGGTGCTTTCCGTGTAATTCCTTCTGCATCCAACTTTCTCTTTTAGAATTATCATCAAATATATCAAAATCTACCTTTTGCATTGTCAAGTTCAGAGGTGTAAGATTATAATCTGAAGCAACAACAATATCATGTAATTTAGACGTTCTCTGTTTATCATGAAAATGGGAACGTAGATGAAAAATCTGTTTACTATGAAGATTATTCAAATCAATTATATATATATATATATATATATATATATATATATATATATATATATATATATATATATATATATATATATATAAATGTGAGAAAGAATGTGTTAACTATACAGTATAAGCTCTTTATTCGCAGTGTATATGCTCCCTGAATGTGCCGCGTTTTTGACCGTATTGATTAATCTTGTTATGGTTCAAAGAGTATTGTAATTTTTTCTTGCTTGCCAGTTTTTGAAAGGTCCTTCAATTCAGACTGATTCAGCAATGGAATTCGAAATTTGTCTCCTAAAAGTAAGATTTCCTACCAAAGAAGTATCACTTTTCATAAAGAAATCACAAAGCTCATTTGTCGTTCTTAAACCTTCACTAAGATTTTCCCTCTGATTGTTCTCTTTTTCAATAGGCTTTGAATTTAACATTTCCTCCAAGTCGGTTTCAGTCAACCCTTCATCTTGCGATTAAAGCATCTCCCTTTCTATTCAATTAGCAAGTTTGGCAATGTTTGTAGCTGAAATTTGAATTGACACAGATAATTCCCCATTTTCCGCAATCAGAACAGGCAACAGTTATTTTAGCATGATTTAAATGTGTATTGTATGTATATGATTCTTATATATTTTGATATGTCAAATTTCTTACAGCATTTCATAACATTTGTATCAGAATTACATTCCATATCATCCAATATGATTTTGAAAGTTCATCTGATATAATACAGCTTAATGGTCTAACCTAACTCTCGCGTTCTTATTACCGTCCGCGAGCTCTAAGATGATTCCTCAAGGTCATCCGAGGTGCAAATTCGAAATTCGGAACAGCCTAGTAGGCGGTGTTTACTGCCAGCTAAATGTTATCAGAAGCGTAGCGTCTCATTATCATTGTGAACCTAGAACTCTTCAAATTATTTTGTTGTGAAAGATCTTTTGTGAAAATGGTAAATGTAAAAAATCAATTTTGATTTAATAACATTTATGGAAAATGAAGCGTGTAATGATTTGAGCTTTTCATTAAGCCAAGTTATAAATTGTGAGTGTAAATGAATATATCTGCAATTACAGTAAAAATAATAAAAGAGGAAGGACTTGATGTATTGAGTGGTGAAGCATTGGACTTTTCAAATCCCTTAAGAAGACGGCGAAATTTTCATAAAACTGATATAGAACTGGGAAGAGATCATTAGAAATCATTTTAACAATTACCACAAAATTGCAAGCAATTTATTCATTACAGATGGAACAATAGTCAAGATAACAAAAATATTTTAGTTGAATCACTAAATATTGAGACAAAACAACTAGATTATTCAAAAAAGATCAGGATAAATACAAGAGAAAATCGGCCAATTATTTATTTTGATGAACCATGTATCAATTCTAACCATACTAGTTCTCATCAGTGGTTAGACGATTCTCTTCATGGATTACATAAAAAAATTTTAAAAGATCCTCGGTTGGTTATAATTCACTCTGTCAGTGAGCAGGGATTCATTTCAGATTCACTTTTAATATTCAAATCTGGAGTGAAATCAGGGGACTATCATGATGATATGAAACATGAAAATTTTAGAGAGTGGATAGAAGATTATTTAGTATCGAATTTACTACCCAATTTTGTGTTGGCAATGGATAACGCTTCGTACCACAATGTAGCTACAGAAATAGATATTGTGTTTTCGAATAAAAAGGCCGAAATGCATCAATGGTTGAAACGAAAAGGTATATTTTCTGAACAACAAGCCACTAAACTAGAATTATATGAAGTAATTCAGGAGCATAAACCGTGGGTTAAGACATATGTTATAGATTTCCTATTGGCTTCTCATGGGCATTCGGTTCTCCTCTTACCCCCTATCATCCTGAATTAAACCCAATAGAAAAAATGTGGGTATATGTCAAAACCTTGGTAGCCTCAACAAATGTCACTTTCAAGATTCTAGCAACTCAAAAATTCTGATCCGCCATATGCAACTGTTGCCAATTCCTTATATGAAGATGTTGAAAAAATTGAAGAACAGAATTTAGAAAAAGAACATATTGCGTATCATGAAAATGTGGATCCTATAATTTTTCATTTAGGTGAAGATAGCTGTAATGAACACAGTGATGATGAGGACACCAATGACGGCGATGATTAATTTTTTTCTGTAAATTAATCACTAATAATATATAAGGGAACCTTAATAGTTGACAAATATCTGTCATTGATAACTGTTTAGTTTCATAATTTAAAATAACATGTGACGAATTGAAATAATTGTATAAATTACTTGTTTCTATTATTTTCAGGAAGTTATTCATCTGAATGATTTAAAATTATTTCGATGTAGGTAACCAGGTCTTAAAATCCATGAACTTTTATTTCGTTAATAATAAATAGGATTCGGAATTTCAATTTAGGTATTGTTAAATTAATAGCATGTAAATGATCTTCAACTAAGTACCTAGCTATCAAAATAGACCAAATAATTGGGGTATAAACAAATGTATAAACCTATTTTTCCAACTCATTTTACCGCCGTATATGGTATCTCCCTCTCTAGCAGTTTGGGATACAATAGACCAATTCAGTTCTTAAATGGTTATCTTATATATCTTCTCTTTTATTGAACTGTTTTGTTTCGCTTACAAAAGATAACACGCCCGAAATTCGAGTATTGCTGGAAAGCAATCTTCTAATTTTGTTTTCCACATTTCTATTGGTTGAATACTGATAATCGATATTAAACCTTTAGGACGATTAACATGGCTCATTTTAGATCTAGTAGACTTCAACACGACAAAATACTAGCAGGTTGTTCTTGTTTTGATTCTTTAAAGCACGACGATTTAACGATCTGTAAGGCATCGGTGGTTTGATGACAATCTCCGTTAAAGAACATAGCAGCAGTGTCATTCTATCCTTTGCTGCCTTAAATCCAGGGGCAAACATTTCGCTTTCCGAATTAAATGTTTTACATGGCATTCTTTCCCGAAACGGTGCAGTTTTATCTGCATTAAAATTTGTTCAAGTTTATATTCATCATCAACTAAAGGTTTTCAAATTTTTCTGGATATCTTTCAGCTGCAACAGTGTCTGCAACGATCTTAAAGATACTCAATGATTGTTGCACCTTAAATTTATTGTACCAACCTTCTGATACTTGAAATCGTCCAGTACCAGAATTACCACAAGATTCTTCAAAATGTGCGTAAGGACGCTTGGCCTTCTCCCAGATAATGGGACCACTGAGGACACTCTTTTCTAGTTGCACTCTGCGATCAATATTGACAAGGCCACTTACATTCTTTCTATTGCTAGATCACGAACAATTTTCGCTGGCAAAACTTTTCAAACAAAACTCCCAAAGGGAAACAATCATGAAAACTCTGTAATGAATAATAAGTTAGCACAGAAACATATTGGTTTTGAATAGATATGTTTATGATATTCTTGTCGGTTAAATAGATATGTTTTCACAATTTCTAAATAGAATGACCTTCACTGCTGAAATTGAAGACAACAATTCAATAAATTTCTTTGGCATAACCATCATCAAACACCGTAATAATCTCCCCTACAACATATATAGAAAATAAACATTTCCAGATTCAACGATCACAATGGATTCTTTCAACTACATCAAACATAAATCAACCGCTTATAATTCAATGATTCATAAAGCCTTTCCATTTCCTATCCATGACTGACTTCAATATGGAAATCAATATCATTAAGCTAATTGCATCAAATAATAATATTCCACTCTTCCACAGTATGATTACACGCAAAAGAACAAAAACGAATTTCTCTATAAACTATATTCTATTATAAAAACCAAAAATGAATACCCATGTTCAACTTACATTAACACTCTCTCTTCTAACATCAGCAATTATTTTTTGCATAATTTGAATACGATTTCTGATTCAGAAAAGATTATCGGCCTAATTATGGGTGTGTCCATTATTAGCCGAAATATTCATGAACAACATAGAAAATGTAATACATAATCATCCACTCAGGAAATACTGTACATACGTACATTGTTTCACAAAGACGCATGGAAAATTAGAGCTTTTATTTATTATTTTCGATCAAATTCACCACGAAAATAGAAACTACCATTTTATTAACATTTTTATTCAAATGGAAAATTGTGGACATTTTTCTCGATTAACCATAAACCTTCGCATACAGATTTAATAATACATAACTCATCATTTCATCTTTATAAACCGAAAATCTCTAAACCTTTTTTCAGTGTATTATTCATAATCGAATATAATCAAACAAAATAGGATCAAAACATGATGGGTAAAACCTGCATTAGTCAATGATATTTTTAATCTTATATTAATTTTTAAGACTTAAAATCAGACTTTAATTAAAAATACCTAACTTAGTTCTTTAGTATCACAAGCATATTCCTAGACTCAGAAAATAGACTCAAAACAAAACAAAATATCTTCTGCAAACAAAATAAAAATAAAACGATTAACAAACATATTATTCATACTGAAGAAAAACAGACTTAAGCAGCTATGAATGAGATTTATCCTACAGAAATTTTGATATTTATTCCTTTTAATAGTCTTTCATTCTATTTGATGAATGAATGAACGACATTACCGATTCTAAACTGAAGTTTCATCATCTAATCTAATCTGAATATGATGAATACTTTGATTTAAATGTTCAGAACGGATAATTCTCTAGGCAGTTATATTAAAAACTGTAAACCTTAAATTGATGAAGCAAACAAATCGGTAGTTTATAAACACTATTGTGAAAGTTGTGACAAAGTTTATATCGGTAGAACTAGAACTAGAAAATTCAATACCAACTAATAAGAGAACAAGCGCTGTTTATAAATAAAATTCACACCGACATTGTGCATTAGATTCTCACTCTATTAGAAGAAATTGTGAAAGTTGTAACAAAGTTTATATCGGTAGAACTAGAACCATACATCATTTTGATATTGTTCATAATGAAAATATTAGATTGAAACTGAATTTATGACATCAATAAAAAGGAAAATTCTGGAAATTCATTTAATGATCAATTATTCGTCACTATTACTCAATCTTCTCGTTCTTGAAAAATACAACCATGTTTGGATTTTCCACCTACTGAGCTGAGAACCTGCTTTTAACCATGTAATATAAATAGCACATCATCCATTCGAGGTACTACTTTCTGAGGAAGCCACAGTGTAGTTAAACGTGTCGTATATTATATAGTGAATATAGTGAAAAGTTGAACCTCATCGTTTTATTCAATTGAAAAATATTTTTCATATCGGCTCCTAATAGTTCAGTGTTATTTATATATTATTATATGAAAGTTTTCATGAACACTTTGACTTGAACAGCTTCAATACTTTCTGATTTGATAAAATTATTTTCTATTCAAGTAATCCAATTTTGATTAGATTAAAAATTTGCAATACCTCGATACAATTTCATACAATGTAGTAAATTTAAGAGATAAGAAGAATTGTCCCACTATACATGAAACTAGATTATTTTCAACAAAAATTCTGAATGCTTCTTCAATAAATTCATTGTAATAGATGGTAGTTGATATGTATTGAAATTATTATGTAGTATTTATTAACCATCGCTATTATTACATGATTATATATCTTCCCATATGATTTTATGATAAATTAAAATACGAGTTTCATCCATTAATTGTAATAAAACTACAAGATACTATCTACTGTCTATCGGACAATTAATTCTCCTTTACGAGGATGATAATTATATTTATATTTTCAAGAAAGTGTGGAGGCGGAAAAATTTGTCCTTACTTGACCTTATACTCATTATCTTACATTAATAAAATATTAATTCAAATTACTCAAAATGAACTCATTTCTGATTTACCATAAATTACTTTGATGATTCGCTATAAAATAATTATATACTAAAAATTAAAACATAACAATTACAGAGTATAGTTAGTTAAACAAAGAGCTATAGCATATTTAATCATCATATTAGTGCTGTATATTCATGTGAATCATATGATATTAACAGAATACACGCTTTATCTGAGACTTTTGATCTGTTCGGTATTTAAGTTGACATCATCTATGAGTCCACATCCTCCTTCTTTCGACTTCAAAGTTGTTCCTATCACGGACTATTTTGGATGGATATTGGTGTACTTTGCGTCCATTCCTACTGAAATGGTGTAGGTGTTTATTCCTTTGTCTAGATTCCCCGAGTTCAACATTGACTTCAGCACAGTCTTAAGACGCTGACTGTACTCTGAACGAATCTTCTCCTTTGACTGTTTTTGGTCAAGTAATCTGGCTTGTTGGTATCCCAGATATTTTTACGTTTCGCCATCCCTCATACACTATAATATCACCATTTGGAAGTTGTGTTCCACCATCAATGACTTTCCCTGTTTGAATGTTTGGGGTCTCACATTTTTCAATCCCGAATTTCATATGAACATCTTCCGAGAACTTACTGACAGTTTTCAGCAGGTCATCCAATTGCTTCTTGTTTGAAGCATATAATTTGATCTCATCCATATACAGCAGGTGGGAGATTGTGTGATAGTTCCTATCTGTTTCTATCCTAAATCCGTATCTTATTCTATTGAGCATTGAACACAATGGGTTCATAGCCAAACAGAACCATAGACTCTAAGAGTCTTCTTGAAAAAGTCCACGACGTATGGGTATCTCGTCGGTTTCAATTATTTTATTGTTGGCCTGCAGAGACGTGCGCCAGTTAGTCATTGTTGTCTTCAAGAATTCTACCAGAACTGGATAAATTTTGTATATCTATAATACGTCGACAGGCCAAGAATGGGCTGTACTATCGAATGTTTTCAGATAATCGAGAAAAGCTTAATGAATATTCCGATGCCCTACGTGTGCCTGTTTCATTATAACAGAATCTATGATGCACCCGTGCTGTTTCTTTCTGCACCTCTGCTAATATTTTGTTTTCATCAAGGTGTTGGTATATTCGATTGGATATGCACGAGGTGAGTATTTTGTAGAGCGTTATAGATTGGTCTATACTGAGACGTTGTGTTCTATCGCTCTCAGGTAGCATATATGTTAAGCCTTGTGTTAGAAAAGTGGGTGTTTTCCTGGGATGTTGAAGAACATACGTGAGCTATTTCGCTAGAGCTCCATGGAGGTTATTAAACTTCTTGTATCTGAAGTTGTGGATATTATCTATACCTGTGGCCTTCCAATTGTTGGTCACTCTAACTGCTGTTGCGATTTCTTCCTCCTTCATTCCTTCGAAGTCCATGTTTGATATCAAGGCGTTGTTTTTCGTTGGTGATCCATTCAGCATCTTCATTGTATTCTTTGGGGTTCGATCATAACGATGACCAATAATCGGTCAAGTTCTTTCATTTGTGGCTCTCAGTTTTGTTATTTTCTATATGAAAATTGGCCGCGCTTTGGAGGAACCTTTGGTTTTGGTGTTTCCTTTTAGTACACTTGATGTATCTTGAAAGCCTCTTCGTTTCTGCTTGGAGTTCGTATATACATCGATGTGTTTGTTTCTTCGAATTTTGCGTATATGTGATTTCAAGCACTTTGAGTATTTTTTGTTTCATAGGAATTCTGTCAGGCGTTTTCAGCTCTAATATTATTTATATCCTTCTCCAGTCGTTTTTGCTATGGTGGTCTTCTAGCGCTTTTTGGCTCAGCTCGAACCAGAGTTGTGGAGACTTGTTTTTTGTGTAATGGAAGAATCGCTATCGCTCTACAGTATATCATCATTATTATCATTGTTAACAACCGAACATGGAATTTCGTGTGGTATATGTCCGGATATATTCGAAAAATACACGTGCTGAAAATTAGTTGTCTACCAAAAGGGAAGTTTGAGAAAATAGTGAATTAGTTTAAATTCTTCAATTTTATATACGTTATGCCATTTTTTTCCTGGAATTGATTAAAACATCAGCAAAAATAATATGATTCAAAACAATAATATTTTTTTACATTCGATTTGAAGATGCGCGGATATTTGATTCTTTACTCAAATTGTTTCATACTATAAATAATCAATATAACACAGTAAAGATGACAGTGTGACACTCTGTATCTACCCACGAAATAATAACTTTCTAGAAATGACAGTAATAATTACTGGTTATTACTGGGTCCAGAAATAATTGGGATCGAGGATCATATGGAATCACTCTTTATGTACACTCCCATGTGGTGGCGCGGTATTTCATCCCCCGAGTAGAATATCTCCCCCGCCCAACGAACCACCGCCAACTTTTCCCCCACGCCCCCAAACAAACCCGACAACTTCATTCTTAATGAGATATTCCCGGATCCATAAATTTCAGCCTATAGCTCATTCCAGAACATTAATTTCGTTGCTAAATGCTGGCAATAAATTCTGAACATAATGAACAGACCGAATTGAAATATAAACGAATAGTGTAATTATTGAAGGAGTTATACATACTTTTTTTGTTCTCGCGTTTTGCGGTTATATCGGAGTTTGACTAACTGTTATGTATATTCAAATATCGTTGTAATATCGTGTAAAGCTTCTCGTTTCGAGTTCAGTGATCGCACGCGATAAGATTCCGGTCGATATCTGATTTTTAGACGTGTTCGTTGCCGGGCTGGTTCTTCCGGGTTTCGGGAGCGCGGAGAACACCAAGAAAATTAATTGTATGTAGTTTCTGGAAAAATTTGTATGATATCCACAAAAATCATTGATTCAGATTCCATTGTCGCTTGGAAGAGGAGATCTATGAGGAAATTAGGTATTTCCCTCTAGGAAAACTCCCTATAGAAAATCAGGAACTCTGATTCTCTTTTAACAATGCTGTTTATTCCTTATCCTAAGATGATTGGAACAATTTACTTTAGAAATTTCTTCGAAAACTTTTCACAACGAGAAAATAAATTTTGACAAACCTTTTTCGCTCAAACCTTGAATACGAGGGATGTCTTTAAAGTTTTGCATGTAGAGCTAGAATGAAACAAGAGAGCTTTTAAATACTTTATTGTTTTTCGAAGTATTCTCCACGAAGATCGAAACATTAGTCAAGATTTTCGATTTTCATTCTGCAAGACAAACTAACTTAATTTATTCGTTGGAACAACATAACTGATTTCAATTTGTTTATAAACACAAACGTAAGCAAGACTAGAAACTTTTTCCGCATAGAAGTAAAAATATTATTGGAATCTAAATGGAAATTGGATGTAAATTTCAGCGCTATTCTAGGTAGCTTTATCAGAAACCTGTCCAATTAACTTGAGATGTTTTGACACATTCCTCTAGTTTCTAGACTAATATAAGAATTGGAAGAATTTGTTCGTTTGATTCGTTAATGACAGAAACTATCTGATTTGAAATAATTAGCATTAGATAGAGCGTTTATTTGGGAATAGTGTAAACAATTGAACTTAACACATTGAAGTTGGATATGGTTCATTTTTATCGGATAATTGATGATTTCGCATGTTGCATCAATATACCTTCTTATTTGAAAGTTTTATGAATATAGTTTCATTCAAAAGTGAGTTAACAGGATCTTATCAAAATAGGTACTTCTAGTTGTGCCATCTACATGAGACTTACTGCGAAACAAAGACCATGACTAGAGACCGAATTATATGCAGCCAATAATTTGAAAGTATGCGGATATATATGCAAGACCTTTTCAAAATTTGTAATTAACTCTAATCAAATGAAATTTCTCCTACGATTTCACCTCCACCTTCGAACAACTTCATTAAGAACTACAATTTCGTTTTCTTTTGAGTACTGATTCTAGTTTCGTTTCGATCTATTGACCGATTTGACCACTTCTAACACGAAGTTTTGAATTTTGACAGATGCAACTGAACCTCAGGATGTATTTTCAAAAAATTCATTCACGATAAAAAATTCGTTTCGTATTTCTTCTGCCACTCTATATATATATATATATATATATATATATATATATATATATATATATATATATATATATATATATATATATATATATATATATATAACATGTGTAATGGTTTTGTTTCTATTTTATCTATAATTGGAGAAATATTTGAATTCTACTGGAATTAAAAATTTAAATAATGAAGTTTAATGAGATTCAATTATAGAAAGGCTAGTTCAAATTACAATTGAAACTTAATTACCTAAGTCTAGCTAGATCAGAGTCCCTTTATCTCAGTGTGTGAGATCTTCGTCTAGAACCTAGGTCCTAGATATAGCCTTAGGAATAATACTCATCACTTCAATCAACTAGCCTTATTACAAGATAAATATCGAAATCCAGTAACTAATTGAAAAATTATCAACTATAATCAAGGTAACTAATACAAAGAAAAACTTAACTGAAAAGTTTAACCAATTACAAAAAAAGAGTCTCAGATTAGATGAAATCAAACTACATAAAACAAATTTTTATTTAAAACAATCTGAGCTTTTCAACAAATCGAAACTCAATGATAGAGCTCAGTCAACAATTAACGAAAATAGAAGAGAATAATTTGATCATAAAAGAAACAATTAGCTTTTCAGGAATGAGATTAACTCCACGATGATTGGATTTGGTGTTTTACATCGGTTTCTGGTATTCCTGTATCTTACAGCTTACAGGTTACTTGATTGGCTGAATATCGTTCGCAAGGTGACTGCCCTAGGTGGCAAGACTAGTTTTCTAAAGACGTGGTTGCCCCAGTCATGAAATATCAATGTTTGGCATATCTCAAGATATCTTGACGGTGAAAAAAAATCTATAACAATACCATATATCTCGAATATATATTTTTAAAATGAACAGAATGAAATTATTCACTCTAATCGCTACAACACAGCTCCAATAAAATTACAAACGATTCCGATGATTTCTGAATGGAAAAAAGGAGAATCTAATGAATTCCGAACTTATATAGACTCGGTTCTATAAAAAAAACTATTGATTTCAGAAAAAACTAATAAAAAGCGAAATTATCCTCTTCACAACAATAGTGGAAACGAAACATAGAATGAGTACTGCTTTCCGTTCTCCCACAGAAACGAGAAAACGATCTTCTTTCGAGTACTGACTTCACAATAACCGGTGAATAACCTAGATCAATACCAGCGACACCTTACGGGTATAACTATAATTTTCATTGGATATCATATCCTGTAGATTCTTGATTCGAATTTCAAACTGTTTGAATATTTAGCTTGATGAAATGAGTTTAAAAGATATAAATGATTAATTCGAGAAATCGGACTGTTACACATGTAATATAGATGAGCGATTCGACACACGAAATTCCATTTACAATTAATATTCAATATACAAATAAGATAATTAAGATTTGGGACAAGTTCTTTGTTCGATATTTTTATCCATTGTAAAAATCTCGAAACACACTTTTGACAAGATCAAGCACTGTAAACAAACTAAGTAACAGATCGTGTTCAAACTCTGCGTCAGTATAGAATACAGTTCTGCCAACTCAGCCACAGGAAAAATTTTTTGAATACTCAATTTCCAGTAGTTTTTTGACAGAACTTATGACATGTCAAGAATTTATTTACAATTTCAAATGACGCCGATTCTTTTTCCGCGGGACACGATAATATTTCAACTGATAGAACCACATTATGCAAAATGATCTAATGGAATTCGCACATTGAATCATTAAAATGTACACGCTCCATGCGGGCAAACTATTCTAGATTGATTTATCCCTACAATTTATAACCACGAATTTAATTATTGAAACTATAATCCTTTGATGAGGGATGTCAGATTTGCTACATACGTGCAGAATATTGAATAATTGACTAATGGTAAATTGACTGGCCATTGCGAATTGTTAATAAACGTCAATCAAGTAGCGATTTGTTCAATATACATTGAGGAATAATTTATTTTCATCGTTTGCGTATTCGAAAATGATCAATTGCTGTATGACGATCTAGAATTTTTGATGTAAAGTATTTTCGTTGCGCTCCAAAATTGAATGTGTATGGCGACCATCTTGGTGAAGCGACAGCTGTCAAATTGGCAGAAATACTTCAGTTCAGTCTAGATATTTCATATTAAAGCTATTTGCTTCATAATTTAATGTCTTTAGTCTAAATCAAAGCCATTGCGAAGGGTTCACATCTCATCGTTGAATGCATAAATTTGGGACAACTGGGTTGGTGTATAATGAAGCAGTTTCTGTTTATTTAAGAAACGCAAAACTGTTGGACAGTATTGTTATCGTACAGGACTTTGTGAGAAAAAACTCAAACAGTCCACTTCGCGTTATGGGCCTTACAGGAAATGTGTCAAGACTTAGGTTTGCATCCATTAAGCGTTCAAATAACGAAAGAACAGAATGATATTGAGAAATTAACCTAAACACCTCAAAAAAGTCTAGGGAACACTTCTGAATATCGATATATCGTATCCAAAGCGATCAATATGGATGATTTTTTAAGAAATAAACACCTGCATCAATTTCTCACCAAATTATGTAGAGTGCCGCAACATATTTCAGTTTTTCTATAAAAACTAAAAATGCAGCAGATGCGTCGCTGCTTTATAATCATTTCATGTATTCATTGTTTAAAATCAGTTAGTTGGCACTCTGTTTCTGTTGTAAGCACAAATAAAAGATTCAAGTTCTGTGATTCGACCATGAAAAGACGACATTTGACTAGAGAAGGGATGTTTCGAGCCGTTGGCATGCTCCAAGCTTGGAGCTCACTCCGGGAAGTATCCAGGATTCTGGGAAGTAGCCCAAGTGTCATAAACCGTTTATGGTCTCGTTTCAATGAAACAGGTAGCGTAGAAGAACGCCATGCAGGTCGTTTCAGGATTACTACAGTCGCCCAAGACCGATTTTTGATTTTACAAGCCAGAAGAGATCGTACTACCACCGCAATCCAATTAGCTCAAGAGCTATCACGAGTTCATAATGTACAAATTTCCGACCAAACTGTGAGAAATAAGAGTTCCACAATTGACCCATGGAAATCGCGCTGGTCGTTTAGCTTGGTGCCAAGAACACGTAAACTGGGATCAAGAAAGGTGGGCCACAATTGTCTTCAGTGATGAATCTAGATTTAGTTATTATCCCGATTCGGGAAGAATTCGAATATAGAGGGAACCTGGAAAGCAAAACCGTCTCCAGCATGCTCGAGAAGTTGTTAGACAGGGAGGCGGATCAGTGATGTTTTGGGGAGGTATACGCCTTGGTGGAAGAACTGACATCGTTTTCATACAGAACGACCTCACGGGAAATTCTTACGCAAATGAGATAGTTTGACCTGTAGTGCGAGAGTTGTCTTGAACGTTCTTGAAGAGAATGATATCGATCTTCTACCGTGGCCATCCTGCTCCTCAGATCTGAATCCCATCGAGCATGTGTGGGACACCCTAAAAAGAAATCTCCTGCGTCAAAACGTCTTTCATCATGAACAGGAGCTTCGATTACCAGTTCAGGGGGCTTGGAATGACTTAGGCCAAAATGTAATAGACAATTTAATATCGAGCATGCCGCGACGATGCCACAGTCTCATTAATAACAGAGGTGGACCTTCTCGACAATTTCTCTTCGCGGATCCGATTCCGAGAGATGTAAAAATCGTTCGACACCCGAATCCTTTCGCCAGTTAATCCCGTATAAGTAGAACGGACGAAAAATAATGCCTTATTCAGACTTCTCGACGTTCGTTAATTTCTGGCCGTCATAGATTGTCGGAATGAGGAAAATAGACTGAAGTTTTGCCAAAATCCGCTGATAGCCCTCCGTTAAATCGAGGATTTTCCGTTTTCCAGGGTTTCACACGAACCTAAATATCACAGCGCAACATTCGAAACTCGAGCTTCGTCCTCGTTCCGGTTTCGAAACGATCGAACTCCATAGAAAAATTTGTATAGACATAAAAGTTCCATGATATCATCCCCTCTACAAACGAAAAACCGGAGAACCTCTTTATTTTCGCTTTTTCGGAATTTTTGCTGGATCCGATTACCTTCCAAATGACTGAAGTTTCCAATTCCGAAGGAATCTCGCCGTTTCGACTTTCCGGACGTTCTCGGCGACGTTACTACGAAAAAGATCTTCAGGGCTTCAACGATCTAGCAAAGGGCTTCAAATTTGACACGGACTTTCCTTCCGCCCTTCTCTAAAAAAATTCTCGCTGGGGCCTCTGGCCCTCGTCGTGTCTCTTATTCTTCACCCAGTTCAAACTTCTGTCATTCCTTGGATTATTCCCGAAAAGTCCTTACGACTTTATTATTATATATCAAAATCAATGCTCGGTTCGTCTCTCTTTCCGTGCCTTGCAAAAACGCAAAAACCTTAGATAGTCTTTCCACGGTGTGCACAATGTCGGTGTGCCTTCAGAGCACTTTCTGATCCTGCTTTCTAAGAAAGCAGCTTCCTTGCTGAATTTGGTGCGTTTGTAATCCACAGGATATGTAAATAATTAAACTCTAGTTATCTGAGGTTGCTCCTTGACACATCACTTTCAGCAGATCAAAGTAAATGTTTCTTCAGAAAGCACCTTACATTGAAATCAATTAATTTCTTGATGGTGTTAAGTGAAATACGCGTTAATTGGATGCGCTTTTTCGAGGAGATTTATCCAAGTTATATGTAAAATATTCAATATTCCTCCATAGTAATTGTCTGAGAAAAGATTGAATGAGTAAGGGTGTATAGGAAATTTAACTCATGTCGATGAGGCCCAGATAATAGTTATAGCATATCAGACAGTTCGTAACAAACATCTGATATTACACAATATAAAAAGCCTTATTATCCTCAGGCCAAAAAGAAACTTATCACAATGAACTGAGTGAAGAGAGGATCATTTGTTCTTCATTTTTCACAGAGGGGTGAACATTTGCAGCACAAAGAGAATATGATATGTACACAAATATTATGACAAGGTCCTTAATGCCAATCATCCTCGATCGATAATACTCTTTGCAACTTGAAAAAACTAGGGCTTTTGAAAGTCCTACGAGGGTCTCATTATTTCCGTCCCTGTCGCTCAAGTACATATTTCGCTTTTATTTTTCTAAAATTAGTTCTACATAAATATTGACATTTAATTTTTTCTAATGATGTTTAGTTTATATATAGAATTAATTGTGAAAATCTTGTACAGTAGTGTACTAGAACTTTGAGCGAGCATAATAGAAGCTAAGTAAGCCTTTACAACCAATGAATATTGATTTGATTTGATGTATTTTATTATGACCGATACTAAAATATTTTAGAGAAAAGATGGCTACTAACTTCAATTTTGTATTTATATGATGGTTGATGATCTTCTAGCTTCTCTGGTTCGATATCTATTGAGAATTTTTCGATATATCGAGGCGAGGTTTGAAATTTAAAATACCGTTATAGTAAGATGACTTCTATAGATTCATTGCCTTCTCTAAAATAGGTTTTTGAGATATTCAAGAAGGTAAATCTGGTTTTAATTGTTATTATTCAAATTAAAAATGTAGAATATGGCTGTAAATTTTCGAGCGATTTCGATAATTTTCCACACCATTTTTCTATTCAACGAAGATGAAGTGAAATAAAAGGTTTTACATAATAGTATGTCATAGCTTGAGTGGGTCAATCTATGTGCAATTTTAAGAAAAAAAGTTCATATGAACATAGGTCCGCAAATCTCCGTTACGGAGCTACAGGGTGTTGAAATTTCCGGAAACAGTTGGTTCAAAACTCCTGCAGTTTTTGAGATATTCAGCCCGAATTTGGAATGCAACCTATTTTTTACAGCCCCCATCATTACACGTCCTAGATTTCAACTGAAATTTACCGGGTGTTTTCTTTTCCGAGGCCATGTCTCCTTTTGTCCTTTCAAATTTCTTTGCAGTACGCCACTGATCAGCGTACAATCAATTTTCGTCATTTTCGTTCAATTTAGAAACTTTTTTGATATTTGTAATTTTTTATTATCTCCGACCGTTTTCGAGTGAGAAATTATTGAATTTGAAATATTTGAAATGTATGTTATTCGCTAAATAAAAAAAAATAATAGAAATTATTTTGATAGATCGTCTTCTGAGACTCAACTTATACCTATTCAATATCAAACTAAATAAAAGAACAATTGAAACCTAGATAAAGGAAGTGTCCTCCACCTGCAAGAATACAGGCATTTGTCCTTCTTCGCATATTATCACGCACTCTTCAATATTCAATATTCCTGATGTATTTCTTATCGTGTCACAAGAGGTTATTATTCGAATTCTCAATTCTTCAACAGTGTTCACTGGAGTGGTATAAACTAAACTTTGGAGATATCCCCATAGGAAAAAGTCTAAATTATTTAAGCCTGGGGACCTTGGAGGCCATGGTTCTGGCCCACCTCGACCTATCCATCAGTTGTGCATAACTCAATTGAATTCCCTAGCTTCTTCACTGAAATGTACTGGTGCCCCGTCATGCATGAACCACATTATGTTTCTCTCCAAAAGTGACACATCATCGAGCAATAAAGGTAACTCCTCCTCAAGAAATTGCCGATAAGCGGAACCATTTAGTCTGTTAGGCAAAAAAATAGCAGCATTGTTCTTGATGATGAAATTCTTTAATCAAATGGAGGGTTTTCCTCAGCCCAATAATGATTATTATGAAAATTTGCGATAGCAGTTAGCTTCGCCTGTGAACATTATTTCACTATCAAAATGAGCATTTTCTCTAATTTTTTCTAATCGGCAGAAATTCTGTTTAAAAGGAAAATCTCGAGGAAGTAGAGTTTGGACGCGTTGAATATGAAACGGGTACAATAAAAAGTCGTGGAGAATCCTCCAAACTAGAACATGTAAAATATTCAAATGATTTCCAATTTTTCTTGTCTTCACATGAGGATTCAAATCAATACCATTCAAAACTGCTTCCTCAATATCTGGAGTTCTCATAGTTTGAGTTGCACCTTTTAAATGATTATTTGCAGTAAAAGTACCAGTTTCCGTCAATCTTCTGTGGAAATTTGAAAATGTTCGCCTGTCTGGTATTACTCGATTCGGAAAGCGCACCTGATATAATCGCCTAGCTTCTGTTGTGTTTCCTTCAGCCAGACCATACATGTAAGGATATCAGCCACTTCGGCGTTAGTTAAATTAGCCATTTTTTCTTACAGCAATAACTTCAAAAGTCTTAAAACTAATCGTTATTTTAATGAACGAGCAGACACTGGTTCAACTTTGACACTGGTTCAACTTCAGAAACTGTCAAAATAAATAAATGAAAAAAATCGAAGCCTACTAGTCATTCTTTTAATTAGAAGTGCTTTCAATTCAGCGAATGCATACAATCGTTTAATAATTTTTTGCTCGAGAACGGTCGGAGATACGAGAAGTGTCAAAAGAGTTTCTACATTGAACGAAGATGACGAAAATTGATTGTAGTCTGATCAGTGGCGTACTGCAAAAAAGTTTGAAAGGACTAAAGAAGACATGGCTTCGAAAAAGAAAACACCTTATAGATTCTAGTTAAAATTTAGGACGTGTAATGGGAGAGGCTGTAAAAAATAGCTTGCATTCCAAGTTTGGGCTGAATATCTCAAAAACTGCAGGAGTTTTGAAGAAAAAAACAATTTTTTTCCGGAAACTTCAACACCCTGTAGCTCCGTAACGAAGCTTTTGCTGACCTATGTTTATATGAACTTTTTTTCTTAAAAACACGACCTGTCTTAACCGTCAGGTTATTTACAAGTGGTGAACTTCAGACAGTCTGACAATACAAAATACACTTATAATTTTATTTATAACATCTACAGCAGGGGTACTCAAACGGTCGATCGTGAGTGCTTTTTGAGTAGATCTCGAGAAGAAAAAAAAATTTAATAAGTAGGTAACTAAACTACAAAAAATTATTACGTAATAGAATAACACTCTACTAGCGGCAAAAGGCGGCTTTATCAATGGAACGCGCGGTACTCGTCAAAGAAAAGCCGTATTTTTTATTCTTGCCGCTTTTCTAGAAATTTCGGGTGGCACGTTTGACGGGAACATTCGAGAGTCATTCTGAATTGTAACTTGAAGGCAATACTACATCTTAGTTACGATTGGAAGGAAGAATTTTTCTGTTGTATGGTGAAGGATAAGTGCATTTGTTTTATTTGTCGTGCGTCAGTTGCAATACCTAAGCGTGGTAACTTAGAGAGGCATCATAAAACCGTTCATAAAAACTATGAAAAGAATTTTCCTCCACAGAGTGAATTAAGAAAACGAAAAGTACGTGATTTGATATCTTGTTTGAAAAAAGAACGAACCATGTTCACAAGACCAGCGAAATAATCAAAAGCTGCTACGATCGCGTCATTTGAAATATCTCATATATTCGCGAAACACAAGAAACGATTCGAAGATGGATCGATTGTGAATGAAGCATTTATTGAAGCGGTTTAGACTTTATTTGGAAAATTTTATAGACGAAATTATTCAACGTAAAAAAAAACATCAGATAACACAATTAATATATTCCATAAAAGATGCTTGCTTGAAAAAATACACTAGTTTCAACCACGCTGGTGCTCTGCCCAATTACTATTTTTCTAAATTTAAAATAACCACTACTTTCTCATGTGCTGTGAACTTGAGTAAATTATTATTATTCAATGCTAAACAAGAAACAAATTTAAAGAGTCAGGAGTTTACAAAATTGCTTGCAATGGGTACGGTAGCATTTGTTGTGCAGACAGGTAGAAATTTGGAAACCATATTTAAATAACATTTATCCTCTAACAATACTTCTTCAATATATGAACATATAAAAATCACAAAACATTCAATATCCTTAGTTAATATCAAAGTCCTTCATAATTGTCACAAAGGATAGAAAATGAATATGTTGGAATGTCAGGAAATCAATAGAATTCATGAAATAATAGCCAACTAGACATTAATAACTCTCCTCTACTTAATATCAAATTGGCCTAGTATCTACATAAGTGAGCTCGTTTCCTGTAGTTGAAAATTAATGTCAATAAAATGAATAAAACATCATTATTACTTATTTTTGAAATTGAAGTTTTGTCAGAGGATTACAAATTCTTGAAATGAGGAAACAATTCCACCAGTATATGACTTCAAATGTTCTCTTTCTATCATAAAAACACCATAATCCATCTTGATATGCTCGACCATCTGGTCAAATAACAAAAGCATTTAAAGAAACCACACATTTCTTCAAGAGATCACCGACTATACAATATATAACTAAATCCAACACAATACATAATCATACTCTCTCCACCTTCTTCAATCGCTTTTATAGATCGCCGATCGAGGTCTGGCTAATTTCATAATAAATTTTAGTTTTTCAATGGGGAACGTTTCATGCGGCAATTTATCAGCCGTTTATTAAAATGAAAATTGCAATTTCAGCAGCTTAATAATCGCAGCGCGATCAAGTGTGAAGAATTTAATGGAGGCAAATGAATTGCATGTTGCACGATGGTTTCTTTTAACTTCGTCGTGTTGTGGTTCTCCAATCAAGTTTTTCTGAGATGCATTGTAACTCATGTTTTGTGATATAAAAGTCAGATTTTTGAAATTTCAGGAATATCATCATGCGTGACTTGCGATGAAACTGGTTTATTTCAGTAACGAAATTGAACAAAATTTTTTCAATATTCTTACCTATTGGATACATTAACATACATTGTGTTGAAAAACTACCGGAAATTGCTCAATGAATCACAAAATATTGATTTTTCATCGAAATTTATTATATCGCCTTCACAGTGACCCCTTCCGAAATACGAGGGTGGTAACTCCGTGACTTTTTGAATTTCCCCAGTTACTTCAAATGCAACAATGCTGCCGTCAACTGTAATCTATCACTGGGCAACTTTCTAATTTTGAGCACGCTACGTCGTGCAGTTGGTATTTGATAGCCGTTCAAAGCAGAAAAAATGCTATTGGACGACAAATTTTGCATCCTCTTCTCGAGAACACTGATCTATCAAAAACAATCGCACAAAAAAATTCTCTTGTCCCACCATGGAAAAAACCTTCCAAATATAAACACCTCATTTTCTCCAAACATGAAACATCAAGCACACTCCTCAAAAAGTATTTTTCGGAATTGATCATTGATTTAACAATATTTACGACACTGGACAAAGTCCCGAGGACTGGCTCCGTTCTACATTTGTCGCACTTCCGAAAACAAACAACGCAACAGCGTGTAAAGATTACCGCCTCATTAGTCTAATGAGTCATTTCCTCAAACTTTTCCTTCGAGTTCTACACACGAGACTATACAGGAGGTGCGAGGAAGTGAGTGGTGCCAGTCAGTTTGGATTTAAAAACGGTTTTGGAACAAGAGAAGCCATATTTAGTCTCCAAACATTAGTGCAGAATTGCCAAGACCAAAGAAAGATCGTTTTTCTGTGCTTTATCGACTACGAGAAGGCATTTGATAATTTAAAGCACGACCTCCTCATATCATATCTTAGAGACTTGGGGCTGGATGGAAAGGATATCAGACTTATAGGTAATCTATACTGGAACCAGAAAGCAGAAATCCGAATTCGAAATGCAGGAACAACTGAGGATTTTGAAATAAAAAAAAGGCGTCCGCCAGGGGTGTATCTTGTCTCCGATGTTGTTCAACTTATATGTGGAAAGAGCTTTCATCGAGTCAATCTCCGACAGTCCCATGTTTATTAAAGTAAACGGAATTCCCATCAACAATATTCGATACGCGGATGATACCGTGATACTGGCAGATAGTGCAAATGACCTGCAAGCTCTACTAGATAAGGTCAATCAAGAAAGCCAGAGATTGGGTTTGAAAATTAACATCCGTAAAACCAAATGTATGGCCATTAGCAGAAACGATGCCCCAAATGCCATAATATACATAAATGGAGAAAACATTGAACAAGTCACTCAATTTGAATACTTGGGATGCATGATCAACCAAAAATGGGACCCAGATCAAGAAATAAAATGCAGAATCGAGCATGCTCGAACAACGTTTATAAAACTTAATAAATTCTTGACAGACAAAAACCTAAATCTCAATCTCAGATATAGAATGGTAAAATGTTACGTCTGGCCCGTTCTCTTGTACGGAGTCGAGGCATGGACGTTGAAAACAGCAATTATAAATAAAATTGAGGCCTTCGAGATGTGGACCCTACGACGGATGCTGAGGGTATCGTGGGTTGAACATGTAACGAATGAGGATATACTGAGAAGAACTAGTTTGATAGACCGTGAACTTTTCGAAAACATAAAAAGAAGAAAAATTGGCTACCTTGGACATGTACTGCGCGGAGAACGCTATCACTTCCAGCGTCTTATCCTCCAGGGTAAAATAGAAGGAGGAAAAAGAGGAGTAGATAGGAGAAAACTATCCTGGCTACGAAACATACGACAGTGGACAGGAATACAGGACTTCCAGACACTACAAAATGCTGCAATCAATAGAACCATATGATGAGTGAAAGGATGGACGCCTACGCAGGAATCTGCATGGCACTTGAAGAAGAAGAAGGAATTGATCAGTGAACATCAATATAACAAAGTTCTCTAAACAGCTGCGTCAAAATGCAAATCGAGTGTTGGATGCTCTGTTGCAACAGCACAGAGCACTATCAACACATATCGTCTACCTGCCTACGTTAGCATTCATACAGGACAGCTTTTCGCCTTAATGAAAGCTGTACAGTATAATTCACCAGAGATGAAAGAAGTAGCGATATATACAGACTCGTTGGCATCCATCCAATCCATTAGCAACATCTACAGCGATCATCCACATAGCTATCCATAACTGCCACATTCAACTTTCATCTGAAGGAGTTTCTCTAACCGTGATTTGGATCCCTTCACATGTGGTAATCCCGGAAAACGAGATGGCCGACCGCACCGCCAGAGAAGCTTCAGCATCAAATAGAGAAATAGAAAACCTACAAGTATACAGAGACCTGTAAACACTATTCCGCCAGAAAGTTCACAAATCTTGCCAATTTGCATGGAACAAACCACATAGTGAACTATATGAAGTATCCCCAACTATCAAAGAATTCGAAACATCCAATTTGACAAGAAGGGAAACAATAACTTTACATAGACCTCGGATCGGACACACTTGCCTTACTCATAAACATCTGATGGCATCCGAAAACGCTCAAATCTGTACAAACTGTAGAACCGCCCTCGATGTAAAGCACATACTTGGCGACTGCCCGGAGTATGCCGAAAGAAGAAGACACCATGACATCACAGGAAACTTACACTAGTTTTACCTGCCAATTCAGAAAAATAACCAAGTTTCTCCAAGACACAGATCTATACAACCAAATGTGAAATAAGTGTTTCTTTGAAATTTAATATAAGTGCAAAACTATAAATAATTATACTATACGAAGGACTGTGTCAATGCTCTAGTTATCGGGACACGTTAACTAAAAAAAAGATCAGAGAATGAAAGTGCGTGAATTGGCTCAGGTTGTAGGTCTCTCAGCTGAACGGATACATCTTATTTCACACGAATGTTTGGACATGAAAAAACTCTCCGCGAGATACCCCAGAGACCTAGAAACATTCGAAACAGGACCAAAGAAGTCCAAACAGACTCTGTCAACAAACAAGGTCATGGCCTCTGTGTTTTGGGATGCACGCGGTGTCATTCACATCGATTACCTCGAGAAAGGTAAGACAATCACCGGCGAATGTTCTTCAGATCTTTTGAACTGATTTGACGTTGATTTGAGCAAAACCGGCCGCATTTGTGTCCAAACCTTAAGAAATGGCTGGGCCGTAAGAGATGAGTCGAATGAAGAAGTCGTTATCAAAACAAAAGCGTATTTTGATATCCTTGAGAAAACCTATTATTTGAAGGGAATAAAAAAATTAGAAAAACGCTGGACTAAATGTATCGAGCTAAACAATGATTATATAGGAAAATAAAATGTTTATTTGCCGAAAAAATTCGTTTTATTGAAAAAGTCACTTACTTATCAAACCACCCTCGTATTACATTTACGCGAACGAATAATCCAATCCTCAAAACATTGTTCAAACGCTTTTTCCGAATTCGACCTCAGTTCTCTCCGCGAATTATCTTTTATGTGTTCAAAATGGCTGGTAATTTGAGTTCTGGAAAAAGAAAAAAGTCGACCGGAGCCATATCAGGTGAATATGGTGGTTGTTCGATGGTACTTGTTGAGTGCTTGGTCAGAAATTTATGCACAATGATAGCGTTATGGGATGGTGCATTATCGTAATGCAAATTCCGGAACATATCAAATTTCCTCCGTGGAATGTCAATCTTGGTTCCTGAACTAAACATCTTTGTTTCTTTCGGTTATATACAAGTAAAAACTGCGGTGTATATAAATAATATAGTGTTAATTGTCCTCCTTTTATATTGCTCAAACTGTTCTTATCGTCAATATCATACTAGACGAGCATAAAAAATCAATTATTCGTAAAAAATCAGCAACTGCTTCATCAGAACATCGCATAGACGAAAATCATTTCTTACATCTCAGAAACACTCAAATTTATTAGAATTCGCCGAAATTTCATCAATTCACAATTTCTCGATAACGAACAGCTTGAGTTCAGTACGTAGGGCCACAAAAGTGTGGATGTACACGTCAAGTAATAAATAACAAATCAATAAAACAAAAACATACGAAAATACAAATAATATCAAACTGTCTTCCAGATATACTGCAACAGTGTAATAACTCTTAGAAATCAATAGCTTTTTAACGTTTCTCCTTAATGGCTCATATGCCAGAACTCTGTACCTTACTGGCAATTTGTTGGAGAGTTTTGATCCCACATAAAGTGGTGACTTTTCGAATTTGCTAGTGTGATGGAGCGTGGTTCTAAGCATAATTCCAGATCGAGTACCATAACCATGGCTTGCCGAGTTCGTCTGCAACTCATTCAGATGTTTCTTAGTTAACGCGAGGACATGTAAATGCAGGGAAAAGTGAGAACTCACTTTTTCAGAAAATATGATTTACAACTAACTGTAGGCTGTAATCCAAAAATTACCTGCATAAGCTTCTTCTGACACCTAAATAACCGGTCGCGTTCCGCCGAGTTCCCCCATAGAAATACATTACTAGACAGATGACAGTACGCTAAGGAAAGATAAATTGATAACAAAGTCCTCTGATACAGTACATCGCTCAATCTCACAATGGCAAAGTGAGCAGAATTGATCCTTTTGCACACTGTATCTATATGAACATCGCAACATAGGGTTTCGTCGATGTATAGCCCCAAAAATCGAGTTTGAGGACTAGTGGAATATTATTACCATTCAACTGAAAAATTCCCCCTTGAATTGAACTGAGAGAGAAGCTCATCACAACAGATTTGCTCTGATTCACCACCAGTCCGTTTGATCGACACCATGTGAAGAACCGCTCCGCCACACTCTCGACTTTCGCTCACAAGCTCCTCAGCAGTCTGCACTGCTAGAGCCACTGAGCTATAATCAGCAAACATAACCATAACATCACTACGACTCACGACGAACAATAGAAAAATGAGTGGCCTCTACACAGACGCCTGAGGAACTCCTGTGCCCACTTTATAACTCACAGAATGTTAACTGCCCACCCTAACGTACGAAGACCTATTACTCATATAAGATCTAAGCCAATCCTGCATAACAGCCCTGAATTCCAATGCATATTCAGTATAAAGTTGAAAAACAAAGCCTCGAATACAGTTGAAAGATCGAAGAAAATTCCTGCTACTGCTAGACCCTGATCTAGATTATTGTAGACAAATTTAATTTGAATTTAAGAGTTGCTGTTTCGGATGATCTTCCAGCTATATAACCATGTTGTGCGTCAGCCTGCAGATTATATAAAAAGGCCAACATTTTGTCACAAAAGACTCTTTCCATCACTTTTGATAGTGTGTTGAAGATCGAAACAGGCCATCTGCCATCTTGAGCAGGGAAAAACCCCCGTTGACGCAAATAAATTGATTAGAAAAGCAATCGGTTCAGCTATGACTTCTTCTAATCCTCGAATTGATTCCGTCGGGACCGGCGCTTTTAGTGTTTTTCAAGTTTCGGAGAACAAATTTGACATATTTGTCGTCAATGGGACTGAAGAAAAAAGTCTTTGAAAAATTGTGCGAGATGCGCAGGTTTTTGGCCAATCATTGCCGAAATGTTCTCGAAGTTTGCACTCAGTCTTTTTTGAATATAAATCCGCGAAGAGATCAGCTATCTCACTGGGGTTGTTGATCGTATTCCCTTCTTTGAAAACTTTTTTCATACTCTACATCAAACTCAAGACCAACAACAACAGTTATGCAGCTCGAAGAGCAGTTATCTCTGGACAGAAGATATGGATCAAATCAGAATGCAAGATTTTGTTCCACAAACGAGACATCTACAATATTTATCTCAAGGTAATTCATACCGAGTTATTGTACAGACTTCATCCACTTGAATTCGATTCATTAGATTACAATAATAGATTCAAAATTAGATCAATAATACATAATAAATATACCATCCAATACCGCAAATTAAAGTTTCTCGTGTCACGAAAACCGAAACCTACTCCACGTAAAACTAAATTTTCTGACCATCAATTTTTGATAGATTCGTTAACCTTTCTGATACTAATTTCACAACTGATGAAACAAATCTCTTGGAGAAAGGTTTCAAACACAATATTAAATCAAACAAGATAAAATCTGATTTAGAGGAACTTGGCATAGATACTGAAATTTCTCTGAAAAATATTCCTAATAACACTCACCTTAAATATTTAGCATCTAACATTATAAAAATGAATCATTAGCTGACTTTAAACCGAGTAAAGAACAAAATATTTCAAAGGCCATCAAACAAAAATCTCAACTAAATGAAGTTATTTTTACAAAAGCAGATAAGGGTAATACTGTTATTGCGTTAAATAAAAATGACTACCTATTCAAAACTCTAAATTTCATTTCGTCCGGAAACTATACAATTTTAAACAAAGATCCAACTATTAAATTCCAGAAAAATATTAAAATTGCAATAAATGACGCAAAATCTTTAATTAAAGCAATAGATAAATACAAATTAATTTTACCAAACCCTCAACCACCTCAACTGTATTCACTCATTAAATTGCATAAAGTAAATAACCCCGTTAGACCAGTCGTATCTTACGTTACAGCCCCAGCCGTGAAATTGTCGCACTACCTTATAGATATCATTAAAAATTATTGTTCATTCAAATCAAAATTTTCTATAAAAAATTCTTTTGAATTGATAAATAACATGAAAAACGTTAACCTACCACCTAACGCAAAACTTATTTCGTTTGATGTTGAGAATTTATACCCAAGTGTTCCTCCAGGTGATGTCAAAATATTAATCGAAAACATGTTGAATTCGAATCATGTTAACCACATAATTAAATCAGAAATATTGAATCTGTTGGACGTTTGCATTGAACAAAATTATTTTTCTTTCAACAGCATCTATTGCAGTAGTGATCATGGGAAATCCTTTGAGTCCACTTTTAGCAGAGATTTTTATGAATAATATTGAACAGAAAATTCATACACATCCACTCATTTCCAAATTTCTTTATTGGTATAGATATGTTGACGTTATCTTAGTATGTTTCATTGGAACTACTCGTCAATTAGACTTATTTCTTAATTTCACCAATTCCATCCATTTGAACATTAAATTCACGATAGAAATTGAACAGAACGATTCCATTAATTTTTGGATTTAAAAATCACTAAACAAAATAATAATCATGTTTTTCGGTCTTTCGTAAACCAACACATACTGATACAATTATACATAACTACTTATTACACCCAATTCAACACAAAGTTGCAGCTTTAAACAGCATGGTACATCGGTTACTCAATTTACCTTTATCAGTAGAAGATTATAATAAAGAGTTAAACATCATCAAACAGATAGCCATTAATAATTCATATAATCCAGATATGATAGATCTAATCATTCGTAAAAACTGTATCAGAAAGCAATAAATGAAGTATATCCTATTCATAAAAACTATAAAATATTCAACAGTTTAACATTCTGCGAATCTGCAAGTACAAATATTAAATCCTTTCTCGTCAAACAAAATCATATTAATTTAAATCTAGTATTTTTTGTCAATGGTTTAATCATCAACTTCTGAATAAAGAAATTCGTGAAGCAATATTATATGAAAATGTGGTATATTTCTAACCTGAATGAACTAATTCATTTTCTTTTGTTCTAGGTAGGTTTAAAGCATCCAAAATTTGAACAACTCCAAATATAACTTGCGGTGAGTAAACTTATGTTTTTCTTTTTATTCTTTATTCATTCATAAACATCAATTCGGTACTTTCATATCGAAATACTCGATATTCGTGATGAAATTTTATATATCGCGCTTCGAAAATATTTCCACATTCCTCCACACTCGGAATAATCATTTCCATTTCCAATTTCAGTGCTCAGCGTCTTGCAAAAGGATATTCAAAGGCTCTTTCATCTCTCTGTGCATAATATATATGGAAGACATCCTTTTATATAAGCTACATCAAAACAAATATTCTATGAGGTCTTTGCAGTCTTCTTTTATTACACCGTTTTCATGAATATTATTTTCGTATATTGCCTCATTTCCGTGGAGTATTTACATACAAGCCACTTATTTTAATCAAGACGACTGAAGTGGAAACAATAGAAATTTTATCTGAATTTTATGGAAATGTATACGGGGTACTGGGAACTTTCCTTGAACTACTCTAGATCGTATTATAATGTTTCCCTTCTTTATATGAATAAAGCTGTGTAGAGAAATTTGAAAACTTTGCTTCTTCAGCTTAGGTTACCTTTCATTATGTATAGAATCAAGGGATTAACCTCATCCTCCTACTTTCATTTTGTGTACTAATAAATATGCTTTCTCAATATTCCTGAAACTTTCTTCTGAACCAAATTATTCGAGTAGAATGAAATGAATGAAATGATTAACTTGACAGCGGGAGGAATTATTGTCCCGCAAATCCTTTTCAACTAGTTTCTTTTTTCGGCAATCATTTAAGCCATGGATGCGAAAAAATACCGTGATATAAGTAGGTTGTCTTTCACATTTTACGCCTGATAAAATAAAACAAGTAACTTAGGGAAAAGAGTAGCTTCATTGTTTTTCAAAGTATTCTCCATGAAGATCGATACACTTTTGCATGCGCTTAAACCAAGTTTTCGAAACACTTTTGTCATACCGAATGAGATATTGGATTTGGCTAGTCTTGAATGACCCATATTGTCGATTTTTGTTCAATTTCGGACTCGTAAACATACACTGTGACAAAAAAGCTTCCGAAAATTTCAAATGAAACGCAAAAATCTTAATCTACTTCAAAATATGCTCTATTTGAGGCGATACACATGTGCTAACGTTTTTTTCAATCATTGAAACGTTTTTATGAACGCTTTCATGAATGGCTTTAGCTCCTTCTGTAAATCTCTTGAATCAAATCTGGTTTCCGGGAGCGGCGATTTCCGTCTGAAGAAAAGAAGAAAGTCACATGGAGCTAGATCAGACAAATAAGGCGGCTGCTCGATGGTATTTATCGAGTGTTTGGTCCTGAAGTCGTCTCAAAACGGTTAAATATAAGTCCTTATTGACCTTTCAACCTTGCGGAACGAATTCATGATGAACCACACCACGAATATCGACGAAAACAATCAGCATATTCTTGATCCTTTGTCGTATTCGTAGACCCATGTCTCGTCACCAGTTACGAACCGTCCCATGAATGTGGGATGAGAATTCGCACGATTCAGCATATCTACAGCTACCTGCATCCGGTACTGTTTTTGAAAAAAATTCAGCTCTATCGCAACGAGCCGAGCACCGATGCGCTGCATGCCTAATTGGTTCACCAAAATCAAACCAGCGATTTCACGAGAGATGTTGAGATTACTGGCTATCTCTCTAACACAGGAGAAGGATTTGGATCTAATTGACTATTAAGTAACCTACCCGAATTCTTTTCTTTATTAATCTCTAAAATTTCCCATAGATTGAGTTCTTGTCAATTATTTTCATTGTATAAAATATTGAAATTATCATTGAAGTTATGGTTTTCTTCGAGTAAGTGATTAGAATAATGGGACTCTGATTTATGATAATCAAAACTACGTTTGTGCTCGGAAATTTCTGAAAGTTCTACCAATATAAATTTTATTACAATCCCCGCAAGACAGTTTATAAACACCGGATTTATTAATGTGTCTATGTACCATACTATTGTAAACAGCTAATTTATGTGGATAAGGAAGTGTAGAGGAGCTGTGAATAGTAATATCTGTATGCGATGGCTTATAAAGATAGAAAAATCATGTTTGCCGTTAATTTTAGTAATAGTTGAATCCAGAAAGTTAATGGAGTTTTCTGTTTTATCTCTAACGTGAATTTAATATCATTTTAAATTCACGTTAGAGATAGAAACTCCATTGACTTTCTGGATTTAACTATTCCTAAAATTAAAGGCAAACATGATTTACAACTCATCTACACATCCACATCCACTTAAATTAGCTGCTTACAATAGTACATAGACTCATTAATATCCCAATGTCACAAAATAATTTTATAAAAGAGCAAAATATAATTAAACAAATAGCAGTCAATAACGGTTAGGTTAGATCTAGTCCTAGTATGATTTAGAACATGATGTCACGCAAAAAATTTTAAAAAGCAATCCAGGAGAATTTCCAAGTATAAAAGTTTTAACACAAAATACAACAGCTTAACTTATATTGGTAATCCTAGTCTGAAATTAAAATCATTCCTCTGGCATTATAATTTCAATATATCATTCCGAACTGATAATTCTTTAGGCCGACATACCAAAAACTGCAAATCTAAAATTGATAAAGGTAATAAATCCGGTGTTTATAAACTGTCTTGTGGGGATTGTGATAAAATTTATATTGGTAGAACTTTCAGAAATTTCAAAGTTAGATTATCCGAGCACAAACGTAGTTTTAATTATCATAAATCAGATTATTCTAATCACTCGAAGAAAACCATAACTTTAATGATAATTTCAAAATATTACACAATGAAAATAACAGACAAAAACTCAATCTATTGGAAATTTTAGAGATTAACAAACAAAAGAATTCAGGTGTGTTACTTGATAGTCAATTAGATCTAAATCTTTCTCCTTATTCAATATTTTCAATTCATAAAGTAAGCAACTCCAATGGGTTTTCAATATACCCCTTGTACTTGAATCTATTGTAATATTAAGTAGGAAATAAGGCTAATATATAAGGAATAACATTGTTCATTAGTTTGTATCTATCTGATGAAGCCACAGTGCGCCATAGTTTTGTTAATACAGTGAAAATCTAAATACCATAGTTTTATTTCATTGAAAATATGTATATCGATTTTCGTCAAGTAACGACCTCCTCAATCAAACTAGAATATATCAAAATTTCAGAAAATTTGACCGAAAGCGAGTTTTCAATTTTCTCTTCCATTTGTTCTTGGTCCTCTATTGAACTTTGCCGAGTCAGCAATAATTTTCAAATCCTGTAAAACTTTTTGACACAAATTTGATATTCGAGTGACGAATTAAATTATCACGCTTTTTCCTAATACCCACTCTCTCGAAAAAATAATATACAATGAAACGAATTGGATGTGCAGCCACGATTCACATTCACTTTTTAGTTATTTTCCGCAGTAAATATTTGAAATGGACTAACACTGACAACACGCTTCAAATGTACGCTTTAAAAACAATTCTATTGACGGGGTCAACTGGCAATAATCTAACCAATTAAATAAAATTCAACTTGGAATTATTAGTTCCATTACATTAATGTCCTAAATGACAGGAAGAGCCAATAGAAAATTTGCATCTTGTCGTAAATCAACTTGAACTCTCACCATAAATTAATCCCTATTTAGTTGTTAATTTTTTCTATTTTTGCCAAAGGTTATTCAGTAGTTTCACTGAAGAATTTATCAATAAACATACGTCATGCGTGATGTTTTCTATGGTTGCAGTGGAAATCAGAGAATTAGAAACTCGAATTGAATGGTATACCAACATACTTTATTGAAAAGTTATGGGAAATTTATGGGTTTGGTCCACTTTACGATTCATTCTTTCGATAATGGAAATAACATTGCTATATTTGACAATAATATTAACTCAATCTTTTATCCAAATCATTATCACCTTTTTCAATGAGTTTTCAATAAGATGTAAGTAATTTAAACACTTCAGATGAATGAAGTTGATGTCATGCATACTAAACGAATAGAAAAAAGGAAAAGTTCATCAACTTATTACTGTGACAAAAAGTATCCGGAATTTTGAAATAAAACGCAAAAATCTTAATCTACTTCAATATTTATTGAATCCTCTTCTAAATAAGCTCGATTTGAAGCGATACACATGTGCCAACATTTTTTCCTATCATCGAAACATTTTTTATAGGCGTTTTTAGGGATGCCCCTCAGTTCATTCTGCGAATTTCCTTTCATGACGTCTATGGAATCAAATCTGGTCCCCGGAGCGGCAATTTTAGACTGGGGAAAAGAAAAAAGTCACACAGCGCTAGATCAGGCGAATAACGCGAGTGTTTGGACGTAAAGTCGTTAATAACCGTGGCTAGTTGAGATGCTGCGTTTTCGTCATGCAAAATCCACGAATTATTTTGCCACAAATCCGGCCATTTACGGCGAATATTTCACGCGGGGTTTTGCCTCATTTTTTTCCACCCATTCCGATGATTGTTAGCTCGTTAGTGTATGTTATTCATAGACCCATGTCTCGTCACCAATTGTGATCCGTCCCATGAACGTGGGATTAGAATTCGCAAGATCCAGCATGTCTCCAGCTATCTGCGTCCGGTACTGTTCTTGAAGAAAATTCAGCTATATCGGTACGAGCCGAGCGCCGCATGCCCCATTGGTTCACCAAAATCAAAAGAGAGCTTTCACAAAAAATGTTGAGCTCACGATCTATCCCTCTAGCACTGGCTTGACCACTTTCGAGCATCATTTCTTTTATTTTTCAGACGTTATCGTCGGTTGAAGAGATCGAAAGTCGTCCAGAATGGGGCAAATCTTCGACGATCTCCCGACCGTCTTTAAAGACTTTGTACTACTCGTACATTAGGGTTCTCGATAAAAAAGATTCTCCATAAGCCTTTTCTAGCATTCGCAACTATTCAGCACACGGAATTGTGTTCAAAATACAAAATTATAGACAAACTCTTTGTTCAAGTTTTTTTTCCATTGTAAAATTCGTAGAGTACCACTGAGGTCGACTGGTTTTAACAGCTGTCATAAACAAACTAGTTGACAGATCGCGCTTATGTTTGACATAGTAATTATGTACAGTCCTACCAACTTAAAATACTTAGAAATACTCAACGCGGGTAATTTAAATGAAAGTATGTACGTGAAACATTCCTGGAAAAACTGAAACGTGATTACGTACGTAAGTACGTTTAGTTGTAGAGTTTGATGTTCCTGGAATTCTTCAAATATTCGTGAAAAAATGACAATTTTTATAATAATTTGCTCGCTTCAGGTAATATTCCTGCAGATTTCTATCAGTTTACTTTCTGTTCCTTTGAAACTACATTCTGAAATTGGTCAATGAAAATCAAAATATTTATTTCTCATCCAAATTTATTGTATCGCTTTCAAAGTAGGCCCCTTCCCTTCTCTTCTATCGGTTCTAAACGGGTATGTGAAAATAGTAATTTGAGTCTTGGAAAAAGTCTGCCGGAGATATATAACGAACAGTAAATACGTCACAAGTATTAAAATGTCTCACAGCCTTGAATCATGTGTACACCACTCACAAAACTCAACAACTGAGTAGTGCTCACATTCAATAACAAACCTCCTTATTTTTATCCTGAAAATCTTCACATCAACAACTCATTACAGAGTTCTTGGGATAGAATTGAACAGTTTGAAACACATGAATTGGGCATTATCTTGAGTAAGACTCAGGGAACGAAGAGGATACAAATAGGGAGACAGTTACGGTTCTTCAAGTTTTCAAACAGATCAGCATGCATTTCCAAAAACATGAGGCACCTGAAAATGTAGAGACCACTGAGGGTCATCGGACCATTCTTTCTAAAAACCCCACGCAGGACTGCCTATACTTCATCGTATGCATTGTTCGAATTGCAATTTTTTGTGTAAGAAATATGCGAGTAGCGTGACAGCTATTTCCCCAAAACATCAAACCATACTCTAACAGAGAATGAAAATGTGAGACGTATAGTATAGATGATTGAACATAATTTTTTATTAAGAGCAGTGATATATGATCAATATGGAGACCAAGAAACTTAGTGCACTACTGCACTTTGATTTTAGATGTTATAAAATCAATTTGAGTGGGTTTGATACTAAGTGATCTATTAGTATCAAAAAACAAATTCAGTCTTGTCCATGTTGAGCTTCAATTTATTATTACAACACCAAGATTCTACAATGTGAAGAGCATCCTCCATGTCCTTTATGGCCAGAGTAATATCCTTATTGAAAACCAAAACATTTGAATCATCAGCGTAGAAATTAATGTAAATGATAAAGAGTAGTGGACCAAGGATGCTTCCTTGAGGCACTCCCACATTGATTGTTGTATCCGTAGATACATAATTTTTTCCATCAAGCATCACTTACACCACTTGTCGCCTGTCTCCTAGATAGCTTTTGATAAGCTCTAGTTGCCTTCCACGAATTCCAACTATCTCTAATTTTCTTAAAATTATTTTATGATCTACAAAATCAAAAGCCTTACTTAGGTCTAAAAATGGGCACAGTGAGATCTCCCCCCTTCCAGCGCCTCCAAAATTAATTCATGAAATGCAGTATCCGTACCCTTACTAGAAATGAAACCATGCTGCTGAGAACAAAATATTCTAAATTTTTTGAAGAAGTGAATGAACCTTTCAGCAAGGAGCTTTTCGAACACCTTGAAAAACGATGGAAGAAGAGTTATAGGTCTATAGTTAGAAGATTTTCAGTATCTCCTTTTTTATGGAGTGGCTTAACCACATCAACCTTTAATGCACTTGGAAAAATCCCCTCAGTGAAAGATCTATCGATTATGAAAGTTAAAGTCCTGATTATAGCCTGTATTGACCTTTTGATAATATTCATAGCCTGAAAAGTTACTATTTTTAAGCTTTTTAACTACTGAAAGTACTTCAGCCAGAGAGAACATGAAAAAGGACTTCTCCAAGTGAACAGGACGACCTGATGAGGCCACGGGCACAACGCCCCACCATCACAAGAGTACCCAATAATATTCACAAAATGTTGGTTGAACCTCTCAACAACCTCTTCTGGATCGCCATTAGGAAACAAGGATCGATTACTGGTTGACTTGTTAGTTAAGGAATTTATTACTTGCCATGTAGTGTTTGATTTGTTATGAGAATTTCTGATTCATTCTCCATAATGCTTTTTTTCATTTTACTTATTTCTTAATCATACATTTTCTCTTTGTGTCTTTGTATGAGTTTAACAAATTTGGTTTGGCTCTGGAGAGGTCATATATAATGTCTAAGCGATTCTTTAATAATTTAATCTCATCAGTCAAGAAGAACCTTCTCCCCAACCGACTCGTACAATTCGATTTTAAGGGAAAAAATACCTCGAACTTCTGCGAAAATTTTCCTGAGAAAAAGTCCCACATGGAGTCAACCTCATGTGGAGGAGAACTATAGACCTCACCCCTACCAATAGCACGAAGCGAACCTACAAACCCCTCAACGGCTTCCTCTTAAAGAACCTCAACTTCTCCACTCTATTTTCAATAGTAATAGCTATTAACTGATGCTCGAAGAGTGATCAGAAATATGACTCTGAACCGCAGATGACAGGTTGACTCCCTAACAGTAACCCTCACCTTAAAGCTGTCTAGGATTGATTCAAAAGCCTGCTTCTCTTTCCTTTTTCAACGAATTTGCTCAGGTAATGTTCATTCTGTTCTCATGCTTTATAGAGGTCATTACGTTTATTGATGGATTTCAAAAGTGCGTTGGTTATCCAGGTTTTTCTTTTTTTATCACGTTTTTTAGGTTTGAAATAACTTTTTTTTATCTGTTCCTTTACAATATCAACGAGCACAGTTGTAGATTCATCCACATCCTGACTTGTATAAAAGCCGCATTAGTCAACCTCAGAGAACAGTGACTTTAAAACTACATAATCAAATTTTTCATTCACCAAACCCTCACAAGAACATGGCACACTTTTTACAACGCTTTTGAAAAAGAGAATTGTGGAAAAATGGTCAGTTATGTGAGTTTTCATTGTAATTGGAATATAGTCATAAATGCCTTTAATTAATATATGATCTAAACAAGTTTTGGTTGGTGAATTTTTCTCCAGCTAATATATTCAAATAATTTAGAATAGGTTCACTATTCTGCAGAATATTTACATTCATGTCGCCTACCACGATCTGGAAATTACTATTTCTATATTCGTTTCGTTCGTGAAAATCAGCATTGAATTCATCAACTGAAATGTCGGGGGATTTATATATACCAGTTATCTGAATTTTCTTATTGTCACTACCTACAAGAACCTTTAAACCTCTCACCTGTCCTATCTTAACTGTTTCATATGTATAGCTGAATTTTCTATTTACAAAAATTGCCACTCCATCGTTTCGATTGTACTCCCCATTGTTACAAATAAGGTCGTACCCCGAAATATTGAACAAGCCCATATCAGAGACCATAAATGTTTCATGTAGAAAAATTTACAAATCATCAATATTTTTTGATAAGCTTCTTATATTATTGTGGAATAGTCTGAAATGATTATCGACTTTATCAGTAATACATTCTTCATAACTGTCAATCCCCTCGCATACCAGAGTATCGACATTAGTATAATCATAATCTCTAATAAACTGATCCATATACTAAAACTAAAAGTGTTACGTGGAATAGTCGGTTCTGTCCCTGATTATTTCCAGTTGTCTCAGGTAAAGTGGACACTGACGATCCAAGCAGTCATGATGATCGGGATACTTGGTACCATATTTCTCGTTCGAAAAAACGCAATTGGTGCACCTTTGAAAACCGTTTGAACAGGAACCGCTCTAATGAGCTTCCGCACAGTTTGCACAAGTCACAGATCTTGAACAATCCTCACTTCTGTGATAAAATCCATTGCATTTGATACACCTTGGGACGTATAAATTTTCGTACACCGGACATCTATTATATCCAATATTTATTCTTTTTTCTTGTTATTGTCTTTGTGAATACAATTGCCCAATTTGTTTCGCCTTTTCTTGTTTTTCTGTTGAGTTTCAGATGGATTGTATCATCTTCCGAACGGAAGTGATTTTGTTGTCTATTCTATATATTCCTAATATACCGTTTGACTTGACGTGGGTTTTTTCAGTTTCGGTTCCGTTTGAAGTCGCCATTCCAAAGCATATTGGTTAGAAGATGTCAAATTCATAAACTCATGTCTCATCACCAGTTACAATGCGTTTTATGAATTTGGGGTCGGAAATGACTCGTTCTAGCAAGTCTTCAGCTACCTTTGCGCGATTCAATTTTTGTAAAAAGGCTTCTTTGTAAAAATCGCAAAACACTTGTGAGTACTGACAAAATCGAGCACTGTAAACAAACTAAATGACAAATCCCGTTCAAACTCCGAGTCAGTAAAGAAAACAGTTGTGCCTACTAAGGAATCAGAAATCATATTTCTTTAATAATCAATTCCTGGTACTTTTTTGACAGAATGTACTTTGTTCCTATCCATATTCTATGTATTGCTCTATCTAGATATAATCACCACTTATTTTCTGTATTTGAACAAAGCGTGGAGAGTTCAGAAATTTAGTTACTACTCCCTGAACAAATATGTAACTGATGCTTTTTCTATGAAATTTTTCAATACAATGAAGTTCAATTTTCGAAATTTTGTACGGCATGGTAGCTTCGTTATTACAAAGGACACAATACTCACACGAATGTTTTAACTTGTTAAAAACATTTTCTAAATGTCATAATGAGAGAACACAATATACTTAATCTATTACTTTACTTGACCAAATTAGGAAAAATTATAAAATTTTAGGTTTTCTTGAGAACACGCCAGGGATACAAATATTGAGTGCGCATGTGATGATATTTGATAAACTCAATTTAACGAAATCAAAGTTACCTATGGTTCATATTTAAAAACTCAAAGATAGTTAGACGAAAAAAATTGCACACGTAGTTCATTCTACGTAAAAAAAAATTTGCGACAATATATTCCTTACGCAAATAGAATACGGGGAAGGAGGGTCATTTTCCTTCATTCGCAATATTTCTTATAGCTGCAATACTAAAACATCGACTGACCCTTTAACAACCAAGAGAAATATCGACTAGCAAAGGGGCAGTTCAGAGAATTATTAATAAACAATCAGTGTCTAACCTTGTGCACCTGCATCCATATCCGCGTCACGTGACCGTGTTATATGCAATATTCACACGTAGGAGTGATTCGATTCGCCGGCTGCGCCAGCAATCAAACGTCCAATTCCAAGTTTTGTTTGATTTCTGTCTATTTTCGGAATTCAATTTCAGATCTGAGAATGTCTGATGAATGGAAACCTAGAGATAGACCATTCAAAATGCATTCGTTTCCCATGAAAACCAATTGGTCATGTGTTTTTTTTTGGATTTCATGTGAGGCAGACTCTATGTTGGGATACTCGATTCGCGTGTTTCATTATAATTAATTCTTGCACGCACTCTATTTTTTGCGACTATTTTGCTAGTGAAAAGGTTTGGTTTCCTAAGAGACATCAATTTTTCTTTAAATTTTGATAAATTTGGAGAATAATTAGTACTGTGTGAATTAGGAGCGTTTTGCAACTGGTTTTTTCTACTTAAATAACTGGGATTCTGTTCTTTTTCATTTCCTTGGACTCATTTTGTTCAGGAATATCTATTCTGAATTTTTCTTGAAATTTTTCGTTCTTTCTATTGTTAATAACCTTATAGAACCAGACATGAGCTGCAGGCCTAGTCAAGAAGCAAGACTTTCAAAATCTTGTGGAAAGATACCATTATTTGAAATGGGGTACACTGAAAGAAAGAGAATTCTTAAAGAATCATTTCGCTCCCCGTCTGTTTGTCTGACTATCAGTCTGCCAAGACTATTCAGAAAAACAGATAGGTATAGAGTTGAAACAGAAGACGAATTACTCCAGTAATCTCTTGGAACTGTGAAAAAATCAATCAAACTTTTCTGTCAACACAATCACAAAATACCGTGTATGTTCAGCTAATACCTTCCCGAACCAAAAATCCTCTTCACTGGTAGGTTGCTTATATAAATCACTATCTATGAGACTGTACTGGTCTTTGGTGCTCCTCACATCCGCCTTAAAGGGTTTAGTCCAGGTCTCAATCGTTGTTTGTTCGTTCAGACGGTTTGTCATAAATCTCTTTAGTGTTCATCTTCCTTGACAGAAAGTCGCAACACTGATTCCACTTCTCTCCAGCCTGGCATATGAAGAGGATACTGATATATTCAATATCCCTCTCAAAAATCTGTACTCTATAAAGGGTGCAGATATCGTTCTCTGCTTTCCCAATCCTCTGTTGATATATTTTAAAGGACCAGAGTCCCGTAAGTATTTAGATCAAACAGTAGGCTGTCATTTATAAAGGCATATCACCCAACTCTTCTCATCCGAAAGATCTATTTAGTAGTAACTAACATGATATCCCACACCTATATGCTCTCTCATTCTCTTCTCAGCGAGCAGATACCGTGCGGTATGCACAACATAAAAGGATACGCATCTGTGAGAGTTCATTTTATTCATATAACCTTAGCCAATAGTTATGCTCCGTATAGGCCCAAACTGTGAGCCAAGCAGCACAACAATTACCTAGAGAACCCAGTCGGACCTCGGGTATGAGGCAGGATCTCGTGAGAGCTACATTATTTTCTACCATGTTTTTTGCCGCCTCGTCCACTTCTTGCCTCATATTAAGACCCTTGCCTTGTGGGTTTTCCATACTTGATATTGACTTAGGAAGAGGAGCAAGAAGCAACGATGTGGCCTAATAACTCTAGTTATTGTTAAATGATGTCGTCATCAAAGAATAGCATTTAGTTTTTAATGGAATGAATTTTAACCTTCATGTTCATTATTTATTACATGAATGTCCCCACCATATGAAATAATCAGCCGTTAATATTAACAACGATGAAGTGAACGAAATGGTAATTGAAAATCATCATTTAAGTTTTAGAGAAGCAATGACTTTCGATGTCTCTGGAATCAATTCCTACCATTTAAAACGATTGTTTGGGCATGAAACGCATTGCCGCTCGACTAATTCTGACCCGAATTTTCTTCAAGAATTGAAGGTCACTAAAGACATGCTAGAACGAGTCGATTTCGACCACACATTCATTAAACGCGTTGTAACTGGTGACGAGACATTGGTTATGAGTTTGACATCGAACCTAACCAGAGAGCGAAAAAAGCCTGATTTGTGGAAAGAAAACTTATGGATACCGAACTACTTACAGAGCTCTCATTGTGAATGAATTTCTGACCAAAAATTCAACAAATACCATCGACCAACCACCGTATTCACCTGATATGGTTCGGGCAGACTTTTTTGTCCAAAACTCAATCTATCACTTCGAGGTACCCAATTTGAATCGATTACCGAATGTTTTTAGAAAGGGGCCTACTTTGAAGGCGACATAATGAATTTGTATGATAAATAAATATTTTGTGTTTCATTGAACAATTTTCGTTACTTTTTTGATAGAATGTGTTTGCTCGGGACTGTCAAAAAATCTTTCAGTCTTCTTAAAATGGATTTCCTTGTATATCATTATGAAATACAAATTCGGTAATCCACATTTTTATCTCGAAATACCATTTCAAACTGGCGTTACGGTTCATTTGCAAAATGATTGGGAATTTCGGACTCATCCCGTTGGTATGAATTTCCTTTTGTTGATTGATTCTTGAATTTCCGGTCTAACGGGGCGAATTTTGCCGCATGCATATCAGGATGCAGTCTGATATTGAAAATAGATTAAACTAGCATTAGGGGGAAATTTGAAAATATCACCGTTGATATCATTTCTATGATTTGTGATTCATATTGTTGACCTGCATAATCGGAATTATAATGGGGTTTTTGGAAAATATGATTGGAAATGATTTCGTGCAATTTCTGAACAGTTATTGTAGATCAAATGGAAATAACGAAATATTGATTTTAGTCTAATACACAATAAGGATTGCGAATATTGCAATGTAAAAAATATCACTGTTTAAGATGGAAAAGTTTATTCAACGTTGTATCTATTTCGAGCTTTCGTTCATCTGCCAAGTAAAGTTTTTGCAAAATTCAGTGGAAAAAATCACAAGAGACTGGATTGAAGCCATTTTATTCAGCACCGGATGAGTCGCTGCATTTGGTACCTATATCCACCATCTCTGAAGAAAAGGTCGTACTCAAGAATTTTCTTTTCACTATTTTGAATTCCACTTTGAAACCACGGAATAATAATACGTTTCTAATTAAGTATTCGAAACGGATAATCGATTTGTGAAACCATCACAATTTTCTCACCGGTAGTGATATATAGGGTGTTCCTTATTTGGGTAATATTATAGAATTGGACTCACTGATTTCTACTTCATACATATTGAAGTTTGTTCAAATTCTTTTGAATACAGGCTGTTCATTAATTTTTTATGGCGTTCTATGCAGTTTAGTGTATATAGATAACATGGATAGTTTTGAGTAGGCTTGTTCAAGACAGATTTTAAATACTGTCATCATTTTATTAACGGTTCGTCCTGCACATAAACAACTATTGCTCCATTTTTCTTAAACTATCGTCGTGCAGAGTTTGGCCAACCTAATTCGACTGTAATATTGATTCATTTTCAATCTTTAGCATTTTCAACACGGAAAGCGTTGATTAAATAACACCGTTTATGCGAACTCGACTTTAGTAGCTGGTTATAGAATGTATAGGGTGCGCCAGAGAAAACCGGACGTTTTTTTTCCGATAAAACTTTCGCAATTTTAGAGCTAGGTTAGACTAGGTTTTTCAGAAATTGTATGGAAATTTCACTACTGGTACAATGCAATATGGCCTCTGTCCTTCTTTGCATATTATCACGCACTCTTTGAAATAATCCTATAGTATTTTTTATCGTGTCACAAGAGGTTATTATTCGATTTCTCAATTCTGCTACAATGTTCACTGGAATGGTATAAACTAAACTTTTAAGATATCCCCATAAGAAAATATCTAAAATATTTAAGTCTGGGGACCTAGGAGGCCATGGTTCTAGCCCACCTCGACCTATCCATCGGTTGTTGAATGTATTATTCAAGAATTCCATAGCTTCTCCACTAAAATGTGCTGGTGCCCCATCATGCAGAAACCACATTATGTTTCTCACCAAAAGTGGCACATCCTGTTAGTCTGTTAGGCAAAAAAATCCTCCAAACTAGAACATGTGAAATATTCAACTGATTTCCAATTTTTCTTGTACTCACATGAGGATTCAAATCAATACAATTCAAATCTGCTTTCTTAATATCAGGAGTTCTCATAGTTTGAGTTGCACCTTTTAAATGATTATTTGCAGTAAAAGAACCAGTTTCCCTCAATCTACTGTGGATATTTGAAAATGTTCGCCTGGTGTTACGCGCACCTGATATAACCGCCTAGCTTCTGTTGTATTTCCGTCAGCTAATTCGGCGTTAGTAAAATTAGCCATTTTTTCTTACAGCAACAACTTCAAAAGTCTTAAAACTAATGGTTAATTTAATAAACAATTCAAGCAGACACTATTTCAACTGTTGCAACAGTCAAAATAAAACATTAAATGAAAAAAATCAAAGCCTACTAGTCATTTTTTTTAATTAGAAATGCTTTCAATTCAGCGAATGCATACAATCGTTTAATAATTTTTTTGCTCGAGAACGGTTGGAGATACAAAAAAATTACAGGTGTCAAAAAAGTTTCTAAATTGAACGAAGATGACGAAAATTGATTGTACGCTGATCAGTGGCGTACTGCAAAAAAGTTTGAAAGAGCAAAAAAAACATGGCTCCGAAAAAGAAAACACCTTGTAGATTCTAGTTAAAATTTAAGACGTGTAATGATGAAGGCTGTAAAAATAGCTTTCATTCCAAATTTGGACTGAATATCTCAAAATCTGCAGGAGTTTTGAAGAAAAAAACAATTTTTTCCGGAAATTTCAACACCCTGTAGCTCCGTAACGAAGCTTTTGCGGACCTGTGTTTAAATTAACTTTTTCTTAAAATTGCACGTAGATTTACCCCCTCAAGTTGTGACATACTATTATGTAACACCCTGTATTTCTCTCTTGTACTACTGATTTTCAAAATATCAAAATTTCATACAATGTAACGAAAATCTGCAGAATTTTCATGCTTTATGCTGGAAATTAAATCTTTTAAATGTTTCAAACAATTACGAGAGGCTAAAAGATATCAGTGTAATTTCGTTTAATCATCATCTTATCGCATTTAATTAATCCAAAACTTTGATCGTAAATGAAAACTGGGTGGAATTTAAAAATTTCGAATTACAACAAAAACTAATTCCAACTTTTAATTAAATTTCTCCCTGAGAGTGTCGAGAGAGCCTGAATCCACGCAGTTGTCTACTAAATTAACTAACTTATTTGATATATCTCTCTCCGTTATATTTCTAGCAATCTCTAATACCGACAACAATATTTTGATTTAGATGGATACCGCGTTTCGCTCTGCGAAATTGCATGCATTCCACGGCTATATTGATCTACGAAGCGAATGATGTAACCATACTGCCCGTCAATAACAATTTCATCGACCTCTATGTTGGATGCAGTCTTTCGAAACCTATTAAGATTCGTGCTGCAGGTAACATTCATAGGATATTCTTCAATTAGTTACGTGGCACTGTGGCCGCTCAAGTATTGTATTTTTGAGCATTGATGAAAAACAAACCTCCAGAGCTCAAATGTACAGAGAACATCAATAGAGCCTTTCTCAGAAATCCAGACCTCTCCTCCGAAGGCAATATGCAAAGTGTTCCAAGCTCTCAAAAGTAGATGGATATCAAAATCCCTGCCTCTTCGATCTTGTGATCTATTGCTGCACACAAATTTCAGCTACAAGCTCATCCTTCTTGAAAGGGTTATTAGCTTCTAGCTTCTAGCTTCATGGGTAAGAGCTTAATAGTCTTAGTTTGTTAGCTTGTCCTGAGACACAGATGTTCTAATGATTTCAACCTCTCTTCACATATTCTGCATAAAGGATATTGATCAATTATAACTTATTAAGTCATTTCAGAGGTGATAGTGGCTCGTTAATATGGCAATTAGAACTCCCAGGTCTAGACTGGAGAGTTTAAGCCAAGCTTTAGCTCTTGAAGTGGAAGGTCCACAGATGGCAAAACAAAGAGCTTGAGACCTATGACGGTCTGCCAGTGCTTCCGTTCCTTCAGATTCAACCAACATTATTTTCTATTTTGGCAGCCTCCAGGGGAATTCCCACATCAGACGCAGCCTCTTTTTCTTGCTTGTTTGGCAAGGGTTGAACGACTATTTTTAAGGTAGTTGTTGTGCCACCAGGTCCAAGCATGTGATTCGAACAGATTACTAGCATATTCGCATGAATCAGAATCAGAGCAGCATCTGGATATTCTGAGTGAATCAATTAATCCCAAGAAAGTAATCAGAGAACCTCGTCCAGAAAATATTTCAATGCCCCATTTATAAACAGGGATTTTCTTGAGATAAATTAGGTTAGAAGGAACTGAACCTGAAGCAATTGGCATAGAATGAAGTGGATTATTTCTAGTTTCTACTATTTGTAATGGTTTTTGTTTCTGATTTACTCTAAAATTAGAGAAATATTTCAATTTTACTGGAACTACGAAACTTAACTAATGACATTAAATTATAAAAAAGGTTAGTTGAAGAAAATTACAATTGACACTACCTATTAATACCTATGCCTAGCTTGATCAGAGTCCCTTAATCTCCGTGTGTGAGATCTTCGTCTAGAACCTTGGTCCTAGATATAGCCTTAGGAATAATACTCATCACTTCAATCAATTAGCTTTATTACAAGATAAATATCCAAAATCACAGTATCTGATTAATAATTTACTAACTCTAATTAAGGAAAATAATACAAAAAAAACAAAGTAACTTAACTAAAAAAAGATTAACCACTAACAATAAAATGAGTCTCAGATGAGATGAATTCAAATTACAAAGTACAAATTCTCAATTTAAAATAATCTGAGATCTTCAACAAAGCGAAATTTAATGATAGAGCTCTGTCAACAATTAAATAAAATAGAAAAAAAAAAGAATTTGATGGTTAAGAGAAACACTTAGCTTTTTAGGAATGAGATTGATTCCCACGCTGATTTGATTTGGTGTTTTACATCAGTTTTCTGGTATTCCTGTATCGTACAGCTTACAGGTTACTTGTTTGGCTGAATATCGTTCGCAACGTGACTGTCCTAGGTGGCAAGACTTTTTCCCCAAAAACGTGGTTACCCCAGACGTAAGATAACAAGGTTTGGAATAAAGTTGAAATTCTGTACAAGTTCGATATGATTGAATGATAAAGATTTTAAATAGCAAGCAAGGTCTTAAATAGGACTAAGGAGACAATCAAAAAGTACATAACCTGCGATATTTCCTCTTTCGCGGAGATGCTCTTCCGTCGCAGTGTGAGTTTCCTGAAGCATAATCACTTCCACCTTGTTCTTGCTTGCCAATTTTGAAGAATAATCGCATTTATCCTTGGAAATCCCTTCAATATCTAAACTCAACAAAATAATTCCTCCTTTGCTTGACCGAGAGAGTCCCGACGGCTCGGTCTTCTAAGTGATGCCGATTATGAACTATAGATGTTCTAGATTCATTATAGACCCAAAAATTTGGGTTGACATCGTCCATATATTATTTTTACGTGGATCTTGATTAAATTCTGGAAAAAATTTGCAAAATTATTTTTTTATATTATTAATTTTCTTTATATTTTTATTATTATTTCCATAGGTTTTTCACTCGTTTACTGAATCATACGCAAGATAGTATGGTCCCCTTGTTCCATTTCCTGTGCTGATACTTTATGGCCAATCGTAGGAGGCATGATACGAGTTTAGATACCAGATTTAGGATCAGGCAAGGTCTGTTTTCTTCCGCTGGTATTCTATTTATTCGTTTGTTCTTTTTACGATTGTGTTTTTCTGACACACAAAAATTATAGAAATAAACATTTATTGTAAATACAATTATTCGAATTTTTGTAAATAAAAATATATATATATATATATATATATATATATATATATATATATATATATATATATATATATATATATATATATATTTCTTTATTTACAAAATTCGAATAATTGTATTTACAATAAAAGTTTATTTCTATAATTAAATTGAAATTTCAGGTGTTGATGGTATTCATAACTTTTGGTTCAAGAAATTCTCTTGCGTTCATGAAAAATTGGCTGAATATTTTTCATTTATAATAAAGAACCCTCAGCTACTCCTTTATTTTTCACACAAGGAATTACTTATTTAAAACCGAAAAGTGATAATACTATTGATCCCAAAAATTTATGCACATTTGAAGAATTATAATATTCTTTCCGAACATCAAAAGGATGTAGAAAAAAACACATTGGTACTAAAGAGCAACTTGTAATTGATTCTGTTGCTTTGAATCAAGCCCAAACTAAGAAGAGAAATATTCATACAGCCTTCATTGATTACCAAAAGGCTTTTGATAGTTCTTCCCATTCATGGCTTCAAGAAATTTTGGAATTTATAAAATTGATAAGACACTTCGTCATTTTCTTGAATTTGTAATGAAAAATTGGAGAACCAATCTTCATTTAAATATTTCAAAACAATCGTTAAAATCCGAAGTAATTCCAATCAAAAGAGGCATTTTTCAAGGTGATTCTTTAAGTGCTCTTTGGTTTTGTCTTTGCCTCAATCCATTATCTCATGAATTAAATGCTACTAGTTTCGGCTTCAAAATAAAGAGTTTATTAACTGAATTCAAATTAAGTCACTTAATTTATTTAGATGATATTAAATTTTATGCCGGAACCAGATCTCATTTAAAAAGTCTACTTGAGATTACTTTCAACTATTCCAATGATATTCATATGAAATTTGGGCTTCCAAAATGTAAAAATCTTTCTATTGAAAAGGAAAGATCACCTCTGATTATATAAAGATTTCCAATATCGAAATCGAGCCAATGCATCAAGGAGATACATATAAATATCTTGGATTTTGTCAAGAGAAGACAATTAACCATAGCAGCACTAAATAAAATATTAGAAGTTCATATTACAAAAGACTTAGAATTATCATCAAGAGTTATTTAACTAGTAAAAACCTTTTCAGAGCTATCAACTCCTATGCTGTTCCTATTCTTACAGCTTCTTTTGGAATTATTAAATGGTCTAAAACTGATCTAAATGAATTACAATGTCAAACGAGGAAAATGCTCTGTAAATATCATAAGCACCACCCAAAGTCAGCTGTTCAGAGAGTTACACTACCTAGACATCTTGGAGGTCGTGGATTAATTGATTTGAATAATCTTCATAGTAAACAGATTTTTCATCTACGTTCCCATTTTCATGATAAACAGAGAACGTCTAAATTACATGATATTGTTGTTGCTTCAGATTATAATCTTACACCTCTGAACTTGACAATGCAAAAGGTAGATTTTGATATATTTGATGATAATGCTAAAGAGAAAGTTGGATGCAGAAGGAATTACACGGAAAGCACCCTAAAGAATTGAAAAATGATTATATTGATGAAATTGCATCGAATAAATGGTTAGTATCTGGAGAATTGTTTGCTGAAACAGAAGGCTTGGCAATTGCGATCCAGGATCAGGTTGTTTTCACAAGGAATTATAGAAAACATATCATCAAACAAAATATAGATGATTCTTGCCGTAGATGTTTCTGTTCTTCAGAAACAGTTTTTCATATATTATCATCTTGCTCAGTCCTTGCTTCAACAGATTATTTAGAAAGACATAATGCCGTCGCTAATATTATTCACTTCAATCTAGGAATTAAACATGACCTAATTCAAAAATTTCAAAAATATGAACCTGAGATTATTTGTGAAAATGACAAATATAAACTTTATTTTGATAAAACAATTCTGTGCAACAGAGCTGTAAAACACAATAGACCAGATATCGTTCTTAATGATAAACAGAATCAAATTACATATATAATTGATATTGCTATACCCGACACACATAATATACAAAATAAATACAATGAAAAAATTTCTAAATATATGATGCTTGGCGATGAGATTAAAAAATGTGGAAAATGAAGAAAATAGGTATTCTACCGATTATTATTTCTACAACAGGCGTTATTCCTAGAAATCTTCACAAAAGTATTGAGATTTTGGGTCTGAAGAAAAATTTGTTTGAACAGTTACAAAAGATAACAGTCATCAAATCTTGTAATATTCTTCGTAGGTTTCTTTCCGAAAATAATAATGAGGTAGAGTCATAGGTTTTCTCTTTAGTTTATACTGCTCAGAATCTCATTTTATATTTTATTTATTTGTTTATATAAATGTAATATAATTAACTGACAATTTTGTCATATTTATATTCAGAGCAGTATTCTATTCAATCGTTCACCACTTCACACAAAGGAAACTATTAATGAGTAACATTCAGTGTTACTTGACTAAGGTCCGTACACTGGATTTTTCCGGGGAGAAAGCCTCTGACACTACTCGTTGGTACATTGATATCATTGTCTGATGATGCTATAGTATGTATATATTCTGGTAGATTGATATATTCTCATAACATTTAACGTTATCCTAATATATAATTACTCCAGGATATGTTTTGATTATAATCATTGCCTGGCAATGGTATTAATTACCGGGTGGTGGATTTATATTTTTTCATGAAATCAGTTTGATTGCATGAACAGATATATGGGCAACTCGTCGGGGTAAAACCCCCTTATATATATATATATATATATATATATGGGAACGTAAATTTCTCTGAGTCGCTTCTTGTTCATCATTTCCTCAGTGACTTTCATTCGAAAAATTCTACCAGAGATATGCATCAATCGAGAAGATAATTTGGACTGGTTACTGAATCTTGAAATTTAGAAATCGATTCTGTTTTTTGAGCAATCGACTCTGCAACAGCAATAATATCTTGCTCAAAAGGAATATTGATTTCAATTTCAGTGGAACTGCGGTTTGTTGATCCTTGAGCTAAGAAACCCCTCAATATTTCCCTTTTTGCATCTACCGTTGTTGGAGGATCAACACCACGAATAGAGATTTCATAATTTAGTTCTTCGCTTTTGAGATGATTTGGATTCATTTTGGTAATTTTAGTATATTAAAATAAAGGTAAAAATTTAGAAAATTTTTAGGAAAGTTGAAATAGTAACTGATATCTACCTATTCTCAAGAAATAAAGAGAAATAACATAAATATTTCAATTTAATAAGTAGATAGTTAGCTTCCAAGAAAAAATGACCAACAAAAATATCATGAACAAGTAGCATTTGTTTTTGACAATGTATCTATTTCTTCCAAGTTCAGAAACAAATATTTAATTGAAGGGTGTAGTTCGGCTTGACCTACGAAACAAAAAGCAATTCGTGGCCCCACGTTGGGCGCCAGTGTAACAAAATTTAATTTTTCTACTGGTTAAGCCCAAGGAAAATGAGCAATGAGACTCTAATTCAATATTCCTGACTGAAATCTTGGAAGAAAAGTCAAAAAAGTTTTGCTTAGATATTTAATTAATTACATAAATTATGATAATGTTACATAGTGTCACAAATACTTCTTTATATGTTAATACAGGCAATAAGACTTATAATGAATAATAAAATAAAACAAGTTACTATGTTTTAACTATCACTAATTTGTTGATGTAAAGAATGACAAAATTTTACATTGGTTGGACCGGTTTCGGACCAACGTCCATTATCAACAACAAGCTAATGAAAACTGATCTGTTATGATTTTTAATTGACCTAATTGTGAATACCTCCGTAAGCAGAAGGTTAACACAGTTATCAAAGGCGAATATTCCTGATAGAACAACAGTCGCAAGCTTGCCTTTTCCTTGACATCACGTTAACCATAAACACTAGCTCCAACACCTTGGGCAGTTTTGGAGTCGTCTCTGAACCAACAGGGGCCCTCAAATGACCGGTCCTTGAAGCTGGCCCATTCATGTTTACTAAGATGATCTGGCAGCAGCATGATGGTTTATTGTATTGCTATGTCGAAACTTCATATTCAGCATCTCGTTGTCTTCCATTTCGTTCTGTAAAGCAACGGGCACGAAGCCGAACTCTTATCTTCCATTCCAAGAAAGACGATGGAATCAGTACGTATCCATTCTGTTGTTCCTGTAAACAGTAAACTTATAGCATTGAGAAGAAACGTGTGAACCAAACAAGATTCAAGAGAAAAAAGATAAAAACCCGAAGGAATCGATGTCTCACTAGTCACTAATACATTAGTACCAGCTAGTCTGTGTGTTGTGAGCAAAAAGTTGAATCGGAATATTCATTAAAACAGATCTTCAATTGGTAGTGTGATAGTAGAAATCTCTAAACCATCTGGATATCCTGAGCTAAGGCAGTCCAAGACTAAATGTCTTATAGTTTTCTCAGTTTCCTCAAACATGCAATTTGGTCTTTTTACACTGTAACAAGTGACTTCTTTTCAAACTATTGAAGGTACACCAATTTTTTCAAGTGAGATCGAAATTCAAAACCCAACCAGACTGAAAAATTCTGGTCCAGGACCAAAAGTTGCATTAATGTACTTCCAAGATTGGGTTTCAGACAAGAATACATTGACTATCTCCAAGAATTGAATGTATTCAGCTCTAACCTCGAAGTATCTCGAAGAAGATAATTGCACTACGAGGTCTGGCTATTAAATAACGAGACTGTGCACCTAGAGGGCGCCCTAGAGTAGTGGGGAAAAAACGCGTTTTCTTTACTATCAGTGTATTTGGGCAATAGCGGTTTGAAACGAACGTGTGTGGAAAAAACCAGAAGCAACGTATCAATCTAAAATTTTTTTGAGTTTTTGAGTGGTGTAAGAGCGCCCAGGTCGCCCTGTCACTGTTTCAACTCCGGAAACAGTGAGCAAAGTCAATCAAATTGTGCGTGCAGATCGTCGAATGAGTATCTGGATGATAGCCGAGGCTGTAAACGTCGATAAAGAAAATTAAAAAATTTTTACACGAGGAATTACACATGACAAAAGTCTGTGCGAAGTTGGTGCCAAAAAAACTGCCCATAACTCGCTATCTGTTGAGCAGTATTTGGCCAGTAGTGCACTCCAGCGCTCGAACTTTTTTTTGTTTCCGAAGATAAAAGCTGCTTTGAAAGGGACCCGATTCGAGCAAATAACGGTAGAGCTCCTAACGGCCCCCACCAAAGAAGACTTCCTGCACCTCTTCGATCAATGGAAAAACGTATGGAAAGGTGGGTGGCGAGGGAAGGGGAGTATATTGGAGGGGAGCATTCGAATGTAGAATAATTTTTATATTAGAACCTTTTTTCGTAACCAGTCTCGTTATTTAATAGCCAGACCTCGTATAGTCTAAATCTTGACTTGAAAAGAAACTTCCAAGCTAGAAATTCTGCATACTTTAGGTTTCTATAAAAGGTAATCTTCTAATCCAGTTCCCCAGAAAAAAAGTTAAAAAATCAGTCTCTTTTCACAAAGTTTGACTTGGTGTGAAAGCAAGTTTATAGTTTTTCATTTGTTAACTGTTTCTGATACAGATATAGTTGAACATTGTTTAAAAGTAAAGTAAAAGCTCCTTATTGCTTCCAAACATTCGCGTTCTCACTATTCGCGGATAAAAAATGCAACAAATCAATAAAAAAATCCAAAGATAAAATAAGTGAGGCATTGTTATTATGGATCGATAACCGCAACCAAAAAGGAGTGCCCCTCAGTAGTCGAAGTATCCGGAAGAAGGCAAAGGGTCTTCACGAATATTTCAAAAAACCTGGTGGTAGTTGTGGTAGTGGAGAATTTCAAGCATCGAAAGGTTGGTTCAAAAACTTTAATGTGCAACAATCTTTGCATAGCATTGAAACTGTTGGAGAAGCTGCATCTGCAGACTCTGCTGCAGCAGAAATATATCCAGAAAAATTAGCAATCCTATTACCTGATGGAGGACTAAAAACTGAGCAAGTATTTAATGTTATAAATATATATAAATGTTATGAAATGCTGGAAGAAATTTGACATAGCAAAATATATCTTAAACATAAAAGAATCAGTGGAAGAACATCCAAATCATGTTAGAAAAACTGCAGGAATTGACGAAGAATCTTTGAAAATTCAGGCAGATTTTTTGACATGCCGAAACGGACTATAATCGATATTTTCATTGATTGATAACTTCTGATTGTAAAATTAAGATTCATGAAAGAAATTGAAATTCCACAAAATTACAAGACTTTACTCGACAGACGCTCAAATCACGTTTCGAATGAAAGCTATGTCGAATAAAAGAAAACGAATTAAGTCTTCCATTTGCATTTTACAAATGAAAAACCGTATTACATAAACAATTCCCAAATTCCACCCGTCTGAAACTGACATGATACAACACAATAACTGGAATAACTCTGCAACCGTGTCTGGCGAAACAATATCAATTTTTCATGTGGAAAAGTTGGCTCGGTGGACGAAACCACTTTTTCGTTTTTTCCCCAACTTGAGATCGTAAATCCACTAAAACAATGGCCGGTCGCGATCTCTCCGACGTCATAAAAATGAAAAACAGAAGATTAACAATCATCGTTGGGTTTTCATTCGAATTTTTAATTCCAACTTTTGGATTGGACAAGGCGCTGTGCGATTGGTAGATCGATAAGGCAAAAACGTCCAGACGATGAACTGCGAATTAATTTGTCTGAATACGAGGTGTACCCATTGAATTACGAGACTGTTGCTGTAAAATCATTTATTTTGAATTTATGCAAACACACATCGAGAGAATTTGAAGCTTCAACTGTAATTTTCGATAAAATTGCAATGACCATCTTTGCTTGATATCTTATTGGTTCTTCAAAATGGAGATTTTGAAAGAAATGCACAATTTGCAGATTCGTTCAATTTTTGTTTCTTTTGAAACATAAGTAATTATGTTATTATAATATAAAGAGCTTATATTGTAAAACTATTTTTGTTTTGTCTACAGGTGAAGTTTGTTCAACTATTTACTGGATGTATAACAATTCACCTATAGATTATTTTATCAAATAAAAGAAATGAGCATGTATTGCATTTTTAAAATATTTTTGAATAAAAAGAAATTATATACATATACGATTTGATGTGCTCCAGATTTTATTCGTTGGTCCATTTTGATTTTGGCGACGTTCAACAAGTTCTCCCTTGTCATCTTCAGGCCTTCGGTAGACGTAACTGATTGCAGCCTGTAGGCTATAGTCTCCATAGTGCAAAAAAAAGATAGCGGATCGCTGGTAGTTCTCCTTTTATATTCTCGTTTTGGGCGTGGATACACCTGGTGGTGGGGATGCTTTCATTATTCTCTGTTGATGTTCCGATTTCCAAGGTGATAAAATAACTTTCCAAGCGTTTGATAGTTTCAGGGTTTCGTCTTTTTTGCTCATTGTATTTCCTTTTTCAATTTTCACTCCTCTGATCAAACCCTTTCTTAAGTTGTTGTGTGATGTAGATTTGTTTTGAGGTATCGAAATCTATTGTATGACCTGTATGTAGATAAATTGCGGATGAGATGGACTTATTTTTTAGTGCTCTTTTATGTTCCTCTATTCTGTCCTGACACAGTAATCTTAGCGGAGAGTATCGAAGCTCTGCAGAGACTGATGACCAGAGTATCTACTTACAGTGAGGAATATGGGTTATCACTAAACATAAAAAAAACAAAATTCATGGTAATCTCAAAGAACAATCCAGTAAATGTTAGTCTAACTATAAACGGCAGAAATGTAGAAAGAGTGGAGCAATATACTTACCTTGGAGCAATGGTGAACAGCACAAATGAATACACCCAAGAAATAAGAATAAGAATAGAAAAAGCCCGAGCCAACTTCATAAAAATGGACAAAGTTTTTCGTAGTAAAGGTCTAAGTATGGCATTAAAACATCGTTTAGCTAAATGTTATGTTTTCTCTACTCTCCTTTATGGAGCGGAAGCATGGACAATGAATGCCGCAATTCTTAAAAAGATTGAAGCATTTGAAATGTGGGTGTATAGGAGGATTCTTAGAATATCATTGATGGATCGAGTAACAAATGCAGAAGTTCAGAGACGCATGGGCAGGGAAAGAGTGGTTGCTAACACACTCAAGAAACGTAAATTGGAATATCTGGGCCATATTATGAGAGGTGAAAAATATAAATTCCTACAGCTGATTATCCAAGACAAAATACAGGGACACGAAGTATAGGAAGGAGAAGAATCTCATGGCTGAGGAACCTGGAAGAATGGTTTGGATGCACTTCGAACCAACTTTTTGAATCGGCCGCTTCTAAAGTAAAAATAGCGATGATGATTGCCAACCTTCGACTCGGAGATGGCACTTGAAGAAGAAGATTCTGTCTTTTATTCTTCGATTGGTTTTGCCGATGTATATCTCGTTATAATCCCCGCATGGTATAGAGTTCTAAAGGAACGTGGTCTTCCGGGTTTCTGAGCTTTTTTCCGATAATTGAGTGTGGTTTGTATGCCGTTCTTATTTGTACTTCCGTACTTTTCTTTCTATTCTATCTGTTACTCCTTTGATATATGGTAGAACAGTTATCTGCTTTTGTTCCTCTGTACATATCGTCTTTCGCCCAGTGAGAGTATCTCTTATAGCAGCTTTTATTGTGTTTTTATTATATCAAAGAAAATAATGAAAAATTCCCACCAGCAGGTGTATCGACGCCCACAACGAGAATATAAAATGAGAACCACCAGCAAACCGTTATCAGTTACGCTCGAGACAACATCTATCGAACGCTTGAAGATGAAAAAGGAGAACTTGTCGAAACGTTGCCAAAATCGAAATGGACCACGGAATAAAACCCGGAACCCATCAAATCATAAATACTTACGAGAAAATTCAAAATATAACATATATTTATATATATATATATATATATATATATATATATATATATATATATATATATATATATATATATATGGCATTCGCCATAAAGGAGTAGCATATCTACTTTTTCATTCTGTGTGTACATCATTTCGTCTGTTTTTCTGCCGTGAAAATTTAAAAACTCCGAACAATTTATACCAACTCACCGATTCAGATGCAACACAATCTTATCTTATGACATTTAAAATTGAATACAAAAAATTCTATGATCTGTGATAGGATTTCAATGCATTTCCAAAGCACTTTAGATAATGAGTTGAAAAACGAGTATTATACTGTGTCCAGGATTACGAATGGAAATTTTCAACGAAAAATTATCAATTTGGTATCAAAATATTCGTAAAAACATTCTGCGTATTATAGTGCTAATGAGCCTCTATTATACCTTGCGGAAATAAGATTTTTTTCGAAGAAACAATGTTTGGAATGTTACGAAGCCAATAACAGAAGGAATTCTACAGTTTCAGTGATGAATCCAAATTTACTCGATTTCGGTCGATAAACAACGCAGTTTTTTTGTCGTCATAGCCTCCTTGACTTGAAAACAAATTTATCAAAAAAAAATTTAAAATTGGGCTAATTCGTCTTATAATATGCTGAATGTATAGACAAAGAGAGTTTGATTCGATTTCTCAAAAAATATACAGGGTGAGCCATTTGAAAATCGAAACTTTGGCTAATTTCCTTTGAAACAGGAAACGTTTCAGATAAACTGTCAATGTCATTCAAGTTGAAATAAATTTTAATGAAGTCAGAAAATTTCATTGAAAAATATTGGACAGGAAAAAGTTATAGGGCGAGCCTGTTTCAGTTACACCCGGTATATATATATATATATATATATATATATATATATATATATATATATATATATATATATATATATATATATATATATATATATATATATATAGGTTTTACCCCGACGAGTTGCCCATATATCTGTTCATGCAATCAAACTGATTTCTTGAAAAATATAAATCCACCACCCGGTAATTAATACCATTGCCAGGCAATGATTATAATCAAAACATATCCTGGAGTAATTATATATTAGGATAACGTTAAATGTTATGAGAATATATCAATCTACCAGAATATATACATACTATAGCATCATCAGACAATGATATCAATGTACCAACGAGTAGTGTCAGAGGCTTTCTCCCGGAAAAATCCAGTGTACGGACCTTAGTCAAGTGACACTGAATGTTACTCATTAATAGTTTCCTTTGTGTGAAGTGGTGAACGATCGAATAGAATACTGCTCTGAATATAAATATGACAAAATTGTCAGTTAATTATATTACATTTATATAAACAAATAAAAAAAATATGAAATGAGATTCTGAGCAGTATAAACTAAAGAGAAAACCAATGACTCTACCTCATTATTATTTTCGGAAAGAAACCTACGAAGAATATTACAAGATTTGATGACTGTTATCTTTTGTAACTGTTCAAACAAATTTTTCTTCAGACCCAAAATCTCAATACTTTTGTGAAGATTTCTAGGAATTACGCCTGTTGTAGAAATAATAATCGGTAGAATAAATATTTTCTACATTTTCCACATTTTTTCAATCTCGTCGAGGACGCAGATGGGGAGGTCATTTTTTTTTGTAGTATTTCACATAGTTACCATACAAAACATCGAAAACAAGACACCCTGTACAGTAGGTTCATTAAGAACTTAAGTAGGAAGCAGAAATTGGTCTTTCTTTCATAAACTTAAAGTGTTTGAAGTAGTTTAAGATTCTATTTTCTATAGGCATGCTGAATAATATTTCTTTCTCAAACAATTCGCGTTTACTTCCATAAAGCCAATATCCTGCCATACCTTGAACCTGAAAACACTTCACTTTTTACTTTTTTGTTCATAAGCAGTAATTTTCTCCACTGGTACGGTGCCCACCCACCTATTAAGTTAATTTTCAAAATGCCACGTCTATCATTTAAATTCCTATCTTCATTGTAAATATAGAAGTGCCTATTATGGAAAATAATCATAGTACTTCGGTTCTTGATGGATAAAGCAATACAAACCTTCGTATCTTTTTCACTCGACTTGTAGGGTCGTTGTATCAATCATTGTCCAAATTACAGCTCGAACTGGTCTCAATGACAAACATTTTTTGTTTGTGTTTTTCACACAACAGAAACGATTTATGCGTGGTGTTTGGGAGTATTTTATTCATTATACCAGCCAAACACTGTTTGTTCCAATTAAGTTGGTCAATGTTGTGTCATTTTTAATTATCGTATATTGTGTAACCACTCATTTTCGTTTTTCAATAGTGAGATTATGGAAAATGATTTCATCAACCCATTTGTTCCCACTATGGGGACACTGTGAATATTACTAGGGACATCTAGTTGCGAAATTTGATACCAAGTCAATATAAAGGACTTCTAAGATCCATGCTAAGATAACTTGTGCGTTTATACAATAGATGGCTTTATTTGTTCAAATATGATATTGAGTTGGCCGTTACTGAATGATATTTAATCGTATACGGAGATTTTGGTTCACTTTGTGAAGAATATCAAAAAATTAGGTGGAAAATATTTAATTAGCAAACTCAAAAGCTATTTCAGAATTTCTATCATCATCAGACGTTTACAAATTGTGAGTTAAAACTAAGGTACAGGTGTACAATTTGTCGTAAATATAGAAAAACATGTATGAATTATAAAGAAAGAAAAAACAAGTTTCTACTATTGGAATATAGATAGGAATTAAAAGGTACATTTATAATTACTTGAAAATCCCAAATATTGGAGAATAACATAGGTCTGTGTTGTAGTTAAGAAGGGTAAGATTGTTTCTATTGTGATTAGCTTTGAAAATTTCTAGGTATTTGAGTTTATTGCTTTTTGGGGCACGATGAATAATGTTCAGATTATCTATACTAGGAAAGGGGTGGTTGTTATCTGTGTGATGGTGGAGTCTGATTGTAATGGTGTATACCTTGGCCAGACGGAAAGATCTTTTCGCAGTAATTACAAAGAACATCACTCTTCTTTTTGTGAAAACAAAAGTGACTCCAAAAAAGTACAATACAGACTAAACGGATTATAACGACATCGTTTACAACGACCGATCGGTTATTACGACCGGATTGTAAGCTCCCGGTCGAATCTTTAGTAAACTATTCAGTAAACCTACCGCCTATAACAACATCGGATATAGCGACAAATCGCTTATAACGACGTAACCTTATTGATATTCATCGACTATAACGGCCAACCGCATTTAGTCCAAAACAAAACAATACGAACGATCTTAGATCTTAATACTAAGCATTGAAGTAATATTTAGGCGTATTATTACCTACGCTCTTTCTCCCACCTCATTCGAACCTTTTCCCGGCCATTTGACCTTGCATATTTATTGTTTAGTGCGCTAACTGACTGCTTGAGTGGCAGCTTGATTCATAAATTATCCCTTTGATAAGACTGTGCATTTTTGTGTTACCATGTCGCAGAAATGGTAAATCTCATATCATATGGAGATTAGAAAATGGCGAGTTAAATAGTGAAATTGCAAAGGAGTGTGGAGTTTCACATTCTACAATATGTACGATTTGGAAAAATAGAAATAAAATAAAAATTATTTTCGACAACAACTGTTTAAAACTTAAACGATAGACAAGTGAACATAAAGCTATGGAAGATGCTTCATTAACATGGTTTAAACATCAGAGGGCAAACAACATCCCAATAAGTGGTCCAATTCTGTAACTAAAAGCAAACGACTTTGCTCGTATTATGGGTATGGAAAATTTTGAGTATTCGTCGTCTTGGGTACAACGTTTTAGTGCTCGTTATAATATTGTGGCAGGAAAACTTTGCGGTGAAGCGGCTGGCGTTCCTGAAGGAGTGATTGAAGAGTGGCTATCTCATAAGTAGCCTGCGCTATAAAAAAAAATTAAATAAAACAAAATTCAAAGGAGAGGAATGTAAGGGCGGAAAGTTGTCCAAAACAAGAATTACAGAATTGGTTGCGGCAAACAAGACTGGTTCATGCAAAAGAAAACTTTTGATGGTAGGAAAAGCTGAAAAACCGCGTTGCTTTAAAAACATTCACTCTTTGCCTGTAACTTCTGAAAACAACACTAGGTCCTGGATGACATCGCAAATTTTTGAAAAATGGCTTCGTAGTTGGGATGCAGAATTGAAGTCTGGAGGAAAAAAAATCCTTCTCCTAGTAGACAACTGTCCCGCTCACCCTATAGTCTCCAATATCAAATGCATAAAGCTTGTGATTTTACTGTCCAATGTCACCTCTGTTTTACAGCCCATGGACAAAGGTGTGATAAAAGCTTTAAAAACACAATACAGAAAACTTCAAGTGCTACAAGTGATACAGAATATTGAAAACGGGAGAGATACAAAAAGTCTTTGTGTTTTGGTGCAATTCTAATGATATCGGAAGCGTGGGAAAAGGTCACACAGACCACTATAGCCAATTGCTTTCGCCATGCAAGTTTCAGTTACTCAGTTGTAAAGATCTGCTGATACAGAACAAAGAATTAAGATAGAGGAATTTATTGGAATAGATAACAGTGCCGCTGTGTGCGCCTTAGCTACTGAAGAAGAAATTCTTGCAGAAGCTGAAAGTAACAATCGTTACACTGACGAAGAAAACGAAGACCAGCAAGACCCTGAAGAACAGTTTAGGCCAACAACAATTTCCGAGGCTCTTAGCGCTGTAACATTTTTGCAAAAATTTGTTACCTTCAACGACAACTTTAATACTGATGGTACTCATAACTTGAGGAGTATGAAACGTAAAATGCAAAACATATCTGAGAGTGGGCTTAAAAACAGACTTAAATGACTGATTACTTTAAAATCTAGTATGAATCTTATAGTGCAGCTAAGTTCATCTTGTATCTCCAATTATTTCATAATAAACATTTTTATTTCTTTTTTAAACGGTTTTTGATATTTCATTTGAAAACAATATTTTATTCTGTATTAGAATTATATGTACTTATGATAATTTAACTACATAATTATGCTATGTATTGCTTATAACAACTATCTGATATAACGTCGGAAACTATACGGTCCCTTCAATGACGCTATATCCGGTTTTGACTATATATACAGATACGGTAATGGCCGTATTTCCCGCTACAACACGTGGTTATTTATTTGAGATCACTTAATTAACTGAAGCTAAAATTGTTTTTATCAGATATTAATAAATTCTGAATGAATAATTATTGCACTGGAAATTTTTATTCTAGGTTAATCGTAGTTATGACAAAATGAAAAACAACTTGCCGAAACATTAAAGTTTTTAATAAACAAATAAAAATTGTAGAGGAGGAAAATTTGGGTTACATATATTTTTATATGCTGTATCATAAAAAAATGAAAACGAAAACTGTCTAGAAAATGAAAAAAAAATATAGTGGGGTGAAAACTAGATTCGCAGACAATTATGCACACATAATTTCTCAAAAATCGATCCAGATATTTCGGAGGGGTTTAATCGCAAACATCGCGACACGTCAGATCAGATTATAATTTTTGATAATTATTTTACCAGCCTCCAACTTTCAAAAACATTGAGTAAAAGAGGTTTTAGGGCAACAGGAATCATTAGAGATAATCGCCTCAAAAAATCCCTTTATTATCTGTTCCCCAAATTAAAAAAAAGAACGTGGGTGTTTTCAATGCATTTACGACTCAACGAATAGATTGTTGTTTGTCAAATGGAAAGACAACAATATTGTGGCAATGGCAACAAATTACGATTGGGTAAACCACTGGAAAAAGCAAAAAGATGGTCTCCAATTAGAAAGCAAAAGATCGAATATAATACTTTCATGGGTGGTGTTGATCTCCTAGTTCGAAGTTTGTCATTTCAAAGAACGTTGGAGATTTATCAAATGTAATGTCACTTTTTGCTTAGAACGAAACTGAGAATTGGCTGAAGTTCCAATTTTTTCACTACAGATGATCTTGTCATAAGATTTACTGTCTACGCACCTTTTTGCCGAGGGATCACCAGAAATGACGTCACAAAGGTGGAGTTTTGAATGCTTTCCTCTGAAAATTTCAGAAATTCTTTGTCGAATGAGTATCCTTAAGACAGTGAACAGTTTCAATGAAATATTTCATTTTTGATGAAAAAAATTGTTCAAAAATAGACCTTTTTCCGAGAAACCCACGTAACCCTGGTCATGGATCGCCGATGTGGCTGTAGGTCGTCCTTTCGTGAGTACCAGTCTCCCTGTACCATTCTGGAAACAGCTGAATGGAACCTCAGGTCTTTGGTCTATTTTTGCATCACTCGCAAAAATTGATCAGAAACTGATGTAATGGTTCTCGCAAAATCTCAATTTTATTCTTTCATTTTATCTTTTATGGGAAGAGCATATGTACCAACAAAAACCATCGAATTTTGATGGCATATGTCAGGACATACTAAAAAAAAAACTTTGTTAATAATGAGTTCCGACAAACGAAAATTTGGAAATATTGAGATAGTGCATTAATTTCTTGGCATAGTATACATTTTTAAACTAATTGTGAAATTTACCAGTTAAAAGCAAATATTTAATTATCAACCATCATGAAAAGTGATACTTAAATAACGCAACGAGTTTTGTATCATATCAAATTCAGAAAGAGTAAATTCCTACATTTACATTTCATTTCGGTCACAACATTCCAAACAAATATTAAAGAAGGAACGGAAGAAAATATTTGATTAATGGCGTTGTTGTTATAGCTTGACATTGATTAGACGTTTGCGAGGAACATTGATCATGTTGGAATTTTGTTTTGTCTGATTCGTTTATTGATTAAATAGGTTGAAACCATTTATTATATCTGATGCAATATAGAAAGTATTCAAGAAATATTTTGATATTACTTTTGTATAAATAATATAAACTAAGATACAAAAACGTTGTCATATTGCCAGGTAGTCATAAAATTTTCCGTAATGGACATATGCGTAATATGAATCAAGAATAAACACCAATTTGCCGTTACTATGTGATATGTAATTGACATTATGGAATATTACTACATAAAAAATATCACTCCTCCACTGGCATAATCGATGACATTTCAGGTTTCAGCAATGGAATCATTTGGCAAATTCTTCTTGAAAATTCATCCATTCCACCTATAACAAGCACTTCTCATCACCGATTTTACTGCCCGTATTACGTATTATCAATGGCTTTTCACTGATGATAACAAATAAACAGGAAAAAAACTTTAAGCAGTCACACTAGTTCGACAATTCACCGCAACGCTACACACCGTGTCAGCTAGGAAGCGGTCTGTCGAAAAACTAATGCTCCTCATTTCTATCTGGTTGTCAACCAGGCATACACACAGTCTCTAAAATTACTATTTGCCAGATTATCGCAATGTGTAGACATATTGACGAATTTTTATTCAAGGAACAATATTCAACCTTCCGTAAAATGTAAAATATCCTTCTTTGAAGGAGCTGGTTTTCCGATTCATCCTTCATAATCACCGTCAACCGGGGACACGCAGCAGTGGAACACCACGGTCAGATGTCATGAATAGGAGGAATAGACTGCAGTTTCGGTCTCATTTGACCTCGTCAGTATTCACACCGCCACCTACTCATCTCAACTCGTTGTAGCGCCAGGAAACATGTAAATGTAATAGGCATAACGAACAAAACCTTTATTTGGGTGAAAAACAGAAGTTTTTCTCGAAGTTTAAAGCCATTTTGATAATCATTTTTAAATATTGCGCGAAAACAGCTCGCCGTGTCATGACGTCCTGAGTGACGTCATACTTACGTGAACGTCAAATTTGTTTACGCGCAGCTAGACAGCAAAGTAAACAAACTTTGCGCATTTCTTGTGTTACAAATGAATTGTAAAGTTTATAAGTAGTGTGCAGTACCTCAGTGTAAACATACATCAATAACGACACCCAACAAAGTGTTTGTACATGTCCCGTACAAGAAAATGGTAAGAGATAAATGGTTAAATCAACACAATCATGACATTGAATTGATGTTACTTTTTCTTCATCTTCATCAACTATCAATGTAACAGCATATAGTTTTGCATGGACTTTATGCTCTGGGCTTATCTTGCATTCCCGTTTTAGTTGCACATAACTAATTCCATCATCTCCATATGAAGGTCTTGAAGACCTGAAATAGTGTAAATTAATTAGAACAAATACATACACACTGTCAAATCAAACATGTTTATTTTTGAATGTAGACTTATTTAGATGTCATAAATTTTGTGTCAACCTAAGTCTAAAACTACCACTTCTCATATTTAGGTGTTTCGAAGTTATACAAATGTTCTCGTTTTGTTAGGTAATAACTCTAAAATAGCAAACATATACATATACTGCAAGGGAGGTAACCTCAAAAAGAATGACAAGTTTATTGTAAAAATAACCTACGAAAGTAAAACAAAATAAACTTCTACAAGTTCAAAACGAGTCTGATTACTACTTGGTCCTATTTATATCTAGTGTTAAAGATAAATACAAATAAAATATACTTACAAAGAGGTTTTCACATTTCTAGATTCGGACGAGCAAATTTCTTGTTTTGTTGCGAGGAACTCGCCCAACATCAATGAATCGATCCTGGGCAGATTTGAGATGTTTGCCTTAACAAAGCCTGGTTCCATTGTTATAGATAGATTCGTGTTGTAAAGTCGATATATCACAAAAACAAATATGAAATCAATCGTAACGAGCAATCAGTAGTAAGTAATCAAAACACAGTGAAGCTTACATAAGTATGACGTCATGCGCTGTGATTGGCGTTTCAGTCAGAATGGCCGATTGCAGTATTTTACTCTTTTATTTTATGGAAAATCTTAGTGATCTCAATTTTTTAAATAAAACTAAATCAGTTTTGTAAATCCTTTGAATGTTTATTTTCCCCTAAAATCATTAAATCTTTGATTATGTCATACTATCGTCACGCCTATTGCCACCGGGAAACCGTGACAACAAAGGGTAGATAAACAGGAAAACTAGCTTCTCCAAGGAAGGATATTTAACATTCTACCGAAGGTTGAATATTGTTCCTTGAATAAAAATTCTTCAATGTGTCTACACATTGCGATAATCTTGCAAATAGTAATTTTCAGAGATTGTGTGTATACCTGGTTGAGAACCAGATAGAAATGAGGAGCATTAGTCTCTCGACAGACAGCTTCCTAGCAGACACGGTGTGTAGCGTTGCGAGGAATTGTCGAACTATTGTGACTGCTTGAAGTTTTTTTCCTGTTTATTTGTTATCATCAGTGAAAGTCATTGTTAGTACGTAATACGGGCAGGAAAATTGGTAATGAGAAGTGCTTGTACGCGTTGTAGGTGAAATGGATACAACAATTTGCCAGATGCTTTCATTGCTGAAACCTGAAACGTCATCAATTTTGCCAGAGGAGGTACCAGGATCGTCTTGAATTATTGCAAGAACCTCATTTTCCAGCTATACCGTTCTTACTTCCCTTGGTCTTCCTGCTCCTTCAAATTGTCTTAATGTAATATTCATATAGACGTCGACGAATGCTTTCAATTTTTTTTCTATCATGAGCAATACGGTTTGGAAATCTTTCAATGTACAACCGCCGACCTTATGCATTTCCGTCCGTACGTCCATACATGAAGTGCATGTCGGTCATCTCAGCATTCATATAAAACGACTCATGATAGCCGATTTGAAATTAAAATTCAATAGATTCAAAATTATCGAAAAACAGAAACATTCATTCATTCAAAAATATTTTTTATTGTTGAAAAAATCAGTAGCGTCCTAGTTTTTTCTTTGAGAATAACCTGCGTTGAACCCATACGCGTGCCACTGCTCTTCGCAAGTTTTCGACACCCCCACAACTTAACCTCAATATCTCAAGCGGTTTACGAAAAATTCAAATTGAACTGCATCTTTCGATCAAACAATAACATCCTGTAAATCAGTAACGAAATATTTGCAGACCTAGGTTCATATGAACTTTTCTCATGAAATGACTTCGGCAATCACCTCCTTGAATGTGCCGTGTCTTTTTTAGACCACACGGTATAATTCAAATTGAAATAGTAATTCTCTCATTCGATACTAAAATCACCGATAATTCGTATTTAAAAAAACACAAATTTTCTTCGTGACTCAGCAGATCAGCAGCAAAAACAATCTGAATAAACGATGTAAAATAATCAACATCTGAAACTTTCCCATAATGTGACATATAATTTGACCTTTTATTTTATCTATGACGATGAATATTAAGGTGCAGTGACATTTAACTACCTCAGTGAATTTCATTATTCCCCAAATAATTATTAGGGCATAACAACTAACATTTAACGTTAATATAATACAGCCATAGAATGGGGGCATCTGAATATTTTACGAGAAGTTGATCAAGTTTTTCCATCTACTGAATCAACGCAGCAAATGAATTAGGAATTTCTCAGGTGATTTATTACGTATATAAATCACACACAATTCGAACCGCAGAAGAGCGATTTGGGAAAGTCTTCGCGTGCATTGAAAGGAACTTACAATAGCTGTTTTGTTCTTCTTCGAACTCATCAGTTTCATATTTTCATCGATATGAACATCGTCATCTTATACACCTTTAGGTTCGGTAAGGTAGTTATACTTAAATAACAGAGCCATCTATACATTGTCGCTGAAACTTCTGCGTAAATGCTGACGTGTCATGAAATGGCAGATGCGATTTATTTTTCGATATCAGAATTATCACAACCTAAAATTTCATGAATTCCTTCCTTCAAATCTATATCATCTAAAGTACATGACCACTTATGTATACAAAAAAATCCAGACATCTTACTCGAAAACTTCACCGGTTTATTTGCCACCTAAACAATGGCCGCCAATACCCCTCAGCTTTCATAGCAGCAATCAGTAATATCAAATCATTTGAATATGTTTCAAATCCACAGATTTTTAAAATATCTATATCAACAAAACATATCACTCACCATATTTATTTCATAATTGAAATCGGTTCTATAAAAAAGCATCTGATAATTTTTATTCCGATAATGTCAATATTTATACTATAGAATATATTTCAAATAAATTCGTTCATCCGAATATGAATATTATTATTCAGTATGGGTACCCCCAAATATTGTCTTTACAATATTTAATTTGAATTCCACAAAACGTGGACAGAATTTGTTTAATTTCAATTTCAATTTTGCGCCCACATTTGTTTTTTATCTTTTTCCCAGGTGAACGAAGAAACTCAAACAACGGAAAAATTAAAAGTAAATAGAATTTTAATAAACGCAGAACGCTGAATCATCAATAGAGTTCATTACTATTCTATAGACTCAACTTTGAAAAACAAGTATTTTTTTCAACTATTCACTTTTGCGCACTGAATCAATAGCAATCAGGTTTCAATTATAATATTTAATTTTGTTAGGAAATTGGAATTCGTTCCTCTTCAACAGCCCTATTTTTACTTATTCTATTTGCCAAGTCTACTTTCTCTATGCTTTTTATAGGCAATGCAATTCGAACACTCACGTGTATATATGGTTGCCAGAATTGGTTGGCTGTAGAGAAGGAAGGTTAGATATCGTTGCCATCTGCATGGCCGTTGCCACGATGCCGTCATGACGCTCACCCGTTTCATTCATTCCAGTCTTCGTATTTATTTCGGTTGTCATTCAGGTGTTGTGGATATATTCATAAATAGTGTTTTATCGTAAGGATATGTTCAACATATGTGTTCATGAAGTGCCTTTTTAATATGTGGCTTAAAAATTACTCTTGTTATGCTCTGTAGATAGGTTATGGTGAATATTTATCGATTTCTTGAGTAAGTTTTCATTTCTTGTTCGTACATTGACCTATCATCTTCACAGTATGTTTCATATTATATTTTTCATCTTTCATTTAAATCAAATGACGTGATCAATTTCATTTCATTTAATTTTTATAAATTTCAATCCAATTAGAGAGTTTGAGGTTAGAGCAAATATAATGATTGAAATAATGCGACGTTGTTAGATTTAAATAAATTCTGGCAAATGTGGAAAAGTATAGGGCAGAGTTTTAAAGTTTCTTTTCTGTATTATCATTAATATTTAGATTTTCTGCCATTTAAAGAAAGAATACTTATGTTATGCTGACTTCTTCATTGAGTTAATTGAGGGATTATGTTCTTTCTTCATAAATTTTTCAATATCAATTCTTTTTAACAAACCTGATTCGATACTTATTAATACAGATTATTTTTCAGCCTTTGGAGTCTTTCCGCACTTGTGAGAGAAAATATTCTCTTGTTCGATGTTGTTACTTTTTATTCTTGAATAAAAATTGAAATATTAGTTAATTATTTTCTCAAAAGAACTTGCTTGTGATCGATAATTATGGAGATTTCCAGAGATAGAAATGAAAAATGTGACATCAGAACGAATAAAAATCTGAAAGGCGTCACAGATTACAAGGAGTATTACATTCCGGGAATTGGTCAATGAAACAAAATATATATTTTTCATCATTCAGTTTATTGTATGGACTTCATAGTAGGCCTCTTCCGAAAAAATACATTTACGCCTACAATAATAATCAGAACATATTTCAAACGCTTTTTCTTCTCTTTTATGGCTTCTATCGATTCAAAACGGGTACTTCGAAGTGCATATCAGGTGAATACGGTGGTTGATTGATGGTATTCGTTGAATTTTTGGTCAGAAATTCATTCATAATGATGTAAGATGGTGTTCCACAAATTTGGCCTTATTCCACAAATTCGCTCTCTTAAACGCCGCATATTGCTTAGGTTATATTCTTTATTTACAGTCTGACCTTCTGGCAAGAAATCCGAGTGCACAACACAATAATTCCCGGTATTTTTCCACAGAATGTTTAGTATTTCGTCATTTTCCACAAGGCCAAAAAATATCTAAACAGTCTGAAAAAGGCAAAAATTGATGCTTTAGAGAAATCTACTTCTGAAGAAGTAAGGATGAAATCAATGGTGTCTTAGGAAGTATGATATAATGCGTAGAGTCCAAAATACCGAAAATAAGGGTCAAAAACACTCTCACTAAAAAAGCTCGGGCTTAGCTCATTTAGACAAGGTCGAATGATAGCCCTTCGAGGTTATGTATGGAAGGTGTTTCTATGATATATAACGTAACGCGTAACTTTTGAAGAAACCTTAAATAGAAGTTGCCCAGCTAACGGTATAACCATATACTTGGCTTCAATTGAAAGAACCAGAGGCACAAATTTCCTATTGAAATTTTCGATATTACTAGCATAGTATTAAACGCAGGTTGATCAGTAGCAGGCAAATAGGACAATACATTGGCTAAATTGGATCAATGGAAGCAATTCAATCAACAACTTTGCTCACTATGCGTTCGTTAGCGTCGAAAATCGCGACATTTAATTAAAACAACGGTCATTAATCAGTAATTTTTAGCTAAACAAACAGGCGGGACATTTTGCGATTTGTTGGAAAACGGGAGTCCAGACTGACGAGCATTAGGGAAAACATCCAATTAACGTTATATTTATAAAGAGATTCGAGATTGATTGATGTTTTTTCATGGAGTTTTCGCAGGCTTTTCAGGTGATGAAATCATCACGATTCAGTGTTTGGAATAACGTTCGCCATTTTAAGCTCGATGAATATATTCAGAGAACATTTTATGATGATGAATATTGAAAAAATATCATGATATTTAATGGAGATTGACGTTTGGCGATGAGTGAATACGGGAACAAGGAAAACTGTAATCGTTAAAGCGCCATAAAAATTTTTATAATATAGATAAATAAAAATGAAATGCTTCGTTGGGTACGACTATACGGATCTGGATATTTTTCGTTTTGAAATGTTGCTAGTAGTCTGAATTTGCTTTTTCAGGAAGCGTATGTAGAGAAAATTTAGTTGAAAACTGCCAATAGCTCATGACTAAAACTCACAGATTGACGATAGAAATGAAGTCAAATCAGCCAAGAGAAAAAAAATTCCTAACAATGACAATTAATAATTGGAATTTCTAGTACAAAAACCAAATAGTTAACTTATAGTAGACATTTTCTCAGGATATATGGATATCGACACCAAGTCCTATGGCTCTTCGTGTCACCCTTCTCTGTAACTACATCGATCTTGCGAAGAAGTATCCAATATAGCCTTGAGAAATCGTTCATTATCGTGGTGTAAAATCCATGAGTTTTCTTTCCAAAAATCTGGCATTTACGAATTCGCTCCGTTAAACTTCATATAACGCTCAGGTAATATTCCTTATTTGCCATCTAACTTTCTGGCAAGGATTCCGTGTGCACAACACCGCCATAATTGAAGAAAACAGCCAACATTACCTTGAGGTTCGATCCACTTTGAAGTGGTTTTTTCGGTTTCGGTTCAGTTGGAAGGCGCCTTTCCGAAGCTGGTTGACGTATTCGCATGTCAAACTTATAAACTCATGTCTCATCACCAGTTGCAATGCGTTTTATGCCCAAAAAATCTGGTACAAATTGATTCGTGATACACAAGAAATTCACTTATCTCTCTCAAACGCCGCTCAACGCTCAGGTTTATATTATTTATTTACCGTCTGACCTGGCAACTATTCCGAGTGCACAAAACCGCGATGATCAAACAAAACAGTCAACATTACTTTGACTTTTGATCGACTCTGACGTGATTTTGTCGGTTTCGGATCAGTATGAAGGCACCATTCCGAACCTTGTTGACTGGTTTTCATGTTAAACTCATAAACGCATGTCTCATCACCAATTACAATGCGTTTTGTGAATGTGGGTTCACAATTGACTCGTTCTATCATGTCTTCGGCAACCTTTACACGATTCAATTTTTGATGAAAATTCAGGTCTTTTGAAACTAGTCGAGCAGAAACGCGTTTCTTGCCCACACAATCGTTTGAAATGATACGAATTGATTCGTGAGACACAAGAAATTCACCTATCTCTCTCAAACGCCGCATAACGCTCAAGTTTATATTATTTGTCTGACCTGGCAACTATTCCGAGTGCACAAAACCGCGATGATCAAACAAAACAGTCAACATTACTTTGACTTTTGATCGACTCTGACGTGATTTTGTCGGTTTCGGATCAGTATGAAGGCACCATTCCGAACCTTGTTGACTGGTTTTCATGTTAAACTCATAAACGCATGTCTCATCACCAATTACAATGCGTTTTGTGAATGTGGGTTCACAATTGACTCGTTCTATCATGTCTTCGGCAACCTTTACACGATTCAATTTTTGATGAAAATTTAGGTCTTTTGAAACTAGTCGAGCAGAAACGCGTTTCTTGCCCACACAATCGTTTGAAATGGTACGAATTGGTTCGTGAGACACAGGAAGTTCATTGCCTAATTCCCACACTTTAATGACGATTTCAATCACCATTTCCTTCACTTTATCGATGTTATCTTAAGTTGAAGATGTTACTGGCCGACCAGAACGACCACATTTCTACTGCTGTTGAGTCGACTCTACTACCCTTATGCTTTGATCAGTCGATTCACCGTAAGCCTTTTGTAACATTTTGAGCGATTCGGCACACGAAATTCAATTTGCAATATAAAATTTGAGCAAATTTTCTGCTCGATATTTTTATCTATTGTAAAAATCGCCAAAACACACTTGTGAGAATTGACAAAATTGACCACTAAACAAGCTTTAAGACAGATCGAGTTCAAACTCTGCGTCAGTATAGAAAGCTGTTGTACCAACGTAGTAACAACAGAAATTTTGACAATTGTTTTAAGCAGATTTTTCAAATAATTAATTCCCACTCTTGCCTGGATGCGATTTTTACCTGGATCTTATGACCGAAGTTGAGAAATACAATAATTATAATAAATGTAACGAAAATTTTCATTATTATATTTGCCAGTTTGTTTCTTTCGGTTTTGAAAATCAACTTTTTATGAAATTACTTCTTCCCTCGTGAATTTGTGTCAATAAATAATCGTTAACTCGGTATTCTCGAAGATATTATGGATTGAATGAAAACCCTTCGAAATTGTATTGCCTATTCGCCCATTCTTAATGCTTGTTACCACGGTAACTTATAAACAAATGTTTCAATTCAAAACTTTCTGGTCAAATTAGATAAGCTGCTATTAATATGAAATTGATAGTGTAATTGTTCTCATCCGTAATTCAATAGAAATCTTCATTGTTGTAATGAGTATAATCTTTAATATGAAGTAGTTACTAATTCAAGGAGGAATACATGTGATATATTATTATCAAACATCTCTAGAAAGATTCGAACAATGTGCCAACCTCGTTTCATGAAATTTTGTACGGACTTCCTTCGTTAAGACTTATCAGTGGTGCCATCTTACCGAAAATATACTGACTAGAAAAAAATTGCTCTCTCTGGACTATTCGACATTTGACAATTTTTCAGCATTGTTTTGATGATTTCGTGGAATCAGCATTTTGTTTGCTACATTGAAAAGTCGCATTTTGGCGATTAGAAAGATGGAGTTTGTAAAATTCGCGCAGAGTCTAATTATTTTAAATGCTTTTGGATGCTGTCGTAGCATGAATTCTTGCATTGTTGAGAATAACGTGAAACAGCTAGAATTGTTGAAAAGAGTGTTTGTGCGGTTCTGAATGTGAACCGAGATGACCGTTTTTGGCAAGTGTGTAGAGCAGAACGTTATCTGCAGTTTCGCTGCAAAATCAATTACATGAAGTGAGAAATGTGAATTCTCGTGAATGGACTGTCGGAAGGTGGCTTCATGCAGAAGAATGTAGTTGTGAAAACAGCTACAGGTCTACTACTTCAACGATTATAGAGTTGAGAGATTGGCTTTTGTCCGAAATCACTTGGCTAGGAAAAATGAAGACTGGAGTAGGGTTGTATTTTTTGGATGAATTCCGTTTTTGCCTCAATGGTCCTAATGGGCGTCAAAGGGTATGAAGGAGACCAGGGAACGATACCCTTCAAGTTGTATTTATGAAAGGCTCGCTTTTGCTGGTGATTTGGGTAGGTATTATTTCGGAACCGCGTACAAAGTTGGTCTTCATGGCATTCTAATACATGATAATGCCATACCACATACAGCCAGAAACATGGATTATCTGGGGCAGTAAGACATTTTGAATGGCTCGCCCTTAGTCCGGATTTAAATCTTATTGAGCATCTCTGGAATGAGTTATGGAAGCACATTCGAACCACATTCTAGCATCAACAAATGCCCATCAGCTTAGAGAACTGGTTTCCAGCATGGGTGGAACAATATTCCCCATGTTATTTCCAATTCAATCAACTGCATGCCTCTCTGACTTCAAGCAGTCATTAATGTAAGAGGCGGAAAGACACGTTACTAGAGACTAGTAATTTTCACTCTCCCAATGTTGATTTCCTCCAGTTTCTGCTATACTGTATCTAACCTTCGTTGAAACCTTTTTTTTTTTGGGAATCAATCGTTCAAAAATCATGATTCACAAAAAAAAACTCCACAATAGCCTCAATTTTTTGCTCGCCAGTGTAGTTTAAAAATTGTTGAAAAGGTTAATCTCCTTATCCGCCATATGATCAAAATTCGAACGTCTTTCTACATTTACGTTTATATCATGCAAAGTCAAGACGATTGACGTGTGCAACCTGTTCATAATTGAGTGAACAACGGCAGTTATCATAAGAACTAGTTTTCATTATTGATTAACAGATAATTTACGAATTAATGAATATTTTAAATCATAAACTGAAAAAGCATGTTTTCTCAAGTCACAATGACGTCTGCATTCTGTTCACAGATTGAAGCAAGACTGTAAGGAATTATTTTAAGCGGAAGAATTAAAAAATGCTACAAACTAAGTAGTCGTTGGTGGAATTGATTGATCTAGACTTGCTAGAATTTGGTCTTTTTTTTATTCATTCATTCGTTAGGACAGTTAAAAGACTACATTTACACTGATTGAAATTGGGAGTCAAAACACAATAGGACGGAAGCAAACTATATGAAATGGATAATCATCGAAAACACTCGCTGTAAAGTGTAAGCTAAGAATATTGAAAATAAACACGTGTTTATATGATTCATGACAAGGATAAACCTTGTCTCGACCGTCCCTAATACTTGAGTTACAGCTGGTATGTTTCTATGTTATGAACAAAAAATGGAATCAGATTGATCAGTAAATAAAGGACAAAATAGCGATATTACTTGGTGTAAATAATACTAATGGGCTCCAAAGACATTTGCATATCAAAATAAAGGATTATCAACAATCCGATTATATTAACGCTACATTGATATTGATGAATTATAGAAAACTCAATGAAGCCATCTATTGTATGAACGCACAGGTTTTCTTAGTATGTATCTTAGAAATACTTTACATTGAATTTTATCAACTTTCACAAGTGGATATCTCTAGTTGTATTATTTATAGATAGTCCCTATTTGAATACAGTGGGGCCAAATGAGTTAAAACACTCTGTATAACCAAACATATTCCAATTTTTTCTTCGTTTCTTAGAAATTAGTTACGAAAATTTATTGAAGTTTGTCAGTTCTAAATAATTACTTTCTGTCACGAAAGTCATTTATGTTTTGCGTTATCAACTTTATTAATAGTTGTTTTTTCGTTTCAGAGGTCCGAAAACGTTGATTTGTCACTGAGTATTCCACAAAGCAATTTCCAATCGAACGGGTACGACATGAATGACCAGGTAAGACAAAAATTTAATTTCCCTTACTAATATTTCAATTTTTAAAAACGCAATGATTTTTGAGAGGTTCGGTGAACAAATATTCTTCGTTGATAGTTCGAGAATTTGTCATATTTGTCTATTTGGTAAAGACGTAGCTGTCCTAGTTTTGAATATGTTCACTTCAGTTTACGTCTAAAATGTGTAGTCAGTGGCGTAGACGAATATGTGTTCTTTTCGAAAATAAAATTGAATCAATTGAACACTTATACTGGGTGATTCACCAGTGGCTCGTACACTCTTGAAGATTTCATTTTTGTTCGAACGGTATTGTATTTAGAAAGTAGAAATCGACTTCAGCAATTTATTTTGAAGTAAACATGGTGTCCCAATTTTCTATAAAAAATCTTGGGAGGTTTCATACTTTATTCCTTTTGTTTTCTTATTGCCCAAGGATAGCTTTATTGATGAATTGAAATAGATTATCCTCATTTTATACAGGATTGACACAAAAAATTATTGAATATTGTAATTCCAAAAATATATCTTTATTTTTTCAAATGCTGCATCCTGTATTTTATTATTCATGTCAACGCATAAAATATTGTGCCATATTTTTGCAGAAGAAACCTTACCTTTATATTCGACCATTTTCGAAATAAAAAAAAAGAGTTTATTAGTACAAATCATTATACTTGATCAGAAAAATGGAGATATTTTAAGGTAGTCGTGTATGAAATACATAATAGATTGGATTTTGGTGAGATGATCTACAAGGTGTTGAACTATTTCAATAAGTGTTTCTTTGTGGACACAACTCAATCCTTGTAATGGAAGACCGTTGAATTCTCGACAACATTTGCGGATTAACTGACTAAAAAGCGTCGACTATTCTCTGTCTCATATCCAACTGTGTTGTAGAAGGAATCTGGTGAACGATGCCCTTAATATAACCCCACAAGAAAAAATCTAGACTTATAGGGTCCGAAGACCTAGCTGGTCATCTAACAGGACCACCACGTCCTATCCATTTGTTTAGAAATACATGATTCAAATGCTCCCTGACCTGATGTGAGTAATGTGCCGGTGCTCCATCCTGTTGAAACCACAAATCTTGTCTTATATGCTCTGGTACATCGGCAAGTAAAGTTGGTTTTGCAGAAAATCTAAGTACATTTCACTATTGAGGTGCCCGTCGAAAAAGCGGGCCCAATTAGATATCCATCTACTATAGCGGCCCATACATTCAAGGACCAACTATGCTGGTGATCTATTTGTCTCATAAGGTGTGGATTTTCCGTGGCGTGATAATGAAAGTTGTGCCTGTTAACAAGCCCATTCTTGTGGAAAGTTCCGAGAAAAGAACTCTGCTAAACATATTTGGATTTTTCGCTACTTTGTCACTTGCCCAATTGCAAAAATTGATTCAATTTTCATAGTCTTGATTGTTCAGTTCCTGGTGCAGCTGTACATGATATCCATGAAATTTATTAACTCTGGACGGAAGTTTGACTTATGTCTGTTAACTGAGAAATTTCTCTTTGGCTTTTATATGGGTCCTCTGTCACTGACAACAAAACTGATAACTGGTTGTCTTCAGCTGTAGCAGTTTTTGGGTTTTCATGTTTTTTGTAAGCGATCTTACCCGTTTCGATAAATCTAATTATAAGTTTTTCGAAGCATCTTGCATCAGGATGCCTCTTATCAGTTCATAAACTCTACTTGCCAACAAACACCTATCACACTCACCCAGAATAAAAATCATATCAACCATTTCTTTTTTGGAGCATTTCTTGGCAGTTAATTGAGAAACTTGGGTTCAAACCTCACTTTAACAATGTTTCATAACGAAACACTGATAAGTTCACCATGTAAAATGCAGAATATGATATGTCCGGACACCTGACAGAAGGCACAAATTAAAGAATGTCAACACATACCTCGATTCACGTTTAAATTATCTTGATTTTATCATTCGTTAAAAGAATTATCTTGTTTGGGTTTTATTTTTAACTGCTGGAATCATTACAGAAAAAAACTTTGTGCGAATAATGACGCATGTAATGTTGATGAGTTTGATATGGTTTGTAGAATTTTCATCAAAAATTTTTACAAATAATCGAATATTTTGAAAATCAAAGATAAAGATAAGGTTAGGTTAGGTTAAAACATAGCACAATACTTTATGCCTTGACATGAATAATAAAATACAGGGTGTTCCATTTGAAAAAATCAGGATATAATATTTTTAATTTTTTCGAATCACTCCTGTATAAAATGAGGATAATCTATTTCAATTCATCAATTAATCTATTCTTGGGCAATAAGAAAACGAAAGGAAAAAGTATTCATCATCTCTGGCCGGAGGAGCATGCGATGATATGAGAGCCTATTTTCATGCATGTTTACGGAAAAAAAATATTGTGATGAAACTACTCACCAAAAAAACTTATTACTTAAAGACATTATAGCAGAGTTTAAGCCGCTCCTGAATCTTGAACAAAAAAGTGGTCTTCCAATCTGAATAAACCACCCGAGATTTTTTCTATAGAAAATTGGGAAACCCTGTTTACTGCAAAATAAATTTCTGAAGTAGATTCTTACTTTCTATATACAATACCGTTTTAACAAAAATAAAATCTTCAAAAGTGTACGAGTTACAGAGCACCACGCCACTGGTGAATCACCCAGTATATTTAAAAACGATAATAATTTAATGTGAATATCCAGATAGTTACGTTTACCGAAAATAATTATTTCATGCATACTCATCTCCAAGGTTTTGGAGGTTTCACTATAAATCCATTTTTAGATTTTCTTTCCTTGAGAAGCTTGTATATTGTGGACTGTCCAATTCCAGTCACCTCAAAATACATTTTAACATTTTCATCGATTGAAGGTTAATGGCCTTGATGCCTTAAAGCATCATATGCATTAAATATAATTAATTTTTCACTTTGGGAAAGTGTTATATTTTTAGCACGTTTAACGGGTATAAAATTAGAAAACTTTCCCATTATTTGTGAAATGAACAAAACACTTTCACCAACTACAAACTGATGCATACAAATAATGAAACTACTTCAAGAACCCTTCTTAATATATATGTATGTAATAATTACCTTTCTTGGGGTTAAATTGGGAGAATATACTTAATAGTATCCTTAACCCTTATCCGAGTGGCACGCCTATGTCCATCCTGTCACCTAAAGATTTATTACTCTACGGCTTTACCAAATCGTATATAGAAGCTACCATCAGCCCCAAAAATATATCAAAAATCAATATCAATCGATTCACCAGATAATACTTTTATTGATTTTCAGAACATCTAACAATATACTTGATGGATTGAAGGTTGCTTTTTGTTTGAATTTGATAATTTTGTACAAAGCGTTTTAATCATTATTTCAGTTCCTCACATAATTCCTTATCTATATATATAAAAATCAATTGCTGTTCGTTAGTCTCGCTAAAACTCGAGAACGGCTGAACGGATTCATCTTATCTTGGTCTTGAAATGTTCGTGGAGGTCTAGGGAAGGTTTAAAAGGTGACAAATTCGAATAACTGCCGGGAAACCCAAAAAAATATCCCTTTTTTATCTCTCGAACGTTTTCTTAATCAGATGTAGAGTCAATTGGAACTTTATTGCTATTAAATAAAGTTCATATCAAATTATAATCACTCACTGTTGTCTAAGCAATGTAGGTATGTTCCTAACGTTAGAGTCAATTTACAATTTATTACCACTGCATAAACTTCAAATTCAATCATATCTATCAAATTAGTCTTCGCGTGCGCGTTGGATGATCTGAAACGCGTTCTGAAACTAAACAAAAGTGAATCGCCAACGCGACAAAATTGCATAGTCACAAAATGTAATAGATCATTAGTAGTACTGATATTCAATTTGATCCGCTTCGCTAAATTTAAATTTTAGCTAACTCCAGTTGTTAAAGATTAATAAACCTCAAGTTTTGTAACAAATTAAATTTCTGAACGCAATCATAATATTTGACATTAAATTGTCAATCCATCCTGTCGTACTTCAGAACACGGAAAAAAGTATTACGATATCTATGAGTGCATCCTTCTATCTTTGTGAGTGAAGATTACCGCTACGTGCGCAAGAACTGTCTTTACTGTTGTGATCCTTTGTGATAGTGACATTCCAATGTGCTCTTTTTTTGTTGATATTCTGTGACAGTGACACTTTACTGCTAAGTTAGCGAGAAATTTTCTTACTTTGATAAATTACAATTTACGATGCCGAGGGGAAGAACACCGGACTTAGGTCGTTGCAGTCAATCAAATGTGTGAAGAGCTACCTCACGTGCTAACCGCACAGATGATCAGAGAGAGACAGATCAAGAAAATAGTCGTATTGCTATGTCAGAATTGCGTTATTTAGTGAGTAACAATGAAGTAGATAGGCTTAGAATGTAACGAGTTCGTGCACATCAAACACAACAACAGTAAGCACGACATAATGAAATTGAGCGAATCTGCAGACGCAGTGCTCCTGTGATTCTTGAACGAATTCCACTGCATTCCACTATGATCCAGCAATTGATTATTGTGCCGACAAATCGTTAACAATTGGGGAATGATAATAATTTGTAAATATTGTAAGGCTCATAAAGGCCGCAGCCAAAGAATAGGGTATATGAACTATTGCCCTCGATAAAAAGTCTATTGGGATGGTAGTTGGCCTATTGACAGGACATCAACTCAACAAACACCTACACGTCATGAGACTATTGAAACCACACGGCGGAGTGGTTGCCTAGAAAATGACGAACAAAACACATACTCTTCGAATGTCCCGCTCATAAGGTGACCAGACTGAACACATTGGGCACTGAAACAGTCAGCGCCCGGATAATCCAGAAGGCCAACTACAACAGTATTGCAAGCTTCATCAAAAAGTTTTTCCACACAAGACACAAAACAAAATAATACAACACGACAAGTACAATTGGCCAAACAGCCTGAGTGCTACCATAAAGGCAAGAAGAAGAAGAAATAAATGGTGAATCTACTGGCAAAGTAATATTGCCACAATTGGTCCCACCACCAGATCCTTTACGCCCTTTACTTTCTGGGATTGGAAATGATTCTAAGCACTTCTTCGCCTACATTCAGAAATATAACAGATGTTTTCAGATTACATCGTTTGGCGCTACACATATTATATCTTCACGCCCACTTTCAAGGTATTATACCATAATATTTTTTATAATATTCAAGTTTGTATTAAAATATATATCGAAAATAATTATTGGACAAATCTTTAAAATTACGAATTTATCACTTACTGGGGCGCTGTTACCACTACCAGATGCGTATCATCAATTTTACAAATTTATTTCATGTGCTATTCAGATACGGAAGTTGATAAGCTCACAATCCAACAAAGTGCACCATTGTCCAAGAAATACGAATGTTTCTTCATCAGAACAATTCAGTAAACATGTTCAAATATCATTGGATCTTATTAACTATAGATTTCTTCCTTTTTTGTTTGCTTTAAGTTTATTGTATACGAAAGTTTGGGTCTTTTATTTTTCGATTTAGGCAGTACGAAATCTGCCGGGTCAGCTAGTTTCAAATAAAACGGACTAACAACAGGATAAAAGACTGATAAATGGGGAAGTAATTGGAAGTGATTTCAGCCTACTTTGAATTCTAACAAATATTTCTGGAGCATTTCGACTCTATTGAGCACGATTATCTGATCCTGATGAACCATAGCGAGTCCGTCGTCGTGGTGGGTGCAGTTTCAATCGTAGAATTCCACCATTCGCTCGAAAATTTCCGAAAACAATCGGACGAGATCACGGCCGACACGCCAATTATTCCCGGTATTTAATTAGGGGCTCGTAAATTCGGCGCACGGGGGACAATAATAAAAATCGGCCTAAGGGGGGCAGATTTATATGCACGCATAATTCTTCTTTATTTTCATACGAAGTTATGGCCCATATTTCTCGAGCCGCCAAATAAATTACGTCCGACGGGCATTCAAGATCGACTCTATTAAAGTTAGTTGGGCGGCTTGCCACATCGCGGCGTTAGTGATGCCAAAGTTCGCAAACGCCGTAAACTGATGTAATGCCCTAAGTTCGAAGTTGAGCAGAAATTACTTCAATGGCAGTCTAACTGAATATAACCTTTGGAAATTTATTTTTGCATTCTCTGATTACAATAATGCTCATGCATTGTTGGAAGAATCAATTCCAAACGTTTGCTAGATTAGAGTCGTTAGAAGTATAGTGAATCGACACCAGATGGAGATCTAGTTCATCATAGTATAAACACCTCAAAAAAGTCTAGGGAACACTTACCAATATCTTTAAAATATGAATTTGATGATTCGAATTTATAGAAATCTTTCGGTTTTTGTTAGCTTGTATTGTATATAATGTATTCTCAAGAAAACAAAATAATATTTGACTTCTCCAAAGCACCTATTATAAAAAAAATTGAAATTTGAAAATGACGAAATTTGGTAAAACATAAAAAAAATCCTGAACTAATATTTTCGAAACGATATGGAAGCACTTAAATTTTTCAGTACCCAGAAGGTCCACCTCTGTTATTAATGACACTTTGGCATCGTCGCGGCATGCTCAATATTAAAGTCATTCCAAGCCCCCTGAACTGCTAATCGAAGCTCCTGTTCAAAATGGAAGACGTTTTGACGCAGGAGATTTCTTTTTAGGGTGTCCCACACATGCTCGATGGGATTCAGATCTGGGGAGCAGGATGGCTACGGTAAAAGATCGATATCACTCTCTTCAAGAACGTTCAAGACAACTCTTGCACGATGAGGAGGGGCATTATCTTGTTTTAAGAGTGGATTCTGACCCATTGTTTGGAGATACGGTACCACTACAGGTAAAAATATCTCATTTGCGTAAGAATTTCCCGTGAGGTTGTTCTGTATGAAAACGAGGTCAGTTCTTCCACCAAGGCGTATACCTCCCCAAAACATCACTGATCCGCCTCCCTGTCTAACAACTTCTCGGGCATGCTGGAGACGGTTTTGCTTTCCAGGTTCCCTCCATATTCGAATTCTTCCCGAATCGGGATAATAACTAAATCTAGATTCATCACTGAAGAGAACTGTGGCCCACCTCGCTTGATCCCAGTTTACGTGTTCTTGGCACCAAGCTAAACGAGCAGCGCGATTTCCATGGGTCAGTTGTGGAACTCTTAAAGGACGTCTGGAGTGGAGTTGACCTTCGTGCAGTCGATTTCTCACAATTTGGTCGGAAATTTGTACATTATGAACTGGTGATAGCTCTTGAGCTAATTGAGATGCTGTGATAGTACGATCTCTTCTGGCTTGTAAAACCAAAAATTGGTCTTGGGCGACAGTAGTAATCCTGAAACGACCTGTATGGCGTTCTTCTACGCTACCTGTTTCATTGAAACGCGACCATAAACGGTTTATGACACTTGGGCTACTTCCCAGAACCCTAGATACTTCCCGTTGTGAGCTCCCAGCTTGGAGCATGCCAACGGCTCGTAACATCTCTTCTCTAGTCAAACGTCGTCTTTCCATGGTCGAATCACATAACTTGAATCTTTTATTTGTGCTTACAACAGAAACAAAGTGCCAACTAACTGATTTCAAACATTGAATACATGAGAAATTGATAAAGGTGTTCATTTCTTTAAAAAAATCATCCATATTGATCGTTCTGGATACGATATATCGATATTCCGAAGTGTTCCCTAGACTTTTTTGAGGTGTTTAATACAAGTAAACGATGATTTCTACTAAAATATATTAATAAATGCTCGACGCGTTTCGATACACTGTATATTTGTCTAGAGTAGTATTCATTCGCTCTGTGGTAACACCCATCAATGGGCGAATTCCGGTTTCGTATTTACATACCTGGTAAATTACCGTTCAATATGCACGGTTTCTGTATTTGCGGCATATTTGTACATATCAACTGAAATTCAAATCTTCTTTGTGTGAATTTTGTGAAATTTTTGGCGAGTGATAATTTCCTTCATCTTCATTTCCACCTCTGTTCATTCCCAAAAACAGCACTAGTTGCAATTAACCTACGAAGGCTAAACTGAACAATGAAGAAGTGCTACCTACCATTCACGTTCCGAAGCAAGAATGCCTTAAAAATGCACGTTTCAGTTCGAAATGATGTATTATCGTGGAATATGAGAAAACGAATCGAGACTGCAAGTTCGTTGTTCTCGTATCTTTGTTTCGTCTACCTCCGTACTTCGTTAAATAGATTTCAGTGTAGGTAATTATTTTACAATTGTTTTGCCGTCACAACTTCCATGGCAACGAAATAACTCTCCGGTTATCCTTCTTTTCCTCCATCGCGCCAGCTAATCAAGATGATGTATCTATGACAGGAGGCTATGGGTGGTTCAATGTCCAACGCCAAGGTTGCCTTAATGCTTTCTTCTCTTACACGTTTGTATATCAGTCAGTTTTGAAGGGAAACACGAAAGAACTTTCTTGTTGTTTTGAAAGCTCGACTTGTGTAAAAGGGAATTTCGGTCGATCAAGAAATTTCAGAATAAGTATAATTTATTTGACATTATGAGGATTATAAATAACGTAGAAAATATCACTGTTTAAGATTGAGATGGAAGATACAGAGAAATTGGTTAACACAACAGGTAAAATATACAGGGTGCTTCAACGAAAACTAAACAGAGACTATATCTACCAAGATATTCATTTCTGATCAAAACGCAAAAACAGGTCAATTTTTTTTCAAGGGGGACATCTTTTAGGGTACAATACTTGCCTGAAATATCAACCTCCTAAGCGTGGGTTGCAATTCTTCAACATTTTGAATAGGGAAGATGGGTCGAGTGATGACTCAAAAGAAAGGTGGTATCTTTGTCTACATTGCCTTGAACGAATTTCCATTTTTAATTGAAAACTGTAAAAGATACAGGGTGAGCAACTGAAAGATAGGGAAGACTATTTCCCTGAGACTATTCAAGTTTCAGTGAAGTAAAATGGAACAGATCCATGCTGATTAATGACAGTCATCATCAAGTACCATCCTCATCTCGAATTTCAACCCCTAGAGCAGGGGTGAGCACCCTTGTAAATTTGGAAAAGGGTAGATGGTTGAGTTCTCAATTATGTGAATTTCTAATATACAGGGTGCTTCAACGAAAACCATATAGAGGATATATTTACCAATATATTCATTTCTGATCAAAACGCAAAAACAGGTCAATTTTTTTTCAAGGGGGACATCTTTTGGGGTACAATGCTTGCCTGAAATATCAACTCCCTAAGCGGGGGTTGCAATCCTTCAACATTTTGAATAGGGAAAATGGGTCGAGTGATGACTCAAAAGAAAGGTGGTATCTTTGTCTACATTGCCTTGAACGAATTTCCATTTTTAATTGAAAACTGTAAAAGATACAGGGTGAGCAACTGAAAGATAGGAAAGACTTTTTCCCTGAGACTATTCAAGTTTCAGTGAAGGAAAATGGAACAGATCCATGCTGATCAATGGCATCATCATCAAGTACCATCCTCATCTCGAATTTCAACCCCTAGAGCAGGGGTGACCACCCTTGAAAATTTGAAAGAGGGTAGATGGTTGAGTTCTCAATTATATGAATTTCTAATATACAGGGTGCTTCAACGAAAACTAAACAGAGGATATATTTACCAATATATTAATTTCTGATCAAAACGCATAAACAGGTCAATTTTTGTTTCAAGTGGGACATCTTTTGGGGTACAAAACTTGCTTGAAATATCAACCCCCTAACCATGGGTTGCAATCCTTGAACATTTTGAATTGGGAAGATGGGTCTACATTGCCTTGAACGAATTTCTATTTTTAATTGAAAACCATAAAAGATACAGGGTGAGCAACTGAAAGATAGGGAAGACTATTTCTCTGAGACTATTCAAGTTTCAGTGAGGTAAAATGGAACAGATCTATGCTGATCAATGGTAGTCATCATCAAGTACCATCCTCATCTCGAATTTCAGCACCTTGGGCAGGGGTGACCACCCTTGTAAATTTGGAAAAGGGTAGATGGTTGGGTTCTCAATTATGTGAATTTCTAATATACAGGGTGCTTCAACGAAAACCAAACAGAGGATATATTTACCAATATATTCATTTCTGATCAAAACGCAAAAACAGGTCATTTTTTTTCAAGGGGGACATCTTTTAGGGTACAATACTTGCCTGAAATATCAACCCCCTAAGCGGGGGTTGCAACATTTTGAATAGGAACGATGGGTCGAGTGATGACTCAAAAGAAAGGTGGTATCTTTGTCTATATTGCCTTGAACGAATTTCCATTTTTCAATTGAAAACTGTAAAAGATACAGGGTGAGCAACTGAAAGATAGGGAATACTATTTCCCTGAGACTATTCAAGTTTCAGTGAAGTAAAATGGAACAGATCCATGCTGATCAATGGCGTTCATCATCAAGTACTCGAATTTCAACCCCTAGAGCAGGGGTGACCACCCTTGAAAATTCGAAAGAGGGTAGATGCGTCGAGTGATACCTTGAAAGAAAGGTATTATCTTTGTCTGCATCCCCGTGAACGAATTTTCATTTTTAATTGAAAACTAGAAGATACAGAGTGAGCTACTGAAAAATAGAGGCGACTATCTATCGCCCTGAGCTATTCAAGTATAAGTGCAAAAAATTGGAACAGATTCATTCCAGATCAAAGGCTGTCATATTTGATCTAAATGAATCAATTCCAGTTTTTCGCACTAATACTCCAATAGTCTTGGGGCGATAGTCTTCTCTATTTTTCAGTGGCTCACTCTGTATCTTCTACGGTTTTCAATCAAAAATGAAAATTCTTTCACGGGAATGCAGACAGAGATAATACTTTCTCACTTGAACTCACAAATAATCTGCAGAATATCTATGTTCCTCCAATTCCTTTTTAATATCTCCTAACGTAGATGACATGCATTCAAACATACCTAGTACTGAATGCCCAATTCTAGTTTCCAAACTATCGGACAACGCCCAAGTCAACCCGCTTGTTCATAGTGATTTCATCTTTTATCAAACTTATGTCTCAATCAGAATTATTTTTAATTTAACAATATAATTTTCTAGCAAACCGGAGGTATGGGTTTTGACTCCTAGCAAAAGTTTTCATGAATGACCTATAGCGTCTCATATTAAACTTGGTATCGATATATTGACGATAAGTTTGCGTGTTTTAATGGTACTTCAAGACAATTAAACCTTTTCCCAAACTTTGTTAATAATATTCATCCAAAAAAATCAATAATCCAATTAATTCTTTAGATTAATCTTTTTTAGACACTGCGCTAAATCTCTCGCACACCCTGTATATAACAGCAGCTATTGGAGTAACTTGTACGCATTTCAAATATTTCCCAAGCAATTTCACATAAATCCTGTGAAAACATCGGAATTTCGCCCTTGTTGCAGCCCAAGTAATAAGACTAAAAGAATTCGCCAACTCGATGGGAATGGAAAGTTTTTGCATAGTTGCGATTTATGTTCAGAAATCAAGTGACGTTGCCAAGTAAAAAGAACTTTTCGAAATTTATGTAGAAGTCCGTTTCACTTCAAAGTTTCAACCTGGAGTTCTCATACTTTCCTATCGTAACTTGATCAATGTTTCCAAGGTGGAAAAGTTTCCTTGCTACGCTGTAGTGAGAACATTTTTTTCTTTAGATCTAGTGATTGGCAAGACTATCAATTAAGTGACATTCAGAAATGAAACAATTGAATTATTTTTCGTAACTATACTAGTAAAATGAAAATAAGGCGTTTAATGTTCTATTGTTATGGCAATTATACTAACTGTGTTTCTATAAATGAAGAATAGATATCGTACAACGATTAATTATCTGCAACAATGCACCAAGATAAACTTGATTGGTGATTGTTGGATATGACAGGTATGAGAATAAGTCAACTATGTTCCTTTCGGCAAATTTTCATTGACGATTATTTATTACTAATCTAAACCCGCAGCTCTACTCGCAACGACGCCAAGCGGCCGACAGGGGCACTGCGCATGTCTAATCTTACTGGCATTTACTCGGGATATATCGCATGTTCTCTCTTCATCAAACATATTACGCATCAGTCATTGTAATCTAAGGACACTTTATGCAGTAAGTATTACATGTACTGGAAAACTTCTTATATGCGTTTTCACTATTTAGTACATACACATGAAATGTTACATTTTCTTTGCATATTTAGAGGACGCAATTTTATTGTTGGGACGTGTGGACTGGGGTCAATAGAAGCTTCACTCCAAGTGTGTAAGGTTGCAGCCCTTGTCCCTCGGCCGCCATCTTGAAAAGGGTGGAAATATATTTTACGCGATATCTCAGAAACTATACATCTCATCAAAAATATTTTAAGACAAGATTTGTAGCAAATCGCTTCATCTAGTCTATGTCACTTTTTGCCGTAAATGAAAAATTTCAAAAGTTAGAAGCAAAATAGTGGAAAAATTCTTATAAGAATTTCCTCTTGAACAATAACTTTTCATTTTTTTATTTTATCGAAAAATTATTCCAGACCAATCTTGCAGATGGTCTTTTTTTTCAATTTCATGTATTTTTAACGCTGTTACTGAGAGTTTGTGTTTGTCGATTTCTAAATTAATCAAGATTCAATAACTATATTGAATCTCGTCAGGAGCAATCTATTCCTTAATTTTATTGGATATACCTGTCATCAATAACCACTTAATAAGGAGTAACCCAGTAAGCTTTTAATTACTTAGGAACATTTGTATTTATATTCTCATTCTTATTTTCTGTACATTCATTCGTCTGAAGAAGCTACGGTGTAGTGAAACGCTTTACGAATCACAATTATTAAGTAAAATTCCTAAAACACATTACTTGTTTTCATTATTGATAATGGAATTCTACCAAGTAAAAGCCTCCCAATTTCAAATCTAAAAGTATAAAATGAGGTAGAAGAAACAGCTGAACCTTGGAGAACTAGGAATAATTATAATAGTCGTAGCAGGCAGATTTTCATTTGTCCCTTAACTGCTAAACATTATCAAAATGCTAAACATTCTCCTGTACGAAATTATTTAAAAACAATAATACTTTAAGTTGTATAGTAAAGGAAAAGATTTATAAATGAGATAAAAACACAAGGTTTAACTTTAATCTACACTTTATTTGAATTAAAAATTCGACGACGTTTCGCTGACACAGCAGCTTTATCAAGAATGAAAAACAGAATGAAGAGTATGGTATTATAAACAAATCGTAGAACAAGTTGGATGAATAACAGGAAAATCCACACCGAGCCATTGTACAGTTAGTATGAAAGGTAATAAAACTAATTAAACAAGTTAAGTAGGGTGAGTAATTCACATCTACCTGTTCATTCAAAAGCTTGTCCGAATGTTTGTATCTATTTATTTCTAATGCTTCTAGGAGATCTAATTTTGAACTTTTTGATTTTATATGTAATATGTCAAAGTTTTATTGAATGAATGGTTTTCTTTTATTAGGTGGTTTGAATAATTTGAATCAGATTTATTTTTAACGAAGCTACGTTTATGTTCAGATGTTCTTATGCCAAAACTCCTATAGGTCCTACGGATATAAATTTTATCACAAGAACCGCAATTGAGTTTATAGATTCCTGATTTACTTGATTTTTCAACACGAGATTTATTATTTTTAATATGTTTACCTAAGTTATTAGAAGTTTTGAAAGTTGTATTAAGATTTTGTTTGACGAGAAAGGATTTAATATTTGTACTTACAGAACCGCAGAAGTTAAACTGTTGAATATTTTATAGTCTTTATGAATAGGATATACTTCATTTATTGCTTTCTGATGCAGTTTTTACGAATGATTAGATCTATCATATCCGGATTATATGAATTATTAATGGCTATCTGTTTGATGATGTTTAACTCTTTATCATAATCTTCTACTGATAAAGGTAAATTGAGTAACCGATGTACCATGCTGTTTAAAGCTGCAACTTTGTGTTGAATTGGATGTAATGAGTAGTTAACTACTCACTTAATATAACTTTCAAAACTTCTAATAACTTAGGTAAACATATTAAAATAATAAATCTCGTGTTGAAAAATCAAGTAAATCAGGATCTATAAACTCAATTGCGGTTCTTGTGATAAAATTTATATCGGTAGGACCTATAGGAGTTTTGGCATAAGAACATCTGAACATAAACGTAGCTTCGATAAAAATAAATCTGATTCAAATTATTCAAACCACCTAATAAAAGAAAACCATTCATTCAATAAAAACTTTGACATATTACATATAAAATCAAAAAGTTTAATATTAGATCTCCTAGAAGCATCAGAAATAAATAGATACAAATATTCGGACAAGCTTTTGAATGAACAGGTAGATGTGAATTACTCACCCCTACTTAACTTGTTTAATTAGTTTTTAATTACCTTTCATACTAACTGTACAATGGCTCGGTGTGGATTTTCCTGTTATTCATCCAACTTGTTCTACGATTTGTTTATAATACCATACTCTTCATTCTGTTTTTCATTCTTGATAAAGCTGCTGTGTTAGCGAAACGTCGTCGAATTTTTTCAAATAAAGTAAAAAATATCATGGATCTACATCAAGTAACGGCCTCCACAATTCAAATGAAAAGATTTATGGATAAATAAGTTGAGTTGTAGGTATTGATGTAAAAAAAAGTTATTAGTATATAGGGATTATAAAAAAATTATCGAAAAAAGTGATTGATTTCGTTTTGACCGGATTCTCGTGAGAATTGACGAACCCGGAATATGTAAAAATGTTCCTCGAAAAACCATCTACAAGATTGGTCTGGCGTAATTTTTCCATAAAATGAAAAGATAAAAAGTTATTGTTCAAAACAGAAAATTTTTATAAGAATTTTTCCACTTTTTGCTCATAACTTTTGAAATTTTTGATTTACGGCAAAAAGTTATTAGACTTATTTGTAGAGGAAGCGATATGCTACTATGTCTTAGAATTCTTTTGATGAGATGTATAATTTCCGAGATATCGCAGAAAATATATTTGCACCCCTTTAGCAAGATGGCGGCCGGTGGACAAAGGGCTGCAACTCCACAAAATTGGAGTCAGGCTTCTATTGACTCCTCTCCACATGTCCCAACAATAAAATTGCGTCCTCTAAAAGATGCTCCAAATTGTAACATTTCAATGGACTAATTCGCGAACAAAAAAATGTTATATTCGCGGCTACGTATAAAAAGGATTTGGCATCCTTCATGCACGCGTCGTGAAATGAACTGATGTGAAGTGAAAAAGATCTCATTACTACTACTGCTAAGCTGACTGAGCCGCGGTCGGCGTTTTTAAGAATGTAAACAAACAAAATGTTTAACTAAAGCGACCAAGTGCTCAATGCATAAAGTATATTGTTCGATGCCACTTATTAGACGTTCAGTCTTTTGGCAAAAGCCGCTTTGCTCTTTCTACTCTTTATTATTACAAAATAATACGTCTCTATCGTTGTCTTCCTGATTCATGTCGCCTAAAAACACTGAAAAACTAGTTTCGATACGTTTACGCCTTGGAGAGTCGTTAGCATCCATATCACGCTCATTCAATGTTACCGAGTCAACTGTATGTACGACCGATAGATAATTCGAAGATGAAAAAGTGTAGTCTGTAGCTTCAACTTCACAGTCAGTGAAATAGAAAAAATGGTGCGTTGTCATTATGGATCGAAGACTTAATTGAGTGTCCCTGAGTGGTCCAATCATCTGGGAGAAGGCAAAGCATCTTTACGTTTTAAAGAACCTGGTGGTGGTTGTGGTAGTGGAGAATTTCAAGCATCGGAAGGTTGGTTCAATAAATTTAAGGTGCAACGATTATTGCATAGCATTGAAATCGTTGAAGAAGCTTCATCTGCAAACACCGCTACTGCAGAAAGATATCCAGAAGAATTTGCAAACCTAGTAGCTGATGGAGGATGCAAACCTAAGCAAGTATTCAATGCAGACGAAAGGTTCTGAAAGCGAATGCCAAACTAAGCATTGATTTCCAGAGTTTCACTCTGAACCTGACAAAGCCTAAATCTATGCCGGTTTTCATGATCCTAGTCCTCATTAGTTTGTTCCTATAGTCTGTTCTAAGCAAGCTGTCATCAGAGCCTCTATGTCTGACATAATTTAATGATGCCGCCATTTCTATAATTTACTGGCATTTTTGAACTGATATCTGTCCGTGCATTTATTTTTCGCACTATTTCCTCATTTATTCTCCTTTTTTCTATTTCGCTTCCATTATTTTCAATCTTCTTCAGAATTGCCTTGCTTAGTAGCCAGGTGTTCATTGGGGTTTCTGTCCGCACCATTTTTCGTTTTCTCATTATACTGTAGCAAAAACAATGATACTCATTTTTCCCATTTTCAAATTTCAATTTTGATTACTAATTTTTAAGTCTGTCAATTCAAAAGACGCAAAATATCCATACAAACTTAACCCCTTTGCGGTACCCACAGGGGATGTATTCTGAAAAGAGTCTATGTCCGGAAATTCAAGGTACCTCCATACCAAATGTTATCAAAATCCGGTCAGCGGAAAGCGTACCAGGCGTATTATATTAGTTTGCATATTAACAATCTACCAGCGGAAAGTATCTGGCCAATTTTCATATTTCTTCTCATTTGACTCCTGGCACCTTTCGAAGAAATCTCCATTGTATTTATGACATCCTAGTTCTCCCTCCGTAAATGAGTCTTCTTGATTGCAAGTCAGACAAGTTCGGTGTGATCGTTTGTTTTCGCTGTCTAGGGCAGCCAAAATCGTGGGTCGCTATCAACATCAGCCATCTTAAATCCTTCATACCATTCTTTTATTTGTGTTTTGCAAATACACTCGTTTCTAAATGGCGTCGTTGTCATTTTGATAGTTTCCGCACACCTGTTTCTAGTTCAAAGCAAAATTTTGAATGAATTTCTAACTTTGAGTCTTTTTTTGCATTAAACGAACACTATACACTGTGGCACACGGTTCACAAATCTACAAGTTCTGCCGGTAACAAACGCCTTCAGGAAAATCGTAAAGACTCACTGGTAACGTCCATGTGCCGAGACACAATAATCCAGTACTGTAACATCTCGCAAAACGGCTGAAAGAATTTGGATTAAACTCTACTAGTAGATTGGTGTAAGGAAAAATATAATTTTTATTCGTGATTAATGTTTCCAAATAATCAAATTCGTTTTTAATGGTTATCAAAACGACAAAACAAATCCGTCCAATCGTTTTCACATGACAGGATATTTTGATTTTTTTTTTCGGTTGTAGGGAATGCTTCATCATTCATGCATTGTTCAATTGCTATACGAGAGATGAATTGAATATTTAAGGCAAGAAAAATTCGAATTGTCACATCATCCTGCGTACAGTCCGGACCTAAGTCCTAACGACTTTTTTGCTTTTCCCAATATCAAGAACGGACTGCGTGGTTAAATATTTCAGTCTTCAGAAGGAGCTGTTGAAGCCTTCCAAAAGGCCATTTTGAATGTAGCAGCAAACTGCTTCGAGAATTGCAGAACAAATGTAGAAATCTATTAATCTTCGCTGAAAATACTTCGAAAAACAATAATAAAGTCTTTAAAAGCTCCCGATTGTTCCATTCTAGCTCTGTCAAAATTTTTCTCGTTGCTAAGTTGGCACAAATGTTTTCTATACTGACGCGGAAATTGAAAGTGATCTGTCATTTAGTTTGTCAACAATGCTCGATTTTGTTAGTTCTCAGGTGTTTTGCGATTTTCACAATGAATAAAAATATAGAACAAAGAATTTGTCTCAAATTTGTATTGCAAATGAAATTTCGTGAGCCGAATCGCAGAATGCTTACGGTTAATCGACTTCATCAAAAACACGTGCATATGAGTGGTACAGTGCATTCAACAGCGGCCGAGATGTGGTGGAAAGTTTGCCTCGCTCTAGTCGGCCATCAACATCTTCAACTGCAGTTAACATCGATAAAGTGAAGGAAATGGTAATTGAAAATCGTCAGTTAAGTTTGAGAGAGAAAGGCAGTGAACTTTCTGTGTCTCACGGATTGATTCGTACCATTTTAAACTATTGTTTGGGCATGAAACGCGTTGCCGCTCTAGTTCCGAAAAACTTGAATAAAGGTCGCTGAAGACACGCTAGAACGAGTCAATTCCGAACCCACATTCATAAAACGCATTGTAACTGGTGATGAGACATCGGTTTATGAGTTGGACATACAAACTAGTCAACAACAAGCTTCGGAATGACACCTTCCAGCTGAACTGAAACCTAGAAACCACGTCAAAGGCGACCAAAGATAATATTGACTCTCTGTTTTCTGTTTGTTTTTGATCTACTTGAAGGCGATACAATGAATTTGGATGAAAAATAAATATTTTGTGTTTCATTGACCAATGTATAAGCAAAACTTAAAAAACATACATCGTATTGGCGACATATTCGATGCATGCAGCAGGTAGTTCTGATGAGAATTATGATTTATCTTAGTTGATTGTAATCTCAATTTTTCTCACCCACATTTTCATTTGTTTCAGACTTTTCACACGCCTAACTTCGGCGACGAGGAATTCGACATTCCGGCCATAAATCCGCAGCAGCAACAGCAGGGTCAGCAGCAGCAAGGTCACCAGGGTCATCAAGGCCACGGCGAACAGCAGCAGCATTACCAACCGCCGATGCAAGGCATGCAGCAGATGAGCCAGCAAATGAATCAGCAGCAGGACGCGATGGGAATGCATGATCCCACGGGAGGCTATCAACAGCCGCTGTATCTGTCGGGTCCGGACCATGGGATGGTCAATCCGTCGTATCACAGTCCCCAGAGTAACTATTCGATGAATCAGCAGCAACAACAGCAGCAGCAGCAACAACAACAGCAACATAATAATCAGTTGCTGATGATTCAGCAACAGCAGCAACATCAACAAATGATGATGAGTCATGGACAGCCGCCTCCTGGGAGTATGGGAGGTTATGGTGCATCGCCTCAGCATCCACAAGGACGAGGTAATAGCCCTCCTGCTGCTCCAGGGCAGGAACATACCACAAGTGATGATAGTGATGACAGTACTCCACATCCAGCCATGGTAAGTTTCATTTAACAAAGTTCTTGTAATTCATCATTAGAATCAGTCAGTACATGCACTAAAATGGACATAGTTGAGTAAACTCTCATCTTTTCTTTTCCTCTAATCTGTAAGAAATTCTCACTTCAATAAGTACAGAGGCTCTTTCAAAATTGCTACTTGATCGTTTCTTTGTGGTTGGTGTTGGATAGATTATTAGGATAAGAAGAAGAAATTTGAAGGGTTTCATAAATTTTCTACGTTGTTTCATTCCGTCAATCTAGTAGCCATCAATAAATCAGGGGAACCCTTGAAATATTTTCGTTGAATTCGTAATCTAACCTTCTCCGGCTTACCACGGTATCGAAAATCGAGCCGTGAGTAAAACAATTCCATTCTTTTCAGATGACCGCCATGAAACGACCGTCGCCTGAACCGGCAGATCAAACGATAACAAAGGCACAGAAGAAACCCAAGGTGCAGAAGAAGAAGAAAAAGAGGGATCCCAATGAACCGCAAAAGTAAGTTTGTACTCTGTTTTCCGTTTCGATCGAATGGGGGAACTCTCTTTACGAAACATAGAACAATCTCCATGAGTATTTAAGCAAGGTGTTTTTTCGCGATACCTCGATTGACGTATTTAACATCGAAATATATGACGTCATATGATGTTGTAAAAAGGCATGTATCTTATCGGTAAGATTTCCTGAAATTATCGTTGATATTTTTATTTCACGGACTCTAAACCGTAGAATTGCGATTATGTACATTTCTTATTATCGTTTTCAAGTATTGAAATCTCGCAAACTCGAACCCTTCCAAACTTTTCCGAACAATTTCAACTCACAGTTACCGGAAATGTTAAAAAGATATCATATACTTATTAAATCTGTATACTTTTTCGTTTCTTGTTATTAAAATTGTTCCGAACTTTTCGGAGCGAGATAATTTAAAGTTGCACAATACCAGAGAAAACTCTGCAGAAGAAGTTTCGCCGGGGGAAAGAAGACGAAAAGAAAACCAATTCGAAAAGTTTTAATAAAATCGCATTAAACGTTATCCAGAAATATAATATTATGACCCGCCACAAAGGAGGACGAAATTGGAATGTGGAATATATTTTTCTTCACATAAAAGTTTGTTAATTTGATTTTATGGTTAATGCGTCTTGTGCACATGATCCAACATTGGATGGTCGATAGAAAAATACCGTTATACGAAACGGATTGCAGGAATTTAATGAGTGGACTTAATTTGATTTGTTCGACTTGGTTTATTTTATAGATATTATCTGGATTTTATGTGGAAGTCATTTTGACGTTTCGCTATGAAGCTGTTGCCGAGAACTCAGATTTCTTATCGAACAGAAATTAAGTTTGAAATTAATATACATTCTGTCGAAAATGTACAGGTAATTGGTCAATGAAACATACACAAATATTTATTTCTGAAAAGATACATTTACGCCAGCGAATAATCCAATCATCGAAACATTTTTCAAACACTCCAGAAAATTTGGATACTTGAAAATAGAAAAAAGTCAATCGGAACCATATCCGGTGAAAAGGGTGGTTGTTCAATGGTATTTGTCGAGTTTTGGTCAGCAATTCATTCACAATGATAGCTTTGTAAATGGTGCATTGACGTGGTGCAGAATCCATGAAATTCGTGTAATGCTACTGGCTAGACAGAAAAGAAAGGGATTTCTTTATCGTATTGTTACTGGAGAAACTAAAGACCATTTGTGACCAGGGCCAACCATCAAAATCGACTTCAAAGTGGAATATTCATGAAAAGAAGGCTATGCTCGAGTTTGGTGGGATCAAAGAGCAGGCATTCACCATGAGCTTCTCAAACAAGGTCAAACAGTCACAGGAGATCTCTATTGAGAACAAATGATCCGTTTAATTCGAGCACTGCACCAGAAGCTGCCAGAATACGAGACAAGCCGGCATAAAGTCATCCTGTTGCATGATAACGCTCGTACGCATGTCAAAGAAACGCTTGGGACATCCTACTACGTGCAGCTTACTCACTAGACGGTGCTCCATCAGATTACCATTTGTCGCGATCAATGTCTCATGGGCTTTCGGAGCAGCAATTCTTACGAAAATATCGAGGAATCGATTGAATCTCATTTTATCGTTGTGGCATTCTTCTTCTCCCAGAAAGATGGGAAAAAATTATAATAAATGATAGTCAATACTTTGATCGATAGTACCTGTATTAATTCTATTGAAACAAAGGCTCCATTCCAACAAAAAAAGAGGTTTTCAACAGATACATTTAATGAGATTAATAAACTTCATAAATTAGATTTTTTTTATCGAATGGTGAATTCGGATAAGTAAGTAAGTCTGCAGAAATTTTCATTAGTGTATTATGTTCCAATAATGTCCAAAATCCCAAATTTATATCCCACGATTTTCGGACGCTGGCCAATCCATATCGGAAAGCAAAAGTTTGCGAAATATCGGGAGAAAAGTAGCAACATCAACGAATACGAATTTAATCTTACCTTTACTCGTAAAAAAAACGTACCGCTATCCATTCCGCCGGAATTCGATATTTTGTAATGCAACGCAAATGTCTCCCATCATATACTTGGGTATTTTTATTTATACCGATCGTAAACTCGCCCGTAAAACGTCGATTTAGGACCCCTGAGCATCATCCTCTCAGTCCTTTGGAGGTCTTGAAACGGTCGTAATTTCGCCCTTTTCCCTCGCTGGATATCTTATTCAAATTAGAATTTGAAGAGAGGAACGCGATAGATGTTTGTGATTGACGACGAGTATTTTTTTGTTAGAGATATTACATCGTAATACATTGTTTTATTCTATTTAATCTATTATGTTTTGTGTGCTGAAACATAGAGTACACCATTAATCAACTGTCATACTGAAAGTGAACCTCTATGATTTTTAATATGAATCAGAAATTTTGTTCTATGCGTGTTTAACGAATGAAATTTCAACTGAACCTATTCGATGGATGCTCTGCATATATTATTTGTCAGTTTTAAGCTGCGTTCCTAGAAAACTGAAAGATTTTCAACCAAACCAGTGACGTAGTTATGACCAATTTCAATCGCGCAGGTAATTTCAAAACGAAATTCATTGAATGGTACATCCCATCAAGAAAGCACCAGGAATTGGTCATTGAAACACAGAATATTTATTTGTCATTTAAATTTATTGTATCGTCTTCAATAGTAGACCACTTCCGAAATAATACATTTAGCTCGGAATCGACCTCAGTTCTCGCCGCAAATTCTCTTTTATGTCTTCTATCGATTCAGAACGGGTACGTCGATGTGGTAACTTGAGTTCTGGTAAAAGAAAAAAACTTAGCCGGAGTCATATCAGGTGAATACGACGGTTGTTCGATGGTATTTGTTGAGTTTTTGTTCAGAAATTCCTTTACAATTATAGCCTTGTGAGATGGTGCATTTTCGTGACACAAAACCCATTTCGACAAATTTGCTCTCTCAAACGCCGCATGTCGCCCAGGTAATATTCTTTATATATCGTCTGACCTTCTAACAAGAATTCCTAGTGCACAGCACCGCGATAATCAAAGGAAACAGTCAACCTTACCTTGACTTTAGATTGACTTTGACGTGGTTGTTTCGGTTTCCCTTCAGTTGGAAGGCGCCATCTTGTTGACTGGTTTGCATGTTAAACTCATGAACCCATGTCTCACCATCAGTTGACTCATGCGAGCATGCCTTTAGCGACATTTACCCAGTGAACTGATTAACAAACCTGGAACGCTTACCACGGACTGCAGGGGAAAAGGAGGAACGAGACGTTGTAATACAACTTGCTTAATGAAAGTTGATCATAAGCGATTATATAACTGAGAAACTTTTCATTTCATCACTTTTCACGTGTATTTTGTAAGTTTTGGTGAATAATATGGTTCAATATTGCTGCGCATACATTCCAATTTCAATGAAATACTTCCTCAGGCAGAAAAGAAAATTCAAAAAACAAAAATGATCATATGTACTGTGTGGTTTCGGATTACAATTATACACAGTTGGGCGTAAAGCAAGAACGTTTTTGAAATGAGAATAACTCAGCTGTTTTTCAACGTAAAACATTTTGAATTACGTAAAATGAAAGCTTAAATGTTACCATTTAGTGTAGAAAAAGTGAAAGAATCTTGTTCTGACAATGACATCAGACAGATGACGTCAGTGTTCCTTAATGCAATGCTGTAGTCGATTCTCAAAATTCTGCATCACCCGCTCTAGCAAATCGATGTCGATTGCCCTAACTAACCTAAGATAGACCTTAGCCTTTAGGTTTCCTCACAAGCAGTGAGATCCAGGGAACGAAGGGACCACGGTACCGAAACGAGAGATTACATGGCCGGGTTGGAACCAAACATTTCTTCTGTTCATTCTTCGTCGTCGCAATTCTGGAATAAAAAAGTTTTCAGCATGAAAACATATCGCTCTGAGTTTACAGTTACGGTTGCCCTTTTCTCATCCTCGAAAAAATACCGTCCAATCACTCCAAGACGGTTCAAAGCGTGAGTGAGTTTCTCACAGCGGGGTTTTCTGCTGCGGCAGTTCTCAAACCTCTCAAATGAAAATGAGCCTAATCACTCATCATCATCACTGTTGGCGTTGTGCGAAATATTCATCATTCAGGTGCTGAACAACCGTGAGCTTATAGGGGCGAAAGCGGAGGTCTTGGTGTAATTCAGCGAACAGTTTGACTACTCATTTGGAATGCTACAGCTCGTTTTCCTCCTTCCACGGAAGCTGGTGTCCTAACACTTCGGGGACTATCTTGAGGTTTTGGATTCATTGCTGATGCAGTCGTTCTTTAATTCTGTAGCCATTGCATGATTGTGTCACCTTTCGGAAATAAAGCGTTACGACCAATGTTGAAGCGCTGACGAATGACTCTACCTATTTTCGATACTCTTCCTCCTGATTCGAATGACCTCAACCGCCCCCCTCTATTCACTCAGCGTTACGTGTACTACCCGTTCCAAAAACAGCTCATATCAACAATCTTCACTTTAAATTTCTCAAGTTTTATTGCTCTTTAACAAATTTTCCAATTATTTATTAACGATGTTTTAAGTTGTTCATCAACTCTTCATATATTTATTTTCAGTTTGAACATTGATAATTTCTCATGTAGGTGATTTTTCTGCTGAGTATTTTTTTTAATTTGAAATTTACATCCTGAAAAGTGATATTTAAAATACGATATTCATTTCATAACTGCATGGTATTTACGCTATTCAATTTTTGAAGAAAATTAAGGTCTTTCGTAACTAGCCGAGTGGCAACGCGTTTCATACCGAAACAATCGCTTGAAATGATACAAATTGATTCGTGGGACACAGAAAGCTCGTTGCTCGTCTCTCTCAAACTTAAATGTCCTGAAAGTACTATTTCTCGTATAATGCCTTTATATATTTCTCGGATTTATTGATAAGATAAATAACCATTCTTCATGAATAATGCTAAAATTGGTTCGTTTCAGCTTTATTATCATCATAAAAGAATAACATAGACATAGAAAGTTCATTGCCTTTCTCTCTCAAACTTAATTGACGATTTTCAATTTCCATTTTCCTCACTTTATTGATGTTAACTTGGGTTGAAGATCTTGATGGCCGACTAGAGCCAGTATTCTGCATCATCTTCAGCGACTCAGCAATTCTTTCTTCGTTATTTTTCGTTTTAGGCAGATTTTTGAATAATCAACTTCCAGTACTTTTTCGACAAAATGTACATGAAACGTTACGCATAAAACTGTAGACGTCTTCAAATGTTTTCCAAATAGTAGGGAAAAATGTTCAACAGTATTCATACAAGAATGTACCGTACCGGAAATGTTTATGTGTTACATTCGACGCCCACACAATAAACGTGCGAAAATCCGTTTCATCGAGCTGGTGAATAACAAACAGTTTCCCGCAATTTTCCAACTTCCATCAGCAAATTGAGAATGTAAAACGTAACCGTTCTCTACTAAGCTCTAAATTCCGGCAGTTCAGATCGTACATTGCACTTGTTGGAAAAGCATTAAATTGTTGGAAGAAAAAGAAGGGTTTAACGGTCCCACGAGCAGGATACCACCACCGTAGGATTTTATTGAGCTCGTAAAACCAATAATATTTGATCTTAGCAAGTACTAACTTGAGATTTAGGGAGTTCAATTGAGTTTACTAGGCGATCGGAGATTTACGACGATATAGCCTGGAAACGGATTGGCGGCCAACAAAATAACGAATGTGCAATTAAGAGAAATATTGTCCACAATTGAAGACGGATACAGGTTATCATTACGGGATTATACGCTTATAAAAGTAGAGATTTTTCACGAACAATACTTGAATAAGTCTAAAGTTATCACCAGAAAAAGGTACCACTGCTGAAAAATCCAATCAAAATATTTCCACAACTTAATAAAACGTCAAGGGAAAAACTTGTTTTTATTCGATGAAATCAGTACCGTTCAACAAAATTTGATGTAATTCTTTTAATTACAAATACAAGTAAACGATGATTTCTACTAAAATATATTAATAAATGCTGGACGCGTTTCGACAGTATCTTTGTCAAGAGCGAATGAATACTACAAAAATATCTTACTAATATATACTTATATTGACTAAAAAGGCAATCCACTCAGAGTATTTGAACTAGTGTGTAGGACTAAGTTGGGGACTGGAACCTTCGCCGTTAAATAACACCAGAAAACACTGTACACCACTAGGTATTCACCAGAAATTCTTAATGATCAGTTAGACTCACCCTTATTGAACTTATTTCCTAAACACTAGGATTGCCTCTTTAGTCTATATAAGTATATGATAGTAAGATATTTTTGTACATCACGAGGTCGTACCTGAAAGACAGAAAATTCATCGTCAGAATAGAAAATGCAAGATCAGAAGAAAATAAGATAAAGGCCGGAGTACCACAAGGATCTATCCTGGGGCCACTCCTATCCAACATCTTCATATCAGACATACCAAAAATGAAGCACTCAAAAATAGCACTATTTGCAGACGACACTACAATATACTCTTCCAACAGAAACAAGAAAACGCTCACGAAGAGACTACAGGAAGACATAGATGAATAAATTGAATATTTCAAGAAATGGAGAATAAAAGTAAACACAAAGAAAACGGTTGCAGTATACTTCGACTACAACACCAGAAAGAAGGACACAGAAAAGCCAGAGGAAATTGAAATCGAAAATCAAAAAGTGAAATGAAAAGACGAAGCCAAATACTTAGGCGTATTAATCGACAAGAACCTGAAATTCATCATTTTTTCTTTGCAGAATGACTTTTTCTACTGCTGATTCATTGAAAATGGTGCACTAAGCCTTTAGTGATGATACTATGTCGAAAAAAAATGTTTCCAAGTGGTAAAAATAATTCCAAAAAGGTCGAGAACGTATAGAAAACGAAGAGCGTTTCAGTTGACCATCAACTCCAAAAAGATTTGGTGCTTGTAAATCGTCGATTAACAATCAGAGATCTTGCTGATCATGTTTGTATTTCAAAACGATCAGTCAATATCATTTTCAAGGATGTAATGGGCCTCAGAATCGTCAAATCGCGATTGGTACCTCGTTGAAATGTGTAGAACAATGCTTTTTGACTATCGGGACAAAATGAAACGTATTATTATAGGATACGATCAACCGAGTGAATGTCCTGGTAAAGGTGAGGCGAGACCAGAAAACCGCGACGTAGTCGTTAAAAAATCAAGGTCATGTTGACTGCTTTCTTCGATTATCGTGGTATTGTACATTTTGAGTTCCTTCCGCCGTCATCAAGGAATATTTGAGCGTTATACATTATCTGGTAAAAGCTATCCGCCTAATGAGGCCGAAATTGTGGAGAGACAATTCGATAATGCACCGTCTCGCATTGCATTGATTATTTGTGACCATTTCGTCAAAAACTAGACCCATATTATTCCACAACCGCCTTATTCACCTGATTTGGCACCCTGTGACTTCTGGTTATTCAGCAAACTCAAAAGACCGCTCGGGGGACACCGTTTTGAGCCTGTAGAATAAATACCAGCCGCATCGAAGATAGAGCTGAAGACCCTCTGGGAAATCGACTTCAACAACTATTTTGAAGATTGGGAAATCCGTTAGCATTATATCTGGAGACGATGGAATTAATTTGGAAAGAAAATTAATATTTTTGAAACAAATGCTGAGTCAACTCACTTCTTGGACACAGTAGTATATTAGTTAATGATCTAATGACTTGCTTAATCTCTAACATCAACGATGTAGCTCTATACAACTTCCTCCATTGTTTTTCTGAAGATTATGTTTCACGTATTATACGCTGTTATCTTAAATATACGCCCTCCTCCATGATTAGTGGGAGGGCCGTACAAATGAGGAAGAAATTACAACTTTTACCTTTAATTACGAGCTCTTGTAGAGAATTGAATAAATTTCCTTGCAGAATATCCGGAACAAGCTAGACAATTATTCACGTTTATAGACTATGCGCAAGGAGGTGAAGCAATAATATCGATCTGAGCGCTCATGGTGAACACCGCCGTAAACTTTGAACTACTGTTTATGCCAATGAAAACAAATAGTGTTACAATTTCGTAACGTTTTCTAATAGGGAAATAAAAAGTTCTTGTTGTCCTGACTAATTGAGATTTTAGTAAGATAAAGTATTAGATTTCCAAATAATGAATGGTTTTAGCCGTTACCACTTGGTAGTTAATCATGATTCAAAAAAACACGAGGTCAGGTTTACTATGCTTTACTACCAATAAATTATAAAATATCACTGTTACTGCAGTTTCAAATTTTTTAACATTCATCTTTAGACAGAATAAGAAAACTGAATACAAAGTACGATTACTAACTATATTTGTGATCCTAAGGGTAGATGGAAAGACCCCAGCAGGTAGTAGGGGGTGGTACTATTCAAAAATATCATAGATTTGGGATTTACATAGATCTAGCTATTACTATAATGCAGTGATTTGAAAACTTCAACTGATTCCAGGAAGTTCAATTTCTTGCTTTTAGGAGCAACGTGAAATTTCTAAACTGTCGATACTAGGAAATGTATGTCTATTTTCGATAATATGATGGGCGGTAGTTGAATCTTGTTTATTCTTTATGAAAGAGGTTAGATGTTCTTTAGATCTGATCTTGAAAGATCGACCAGTCTGAGCTATGTGAAAACTATTACAATCTAGACACGTCAACTTATCTGCTCCTGATTTGTCTAGGTTTTGGGTTGAATCTTTCGCATTTAATAACAGAGAAGACAATTTATGATAATACGTTATAAGTCAACATAAAATTGCATTTCGGCCTCAAAATAAATTGTGTTCTCCGTTATTCAATGCAAAAGATGCAACCCAAAACATAGACAAATCAGGAGTTTCGAAAATAGACACTCATTTGAAATCTATCACTGCATAATAGTATAAGCTTTATCGGTGTAAATCCCAAATCGATGATAACTTTGTATTATTCAGTTTTCTCATACTGTCTAAAGATGAATGTTAAACATTTGAAACTGCAGCAGTAACAGTGTATATTTTATAATTTATTGGTATATATATATATATATATATATATATATATATATATATATATATATATATATATATATATATATATATTCTTTTGAATAAGAGAGGATTTACAAAAATTCGAATAATTGTATTTACAATAAATGCTTATATCTATAATTTTGGTGTGTCAGAAAAATACAAGTGGGAGCTCAGGAAAATGTAACAGGGGAATCATACTATCTTGCGTATGATTCAATAAACGAGTGAAAAAAAAACCCTGAGCAAAAAACTTGTTTCCCTGTCGCTATTGCACTAGTAATAGCTTGACTGTTTATGTTGTGTTAGTGTCGTGTGTACATAAAGAGTACCAAAGATTTTTCTGCTTAGCAGCTTCAATTCTCATCTTGCACTCCATGATTTCCAGATGAAGACAAGAGTGAAAGGTTTGGGACAGGAATCTGTAACAATGGAAAAAGAAAACCAACAGAAAAATATTTCAACAATCATACCTGACTCTTATATAACTAAACACACATGAATTTAAAGAAAGATTTTACATAGCAAGCAAGGTCATAAAAAGGAGATAATCAAAAAGTACATGTTTCCTCTTTCGCGGAAATGTTCTTCCGTCGCAGTGTGAATCTCCTGAACCATAATCACTTCCTTGTTCTTGCTTGCCAATTTTGAAGTATAATCTCGCAAAATTCCTTCAATATTCAAACTCAACAAAACAATTCCCTCTCTGTTTGACCGAGAGAGCCCCGATGACTAGGTTCGGTCTTCTAAGTGATGCCGATTATGATCTATAGATGTTCTAGAATCATTATGAACCCAATAATTTGGATTGACATATATTTGTTCCTGGCTCTTGTTTAATTTAATGGAAAATTTGCGCAAAAATTTTGACAGTCGTTTTAAAAATATGACAAATGTCATAATTAATTTATTGGTAGTAAAGCATAATGAACCTAACCTCGTGTTTTTCCGAATATTTGATTTCCTGTTCGGAGTTATAACCCAAAAAAAGATTGAAAATTTTTTATATTCCGCTGTCGGCGCTAGTAGTCTTCGTGCAAATACAATAGGCTACATCCCTCAGACGATGATCCTGAAGTATATATTGAACGTAGCCTTGTCGCACGAACTTATTAGTCATGGGGAACTTGTAAGTCTGGCAACGCTGCGCCGATAGAGAAAGACGTCTGGGTCTAGTGCACATTCCGAGCGCGCAGCACAAGTAAGTTGCCTCCTTTTGTCCCCTCTTTTCTTCTTTCGCGATCATTTCATTCCTAGAACGAAAACAGCGTACCAGTTGCAGACGGATGTGAAGTTGCTTGCCGTATCTGCTCTTTCTGTGCCTATTTATATAGCGAAGCGTTCAGCGACCGGTGTTCGCAAACAATTCATTGTTCGTTCATTTCGCGATGGAGGAAACACAAGATGAATCTAAAGATATTCCACAGGAAATACTAGATAAGAGGTTGCTGTTTAAAATATAAATATGAAAAGTGTGTTCATTAATGTATTATTTTTCTTTCAGGCCTGTTTCTGCTTACGCTCTGTTTTTCCGTGATACTCAAGCTGCCATAAAGGGACAGAATCCCAATGCAAGTTTCGGGGAGGTTTCAAAAATCGTTGCTTCCATGTGGGACGCCCTCGATTCAGAACACAAGAACGTAAGTTTTCCACTTTTCAAATTGATGATTTACTGTAGTGTAATTGTTGAATGTTTTCACTTTACTAGTACTAAGAAAGCTTGATTTAACTGGGATCTTACTTGATCGAAATGATTTTATTCATATCAATCTAGAGTTGAACATTCTTGAGATAAGTGTCATTTTCACCGGTTAGAAATACATATTTTAGGTTATGAGTCATGAAGCGTCTTGCGCACTGTTGTTCCGATCAAGAAAATGAGTTGATTTGTTGAATTTCAATATCCTATGATAATAATAATCAAATCATTGCTCTCAGTGTTAAGTTCTTGAATGAAATATAACTCCTTTATTTCAAATGAATAATAATCATCTCTCAGAAAATCTTTACGATTTTCACATAGATATGTGATCGCTTTTGTGTTTAAGGGGATTTCTCAAATTTTGAATTTACAACCGATATCTTCCATTTCAACTATAACGTATTTATGCCTTATTTTGATTCAATCCTTACATTTATTGACTTTGGTTTTAGTATAGCCATCTAAGCCGTCTCTGATTTTTCTGTCAACTCAAACGCGTGCCTTTGGAACGTCTCTTAGGCCAAGCAAAGAGTCACAGGATACTAATACTGGAAAATTCGGAAAAAATGTATGATTGTATGAATATTGGTCAAAAATTCACAAATTTCAATACATTCTGTCGAAAAGTACCGAGAATTGATTATTTGAACATACTGCTTGAAACGATTGCCAAAATTTCTGTTGTTGCTAAGTTGGCACAACTGTTTTCTATACTGACGCGGTGTTTAGTCATTTAGTTCGTTTACAGTGCTCGATTTTTTCAGTTTTCACATGTGTGTTGCGATTTTTACAATGGATAAAAATATCGAACAGAGACTTTTGATTTTCGAGTGGAATTTCGTGTGCCGAATCGCTGAAAATGTTACGGAAGCCTTACGGTGAATCAACTTAATCGAAAAGACGTGATATGAGTACAGTGCATTCAACGGCGGCCGAGATGTGGTGGAATATTTGCCTCGCCCATCAACATCTTTATCGATGAAGTGAAGGAAATGGTAATTGAAAATCGTCATTTATGATTGAGAGAGATAGGCAATGAACTTTCTATCTCGCGAATCAATTCGTACCATTTCAAACGATTGTTTGAGCATGAAATGCGATCGACTAGTTCCTGTATTTTCTTCAAAAATTGAATCGCGTAAAGGTTGCTGAAGACATGCTTGAACAATTCCGATCCCATATTCGTTAAAACGTGACCGGTGATGAGACACGGGTTTATGAATTTGACATGCCTGAAGGTCAGACGGTAAATAAAGAATATTACCTGAGCGTTTTGCGGCGTTTGAGTGAACAAATTCGTCGGATGAGGTCAGATTTGTGGAAAGAAAACTTATGGATTTGACACTACGATAATGCACCATCTTACAAGGCTATCATTGTGAATGAATTTCTGACCTAAAACTCAACAGATACCATCTAGCAGCCAACGTATTCACCTGATATGGCTCCGGGCATCTCTTTTCTTTTTCCAAAACTTGAATTATCATTTCAAGGTACTCGATAGTAGGCATAAAAGAGAATTCGCTACGAGAACTGAAGGCGTAAATGTATTATTCACGAAGGGGCCTACTTTGGCAAATACAATAAATTTGGATGAAAAATTAATATTTTGTGTTTCATTGACCAAGTCCCGGTGCTTTTTCGACAGAATGTATCACATTGTTTCACACAAAGATGCAAATAATAATCACATGAATAAATCTTACGATAATGTACTTGCATGACGCCATTATGAGCAGCACTCGCCATTGTAGTCGCCGTGTTATGTTTGGTATTATCGGCCTTTTAGGGTCTTGCTGAAGGGGTCCTCTTAGATCATTCGGGCACTAAGAGTTTCGGTAATATCTACTTATAAGCAAAACACTCGGAAGAGTATATGTTCCGACGTTTCATTATTTTCTAAACAACCACGGCATTGTTTATTCTACGATAGTCTTATGATGTGTAGATGTTTACTGAGTTGGTATCCTGTCGGTAGGAACTGCCATCCCAATGGACTTCTTGGACAATAGTTCTTGTATCCTTGATTGGCTCCTTCCTTTTTGACTATCTCAATCCCCAACAGGTCAGTGCCTTGGTAGTGTTCCTGTCTTTCAAAAAGAGAGAATTTGGGTCCATGAGATGCTCAGAATAGGTTCCGACCCATTGGCCTGATAGCTGTTCCTTTTTGATCTGCTTCATCATTCTCTCTGATACTCTGGTAAGCTAGGTACCAGAGTAGTGTAACTCTATTATACTAAACTGTCGTAGTGCTCCTTTCCATTCGTCAATTAGTTTCGATCTGTCGCTAGGATGTTTTCAGTATCTGAGGGCATTTTGGCTGTCAGAGCATATGTAGAAGTAAGCGTCTCTGTGATCCTGTGTAGGTTTTATTGTACACATATGAGAAAAGTATATATTTCACTTCTGCGACTTGGGCAATCATGTTTACCTTGGATGTTGATGTCTATCCCTCCCGATTGTGAACCAGGTGGGGTCCTGTGGGACGAGTAGGGCATAGGATGTAGACATAATTGCTTTGGGAGGAATGACGACCTTGGATGTCTCGTCTAACATTTGATCTCCCAATACGAGAAGGGGTGAACGGAGTTTTCTCTTTTTATTGATAGATGTAGAGTGTCCAGAATTCAAATTTCTATACCTCCACATGCTTGCTTCTTTTAGACTCGATGAGGTCCTCGCGGCTGTCTCCTCCACCATTGTGTAGCGGAAGAAAGCTCAACAGACATGTCTATCTCAAGATTCCATATCTGCTAGATATGCTTGTATATTGTTTATTCTATTTGCTTTTAGTCTCCTTGTTCAGTTCAGACCACCGTAAGATGGTTTCATAGGTCAGGAGAAGTCTAACCACTGTCGTGTAAAACCAATTTTTGATTTGACTTCCATCTGATTCCAAACAACTTACGGCAAGTACAAACAGTGTTTTCTCTCTAAGCACTCGTCTTTTAATGTGATCTCAACTCAATTTATTGACATGCATCACACCTGAGTATTTCACTTGTTCGTTTTGTTTTTGTTTATTTTCAACGCTTGGGAGGAGACGATACCTGTATTGCCACATCTGTTGCTGCCCACGATGATTTAATGTGTGTGTGTTTTCACTCACTTCATGTAGAGGTCCAAATTGGGAGTTATCGAAAAGATTTTGATAGACAGACTTTTCCGCAACCATGGTTTTACTTTGGAACTGGATTCCTTGTTGAACCAAGCCTCTGAAAGTTATTCAGATACTATGGAATTATCTGTAAGAAAGACGAAGATGAGCATAAGGGATGCAAATATCAGTAAAGTTTATATTCAAAATAGAGAGAAAAGTCGACAATCAGATTCACTTTTCAGGCCTAACAATCACTCATAAAAATAACACACTAAGTTTTGATATATATCGAAAGCCTACCTATACTGATATTTGCAACTCTTATGACTCAACACACCCAACTATTGAACAAATAGCTGATAACAATGGTTATCTCTCAATTATAATAAACGGAATGATCAGAAAGAAACAAACACAAATAGCATATCATAATATGTGCTCACGTATAGAATCTACTAATACAGATAAATACATTTCATCAACATATTTTCGTTCTATCAGCAAAAAGACGGTAAATGTAATTTCAAAACAGCATAAAAAGTAGCTTCCAAAACCCTCGTGAATCTTTTCCAAGAATTTTTAAGTAGTAAAGATAAAACTGATAGATTTGACTATAATAGAGTTTACAAATTGTCCCATATGGATTGTGAAGGCGTATATAGGTCAGGCTAGTATTTCATTCAAAACTAGATACAAAGAGCATCAATCATATTACAATAACCACAGAAATGACGAATCTACTTTCGCTTCATATTGTATCGAAAATGGCCATCATTTCCAACTATAGATCAACGTCAAATTATCAGAGAATACCTAAAGGACGAAAGTTAGATTTTTTAGAATCTATCGAATTTTCAAACTCCAGCAAACTCGCATAGAGATAATCTTATGAACGACCAGTATGGCTCGGCTTATTCGCCCATATTTGATATATTCAAATAATACCTGCTTTTATCATAACTGGTTTATTACCTCTTGTTTGCACTCTTATCTATTTTGTATCTACCTCTTTATAATATATGTATGAACTTTAGTTCAGTACTTGTCAGCTGAAGATGGTCGAGCGACCGAAATTGTTATCCTGATTTTCAATTAATCTCTTGTGATAATAAAGTACATAGTTTAATTTTTTATTATCTGTAGAATTGGTGCCTTGAAAGACAATAGTTTTGTTTTACGAGTGAGAATGATCATGTATATTTAGTTGGGATTCGCTGATAAGTCATTCAGTCTGATTGCCATTCTTTGCTACTTCGCAAATGGCAAAGTAGGATAAGATCGGCATAACCCAAAGCAAAGAACCCGCGTATTCTCACATATCTAATATTCCATATGTTATAATTGTAAGAAAAAGATTGTAGAAAGTTTGTTAATAGAAACTGGATTGTCTAGACCATGACCTTAAATAGATTCCCTCAATTAAATTTAATTGATTTACCATGTCATTATATCATTCAAGATGGGAAACACAAACTTCTATAATTGAGTGTTGTAACATATCCACTTCTCATATAGTGTTGCTTAAATAATCTATATTTTTAGTTTCGTTTCGTGTACGGTATTGGTATTTTCGATATTGATGAAAGTATATTGGGTTCATTGAATATTAGGTTGGTCTAATAATAGAAATATAGACTTTCAGTCCTTCAACTTTCTTCATTCAATTTATCACATAGTGAAACTCAAATAGATTCTATTTATTCTCTTCCAACAGCATTGATTTTGAACTGAGTGGAATTATTCGATGATCATTTGTTAATGATATTTTTTCTTCTAGGTGTATAAGAAGAAAACTGAAGCCGCCAAAAAGGAGTATTTGAAAGCGCTGGCCGCGTACAGAGCGAGTTTAGTATCGAAAGGAGCGGGCGAGGGTGACGGAATGTATGGAAACTACAGCAACTATACCCCAAACAATCCGCAGTACGGCGGTTACAATCCACAGGGTAGAACGATTCCTTCCCCGCCGATGCCTCAAGCTCCTACTCCACCTTCGAATCAACAGGGAGGGCCCATGGTTAAGAAATCTCCGGGTATGATGGGACCGGGCGGTCCCATGAATCCAGGGCAACAGGGCCCGCATCAGGGAATGATGCAGTCTCCGATGGGTCCGGTGCCGACACATATGGGAATGGGACATATGCAACAGCCACCTCACGGCAGCTATATGCAACAGGTAGGTGTCAAATTTTCAGCTTGAGAATTTCCTGAGACTAGTTCGAATTTAAACCGCAAGAATGCATCGATAGCTTGATGAGAGAAGCATCATAATACATAATCACATGCTCTCATAATACCCTTACATATTTTACTAGTTCAATCAGGATGGCCTGAATTATACAATCAATTATTGTTGCTGATCAGAATGATCACGTGGCGCAATTTAAATTTGTGTATTGTAATTTTGAAAACCAAGTCGGCATTGTATCGAGTACGCTGCGTTTTCATAACAAATATCGTCATGGTAACCAGGAATACTCTGGAACATTGATGAAATCATTCATTTGGTTGCTACTCATGTCCGAGTGATTCATCCTTTCACCGAAAGAAGCTTCAGAAGGAAAGTACTTCACTCAAACTGCTTGTACACATTGGACGAACCTTGAATTTCAAGGCTTTATAGAGTTGCAAGGAGGTGGACGAGTTGCATGGAGCAGAACGGAATGTGTTGAGATAAAACTTTGTCATTTCAAATTTTATTGCAATAAATTATCAAGCATCATTGTGGTTTAAATTGGACATGCCTAGTAAGTTTATAAGTAACAAAACCAATTCACAACTGATGTTCACGTTTCAGCCTCATCAGCCCTCACACATGCCAGTCTCTCCACAGCAGCAACACGTCCCGCACTCGCCACAGCAGCACGTGCCAGTCTCTCCGCACATGCAGCACATGAGTCCCCCTCCTATGGTGTCGAGTTCACCACCGGTGTCGGCGCCCTCGCCCGCAATTCCCACGTCGGTAGCACAGCAGCAGAATATGGCTGCTCAGGTCGCGGCGCATCAACAACAACAGCACCAGCAGCAGCAACAGGCCGCCGCAGCTGCACACCACCAAGCGCAGGCACAGGCTGCCGCCGCCGCCGCCCAGCAAGGCCAGATGGGCCCCGGCGGTAGGACCAATTCGTGCATACGTCACGGATGTCCGAATTCCGCCATCACAAATCCGGAATGGGAGGATGAATACTGCAGTAACGAGTGCGTCGTTAGTCATTGCAGGTGAGAACTGGATTCCGTGGTTTTGAATTAACTGGTCCAACAAGTTTGAATATTTTGTAAATAAAAATTGCTCAAAACGATTGGCACAACAGTTTTCTATATTGACGCGGAGTTTGAACGCGATCTGTCATTTAGTTTGTTTACAGTGCTCGATTTTGTCAGTTCAGTGCGTTCTGCGATTTATACAATGTATGAAATATCGAACAAAGAATTTGTTTCAAATTTTGTATTGCAAATGGAAGTTCGTGTGCCGAATCGCTGAAAATGTTACAGAAGGCTTACGATTTTATCAAAAACACAGTGACCGAGATGTGAAGATCAACATCTTCAACTGAATTTATCATCGATAAAGTGGAGTAAATGGTAATTGAAAATCGTCATTTATGTTTGAGAAAGTTGGGCAATGAAATTTTTATGTCTCACGAATCAATTCGTACCATTTCAAACGATTGGTTGGACATGAATTTTCTTCAAAAATTTGAACGCGTGACAGTCGCTGAAGACACTCTAAAACTACTCAATTTCGATGCCACATACATAAAACGCATTGTAACTGGTGATGAGACATGGGTTTATGAGTTGGACATGCAAACCAGTCAACAAGCTTCGGAATGGCGCGAAATCGAAACAACCACGTCAAAGTTAAGGTAATGTTGACTGTTTTCTCTGATTATCATTCGATACAGAAGGTAAGACGGTAAATAAAGAATATTACCTGAGCGTTATGCGGCGTTTGAGAGAATTTGACAGAACGTATTTCATGAGAAAGTGGACCGACATAATTGAAACTAGCTTATATTTTTCATTAATTTTATTCCTTAGATTGCTTTACTAGAGTTCACAGTTATCCAGAAGATCCAACAATGAATCTAGAAATATAAACATTTTCTACGAGGTCAGACAATTAAGTATTACGACAAAACTCGAGTATATTTAAAAATTAAAGTACATCACTGAGATCACCTTCGAAGTAGTCCCCTCCCGCACCTATACGGTGCTGAATTGATAATTTTCCGGCCTGACCAAGAGATGGCGCCACTATGCCTACTTAGGAGGTGGCTTTCTACAGTACCATCCTTAATCAGCTTGTAGGTACAGTTGCAGCCTAATCGTCATCTGAACGTGTGCAAAATATTTTGCACCAACATTTGCATATGGAAAAGCTCTGTGCAAGATGGGTGCCGCGTTTACTAAAAATTGATGCGAAAAACCATTTCTACCGCCAATTTGGCGCTGTATAAGCATAATCCAAGAAAATTTTAGCGTCTATTCGTTTCTGTTGACGAAACTTGGGTCCACCACTACACTCCTGAAACCAAACCACAGTCTAAACAGTGGATTGAAACAGGGGAACCAACTCCAAAGAAGGCAAAAACAATTTTATCGGCAAACAAAGTTATGGCTACTCTTTTTCTGGGATGCAAGGGGTATTATATACATTGATTACCTTGGACGACTTATTGCAGCGTTTTAGCCACGAAGTGCAAATTAAACGACCTCATTTGCCGAAGAAAAAAGGTTGCTTTATCACGATAACGCACCAGCGCGCATTCTTCGCATGTTACCATGGCTAAAATCTATGATCTGAAGCTCGAATTGATGCCGCACCCTCCCTACTATCCAGACCTAGCCCCGAGTGACTATTATATGTTTCCTAACCTCAAAACATGGCTTGGCGGTAAGAGATTTGCGGGGAATGAAGAAGTAATCGAAGCTGTGAATGGGTATATTGAGGAACTTGACGAATCAGCCTATAGAGATGACATTACTAGACTAGAACACCGCTATGAGAAATATATCAGCCTTAAAGGAAATTATGTTGAGAAATAAAAAAAAATCTTAAAAACGTTTTTTTTTTTGGTCAGGCCGGAAACTTATCAATCCATCCTCGTACACAGCGAGTTTTCCAGTTTTCGTAACAATTCTGGAACACTTCTTGGGGACCTCTCCGAGTACCCTCGTCACAGTTTCTTGGATATCTTCAACGGAGTCAAAATGTCGACCTTTGACGAATTTTTTCATATGGGGGAATAAGAAAAAGTCACAGGGTGACATGTCTGGTGAATAGGGCGGTTGTGGTAACCTTGCGATGCCTTTAGACGCCAAAAACTGAGAGACTGAACGCAGTGTGATGCAGAACCCAAGACTCGCTCTGGACGAACTCTGAGTACCCTTTTTCGTAACCTTTCGAGAACATTACAGTAGAAATCTTGATTTACAGTATTTCCAGGTGGTACTCTTTGTGAACCACCCCTTTGCTGTCTAAGAAGCATATCAACATGGTTTTCACTTTGGACTTGTTGATTCTCGCCTTATTTAGCCTTGGCGCTCCAGTGGAGAGCCCTGTTAGCTTTGTCGTTTAGTTTTGATGGTCATATTGAAAGAACCAACTTTCATCATGAGTAATAACTCGATCGAGAAAAGAAGGATCACTTTCAACCTGCTCGAGACAATCTTGAGCACCATTGCTCTAAATTTCTCTGTTCCATTTTCGTGACTAAACATATGGCGAAGAAATGATCCTTCGAGGGTCGTCAAGGTCTCAATCGCTATTACAGTGGCGCAGGTTCGCAGTGTTACCACAGGCCGAGAAAAAAATTCGGTCGCATTACTTATTTGTCTGACCTCGTATATGAGGGGGAAAAATGTACTTAGAAAAAAAATTATATTAGCATTTGTCTAGACATTCCTGAAAAAATATAAGTTACGAGGCGTGTTTCTTAAGTATTCTTTTGAAATTAAAAAGAATGTGCAAAGATATCTCAATAATTCTATTTTTACATGAAAGTCTGTATCATAATCTACTTTTCTACATAATTTCTTTCAACATTGAGGCACTTGTCATATCATTGTACCAGTTTTTGAACACCCTCCTCGTAGAAGTCTGCCGCCTGACTTCTTGATCATTGCATCACAACTGTTTTGACTTCGTCATCGTCTTGAATAAACTGATCGTCCAGGTCAAGTGCAGGAACGAATGGTAGTCACTGGGCGCCACCTCATTGTTCACTTCTGATACCAAATTTTCATTAACGACCGCAGGACGCCCACTCCGTTGTTCATCATGCACATTTGTCTTTCTTAAGTACTGTCACCCACTAAGTACTAAGAAACCTTATAACAGCCGGTACATCACTGTCGGCGAGGCTCACGATTATCGGAGGCATCTTAAACACTTAGTAAACAACGTAAACAAGGAAGAATCAGACTGCAATGGCGCAAGAGATGTAGGTACACAGTGTGCATGCGCAGGGCGCCGACCGCAGCGCTGCGGCCGCGGTGTGCCAAAACCGTACTCATAAAACACACCTATGTTATAAATTTATTGAGTTAGTTGATTTCGGTTATTTACATTGCATTAGGGCAATCTGTTTTCCAAACTTTTAATGTGTTGAAGTGCTTGTCGTCAATAGATTAAGAAAAACTAGCTCCGTTTGAAATTTCGTTTCAAAAGAGACTTGACGAATTAATCAATAAATAAATGCCCAATACAATTTCACTGATTGTTATTTTTGTTTCAGAGATGTCTTCACAAATTGGGTGGCCAGCAACAAGAACCAATCACAAAACTTTTCCACTGTTAAATAAACAATATCCTAATTAGGCTAAGAAATGAGAACTTTCTAGAAGCAATACCAATAAGTTGTTACTTTGGGCTGTACACACACAAACACATAAAACACATCAAGAACGAACTGGAAAATGAAAATACTACAATGTGAAAACTTTCAGCTATTTTGGCAACAAAAAGATGTAAATTATTTTGATATAAAAAATTCTAGAATTCAACAAAATTTTCATGCATAATTGTGTGTAGTTCAAAGTTCAACAAGACAAGAATTTCCTATGGAATTCATGTGTGCAAGCAGTGAAAAGAAGATGTTTCGTTGAAATAGTATATAGATAGTGTATTAAGAAAGATGTAAATATTGAAAATGATGAAAAACGATAATCAATTCCAGGTGTGAAAAAGTGGTAAGATATTTGTATTTGGAAAGCAATAGAAGAGAGCAAAATACGTAAAATGACAGTGATAAGGAATGTGGACAGTGTTTGGACAAGATGATTAAAAGAATAAATGAAAATTATAAACAGTAGTTTTTGTATTCTTTTAAGGGTTAATTCAATGATTGTTGAGATAAGAAAATCAAAATTATTCTGTATTTGACGTGCAAAAGGTTGAGGTCTTCTATTTTCTCAATTTAATGTGAAATTAAAATAGAAAGGTTCATGTAGGGTGAAGAGTCTTCCTTTTCCAAACTCAAGAGTTTGTGAATGTATAGTTGAAATATTTTTCAACCTTAAGTGTTTTAGAAGTTTTCATTCATATTTAAAATAATCAACAAAATTTCAAATAAAATTCAATTTTGATAAATTGTGGTGATTCACTCAAGCAACTAATTATGTTAAGAATCAGTCATGTCCAATACACTTGTCCTAAGGTGTGGAGGAAGGAAATTTTACAAATTTCGTCTCTCTAATAGATAAAATGCAATACCACTGAAATGATTCAAAATATAATCCTAGCGTACATTCAAGTTGTATATTAAAATAATATCTATTTGATGATATAATTTGCTAATTACAAAAAATCATGCTCTATAAAATGCATGTGACTTTCCACACCCTCCTTGAAGAGATTCGTAGATAGAAATATCCAAGGTTAATACGTTGGAGAAAAAAAATGGATACGATAATTTAGTTTATTCTTATTACAATTATTATTAAATTAGATAGGTATTTGTTGTTGATGGAAACAATTTTCCAAGAACTGTGAATAGATCGATTTTGGTTGAATGAGTTGTGTGAATGTGGACTTGTGAGTTTACTCACAATTTGTTTATTCGTGTTTTCAAAATGATGTCTCCGTTCCTTGTATGTCAGCCCTCTTTTCCTCCTGGGTTAATTTTTATATGGCAGAAGTAGTTGATGTGATGGATTTCTCCTTGTTAACCCAATATGGTAAAGTGCCATACGCTTATTTGATATTATAAAAGTTCATCAAAATTTCAAATATTTCAGTTCAAAAAATATAATTTCAATGTGAAGTGTACACAGGCACGAATTAAGTGTAGTGAACTTGAATTTGTAGACAATCACAAAGTTAAGAAGAGATTTATTATTTTATTTATATCTATCGTGTTGTGAACCTTTAAATATTAGAAGCTAAAGAATTACTCCAATTTTGTTTCATTTTCCATCTACTTTATATGTCCAGCTTCCTGTTTTATTGAGAGTTAGAAAACGTACCAGAACATAACCTCAAAAATTCGTTTCATGAATATTCATAAAATTCATTGAATTATGTTGCTTTTCTGGGATATAAGTATCTCTTGGTATTAAAAATACAAGCATTTTTTAATCTCAATTACATTACGTATGTCCTAAATGAAAATTCTCCCAGGTGGCTATTAAACAATTATTTTTATATCATTGACCAATCAAAGTGACGCTTTTTTGTCGATGTATATAACTTAGCAGTTGTTACTTTATTGTTATCGATGTGAAAGAACAGACAGTTAGGTTTCGTCGTGCGACATCCCTAGTATTAAATACAGAAAGTGGTGAAGGATGTATATTTGTGAATATAATGGATCGATTTGTTAAGATTTAAACTGTTTCAGACAGACGAATTTGTTACTTTTATAGGATCATTGGCTCGAAAATGATCAAGAAATGTATGATTTCCTTTAAAAAAACCACATCAGTATTTCTTATCATGAATTTTTGGTTAATAACTGTTTGAAACAGTTTGATTGTTGAGAACTGTAAATTTACTTAGATAAGCATATTTGACATAATTATGTGAATTGTTTTAATTTGTTTTCGAAATTTTTCGTTTTATTATATTTTTGTTTTAATCTGGACAAATGTTATTCAAATCAAATAATCCAGGTACGTTTTCCAGATTAGACTATGAAAATCATAGATATTTAAAGAAATCTCTACATGAGCTTTAAGAAAGTATGGAGTACAATTTTGTTTCACTATTACATTGTAAATATCTCATATTTTATCCTGACAAGCACACAACCTATACTACTATGTAATCGATTAATATTTAAAATAAATAGAATCTACTCGAATGAATTTTTATTATACCTTCATCTTAATATATTAATCGAGCAGCATTAACGAAAAACCTTTTCCTTAACTACAGAGTGACTTCTCAGAATCGAAGGGTGTTTAAATAATGGGATTGAAGAAGGCTGTTGAGGCCACTGAGACCATATATAATGTACGGAAAGATGAGAATTCCAAAGAACTCCTTCGCGTTTTGAAAAAAAATCTAAGAAACAGTTATATAGAAGCAAAAAAGTATGAAAACAACATATAGCAGAAGCAGAAAACAAAACAAAGACAATCTGGAAGACTATTAAAATGAAACAGGGAAGAAGCAAGTTAATATGTAAAGTAGCAGCAGTTTAACTTCTGATGAACTTAATCATTACTTCACCAATATAAGAAGCACACAGACAGTCGATAAATCCTTTTCTGAAGCAATGAAATTAATTAAAAACAAGCATATCCTCAAAATCTATGTTTCTGAGGTCCTCAAGAATTCAAAATCAGCTGATATATATGGCTTACAGTATCCCTATTGAAAGAAATATGCCCCATAATCGTAACTCCATTGAACAAGGTTATTAATGCATGTTTGGCGGAGGGGGTATTCCCAGACGAATTGAAATTCGCCAGAATTCCTCCTATATATAAAGATGGAGATAGAAACAACTGGCAATTATATACCCATTTCTACCCTAACAGTTTTTCTAAGGTGTTTGAAGAGTTTCTTAAGAGAAAATTGGTGGAGTTCGTAAGAGCCGGAGAAGTCCTAGTACCAGCTCAACACGGGTTTAGAGCAAATAGGTCCACCACAACCGCAATAACATCTCGTTGAGGGAATTGCAGAGGCGATAGAGAATTACCACGATGCGCAGATACTTGCCTTTGACTTGAGTAAGGCTTTTGATACTATTGTCAGATCCTTCTACTGAAGAAGCTTGAATACTATGGAGTGAGAGGTAAAGCCCTAGACTTTTTCGAGTCCTACCTATCGAATAGGAAACAAGTTGTAATATGGAAAAATATTCAATCATGCGAGTTGAAGGTCGATATGGGCGTCCCACAAGGCTCAATACTTGGGCCGATTTTATTCATAATTTTCATAAATGACTTAGCGTCGTAACATACCTCATGACGTTATGAGTATCTACGCTGAGGATGTAAAGCTGCTAAATGTGACTTATGAGTCTACACAACTCGATCAGAAAAGATCAGTCTCTCAAGAAACGGTGAAGGCATGATTTTCATCGAATGGTCTCAAACTAAATCTTGAAAAGACCCAAAAGTTGGATTTCAGCACTCTCAAACAAAAAGAAAAACAAAGCTTTTGGGAATAACCGTTGACTCTCAGCTTTCATGGAAACCTCATGTGGATGGAATGATTCAAAGACTGTCGGTAGCGATTTTTACAATTAGAAGAATCAAAGCAATTGTTGTCGTCAAGACATAATAGGATTTGCTTCCTTACGCGAGTAACTTTCAGATAAAAAAAAAGTAGAATGGTATATTTCGTGAATTTCCATGCAATAGCCACATATGGCATACTGGTTTAGAAATATAGTCCGGAGCTGAAGCGCATTCATATAAAACAAAAAAGTGCAATAAGAGAAATTTATGGAGCGCCTACATCACAAAGCTGCAGTCCACTCTTGAAAGAGCTTAAAATTCTTACCATTACCTCAGTCTTCATACTTGAGGCTTTGAAATATGCTCACTCAAACCAAACTAAATTCGGACACAGCTCTAGTTTGCACCAATACAGCACAAGAACCAGAAACAATCTTCATACTCAGTACCATAGAATTAATAGGACCCAATTAGCAACAAATCACCTTTGTGTAAAATTATATAATCATCTACCGCTACAACTTTACTTTCGAGACGTTTCATTACCAAAGTTAGAGCCCACCTCGTAAGATACATCATATATTCCGTAGAGGAGTTCATGAATCAAAGCTTCCTGTATTGAGCCTATCATATATTGCTTTCCACAGGTTTTTGATGTGCCAGTTTTTGATTTAAATATTTATTTTTTCGTCTTTTTATTTTTACAATAATTTTCGTGTTTTCGCTAGTTTCATAGAAATATTGAATATTTTAGTATTTTTCTATTTTATTAGTTTCTTATTTTTACTTCATGACATTCTTTGTAAATCTTTGATGGAAATAAAACAACAATTTTAGAGAAAAACGAATTTATTCACATAAAAATACATGTCAAGATAAATAGTCAAGAGCATACAAGGTTTGTGAATAAAGTAATGAAACTGGCAATGTAGATTCTGATCCGGCACCACCAGTATGAGTTTAAACTCGCTCCAGTCATTTGTTTGTCCATAGCGTTAGTTTTCGTGAAACATTTTATTTTGGTTCGATCTAAAATGGGTGGCATCAATTTTGAACAATGGTGTTCCATCAAATTTTACTTGGACACAATGCAAAAACTCGGATTCGAATCCGACAGGTCCACTCAATCCCATTCCAGGTAAAGAAACTGAATTGTCAGAGTAATACTCTTGTTTGGGAAGCATCATTTCACTTGGTTCTACATGTAAATCCAAAGGTTCTTCCTGGTATAAATTAAAAGTTAGTAGAAGCTTGCCTGAGTAACAATATACATTATCTGATTATGCATAGCAATCTTCTCGAGAATATCGTTCGAAAGGAAAACTGTTATAAAATATGTGTAACTTCACCTTGATGATTTTTTCCTCTGTCATAATAACATCTTCATTCATCATATCAACCTGTTCCTCTATAACCATTCCACTACTAAGGTCTTTCTGTGGGGATTCTACTTTTGGCTTTATTGTATTAACATTAGGAATGGGCGATTTATACCTGTGAAACACAGACGTTGATGGTCTGGACTTATTCATCGATGCAGCATCTGCTCTATGCCGATCCAGGCACAATATCCCCTCTAATTCAGGTAATGGCAAACAATATGGTCTTCTACCCCCATAAAGTGTGTAATACAGATCAACCATATCGCAACGAAGACGTGTATCATGAGAGAACATACAGCTAGAAACAACATTTACATCGTTGAATGTTAATTAGCCAAATTCCTATATGCTCACTTAATATTGGTCCATATCCTCTCCACCAAGTCTGGTAAATCGAATTTATCCTTGTGACCCCTTCTGAATGGAGGATTTTCAATGAGCATTCCAGCCAGTTTATGTTGAAGCCCAGGATCTGGATCATTTTCCAAGAGGTCCAGTAAATAGTGCAAATCCTCCATTTCACCATCTGCTCTGACGAAATCGACCATGTCTAAGAGCCGGAGAAGTCCTAGTACCAGCTCAACACGAGTGGAAAAATATGATTTTTCGTTGACATAAGCGTAGACATGAACAGAAAGATGACCAGGAACAAAAAAATTTTCGAAAATGTACAACATGTCATTAGATTTCCATCCCATGGGCTAGAGTCCCAATGTTGGAAGAATTTGATTGAAGTTTCTTAGGAACCTTGAAATCAATATGCTGTCACTGAGATTAGGTATAAATACTTACAAAGTGAGATAGAGGGGCGATATCTTAAAGATCTTTTATTTTGATTCAAACTTCCTGATTCAAGAATAAAGAATAGTAAGAAATCAAAATATTAACTGAGGCATCGCAAAGAATCAGACCGGAAAATTTTAGATATTTCGCCACAAAAAACATGTGGCTTATATTTTTCTGTTCAATTATAGCAATAATAATAGGATATTATGCATTAAAAATATGGAAGAAACAACCGGGCCCAACCGACCGATTTTTCGGACCTTTTCATGAAAACTTTCCCCCCATAACCCACATCTATACCTAATCCTTTACAGATGACTGCTCATGTTTCAGATGAGTCTTACAAACACCCTCGGATTGGTACTTCACCCTCGTAAGAGTATTTCAGTGAGTTATCAAGGATTCTTGTTTCATGATTAGGAGTAGAAAGATCTTGCAACCTATCTACAGGGATCGACACCAGTAGGGTGGGAAAATTGAGCTCAACATGCTTTCACTGAGATTAGGCTTGAAAACTTAGAAAAAGATCCCGATTGGGAGATGAATCCTAAGGGTTGTCTTGAAGTGAAATTCCTGATGATTGGGAAAAAAAGACTGGGCAGGAATTGAGATATTACGAAGAATCAGAGCGACAATTTTTAGATATTTCGCCACAGAAAACATCTGGCTAATATTTTTCTATCCAATTCTAGCAAAAAGCATAGTATATAATGTGTTACAAATTAGGAAGAAAAAACTGGAACCAACCGACCGATTCTTCAGGCTTTTTAATGAAAACTATCCCTAGCGGATGACAATGGATTATTACTTACCCCTTTTATTTTAAAGGGTTATTAAACAATTCACAAATTATTGTGATTAATTATTTTCTCGTGGTTTCAACGAAGTCTTCAAAGGAAATGAATGAACTCCGGAGTTCTCTCATGCATATCAGTGGTCATCCTTCGAGAGTCTCCGATGGTAGAGGAGAACATCGACGAGGTCCCACTCTAGGGTCTTCTACTCTTGATTGATAACATTTAATTGATTTTTTATTATGAACTCCAGCTCTTCAATAACACTATAAACCTTCGTCAACTAAATCTTTTCTCAAACTAAACGCATTTCAATTGTTGTATGAATGCTCCACTTTTTTCTCGTAAAATTTAAATTTACTGCCGTTTTAACAAAATATATTCTTCAATACTGAAAACAAATATCAACAGGGGACAAATCTAGTAATTGAAAATACTGAAACAATCAAATTTATTAATAAATGATTTTTTTACTTAAAATATCAATATACAAAAAACTATATCACTAGGAAATCACATATTTTCTGAAGTAAGATTCATACCAACAGGACTGGGCGTGGAGCTCACAGAACTCAAAGTTTCTTCCTTCAACCTCGCTTTATTAGGGTCCTTGTCCTTCTTCTCTTTGCCATGTTTATGTTCATGCTTGTGTTTATGCTTATGTTTATGTTTTTTCTTATCTTTCTTCTTCTTTTTCAACTGAAAATGAATGAGATGAAATTGTTACGTCATTTTGCAAATACATTCTTTTACCTTTGATGGGTCATCTTTTTTCTGTTTTGAATCACCCTCTTTATTGAACATTCCAGGTTCGAATCCGACAGGTCCACTCAATCCCATTCCAGGTAAAGAAACTGAATTGTCCGAGTAATACTCTTGTTTGGGAAGCATCATTTCACTTGGTTCTACATGTAAATCCAAAGGTTCTTCCTGATATAAATTAAAAGTTAGAAGAAGCTTGACTGAGTAACAATATACATTATCTGATTATGCATAGCAATCTTCTCGAGAATATCGTTCGAAAGGAAAACTGTTATAAAATATGTGTAACTTCACCTTGATGATTTTTTCCTCTGTCATAATAACATCTTCATTCATCATATCAACCTGTTCCTCTATAACCATTCCACTGCCAAGGTCTTTCTGTGGGGATTCTACTTTTGGCTTTATTGTATTAACATTAGGAATGGGCGATTTATAACTGTGAAACACAGACGTTGATGGTCTGGACTTATTCATCGATGCAGCATCTGCTCTATGCCGATCCAGGCACAATATCCCCTCTAATTCAGGTAATGGCAAACAATATGGTCTCTTACCCCCATAAAGTGTGTAATACAGATCAACCATATCGCAACGAAGACGTGTATCATGAGAGAACATACAGCTAGAAACAACATTTACATCGTTAAATGTTAATTAGCCAAATTCATATATGCTTACTTAATATTGGTCCATATCCTCTCCACCAAGTCTGGTAAATCGAATTTATCCTTGTGACCCCTTCTGAATGGAGGATTTTCAATGAGCATTCCAGCCAGTTTATGTTGAAGCCCAGGATCTGGATCATTTTCCAAGAGGTCCAGTAAATAGTGCAAATCCTCCATTTTACCATCTGCTCTGACGAAATCGACCATGCATTCCAGCGCCGACAAGCGAATATCTGAAATGATCTTATTTCTACGGTATGGAAAAAGTATGGAATACCTCTACTAATTAGATAATTTTTTAGAAAATCTTTTCTCTATTTTTCCACCGTGTAATAATACATATTGGCTTGTATCAAAACTCTCCATCAGAAAGTATGAAAAATTGTCCTGTTTTTCAAGAAATCTTAAAACTATCTAATTAGATAGAAGTCATCCACATTTCTTCAACACTATAATGAAAGTACACTGCACCAATTATTTAACGCACAAAATCGAAAATTCCAAATTATTCAAAAGAAGTTTAGATATGTTGAAAAGTTATTTCTCCAGTAACCCACGGAGAAGTACTGAAGAACAATCGAAGAAAAATCGGTACTCACAGAAATTGAAAGAAAAATGTATAACTTTTCATTTTCACAAGTATTTCGACCAATTCAGTGTTGACGATGGGTGGAGAAAGTTTATTTTACAAAGCATGTTCGATAAGCGGAAGTGCAGCGTATTCCTTAGAATATTTTCAATTTTTTCCCTATATAAGTAGGGTGAACGAATACTCTTCATTATAACTCTCTTCTTTCTTTGTATGTTTTCCTTAATTGTGGAGGTGAAAATCCCTTTTGATTGCAACGGTTAGTCTTCAATAGTGGCCTAGTGTATTGGAATATTTAAGAATTAAGAGGAATATCCCATAAAATTTTCGCAGTTAATGAAGTGGCTTTCCAATAATTTGAATTTATTGTTTTGATTAAAGCTGATACCAAATTTCACGTTGACCCGCATACCAGAACAGCAAAACATGTTTCGAGTATTGGAAGATTGAGGAATGGAATTCTTGGTTTCACCCTTACCAGCATCTCATCTATCCAGGAATCTACGTAGAACACATAGGTCGGGCATACATAAGCGGAGGAAACATTCAGACTTGGGCTCAATTTCTCAGTCATACAGCAATATAAAGCTTGCATAAATGTCAATGAAACCATTTCTCAATTCCAAGGTTTATGTAACCAAGCTGAAAATCACGCAAGTGCCACCCATTGTTCGGATCTGAGTCACCACCTTATCGAGCTGGGGTCCATCAGGGTATCAAAGCAATTGGTGAAATGGCAAAATGGTACAAAATATCGGATACTAACCAGGCCCATATTGATCTGCTGATAAGCTTCCAATTGGCAAAAAACTACCTAGAAATTGCTGCTAAATACAGAAAACTTGCCAACGTCTGTCACCTTAAAAGCCATATAACGGAATTCTTGGCCCCAGCAGAAATTACAAAAATAGTCGGAATCAATACAAAAAATGAAGATAGAGCAAAACGATCAATTTATCAAGGTTTATGCTCATCTGCACATCATAGAAAATTACAAATTCGAAGTAATTAAGACAACTGCAGTTCCCACGAAGAACAGAATGGAACCTTTGTTGGCATACAAGTATCAACTCCCTTCTTGGCTGTCTACTATGATACCCAGAAATACTTCGAAATTTCGAACGAACAAGTTTTTCAAGCCATATCAATTGGTGGAAACACCTCAAAAAAGTCTAGGGAACACTTCTGAATATCGATATATCGTATCCAGAACAATCAATATGGATGAACACCTGCATCAATTTCTCACCAAATTATGTAGCGTGCCGCAACAGATTTCAGTTTTTTTTTATAAAAAACTGAAAATGCAGCAGATGCGACGCTGCTTTATAATCATTTCATGTATTCCGTGTTTGAAATCAGTTAGTCAGCACTTTGTTTCTGTTGTAAGCACAAATAAAAGATTCAAGTTTTGTGATTCGACCATGGAAAGACGACATTTGATTAGAGAAGAAATGTTACGAGCTGTTGGCATGCTCCAAGCTGGGAGCTCACAACGGGAAGTATCCAGGGTTCTAGGAAGTAGCCCAAGTGTCATAAACCGTTTATGGTCGCGTTTCAATGAAACAGGTAACGTAGAAGAAAGCCATACAGGTCGTTTCAGGATTACTACAGTCCCCAAGACCGACTTTTGGTTTTACAAGCCAGAAGAGATCATACTACCACAGCATCACAATTAGCTCAAGAGCTATCACGAGTTCATAATGTACAAATTTCCGACCAAATTGTGAGAAATCGACTGCACGAAGGTCAACTTTACTCCAGACGTCCTTTAAGAGTTCCACAACTGACCCATGGAAATCGCGCTGCTCGTTTAGCTTGGTGCCAAGAACACGTAAACTGGGATCAAGCGAGGTGGGCCACAGTTCTCTTCAGTGATGAATCTAGATTTAGTTATTATCCCGATTCGGGAAGGATTCGAATATGGAGGGAACCTGGAAAGCAAAACCGTCTCCAGCATACTCGAGAAGTTGTTAGACAGGAAGGCGGATCAGTGATGTTTTGGGGAGGTATACGCCTTGGTGGAAGAACTGACCTCGTTTTCATACAGAACAACCTCACGGGAAATTCTTACGCAAATGAGATATTTTTACCTGTAGTGGTACCGTATCTCCAAACAATGGGTCAAAATCCACTCTTCCAACAAGATAATGCCCCTCCTCATCGTGCAAGAGTTGTCTTGAACGTTCTTGAAGAGAATGATATCGATCTTCTACCGTGGCCATCCTGCTCCCCAGATCTGAATCCCAACGAGCATGTGTGGGACACCCTAAAAAGAAATCTCCTGCGTCAAAACGTCTTCCATCATGAACAAGAGCTTCGATTAGCAGTTCAGGGGGCTTGGAATGACTTAGGCCAAAATGTAATGACAATTTAATATTGAGCATGCTGCGACGATGCCAAAGTGTCAATAATAACAGAGGTGGACCTTCTGGGTACTGAAAAATATAAGTGCTTCCATATCGTTTCGAAAATATTAGTTCAGGATTTTTTTTGTGCTTTACCAAATTTCGTCATTTTCAAATTTCAAATTTTTTTTTATAATAGGTGCTTTGGAGAAGTCAAATATTATTTTGTTTTCTTGAGAATACATTATATACAATACATCCTAACAAAAACCGAAAGATTTCTATAAATTCGAATCATCAAATTCATATTTTAAAGATATTGGTAAGTGTTTCCTAGACTTTTTTGAGGTGTTTAAAAAGTATAGATAAGAATCCCAACTGCATAATTGATCAGATGTACCGAAACTGCAGAAACACCCTGTACACTGTAAAAACTATTGCATGGAAGGAACTCCACAAACCAAACACCTGACTTTTCATTGCAAACGTGCCATCCAGAGCAGCTATAATATGCGAGGGCAGACGGCAAGATGTCACTTAGAACAATACTGGAACCCTTCTCGTCGCTCCACACGAAACTAAATACGCTGCAATCCAAGGCAACCGAAACGATCTCAGTCATTTGAACCTATAACAGAAAAATCGAACCATCCATACTACAGAAACATGCACATCAAACTTCATCGAATCTAGATATCGACGAAGAGCCGGTCTTGAATGCTCCATACACGATATCACGTCTTAAAAACGAGGCATCTGATATCGATGAAGAATTCACAACATATCGCTGGAGACGGGTAACCACACATTCGAATATATTCAGCATAATTATAATTGCAACATATCTGCTGACGATTTTCATCCTTTACTGGGCCATCCAACGCTTACGACGAAAGATATATGTACGGGAGAAATCTTCAAATTCAAGCGGCAGCTTCATCCCTCGAAGTCGACATCTGCGGAAAGAATGAACAGAGAGGTGCAACGAGCATCCCGCACTTAGACGACCATCCCCTACATCCCTGCGGCCGGGCCAAGATGTTGGTTTCACTCTTGAAAATTCATCCACTTAAACCAACATAAAGGTAAAAATACTCCACAAGTCGCCTTATCTACAATTCGACGACCCGTGACGGGAAATATAGAATGAAATTCTGCAAGCTAGCGTCTGATGGATTTCCTGTGTAAACGAACCACGCGCTGAACTTGGAGCAGCGACATCAATCTACTACGTCATGCAATAATCAGTATATAAGTAAACTTAAATTGTACAATAAACGATCACACAATATCTATATTTCATTCAAGTCGTTAGTCTGCCCAAATTATTACTGAATCTTAGTCTCTCATCGCAGATATTAAGATTTTCTATAATTTCATCCATCTTAGTCTCCTACCGTAGACTAAGATAATTCACAACTACTTAACATTGGACTATTGGGGAAACAAACCCAATATTTACAGGAAGAAAAGGGCACCAATCTCTCAAACAATCTGTGTTTCATAAAAATGGGACGAATAATGTGTAGAGCAGTGTTTCTTAACCTGTGGTCTATAGGAAGGGGGAGCCGTTGTCTCATTTATGGACCATTTAATGATAACAAATAAATGATACTAAGTCTGTTGTAATCGCTACGCTTTTAGCATGGCGAACGTGCTCCAGCGACGGTGTCCGAGACTAAAGTGAGTGAGTAAAATGTGCGTGCTGTGCCTGTAACTCTCTCCCCACCACACCGCCAGCGCCCGGTACTTGCGCCGAGTAATGATTTGTGTGCATGCGCCCGCATTGTTTCGTTTTGTGTTGCTTTGGAGAAACCTATAACGATATTACATAAGTGATTATGACTATTTGTGACAACGAAACGCTCGTTAAAACCAAATGATTCCGCTTCAGACGAAGCAAATGGAAAACCTTCGACTTCAACGGTTAAACGTCGTAAGTTTTGCAACGAATACTTTCACACGTACCAATTCAAACGGCGAAGAAATACCTCAGTGCGTCATATGCTACGAAGTTTCGTCGAACGAGTCGATGAAACCAGCCAAACTCCGACGTCATTCAGAAACAAAACACCAAGATCTTCGTGAGAAGTGTAAATCCTTTTTCAAAGTTTCGGAAATTGGAGCGAAGCAAAAAAACAATGATTAAGACTGCTACTGGGACCAATATGGAAAATGCTGTATCAGCGTCTTAACAAGTATCCTTGTCAATTGCGAAAAGTGGTAAGCCTCACACCATCGCCGAAGAATTAATATTACCGTGCGCTTAAATTATGAATTCCGCAATATTGGGAGACAAAAGCTTCCAAATGACAGGAGGGGTTAAAAATAACAAATGGGCATAGGTATCTGATGAAGCGGCATTTCGTGAAACTTTGAGTGAGAAGCTTTTGTGCAATGAAAACATGACTATCGTCAGCACAACGACAACATTACAGCATCAATAAAACAAGCTATGGACAAACATTGTAGCACTTTGAACAGGAAACAGGAAAGAATCAGTGAGACAACGAAACGCATGATGAAGACCAGAAGAGAACTATTAAGCAAGGACACAGCAGACAAGAAAGAACTGAAAATACTTAACCGCGAGATATCTCGCCAACTTAGGAAGGACTCTCGACAGAGCAATAAAAGCTTGGCAGTTCAAACTATAGAACAAAATAAAAGCATGAAGGTACTACGACGGACGACTTCATTGGGAAAACGTAACATTCACAAACTAATGGATCCATATGGTTCAATTATAACAAATAGAGCCGAAATAGTGAAGGTTGTCGAGGACTTTTACTCCAATTTGTATCGAAGCCTGAATCGCGAGAACGAGGAAGACAATCGTATACCTCATGTTAGGAATCAGGATTCGGAGGACCTCCCAGAAATAACAGCTGATGAGGTCCGATGGGCACTATCAGATATGAAAAACAACAAAGCTCCAGGGGAAGATGGAGTAGTTGCGGAGGCTTTGAAGATAGGCGGTGAAAATCTGAAATCGTGAAATAACGAAACTTTTCAATAAATGTTTAGCTGAAGCAAAAGTACCAGAGTCTTGGCATAATGCTATAATAATAATTATGTACAAGAAAGGAGACCCCACAAATCTCTCGAACTATAGACCTATAAGCCTTCTATCGCACTTATACCAACTCTTCACCAAAATAATAACAAAGCGCCTCACAATCAAACTGGACACCTACCAACCTCGAGAGCCGGATTTCGGGCAACATTTGGTGTTAATGATCATCTCCAAACTCTCAAGACTTTGATTGAAAAGAGCATAGAATACAACTTGCCTCTGGTTCTCATATTCGTGGATTACGAGAAAGCCTTCGATACCGTGATACAGGCGATTATGCTTAAAGCGTTGGCTGACTGTAGAATAGATCACAGATACACTGCCATCATTAAATATATATATGAGCATGCCACTTCACAAGTGTGCCTTCACAATTCTACAGAAAAATTCAGGATCGGACGTGGAGTAAGACAGGGTGATACTATTTCCCCGAAGTTGTTCACAAACCTATTGCAATATATGTTCAAGCAATTGGAATGGGATCAGAGGGGAGTAAATGTGGATGGTGCGCGATTAAGTCATCTTCGTTTCGCCGACAACATCGTCATTATAGCAAACAGATTAGATGATGCAAATGAGATGCTCTTGCAGTTGTCTAAGGAATCCAGTAAAATCGGATTGAAGATAAATATGTCGAAAACTAAGATGATGACCAACTTAGTACCAAGCCAACCAGTTTCCATCGATGGTGAAATTGTTGAACAAGTAACGTCATACAAATATCTGGGGCATGAGATAACTATAGGCAGGGACAACCAAACGACAGAAATAGGAAGGCGAATAAGGCTGACATGGGCTGCATTTGGAAAACTGAGAGGTCTGTTCAAATCAGAGATACCGATTTGTTTGAAACGTAAAGTATACAATCAATGCGTTTTACCAGTTTTGACGTACGGTGCAGAAACCCTGACCCTAACAAAGAAATCAGCTAATGAAATATGTTTGAATTGTGGAGGCCGTTACTTGATGTAGATCCATGATATAAATGAGATAAAAACACAAGGTTTAACTTTGATCTACACTTTATTTGAAAAAATTCGACGACGTTTCGCTGACACAGCTTTATCAATGATAAAGCTGCTGTGTCAACAAACGTCGTTAGGCATAACAAATAAAGTAGATCAAAGTTAAACTTGGTTTTTATCTCATTAATGAAATATGTGTTGCTCAGCGTAAAATGGAGAGAGCTATGTTAGGCATAACACTACAGGACAAAATTCCCAACCATATCATACGCCAACGAACTAGAGTCCAGGATGCTCTCGAGAGAGTTGCTAATTTAAAGTGGAACTGGGCCGGTCATCTAGCAAGAACCACGGACGGTAGATGGACAAAGCGTCTTTTGGAGTGGCGTCCCAGAGATGAAGCCCACAGAAGTAGAGGACGTCCACCAGCTCGTTGGAAAGACGATATCAAGCGAGTGTGTACGAACTGGATAAATCCGGCCCAAAATCGCGAGGAATGGAGATCGTTGAGGAAGACCTATGTTCAGCAGTGGACTAGGATGGTTGACAGATGATGATGATGATGATGAAAGCTTCCAAAGAATCTTACATTGAAGAGTAGAATTGATGGAATGTTAGGACATGTTAAAGAGCAGTTGATTTTGAACGTTAAAGCGAACAAATTTTATGTTTTGCAATTAGATGAGAGCACAGAGGCAAACTTGCTTATGATTCTATTTTGGACACATCACCACATGTTCCAGACATAAACTACCGTATATACTCGCAACAATTAACCTTCAATTCTTACTTACCAATAAAATGGCCATAAGCTGAATAACTCTTGAATATAGTGGACCTACTAGGCAAATGACCAAACTTTTGCAGTTTCCTAATAGCCTTCAAACATGTAACAGACACAGAGTACTTATAACTAGGTAGAACTTTCTCCAAATTCAATAATCTTGTGATCTCTTCCAGAATAGCTTTCGTATCAGCACTCAGATTTTCGGCAGTGATTGGAGCGCCTTGTTGGACAGAAACAACAGGTGTGACCTTGAAAAAACTCAAAGTTCATTATATTCCCCCGAAATGGATGAAATATCATACCGTTCGACCCAAAGCTTCTACCAGTGTTGCCCGGTAGTAATTATCGCTGTATCGGTTCTTTGAGTTATCATTGTACTTGAAGAGATCCAGTAAAAATCTTATAACTTCAGGTGGACAAATTCCATGGGCGTTTCGAAGGCCCGACATGGCTAAAGGAATTATTTTTTGCAAATAGTAATGTTGAAAATTCGTGAAATTGTTCTGCTTTATAATGTGAGGGGCGGCGAAGGAACCGAAAAATTTACGGAAGATTGCGAGCATCGCGGGAGGTCCCGCCCAATTCGCCACCATTGCATTAGCCACCTGAAATAGAGCAGAAACGATTATTTATGATAATTAGTCATATTGCTGTGTTGAAAATATTTTCTATACCGGGCGTTTCAGGTATGCAATGATTCCGCACGATTAGTCCAGAATGCGGGGGAGCACTATCGTGCACAAACCACTTTCTTTTTCTATTCGCACAAGACATCATCGAAAAAATCAACCACAGTGTTCTGCAGGAATTCAAGGTATGCTATAGAATTCTATTTGTTAGTTTAATTACTGGCCCCCAGCAAATCTGCCATCATAATAACCGGCCCAAACATTATAGAAAACATTTCTTGGTGGCTACGGTCAATTGTCTCAGCTCACACCTAATCAATGTGGAAATTCATTACACGTTATCGCGTAAACCTTGCTTCATCTGTGTTATTTATTTATTATCGTGGACTTATGCACTATCTCAGCTAGTAGCTGGATATAATTTACCTTTCCCAGATTTAGCAATCAAAGGGAATAGGCTCGATTACAATATACTTGACATAAATTTCCTAACTATCCTACATGTATTAAGAATTACAGCTTTTTGCATTTCTATATAGGTATTCTTATGCAATTCTAATTTCTTAAGGCTATCATGCAAAGTTTTGGGTATCAAACCAGTCGAGGATACGATGACAGGAACAATATCTATTTTATCGTGGTGCCACATCTGCTTGATCTCAATAGCAAGGTCTGTGTATTTGGACTTTTTCTCCTGGAACTTGTTCAGCACGTTGTTATTATTCGGTATGGCGACATCCACTAGCATTGCTGTTCTGGCTCTCTTTTCATACACCACTATGTCCGGCCTATTATTCGTCACCATTCTGTCAGTGATAATAGGCCTATCGTAGTATAATCTGATAGAGTCATTTTCCAATACGGGCGCCGGCTGATACTTGTAATATGGCTGGAAAGTGTTCAGAAGTCCGTACTTGTGTGCAAGTTTCTGGTGGATAATGTTGCACACTTGATTATGCCTGTGAAGATACTCCGTATTGGCCAGTTGTTCGCATCCGGACGTAATATGCTTTATAGTCTCCGATCTTATATGGCATTTTCTGCACGTATCTGTTTGTAATGTTCCGTCCTTCATTATAAATTTTTTGTAATTGTTTGTAGCGATCACTTGGTCTTGGATGGCCATAAGGAATCCCTCTGTTTCTGCGAATAATTCTCCTTTCATCAACCATTTGTTGGAGGCGTCTTTGTCGATGTGTGGTTGATTAATCTCATGGTGATGTCGTCCATGCAATTCCTTTCTTGACCATTGCTCTTGTTTCTCAGTATCTGATAGGAACGGTAGATTCAGCAGGTCATCTCTGGTAGCAAGATTCAGAGGTGTATACCCCTTATCAGCCAAAGATACCACTCTATGGAGGTCAGAAGTGAGAGCTTTTGCTGAGAAGAATTCTCTGAGATTTCTTGTCTGTTCGGTGTGTAAATTGACAACATCTATTAATCCGCGTCCTCCTTCTTTCCGCTTCAAAGTTGTTCGTATCACAGACGATTTTGGATGATGATTGTTGTACTTTGTCAGCATCTGTCGGGTCTGCCTTTGAATATCATCCAGCTCCGTCTTAGTCCATCTGATTATTCCAAATGAGTAAAGCAACACTGGAATGGCGTAGGTGTTAATTGCCTTGACTAGATTCCCCGAGTTTAACATCGATTTCAGCACAGACTTCAGACGCTGACTGTATTCTGAACGAATCTTCTCCTTTGATTGTTTTTGGTCTAACAATCTGGCTTGTTGGTATCCCAGATATTTGTATGTTTCGCCATCTCTCATGCACTGTATAATAACACCGTTTGGAAGTTGTGTTTCACCATCTATGACTTTCCCCCTTTGAATGTTCAGGGTCTTACATTTTTCAATCCCGAATTTCATATGAACATCTGCCGAGAACTCACTGACAGTTTTCAGCAAATCATCCAATTGCTTCTTGTTCGAAGCATATAATTTGATGTCATCCATATACAGCAGGTTGGAGATTGTATGATAATTCCTTTCTGCTTTTATCCTAAATCCGTATCCTATTCTATTGAGCATTGAGGACAATGGGTTCATTGCTAAACAGAACCATAGTGGACTCAAAGAGTCTCCTTGAAAAATTCCACGACGTATGGGTATCTCGTCGGTTTTAATTGATTTATTGTTCATGTTGACCTGCAGAGACGTGCGCCAGTGTGTCATTGTTGTCTTTAAGAACTCTACCAGGGCTGGGTGAATTTTGTATATCTGCAATACTTCAACAAGCCAAGAATGGGCGGTACTATCGAATGCCTTCAGATAATCGAGAAAAGCTGAATGAACATTGCGATGCCCTACGTGTGCCTGTTTCATTATCACAGAATCGATGATGAGTTGTTCCTTGCACCCGTGGTGTTTCTTTCTGCATCCTTTCTGCTCCTCTGCTAATATATTGTTGTCGTCAAGGTGTTGGTATATTCGATTGGATATGCATGAGGTGAGTATTTTGTAGTGTTGGCAGGCAAGTGTTTGGCCTATATTGAGACGGATCCTGTGTTCTATCGCTCTTAAGTAGCATATATGTTAAGCCTTCGTTGGGAAAGTGGGTGTTTTCTTGGGATGTTGAAGAAAATACGTGAGCTGTTTCGCTAGGGAACCAGTTTCAAGTACCGTAAAAAATCGACTCTAACAGAAAGATGTGGCCCTATTATTGTGAGGGATGTAATACTTTCACTAAAAACAGTAAATCGGAAGATTACTATGGTCTAACAACAAAACTATTGAAAATAACATTTTAAGTCCCCTTACACGCCTGATAAATAAATGCGTAAGAAGTGGAATTTTTCCAGACTGTCTGAAGATTACGAAGGTGGTGCCTCTTCCGAAGAAGGGCGATTTAAATAATGTTGCAAATTATCGGTCGATTTCTCTGGTCTCAGTTTTCTGTAAAGTTCTTGAAAAGATACATTCTAACCGGGTTCTTTCGTATTTTGAGCGCAATCACCTGTTCACGCCAAATCAGTTCGGTTTCAGGAGGAACAAAAATACAACTAACGCAATAATTGAGTTTATATCTAACGTACCGAATGTTTTGAGCAGGGATTATACTCACTGACTATGTTTTTGGACCTAACGAAAGCTTTTGACTGTGTGTCTCACTCAGCTCTTCTGGCCAAGCTTGATCGATATGGTTTCGTTGGGGGTAGTGCCCAACTTATTGAATCTTTTCTGTCGAATAGGCATCACTGTGTATATGCTCAGAACAGTTGGTCGGAGAGGAAACTAGTCAATGTAGGGGTGCCCCAGGGCTCAATCATGGGCCCATTATTATTTTTGATTTTCATTAATGACTTTCAAAACTACATGACTGATTGGAGATCTTGGCGAGGCTAGTGATTTGTTTGAGACTGCACAGTCGAGGGCTCGGGAGTGGTTTTCGGGGAATCAATTGTCTATGAATGGTGAGAAGACCGAAAAGGTGATCTTCAGTCTGAGACATACAAAGCGCTCTAGTGCTAGATTTTTGGGTGTTGACTTGAATACAAAGCTGACTTGGGAATCCACATTGATAATCATGCTACGAAATTGAGTAAAAATATATTTATATTGAGAAACTTTAGATCCTCAGTTTCACAAAATGTTTTGAAATCAGCTTATTCTGCGCTTTGTGAGTCACATCTGCAATACGGTTTATTGGCATGCGGCAATAGAGGTGAAGTCGACAGAATTTTTAGACTCCAGCGAAGAGCTATACGAATTGTTAGCGGTCTCAAGTACAGAAACTGCTGCAAGGAAGCTTTTCGTAAATTGAAGATTTTGACATTACCAAATCTGTTCATTCTCCAGTGCCTTTTGTTTGCTCACAAAAATATTGACGAATTAGAGTTGCACAGTGATATACACTCCTACAATACACGCAATAAAGAAGACTTGCGAATACCTTTTTCTTCTTTTCTCTTACACAAATCACGGAATGGTCCCGACTTTTAAATTTTATAATGAATTGCCTGTAAATGTTAGAACACTCCAATTGGCAAAATTTAAAAATAAAGTGAAAACCTTTCTAATTGATAATGTTTTGTATGATACTAAGGGTTTTCTAACTTTAAATTTCTCTTATTTTCTGCAAGAATAATGTATTTCGTAGTTTACCTACTCCATTTATGTCACTTATTATTAGGTATATTTTACTGTGATACTACTGACCTGTGCATACACTTATGTGTTCTTATGTGTAATGCATCAATAAAGATCTATCTATCTATCTATATTCAACAATTTTCATTTATTTTATCTAATTTTTGTTTAAATTTTTTGCAAAATGGAAAGCGATAGCGATAGCGGATAGGAGTTCGATATTGAACATTTTGAAACCGATTCAACTTTGAGTTATAGTAGCAACAACAATTGATTCAAATCAATCGGAAAACGATATATTCGACGAATGGACGGAACTAAATATTGAAACCGACATACCCGCAACATCAATATCTTTTGACTCTACTGCAAATTCGCAGATAAATGAGGAAATTTCATCGTTTACAAAAACGGGTTCAACTACTTCTTAGACGACGAATTTGTACAAAATATTGTAGACCACTCAAATTCTCACTATGTACAAACTATGAGAGAATGACCATCAACTTCTTCTGCAGATCTAGCATTACATACCACCGATACCAATGACACCATAAAATCTAATAGAAAAGGAAATCCTTAAAATTCAACGCTTTCAAAAAAGTTAGGTCGGGATTTTTATCAGCATATCGAAAAAGAAATATAATGGTGATGAGATGGAAGGATAAGAGGGTTGTGTTCTTTCTCTCTATCATACATGGCATCAACTCCATAGAATATTTAAAGAAAATACTTAGAAAGAGCAAACCACAAGCAGCTATGGACTATAATTTCACCAATGGGGGATGTTTTCAGATCAACATTTCTCAAATTTCTTATTTCGCGGAGATGTTCTTTCGTGGCAGTGAGTCTCCTTGTTTTTGCTAGCCAATTTTGAAGTATAATCGCAAAATCCCTTCACTATTCAAACTCAACAAAACAATTCCCTCTCTGTTTGACAGAGAGCCCCAATGGCTAGGTTTGGTCTCCTAAGTGATGCCGATATATATATATATATATATATATATATATATATATATATATATATATATATATATATATATATATATATATATATATATATATATATATATATATATATATATATATATATATATATATATATATATATATATATATATATATATATATATATATTTCTCAAATTATCCTGTTGCGTGTTTTGTACACAAAACAAGTGGGCTCCACCTCTACCTGTAACTTAGTGTTTCGCTTACTACTAATACATGAATATGTAGAAAGGTACTATGATCCACAATATTCATCAAAATGTGGTCGTTTGAGCAAGAACAGTCCATTAAAACTGACTGAACGTCACTACTTGGAACCAGTTTCAATTACCGTAAAAAAATCGACTCCAACAGAAAGATGTGCCGTCTGCTGCAGTGAACAAAATAAGAAGAGAAAGGAAAGTCGGCGTGAAAGTCGGTATTAAGCCCTGACTTCAACGTCGGTTAATATTTGACACCTTGTTTTGAGATTTACACACGAAGTGACATTTTTAATTTGTTTGAAAAATTAACGTTTTTTGAAACCGCTGCGATTCTGAAAAAACTTTAATAGACAAAAAAGTTTCAACATTGAAAGATCTTTCGCATAAAAATTCTTAAAAAGACCAGTGAAGCACAACAATAAAATTTTAATAGGGTCAAAGGTAGCACGACCCTGAAAAAATGTCACTCTGTATATTTTCCCAACTACTGGGCACAACTAATCAATTGATGAGTACTAAATTCATTTTCTGCAAATTTGAGCTAGATCCATCGAAAACTACAATGTAGAAATCAATGACTGCATACCTGAAACCACCTGTATATCTGTAATAATATCAAGAAGAGAATGGAGGTAGGATATGTTTTAACCTTTGTCAAACATTGTGCAGCACGACATCGAACTTCATAATAGCATTGTTCATTCTCGATAGTATCTGTTAATGCCATTCGGGTAGAAGGAGTAGGATATCTCTCCAAGGCGACAATAGCTTCTATTTGGGCTGTAACATCGCGTTCGTGCCTGAGTTGGTACTGCCACTGATAGTCAGGTTGCTCAATAACAACAGACCTCAAGAGAGTCATTTCAGGGTCCAGTCTTATCCACAGCACAGGAGAATCGCTGAAAATATAACCGAGGTGAAAATTGAAAATTGTACAATCTAAACAGAGAACTGACCAAGTAAATAATAATTGAAATTTACCACTACAAGAAAAAATAGTTAACTCATAATAGTGACTATATCATGGATATTGACATATCGCATATGGGTATTTCTTTCCCCCCTTCCTTCCAACTACATACCTGCTCGATCCTTACAAATCGCGAATTTCACACCCACTCGAATTGGTGTTTTGACCACAATTTCATCCCACCACTTTCAGGATTATTCTCGAGTGCTATAGTGCATAGATTACATCCTATCTTGCCATGCCCCGTCACTATCTATTCCGACAGCTGTGCATTAGACTACCTTCAAGTGCCAGTCCCTCAGCTTTGCCTTAACAACACAGGCTGAGATCCTGACCGAGAGCTGTTGTCTTATCTGAGTAGTCTTAGCCATCTTAGATTATCTGCAATCTCATTTCCTCTGATCCCAGTGCAACCTGGAATCCAGAGGAGATGGATATGGTTGTTTATCGCCAGTTGTTCCAGTACCCGAACGCAACAAACTAACTTAGAAGTAATTCTGTGTGCGCCCAGAATTACCAGAGCAGTCCGACTGCCAGAGCAGATCGTGATTCACTCACACAGTTCTGCTCGCCTTTGACCACAGCTAAGTATCGCCATGATCTTCGAAAACTGTTGTACGTTTCCCAAAGGGAGAGAGAAACCGATCCCATTTCTCCGGCAACAAACTCCACTACCTGATAATTTTTTGGTCTTTGAGTGAATGACTCAAAGACCAGATGGAATCTCCTTTCTTACTTCCCACTCTTGTCTGGATGGAATTTTCATCCGATCTTATGGCAGAAGTGGCCGTGGTCATTTCCGAGTTCATCCAGAGGAGGTGGTCGCTGTTAAAAGCTTCAGGGAACAGGGTATGCCTTGCATCGACCACAAGAGTGCCCCCGCTCTCATTTCTAAGCCCTACTAATAATTGTGAAGTGAAATGCGTCGACCCTTAACAGTGTACCTAACGCCTCAGTAGGGAACAGAGCTCTGAACCTCTCTAGAGCTAACTGAACAAGATAAAATGGCCGAACTTCATATCAAATCATTCAGTAAAAGACCAAACTCTTCTTCCCTCAATCCAATTAAGCTTTGCTCTATAAATCAATCAATTCAAATTAGTTACACTGAAAACTTCTCATCATTATATAGGATATATTAGGAAGAAACTCACTCCATAGCACTCAAATCCATATCCACTTCTTCTCCAGTGCATAGAGGAATTTTTTTCTTTTTGTTTCGTCTACTCTTAGAATGGCAGGTAATATCAGACTTGACAACTGTGTTTTCAATTTGCAGCATATGTTTAAAAGTACCATCGAGTTCTTGAAGAGTAACCAGAAGGGGTCCTACATATTTTCTTATTCCAAGTTGTGTTGTTGCATCTTGTCGAATTTCTAACTCGATTGTGTTCCTTGAAAAAATAGATATGTTATTTTCATTGATTTTAACAATGTTATATTCGATATTTCAAAAAACAGGTGTCCTCAAGCTCTATAACAAACCTTGAGAGGTGAATCCTGAAGAAACTTTGAGACAAATTCATAAAAACAACACGATTAAATTCTGAGATACACTCCCCAGAAAAATTGTCGCATCATACTTTTACAATACTATATAAACTTTAAGTTGGTAACTTTCAGAAGTGTAAAATAAGAAGATATCATTCAAAAGAGATGAGTTTATGATGGAAATGTCAAAAATGTTTGAGTTAATGAAAAATTTAAAAATTTTACCATCTTCAAAACATTTGAGAAGAGACCAATCAACTAGCATCGAATGGTTACTAATCATTTTCAAAATCGAATGTTTCCTCCGCGGGCCCTAATTACTGCCAGTATGCGTCTCGGAAGCCCCTCAAACAAATTCTGGATGTACTCTTGAGTCACTGAGTTCCAAACTTCAGGAAGCAGATTTTCTAGTTGTTGGAGTGTTCTACAAGGCACCCTACGTTGATGAATTTGCCACTCCATGTTGTCCCAAACATGTTCTATGGGACTCTTAAATATCTTAAAATATAAAAATTTCGGCATTTTGCAGAAATCCTGTGAGTATTCTAGGTGCACGAGGCAGAGCATTATCATGCATATAAATAAAGTTATCAATGGGCCAAAGGGTAAAACATGGGGGTTCAAGGATATCTGCGATGTATCTGGCCGCTCTCATTCTTCCATTATTCACTAAGACTAACTCAGTTCGACCATGGAAAGAAATGCCTCTACAATATTACTGAGCCCCCTCCGAAGTTTTCGGTTTGCCGGGTTTTGCATTGCTGATGCCGTTCCCCAGGTCGTCTGTATACAGGAATGCGTCTATCATTTGATACTAGACAGAACCTGGACTCGTCGGAAAAGAGAACATTCGACCATTCTGGAATACCCCAATTTGCATGTTCCCTCGCAAACTGAAGTCTTGCAACTCGATGCTCTCTGATGAGACACGGGCCGGTAGAAGCCACCCTTGGTCTGATATCGTTTTTTCTGAGCCTGTTCCTGACAGTTTGCAATGAAAATGCACATTTCTGGAAAGTGCAAGTTCATTTTGTAGCATTCTAGCCGTACAGTGCCGAACTCTTAGTGCAGTTAAACGAAGCCAACGATCATCAACTGGTGTTGTTATCAGATGTCTTCCCTGTCCGGCTCTTCTTCCGTATTTCCCTGTTTCGTGGTACCGATTAATTGCTCTTGAAAAAGTGCTTTGGTTATCATTCAACAAGCTAGCCACGTAACGTTGGTTTCAGCCCTCTTCTAGAAGTGTTACAATTCTTACCTCTTCATGATCACTCAAATAGCGTCCAGGACGTTCACAGCCATTACAATAAATTCAAAGATTCGAAAATCAACAAGAAACACAGAAAACTTGCATTAATTTAGCGTGAAAACTGAAGAGAAATTGAATGAATACTGATAGTCAATAAACTCATTCTTGTTTCGGACGTGTTTGAGATCTTATGGAAACAATTGTTACTACATAGATAAGATTTTTTTCCCTCATATGTCCAAAAACATATGTAGACAAAGAAACTGCGATCGTGCTGCTTAATCGATTGTGTAATTCAGAATACCAGGTAATGCGACAATTTTTGTGGTGTGTGTATTTGGCTTCAAAAATTTGATCCTCACGTGTCCAGAAACCACAATTTTCAAGAGTCGTTCTGGGATGTTACTATAAATGGAATAAAAAACATATCTTGTTGTTCAAAACGTGACATTATCACCATAGTAAAATGATTTGCAAGAAGGCTGAATTACTTTTGATAGATAAAAACCTCCTTATTTGTGCTTCCACTATTCGCGGACAAAAAATGCGACTAAATTCCTACATTCGCGGCTGAATATAACATATCACAATGATTAATAAATACCATGCGATATCCTTTGTAAACACGTCGTCAAATGGACTAATAAAAAAGTAAAGTGGACCTTATCACAAGTATATAGTTCAATAAGTAGACTTTTCAACATTTCTCTCAAGAGTGGACAATTTCCATCTATGTGGAAATATAATTTCATAATTCCAATCTATAAGTCGGCATCTAAATCAGAAATCAGTAATTATAGAGGTTTTTGTGTTCAGTCTGTGATATCAAAATGCTTGACAGCTTAGTATGTCATTTCATACCATGTATGCACTGTTACTCAATTATATCTAATAAACAACATGGATTTCAGAGGGGTCGGTCCACTGTCACTAATTTGATGTTATATCTGTCCGATATAATTGAAAGCTTCGAGTCGGGTCATCAGATGAATTCTATTTATACAGACTTTTCCAAAATATTTGATAATGTGAACCTTAATTTGCTAGTGACTGAAGCTTGAAGCTTTGGGAATTTCCGGATCACTCTTGTCATGGTTGAGTACTTTTCTATACGGTCAGAGACGAGAATTTCTACTCAAGAGAATTTTCGTCCCCATCGGGTGTTCCACAAGGCTCACATCTTGGCCCTGTACTGTTCAATATTTTTATCAATGATGTGGAAGAGGCCCTGTCAGTTGATTTTCTGTTGTTCGCGGACTAAATGAAAATATTTTCTTCAGTTAGAGAATTTTCAGATGCTAATCGGCTGCAATCAAATGTTGACATGTGGTTTTATGGTCCGAAAAGAATTACTTGAAATTGAATGTTGAGAAGTGTTGTGTTGTTACTTTCCACAGATCGACGTCACGAATACTATATCAGTATTCTCTAAATAACCAGAGTCTTGGTTGGTCCTCTTCGGTTAAGGATCTAGGTGTCAGCCTGGATAATGGGTTGAGTATTAAGGAACACCTTGGAAAGATTACTGCTAAAGCCTATAAGAAGAAATTCCTTTGAATTCTCTACTAGGACAATCAAGATTCTATACTGTTCATTGGTGAGATCAGGTCGATGTGATATCGATTGCCTGGAGAGCGTTCAGGAAAGGTGTTTGAAGTTTTTGGCTTTCAAATCTGGTGTGGTTAGTGACTCTCGGGGACTACAATTTGTACAGACGACGTTTGGCCTGGACTCTCTTGAGAGCCGTAGGAGGAATTTTTATTCAAGATTCTCAATAGCCATGTTGACTGTCCGAATCTATTGAGGCTGATAGATTTCAACCTTCCTGGGAGGTTAACGAGGCGGACCCCTCTGTTCCGACTTGTGACATGTCGTCAGAATTATGCCACGAATTACTTCTTGAATAGATGTTTGTCATTTGCAGTCAGACTAGGTACACGTATAGTTTTTTTCATGGATCTGCACATACATTAAAGTTGAGGGAAAGACTATTGATGAATGTTGTATAGTATAGGTTATCATCGTTTTTTAGTGTTTGCAATGTTCTGTTTTCCACTTTGTTCGTAACAGTTTTTTTGCTTTTAATGCACTTAATATGGGACAACAAGTTTTATTGTGTAAGCTACTCTTTTTTATTACTTTTTATGTATATTATTTTTCTTTGCTTTAATATTGTAGAAATGGGGATATCCCGTCTAATGTACAAATAAATCAATAAACTACGCTCAAACTATGTTTTTAAATGATATCGCCGATGCATTGATTGGCTTTTCCTTAGACATAAGCCGCCTTTACCGCGGTCGGTGTTTCTGAGAATGTGAACAACAAAATGTTTAAGTGAAGTGGCCTTATGACTCAATGCATAAAGTATATTGTTAAATGCCACTTATAAGACGTTTTCTCCTTTGGTAAAAGCCGCTTTGCGTTTTTATTGCTTCATTTCTAATTGGAATAAGTGTATTATTTCGGTAGGGGTCTTATTTTTAGGATTCATTCAGAACACACCTCTTCCGATTGAATACAGAAGTTAGATGAAATTTGGCGTGCCCTCCGGTTCTGACCCACTGGTCAATGAAAACTGCCATATCTTTTCCAGTTACTGTAAAAATTGCCTTGGTAAATACATTCGTACTGATCAACATATGACCCCAAAGTCCACTTCCTATTTTTTGATGAGCAGCATTTACAGCTAATGATAACTGTTTGTTAAAGACCTATAAAACAAAATTGTCAGTGAAAGTGGTGTCATTCAATTTATCCAATATATTTACCTGTAAAAGTAACTCTTGGCCTATTCTGTGCTCTAACATCCTCATAACCAACATGGACTTCTTATGTAAAGCGTTTATGTACATCGGGGACATAGTATGAAGATTACGAATAGAAAAATAGAACTTTTCTTCCTGTAGTACCTTGTTGGGGTCTGATTGAGGCGTGTTCGTTCCAACGGGAAGCGGGGCAGGAGGTTGACTTGGATCTGAAAAACACGACTTATACGTTGTAGAATGTCTTCAGCGACCTCCACATGATTCAATTTTTGAAGAGAATTTAGGTATTTTGGAACTAATCGAGCGGCAACGAGTTTCATACCCAAACAATCGTTTAAAATGGTACGAATTGATTCGTGAGACACATAAAATTCATTGCCTATTTCTCTTAAATTTAAACGACGATTTTAATTCCCATTTCCTTCTCTTTCTGATGTTAACATCAGTTGAACATGTTGATAGCCGACTAGAGCGAGGCAAATCTTCCACCACATCTCGGCCACTGTTGAATGCACTGTACTCATATACAAGAGTTTTTGAAAAATCGTAAGCCTTCCGTAACATTTTGAGCGATTCGGCACACGAAATTCCATTTTCAATTCAAAATTTGAAACAAATTCTTCGATTTAGATATTTTATACATTGTATAAAGCACTAAATGACAGATCGCGTTTATCTCGGCGTCAGTATAGAAAACAGTAGTGCCAACTTAGCAACAACAAAAATTTTGACAATCGTTTTAAGCAGATTTTTTAGATAATCAATTCCCAGTACATTTTTGACAGAATTTATATCAAGGGCACAGATTCATAAAGAAACCATCACAGAAGAGATGTATATTCAAAACATTGTTCAGACTATTTCATTAAATTTTCAAGTCGCAATTGCTGAAAACTATTTATTTTTACGATAAAACCCGCCGACATCGCACGTAACAAGTTATGAACCTACAAGATTACACAATCAATCATGATCTGCTTCTTCCACGTTCTCTACATTCAAATCTAATCGAACATGTCTGAGATTTATTGATACGATTTCTTTATTAGCATCAGATGCACACAAAAATGAGCAGTTGGCAAAGGTTTCATTCGAAGTATATGAAAAAGAATTAATGCTGTTTTCAGAATAAGGCTAAAAAGCACCGAATATTAGTTAATTTCTCAACATAAAATTTCATTTACGAAAAAGTAGAGGATTCCACTCAGTTAAAATAAACACTGACGTAAACCCGCTTTCAGAGCAGATACCTATAATCCTGAAAATCCAGCCGACGCAAGAACTATAGAACCCATAAGGCAAACGAATAAGAGTTACCACAAGTCCACTTCTCGCCGAATCTCTCAGGAATATTGAAGTGTATGGAACATAGCTAGAGACATAAGCGAATCAATCACTCATACTAAATGTGGCTAAAACAGAATGTATTTACTTTGGATCAAGAAACTCCAACAGGGTTCCTCTGGTAATCAACTGCAAAGGAGATACATTGGGGTCTAGTAATTGTGTCAGGTTTCTTGGGGTGTACTTGGATGAAGGTTTGAGATGGAGTCAACATGTAGAACAGCTATGCAAAAAAACTGCACAAATCGTATCATGCAATCAGTAGAATAAGGAACTCTTTGTGTATCGAATCTGTGATTAGTGCATACTACAGCCTTGTCTGCAGTCATCTAAATTATACTGTACTTCCACGGGGATATTCCGTGGATTCTCAAAGAGCACTTGTTTCCCAGAAAAGAATAATATGCATGATCTTCAAACTTAATACACGTGAATCGTGTATGCCAGTTTTTATTTCACACAACATTCTCACTCTTTCCTGCATTTACATCTACAAAAGTCTTCTTCACATAAGAGATGACGAACATGAATATATTACACTATCTAGCTTTCATGATTGATTCACTTGAAGTGCAAACTATACATAAAACCAGGAAAACTTAAGTTTCTCTCTCCTACCAAGGGATCTTGTTGTTCAATCATCTTCCTCATCCAGTGAAGCGATTACCTAGACCGGCGTTTAAAAAACCATTAAGGCTACGCTCTTGCGCAAGGCTTACTACACTGTTGGGGAATATTTAAATGACAAGGAATTTTCAGGTTTGTTGAAAATTGTCCTTTATGTATTGTTTAAATTTTGCAAGTTGAATATTGGATATTGCAGTTTGTTATATATGCGGGTTGTATATTATATCATATTTTGTTAATATCTACCTCTGACTGGTCCTATACATCATATATTTCCTAAGGGATGCATAAATATATTATTATTAATAAACATAATGTAAATCATTCACAATAGAAATAATAAATGCGCATAACAAAAAGATTAAGTTGCTTTGTAATTAATCAATTCTTACCACGAAATGAATATTTCAGTTCTGTGAGATTTTCCACATGTAAAACTGTCAGTTTAAAATACTTACCCAATACAATCCCTCCAAACTTCTCCTCGTATTGAACAACTTCTAACAAAGTACTCTGTATCAATCCCCTGTAATTGTTGTTTCCAAAACTTTTCTTGCAGTATAACCCACAAAGATACTGACTGATACCCTTATTAAGCCACATATCAGACCAGTTTTGCATCGATATGAAGCATCCAAAAAACTGCTCGGCTATCGCTTGGGACATGACTCTTCGACTTTCATATACTTGATCGATTATAACTGCAGAATGAAGGAGGTTTACACTGAAGATGCTCATAGTCGCGTATGAACGATAATCTTCATCTGTTTCATCCACAAATACTTGTTTGTAACAAGTATAAGGGTACCTGTACGCCATAATAACAATTTCAATTCATTAATTAAAAAAAAACGATAATAATTAAGTATAGTAACTTGAGTCAGAATTCAATGTATAGTCACTAATTTTGGGGCCCCGAATCCAAATCTGAAATCGTTTTGTCCCGGAAGGCTATCGTTTAAGAAAGAAAAAAACAAAATCCTTGAAACTACTCCTGTCTATATCATTCAAAGTCTATCATTGCTTCATTAAAGTGTCCTTGTTACTATTACAATGGATACTATACAGGGTGTCCACGCGAGATGGGACATTAAGAGTATATGGAGAAAGGACCGATTGGAGAATTTTTTTTGAATGTTATTCGAACTTAATTCCGAAAATATTTTCAATGCTGTGTCACTTCCAGTTATACCGGAAGTTGGCACCATCTTTGTAATTTAAAATGGCCGAAAGGAAGATATGAGTTTTTGAATCGCAATTTCGCCATTTTTGGTTGTCTCTTAGAAAGCATCATAAAAATACTAAAGATCTTACAATATCGATTGTTTTTAGCTTGTTGTAAGTAAAGAGGCTCATACAGCAGAATTCAATGCATTTATACAGTATACAGGGTCAAAGCATGTGGCAAATCGTAGTACACAACCAAATTTATATGGAATCACCCGATATTTCGAATATTACCTCAGGGATTTTGTAAATTTCGAAGGATTGTTAGAATTGATCCTTTCTGAGATATTTCAATTGAAAAAAGAAATAAATTGAGCTTTATTTCAAGAATGAAACAAATAAAAGAAAATAAGAGACTCTTTCTGCATGTAGTAGAATAATTGAAAATTGTTTTCTCACGGAGTAGGTGTTTTTTCTCGACCTCAGAAGCTTGTATTACCTCCTCTTGTCCTGATACAAGCCTGAATCCATCTAGGTATGATTTGGATTAGGTTTTCATCTTCCTCGGGGTAATATTCTGCCATTCTTCTGTGGCGGCTTGGATGAGCTGTTGTGTTCTTGTATTATACTGGTGCGATCTAATTTTCCTTTCGAGATTATCCCATAAGTGTTCAATAGGATTTAAGTTTATTTTTGCATAACAAGTTGGGGTAAAAATGGAGCAGCAACATTTCTGTCTGTATTGACATAAAAATAGTAGTAGGAATTCTTGTTAAAACCCTTTGCATTCGCTGGGAAGATGCCTACCGCAGCTAGAGGTTAGGTTAGATTTTCACCCTTGTCTTCGTGAATAAATCCTGGAAATCATGGAGTGCAAGATGATAATGAGAGAAAGAAGCTGCTAAGCAGAAAAATTTTTGGTACTCTGTTTGTATACACGACACTTACACACCATAAACAGACAAGCTATTGCTAGTGCAATAGCGACAGGGAAACGAGTTTTTTCCATAGGTTTTTTCACTCGTTCATTGAATCATACGCAAGATAGTATGGTTCCCTGTAACATTTCCTGTGCTCACACTTTAGGGGCAATCGTAGGAGGCATGATGCAAGTTTAGATGCCTGATAAAGGAACGGTCATGGTCTGTTTTTTCTGCTGGTATTCTATTTCTTCGCTTGTTTTTTACGATTGTGTTTTTTCTGACACACACCAAAATTATAGCTATAAGCATTTATTGTAAATTCAATTATTCGACTTTTATATATATATATATATATATATATATATATATATATATATATATATATATATATATATATATATATATATATATGATTTGTATGTTTTCACGGATTTTCACTCTAATTAAACGATCAGAACGACTAACAGACCAGCAACATGTACAAGGTGAAATGACGGCTCTGAGATTAGCATTCCAAAAAAACGGCTTTAATAGATGGCAAGTAAATAGAGCATTCAAAAGATGTATTGAAGTAAAATACTCCAACTGAATCCGCAGAAGGTAGTATTGCCTTATGTAGGTGGCGTCACTTCAAAAATTGGACGAATCTTGAATCAGAAGGGAATCACGCCTATATTTCGACCGCTAATTACAATACGAAACATACTTTGGCTCCCAAAGACATGATCCCTTTAGAGAATCAGGGTGTTTATGGCATTCCTTGCCGGGACTGTGATAAATGGTATATAGGACAGACAAATAGACGCATTTCATCTCGCACATCAGCTTTGTTCCAGCACACGAAAGACTACAAACATTCAATCGACTTTGATAAAACAAAGCAACTGGCCAACATCGAACAATTTAATAAAAGACTGGTCAGAGAGGCAATAGAAATAGAACTACGAAAAGAGATGACACCCTGAAGCTGTCGCAGTCTTGGAAAGTGGCGCTAAGCAACTACCAATCATCGAAGAAATCCCAAACACCAGCGGTCAACATTCCAGAAGGAGGAGTCGAAGTACGAACTCTCGATGAACCAGTTCCCCCACCACTGAACGCACAAGTCACCCACTACAATTTGCGCAGCCGAGAAGTTATATATAGCAGTGCCACACCGGACTAGACGCAAACCACGAAACTTCAATATTGTAGCCGTGTACCTTCACCCACAGATTAATCTTCCAAAAAAAGCGTTTATTAATATATTTAACACGCAACTTCCGACCATCGTGGCTGGTGACATAAACGCCAAGTACAAATTCTGGAATTGCACAACATCAAATACCTCCGGGCGCTCTCTTTTTGTCCTCTCTCGAGCCCATAACATAATTATCGAAGCTCCGCATCAACCAACCTATATTCCTAGTGGCCCTCATAAATGCTTCAGCATTCTCGACTTCTTTGTCACTAAAAATGTGAGCACAAAAACGAAAGTATGGGCTGTCCGTGATCTCTCTTCTGATCATAATCCTGTATTTATGGAACTGAGCACCCGGTTCAACCATAATCCACAAACAATCCAAGATATTGACTGGGTCAAAATCAAATACTTTCTTGAAGAACCCCTTCCCTCTGTTCAGAATACAGGCAAGCCCATCTCTGACATCGACAATATGGTCGAAAATTTCACAAATCACATTAAAGACGCCACAGAAAGAGCAACAGCTCATCGTCAGATTCCAACTGACGGTGTGGTTGTTCCTCCGATGTGAGTGAAAAAATTAGAGTGAAAAATCGTACCCGCACCAACTGGCAAAGAACCCGTGACCCTTCAAGCAAAATTGTTTTAAATATGCAACAACGCGAGATCAGAGATCGACTTGCCGATATTCGCAACTCTGCATTCCAGAACTTCATTGCCGAGGCAAACGAAAACCCAAAAAGTGTTGAGTATCTCAACACAATCATTAATAACATTCTCACGCATCAGTACTTTCCTAACGTTTGGAAAGAAGCAATTGTTGTTTGCCTACCTAAGCCTGGAAAAAATCTCAGCTCCCCTACGAGCTTCAGGCCCATATCACTTCTACCTGCCTTCAGTAAGGTAGTAGAAAAAGTAATTTTAGCGCGTATTAACGCACATATTGATGCGCACTCGATCATCCCGGACTTTCAATATGGTTTTCGTAAAAATCACGAAACTGGACGCCAATTACTTCGAATTGGAGAATTCATCTCCAACACTCTCAACAAACACTGGTACGCCCCTATGTTGCTGCTTGATGGCGAACAAGTATTCGACCGCGTCTGGCACGACGGCTTAAATTACAAAATGATGGGTTTCAAATTTCCTCAATATCTCACGAACTTTGTGCGTTCTTTCCCTACAAATCGCACGCTCTCTCGGTCCGTGTCGGAACGAGCATCTCAACACCCCGTATCATATCGGCTGGTGTTCCTCAGGGGTCAGTATTATCGCCTACACTGTTCAATATTTTCTCTGCTGATATCCCAACTGACAAAAATGTCCTTACTGCCCTCTACGTGGACGATATTGCCCTCCTCTCTTCTAGTAATCATATTACATACGGAATTTCACATATCAAGCGACACTTACCAGTTCTCCTAGACTGGTACTCTAAATGGCGTCTAAAAATTAATGAAGCTAAATCCGAGGCCACCTTTTTCTCCAAGAGAAGGAGGGAGCCTCCAAACTTCACAATTCATAACTCCAAAATCCCATGGAAACGCTCGGTCAAATATCTAGGGATCCATCTCGATAAACGTCTGACTTGGAACAAATATATCAACACGGTCCGAAATAAAGCCCGAGCTGCATTTTCTAAGCTTCAACCTTTTTTCCGAAACAAAAAAGTTTTTCCAAGAACCAAACTTTTAGCTTTCAACGCTATTATTCGCAGTATTTTTACTTACGCCATACCAATCTACGGCACTGCACCTAAAAAGCGTTTCAGCAAATTAGAAGGTACCTTCTCCAAATTGCTGCGCTCGTCGCTAAACATTCCATGGGATGTGAGGAACGCCGACATCCTTAAGGATTTCGAAGTACCCTCACTTACCGAATTAACTCTCAAATTAGCACGCAACCTACGTGAAAACATCTCAAAACACGAGAATCCAACGATTTTCGTATTAGCAAACTGTCAGCCCAAACGGTTCGATACAGTTCCTCGACCGTGCTCCCTAGTCAATTAAATAGGTTATCTTCTCTAAAAAAAATCTCTGTCCGCGTAAGCGTATTGACATTCAAGTCACTCTCTAATCTCAGCATCCTTTAAATCTGCACTATGGAGACTATAGCCTACGGGCTGGAACTCCAAGAGGAGGTTTTTAGTCGGTAAAAATCCGACATTGGCCCCGTCCCCGGGGTGCATATTTTCGAAGATATTTTTCTCCTCTTTGTCTAAAAAAAAAAGAAAACAGAGAAGTCGTCCAGCGGGTACCCGACTGCGGAGATCATCGCGAGGCGGCACTTAGCCATCTGTACCCGCGCAGGCCCATTTTATGCGCTGCAGATGCACTCTTCGTTGAAGCCTTCCAGAGAAGACCGTCCACCAGCGTCAGCGGATTCCTGTTCAGCATGGCTTGGACTCCCAGTTCAGCAAGAGTTGAGAGGACTTTGGCACAGGTTACCGTCGCGGCCACTTTTGCGTCTGCCTGCGCACCACCGCTGGCGTCGGCTTAATGAAGTGGACCATAACGCCAATTGAGAAAATTTGCACTTTTCAGTGCTATAATTGAAAATTAGATGCGAACCTGGATGTGTTAGGGCATTCCCCCTGCCAAATCGGGCATCCGCCCAGTTTAACTCCGGACTTCCCATCCGAGTTTACCTTTTTCTTCCGCCAATTTTCTTTGTATATGGGGACTATAGCTTTCGGGCTGGAACCCCAAGAGGAGGAAATCCGACATTGGCCCCGTTTCCGGGGTGCATCTTTTCGAAGATATTTTCCTCCTCTTTGTCTAAAAAAAAGGACTAGACGCATTAACGAAAACGTCAACAACAACAAAGTTTCGAAAGGAACTTAAGTTCAAAACGGACGAATACTCCGAAGAGATCATATATATATATATATATATATATATATATATATATATATATATATATATATATATATATATATATATATATATATATATATATATATATATATATATATAGGGTTTTACCCCGACGGGTTGCCCATATATATATCTGTTCATGCTGATTTCATGAAAAATATAAATCCACCACCCGGTAATTAATACCATTGCCAGGCAATGATTATAATCAAAACATATCCTGGAATAATTATATATTAGGATAACGTTAAATGTTATGAGAATATATCAATCTACCAGAATATATACATACTATAGCATCATCAGACAATGATATCAATGTACCAACGAGTAGTGTCAGAGGCTTTCTCCCGGAAAAATCCAGTGTACGGACCTTAGTCAAGTAACACTGAATGTTACTCATTAATAGTTTCCTTTGTGTGAAGTGGTGAACGATCGAATAGAATACTGCTCTGAATATAAATATGACAAAATTGTCAGTTAATTATATTACATTTTATAAACAAATAAATAAAATATGAAATGAGATTCTGAGCAGTATAAACTAAAGAGAAATCCTATGACTCTACCTCATTATTTTTTCGGAAAGAAACCTACGAAGAATATTACAAGATTTGATGACTGTTATCTTTTGTAACTGTTCAAACAAATTTTCTCCAGACCCAAAATCTCAATACTTTTGTGAAGATTTCTAGGAATAACTCCTGTTGTGGAAATAATAATCGGTAGAATAAATATTTTCTTCATTTTCCACATTTTTTAATCTCGTCGCCAAGCATCATATATTTAGAAATTTTTTCATTGTATTTATTTTGTATATTATGTGTGTCGGGTATAGCAATATCAATTATATATGTTATTTGATTCTGTTTATCATTAAGAATGATATCTGGTCTATTGTGTTTTACAGCTCTGTTGCAAAGAATTGTGTTATCAAAATAAAGTTTATATTTGTCATTTTCACAAATAATCTCAGGTTCATATTTGTGAAATTTTTTCTTTTGGGAATTAGGTCATGTTTAATTCCTAGATTAAAATGAATAATATTAGCGACGGCATTATGTCTTTCTAAATAATCTGTTGAAGCAAGAGAGCATTTTCCTCGTTTGACATTGTAATTCATTTAGACCAGTTTTAGACCATTTAATAATTCCAAAAGAAGATGTAAGAATAGGAACTGCATAGGAGTTGATAGCTCTGAAAAGGTTTTACTAGTTAAATGACTCTTGATGATAATTCTAAGTCTTTTGTAATATGAACTTCTAATATTTTCTTTAGTGCTGCTATGGTTAATTGTCTTCTCTTGACAAAATCCAAGATATTTATATGTATCTCCTTGATGTATTGGCTCGATTTCGATATTGGAAATCTTTATATAATCAGAGGTGATCTTTCCTTTTCAATAGAAAGATTTTTACATTTTGTAAGCCCAAATTTCATATGAATATCATTGGAATAGTTGAAAGTAATCTCAAGTAGACTTTTTAAATGAGATCTGGTTCTATAATTTAATATCATCTAAATAAATTAAGTGACTTAATTTGAATTCAGTTGACAGACTCTTTATTTTGAAGCCGAAACTAGTACCATTTAATTCATGAGATAATGGATTAAGTCAAAGACAAAACCAAAGAGCACTTAAAGAATCACTTTGAAAAATGCCTCTTTTGATTGGAATTACTTCGGATTTTAACGATTGTTTTGAAATATTTAAATGAAGATTGGTTCTCCAATTTTTCATTACAAATTCAAGAAAAAGACGAAGTGTCTTATCAATTTTATAAATTTCCAAAATTTCTTGAAGCCATGAATGGGGAGAACTATCAAAAGCCTTTTGGTAATCAATGAAGGCTGTATGAATATTTCTCTTCTTAGTTTGAGCTTGATTCAAAGCAACAGAATCAATTACAAGTTGCTCTTTAGTACCAAGGTGTTTTTTTTACATCCTTTTGATGTTCGGAAAGAATATTATAATTTTCCAAATGTGCATACATTTTTGGGTAATACATGCAGTTAGAATTTTATATATTGTTGGAAGGCAAGTAATTGGTCTATATTGAGACGGATCAATAGTATTATCACTTTTCGGTTTTAAATAAGTAATTCCTTGTGTGAAAAATAAAGGAGTAGCTGAGGTGTAGTTTATTATAAATGAAAAATATTCAGCCAATTTTTCATGAACGCAAGAGAATTTCTTGAACCAAAAGTTATGAATACCATCAACACCTGGAGATTTCCAATTTTTGTGTGTTTAATAACTGATGTTATATCTTCGTTTGAAAATTTTTCAAATTGCATGCATTCTATTTTAGAAAATCGAGACCTTTCATTTAAAATCCAACTTGCATTGGAATTGTGTTGCCTTGGCACCGCCCAAATAAAAGACCAATAATCAGTTAGAATATCAATTTTAGGAACTCCATTTCCAGAAGTATTTTATATATATATATATATATATATATATATATATATATATATATATATATATATATATATATATATATATATATATATATATATATATATATATATATATATATATATATATATATATATATATATATATATATATATATATATATATATGTCATGATGTATATAACTCAAGAAATTCCTCAACAAATGTAGATATAGGTGCTCTTAAATTTAAGTAGAGAGTAGGATTTCCTCGTACAACGCTTTTTAATTCTGCGTAATTGCTTATATGCTCTTTGAAACGTATACCGAATCAATGTGAATATAATGTCTCTGCTCTTTATAATACTCTCACGAATTTGATTATTCTGCATGATTTCCTGAACGTCAACAATATTTGTTCTAGACAAATCATCCTAAAAATAAAATAACAATGGTTTTGTTGCCCTAGATATGAAAATGATTTTGGATCTATTTATGCACACAATTCGTGAAACTATCAATGATTTTGTGGGATTTGCTCTGATTTCTTTTTAAATCTTTATCTTCATTTTACATAACAAAAATCGTAAAACAAGAAACAAAATAACAGATATATTTATAATGTCTGTTATGTTTTGAGAAATTCGGATACATCGAAGTAAATAAAGAGGAAAATGTCGAAAATATATTTCATATTTCCATAAAACGCCTTTTATGAGCTTTTCTTCTATAATTTTCAGGGACAATCTCTTTTCAAAGACCAGCAGTAATCTGCCATCATGTGACAATCCCATCGACCTTGATACCTTTCTTCCATCACTTTTAGATGTTGATGAAACCGCTCTCCCTGTTCCTCACTATAATTTTCTAAATTATCCGGAAATTTATCTAGATTGCGGAGATAGTGTAACTTAATACTCATATTTGCTCCTAAAGTCTGAAAGTTTGTCAGCATATTTTGCACAATTTCTTCATAATTTGCTGCTTTATGGTTACCTAGGAAATTTTCGACAACCAACACAAAACTTTTCCAAGCTTTACTTTCCGGAACATAACTTTGATAAAATCTGAGTCTTTCATCAATTGCCGTATTTGAGGACCATCAAATATTCCACCTTTCAATTTTTCCATACTAAGCTTCGGAAATTTTCTGCAAATGTAATTAAAACAATTTCCGTCTTTGTTCAACGCTTTTACAAATTGCTTAATCATACCTAACTTAATATGTAATGGTGGAAGTATGATTTTGTCTCTGCTCACCAGCGGCTCCCTTATTACGTTGGCTTTACCGACAGTTAAAGAATTTCTTACAGGCCAAACATCTTGTTCCCAATGAAGTTGCTTTGCTCTACTATCCCACATACAAATAAAGCAAGGGTATTTTGTATATCCACTTTGTTGGCCAAGTAAAAATTAACCATTTTTAAATCCACACAGATCGGCCATTGATGCTCAGAGTATTTAATTTTCTCTAAAACTAATTTTACATTTTCATATTCTTCTTTGAGTTTCGTTGAATGGGCAATTGGAATTGATGCAAATTTATTTCCATTGTGCAATAAGACGCATTTTAAACTTTTTTGCAACTGTCAATAAAAAGGCGCCATTCAGTAGATTTGTACTCTTTTAAACCCATGTCTATAAGCAGCTTCGCGATATCATTACAATACACTAATCCTTCATTTTCACTAAAAAATTGTAATAACTCTTTTTCTCGCGTTCTGTATGTTGTAATTGTTACTGTTGGTTTAAATCACTGAGTTCATTTCGAGAAAATAACTTTGGCGTAGATGTTTCACCTTCCCATTCACTTCCACTAGTAGATGGTCTCGATTTCTGTGAATTTGGTAACATCATTGTTTCTGAGGGCATGCGAATTACTTTTGAAATGTATATGGGCCGAGGGAGATTTTCACTGTGTAGAACCGGACATTTCGTAGACTGTAAGTCTGGGTATCTCCACGTTTGATTTCGATTAAAACCTTTAATATCTACTACGCAAAAGTAACAATCATCTAAATGATTCGTAGGCTCCATCCAGATCATAGGAATACCAAAGTCTAATCCAGAACGTTCACCTTTTTCCACAATCGTAAAGACTCAACACAGGACTTACAAACTTTATTAGGAACCCTAATTTATCCATTTTGAAACCAAAATATTCAACATAAGTCTCCTTGACAAAGTCTGTGATATTTCTTTTGGTTTTTTGGTATATAAACACCGCAAATATAACAAAATAAATCACTACAATATTTACACTTTCTTCGTGACGAACTCATATTTTAGACTGGAAGACAAATATATAAGAATGGACATTCAGTAATTGAAACAAAATATTAATCCATGACACTTTATCCAGATTTACGTGTATATGTACTTCAATATTGTCAAATAACTGAGATCTCAGCTGTTCTGTGGAGCAAGGGGTCTGAGAGTGGGGATCAGGTGATGTTTGTATGCGCGAAAAAGTTGCGCAGAAGCCTAATCATGACTGGAAAATTAAATTTTATTTCTAACAAGCTTATAATTGTTCAAAATATAAGAAATGCAAAAATCATGAAAATACGAGCACATTGAGAACTTTCATGAATAAATTCGTAATCTGGGCACTTGAAAACATAAAAATTTGCGATGATATCCAGGGCAACAATAAAAATTTTTTTTGTAGAGCTGTGTAATTAACAAATTCCAAATCAGTTGAATAAATCACTCGTCTCGCAAGTAAAGCTCAAATCGCATACGAAGTTTATCCAACACAAGTATTAAACAAACTGAAGAGTGAGACGACGGAGATCAAACATTTATTCTCTTATACGAAGTGAAATTTAAACGAACTTCAGGTGAGGGATCTGGCAACACTGGCTTGAAATTCAAATCGTTCGGAAACATTTCTCGTCGACTCGGTACACGGTTCTCGTGTGGGCAGCGTAAACAACAGGATTACCTAAATTTCAAATCAATACAAAAATAAAATTGTACAATATGTACTGCAAAGCCGATCAAACTTGAACCATTACCTCCCCCTCCCAATAAATTCAATCAATCTCCTCTTAAGCATCCCTACAGAGTGTGCTCTTTTAACATATTCATGCACCTCATTGTAATCAGTGAATTCCGACTTAAGTTACTATACTTAATAATCAAAAAAAAAACACTGATATTCACCTGTTTGATAAAGTCTCCTCATAAAACTCGAAAGCTTCATGCATATATCTCGATGTTACCTTCAAAATCGGTAACAATCCAGGTAGACAAAAATGGGTCACCTCATGCATATACGGATCTACATAAATTTCAAAAGGACCCACAGCTAACGAAATGTTTGGTGCGCAAGTTGGAACATTTAAAGTGTAATGAAAAGTCTTTCTTCTCATATCTGGGGTGTAAACAACTTCCATAAGGTCCCCATTGGATACCGCAGTCATTTCTTCATCAACCGTGAATTCTAATTTCCATGTACACGTTTCAGCAAAACTATCCACGCAAGGAAACCATAACCTTGTAGAATTTTGATGACCATAAGTAAATAAATGCACGCCTCTCTGAAAGGTACAAAAGATGCAAAAACTTCAAAGATATGAACCGAAAAAAATTACCTCAGTATAGGTGCCTTCTTTTTGTGGAACTACAAAATGTATTCCACCCTGTGGTTGTTCCAAAGAAAATTCAATTCCAACCCTCAACGCAGTACCTTCGCAATTAAATGCGTAGCCTCGGGTGGAATTGTTATTACTAATTCACCTGCATTATTATCAGGATCTACTTTCAAAGAAGCATTTAAATGGTATCGAGAAAATTCATCAAGACTTCTCCTAGAAAAAGAATTGGTGAAAAAATACAAGACTGAATGAAAATGAGATATTACGTTTCTGTATCTGACTGACAAACATCCAAGAATGGATCAAAGTATTGAAAATGTGCCTCATACTCTTCGTTTAAAACTACCCTATAAATTCGACATTGCTTTGCATTAAGTTTTATTTGTCTTAAATTATCACGAACAGGTACAACTGTAAGTTCCACAAAACCCTGAAAGTAATAAGAAGTTATTATTATTATTAATTCAAAATGAATTCAATATAAAATAAGATATCTTCGATGAAAGAGAACTTACAATAATACTCTTTCTCTCAAAACTAATTCCAGTCAAACTAACGATTTGATGAGCTGTAAAAAAACAAACTATAAGGAAAGCCCAACTTTAATAAAAGGAATACTTATAATTTAAATGGACGGCAATTATCGCCCGTACGTTCTGTTTTCATCGTTTTCATCTAAAATATATCAGCTACAACATTAATTCATGATTTTGTTCAATTCTACACTTTCTTACAAGATTTTTCGTTTGTTTACGAACTTGTATGTTTTGGGTTATGTTTATGACTTCATTATATGTCATGTATGTCACTCTATCTGTTAACTTGTTCTATGATCTATGATATACGGGGTATGTTCCTTTTCAATAGTTTAGTTAGTACTAGTACTACTTAGACCATCATATTTTCCTATTATATTATACTTTGAAATTTCCAGTATTGAGTTTGAGTGAGAAAGCAATATCGTACATTTCTTAGTTCGTCCCTTACATTCTAGATGTCGCTAAATTCGCTAATTTCAGCAAACTTTTATATTTGATTTGATTTCATCCCTATCAATTATCAGAATTTTCCGAATTCGTTTGTTGTTACCCTAATTTAATTTCAATTGGTTTTCATGAAGCACACCCCTAGTATAAATTTCACCATTTAGGAGTAATCAATTATTTTAGGAGTTTCATTAAGAAGCAGAGAAAATAGATGCCATTGAAAAATGCCCATCGAAAAACCTCGATCTTACATTTCTATATTAGCAAATGTCAAGTTCTAAATTCATTTCTGAATTATCATAACTGTTCATCTTGTTTGTTTACAATCATGGGCGTATATAAAGGGGGGTTTGGGGTCCTGACCCCCCTAACATAGATGAAAATGTGTCATCTGCTTACCCCTCTGGGACGAGGCGAAAGTTTATCTCTGTATGTAATCGGATATTACCTACACTACTCACAAAAATTAAGGGATATTGAAAAAATTCCAAATTTTTCAGTGATTTTCAACAAGGATAACCCACAGGAAAATTATCGTATAGAAAAAAAAGATAGCCCCAAGTGTCTAGTTTTTAGATCTGGATAGAAAACTCATTTAACGTAAACGGTTTTCAAGTAATCATTTAATTACTAACGGAAAAAACTTTCCAAATTTTTGCTAGTCTCTAAAATGAGATACTCGAAAGGTATGCCCACAATTTGCTTTTATTTTGATTGCTCTTCTTCTGAGACTCAACTTATACTTATTCTTTATCAAACTAAAACAAAGAACAATTAAAAACTGAATAAATGGAAGTGTCCTCCACTGCAAGAATACAGGCCTCTGTCCTTATTATTAGATTTCTCAATTCTTCTACAGTGTTCACTGGAGTGGTAAAAAACTAAACTTCTGAGATATCCACATAAGAAAAAGTCTAAACTATTTAAGTCTGGGGACCTAGGAGGCCATGGTTCTGGCACACCCCAAGCTATCCATCGGTTGTTGAATATCTTATTCAAGAATTCCCCAGTATGAACCACATTATGTTTCTCACCAAAAGTGGCACATCCTCGACCAATAAAGGTAATTCCCCCTCAAGAAATTGCCGATAAGCGGGGACCGTTTAGTCTACTAGGCAAAAAAATGGCCAATCAAATAATTTCCAATCATTCCGAAACAGACATTTGGTGAGAATTGTTCTTGATGATGAGATTTTTCAATCAAATGGGGGTTTTCCTCAGCCCACTAATGATTATTGTGAACATTATTTCACTATCAAAATGAGCATTTTCTCTAATTTTATCCAAGAACCATCGGCAGAAATTCAGTCTTGAAGGAAAATCTCGAGGAAGTAGAGTTTGGACGCGTTGAATATGAAACGGGTACAATAAAAACTAGAACATGTGAAATATTCAACTGATTTCCAATTTTTCTTGTACTCTCATGAGGATTCAACTTTATACAATTCAAAACTGCTTCCTCAATATCTCAATATACTCATAGTTTGAGTTGCATCTTTTAAATGATTATTTGCAGTAAAAGTACCAGTTTCCCTCAACCTTCGGTGGATGTTGAAAATGTTCGCATGTCTGGTGTAACTCGATTTGGAAAGCGCACCTGATATAATCGCCTAGCTTCTGTTGTGTTTCCGTCTGCATGTAATAGATATCAGCCAATTCGGCGTTAGTAAAATTAGCAATTTTTTCTTACAGCAATAACTTCAAAAGTCTTAAAACTAATCGTTAATTTAATAAACAATTCGAGCAGACACTGGTTCAACTTTAGCAACTGTCAAAATAAATAAATGAAAAAAATCAAAACCTACTAGTAATTTTTTCAATTAGAAGTGCTTTCAATTCAACGACTGCATCACGATCACGATCTGCCTATTTCAATCCACTGCTGGATGTAGGCTTTTCCCATATTGAACCATTTCTTTCTGCTAATAGCTTCTCTCATCCAAAGAAGACCCGCTGATTTTTTAATATCGTCTCTCCATCTTGTGTTTGGCCTGCCGATACTCCTATGCCCCACTCTTGGCCTCCATTCCATGAGCCTCTTGGTCCACCGATTGTCATTTCTTGGAGCTACGTGACCTGCCCATGACCACTTTAGTTGAGCTGTCCTCTCCATGACATCTGTCAGCTTGGTCTGTTCTCTTATCCAAGTATTTCTTATGCGATCTGATAGTTTAATATTTAATATTATTCTCTCGTGGGCTCTTTGGGTTTTCGTCAATTTTTGAGCCAACTTCTTAGTAAGACACCATGTTTCGGCTCCATATGTAAGCACAGGAAGAATGCATTGGTTGTAGAGGTTTTTCTTGAGGTTGTGGGGTATGTCTGATGTCAGGACATGTTTTAATTTGCCAAATGCCGCCCGCGAAAGGGACACTCTTCGTGTAATCTCGTCAGTCATGTTGTCTTTTTTAGTAGTTAGTTTTTGTCCCAGGTATATGTAGTTTTCGACATTCTCTAGTTGTTGACCTTCTACGTGGATTACGGGGTTATTGTTTGTGTTAGTCATTATCTTCGTCTTGCTGATGTTCATTTCTAGGCCAACATTTTTTGAATGGTTGTTCAAGTCTAGGATCATATCTTGTAATTCTTGGACGTTACTACTTATTAGTACAATATCGTCGGCAAAGCGTAGATGATGTAGAATTTCGCCATCAATGTTGATTCCTTTCTTATGCCAATCCATTTCTCTAAAGATTTCGTTCAAAGCTGCAATAAATAGCCCCGGTGACACTGTATCTCCTTGTCGAACACCTCGTTTTATTGGAATGTCGTTGGTTTTATTCCATAACTGGACATGCATTATGGCGGAAGAATAGATGTTTTTTATCAGGTTCGTGTATCTGCTATCCACTCTACATGCATTAAGAGAATTAAGGACTGCCCAAATTTCTATACTGTCAAAGGCCTTTTGGTAGTCTATAAAGGCTATATAAAGATCTAAATTATACTCATTGCACTTTTCTATTAGGTGTTTAATTGCACGAATATGATCCAGCGTACTGAACCCAGATCTAAATCCAGCTTGTTCACGGGGTTGCTGGAAATCTATTTTTCCCGTTAATCTTTTGGTAATTATTTTGGTGAATAATTTATATGGCTGAGATAAAAGGCTTATTGGTCTATAATTACCAAGGTTTCTTATGTCGCCTTTTTGTGGAGAAGAATTACTTCAGCCTCAAGCCATGCTTGGGGACTTGACTTTGATCCAAGCATTTGTTGAACAATATTACCAGTTCTTGTTTTAGGCGAGGACTTCCACATTTGAGCATTTCTGGAATTATGCCATCTGGTCCAGCCGCCTTGGAATTTTAAGATTATTCAGGGCTGAGTTTAATTCATTAACAGTAATTTCGGGAATATTCTCAGAACCGACATTACATATTTTTCTCTTTCCATCTTCCTTTTGCTGTGCGTTTGGTTGTAATTTGGAATCATATAATTCTTTATAAAAGCTTGACTGCATACAATCGTTTAATAATTTTTTCCTCGAGAACGGTCCGAGATACGAAAAAATTAATAGTGTCAAAAAACTTTCTAAATTGAACGAACATGACGTAAATTGATTGTACGCTGATCAGTAGAGTACTGCAAAAAAGGTTGAAAGGGCAAAAGTAGACATGGCTCCGGAAAAGAAAGCACCTTGTAGACTCTAGTTAAAATTTAGAACGTGTAATGATGGAGGCTGTAAAAAATAGCTTTCATACCAAATATGGGCTGAATATCTCAAAAACTGCAGGAGTTATGAAGAAAAATGCATTTTTTTCTGGGAATTTCAACACCCTGTAGCTCCGTAACGAAGATTTTGCGGACCTATGTTTATATGAACTTTTTTTTTAAATTGCACGTAGATTGCAAGTTGTGACATACTATTATGTAACACCCTGTATAGAAGTTAGCAATCCAGCGTGTATAGATCTAACATCCATGAAATCTAATGGATTTCACTCCACGATAATGCACCTCTTCACAAGGCTATGATTCTGAATGAATTTCTGACCAAAATCAAATACGATCACCTGAAATGACTCTGGCAGCCTTTTTTTTTCAAAATTCAAATTACCACTAGGAGGTGCCCATTTTGAATCGATAGAAGACATAAACGAGAATTTGCGGCGAAAACAGAACTCGTTTCCGGTAAAAGCGTTTTTTTGATGATTGGATACAATAAATTTGGATGAAAAATAAATATTTTCTGTTTTATTCACCAATTTTTCTGTACTTTTTGACAGAATGTATGTCCGTGGACATTTTTTCATGGTTTTTGTTGAGAAATCTCTTTTTGGAATTAATTACTCCATACCTGAACATCCTGTATAGTATTAATTAAAACGTTTAAGTGCTTGTCGATTCAATAATCTGAAGACAGAGAAATCCCAATTATTAAATTTTTAAAGTTTCGACGAGTTGTTATGAATATATTTCAGACTAATTTTTATCCACATAATGAACGTGTTTGTTATGAAATTGAGAGCGGTTGGCTGATTCTTATCAGAAAGGTACAACATTCCTTGTCCCAACAAAAGAAAAAGAAGAAAAAAATTAATTTAAATAAGAGGATGATGATTTAATTTTTAACGAACCTGTTGAATAATGTTCACGGATATGCTAATACTAGTGTAAAGTTGACTTTAACCTCATCTGAATGTGGTTAATTGATTAAAAAGTTTTTTTGCCAAAATTCTGGGATATTTATCACCTTATTGTTGTAAAACTGGATTCACTCTTTTAACGTACTTCTACAAAAGTGATTGCAAAGTTTCTATGAACAATATGAACTTGTTCTCAATTCTTTTAGGGATTATTACATAAAATGCTTGTATTTTCAATAATTTGATTGAGGAGTCTACAAAAATTGATATACATTTTTCGATCAAATAAATAATGATTTCGCCATACCGAATAATAACAACGTGCTGAACAAGTTCCAGGAGAAAAAGTCCAAATGCACATACTTTGCTATTGAGATCAAGCAGATGTGGCACCTCGATAAAATAGATATTGTTCCTGTCATCGTATCCTCGACTGGGTTAATACCCAAAACTTTGCATGATAGCCTTAAGAAATTAGAATTGCATAAGAATATCTATATAGAAATGCAAAAAGCTGTAATTCTTAATACATGTAGGATAGCTAGGAAATTTATGTCAAGTATATTGTAATTATAAGGATAATTTCAGACGAACACATCGATGTTATGGAGAACTTATTTAATAAAATATACGAAACTGGAATAATGCCAAAAGACTGGCTGACATCGGTGTTTATACCACTACCAAAGAAGAAGAACTCCAGGAAATGTGAAGAATATAGGATCATTAGTCTAATGAATCATATACTGAAATTGTTCCTCCGAATAATACACAATAGAATTTATAACAAATTGGACGAACACACGGGACGAACACAATTTGGCTTCAAGAATGGCTTTGAAACAAGAGAGGCACTTTTTTCAATACGTGTGCTTGTTGAAAGATGTAGGGATGTAGACTCTGATGTATATCTGTGTTTCATAGACTTTCAAAAAGCTTTCGACCTGGTGAAACACGATAAACTAACAGAAATTCTCAGGTCTTGTAACATAGACGACAAAGACTCGATAATCATATCAAACTTTTACCAAGACCAAAAGGCTAAAATGAGAATCAATGGAGAGACATCTGAAGACATTAACATCGAGAAAGGAGTAAGGCAAGGATGTGTTCTTTCCCGTTGTTGTTTAACGTTTTTCGGAAGAGTTATTTAGGAAGGCACTACAGGATACCTCGGATGGCATAATAATAAATGGACAATGCATTAACAACTTGCGATACGCAGATGACACGGTTATTCTAGCAGATAGCGCTGAAGCACTACAACGCCTAATGAACCGAGTGATGATAACATGTAAAGAATTTGGAATGAAACTAAATACAAAGAAAACAAAAACGATGGCTATCAGCAAACACCAAAACAGAAAGGTCGGAATTAGGGTCAACGGAACAGAATTAGAACAAGTAACAAAAATAACATACCTAGGAAGTAGCCTTGATGAAACTTGGGATCACTCACTAGAGATAAAAACACGCCTGGAAAAAGCACGAGCTATATTTTATAAAATGCAAAAAATACTATGCAACTGCCAACTAAATATCTCATTAAGAGTCCGAATACTGAAATGCTACGTTTTCTCCACCGTGCTATATGGCGTTGAAGCATGGACAATGATGGAAACAACACAAAAAAGAATAGAATCGTTCGAACTTTGGTGCTACCGTAGAATGCTCAGAATATCTTACATGAGTCATACGACAAACGTAGAAGTTATGCAGAGGATGAGAAAGGATCAAGAACTTGTGCAGATAATAAAAGAAAGAAAGACGCAATATTTCGGTCACATTATGAGAAACCAAAAGTACGAACTGCTTCAACTTATCATCGAAGGAAAAATCAATGGCAAAAGGGGACCGGGAAGAAGACGCAACTCCTGGCTTAAGAACTTACGTCAATGGACTAATTTGAGCTCTATAGAATTGTTCAGAGCTGCAACAAATAAAATAAGATGGGCAAATGTAATCGCCAACGTCCTTAAGGATAAGGCACCGTAAGAAGAAGATATTGTAATCGAGCCTATTCCCTTTGATTGCTGAATCTGGGAAAGGTAAATCATATCCTGCTAACAGCTGAGATAGTGCATAAGTCCACGATAATAAATAATAATATGATATCCATACGTCGTGGAATTTTTCAAGGAGACTCTTTGTGTCCACTATGTTTCTGCTTAGTTACGAACCCATTGTCCTAAATGCTCAATAAAACAGGAACTATCATATAATCATATGAGATTCGGGATTGACAAATGTAAGCACATAGACAAAGAAGCTTATAACAAATGGTTGATCAAAGGAGAACTATTCGCTGAAACAGAAGGATTCCTTATGGCCATTCAAGACCAAATAATTACAAAAAATTTATAATTAAGGATGGAACATTACAAACAGAAAAGTTCAGAAAATGCCATATAAGATCGGAGACTATACAGCATATTACGTCCGGCTGCGAACAACTGGCCAATACAAACTATCTTCACAAGCATAATCAAGTGTGCAACATTATCCATCAGAAACTTGAACACAAGTACGGACTTCTGAATACCTTCCAGCCATATTACAAGAATCAACCGTCGTCCGTATTGGAAAATGACTCTATCGGATTATATTACCATAGGCCTTTTATCACTGACAGAATGGTGACGAATAATAGACCGGACTTAGTGGTGTATGATAAGAGAGCCAGAACAGCAATGCTGGTGGATGTCGCCATACCGAATAATAACAACGTGCTGAACAAGTTCCAGGAGAAAAAGTCCAAATACACAGACGTTTCTGTTGAGATCAAGCAGATGTGGCACCTCTATAAAATAGTTATCATTCCTGTCATCATTTCTTCGACTGGGTTAATACCAAAAAGTTTGCATGATAGCCTTAAGAAATTAGAATTGCATAAGAATACCTATATAGAAATACAAAAAGCTGTAATTCTCAATACATGTAGGATAGTAAGAAAATTTATGTCAAGTATATTGTAAACGAGCCTATTCCCTTTGATTCCTGAATCTGGGAAAGGTAAATTATATCCAGCTAAAAGCTGAGATAGTGCACAAGTCCACGATAATAATAATAAGTTTATTTTCGTATAGTGTACAAAGAAAGGGGACACTATGTAAGATGTCAAACACACTGAATAGACTACAATATATGAGTATACAGGTATACTGCACAGTCTCGTATAAAACACCGAAACTATGAAACAAATCAAACAATTAAAGAAAGAATCCATTTATTCTACAGTGACACATTTCAATTAAGAAGGCATTCAGCTTCTTCTTGAAAACATTCAAGCGTGGAGAGCTTTTAATATCCTCACTCAATCTATTGAAAACCTTTATGCCAAGAAACATAGGTTATCTTCTACCAATTCTAAATTTACATTTAGGAATTACAGACTACTATTATTGCGTTTATCATATTGGTGGTAATCTTTATTTTGCAAAAAATGTTGTTGATTTTCATGAAGATGGTAGAGTGAGGACCCTAAATTCAATAAATAACCTACAAGATGTTCTTTGATCAATACCTGCTATACACCTAATAATTCTTTTTTGACATAAGAAAACATCACTAGCTACCGACGAAGCACCCCATAAGACCTAACCATATCTCAGCCTTCATGACACATGACGTGGTATACAGACAGCAATCTATTTCTGAGATTTCTCACTAAATAACAGAGAGAGCTAAGTCACGAGGGTAACTCCGTACAATGATCTTTCCAGTTGAGATTTGTATCTAGTTGTACAGCAAGGAACTTGGCAGTATCAAGTTCTTTTACTAGTATATCATTAAGTTTCACATTTGTGTTAACAGTTTTGTTATAATTACGAAATATCAGATAGTGTGTTTTAGTTGGATTTAGATGTAACAAGTTTCTGGAAAACCATAGATTGAACTCATCACAACTCCGCTGTAGTTTGTTTCTCAGAAAATCACTTTCCTTAGCAGACAGCACTGCAGTGGTGTCATTAGCATAAAAAACAAGTCATATTGAAGATAATCACTTATGTCATTAATATACAAAATAATAAAACAGGTCCTTTAACCGATCCTTGAGGGACACACATGGTGGTACCAAGCATTTCTGAGTTAGCAATCTCCTGTCTAAAACAATTACTTACCTCGAATTCCATATGTCTCAACCTTGGTCAAGAGTATGAGGTGCACAACACAATCAGAAACCTTGCTGAGATTTCAAAAAATCTCAGCCGGACTCAATACGATCCACTACACTTTGTATGAAAGCATACAAAGCGTCCTCGGCGGAATGCTCAGTACTACAACCAAATGTGATTGTAGGATAATATTTTGAGGATGTCTAAAAATTATATTAGTCTATTTAGAAAACAGTGCTAAAATATCTTAGAGAAAGAAGAATACAAGGTTATCGGTCGGTAATTATCCGCATTGATTTTACTTTTTTCAGTTCTTGTGGAAAAATGAAATAAGAAAAAGAAAGGTTGATCAAGTAAATCAATGGCATCAAAATCTGTCTTAGACATTTCTTCAAGAGAAAACCTGGAGTGTCATCATAACCAAAAGAATTTTTGGATTTCAATTTCCTATACATCAATGAAAAGAGTTCCTCCTCAACATATAGGAAGAGATACATTGTGCTATTATTACTTTCAAGCTTATCATAATATTCTCTTTTTGGAATTTCATTCATTATTTGTCCTGGAATATTGAGGAAGAAGTTATTGAAACTGTCTGCTAGAAGTTAAGGATCTTTTTGATTTTTGATTTCAATATTATAATTCGAGAAACAGTTTATATTACTCAATTGACCAATGGCACAAAAGACACTCTTCACTTGAATTTTAGCCTACCAAATTTTGTTCTGATAAAAGTAACGTTTCGCATTTTCAACCAGCAACAAATGATTGTGCTTACATTCAGGATAAAATGATCAGCTTACGACGCGTTTTACTGTACTGTGGCTTCATCAGATAAGAAGTAATGCATGTAACAGGATGATGTGCCTTATACAGGGTGCAAATGAATAGTTGCGAAAGATTTCACGAGCTGATTCCTCGAGCCATATTATGATGAAAAGTCCCCATCAATATATGACTTTGAAGGCTTCGGAAATACAGGGTGTTGAAATCTTTAGATTTTTTCAGTGTTTTCCTATATATATATATCCTTATAGATATAGGGGGTTTTACCCCGACGAGTTGCCCATATATCTGTTCATGCAATCAAACTGATTTCATGAAAAAATATAAATCCACCACCCGGTAATTAATACCATTGCCAGGCAATGATTATAATCAAAACATATCCTGGAATAATTATATATTAGGATAACGTTAAATGTTATGAGAATATATCAATCTACCAGAATATATACATACTATAGCATCATCAGACAATGATATCAATGTACCAACGAGTAGTGTCAGAGGCTTTCTCCCCGGAAAAATCCAGTGTACGGACCTTAGTCAAGTAACACTGAATGTTACTCATTAATAGTTTCCTTTGTGTGAAGTGGTGAACGATCGAATAGAATACTGCTCTGAATATAAATATGACAAAATTGTCAGTTAATTATATTGCATTTATATAAACAAATAAATAAAATATGAAATGAGATTCTCAGCAGTATAAACTAAAGAGAAAACCTATGACTCTACCTCATTATTATTTTCGGAAAAAAACCTACGAAGAATATTACAAGATTTGATGACTGTTATCTTTTGTAACTGTTCAAACAAATTTTTATTCAGACCCAAAATCTCAATACTTTTGTGAAGATTTCTAGGAATAACACCTGTTGTGGAAATAATAATCGGTAGAATAAATATTTTCTTCATTTTCCACATTTTTTAATCTCGTCGCCAAGCATCATATATTTAGAAATTTTTCATTTTATTTATTTTGTATATTATGTGTGTCGGGTATAGCAATATCAATTATATATGTTATTTGATTCTGTTTATCATTAAGAATGATATCTGGTCTATTGTGTTTTACAGCTCTGTTGCAAAGAATTGTTGTATCAAAATAAAGTTTATATTTGTCATTTTCACAAATAATCTCAGGTTCATATTTGTGAAATTTTTTTCTTTTGGGAATTAGGTCATGTTTAATTCCTAGATTAAAATGAATAATATTAGCGACGGCATTATGTCTTTCTGAATAATCTGTTGAAGCAAGGACTGAGCAAGATGATAATATATGAAAAACTGTTTCTGAAGAACAGAAACATCTACGGCAAGAATCATCTATATTTTGTTTGATGATGTGTTTTCTATAATTCCTCGTGAAAACAACCTGATCCTGGATCGCATTTGCCAAGCCTTCTGTTTCAGCAAACAATTCTCCAGATACTAACCATTTATTCGATGCGATTTCATCAATATAATCATTTTTCAATTCTTTAGGGTGCTTTCCGTGTAATTCCTTCTGCATCCAACTTTCTCTTTTAGAATTACCATCAAATATATCAAAATCTACCTTTTGCATTGTCAAGTTCAGAGGTGTAAGATTATAATCTGAAGCAACAACAATATCATGTAATTTAGACGTTCTCTGTTTATCATGAAAATGGAAACGTAGATGAAAAATCTGTTTACTATGAAGATTATTCAAATCAGTTAATCCACGACCTCCAAGATGTCTAGGTTGTGTAACTCTCTGAACAGCTGACTTTGGGTGGTGCTTATGATATTTACAGAGCATTTTCCTCGTTTGACATTGTAATTCATTTAGATCAGTTTTTGACCATTTAATAATTCCAAAAAAGATGTAAGAATAGGAACTGCATAGGAGTTGATAGCTCTGAAAAGGTTTTTACTAGTTAAATGACTCTTGATGATAATTCTAAGTCTTTTATAATATGAACTTCTAATATTTTCTTTAGTGCTGCTATGGTTAATTGTCTTCTCTTGACAAAATCCAAGATATTTATATGTATCTCCTTGATGCATTGGCTCGATTTCGATATTGGAAATCTTTATATAATCAGAGGTGATCTTTCCTTTTCAATAGAAAGATTTTTACATTTTGGAAGCCCATATATATATATATATATATATATATATATATATATATATATATATATATATATATATATATATATATATATATATATATATATATATATATATATATATATATATATATATATATATATATATATATATATATATATATATATATATATATATATATATATATATATATTTGAAAAGAGAAGATTCACAAAATTTGAATAATTTTATCTACAATGAATGCTTATATCTATAATTTTGGTGTGTGTCAGAAAAACACAAGTGTGAGCTCAGAAAATGTATTAGGGGAACCATACTATCTTGTATATGATTCAATGAAAGAGTGAAAAAAGCTGAGGAAAAAACTCGTTTCCCTGTCGCTATTGCACTAGAGTGATATGTTAGTGTCGTGTGTACATAAAGAGTACCAAAGATTTTTCTGCTTAGCAGTTTGATTCTCTCTTGCATTCCATGATTTCCAAAAAAAGGGTGAAAGGAAGGGGGTTTGGGATAGAAATCTGTAACAATGGAAAAACAAAACCAGCAGAAAAATATTTCAATAATCAAACTTCTTATATGTCTAAACAAATCTAAGAAAAGATTTTACATAGCAAGCAAGGTCATGAATAGGGGCTAAGGAGATAATAAAAAAAATACATAACCTGCGATATGTTCTCAAATTCCTTCTGTTTGACCGAGAGAGCCCCGATGGCCAGGTTCAGTCTTCCGAGTGATGCCGATTTTGATCCATAGATGTTTTAGAATCATTATGGACCCAATAATCTGGGTTGACATCGCCCATATATTATTTCTTCGTGGAACTTGTTAAATATAAAGAAAAATTTGCGAAAAAATGTTGACAGTTGTTCGAAAAATATGAGATTCAGTGATTATAGAAATAATTATGAAAATCTACAGAGGTCAGGTGTCTTCTCTACCGCTACAACTTTTTTCAGTACGCACTGGCAAATTGAATTTGCTTCAGGAAACACCAACAAAGCATGATGTCGACCTGCATAAATGAACAGCGTCTCAAAATCATACAAACTTATTACGAAAATAAGCGATCTGTAAAACAGTAGCTTCGTGAATATTTCGGTGCTAGAAATCGCTCTTCTGAGTCAACTATACTACGTTTAGTGAAAAGTTTGAATCAAAATTCACGCTATTGGATATAAAGCCTCCTTCAAGATCAGGTAATGCAAGGAGCGGCGAAAATATTGCAGCCGTTAAGGCTAGTGTTCACGAGAACAGTCGATTCCGCGTCGTTCGCAAAAGTTGAAACTCTCACAAGGACTTGGGCCTGCATCCATTCAAGATCCTTCTTACTCATGAACTATTGCCGGGTGACCTCCAAAAGCTCCGTGTTTTTGCAAATTGGGCTTTGAGGTAGCTTGACGAAGATAACAATTTTCACAAGAAAATCATCGTCACTGGCGAAGCTCATTTTTGGCTTGGTACCGATTTCATATTGGCGGTGTCATTGGGCCATATTTCTTTCGTGATGTTGGAAACGTATTCGGTTCTAGCAGGATGGAGCCACATGCCATGCAATGACCGAAACAATCAATGTGTTGAAGAACAAGTTCAGTGAGAGAGTTATCTCAGAAATAGTCATACAATTGGCCACCTCGATCACCTGAACTAAAGCCGCCAGACTTTTTTCTGTGGGGTTTCACAATATCAATGACTTATTCTAACAAACCGATAACTTTGGATCAATTTCTAACCAATATTGAGAGCGCTATCAACCAAATAGAGTCTGAGTTCATCTGAGAACCATGGAAAATTGGGTTGAGATAATGCGGTTCTGCCGGGCTGGTAAGGCGGCCATATAAAAATATTGAATTCCATAATTAATGTTGTGCCCATACGAGCGCTACTGGTGAATGCAAAATATTGTTTCGTATTGAAAATTATGCGTCTTTGAATGTTTCCGACACGCCCAAAATTTTACCCTAATATCTCAAGCGGTTTACGAAAAATTAAAATTTAACTGCAACTTTCGATGAAACTTTACCGCCCTGTAAATCGGTAACGAAGTATTCGCAGACCTATGTTTATGTGAACTATTTTCATGAAATGACTTTAGCAATCACCTCCTTAAATATTGCCATCTCACCCTGTAGATATGTGGTATCGCAGCAATGCTCGCAGTTCCTAATATTCCTAACTTTCTGTGAACACTAACGCTTTATGTGAATTTTCTATAAGTAATAATCACTTTTTATACTAATTGAAAATGAATATTATATTTCCGCAATTCCCTTCAATTTGGGAATCTTATAAAATTATTTTAACGCTTTCCATCTATTAGCATAGGTCGTCCAACCAGACAGCGCTGTTAATATTCTCATCCATACTTCCCCCATCCTACTCAAACATCAACAACGCTTTATGAACTTCTCGTTCACAAACACGAAGCAACAGTTGGTCCCTCGCCTCGGATCAAAACATATACGCGCTTCGCGCTTGTTGGACTCATGTTAGTGATGTGACGTAGTGAGTTCGTGCTTAACCTAACATTTTTGTTTACATTCGTTGCCTTGCAAAACTGTTTGTTTTCTTAGTATTTCGGAAAATTATGAAGTTCATAGCAGCGTACAAATGTCTGGTAATGGTGAACAGGTGATTTTTATTTCAGAAAGTGTTAAAATGAGCTACAGAAATCGCAGGTTGTTGCAAACTTTAACAGTGGCGGTTTTATTGGCTTATAGTATTTTGTTAGTGTATCAGAATTTTTCGCACGAGGAGATCCATAATGGGGTAAGTCGAATTTAGAGAAAGAATAAGGTCTTTAATAAAACCTGAACTATACAATAAAGTTTTCTCAGATCTTGTACAACTTAGAAACTTATTTTTTTTGAGAGAACATAGGTCAAAAAAAGTTTAGAAGCTAGCCATATATCCTTGAATGAATCCCTCAATAAATCATCCATATTCTTCAAATGACTCAATTTTAGCCAGACTTGAAAAAAATATATATCTTCATTTACTTATGTAGTCCTTTTTTTCTGGGAAAAAAGCAATTTCTTTAAATATTATATTTTCTTACCCAACAGAGATGAACCACCAAGTTTTTCCCGTCAGAGAATGTCTAATAAGTTTGGCTTTTTTAATCTACAGGATTGATATATAGGAAAACGTAATTTCAAACTTCAAACGTAATTTAACTACTAATACCTACCTTGGTTTTCTATTTTTAAATTTTTGTGGCTTTTAGCTCTTCTTCTATCTTTCCATCGTGGTTTCCGTAGTATTTTTTCAGTAATTAAATTATTTCGATCTCTTCATTTAATATTGATGAATTCTTCGTTCCCATGCTTCAAATTCATTGATTACCTATTAAGATAAACTAAATGATCAAAATATGTTCATTTGGATTCTTACCTATTAAAAATCGACACAAAGAATCCATCGACTTCTTCCCAAATAGTCGTATTTTGATTTTATAATTTCCGGCATTCTTAACTCGATTTAAAGTTGGTTAATTTTCATAAGTATTTTCCGACGTCAAATTTATCTATCAAAATATAACTACAGATATCTGTGTTGCAGACTATTCTTCTTGGTATTCCAGAGAATAATAATAGAATGTCAATTGATTAATTTTCGTTCTATGGATACTGCTTCTCACAGATCCTTCTTATGGTCTTGTATTTCTCAATCACAAAAAATGTTCAAACTATTGAAATCCATATTATGTTTAGATTGGTATAACTGATTTAATTTAATTTATATCTGACAAGAACTAAACAAATTTTATTTAGCAAGGTTTAACCATATTGATGTATTTTCTATGACCTCAATTCTTGATGCGCCTAAAATTCTACAAATTTATAGTCAAATGTCTTTAATGACTGAATATTCTTCGTTAGTTTTTCTCTTCTTCTTTGTTATATTTGTTAATCGTAGAAAAATGTTGGTATCAATCTTATGTCTAATTTTTGTTTAAGTTGGTATACCTAACTAGTAACTTTTTGATCTTTTCATCTCTGATTCTTTTGAGAAAAGCTGTAGATCATATTTCGTTACAATCAAAAGAATATCATAACACTAAAATTTTAAGTGGAAATGAAGTAATGCATATTGACTATTATTTGAAATATTGAATTCAAAAACTGAGTAATATAGAAGGATACTTGTATAGATGGACACAAATCTTGTACACGTTTTGAAGCAGGAAAAAAGGAGAACTTTTTGATATTTCATGACAAATTTTGGTATGAGTGCTGTAAAAGTCATAAAATCACAATGCCTCATGAGGAATTGAATGAAAAAATATTGAAGTGAAGTAAAATTTAGTAAGTGCTTAAAATTAAAAAGAAGATTATGGAGAAAGAAATTAAATTCATAATGTTTATATGCATTAAAGTTAATGTGTTGATGAGACTATGGAAAAATGCGCCGATAAAATTGGCATATCAACGAATATTGGATTAAGATCAACAGCAACAAGAATGAAGGTAATTAGAATGCGAATGATGAAAAAAATTTTGATTTCTGATTTGATTCGAACCAGTGGTGGGAAAATAACTGACATTATTAGTTCTTGAAAGGTTGAATCTATAATTTAAGTTCTATTCGAAGGAAAAGATTTTTTTGACTGAATGTATGATGTACAACTGATTTAACAGATTCAACAGCACTGAAGCGTTAGCTTATTTCGGCAAAACTGCATACAGCAGGCACAGTGTGTAGCGTTGTGGTGAATGGTCGAACCAGTCTAGCTGCCCAAAATTTTTCTGCTTGATCTACTATTTGTTTTCATCATTTTTCGATGGGACTGGTAGCCTCTGTGTCGGTTCGTTACATGTATATGTAAATATATACATGTGCTGGACACGCTCCAACGGATTGAGAAGAGTAAATGGTAGTCTAGCAGGAAGTTGTGAATATGTATGCAATCCTGATGAGGTCAAACGAAATCGAAACTGCAGTCTGTTGTTCCTAATATTATTATTCTCATTGAAATAAGATTGGTGGAATGTGTTTTATACACTCAAAAACGAATGACTGCCAAATAGATATGTGTAGATATGAAAAGAAAATAACAAAAAAATTAGACAAGATAAAGAACACTCAGTTATACTGAATGAATGTCTTCGATGTGTTTACGTATTTAGCGATAAATTTCGCTTGTTTTCACACGAAATTGAGATATGAGAGAATTCTTTTTCTCCCATGTTGTTTGACATATTCAATTCTTAATCAACGATAAGGAAAATCTCAGTGAATTTCTGTTTCAATCAACTGAGATTGTTCAACAATTTTCATAGCAATTCGTATATTTCTTTTCGCCTTCGCAGTAGTCACCGTCTTGACGGATTATTTCTTTTCTAATCCTGACACTTCAATCTGCGTAATTTGACACCGAAACTTGAGTGTCGGGTCCGAGAAATTCCAACAATGTTCACAAGAATTCAAAATGTGAAACTTTCTGAACGATACCTCCAAATTACATCCGCATATTTTGAAACTGCAGAATGTTGTGGACCTGCCGTCCGCAGATAAATTTCAAAATTCCAAGCTAGAACGCCTACGGGGACATTAAGCGGAGGGTTTATGACCAGTGGTGGCGTTATTGGGTCAAGCATTATTTCAAACCGAAGACGATTGATGAATAGTTTCTGCAAAATATGCATTAAAAATTGGGAATCTATCATATTAATATGTGTATTATTACGGGACGATTTTTCTCTCTGAGAAGTAAAGTTGAAACGTAAGCATGAAAAGAATTTTTTTTCAAGCTATTTTACAGAAAATTGGTGAACTCATTTGGGCCCACTGGGACATTTGGTTTAGTGCAAAAGAAGTTTATTGGTCAACGAAAGGATGACGAGTTCCACTGGTCTGGTGCATGGTCTATTCCTAATTCTTTCCTTGAAGTAGGTTTTCGCTGTGTCCTTCTGAAATGTGTTGAATCTTTGTTGCGTGGCTATTTGAAGTTACCATCATCAGAAACTGGGTTGTGGTCAGAGTTGTCTTAGGGTGCTGAGACCTGTGAACAGAAATCTGGATCTGAAAAATCGGTTATGTCGTCAGGAATTCTTGTCGGTTCGTCCATGCAAAACCATGTCAGGTAGAAAGCGTCATCCACCAATATATATAATATATATATATATATATATATATATATATATATATATATATATATATATATATATATATATATATATATATATATATATATATATATATATATATATATATATATATATATATATATATATATATATATATATATATATTCTTTTGAAAAGAGAGGATTTACAAAATTCGAATAATTGTATTTACAATAAATGCTTCTTTCTATAATTTTGGTGTGTGTCAGAAAAAACACAAGTGTGAACTCAGGAAAATGTAACTGGGGAACCATACTATCTTGCGTATGATTCAATAAACGAGTGAAAAAACCCTGTCGCTATTGCACTAGTAATAGCTTGTCTGTTTATGTTGTGTTAGTGTGGTATGTACATAAAGAGTACCAAAGAATTTTCTGCTTAGCAGCTTCAATTCTCATCTTGCACTCCATGATTTCCAGACGAAGACAAGTGTGAAAGGAAGGGGATTTGGGACAGGAATCTGTAACAATGGAAAAGGAAAACCAGCAGAAAATATTTCAACAATCAAATCTGACTCTCATATGTCTAAACACACTTGAATTTAAGAAAAGATTTTACATAACAAGCGAGGCCATAAAAAAGACTAAGGAGGTAATCAAAAAGTACATAACCTGCGATATTTCCTTTTTCGCGGAGATGTTCTTCCGTCGAAGTGTAAGTCTCCTGAAACATAATCACTTCCTTGTTCTTGCTTGCCGATTTCGAAGTATAATCTCGCAATCCCTTCAATATTCAAACTCAACAAAACAATTCCCTCTCTGTTTGACCGAGAGAGCCCCGATGGCTAGGTTCGGTCTTCTAAGTGATGCCGATTAGGAACTATAGATGTTCTAGAATCATTATGAACCCAATAATTTGGGTTGACATCTCCCATATATTACTTCTTCGTGGTTCTTGTTTTATTTGAAGAAAAATTTTGACAATCGTTAAAAAAAACAAAAACACTAAGCCGGCCCTTGAACCGAAGCCTTGAGTGAAACTCATAGACATTGAAACTGAAATAGGTGGTGTCTGTTGTTGGCATTATTTGAATTTTTGTTCGAACGAGGACATGAGACTGTCTGTCTTGTAAGTGCTAGTGTACTGCACTTCATGTGGTTTGTCCTAGGCCTCTTATGGTGCAAAACTCAATAGTGAATTGGCTTCTCTCATAAGATTCTAGGGAACTCCATGCGTCTGCCAGAGGACTGTTGTTAGTCGTATTACTATAATGAGCCTCCCTGAGTCAGTTCCCTCGGAGATCCGACTGTAGAATGATTGATATTAGAAAAACATCGATGTTAACAACGATACAAAATTATCGATGTACGATGAACATAAATGAACTACGATGCTTTCGGTATCAAAAAAACAGTCTATTATGCTTATTAGATGTGCTTATAGTTAAATAAAAGCAAGGAATTAAGATTCTCAGTATTTTTTGGGCATACTCTGTAAAAAATTAACTTTGTCAGGTATTTTCCCTCTAGTTTATTCGGTTGCTGGTACAGAAATAGGCCAGATTTAGAAAAAAGCTTTTCTGAAGATGTGGATATCGCTGTAGGTGGATTCTAGCACTTTCTATGAAAGTAATGGGACTTGTTTCAAATCTGCTACCGGGTTTTTAAAATAAAATTTTAATTCCGTAGGCATATTCGTGTCACGTTGACCCTCCAAAATAGTATTCTTTTCATTAACAAGTTTATAATGATCTTTCCATATATCTATAGATTGGTCTTCTTCTACTTGTGTTGTGGAATTCTCTGCCAGTTGAACATTTCCAATTTTTTCATTCACCTCAATATCTGAAATCAATTCACGCTATCTAACGTTCAACAGTTGAACTTGATACTATAGGTAACATATCCAATGCACGCGATGGTCCTGAAGAATATATTGATGTTGCGATATTTTATTCTCATAACATCGATGTGTCGATGATATCGAAGTCAAAACATCATTGTTTTCCTGCTAAACATCGATGTTTATACACCATCGATGAATATCGTTCATCCCTAGTTTACCTCCGGATATTTTTGTCCCAAGAGAGCTGAAACTATAAATCGATTATGGACTAAATGGCCTGCCTGTATATACACATCATCCATATTTTCCACAACAAACCAATTAAACTTAGAGCAATAACACTGCTAGGTATGAATACTATCCTCTTTAAAAAAACACGAGTTCATTCAAATTTTCCGATGAACAACCGACAAATATTTGTTTTTCATTTATACTATAAGCCGCAACAATATTGATTCATAATTAGAATATTGCAATAGAATTGTGATGAATACGAATTTCAATTTTTCAGAATGTTCTGTTGGAGTCAACGGAAAAACCCGAAAGTGTCCCGATACGTTTGGAAAGACACATGGCCCAGGACGAATATAGTGGCGTCGATCTCCAAAACGTAGAACTTCCTTCAGAACCGTCATTTAATACTGGAGAAGTGACTCAAGTGACCATGAGACCGTTTGCAACTGAGCTAAGTGATTTGTTTATCAGCGTTAAGACCACAAAGCATTTCCATAGGGAAAGATTGCCAATCATCCTGAAGACGTGGTTCCAGTTGGCGAAAGAACATGTAAGTTTATTTCATTCATTCATTCATCGCCAAACTTTGTCTTATGACAGCGGTACCCTTCTCTGCCATTTTAAAGGTTTTTTCGCCGAAAAATTTTGAAGTATAAGTTCAATATTTTAAGCACCCAACAATGTCGGAGTAATCCGGTTAATATGTGACTTTGCTCTATTAAGTACGTATTTGAAATACTCTCTCAACACAATGATTGAATGAGGGTCGGTCAGAAAGACAACACTTAACAGAGATTGACACGAAACATATTCTACCACAGTGATTTCTCCCATTCGATTCGGAAATGGGGGACATCAGACGAATAACAAAAGAACAAAGAAACGAATTAACTATATCCCAGCGTGAGCTAAAATTCCCACGGGTAAGCACGTGTCATTTACTCCCCTTCACTGTCATTATCAAACTTATTCATCGGCCGGAATTTAGAGTCAGATACCAATCTTCATTTATGGCTTGATTTTTTCACAGAATTAACAGTGGTTGAGTGAATTCGAGGCTTGGAGCCCGGCGGATCCCTCCGAATTAGAAATTAATTTGGCGCCGTACCGACTGCCCCAAATACATAAGTGTATGAGGGTGGTTGGAAAAGTTTTAAACCCTGATTTTATAGAATTTAATTTTCAAAATACTTTTCCATTATATATATATAATATATCTTTTGAAAAGAGAGGATTTACGAAAATTCGAATAAATGCTTATATCTATAATTTGGATGTGTGTCAGAAAAAAAAACAAGGGTGAGCTCAGGAAATGTAACAGGGGAACTATATACTAAGAAAAGAGAGGATTTACAAAAATTCGAATAATTGTATTTACAATAAATGCTTATTTCTATAATTTTGGTTGTGTGTCAGAAAAAAAACACAGGTGTGAGCTTAGGAAAATGTAACAGGGGAACCATACTATCTTGCGTATGATTCAATAAACGAGTGACAAAACCTGAAGAAAAAACTCGTTTCCCTGTCGCTATTGCACTAGCAATAGCTTGTCTGTTTATGTTGTGTTAGTGTTGTGTGTACATAAAGAGTACCAAAGATTTTTCTGCTTAGCCGCTTCATTCTCTCTTGCACTCCATGATTCCCAGACGAAGACAAGGGGGAAAGGAAGGGGGTTTGGGACAGGAATCTGTAACAATGAAAGAAGAAAACCAGCAGAAAAATATTTCAACAATCATACCTCTTATATGTCTAAACAAATCTAAGAAAAGATTTTACATAGCAAGCAAGGCCATAAATAGGACTGAGTAGATAACCTGCGATATTTCCTCTTTCGCGGAGATCTTCTTCCGTCGCAGTGAATGTCCTGAAGCATAATCACTTGCACCTTGTTCTTGCTTGCTAATTTTGAAGTATAATCGCGTTTATCCTTGGAATAATATTCAAAACTCAACAAAACAATTTCTTCTCTGTTTGACCGAGATAGCCTCGATGGCCAGGTTCGGTCTTCTAAATGATGCCAATTATGATCTATAGATGTTTTAGATTCATTAGGAACCCAATAATTTGGGTTGACATCGCCCATATAATATTTCTTCGTGGATCTTGAGTAATTTATAGAAAAATTTGCGAAAAAATTTTGACAGTCATTCTAAAAATATGACAAATGTCATAGGCTGATGTTATTATATTGATTGTTGACGGTTATGAAATGAATATCCGTGTCCAAAAAGTAAGGATTTATTTTGAATAATCTTCATTTTTCTTCCAAATCAATTTCATACCTGTCAAAGTAATCCCCTCCAGATACAATGTACTTATGCCATCGGATTCTCCAAGCTTCAAAACAGTTGTTAAAGTCGATTTCCGAGATAGCCTTCAGTTCTCTTTTCAATGCTTTTTGATTTTGCCTAACTTAATTCGAGCTGTAGAAATCCAGGTTTTTGTTTCGTTTGTCCTTAGCACGAGAGATTTGTTAGAGATATTTTCATCATATTATCAACTACGATCAGTGAAAGGAAATCTTAAGTTTATAGCTTTATTTTCGATTATTCTGAAATTCGATTTTTCTAGATCAACCAAAAATACCAGTAACGACGAGGCGTTTCTTTTATCTTGTTTGCCAGTCTTCCAAACTTCATATACAAGTTATCCAAGAGACATATATCAATCAGGTGTCTCGCTTCATAAGGAGATCTTTATAAGCCTAATTATGCATATCGTATCGATTAATTGTCGAAAATTATTTATCAAATTAAAATCTATTCAGTTTTTGATCTTGTGCCTTTGAATGAACGAAAATTAATCAAATTATGAAATAATATTCTGAAAGCTTTTTGACATATTTGCTAGTCAGTTTTAAATATGTTTTTCGCCGCAAAATGTTAGAAGAAAACCTAATTGACTAAAAGCTTTGAGCTGTCAGATCACTTTCTCGTGGATCTCTGTGATTTTGGAGCTTTTGGATACCTTGATTTTTCTGTATTTATTTGTGCTACAAGCATCTTATTTTATAATAAGGATTGCGTGAAAAATATCACTGTTCATGATGGAAAAGTTTATTCAACGTTATAGTTATTTCGAGCTTTCTTTCGTTCATCATCAGACAAGTTTGAGTTTGAAACTGAAATACAAAGTTAGCAATTTTCTTATATATAAGTAGGTACAGAGAAATGGGTTACTGAAACTGGGTAAAATACAGATTGAAAAAATTTCTATCAAAAAAGAATGAGATGTTTCAAAAGTTGGCTAAAATCAATTTTGAATACGGTTAACGTTATGAAATTATAAATTTTATTTTGCTACAATATTTTTTGGAGTATATGAAACGAGAATTTCACTGCTTCCTTTTCATTATGGGAATGATTTGGAATTTTGAAGAATGAAATAAGTTTCTGTTGATAATTTCCTGGAATCTGTTACTGACCACAAAGACTTTTAACACAACTGTTATTCCATTTAATTTTGAACAAGCTCTGTCCGCATAAACCTCAAAACAAGCTGATATGCAACTGATAAACTTGGTTGTTGGGTTAATCTAGTTGAGTATCTAGCAAACTGGTGTCCCGTAGCGTATTAACTTTTTGATGCCACGTTACGTGATTGGATTTATTAAATATCGTCCCAACCGAAGTGTTATTATCGTTATTGCGGACATCGTTCAAATGGAACATGTTTCACTGATGGTTATTATGACTTTTCCAACGTATATTTTTGTTTCTTAAGCGAGAATATAGAGAAACAACAGTGAAGCTGTGCATTTTAATTGATACGCCATTGAAAGGCGACTCCACTCTCACTACAACCACTGAAATAAAAATAAAAACAGACAGCCGCGTCTCGGAGATTTTTGACCATTTCTTCCGAAAGTAAGTTGTCAAAGCGTATAAGTACAACGTTGGTAACTTTGCGCGCAGAGGATGTAGTGTTTTGCTGGATTAATTCATTTTTAACTGTTTTCTTTGTTTATCGCGATGTTGCTTTGAATTCGCATCAGAAGGTTAGACGGTAAATAAAGAATAGTACCTGAGTGTTATACGCCATTTGAGAGAGAAAATTCGTCGATAAATACCAGATTTGTGGAAAGAAAACATTTTGCATCACTATAAAGCGCCATTGTGAATGAATTTTTGACCCAAAACTCAACAAATACTATCGAACAACCGTCTTATTCATCTAATATGGTCGCTCCAAACCATTTCGAGGTACCCGTCTTGAATCGATAAGAGGACATAAAAGAGAATTTGCGTCGGGAACTATAAATAATAAATAAATAAATACTTTATTAAAGGAATAGACCTTTGAAATTACTGGAAAAAATAATAGTATACACCTAAATAACAAAATACCTAAAGAAATAACAAAACTCAATAGTATAATAGCAATAATATAAAATTAATTAAGTATTATACCAATAACATATTGACAACTAATTTTTTGAATTTAGGAGGCTTTTACTTGGTAAAATTCCATTATCAATAATAAAAAAAAACAAGTACTGTGTTTTAAGGAATTTTACTTAATAATTGCGATTCGTAACGCGTTTCACTACACCGTAGCTTCTTCAGACGAATGAATGTACAGAAAATAAGAAGGAGAATATAAATATAAATGTTCTTGAGTAATTAAAAGCTTATTGGGTTGCTTCTTCTTAAGTGGTTATTTATGACAGGTATATCCAATAAAATTAAGGAATAGATTGCTCCCCGAAGAGATTCAATAGAGGTGAAGGGATTAAATCGACTTGTTCATTGATGAGTCTACCTGAGTGTTTGTATTTATTGAATTCTAAAGTTTCCCAAAGATCTACCTTCCAATATTTATTATTTGTATGCAAAATTTCAAACTGTGGGTCGAAGGTGATTATTTTCTAAGAGACGATTCGCGTAATTTGAATCTGATTTTTATTTAAAAACTGCGTTTATGTTCCGATATACTAATATTAAAATTTCTATGTGTTCTACCAATGTAGAAATTATCACAGTCATTGCAATTCAATCTATAAACACCTGATTTATTGTTCTTACCTGGTTTGGTTTATTATTTTCATATATTTGCCTGTAAATTATTATTAAATCTTTGAAGAAGCTATGGTGCAGTGAAACGCGTTACGAATCGCAATTGTTAAGTAAAATTCTTAAAACACAGTACTTGTTTTTTATTATTGACAACTAATTATTCAAAAGAGACAACTTGAGTGTAGTTTTAAAATTAGAAAGTCTATAAGCAAAACGATCAATATCATCAACTACTGCATATTCTCGTGAGAGGGGAGTACTTACCATAATTTGTTCGATGGTAGTTGAAATGCAGCAAATTGCTGCAAGTTCAAGTATAACAGGACAATTTATATAGGAGTTCATTATCTTGTATGCAAACATCACATCAAAATAGACTCTACGAGATAGAAGGTGTGGCAAGCCAAAGTGAGTCAAATGATGTTCATAAGTGACATGGAATGCAATTCCACTCTCAAAGCATAATAGCTTAATGAACTTCCTCTGCACTTGCTCTATTCTACCTATATGGGTGGCATATGTGGGTGACGTTACAACACAACAGTACTCAAGAATTAGACGAACAATAGAGACAAAGAGAACCACAAGAGAACGTACACAAGAATATGATTTAGTCGATCTTGAAACAAAACCAAGTAGCTTGTTTGCTCGAGCAATTATTGAATCGAAATGAGTGGTGAAAGATAATTTTGTTTCGAGGTAAACGCCCAAATCCTTGAAAAGTAGAACACTTTCACGATGAGTCTCATCTAGTGTATATGTAAAATTCAAGGGTTGCAGCTGCCTAGCAAATTTGACGTGTTTGCACTTTGCAATGTTTAAAGTCAAAGCATTAACCACACACCAATCGTGGAACGAGTTCAAACTCTCTTGCAGAACAATCTGATCATCAATCATGCGAATGCATTTGAATATTTTGCAATCATCGGCAAAAATGAGGAACAAACGCCTCTTTAAGCTAATCGACACATAAAAGGAACAGAATTGGTCCAAGGTGAGTACCCTGACCAACTCCAGATGTGACATCAAAAGGATCAGAATAGAAGCCATTACAAGTAACCTGCTGAGATCGACCGGAGAGATAGTCCCTCAAACATGACAAGAGGGGGTCGCGAATACCATACAATCGCTCCAACTTGAACAACAGGTAGGAAATCAGTACACAATCGAATGCTTTTCTAATGTCAGTACAGACACTTTGTTCGTAATCGACTTCAGAACAAAGTGTTTTGATGATTGAATTAATCGTTGACGTAAATGAATATTTTCTAAAGGGCCTATTTTGAAGGCGATACAATAAATTTGGATGAAAAATAAATATTTCACTAGATTTTGAGTTCAGTTTCAAGGCTGCAATTGATATGATTAGCTCCGTACAGACATTATCTTAAGCATTCACATGATCCAGTGGTAGTTAATTACATGGTCGGACTGGCAAGTTGAATTTTGTGAAATTAATCGATCGAGAAACTCGTTTCGGTGGATGTGACTTGTGGCACCGTCTTGTTGAAACCACATACCGGTCATATCCTACATAATAAGCATAAATTAAGTTGATACCATTTCTCAGTAGCGTAATTAAGTGATCGTTATTGCATTTCCAAATTTTCCTAAAAATGACCCAATCACGCGCACTATACAATAACACCTTCAGCATTCAAAGGCTTTTCAACAATCGTTTTCGGATTTTCAGAAGTCCAAATGCAGCAATTTCTTCTCTCAACGCACGAAAATGAGTCAAAATGGGTTTCATTGGAAAAAGATATTTTTTCAGTAAAAACCAGCAGATTGATCCTGCACCAATTTCTCCTTGTAAAGTTGAACTAAGACATGACATTAGGAGCTCGACCAATGCGGCTCTTTAGTGAAAGAGATGATTATTAAAGTTCATTCTTAGACATTTAACATGAGTATAAAATCTTGGTCAATGATTGCTTTCCAGTTGGAGAGTATATCTTGTACACGAGTGGCTCGAAGACCAAAGAGGGGTCATGTAGCGGAGTTTATTGCCAAATACTTGACTGTGCTCAAAGACTGGCAGCACTGGGAACAACTAATGAATAGATCACGATCTGCTCCGATGTCAGGCTGCTCTGGGAGCACACAGGATTACTTCTAAGGTAGTCTGATACTGCGATCAGCTACTGCAACAAGTGGTGGTGAAGAACCGTATACGTCTCCTTCTGGTTCTGGGTCTTACCGGGATCATAGGAAAATTTTAATAATAATGCTGGGTATATCACCTAGTAAAACCTAGACAAGTTTGTCACTTAACACGGCGTTGGTGTGGTGAACTTATGTTACATATTTGGTGTTGTGGGGTGAAATTCACCCCATTTGGTTTTCCGCGTGAAAAAATCATTTTCACAATTTGTTTCGGAAATTTGATAATTGTCTGTGTTAACAGACACCATATTCTTTCAGAAAAAAAAGTGCATTTGATTCACCCACAGAATATAACATACATAGACATAATTTTAATGAGAAAAAATATATACATTTCTTCGGTTCAGAATATAAAAGAACGTATTCATTCAGTAGAATCTGAATATCAAATAAATGAACAAAAATATATGATTAAATCAAAGAGAAAAACGCGAACTAGAAATATTGATAGATAAAAATTTTGCTCTATTGATAGCAATTTTGACATAGAATAAGACTATGCTCGAGTCACAAAACCTTCACATTTGGCACACTTCTTTTGGCACTTCCAATAGTTTGCTGGCGTTTTGGCTCTCTTTCATTCGGTTCTAATTCGTTCCCATTCAATGAAGATTTGATTGAATTTTTCAATTGCTTAGGCAACTTCTCATTATTTTTACGAGACAGAAGATGCTTTTGCACAAGCTGCAAGCCCAAATCTGAAAGGAATTCTCTTCTCTTTTGTCCATTCTTAGTGTTGCTTTGATATATTATTCTAGCATTGATAGCCCCAACGTTCATCATTGAAAAAAAATGGTTAGTGGCCATATTCGACTATTACGTGATACGTCATAATTTTCGCATAGTTCGTCGACCAGATCTACTCTGGTGGAGCGTGGAGGTAACCAGAACTACTTTTTTCTTCTTCGGTATATATGATAATATAGTAGTCTCCTTTTGAGAACCAAATTTGGTAGAAAATACTGAATTACTAGTATCTACAAACGTAGGTGGAAGCTCAGCTTTGTTTGATGCCAACGGAAGAAAGTTTGTGATTTTTCAACTGATGGGTCATCAGCGGAAACACTGGTAAACCAGTTGTCGAAAGTAACATTTCGGTTAGTTTGACTGATGGGTGCCACTAATCCGTCAACAACATCGAACGGTGAATAGGATACTTTGAATGGGCCATCTTGTTGTTAACCCGCATATGGTTCCATATTCACCACGTAATATGATTTTGCATCAACTAAAGCGAATAATTTCAATCCGTACTTTGAAGGTTTATTTGGCATATATACTCGAAAAGGACGTCGACCACGACGGCAGCTGTTCATCTATGGTGACGTACTCGCTAGGAGAATAAGCGCCTCTACAGTTTTCAATAAACTTAGTGAACAATGCTCTAATGTGGGTGAATTTATCAATTTGTAGCTTAATTTGTCTGTTCTCAGAGTTATCAAAACGCAAGAATCTGAGTAGTAATTGAAATCTTTGCAGAAATATAACTCTTCTGAATATATCAATACCCAAACCATTAGTTTTACATAGGTCCTCTAGATTCCAAATCTGTGTACACCCCAGATAAGAAAAGAAGACCCTAAAAAGCAAGAAGTTCGGCAGCATCTACTTCCACCACATATTTGTGCTGATCATCATAAAGATCTCGAATAGAAGCCAGACGCTGATTGGTATATCTTATACTACTAGTAATAATTACCTCATCAAAAAAAATATCGAAGCATTCTTCAGCTGATTTGAGGTTCCTTGCAGCTGGTTGTACTACTGAGAACTCACCCACAATTATGTTTTCCGATCTGGTTCGTGCTGCATGGTTGGGACAAATTTTTGACCACCTGGTTTTCTTATCTCTTTCGATGAAACAATTTTCTGATAACGTTGTATTAGATGATGTTGTTTGATTATCATCTTGTTCATCTTCTGAATGAACGCCTCCGTCATCGTCAACTCGTTCCGAATCATCTTCCTGTTCTGATTCAGAATCATGTGCACTTTCTTAAACTATATCTTCATTTTCAGTATCGCTCGAATCGTCTTCATCATTTTCCAGATCATGCCATAAGGCGAGGAGCTTCCTTTGTTGTTCTTCGTAACTAATTTCTCTAAATAACCAAGAAAAAAATTAATGTTACCTTAAAACTAACTCCACATCACAAAACATATCTGTATGACTTGAAGAAAGAAAATTAGTGTGGTGGGGTGATTGTCACCAAAATTGTCTATAATCGATAACGTCAGTGGTGTTGTGGGGTGAAAATTACCAAGTCGAACTTCGCACTCAACATTTGAAGGTACTGAAGAGGTGGTGGAGCTGACAGTCTCCGTGTTTTTGTGATGCGCAATTCAATAACACTCTGGGTGATTTTAACCCTACCACACCAACGCCGGGTTAAATGCAGTAGAACTAATGCTTGGCTCCTGGCACAGATAGTGACGGGGTATCGTAAGTTCTTATATCACCTGGGCATAGATTCGCCTTCGGCGTAACCGATTGAGCGCGGAGGTGCTGAAAGTGCTAAGTACACTAAGAGCCTTAGGTCCTGGTGTCGATTTACATAAGAGACCTCTTGATATAATCCCTAATATCAGTTAACTATTAGGTTCTTCTAGTAAAAATTCCAATTATTATAAAAACAGTTTCGGAAGAGTATAAATAAATATTTCACTGGATTTGCATCAATAGAGAAAAGAACATTCAGGTGATGAAGAGGACGGGATATTTAACTAGGATCCATTTTACCCTTTCAGAAATACACGACTGTTCATTTTCTAAGTTTGAATAGGATCGAAGGTATGAGAGATATCGTCGTATGTTTGCGACTAATTCGAAATTTAGTTCCTGGGTTTAAATGTTAATGCAAACTCTATTCGATTTGCTTGACGCTAAGCCAATATTGAAGTAGATTATGAAGGTTTCGTGCCGAACCCATGCAAACAAATTTTCGGTTATTTCGTATGACAGTTTGAGGGATAACAGCGAGAATCAATCCACATCGGTGAAGTTTGAAATCTAATGAATTACATGATGTCAAAAGAGTATCGGAAATCGGTCAATGAAACACAATGTATTCATTTTTTATCCAAATTTGTTGTATCGCCTTCAAAGTAGGAGTTCTCTGGAATCGACTTCAGTTTTCGCCGCAATCTCTTATGTCTTTAGATTCAAAACGTGTACCTCGAAGTGATAATTTGAGTATTGGAGAAAGGACTTAGTCGGCCAGAACCATATTAAGTGAATATGATGATTGTTCGATGGTATTTGTTGTCAGAAATTTATTCACAATGATAGCCTCGTGAGATGGTGCAAAATCTATGAGTTTTCTCCACAAATCTGGCCTTTTTCAAGGAGTAATATTCTTTTTTACCGTCTAACCTTCTGGCAAGAAGAAGAAAACAGTCCACATTACCTTGACTTTGACGTTGTTGTTTCGATTTCAGTTCATTTGGAAGACGCCATTTCGTAGTTTGTTGACTGGTTTACATGTCTAAGTTTGAACTGGAGACACACTTTTCTGTGACAGATTTGACGGTTCTCGGTATTTTTGAGGTTAGGTTAGTTAAGTAATTCATCATGCATAGATATAGGCCAGAGTATCAACTAGTTCTTCGATTGCTTCAAATTTTGTATGTACAGGGTGGGCAAATTTCGATGTATTTGTACGGCAGCTTTGTGAAATATTGCAGATAGAGAAAAATGAACCCCTTCTCTCGATCTTATTTTCAGGGATTAGTTTAGTGGTGCTGATATCTCTTTCCGTTCTGGACTTATTCAAAATTTATCGAATTTTGGGAAAGTCGTCTTTGGCGGAAATCTCGATCATCATCAAAGTTACATAAAAATAAGTTTGCCATTCTACAGGCAGTTTTTTGGGTAAAGTACAGAGCTATGTGAAAAATTATTTTCAGCACAGCGGTTTTTGAGTTATAATGCAAAGATGCTATTCCTAAAATACGAACCATAGGAAGTTGTACCCCTATTAGATGCTGTAATTTTTTTCCTCTTGTAACACTTGTTGTAGTCAATTATTGCATGCATCACCCTTTTTCAGAGAAAAGCCTGAAATTGCCCCAATTCCATTCATTAGGTGCATGCCTAGCAACGATCCATATTGTTCTATGACTGAAAACCACAGACTTTAAAGATCCTATCTAAGATCATGATTATTTCTATGGTTTGATTCGATTTAGACCATAGTAATTAACTATGGTCTTAGAGTTTGACACTTACGATTCCAGTTTCAGTATAGGTATTAATGTTTATTGCATATCGAAATTGCTGCTTGTTAGTTGTATGTTCCAACTATTTAATTTGAGAATTTGTTCACCCTATACGTTGATTGTTTCAAGATGCAGAATAGAAATCATAGCTATGAAAATTATGAAAACTTCGATAATGGGTATGATTCAGCAGCAACGGCCAAAATATATTTCAATCGGTATCCTGAAAGGCCCAAGCCAAATAAGTGTATTTTTCGAAGAATCAAAGAGAATCTTATCAATAGTGGCTCATTCAGAAAATCAAGAAATAAAAAATATCATGTAAGTGATAGAGAGGAACATATGAACTGTATTTCTCATCACCACGATAATAACTATATCTTCATTTTCAGTATCGCTCGAATCGTCTTCATCATTTTCCAAATCATGCCATAAGGCGAGGACCTTCCTTTGTTGTTCTTCGTAACTAATTTCTCTAAATAACCAACAAAAAAATTTATGTTACCTTAAAACTAACCCCACATCACAAAACATATATGTATGACTTGAAGAAAGAAAATTAGTGTGGTGTGGTGATTATCACCTAAATTGTCTATAATCGATAACGTCAGTAGTGTTGTGGGGTGAAAATCACCAAGTCGAACTTCGCACTCAACATTTTAAGGTACTGTAGAGGTGGTGGCGCTGACAGTCTCCGTGTTTTTGTGATGCGCAATTGAATAACACTCTGGGTTATTTTAACCCTACCACACCAACGCCGGGTTCATCCGAAACGTTGATTGTTTCAAGATGCAGAATAGAAATCATAGCTATGAAAATTATGAGAACTTTGATAATGGGTATGATTCAGCAGCAACGGCCAAAATATATTTCAATCGGTATCCTGAAAGGCACAAGCCAAATAAGTGTATTTTTCGAAGAATCAAAGAGAATCTTATCGATAGTGGCTCATTCAGAAAATCAAGAAATAAAAAATATCATGTAAGTGATAGAGAGGAACATATGAACTGTATTTCTCATCACCAAGATAATAACTATATCTTCATTTTCAGTATCGCTCGAATCGTCTTCATCATTTTCCAAATCATGCCATAAGGCGAGGACCTTCCTTTGTTGTTCTTCGTAACTAATTTCTCTAAATAACCAACAAAAAAATTAATGTTACCTTAAAACTAACCCCACATCACAAAACCTATATGTATGACTTGAAGAAAGAAAATTAGTGTGGTGTGGTGATTATCACCAAAATTGTCTATAATCGATAACGTCAGTAGTGTTGTGGGGTGAAAATCACCAAGTCGAACTTCGCACTCAACATTTTAAGGTACTGTAGAGGTGGTGGCGCTGACAGTCTCCGTGTTTTTGTGATGCGCAATTGAATAACACTCTGGGTTATTTTAACCCTACCACACCAACGCCGGGTTCATCCGATACGTTGATTGTTTCAAGATGCAGAATAGAAATCATTGCTATGAAAATTATGAAAACTTTGATAATGGGTATGATTCAGCAGCAACGGCCAAAATATTTTTCAATTGGTATCCTGAAAGGCACAAGCCAAATAAGTGTATTTTTCGAAGAATCAAAGAGAATCTTATCAATAGTGGCTCATTCAGAAAATCAAGAAATAAAAAATATCATTAAGTGATAGAGAGGAACATATGAACTGTATTTCTCATCACCACGATAATAACTATATCTTCATTTTCAGTATCGCTCGAATCGTCTTCATCATTTTCCAGATCATGCCATAAGGCGAGGACCTTCCTTTGTTGTTCTTCGTAACTAATTTCTCTAAACAACCAACAAAAAAATTAATGTTACCTTAAAACTAACCCCACATCACAAAACATATATGTATGACTTGAAGAAAGAAAATTAGTGTGGTGTGGTGATTATCACCAAAATTGTCTATAATCGATAACGTCAGTAGTGTTGTGGGGTGAAAATCACCAAGTCGGACTTCGCACTCAACATTTTAAGGTACTGTAGAGGTGGTGGCGCTGACAGTCTCCGTGTTTTTGTGATGCGCAATTGAATAACACTCTGGGTTATTTTAACCCTACCACACCAACGCCGGGTTCATCCGATACGTTGATTGTTTCAAGATGCAGAATAGAAATCATAGCTACGAAAATTATGAAAACTTTGATAATGGGTATGATTCAGCAGCAACGGCCAAAATATATTTCAATCGGTATCCTGAAAGGCACAAGCCAAATAAGTGTATTTTTCGAAGAATCAAAGAGAATCTTATCAATAGTGGCTCATTCAGAAAATCAAGAAATAAAAAATATCATGTAAGTGATAGAGAGGAACATATGAACTGTATTTCTCATCACCACGATAATAAGTTGATAATGAAAACAGAGACTAAAATAAAGTCCCTTCCACTTCAAGAACTATTATCACAAGTGTTGTTTTCAAACGCATCACTACTTCGAGTATCATCCCAGACAGTGTGAATAATAATGTCTTACATCGTCATAAAGCACCGACAAAACGACAGATCCCAGCAACCTGGTTTAGATTAAAAGATCAAGTGCGTATATACCGAACAAAAAAACAAAACCAAATACACACACTCTGGTCCCGGTCTATTGCAGGGGAAATAATGACTCGTGTGCTACTCGTGGGAACACGGAACCCCTATAATTGTCTATATAAATTATAGGCCCTAGAGGCGAGGGGGAGTCCGTACCCATAACAGTGCGCGAGGGCGGAGAAGTTGACAGAGAAGGGGTACCTCATTAGTTCTGCGGAAAATATGTTTCCCATCGATTGTCAAGAGAAACGGGATATTGTGAGTGCTTTTATTGTTTGGTTTATTGAGCGTATAACAAATTATTTGCCTACAGGACCCAAGAATTATGGCTTTTGATTAAAGCCTACTGAATTAGGGGAACTCTGGGAGCAGAATGTCAGTTTATCCTTATGATTTTGATCTTAAGTTTTCATCTCAATGAAGTTCGATGTAATTGTATGCTGTCCTTTCCCATTATTCCTAGAGTTTTCGTCAAAAACCAGAGAAAACAAAGCTTGAAGTTCATAAAATGGAAGAATAAAGTAAATTGTGTCACAGAATGAAAATCTGTTGAAATTCTCAGGATGACCAGGAACATTCAGTAGTTCTTGTAGTAAAAGTAGTTCTTGAGAAAATAAGTATCGATAATGACTAGAAGAGGCTGTTGAAGTTGATGTGTAAACTTTTCATTGGAAGATAATTCAATGACAAGAATACGTTTTGTCTGTCATGACATTTTATGACCTTCAACTGGGATAAGGACAGTCGCCATCATCAATGAGAACTGGATTGGCGTTTACCAATAGGGATGCTTGGATTTCAAAACGCCATGAAAACTCTCCGCTGTTTCTTTTACAGGAAACATCAACAATTCTTTGTGCCGAATTATACAAATGAACAGCGTCTCAAAATTATACAAACCTGTCACGAAAATAAGCGATCTGCAAAACAGTGTTTTTGCGCCTTCGTGGATATTCTGTGCTAGAAATCGCCCTTCTGAGTTGGCTATATTACATTTAGTGAAAAGATTAAATCGTAATTCACGATATGGGATGTCGAGCCTTCTTTTAAATCAAGAAATGCAAGGAACGCCGAAAATATTGCAGCCGTTAAGGTCAGTGTTCACGAGAATAGTCGTTCGCAAAATTTGGGGCTCTTACAAATGACTGTTTGGCGTATTTTGAGGAAGGACTCTGACCTGCATCCATACAATATCCTTCTCATTGAAGAACTATTGCTGGGTGACCCTCAATTTTCACAAGAAAATTATCTTCACTGACGAAGGTCACTTTTGGTTTAATGGCTTTGTCGATAAGCAAAATTGTCGATTTTGGTGTGAGTCAAACACAAAAGAGATATTGAAGAAGCGTTTGCATTCACAAAAACTGACGATCTGTGGCAGAATTCATGCTGGTGGTGCCATTGGGCCATATTTATTTCGTCACGATGTTAGAAACGTATGCACCGTAAATGTCGAGCGATATCGAGGCATGATCCGTCACCTATTCTTCGAAAAAACTGATGCTTTGGACTTGGATGATGAATGGTTTCAGCAGGACGGAGCCACATGCCATAAAGCGACCGAAATAATCAATTTGCTGAAGACCAAGTTCCGTGAGAGAGTTATCTCAAAAAATGGCTCAGTCAATTGGCACCTCGATCGCCTGATCTCACGCCTCTGGACTATCTTCTATGTGGTTTCATGAAATAATTAACTTCAACAAACCGACAACTTTTGATCAACTTCAAACCAATACTAAGCGCAGTATCAACGGAATAGAGTCAGCTGTATGTCTGAGAGTCATGGAAAATTGGATGGAGATAATGTGGTTCTGCCGGCGCTGGCAAGGCGACCATATGAAAGATGTTGAATACTACAATTAATATTATAGAAGTATCTACATAATGAAAAAAAATAGCTCAAAATCTCAAAGCGTTCTAGTGTTATTGTATTTTGAAATCCCAGCGTCCTTATTGGTAAGCCCGATACTTATAGTACTCGGGCAGTACTGTATAGGTTTCATTTCCTTGATAGAGTCTTCATTTAAATTCTTTTTGCTTGTTATTTTCAGTTCTCCATTCAATTGAGAATTCATTTCGTGATTCATGTCGGAGAAATAGAAATCCATTTTCGTGGTAGTAGTAGATTGTAAAAAAATTGTAGATGAGCAGGTTACAGAATTATTGCTATCATAGTGTGAAAAATTGCATGGTATAAACACCTCAAAAAGTCTAGTTAACACTTACCAATATCTTTAAAATGTGAATTTGATGATTTTATAGAAATCTTTCGGTTTTGTTAGGATGTATTGTATATAATGTATTCTCAAGAAAACGAAATAATATTTGACTCCAAAGCACCTGTTATAAAAAAAAATTGAAACTTGAAATTGACAAAATTTGGTAAAACACAAAAGAAAATCCTGAACTAATATTTTCGAAACGATATGGAAGCACTTATATTTTTCAGTACCCAGAAGGTCGACCTCTGTTATTAATGACACTTTGGCATCGTCGCGGCATGCTCAATATTAAATTGTCTATTACATTTAGGCCTAAGTCATTCCAAGGCCCCTGAACTGCTAATCGAAGCTCCTGTTCATGCTGGAAGACGTTTTGACGCGAAAGATTTCTTTTTAGGGTGTCCCACACATGCTCGATGGGATTCAGATCTGGGGAGCAGGATGGCCACGGTAGAAGATCGATATCATTCTCTTCAAGAACGTTCAAGACAACTCTTGCACGATGAGGAGGGGCATTATCTTGTTGGAAGAGTGATTTTGACCCATTGTTTGGAGATACGGTACCACTACAGGTAAAACTATCTCATTTGCGTAAGAATTTCCCGTGAGGTTGTTCTGTATGAAAACGAGGTCAGTTCTTCCACCAAGGCGTATACCTCCCCAAAACATCACTGATCCGCCTCCCTGTCTTACAACTTCTCGAGCATGCTGGAGACGGTTTTGCTTTCCAGGTTCCCTCCATATTCGAATTCTTCCCGAATCGGGATAATAACTAAATCTAGATTCATCACTGAAGAGAACTGTGGCCCACCTCTCTTGATCCCAGTTTACGTGTTCTTGGAGCAGCGCGATTTCCATGGGTCAGTTGTGGGACTCTTAAAGGACGTCTGGAGTGGAGTTGACCTTCGTGCAGTCGATTTCTCACAATTTGGTCGGAAATTTGTACATTATGAACTCGTGATAGCTCTTGAGCTAATTGAGATGCTGTGATAGTACGATCTCTTCTGGCTTATGACTCTTGGGCTACTTCCGAGAACCCTGGATACTTCCGTTGTGAACTCCCAGCTTGGAGCATGCCAACGGCTCGTAACATCTCTAGTCAAATGTCGTGTTTCCATGAATCACAAAACTTGAATCTTTTATTTTTGCTTACAACAGAAACAAAGTGCCAACTAACTGATTTCAAACACTGAATACATGAAATGATTACAAAGCAGCGTCGCATCTGCTGCATTTTTAGTTTTTTATAAAAAAAACTGAAATCTGTTGCGGCACTCTGCATAATTTGATGAGAAATTGATGCAGGTATTCATTTCTTAAACAAAAATCATCCATATTGATCGTTCTGGATACGATATATCGATATTCATAAGTGTTCCCTAGACTTTTTTGAGGTGTTTATGTCACACGTGTAAAGAAATTTGTACAATTAGCATTTATTCTGTATAGAGCCGTCTTACCACTTTGTATGCATACACTTTCGGGACTGTATGCAGCTATATATAATAACAAATTTCAAAAATTATGATTGAAATTCGATCACAGATCAACCATAATATTACGTCATACGAATTAACTTCATGCTCGAGCAGAAGAATGCTCCAAAATGCGTCAGACAAGTATCTCTGGTTCAAAATTAGCAAATTGAAGACAACGAACAAATCAGAAACACCTTGATCTTAAGCGGTCATCCAATCAGATGCTATTCCCACTGATAGTACATACTTACTTATTGACAGCTAGCTAATGTTTGTTACCAAGGATGATTATCTCACGTATTACCTAATAGTGTAGTTCTGAAAACATCCTCAATAGTGTGGTGTATATCGAAGATGAGATCGCAAATACAACAATTTCTATAACCATCCTAAGGAATGAAGCCATAGTTGAATGAAGACGTTGTTCTCAGATAACAAGCTGTCGATAAACAAACAAAAGTATATGAAAATTGACAACAGTGTCGGATTCCTTTGAATCATAACAGATCAATAACTTAAACGGTACCATATCAAGTGCAACAGGCCAAAAAAATTAAGTACACACATCTACACCTTGTGTGTTCTCATTCGTCTACTGTTAACCGGTAAAGAGTTATACTTCTTGTATATCATTCAGTCCTTTCAACTTCCTCATATCGTAGGAATATTTACAATACAAACCATGGAAAAATCTCCTTTCTCTCGACATAACAAGAACAATGCAACCATTCATAACATTCGAACAAACACCAGACTAGAAGTATCAGATAACGTATCATGTCTTTATTCTGAAGATTTATATCATCTTATCCTTTTGTGATGGTTTATTTGTATGATTCATAGTACGCAGAAATATATTGACCGAAATACAATCACAAGTAATAAATATTGAATTTCTCGTTCGTGGAAGACTTTCCGATCAATATTATTGTGATAACAAATTGGCAAACAGAATTGGACTGGAATTATATTCGAGATGTATAGACAGCCAAATTTATATGGAATTTCACATTATTTATTGTTTTCAACCATGGGTCTTTGACTTCTTGTGAAGAATGAATTTTGTTGTAAAAAAACTGGATCGTATGATAAGAAATGTTGAATTATCATCACATGTTCGGGTAGTTGTACTCAATCGTCACTGAGATTTGAAACTGTGAATTTCAAGATTTGAAAAAGCCTATAATCATAATTGAAAATGCCTTGCGTTGTCGATGTGCAGTGGGGTCGAATTATTGCTCTCGTTAAAGAAAGGGGACACACAGAGGGATCAAGCGGCCACAATGGGTGTATCACAGGGGGTGATTTCAAAAACCTACGCCCGATACGTGGAGCTACAATCCCTGCAAAATAGACCTAGAAGAAGTCATACGAAGATCATTTCTGAAGGACAAGACCGCTTTTTGTGCCAAATTGCAAGAAGATACCCTAGTGCGTAGCACCCCATACTCCAAAGGCCATTTATGGAAGCAACAGGCATCAGTGTATCAGCCAAAACGATACGTCAGACTTCGTTTAACGGGTTTATTCAGCAGAAGGCCCTTAAGAGTTCCAGAGCTAACCAGACAACAAAAAATTAACAGATTTAATTGGTGTATCGAGCACCAAAATTGGAATATTGAGAATTGGCGAAATGTTCCTTTTTTCGGATGATACCAGAATTGGTTTCCGACCGGATTCGGGTTTTAAGGGGTCATGGAAGATGAGCTAGACTCCGAGCAGCAAGACAAATGCCGAAATACCAATGGGGCAGTGTGATGTTTTGAGATGGCATTATGCTGGGATGCAAAACAGATTTGATTTCGTTTCCTGGGAGTATAACGGCTAGAAATTACGTTTGCCTAGTTCTGGAGCCCATAGTGAGACTCTGGCGAGGTGCTCACGGTGAGAATTTCACTTTTATGCAAGATAATGCTCCTCCGCATACCAGCAACCTCGCGCGACATTATCTTGAAACAGGGGGAATCGCTATTTTGGACTAGCCAGCTTGCTCTCCAGACCTAAATCCTATTGAGCATTTATGGGATAATCTCGGAAGGAAAATTAGATCGCTCAGGATAATCCAAGAAGCCCACAACAGCTCAATCCAAGCCGCCACGGAGGAGTGGCTTCTGCCTAGAGGAGGTCAAAAACCTAATCCAAAGCATGCCTAGACGGATTCAGGCTTATATCAGGACAAGGGGAGGTCATACAAGCTACTGAGGTCGAGAAAAAACATCTACTCCGTGGGAAAACAATTTTAATTTTTTTACTACATGCGAAAAGAGTCTCTTATTTTCTTTTATTTGTATCTTCCTTAAAATAAACCTTAATTTATGGCGTTTTTCAATTGAAATATCTTAGAAAGGATCAATTCAAACAATCCTTCGAAATTTCCAAAATCCCTGAGGTAATATTCAAAATATTGGGTGATTCTATATAAATTTGGTTGTGTGTACGTTACGTGTGAATATCACCATAAGTGAATCAATCACGGTTGTCCCATCTAGTGTGTGTTTGTTATTCCTTTAACGTGCTTTATTTGCGCCTCTCGGCCAATGACACGTCGGGGAATTCTGTCACCTCACTAACCCAGAAATTTTGCCGAAACCCTCTCGTGTGGAGGGAAGGGATCTTTAATGACCAACACATCTCTGTTGTACAGGACCGACGGCTTCACATCTCCTCTGAAAGAAGGATACTCAAGCGATGCCCAGAATCCGAAAAATCCCACCGACTTTGTGGGTACTGAACCCAGGTAACTCTGCGCAGGAGACGAGCATCATATCCTCTACGCCACCGAGCCGGCGGTTGTGCCATCTAACTTTCAATGAATTTACAGGTTTTTTGAACCTTCCAGATTCATTTCAATCTAGTTTCATTACATAAATCAAACTAAATAAATTATATATACAAGTGGTACAGAATGTATCATATCTATCGTCCATTACAGAGGTCAACATTTTATATACCAGTGAACATGGGAAACGTGAGAATCAGTTAACACCTATTAGGTCAGGATCAAGGTCATTTGAAGGTCAAATCGGGAAATCGCGATCAAAAAATCTAGAAAAACCACACATGCGTTTTCGAGATCTCTGAGTACGAATCTCTTTCGTTCGAGGTCATTTCAAGATTATTACGAATAATAAGTTTCCTCTGATTCCAAAGAACTTCAAAATGACTTTCAAACAGCCTTAAATGACCACTAGGAAACGTTACACAAATTAACTGACCCTTGATTCGTACTAAGCGGTCTCAAAATCATTAATATAATTTCTTTCAGATTTTTCGGTATTGATTCTACCGATTTGAACTTCAAATAACTTTGAGCTGGACGTGATGAAGGTCAACAGAGCTTGTATTCAGATACTGTGACCTTAAAAACGTACAACTGCTTTTTTACATTGTTCCAACTGCTCTCACAATTTTTATAACACGATAGATCTGAAGGATGTGAAAGCTAAAATCGAGGGACTTAATGTCACAAAGGATCCCGATCCGGATTCGATCCCACCAATTTTTATAAAATCGTGTTCCGCTAGTTTGGCGAATCCACTTCAAATTATTTTCTACAAATCTTAAGTACAAGGTGTCTTTCCAGATAAGCGGAAGGCGGCAAAGATCGTACCTATTTTCGAAAGTGGTAAGAAAAATGAAGAAAGTAATTACCGACCTGTCTCTATTCTAAGTTATTTCGGTAAAATTTTTGAAGCAATAGTAACTGATAAATTTTTTCATTCATCCGGTTCCAAGTTGATTCAATCCCAACATGGGTTTTCCAAGTTGATGCCGTCTTTGATAAGGTACATCATGCAACTTTGTTGTGGGTTCTAGAGGACTTTGGTGTGGTGGGGTCCTCACTGAAATTAATAGAATCGTATTTGTCGGATAGACTGCAGTATGTTGCACTCAAAGGCACTCATTCCGGTTTCGTTCGTGTCACCTCTGGTGTTCCTCAAGGGTCACATTTGGGTTCCCTTTTATTTTCAATTTACATTAATTATATTTTGGAATGTTTTCTTTAAACAAGACATGATTTATATGCCGACGATCTTAGAGTGTACAGTGCTATTCGGTCCTATGATGATATTTTGCGGTTTCAGAGTGGTATTGACAGACTTTTCTCTTTATGTCAAAGTAGGTATTTTCAATTAAATATTGATAAGTGTAAGCATATAAGGTTTACAAAGAATGTCAATGTCTTCGATGCTATTTTTTCTGTTGATTGGCTTGTAATTGGGAGGGTAAACCAAATTAACGATCTTGGTATATATCTTGATGCTAAGTTGTCCTTTGAGTATCATATTGATCATATAGTTTCTAAGGCTTTCAAAATGTTGGGTTTCTTTCTAAGAATTGCTAAAAGTTTCAGTGATCCAAGGTCTTTAAAAATGCTATATTTCTCGATGGTGAGGAGTAATTTGGAATATGCTGAACCTGTTTGGTCCCCTCACTATTACAAGTATATTGACAGAATTGCACAAGTCCAGAGAAAGTTTGTCAAAAGTTTCCATTTTAGATTTAGACCATTATTATCAATTAAGTTTGCGTCACGACAAAACTTTAAGCCTGTAGCAGAGGAGAGTCCTTTTCGACACTGTATTTCTTGATCGAATTTTAAATCATTCTTTTAGTTTTCCGCTTGTTAATTATCTCACTTTCGATGTTCCCGTGTATCCTAGTTCATTCTGTTTTCTTGCGAATTATGCGTCTGTAGAATTGGCATATTGCCAGTATAGATATTTTTCATGAACCTCTTTCTTCTTTCAAAAAAAATGTTATTGCATATCTCATTAGATCTGAATCATGCTCATTGTAGTAGTTTTTAGTTTTCATGATATTTTACTTGATTCTGTAGTCTTTAGTGAGTCTTTTTTACTCCTGAATTTTTATGAAAATTATAATTTTCATTTCGTATGACAGTTTCACTTCTGTTTATTTTTCTGTTATCATTTTTTGTTAACCCTAGGGGTTCCTATGTTTTGTAACAATAAATAAATTATAAGAAGCTGTACAATCGTGGTGCGTTAATGTAACCTTTGATTTAAGGAAGCCTATTCCATTTCAACGTCAATTGATCTATCTCAAGAAGAATAGCAATTCTCGAAAAACGAATCTGGGATTTTGGAATGTTTCAATTTTTCCCCTACGTTTAAGGCCAATCGCTTATTAAACTAAAAGTAAGAAGTTGGACCACTAAACGTATGGAACTTTAATCGTTGGTAAGTGTATCAGTGACAAAGTCTCTTTCATGAAAATAAAAATAAACAGAATAGTTTCAAACAGCATAATTTTTTCATCTGGTATGTTCTCTTTATAAACAAACTCCTGATTTTTATGTGATTATGGTAATGAAATTTGAAACTCCGTAACGAACATTTGTGTCTCAAGCCTATCCTGGAAACAATAAAAATATCAGGAGTAAACATCACCAATTCATCAAAATTTCAGTCACGTTTGTGGGAATTGCATATTTGCTCTTGACGATAAGGCCGGTGGAAAACGCGATTTATTCATTATGAATCAAAAATTGAAAGGTTTATTTACTCTCTCAATTATATTCAGCGACCAATTTCATGACATGCGTCAGCGCCCGTCGTTCTCGAAAATGAAAGCGGAAATTATAATTTTTGTAGTTTGTTGAAATTTTCAAATTTTTTTATAATTATGATCATGAAAACTGAAATGAATGAACCAAATATTTCGTACATATTGTAAGTTGTAATCGATGAATGAAATCTTTTTGACGACCAGGTATGTTATCACAACTACTAATTTGAAGAATATAGCTCCACGTTATATTGTCGCCCCACTTGATTCGCTAGTGAATAGAAACTGGGAAATTTCCATCAATTCTGAGAAAGAGCTTAATTAAACCAATATATAAAGGCAATGACATAAATTCCTCAATAACTATCGCCTCATTTAACTCACGTCTAGTATTTCGAAAATATTCGAAAAAGTGATAGAAAAGAGAACAATATCTTTTTTAGAGAACTGTAGTATCCTTAGTGATAGAAAATTCGGTTTTAGCCAAGGAAAATCAATCCAGGATGCCATTTCTTATCTTACATCTCAGATATACAAGTTCTTAGACACTTCAAAACCCTGCTCATGCATTTGTCGACTTGGCAAAAGCATTCGACTACGTTGACCATAAGGAGCTTCTTAGAACTTTAGAGAACTATGGAATCGGGGGACTACCACTTCAATGGTTTGAAAGTTATATAACAAGACGGCAGCTGTGCGTACAGGTTGGGGAGTCATTCAGTGAGTCGAATACGGTGTTCCGCAGGGAACATTCTTGGGTCCGATTTTATTCATCATATACAGAAAAAAGAGCACTCTATATATTGACTGAGATTCAGTCGTTACGTTCCGTATTGTTTCTTGTTTGCAAACAACAAATATTTTATCCTGAAAGTCACAATGTCGTTCGACCGTCCGCTACATATCCTACCAGTATACGCACCTGACATAAGCAAACCAGAGGAAGCGGCGGTAGATTTTTATGAAAGTCTTCAATCACAACTAGATAAAATACCAACTAAAGAAAAGATAATCATATTAGAAGACCTTAACGCTAGAGTAGGTAACGAAGTAGTAAACGGGTAAAACAAAAATATAACGAAGACGTAATTAACAGAAACGGCGAAATGTTGACGGAATTTTGTGCACAGAACGAGTTGCGAATTAATAACACTTTTTTCCTCACAAAGAAAAGCACAAATATACTTTCTACGATAACCGAAACAACAAATCCATAATTGATTACATTATCACTAACCGAATGTTTCTACCCCAACAAATCTTAGATGTGAGAGTTTTGTCATCAGCTAACATTGGAACAGACCACAAGCTCGTTCTAGGGAAACTGAAGATGACAACTCAATTAAAAAAGAAAACACCATCTGTAAAAACTGAAAAATTTAACGTAGAATCGCTCAACAATGAGAGCACAAAACAACTTTATTCAAACCGTTGCAAACAGTATATAACTCGTAATCCAATATTGCAGCAAGATAACCTCGACATAGCTCAAACTAAAAGAAAACATATACAAGGGTGCCACAGAGGCCTTGGGAACCCGCACGGTATCACAGAACGGCAAACCTAATAATAAACCCTGGTTCACCACTGAAGTCAAAAACATTACAAAGGAAAAAAAATATATATCTAGAATATAAGAACCATCCACCACCAGACACCAGAGAACCGAAATAGATACATAGAAATAAGAAATAGGGTGAATAACAGAGTTCGGGAAATTGAAGAAGAATACTGGCAGAGATTTACGGAGCGCAAAAACGAATTTGGAAATCATTAAGGGGTATGAAAAAGGACACCAATGAAACTATACAACTGAAAACAATCACAAACGAAACATGGGAAAAAATCCTTAAAAAATTTTTACACCGAATCAGAATATGAAGAAGAACCCCCAGAAGAAGACTTAGAAAACGACATTATAAATGAACCGGTAACAATCACGAAAGAGCAAGTAGCTACGGCAATAAGTAAACTTAAAATAGGAAAGCTCCAAATGAAGATAAGATAACAAATGAGATGATCAAATATGGCGGAGAAGCCATGAGAGAAGAGTACACAAAACTGTTTAACATCATAATTCAACACGGAAAAATACCAGAAGAATGGAAAAGAAGTGTAACAGTGCCTATCTTTAAAAAAGGAGATAAAACAAATCCTGCCAACTATCGCGGAATAACCTTATTAAGCACCACTTTGAAACTGCTTACAAAGATTCTTGCCGATGACATAACGTCAACAATGCCAATCAGCGAAGAGCAACAAGGCTTTCGAAAAAACCGGTCCACGGTCGATGCACTATTTATAACAAGGGAATTAGTAGAAAAGTCTCTTGAATATAACACTCCAGCATATCTTTGTTTCATAGACTTAACGAAGGCCTTCGACAGGGTCCAACTGAAGGATGTAATCAAGATACTGGAAAACAAAGAGGTACCCAAAAATATATAAGACTCATAAAAGATCTGAACACTAATACAACAACGCAAATACGAACAAACCACACCCTAACGCAGCATTTCGAAACAACGTCGGGCATCCGCCAAGGTGATAGTCTTAGCCCTCTACTATTTAATACTGTTATGGACCAACTTCTAGAGACCGTTAAAAACTAGGATACCGCATGGGAACCTACAAAATTAACATCTTATGCTATGCCGATGACGCCGTACTCATTGCAGAATCAGAAGATGACCTACAAAGAATGTTATACGCCTTTAGCAAACGCGCAAAAAATTTCAATATGGAAACCTCAACGAGTAAGACAAAATGCATGACCATAGCTAAGAAACCTCTGCGCTGCAAGTTAACAATAGACAACGCCACTATAGACCAAGTCATGTCATTCAAATGCAAAATAACAAGCATAGGATACCTTGAAGATGGAGTGAGGAGACAAGTGAACAAAGCAGCTGCAGTATCGGGACATCTTAAACAACCAATTTGGAGAAATAAACACCTCAGTATATCATGCAAATCCAGAATCTACAAAACATGTGTGCGACCAATTATGACATACGGGGCAGAAACAAGAGCGGAAACGTCGGTAACAAAGAGGATACTAAGAACAACAGAAATAAAAACGCTAAGAACTATAACCGGTTACACATTGAATGACAGACAAAGAAATACCGACATAAGGGAGAAATGTGAAACAGACGATATTGTAAGATGGGTAAGAAAAAGAAGAAGAGAATGGAACCAGCATGTAAACAGAATGACCACAGATAGAATAGCCAAAATCGTATATAACAACATACCACACGGAAGAAGACCCGTTGGACGACCACCAAAACGATGGCGGGACAGTTGGCAATCAACTTCACAAGAACTGCTGCAGGGAAACCGGAACTGAACAGGCGCTACGCCTTCTACACGGTGAAGAAGAAGAAGAAATATTTTAGAAATAGAGTTTTCGACCAGCTAAATCAACTACCCCAATTTCAGAACGATAGCAGATAGATTGTGCATTTCGTTTTATTTACAAAAACCCAATTATGGGAATTTTGCGAATTACAAAACACATTATTTATTGTTTCCTATACGATCATATTTTTGTTTTCGCGTAGAAACTTAACATTGGGTCGTAACACATCAATTGCACTATATTTTGAGAATACGTTATCGATAAAGGCTTTCCAACTTCCTTCATTTTGAACCGCATAAACTTCTGAACCTCTTAGAAGAGTATTAAAATTTATACACTCTCGCCAGTATCTGAATTCCATTAAGTTGAATTCTTTCCGACCGCTGAAATTCAGTCAGGTGTCTGGTGTAGAAAAGGCGAGGGCATAAAACTAAGACTGAGCCCTTCCCCTGTTTTAGATAAACAAAGATTAGGAATATGATATCTTAAAATGCGGGCGGGACGAGAGCCTTGCGACAAAGGGCGCAACTGGGGCCGGGTCGGAGAATCTGGTTACTCGGCAAATATAATGTTTGCTAGTTAATAAACGAGAATTTCTAGACGTTGGGGGTTTGAAAACGGATGATTGAGGGGTTTGAAACATATTCGGTCTCAACTCCGACTACATTTCAGAAATACTGAATTCTAGCAGTATTTGAATGAGGTTAATCAGGGTGATCTACTTTTAAACATTGAAAATAATGCGTTATTTATGTAATAAACATAGCTTCGAAAATGCCTTGTCTTAGAGATACAGGGTGTTTAAAAAAAAATCGTTTTTTATAATTTTCAAGGTATTGGCCTTAATTTCATAAAATATGTATTATAGTCGATTCGGTATTTTACTTTCTTGGGAAAATTCACAGGATGGAATTTTTTCTTAGGCTATCTCCCCTTTTCCCTCCTCTTTTTTGCAGTGCGCCACTAAGTAGGGTAGAACGGGCCTAATAGTCTCAAATTGCAATCAGAAGCGTCTCATTCTGAAAGTTTCATACTTCTTCTCATGAAGATTCACTGAGAAAGTTTTACATACAACCAAATTTATATAGAATCACTCGGTATTTCAAATTTTTGATTATTTTTAACCATGGATCTTTGACTACTTGTGAAGAATGAAGATTCTCGTTGCAATAAAACTGGATAGTATGATTAGAAATGTCGAACTATCACCACATGTTCGGGAGCAATATAATGAAAGCATACTCGTGGTTGGGCTTGATATAAAAAACACTCCTTGGTAATCATAGCTGCATACGGTCCCACGAATGACTCACCGGTTATCAAAAAGAACGAATTCTTTGACGATCATTCGAAAATACTAGACAGTATTAGTCAGAGGAAAGAACTTCTCTTCTTGGGAGATCTTAATGGAAGAACTGGTCAGCTGGAGGACGACACAGTGGTAGGAAAATTTGGACAGGATATACTGAATGACAATGGTCAAAGTCTCACCGAATTATATCATTGGAATGAACTCAGAATAATGAATGAATGGTTCAACATCGAGACATCCATAAGTATACGTGGACTCAGTCCACCCGTAACCTCAGGAGCATTATCGACTATGTTATTGTAAAACAAAATACGAGGCTGAAAGTGAATGACGTTAGAGCTATGAGAGGAGCTGAATGTGTATCGGATCACCACCTGCTGGTGGCTGAAAGAAAAATACAACAAGACGTTCAGCGACAACAACTGAAGTCATGGAACATCGATAGCTTACAGAATGACTCGACCAGGTTCTTGAACCAATTCAGATTGGCAACGAAACTCAGCGATATGAAAGATAGAAGCCCGGAAGAAATATACGAGTCACTGAAAAGAAAAATTCACGAAGCAACATATAAAGCATTGGGAGAAAAATCACATTCAAACGCCAAGACATACAACCCTCCATGGTGGACAGAAAATCTAGAACTATTAAAACAAAAGGAGAAAAAGCTAACCATAGATGGCTTTCAACAAAAACATAAGAAGATAGAAAGAACTACGAAAAAGAAAGACGAGACCCAGCCGATGCAATGAAAAGATCACAGAACGAATACGGGGATGAAACCTGCGAAGAAATTAATAAAAGAATGGGTAACACCAGAGCGAATAAAGCCTGGAAAATCATCAAAGGTTTACGCACGAATAACAGTGATACCAGTGATCAGCCTCATTAGAATGAACGATTGGGTAAAATACTATAAAGGTTTTCGAATGGAAGACCGACCTCAGTTTCAACAAGAGCAAAGTTTCAGAAGTACCGAAGAGACCCAAGAGATTGAGAATATTTCCTCTATGAAGGTGAAAGAGGCTGTGAAATTTATGAAAAATTGTAAATCTTCTGGCTCAGGCAACTTGAACATAAAACTCGTCAAGGCAGCACCCGATGCTCCCATCGAATGGATTGTGGTACTTTTCAATAAGTGCCTAAAAGGTCAGAAACTGCCTGAGGAGTGGGAAAAGGCCATCATTACACCCATATATAAAAAGGGCTCTAATTATAGATGTATAAGTTTGATGCGCTCTTTTGCAAGATTATACGGCAGGGATCTGAAGCTCAGAATTGAGGTCGATTTCGAGGAGTCTGCGGAGCAGAATGGGTTTAGAGCTGGTCGCTCTTGTACTGACGGTATTTTTCTTATAGAGAAAAGAGTAGTGACGCGAGGAGGGGCACATTTGATATTTGTAGATCTGCAAAAAGCGCATGGATAAGTAATGGTACACGATGAAACAGAGTGGTATCAGCCAGACCTACATACAAGCTGTAAAAAATCTTTATAGTGACTGTACAAGTAGGATTAAAATGAAAGGGAAGCTCTCAGAAGAATTTGATGTGTCAAAAGGGTTTCGACAAGGTTTCTCTCTAGCCCCACTATTATTTAAAATATATCTTGACGAAACACTGAGAGCGTAGAGAAGAAGATATTATGGTATGAGGCTACTAATTGCTAACGACTTTCTCTGTACAATCCTTTTTGCTGACGACCAGGTGGTGATTACTGGTGACAGAGATGATGCTAGCTATATGCTAAGGACTTTGAAGGAGTATTTCGCAGAATTTGGTTTAGTGCTGAATACAAGGAAAACGGAATACATGACAGTATACTCTGATGATAAGAGCGACTTGGAAATAGGATCTGTCCAAACGATAAAGCACAGTGACTCCTTAAAGTACCTGGACGTTACACTTGCGGCAAATGGAAAAAGTTCAAACGACGTCTCCGAAAAGATAGCTCAAGGAAAGAGGGTGATTCGTCAAATAAATTCAATGATGTGGAACAAAAAGAACTAAACATCTCATCTACCACACAATATTTGAAACTATCACAACCTATAGGACAGAAACGTGGGAGCTCACACAAAGAGAAAAAGACAGACTGAAAGCTTTAGGGATGGACTTTTGGAGACGAAGCAGTGGAATATCAAGATAGGACCACGTGAAAAATGAAAGGATTGAAGAGATAAGGAATGTAGAAGGAAATATTTTGGAAACTGTGAAGAGCAAACAGCTAAAGTGGTACGGTCACTTGCAGAGGATGGAAGACACAAGATGACCAAAAAAGATCTGGAATTGGACTTCAGCAGAACGAAAGAAGAGAGGACGCCCATCTAGAACATGGAAAATGGAAATTGAAGAAACCATGCGGTCAAGGAATTTGGAAGAAGGAGATTGGTGGAACCGGAATTTGTGGAAATCTAGAAGCGAGAAACGACGATAGTTGTAATCCACTCGCATGTATGTATATATATATATATATATATATATATATATATATATATATATATATATATATATATATATATATGTTCGGTTATATGGTACACACGGTGAGAATTTCACTTTTATGCAAGATAATGCTCCTCCGCATACAAGCAACCTCGCGCGACTTCATCTTGAAACAGAGGGAATCGCTATTTTGGACTGGCCAGCTTGCTCTCCAGACCTAAATCCTATTGAACATTTATGCGATAATCTCAGAAGGAAAATTGGATCGCGCCAGGATAATCCAAGAACCCCACAACTGCTCATCCAAGCCGCCACAGAAGAGTGGTAGAAAATCACCCCAGAGGAGATCAAAAACCTAATCCAAAGCATGCCTAGACGGATTCAGGCTTGTAAAAAACATCTACTCCGTGAGGAAACAATTTTCATTTTGTACTACATGCTGAAAGAGTATCTTATTTTCTTTTATTGGTTTCTTTCTTAAAATAAACCTTAACTTATTTCTTTTCCCAATTGAAATATCTCAGAAAGGATCAATTTTAACAATCCATCAAAAATCCTTGAGGTAATATTCAAACTATCAGGTGATGCCATATAAATTTGGTTGTGTGTAAAAGTTCATTTCCTGTAGTCGACCACTTGAAAATGACCTGATTGGTAGCAGAGCGTGGTTTTTTCTTTCATTATTAATTACCGACAAAATCTCTGACTGTAAATAAAGAAGGCTTCAAAACGTATAACGAAAAACTTATTACATTTGAGACCGACAATTATTTCCTTCTGAGAATAATTCATAGTTATCCTTCGGGAACTCATTCTACCGAACTATAGTGAACGAGAGCTCTCACTCAGCAGGAAGCTGAACTTAGGTCAGTGCTTATTTTCTCCATCCTTTATTTACCGTATTATTCTAAATTTTTTGCAGAAATTATGTATAGTAAAGGGCGCATATTTTCGAGTGAAGAGATTTTTGCTTTGTCAGGAATGCTTGACATTAAACAGTTGTATGCTCTGAAACTAGTAACTCAAGTATTTACGAGTAAGATGAATGTAAACCCCATTGATCATAAATATGATACAAGGGGAAAAGACTCAGACTACAAAACACTACGCTCGAATAAAAGAATAGGACAAAGATCCAGCAAATATCTGGCACCACGAGTATATTCGCGTTTACCAGTAGACTTGCGAATCTTGAAAAACTACATTTGTTTCAAAAAGAAAGTGGAACTTTGGATTCTTTGTGCCGGAAGAACAGAAATGGACAACTTAATTAATCAGGGGATAAACGTGCCTAGTTTAAATACTGAGTTCAGAAATTTCGCGGAGTGACTTAAAAAAAAGAGAAGGAAAAAATATCTGAAATGTGAGAAAAAAAAACCTAAATTGTGACTTAAATACCCTAAATTGTGACTAAATACCGGATTTGACTAACGCCCGATTGTGAAAAAAAAAATAAGCCTATCGTGACGAACAATTCAAGAAACATAGTGACTTTTTGTTTCGTAATTACGCGCTGTGAAACTAACTTTACTTTCAAATAGAAAAAAAAACATTCCACGCAAATGAAGTTATTATAAATTTAAATTTAACAAAATATACCTATCTCAAAGGCGAACAGGCGAAACAATCTTCGGAATGATTAAGCCTCTGCTTTTTCATTGTTTATTACTCTGTATGTATGAAATCAATTGTAATAAACTTATTTATTATCGTGGACTTATGCACTATCTCAGCTAGTAGCTGGATATAATTTACCTTTCCCAGATTTAGCAATCAAAGGGAATAGGCTCGATTACAATATACTTGACATAAATTTCCTAACTATCCTACATGTATTAAGAATTACAGCTTTTTGCATTTCTATATAGGTATTCTTATGCAATTCTAATTTCTTAAGGCTATCATGCAAAGTTTTGGGTATTAAACCAGTCGAGGATACGATGACAGGAACGATATCTATTTTGTCGAGGTGCCACATCTGCTTGATCTCAATAGCAAGGTCTGTGTATTTGGACTTTTTCTCCTGGAACTTATTCAGCACGTTGTTATTATTTGGTATGGCGACATCCACCAGCATTGCTGTCTTGGCTCTCTTATCATACACCACTATGTCCGGCCTATTATTCGTCACCATTCTGTCAGTGATAATAGGCCTATCGTAGTATAATCTGATAGAGTCATTTTCCAATACGGGCGCCGGTTGATACTTGTAATATGGCTGGAATGTATTCAGAAGTCCGTACTTGTGTGCAAGTTTCTGATGGATAATGTTGCACACTTGATTATGCCTGTGAAGATAGTCTGTATTGGCCAGTTGTTCGCATCCGGACGTAATATGCTGTATCGTCTCCGATCTTATATGGCATTTTCTGCACCTATCTGTTTGTAATGTTCCGTCCTTCATAATAAATTTTCTGTAGTTGTTTGTAGCGATCACTTGGTCTTGGATGGCCATAAGGAATCCCTCTGTTTCCGCGAATAATTCTCCTTTCATCAACCATTTGTTGGAGGCTTCTTTGTCGATGTGTGGTTGATCAATCTCATGGTGATGTCGTCCATGCAATTCCTTTCTTGACCATTGCTCTTGTTTTTCAGTATCTGATAGGAATGGTAGATTCAGCAGGTCATCTCTGGTAGCAAGATTTAGAGGTGTATATCCTTATCAGCCAACGATACCACTCTATGTAGGTCAGAAGTGAGAGCTTTTGCTGAGAAGAATTCTCTGAGATTTCTTATTTGTTCGGTGTGTAAATTGACAACATCTATTAATCCGCGTCCTCCTTCTTTCCGCTTCAAAGTTGTTCGTATCACAGACGATTTTGGATGATGATTGTTGTACTTTGTCAGCATCGTTCGGGTCTGCCTTTGAATATCATCTAGCTCCGTCTTAGTCCATCTGATTATTCCAAATGAGTAAAACAACACTGGAATGGCGTAGGTGTTAATTGCCTTGACTAGATTCCCCGAGTTCAACATCGATTTCAGCACAGACTTCAGACGCTGACTGTATTCTGAACGAATCTTCTCCTTTGATTGTTTTTGGTCTAACAATCTGGCTTGTTGGTATCCCAGATATTTGTATGTTTCGCCATCTCTCATGCACTGTATAATGTCACCGTTTGGAAGTTGTGTTTCACCATCTATGACTTTCCCTCTTTGAATGTTCAGGGTCTTACATTTTTCAATCCCGAATTTCATATGAACATCTGCCGAGAACTCACTGACAGTTTTCAGCAAATCATCCAATTGCTTCTTGTTCTTTGTTGTTGTTGTTGTTGTACTTTATTATTATTATTATTATTCCTTAGTTATAAACGAATTTATGAATTACCGAATTGTTGATCTATTTGAACCCCGACGTAATTTTTTTCTATTTTTATTTATAAATGGTACAATAGTACTTATTGTTCCTAAACCAATCATGTTTGTAAAACTAAAATTGTGAAAAGTATAAAATATATTTCACTTCATCTTCCTTGAAGATGAATTTCATAAAATAAATATATCATCCATATTACTCATTAGTAGATTTTCATATTTCAAAGCTGTTTAAGTATTCAGGTTGAAACATCACGACTTCGCAGCTTCTTCCGCTAATAGAGATGTGGTTTTCTAGCAACTTATGTTCCAAATCTGGGGATAATATATCACATGACGCAGAAAAAGTACTGAAAACTTATCGCCAGACGACTTGAGGCTAATCAGTGAAACCATTTGTCGAAACAGCGGAGAATACTGGCGTCTAGAAGTGCTTAAAACAGAACAAGGAACAAGAAATAGGCTGACGGGTGACCTGCCGGCAAAGAGCTGCTTTATGCTTTTCATCATTCATTCTGACACTTTTGTTGATTTATCGGGCTATCGGTTGCAGAAATGTGGCAGTTAAAACTTCTACATTTAATGTAGAAGACTGTGGCGACTTGATGCGAATAATTTGAAAAGACATTGATTCCATGAAATCTATTGTAATTTTTAGTAAATATGTGTTATGCTTCCAAAAGTGCTGGGTAGATTTTAATCTTCCATTTGTTAATTGTTGCGTAGATATCCCTACTGTATTTGCTCATCCCTGTATGTATAATTCAATCATCAATTTTTCGTATGCCTGTTACATTTCTGGAAATTTCCTCGACATAACTTCATAAATAGCTCGCAGCATTAGTCCCAGTTCCTTTCTTAGTCACGTCCAGAATTGAACGTGTTAATTAGTCTTAATTGGACAGAGCGCAATTAATTGGCATTCAGCGTACCGAGGACTTTTCTGTTGAAGAATCGCGAATGCTAATTTCGCTAAACGGTTGCGCCAGTGGCCTTCAAAAATATACTTCCTAATCTATTGACTTCAATTTCCCATTCGAAATTAATTGCTAAAGGCGCCTTCATTTGTATCTACGAGAGCAGAATGAAGACTGATTTGCTGCTTTCGTTGGGAATGAATGATTAGATGTTAAATTTTACTTTATGAATATTTAACAGATGATATTTCAGCTGGTTATGCTAAGTTGGGCTGATTCATTCGAATGAGCGATAGATTATAAATATTTTCTCATGGTTTTACAAAAATCTGAATTTATCATTCAAACTTGCAAAATCTTACTATTGTAGGTGATTTCAATCTCCCAAATTTAAGATTGCCGATGCCATTTATCACAAATCCATAAGTAGTTGAACATCTTTCCCAACTCGTCAGACAACCAACTCGATTCAGGCAAAACCAAACTCCATCTCTACTCGATCTTTTCATAACAAACGATCCCTTGCTTTTCACTGATTTGACTTATCGGAAAATCTGACCACTGTCTATTGAACACCAAACTTCAGTTTTATTCCAGCATTCAACCCGCCACTGAACGAAAGATCATAAAGTCTACCAATTTCGAACGAGTCGGTTCGGATTTGAACAACGTAATTTGGGCAGATGTTTTTTCAGACCCGTATTACCCAAACCTTAACGTTACTGAAAATATTATATCGAAACACACCTCTTCTAAGACAGTTAAAGTAAACATTAAAAAACTGTGGATACTAGGCAAAGTTCTGAGACAAATGAGATATGAAAAAGTTTATGGCAAAAATATCTGAGATCACGATGGGTTGAGGATTATAACCTATTCAGACAAGCATCAAACAACGTATCGAAACATATTAGTCAATCTAGAGAGCAATATAAGCGAGCTCTTTGTACAGGTGACAGAAATTTTTTTTTTAATATTTTCGTAGAGCCATGAATAGAATACCCCTCCTTAAAAGTCCAAATGGAGAACTCCAAGCTCAAACAACTTAAATCTGGTAGTTCCCCCGGACTAGATGGCTTCACAGCAGATTTCCTGTAAACATCCGCTCCTACAATAGCAACTCCTCTTGCACAAATCATGTCTTCCTCTTTCGATGCCCATGAATTACCTTCTGCATGGAAGACAGCTGCTATCACAGCCATTTACAAGGGAGGAAAGAAATTGAACAGCGGTAATTTTAGGCCGATTAGCCTGGTGACGATAGTTTCTAAGGTTGTGGAATCAATCATAAGGTAGCATTTGATGAAATTTCTCATACAAGAAAATGTTATTCCAGAAGAGCAACATGGTTTTGGTCCAGGCAAATCAACCATGACGAACCTGCTGCAATGCCTGAACGATTGGAGAAACATCGACGGTGGATGTTTTGTTGATGTGATATATCAAGACTTGGCGAAGGCCTTTGATCGCGTTACGGATTTACGATTGCGTGGTCATAGCTAAAAATCAGCAACAGAAAATTTTAAAACGAACGCTAGACAAAATTTCTTGGCTAATGGTGTCTTTAACTTTTGGAATAATTTACCTCAGGAAGTTGTCAGCGCGGGATCGTTGAACGCAACGCATTCAAGAACAAATATGACTTATATATGCCAACCAGTGTATAACTTAATGATTGTTTCATAATTTCAGTTTCTATTCGATTTATATAGAGCGTTTATTTTTCTTATTTCAAAGAACCAAATATGATTTTTCTTGTTTCTCTTGCTTATAATAATAATAATAATGAAGTTCTCGGCAGATGTTCATATGAAATTCGGGATTGAAAATGTATGACCCTGAACATTTTAAGAGGGAGGGTCCTATATAGTGAAACACAACTTCCAAATGGTGATATTATACAGTGTATGAGGGATGGCGAAACAATCAAAGGAGAAGATTCGTTCAGAATACAGTCAGCGTCTGAAGTCTGTGCTGAAATCGATGTTGAACTCGGGGAATCTAGTCAAGGCAATTAACACCTACGCCATTCCAGTGTTGCTTTACTCATTTGGAATAATCAGATGGACTAAGACAGAACTGGATGATATTCAAAGGCAGACGCGAACGATGCTGACAAAGTACAACAATCATCATCCAAAATCGTCTGTGATACGAACAACTTCGAGGCGGAAAGAAGGAGGACGCGTATTAATTGATGTTGTCAATTTACTCATCGAACAGATAAAAAATCTCAGAGAATTCTTCTCTGCAAAAGCTCTCACTTCTGACCTCCATACAGTGGTATCGTTGGCTGATAGGGGATATGCATCTCTAAGTCTTGCTACCAGAGATGACCTGGTGAATCTACCGTTCCTATCGGATATTGAAAAACAAGAGCAATGGTCAAGAAAGGTATTGCATGGACGACATCACCATGAGATTAATCAACCACACATCGACAAAGAAGCCTCCAACAAATGGTTGATGAAGGGAGAATTATTCGCGGAAACAGAAGGATTCCTTATCAAGACCAAGTGATCGCTACAAACAACTACAAAAAATTTATTATTAAGGACGGAACATTACAAACAGATAAGTGCAGAAAATGCCATATAAGATCGGAGACTATACAGCCTATTACGTCCGGATGCGAACAACTGGCCAATACGGACTATCTTCACAGGCATAATCAAGTGTGCAACATTATCCATCAGAAACTTGCCATATTAGAAGTATCAACGGGCGCCCGTATTCGAAAATGACTCATCAGATTATACTACGATTGGCCTTTTATCACTGCAGAATGGGGACGAATAATAGGCCGGACATAGTGGTGTATGATAAAAGAGCCAGAACAGCAATGCTGGTGGATGTCGCCATACCGAATAATAACAACGTGCTGAACAAGTTCCAGAAGAAATATACAGACCTTGCTGTTGAGATCAAGTAGATGTGGCGTCTCGATAAAATAGATATCGTTCCTGTCATCATTTCTTCGACTGGGTTAATACCCAAAAGTTTGCATGATAGCCTTAAGAAATTAGAATTGCATAAGAATACCTATATAGAAATGCAAAAAGCAGCTGTAATTCTCCATACATGTAGGATATTAAGAAAATTTATGTCAAGTATATTGTAATCGAGCCTATTCCCTTTGATTGTTGAATCTGGAAAAGGTAAATTATATCCAGCTAAAAGCTGAGATAGTGCACAAGTCCACGATAATAAATAATAAAAATAATAATCGACGAAAAAATTATTTTATTATTCACGGTTCATCTTTATCGAAACAAGTTTATGACAATTTAATTTAAAGGTTTTCCTTCCCAAACAAAACACCCTGTATATTTCTTATCCTGTAATGATTGGAAACATTTGCCGAAACACTTCGAATTTTGTTTGAGGGACATCTTTTGACAAATATATGAGGCTTTAACGAGCAATTCCTTATCGCTTCTATCCTTAAAAATTCGCTTTTTCCTTAAAAATTGAATAGGGCAAAGGGATCGACCGCAACATCATTCGAAACTTTTTCGAAGCCTCTTGAGCGGTGTATTAGAAAAATAAATATATTTCTCCCAAATTATCATTTTTCACCTCAAACGAGTTACCTTGAATATGTTGGTTATTTTTTGAATTATTGGAAACAGGGAAAACAAATCAATTTTTTTTGAAGGCAAACTTTTTGAGGGGTTTTGATATTCTGTCGAAAAGACACTGGGAATTGAATACTTGAACGACTTTTTTTTGCAAAACTCAAATTACCACTTCCAGATACCCGTTTTGAACCGATAGAAGATATGAAAGAGAATCCATGACGAGAACTGAAGTCGATTTCGGAAAAACAGTTTGAAAAATGTTTTCATGATTGGATTATTTGTTGGCGTGAATGTATCATTTCGGGAGGTGCCTACTTTGAAGGCGATACAATAAATTTGGATGAAAAATAAATGTTTTGTGTTTCACCGACCAATTCACGGTAGTTTGCTGAAGAAACGTATATACATAACTATAACTATATAGTTATCTTGAGGTTTGGCCGATAAGGAAAGTAGGTTTTGTTGTACTGTCTTTTCGAATCCCCGGTTCTAGATACAGAAAACGACTGAGTTCAGTGGCGTACTGCAAGAAAGTTCTGAGAAAAAAAAGCAAATATCACCCTGTACAAAATAACTAATCACATAAGCTTTATAAATATCTCGAGAAATGAAAAATTATTGTTATAATATGCCTTTTCTCGAAACTTAAATATGTTGAAACTCGGATATGAAAATATCCGTCAATTCTAATATTTTACTAGAACTATTTCAAGCTTCAAGAATTGACACATTCTATATGTGCGTCATTATTAAACATCACTTTTAGTAAGCCCAAAGTATTATATCAAAAAATTATACAAATTACCATATAGATTCATTGAATTTTCTTCTTTCAGACTTGGTTTTTCACGGATACAGATGACTATGAATTCCAGAAAATGACAGGTAAGTCAATTCTTTGTATTTGGAATATTAGAATTGTGCATTCATTTCTTAGTGCAGTGTAGGTTCTAAACAGTGGCGTATCCAGGGGAGAAGAGAGAGGAAAACCCTCCCATGTCTTTTATATTATGACTAGCTGACCCGGCGAAGTCTGTTCCGCCTTAAAGGCAACAAATAAGCAGATTTTGGAATTTATAAATTCATTTTTTATTAGGAAAAATACAAAAAAAATTAAGTACATTAATCATACATTATTATTTCTGTATTTTAGTACATAGGTTGTTCTGGAACGAAAACTCCATCCTTCCAAGGAGAAATAGCGTTTACCAGTAAAAGATTCGAAAAAGAGCGTATTTCCTCGAATTGGGCGACGACGGATATCCTAAGACGAACTATTCACTGTTTTCCGAAGTTGCGAAACATTTAGAAACGAAATGTTGACTAGACTTAGAAAGAGTGCAAATTCTACGATTTCAAGTCGATCGCTAACATATGTCTAGAACGAATTCTCAGGAAGCAACACTTCGAAATTGTATATAGTTTGTAAATGAAGTACAGGTTGTTGAAATCTTCAGATTTTTTCAGTTTTTTTCCTTGAGATTACTACAGTTTTTCAAATTCGGTGTATAGATTCCTTTTTGAAATCTACTATGTGACAAAAAGTTTTCGTAAATTCGAAATAAAACGCAAAAATCGAAATCTACTTAAATAATCATTGAATCTGCTTTAAAATATGCCCCATTTGAAGCGATACACATGTGCCATCGTTTTTTCCAATGATCGAAACATTTTTTATAGGCGCTTTCGGGGATGGCCTTCGGCTTCCTCTACGAATTTTCTTTCATGACGTCTATGAATTCAAATTTGGTTCCCTGGAGCGGAAATTTTAGTCTGGAGGAAAGAAAAAAGTAACACGGAGTTACATCAGGCGAATAAGGCGGCTGCTCGTTGGTATTTATCGAGTGTTTGCTCTTAAAGTCCTTAATAACCATGCGTCGATGAGATGGTGCGTCAAGCAAAATACACGAATTGTTTTGCCACAAATTCGGCCGTTTACAGCGAATATTTTCAAGCAAACGTATCAAAACGGTTAAATAGAAGTCCTTATTGACCGTTTGACCTTGCAGAACGAATTCATGATGAACCATAACATATCAAAGAAAACATCGTCTTGATTTTCGTACGACTTTGTGGAGGTTTTTTCATTTTTGGATCATTTTCCCCACCCATTTCGATGATTGTTGGCTCGTTAGTGTGTCGTATTCATAGACCCATGTCTCGTCACCAGTTACGATCCGTTCCATGAATGTGAGATGAGAATTCGCACGATCCAGCATGCCTGCAGCTACTTGCATCCGGTACTGTTTTTAAAGAAAATTCAGCTCTATTGGAACGAGCCAAGCGGCGATGCGCCGCATGCCCAATTGGTTCACCAAAATCATACGAGTGGTTTCAGGAGAGATGTTGAGATCACGAGCTATCCCTCTAACACTAGCATGACGACTTCGAGCACAATTTCTTTCATTTTTTGGACGTTATCGTCGGTTGAAGAGGTCGAAGAAGTTCGTCCGAAACGAGGCAAATCTTCGACGATCTTCAGGCCGTCTTCAAAGGCTTTGCACCACTCGTACACTTGGGTTTTTCGAGTCTTCTTTTCCAGCATTCGCCATTCACAACGACTCAGCAAACGTACCACTGAAGTCGACTGGTTTCAACAGCTGTCGTAAACAAACTAGTTGACAGATCGCGCTCATGTTTGGCATAGTAATTAAGGACAGTCCTACCAACATCCAGAAACTTAAAACACTAAAAAATATTCAACGCGGGCAATATAAATGCGAATTTCCGGATACTCTTTCGTCACAGGATATATAATCAGATCGCAGAAACAATCATGAAAATCTACAGAGTGTTCGTTCTTTTCTTCTTTTTATAAAAGTTCAATTAGTTTTCAATCTTTTTCATTTCTTGCATTTTCCTGCGTCTGTCACAGTTTTCGTGTAAAAAATTGATCAGTGTCATAAATTTGATGAAAACATAATGTAAAGGAAGCGATCATAGTGCTGAAAATGGCCTCCTTCCGCCATTACACAGCAGTTTATACGTCGACACATAGATCTTCGTATCCGATTGGAGATTCCATGAGTAACTTGGATGACTCCACAAGAAATGATAATGCGGTTTCTTAAGTCTTCTTCGTCTTGTACGGAAGTCCTGATTTCTTCCAAGTAGAAAAGTTTTGAATTCAGATCAGGTGAACGAGCTGGCGGAAATTGGGGTCCACCTGAAATGTTGATGTGTTCTTGTACTAAAATGAACAAGAGCGCCGTCGTGCTTGTAACACATTTCCACCGTGTAGTTGCGGTAGCTCTTCAGTTAGAAGTGTATAAATCTCCATTCAATCTCTTATCATTAAAATCCCGGTGATGAGCTTCAATGAAAGCATGAGGATTTTCTTCTGTCCATATGTGGTTGTTGTGGTCAAATAATGCTCCAGAAATTCAGGTTGTTGTCTAATCATATCTAGCATACATAGCAGAGATGCAAGACGGTTAGGAAAATCACAACGAAACAGTGTCCAGACTCATCGTACATGATATGGATATAAGAACTGTTATTTTGAGATGGCAAATACTGTCATATGATTAACATGTAGCTGCAAACCAATTTTCCTAGTGCTGGTATTGGGTTGCTCGTCAATTGAATGAGGTACAGCTTCTTTTAATTCTGGTGTTCTTATATGCCGGTAGCGACCTTCTCTTCTTTCATGTGCTGTGTCTGGTCTCCCCGACGTTAGCAATCTTTTCTGCAAAGGCATTCCGATCTTCTGAAGACTTGTTCCGCCCGTTGTATTCCCGTCCAATCTCGGATGTTCTTAAGCCAGGATGTCTGTTTTCTGCCGACTCCTCTACGTCACTCTATCTTTCCTTTCATTATCAGCTGTAGTAGTTTGTACTTAGATCCACGTAATATGTGTCAAAGATAGTTAATCTTCCTACACCTGATATTTGTTATCCTTCTCATTTATAAGAACACCGCAATTTTTGAACGAAATATATCCAGAAATAGTTAAAATTGTAGAGAACGCCTGCAAAAATTGTGGTCACTCGAACCATGCAGATGAAGTAAATGTGTTTAACCTGCTGAAATCACGTCACAACAGTTTGAATTAAAACACCTGATTCCAGTCAACGCTCCATTTGTGTCACGCCATTGGCTAACAGACTGATGCGCAGAATCCGGCTATCAGATGATATGTCTTACCGGCTTCCGAACCTTCCCCAGCTTTTTCTTTCTGCTGCAGACCTTCAAGCTAATTAATTCTTGAAAAACCTCTTTAATTGTATTTGAAATAATTAAATTATATCAAAATTCTGTAGTGAAAATTAGAGATATATTGTTATCTTAAATATTGTGTTGTGACCTATATCAAAAATATAGGTTAGGTTAGATTCCTAGGTGGAGAGTCGTAGTTAGAGATTCCTAGGCGGAGAGTCGTAGATGGAAAGTTGTAGGTGGAGCCAGAGGTTGAGATATAACTTCTATCTGGATTCCAGAAATCCAGATAAATCCGAAGCGGAAACAAAGGTTTTTCCCCGTATGCAGCAGTAAAATACAAGAACCTTTTTGAAATTTGAACTCCCTAAGTGATTGAGGACCATGACATAGTCTACCACATCTATTTCATCAAGATAAGTCTTATTGACTATATATATATATATATATATATATATATATATATATATATATATATATATATATATATATATATATATATATATATATATATATATAAAGAAGCATTTGTTATTGTTTACCATAATCATAATATGTAATCAAATATCTGAGCAAAGCTTCCTTGACTTTTTTCCAAGATTTCAGTGACAAATATTGAACACAAGTCTCATTGCTCATATTTCTCTGGGCTTGACCGTTAAAGTAGTTATCTTTGTTACATGTGGATGAAGTTGCCAGAAGTGGATCGAAGGCACCGGTTTTTTTCATTCTTATGTCTTGGGAGGACATGGCTTGTCATGCCATGGACGTGGTCACCGAAGATGGTTAAATGTGTGTCTTCACTTGCTTCTTGAATAGAGCAAAATTGTAAGTTATCGGAAAGATGTTTGGTGGAAGCAAGTTTCACAGCTCCTATAGAGAAAAATCATTCCGCCATTGAGCGAGAGGCTTCAGCAGTTTTAGGACGCTGGCTAGATAATGCGGACACCAGGGTACAATTATCTGCAAACCCACATATTATGTTTTCGGTGGAGAGGAGCAGATCATCAATCTGAAACAGAAAAAGAGTTGGCGATAGTATGAAGCCCTGAGGTACTCCTTCATTAACTTGAAAAGATTCACTCGTTACATCAATCAACTACTACCCGAATCGATCTACTGAAGAAAGAGGTACTAATCCAACTACGCAATTTCTTGGAAAATCCATATGCCATTAGTTTATTCATCAAGGTTAGGTAAGATCAGTCTTTCGAAGGGCTTTAGGATATCAAGAGCAATTGTTCTCGATTCGCAACACTTTTCGATTGTTGATGAACACAAATGCGTCACCAGTTGGTTGTTGTCTATGAAAACCATATTGTCGACCACTGATGATACCCTGTAACTCGATAATGGGCAACAATACGATTAGACGATGATTTTGGGGTAAGCATTTTTTCCCTTTCTTCGGAATCGGTTGTACTCTCCAAACATTTCAACACCCTTGTGTGGCTCTCATTGGAAATTGGAAACAGACGGTTGAGAATATGTACTAACTCTGGAGCTAGTAGGATCGAAAACTGCCTGCGGCATTACTGTGGAAGCGTACTCACAGAGGTGGATTGGCAGAAAAGCGAAGTACAAAGTGGCAATCGATGCCAGAAAACAAAAGCATTGAAATTTTCGGAACTGCTTTCACTGGGTAGAAAAATGGCGAGAAGAACTTTTGGCCTTGTCACTGGACACTGCATCTCTCTCCATCATCCACAAGGAATTCAACTTCATCTGGAGAGTCGACTATGCCGATGTGTGATACGAAGGATGAAACAACGAAACACGTCATGGTTCAAGGCATTCAAAAGACTCCAGGTTCTGGGTATTCAACAAGGGATCATTTATCCATCGTCGAAAATCATAATTATTTCTGGAATAAAACTTTTAAAGATTATAAGGCGACTCTGCGTCATATGATAATTGAAAATTATGAATTCATATTATGTAATATAAAGGACGCCTTTTTTAATCACGGCGGACTTGGGTACGTTCATTTATTAACACCGTTTTAATATCGTGAAATCCCTACTAACCAGAATTCATACTTTTCCATTCCGCCTCGAATATCTCGTCTCAATTCAGGTATGATCTGTACGTCATAAATATTCCTGCTTTATTTTGTTCGCCGTGTTTTAAGCCGTGGGATACGTAGATTTAGATTTTATCTTTGAATGGCGCGCGCTTTGTTTCGCTATCATATAAATATATGCATTTTTCTTTGGAATTTTGCTATAAAATATTTTATGCATGCGCCAGCGCCCTCGCTGGCGATATTTTCATTTGGACGGATGAAAATCAATCATCCATTTCTAGGAAAAGCAATTTTGTTTTCACATGTTCTCATCTAAGCTGCGCTAAGAAATTACTGCGCAATTTCAATATTGCGCGTTTTCTTGGCGCACATATCGGTCTGTTGTGAAAAAACAAATTCAGATCCTGTAAGAAACTACCACATATTAATAACAGCAAATGGTAACCAATGTTCGTGAATAACTCTTCTTGAAAATTTCAATTTTCGGTAATAATACAACCGGCAGAATGTGCTGAAGCAGTGTTGTTGCGTATCGTAGGTTGATCTTGTACAAAAATAGGCTAACGAAAAGGCTTTGAGATTCAATCTTTTTCTAAACCGACCTTGCTGCAGGCCAAGAACAAACAAGGTCAGCTGTGAACTACTTCACTTGCCACCGCAAGTGTATTAAACTTCAGCAGCTTCCCTCACAGACGAGTTAGACATTCTTCCAATTTCAACCACCACCAGATCCGTTCCTGATAGTGATATCTAACTTTCCATCAGTGACGTTGAAAAACGTCTTAAACAGTTTTGAACATCTTGCGATGGTATTTCTGCCGCAACCTTGGAAAACTGTGCTTCGTCAGGGGCTCTATCTGTGTCCCTTATTGTTTACAAATCCTTCTCATCTCATTCTCTGCCTTCACCCTGACTCTGTGCTGTGGTGACACGAATTTTCAAAAAAGGAGTTAAATTGGATGCCGACAACTACAGTCCAATGAGTTTGGTACCGATTGTGGCTAAGATATGTGAGAAAATTATTCTGAAGCGAATTCTGCATTTGGACTGACGAACCGTATCATACCAGTTCCGTAATTAAAAATCTATTTAATGGCGTCAACGATTGGTGTTCGATGCTTGACAAACAAGTCCATATCGACCTAATTTACTTAGACATGAAGCATGAGACTATTTTTCAAAGTAGAACATCTGAGTTCAACAAGCAACTTGCTGCTATGAATAAGGACATTCTTGAGTGATCGTACTTTTCCCGTCGGGGTAGGTTATGCTTTATCCGTTCCGAAACTAATTAGCAGTGGTGTTCCCCAAGGCTCTGTTTCTATCCCGTTCTCTCAATTCAGACTGTTCTATGTTCGCTTACGATACAAATATCTACAGCAATCCCTTTACATGCGGTAACGTGATTCAGAATGACTTCGACAAAATTGTAAACTGGTCAAACGAATTGCCGTTAAACTTAAGTGTAGGGCCATCCATATAGCCATATAGTCAATCCTCGTAGGTAATAAGATTTTCAGGGTCCGTGATCCAACCTGAAACCCGGCACTCTGATTTAGGTTAAACATTTAGGAAATGGATTTGTTTCTGGGTGTGATACGAAGATTTCACATACTCTCTACCGAACGTTTGTCCGTCCTGTACTTGCGTTTGGTGGTCCCGTTTCTTACACGCGATTCAGACCTTCAAAGTATGCAACGCAGATCGAAGAACCCGATTGAATTTTTCCAGAGAACATGTCAATTAGTTAGAACCTGATTTGGAGAGATGTGTTCATAGATCAGTCGAGATTTTGCCTTTTCCTTACGGTCGACCATCTCTTATGTACAGGCGTCGAAATGAGAGGTATGCCCAATGTAACTTTTCACCTATCTATGGTTTTGGTGAAGATTCAATGATGATGTGGAAACTGGCATACTCTTGATTTTAACTGACGATAGAAAAGATACTCAAATAATTCATTCTTTCTTCTCTGGGATAACCACAGGTGATGGAAAAACTGCCGCAAATTTTTGTATGCACTCATAGCTGATGATAGGAAAAAACACATCTTGCCAATTGTTTTTTTTTTCAAATTTATTAAGCTTCAGTTATAACTCGATTGAAAGGTGATGATCTGCAATCAAGATCTCGAAATTTGGACAGGACATGTGTCATATTGCGGTGACTTCAATGTAATCACATCAAGGTCCCTTACTTGTAATGACAATGATTTTACTAATATTGGATCGTACTGCTATCAAGAAGCCACAATTGACCCACACGTCTCTGATCGTGTAGCACGAAGGTAAACGTATTCAAAACCCCTGAAAGATTGAAGGAGTTTTCGTACAGAGTAATACACACATCCTTTTGTAGACTCCATACATAAAAATGAACTGCTACAATGATTGTTTGTTTAGAAAAAAGAAGTTAAACCCCTCATAAGTCAAGAAACCTTATTCAGATTGCTGAGTTTCGAAATCAAGTGGATGTAGCACACCATCTACAGAGTAGGAAAAGATAGAATACCAATATATATACATATTTCAGGGCTCAGCTTAAGAACATCATTCAGAATTATATTAAATCAGAACACATCAGAAAAATAACTGATATTACCGATAAGAGCAAAACTATTCCGAATATCATTGATTCAAATGTTAAGAGGACCGAGATAGTGAGGAAAAAACGACATAAGTGCAAACATACTGAATCACCATTTTGCCGATGTGGGAGCAATATACACTTATGGACATTCTCCTTCCCAGCCGTCCTCAGAATCCATTTTGTATGCAAGATGTTCTGTTAGGGATTCAAGTACAATGGTCTTATAGGATACGACTCAAAAGTGAAACATCTAATGAAATAAACGAGGTAAATGTGCTACAATAACAAAAGCAAGTAATATTTTTTGAGGAATTTTACTGAACAATTGTGATTCGTAACGCGTTTCACTACACCGTAGCTTCTTCAGACGAACAACTATATTTAGATACAATTGAGAATATGAATACAAATGTTCTTAAGTGACTAAAAGCTTATTGAGTTGCTTCTTCTTCAGTAGTTATTGATAACAGTGGATATCCAATAAAATTAAGGAATAGATTGCTCCCTGAAGAAATTCAATAGAGGTGAAGGGCTTCAATCGACTTATTCCATAATGAGTCTACCTGAGTGTTTGTGTTTGTTGATTTCTGAAGCTTCCCAAAGATCTACTCTCCAAAATTTATGATCTGTATGCAAACTTTCAAACTGTGGGTCGAAAGAATGATTATTTGAATGTGCTACTACTCAAAAAAATTGAACACGTTATTGTTGAGCCTCTCTGTTCTGTGATGGACAAATATTTCAACCAGGGGATTTTTCCAAAGCAGTTAGAACTGGCTAAAGTGGTTCCATTACATAAAAAGGGGAACTAATCTGACTCATAAACTATTGACCAATCTCTGTGCTACATGTCCTTTCCAAAGTATTCGAAATCCTCTTTAGGAACCGATTAATATCATACTTGAAAACGAAATCAATTATAAATGATTGTCAACATGGATTCCTAAACGGTCTCCGCTATGGCTCGTATGGTAGAATATCTGGTGGGCAAACTCGATGACAAGAAAGACAGAGAAGTTGATTGTTGCGATCTGTGCAAGGTATTCGATCTCAAGTTGGGGCGCCCCCTCACTTAGAATGTCGGTATTGTGGAATTCTACCTACAGAATTTCAGGTAGTGTCATGGAAAAATACATCCTCGTTCCCAGAAAAAGTCGGCACTGGAGTTCCACAAGGTTCCATTTTGGGCCTTGTCCTGTTTGTCTTGTATATGTATGCCTTCTTCTCGTGTGTTATCGCGGGAAGAATGTGCGTTTATGTAGATGATACAACTTCCATAAATAAAGCCCCAACCAGACGGGAGACACCATTGCTGGCTAAAGCATTATGAAAGACACTGAGAAATGGATCATGACAAATGGTTTAACATTTTTTATTATAATTTATTCAAATGTTGAGAGTACAATTTTTATTTCGATTATTTTCAAGCATTCCTTAGTGCTGGTGCATTACTGGAAAAATAATTCTTGTTACAATTCTTTATACGTTGATATTTTTGGCGTAGTGTACTTCACAATTTTCTAATTTCTTATCATTGACATCAAAAAGATTTCGAGAGACATAACATCGATTATAAGTTTTTAAATGAACTGGGTAATTCATTTCGAAGAGAGCGCAGCAGAATAATTCGCGGAGAATTTAAATCTCTTAGAAAACGCGTTATTCTCACCTTCATATCGTACTGATCGAAAACAAGGTGTATCTTGCATTTCCACGGAGTCGGTCAGAACGATAAATATCCCGACATTATGCCCGCGGTTCTATACGGGTAGCGTTTGCGCGAGGTGAACCTTGTCGGTGTGGTTTAGATTTTATCTACGAACGCCTGCAGGTTATGACTCCAGTTCTGTGATCCACGATGCCATGAATATGCATTCTGTGATTCACGGTGCAGTTTTCTATGCTCTACTGGGTTTCTTTCGTTATTTATTCTTTTTACCGACGAAACGTCGACCAGGCATTGTTGTTGATTTATCGCGATTAAGATGTCGGTGTGATATAAGAAGTTAATGCGAAAATAGTTCCCATTATACCAGAATATATTACACTTATATTTGTAATGTTACCTTGTTCATAAAACACATTTTCATAAGGTCCTTTCATAGACTTAGTTGAGTTTAAATTGCGCATGGACAACATAAATAAAAAATATGTCTTACAGAGTGAAAAGTTCGAACGTAGCGTTTTTCTGAAACAAATTTGACGACTTTCAAAATACGTAAATTTGAAAAAAATGTTTTTTCTGAATAAAAAAACTAGAGCTCGCAAAGTAAAATTAAATCAAAAAGTTCAATGTATTGAGAAGATCTATCGATTCTTCCAAAAAAAATTAATTAGCGGTTAGGTTAAATTAAATGATAATGATGGAGAACATCTTGTCAATATTTATCTCATTTACAATACGGAAGTGCTGTGGAGAGGTTTTCATGTACCAGGTTTTGAGGATGTTCTTCTCCTTGGACATTTTTCCCAAAATATTTCTCCTTGCAAGAAGGCTTGAAGCTATACATATCTGATGTCATGTTGGACAGCTCAAAAGAAGAATGGCTCCAACATCACTTTCTCTTAAGTATAGGACGAAAATCAACAATAACAAATTTAAAAAGAAAGGGACGAATCGTCCGTTTGGTTTTCAAACAATAGAAGATTCCGGATTTCATAAAACTGAGAAATCTTAGTCTTAGAAAGATAATAATCATTGAAGTTCGTCATGGATATCGTAACCTAGTCCTATGACCTTTGTGTCCCTCTTTCTTGCCCTATCCTCACCAAGAAGTCTCTAAAAGAGCGATGAGGCATCTTCGGTAGATCACTCGCGCCCAGTCGCCCTATGCCCGGCTTGTTATCATCAAAAAAATTAGTGTTTCCAACCTGCACTCAAGATTATTGCCCAGATGATATCTAAACTAGGCATGCCCCGTCACTATCTGAGCCAGGAGTCGTACATTCAACAGCCAACCTTGTCCAGGTTTTACTCAATCTAACCTAACCTATGTCCCTGACTCCGCTTGCCAGTTTCACTGCCTTGCCTCAACAACACAGGCTAAGATCTCGACAACGGCCTAATCCTATTAGAGCACTCTTAGTTTCTAAGCCAGCCTATCCGCAATCTTATTTCCTCTGATCTACATGTGACCAGAAACCTAGAGGAGATGTATTTGGTTGTTTACAGCAATTTATTCCAGCACCTGAACACACCCTAGAAGTAATCCTGTGTGCGCCCAGGTCTCCCTAAGCAACCTGACTGTCGGAACAGATAGTGATTGTACGCAGTTCTGCCAACCTTCGAGCACAGTCAAGTATCGCCATGATCTCCGACTGGAAAACAGTTGTAAGTTTATCTAATAGAAGGTAGAATCTTCTTCCACTTCTCCGGCAGTAAACTCGGGTACCTGATCTCCCTTTGAACTTCGAGCCATCTGAGTTTATCTAGAGGAGGTGGTCGCTCTAACCCAACCGAGCGTGCCTCTCTTTCTTAGACTACGAGCAGTTAAAACTGCCTCGTTAATGATTGTTAGGTGCAGTGGTTCGACTCCTAATCCTAACTCCTAATTTAGCGCCGCAGTGGGGTTGTTCCTTTGACACCCTCTACACTTTTCACTATCAGTGTTTCTTCACTCTCGTTCACCAGATCAGAAGTGAGTCCGGTTTCGATGAACCACATCAGCTCTTGTGGCTTCGAGCCTCACTTGCTCCTACATGTTATAAGGACACCAGAAAACCTGCCAATCTGCAGCTTTAGATGCTGAGATCTTCTAAGCTCCGTATTCAGTTTAACCTATAACTACTCAATCGATTCTCTCATGTCATGTCTTGATACAAAGAAAATGGGCCTCGAGCATGATAGAATCTGGTATCGTACGCTTCCTCATGAAAAAAACCAGTATGTCTTGTCCGGGGTAAACCCCCAGATCCGAGGACGTGAACCAGCGTTCTAGTCTTTCCAAAGATGGTGTTTTCATACATGGTTCCAGAAGAAAACGTGAAAAAACATTCCTCTTCGAGGCTATATCGTAACTTAGAAAGCAACATGCATACTCAAGTAGAAGATGGCTGAATAATTTTGAGAAGCTTCTCAAAATCTGATTGCTTTGAGCGGCAGGAAAGAAAATCTCAGAAGTTTTTAGATGTCTCCGATCTTCGATCCACGATACAGATTTCTTTCGGAAGGTTCTATGAGACAAAGCTTAGATGTCTTCTGCATGTACCTGATCAAAAGTGCACTGAAATGAATGGGAATTACTGAATTGTGGTCTTGATAACCTCATGTTGGTGAGTATCCCTACAGAAGCGATACGTAATAATGCATCATCCGATTAAACGTTTGGAGTAAGAACCGAGTAACTTCAGGAGTAACTTTGGTATTCTCTCATGGATATTTTACACTTTCACCATTGGTGTTGAAAACATGGTAAGTTCAAGACATACCTACTTATTCTCCCAGCTAATGAAAGCATTGACGTGGACGAATATTGTTGTCTTTCGCAACGCAGAACGCAGACGGGGATCGACATTAATTACTCACCTGATTCTTGCACCAAAAAGCTTCATTCAAGTGAGGAAAAAAAGCCAAAAACCATTTTGGACACACCCGGTTTTTGCACCATGCTTCTTAATTCCTTGGTTGACTGCTGATTATGGCCACTTGTAATCCGAGACAATCTTGTTCCGTGAATTCAAGATAGTTCATTGACGAAAGTACAAAAACATATTCAGTTTGAAATGAAAAATCGAGAAGAAAATTCACGTGGAATAAATGAATTGGGAAATATGTGGAAAAATATGGAAATTAAAGATCAAAGTTGGAATTAACGATAACGATATGAAATGCTTTCGACCTCCCCGAAAATGAACATGTACTGTCTCTTCTTGGTGGTGGGTGATCGAAAATATGAATCTAGCCGTCCCACATTTGATCAATTCAGCTTGTCTTAATGTCGAATATTTTATGACAAACTCTTCTATCAGAGAGTCATAAGTATCATAATATTTGGTTGTGACAATTAGAGCTCTGTTGCTTAGTCAAACTGACACTCAAAATCCTTTTTTGCAAAGTACCTTGCAGCAGAGCTTCTGATAAAGACTCCTTCTACTCTGTTGACATTTAAAGTGCATATTACATAATTAATATTATTGACTAAAACATTTGGTTCCTTTGTGACACCCTGTATTCGCCTCAAATACGTCAAACATTCATTGTTCCAATAATTACAAATGAAACCTTTCAATCCTGACAACTCAATTCAACGCAGAGCCTAACCTCAATCCTGAAGACAAATTCAATTAATTCCCATCATAAGTAACAGTTGAAATTACGATGGAAAACTATTTCTCCAAGTCCGCCACGCCACGTAAATTCGAATAATTGCAAGAAATTCCAGCGGAAGTCAAGAGTCCGCCATAATTAACAGTCCGTCCAGTTCGCCATCTGCGTAAGAAACATCCCATCGCGTTTCCTGTTGTTTCCGCAGCGCCGCGCGTCGTTATTGTTCGACTTTTCATCGTTTCGCTCGGGTAGATCTACGGCATCGATACTCTTACTATTTTATGCAGGTGTTACTTTACTTTGGACACGCTTCGTTTACCGCGTTTGAAAACCAAGTAAGGGTACCACGCGCGCGAGGATGAGTTGTTGGGATATTAGGCTGATTTAATAAAGGTGACCAGATTTTGATGTTAGATGGTCGATAATCACGAACCCTTTTGTAATTCGGATGTCCAGATTGCGTTTATGGTGGAATCAAATATTATGTAGTCCGGATTTTTTTCTCTCTTCAACCGAAAAAAATCCAGTCTGGAAAGCTTACGGCGCTCTGATTTCTTACTATTTGGAAATCATGCTCGATAGAGTCGAAGTACTTGAGTACTATTTCTCCTAGATTGGCAATAGGCTTGTATTATGTCCGTACTTGATTGTCGTCTTCCATAGTTATTAATTAGTCAGTGTGGTGAACTCAATAAAAAATAATAACAATAATGAGCTGGTAGATACCTGACATAACATAAATGACGCGGTGTTTGAGCGCGATATGCCATTTAGTTTGTTTACACTGATCGACTTGTTTGTTCGCACAAGTGTGTTTTGCGATTTTTGCAATGGATAAAAATATAGAACAAATTTTGTATTGCAAATGGAATTTCTTGTACCAAATTGCTGAAAATGTTACAGAAGGCTTACGGTGAATCGACTTTATCAAAAACACGTGTGTTGGGTAACTGAAGTGTATTGTAAATTTTGAATAGGTTACACCTGGTTCCGATTCCTTAATTGATCGATTTGACAGGTTTCTCTTTTCCACCTCGTGACTCTATTCGCGAAAAAAAATTATTTAAGAATTATATATGCATGAAACTTTTGCGTCTTACCTTCCTGCAAGGGCAGTCAGGACTCAGGACACCTCGACCTCTGGTGGCTTCTATGTTGTTCCCAAAATTAGAGAATAATTTATATATGTCTCGTATAGTATTATCGAATTTAAGTTTACACTCGGTCTTCTCGTTTTTAATTGTTCTCCCAAAGTTTCCACGGTTCTTGGAAACACCTGCTCGAAGTACGAAGGCAGAGAAATTGGGATGGGAAAGGAAATATCATTCTGAATCGCGAAGTAGCAAAGTGAAATATTTAAGAAAAATGAAGAAAAGAATTCCGCTCGATTGTGAATAGAAACATGTAAGAAAAGAAATAAAAATTCTGTTCTGCCTCGTTCTGGTCGGCCATCAACATCTTCGAATGAAGTTAACATTAATAAACTTGATTAAATTTCTCAAGAAGCAACATTATTCTAAGCGTTTGGATGAGTATGGAGAATCAAATAAAAAGAAGTGGGACATTTTGAGAGAAATTACGGGTTAAGGACAGAAAGGGTCTACATGTGATAAACTGATCGATAATGATTCAGTGGTGACAGAGCCAAAGAAAATAGCTAATAATTTCAACAACTACTTCACAGAGATTGCAGAGAAACTGATTACTAAACGAAATGTAGCCTGTACAAAAAACGCACCTGAACATAAAGTCTCCTTCTTATGAAAAAAACAAATACCAAAGAAATCATGAAAATAACAAAGAATCTCAGAGGGGATGCAATCCCTGGATATGATGGTATCAAGCCAGCACTAGTGAAGAGTCTATCTGAAGACCTAGCTACTGTTCTTTCAGTTATCATTAATGACCATATCGAAAGGGTGCCTTTCGTGACATTCTGAAAATAGCGAAAGTAACTTCAATTCATAAGAAAGGCGCAAGGTCAAATACCAATAACTACAGACCGGTTTCGGTTTTGCCAGTTTTCTCAAATATATTTGATAAATTACTTCATGATAAGCTTTATCAATTTCTTGAACAAAATTCCTTCATAACAAGGCAACAACATGGCTTCCCCAGACGGAGAAACACCCAGTCAGCAGTATCATCCACTCTGGAAACTATTCAGTCCAGTGAGCGTGTGGGCAGTCTTCCTGTACCTATGTAAGGCATTTAATGTTGTGGATAGTTTTATTTTGATATCAAAGATGAAAGCTTTGGGTATCTGTGGAAGACCTTTGGAATTATTCAAGAACTATCTAGAGAATCGACTTGCATGGGTGCAGAGACAAGTGAAAAGAGAGTTATGCAATTTGGGGTACCTCAGGGGATGGTCATTTGACCACTGTTATTCTTAATATACATCATTGATATTATAAATGGATCACTGGTGGGAACCATCACTTTGTTTACTGATGATGTGGTGCTTGTGTTGGTCTGAGAGAAAAACAGAATATTCCAATTAGCTCAAAACGACCTTGGTAAGCTTCAGAAATGGACTGCCTCAAACAATATAAAGCTAAAAGAAGAGAGATGCAAGTATATGCTTTTTTATGATAAAGAGAAGTGTAACAACTCACTTAAAATAAATAATCAAACACTGAAGGAAGTAGATAGTGCAAGATACCTTGGCCTCATCATTGATAAGCATCTTAACTTCAAGGACTACATCCAGTATATAAATCAAAAGATCAGCGATGTATGCCAATTATTCAGGAAGAATTCTAAATATTTAAGCGCTAAGGTGAAATATAATCTCTACTATGCCTACGTTCAGTTTCATCTGATCTACCTGGCTGCATTTTGGGGGCAGGGTATGAGTTCTGATATTAAGGAACTACAAGTGGTACAGAATAGAGCTTTGAAAATTATTTTCAATCTGCCTAAAAGAACTGGTACTCTGTGTATGTATAAAGACCTGCGTTTACTGATGATAAAGGAAATTATCAAAGTCGATAGTGTGTAACTAATTTATGAAATTAACAACGACTTGCTAGAAGCTGGTGAAGGACAACTGTTAAACAGTGACCTACATGGATATAACACTAGAACAAAACAACACTTCCATATTCTACCATCAGCAACGAATATAGGACATAGAAGGGTCATCAGTAGATCTGCAATATGGTATAACAAACTGCCCCGGATTATCAAGACGGCAACGACACTACCAGCTTTTGTTAAACTTGTTAAATCTTACCTGTTCAGTGAACGCTCTGTGATATAGACAGTGGATGGTCTGTGATATAGAGTATAGACTGATAATCAAAACTTAGCTTTCAAAATCTAAAAGAAAATATTTATTAAATTTAATATTATCTATGTGCTATTGTAACTTAATATATAATTCAGCTTACATTGTGCAAAGTATTATCTAGAGTTGTTATTGTTTTGTGAACTTGTTTAAGATGAACATACACCGTATTATATTTTATAATTATATAAAACCTGTTATAGATCCTATGTGATCTTTTTGGGTGAGGAAATGATAATTGAAAATCGTCATTTGAGTTTAAGAGAGATAGGCAATGAACTTTCTGTCGAATTAATTCGAATCATTTTGAACGATTGTTTCGGCATGAAACGAGTTGTTGCTCGACTAGTTTCAAAAGACCTGAATTTTCATCAAAAATTGAATCGCGTGAAGGTCGTTGCAATATGCTAGAACGAGTGGATTTTGACTCCACATTAATAAAAGGCATTGTAACTGGTGTTGAGAGATGGGTTTCTGACTTTGGCATGCAAATCAGTCAACCAGAATGGCGTCTTCCAACTGGACCAAAATCGAAAAAACCACGTCAAAGGTAATGTTGACTGTTATAACTGGCCTGGCGGAGTTTTTCTCTTTGTGTAGTTGATTGAGCCGTATTGTTTTGGAGATGAGGGTTTCTTGGAAATAAGATCCTTCTTGTGCCATTCTGACTAGATAATTCGATTGTTATAATTCTTGTTAGATTTCTTAAATGAATTGTTTGGGGGGTCTCTGAAGATTTCTGTCCAAAGTATTGATGATGTCTTGCATTTTTTCTCGGTTCTTGTTTCACATCTTCATGCTGTAATTTGGTTGAAATAGATTTTATTGCTTCAGTGTGTTTTAAGAAGCCATATTCAAAGAAGCACTAGAAAACATAGACACAGGCATTAGAATAAATGGAAAACTACTTAGTAATATCCGCTACGCAGACGACACCGTGGTACTAGCTAACAACCTTCAAAACTTGCAGAGAGCCATGAACCTTATTGTAGAGCATAGCCAACGCTTTGGACTATCTGTTAACGTTAACAAAACTAAAAGTATGGTGTTTTCTAAGCAAGCAGTGGAGGCTGTAATACGCATTAACAACCAACCTGTGGAACAAGTGCATTCGTTTCGGTATTTAGGAGCCACGGTGACCGACCAAAGTGACCCGAAAATAGAGATCAAATCTCGAATCGAACAAGCCCGTAAAACTTTCGTTGGCATGAGAGACCTTTTCGTCAACCGCGGACTTAATCTTCAGCTTCGTATGCGACTACTTCGTTGTTATGTTTTTCCTGTCCTTACTTATGGATGTGAAAGTTGGACTTTTAATCCAGAAATGGAGAGACGCATAACGCTTTCGAAATGTATCTATACCGTAGAATATTGCGTATCTCTTGGATGGAAAGACGGACAAACATCGACGTCCTAAATACAATGGGAAAATCACGAGAGATGAGAACCATCAAAGAAAGAAAGGTCCAGTACATCGGGCACATCATGTGCGGCAAAAAATATGAGATCCTTCGCGTGATTATTGAGGGGAAAGTCCAAGGAAAAAGATCAGATGGACGACGCCAGAACTCATGGCTGAAAGATCTACGGAGGTGGTTTGGAAGAACGTCCACTGAAATTTTTAGAGATGAAGTGTCGAAAACAATTATTGCCAATTGCATCGCCAACCTTCGTTTGGAGACGGCGTCATAAGAAGAAGAAGTGTTTTAAGTTAGATTTTCAATGATTTCACTGATTTTGTGTTGTTGTGAAGAACTGAAATGACAGTTCTTCTGAAAATGTTTTTCACCTAGAACTAAACCGATCATGTGTATTGAAAATAAAGATTTTGGAAATCAGACAATAAATTTCATTGCTTTTACATTACATTGCCTTACATTACCACCAGTAGTTTCTCATCAAGTTGAATACTTAAAGATTCTAGATCGCGTAACAAACACTCGACAGTGTACATATGTACTTGAGAAGAGAAAACCTGGAAACTGAAGTAGCAGCTCCCTATGCCATATATCATTCGCTCTCATACTTAACAGGTCCAATGTTAATCAATCTTCGGTCGAAAAAATCCCAGATATCCCCAGTGTCTCGAGGACGTTCCCCGCACACATATGCTTGTAGTCTATACACATACTCATACAAGATAAATATTTATTCAAGAGCACATTACACCAGTCAAGTAAATGAAGTGTCGCCAGAACTGGTCTCGGCCTTCTGCAAATGAGAAACTCATCCCTTGTTTGTTTTTATGTTTACAGATGGTCACATGATCAACACGAACTGCTCATCGTCGCACAACCGCAAGGCCCTTTGCTGTAAGATGTCCGTAGAGTTTGACACGTTCATCGAAACTAATAAAAAGTAAGTACATATCTTTATTTTCACTTCTAGATAAAGCGAACAATGTTATACTGGGTGATTCTCCTGTGGCGCGGTGCTCTCTGGCTCGTACACTCTTGAAGATTTCATTTTTGTTCGAACGTTGTATTTAGAAAATAAAAATCTACTTCAGCAATTTATTTTGCAGTAAACAAGGTGTCCAAATTTTCTATGGAAAAATCTTGGGTGGTTTTATCAGATTGGAAGACCACTTTTTTATTCACCTAAACTCTGCTAAGATGTCTTCAAGTAATAAGTTTTTTTGGTGAGTAGTTTCGTCACAATTTGTTCTTTTCCGTAAAAATTCATGAATTGAAATAGATTATCCACATTTTATACAGGAGTGAGAAAAATTATTGAATATTGTAATTTTAAAATATCGTATCGTAATTTTTTCGAATGGAACACCCTGTATTTTATTATTCATGTCAACGTATAAGATATTGTGCTATATTTTTGCAGAAGTAACCTTATCTTTATCTTCGATCATTTTCGAAATATTCGATTATTTGTAAAAATTTTTGATGAAAATTTTACAAACCGTATCAAAATCAACATGCATCATTTTTTTGTAATGATTCAAGATTCTTTAACGAATGATTAAAACGTTAATGGAGGTATGTGTTGACATTTTTTTTTATTTGTGCCTTCTGTCAGGTGTCCGGACATATCATATTCTGCATTTTACATGGTGAGCTTATCAGTGTTTCCTTATTAAACATTGTTAAAGTGAGGTTTGAACCCAATTTTCTCAATTGACTGCCATAGAGTTCTCCAAAGAAAAAATGGTTGATATGATTTTTATTCTGGCTGAGTGTGATAGAAATTCTTCGTTGGCAAGTAGAGTTTATGCACAAAGGTTTCCTGATAAGAGGCATCCTGATGCAAGATGCTTTGAAAAACTCCTAACTAGATTTATCAAAACGGGTAATATCGCTCACAAAAAACATGAAAAACCAAAAACTGCTACAGCTGAAGACAACGAGTTAACAGTTTTGTTGACAGTGACAGAGGACCCATAAAAAGCCAAAGAGAGATTTCTCAGTTAACAGATATAAGTCAAACTTCCGTCCAGAGAATCTTGAAAGTGAATAAATTTAATATAATCATGTACAGCTGCACCAGGAACTGAACAATCAAGACTATGAAAATCGAATCAATTTTTGCAATTGGGCAAGTGACAAAGTAGCGGAAAATCCAAATTTATTTAGTCCTCTCTCGGACGAGGCAACTTTCCACAAGAATGAGCTTGTTAACAGGTACAACTTTTATTATTACACCCCGGAAAATCCACACCTCATGAGACAAATCGATCACCAGCATCGTTGGTCCTTGAATGTATGGGCCGCTATAGTAGATGGATATCTAATTGGGCCGCACTTTTTCGACGGGCACCTAAATAGTGAATTGATTTTCTGCAAAATCATCTACCAATGTTACTTGCCGAAGTATAAGAGCATATAAGACAAGATTTGTGGTTTCAACAGGATGGAGCACCGGTACATTACACAGGTTAGGGAGCATTTGAATCATGTATTTCCAAACAAATGGATAGGACGTGGTGGTCCTGTTTGATGACCAGATAGGTCTCCGGACCTTACAAGTCTAGATTTTTTTTTGTGTGGTTATATTAAGGTCATCGTTTACCAGATTCCTTGTACAACACAGTTGGATATGAGACAGAGTATAGTCGACGCCTTTCAGCCAGTTAATCCGCAAAAGTTGTCGAGAGTTCAACGGTCTTTCCTTAGAAGGATTGAATTGTGTTCAAAGAAACGAGCAACATTTCGAACACTTATTGAAATAGTTCACCTTGTATATCATTTCACCAAAAACCAATCTATTACGAATTTCATACACGACTACCTTAAAATATCTCCATTTCTATGATCAAGTATAATAATTCGTACTAATAAACTCTTCTTTTGCAACCTCTGATTTTATTATTTTAGTTTTTTTCATTTCGAAAATGGTCGAAGATAAAGATAAGGTTACTTCTGCAAAAATATGCATCAATATTTTATGCATTGACATGAATAATAAAATACAGGATGTTCCATTTGAAAGAATCAAGACATGATATTTTTAAAATTAGAATATTCAATAATTTTTTTGAGTCACTCCTGTATAAAATGACGATAATCTATTTCAATAAAGCTATCCTTGGGCAATGAGAAAACGAAAGGAAAAAGTATTCATTCTCTCTGGCCGAAGGAGCATGCGATGATGTGAAAGCCTTTTTTCATGAATTTTTACAAAAAAAAAATTGTGACGAAACTACTCACCAAAAATACTTATTACTCAAAGACATTATAGCAGAGTTTAGGATCTTGAATCTTGAACAAAAAAAATGGTCTTCCGATCTGAAAAAACCTCCCAAGATTCTTTTATAGAAAACTGGGACACACTGTTTACTTCAAAATAAATTGCTGAAGTAGATTTTTACTTTCTAAATACAATACCGTTCGAACAAAAATGAAATCTTCAAGAATGTACCAGCTACAGAGCACCGCGCCGCTGGTGAATCACTCAGTATATCATTTAGTGGCGGAACGACATACGACCTAGAATTTCAAAATATTCCAGGTTTTTCAGCAAACCCGCAGTTTTCCTTTCGCTTTTCCTAAAGGCATATACACATTTTTTTCGTATATTTAGTTTTAGTTTCTTTTATTACATGAATATTCAATGTTTCCACCACATCAAAATAATTTAGTTGGGTCAAAATACTTACCGGAGAAATTAATGAATATTATTGACGTCAACCTTGAAATTCTCTAACAAATTTAGAGATCTGATATGCAGGGTATCCCCCAAGCTTTATGTCAAATGTTGAAGAAATCTAAAACAAATCTATGGAAATAGCATGGTCGGGATCTTTTTAAATTCAGAGCTATTCTGGTTCAAAAATGTGATCATCAGGGATCCTGTAATCACAATTTTCAACCGTATGTTGGATTAGCGATTATGTGGTGTTACCTTAGACGGAATGAAATACACATTTTATATAGAAGCTGTTATTCGTAACTATAGTAAAATGTGTATGGAATTGTCGCTTATTACTTGCTGAAACATAATGAATAAATGATTCGTTTATCACTTGGCAAAGGTTTCAAAAATACACAGACCACAAAAATTGTCGCATCACCAGGTATTCTGAATTCCACAATCGACTAAGCAGCTCAATTGCAGTTTCTTTGTCAACATATTTTTTTAGGATATATGAGGGGAAAAAAAATCTTATCTATGTAGTAACATTTGTTTTTATATGATCTCAAACACGTCTGAAACAAGAATGAGTTTATTTGACTATCAGTATTCATTCAATTTATCTTCAGTTTTCACGCTAAACTAATGCAACTTTTCTGTGTTGTATGTTAACCAAAGCACTATTTCAAGAGCAATTAATCGATACCATGAAATATGGGGGATATGGAAGAAGGACCGAACAGGGAAGAAATCGTATAACAACACCAGTAGATGATCGTTGGCTTCGTTTAACTGCACTAAGAATTCGGCACTGTACGGCTAGAATGCTACAAAATGAAGTTGCACTTTCCAGAAATATGCATAGTTCATTGCTAAGTGTTAGGAACAGGCTCAGAGAAGACGATATCAGACCAAGGGTGTCTTCTACCAGCTCGCGTCTCACCAGAGAGCATCGAGTTGCAAGACTTCAGTTTGCGAGAGAACATGCAAATTGGGGTATTCCAGAATGGTCGAATGTTCTCTTTTCCAACCAGTCCAGGTTCTGTCTAGTACCCGAGGATGAACGCATGCCTGTATACAGACGACCTGAGGAACGGTATCAGCAATACAATATCCGGCAAACCGAAAACTTCGGAGGGGGCTCAGTAATGTTGTGGGGAGGCATTTCTTTCCATGGTCGAACTGTGTTAGTCTTAGTGAATAATGGAAGAATGAGAGCGGCCAGATACATCGAAGATATCCTTGAATCCCATGTTGTACCCTTTGGCCCATTGAATGGCGAAAACTTCATTTATATGCATGATAATGCTCTGCCTCATGCAGCTAGAGTACTTACAGAATTTCTGCAAAATGCCGAAATTGATATTTTAAGATGGCCAGCCAGAAGTCCCGACCTGAATCCCATAGAACATGTTTGGCAATGGGGTGGCAAATTCAGCAACGTAGAATGCCTTGTAGAACACTCCAACAACTAGAAAATCTGCTTCCTAAACTTTGGAACTCACTGACTCAACAGTGCATCCAAAATTTGTTTGAGGGGCTTCCGAGAAAGTAGGAAACACTCGATTTTGAAAATGATTAGTAACCATTCGATACTAGTTGATTGGTCTCTTCGCGAATGTTGAAGATAGAATTTTTTAATTTTTCATTAACTCGAAAACTGTTGATATTTTCCATCATAAACTCATCTCTTTTGAATTATATCTTCTTATTTTAGACATTTGAAAGTTACCAAGCTACTCTTGAATGACCAACCTAAAAGTTTATATAGTATTGTCGTAAAAGTAGGGCGATGCGACAATTTTTGTGGGGAGTGTATTTATTAAAAATACTCGACATATGTTTCGGGTTGTTAGCCCTTTATCTGGAGTAATACATTACTAAATTCAAAATGAGTGATTTCACTTATGTGTCACTGATGTGAATGCCGTTATACATAAGTGAAATATCTTCTTCTCAACAACCATCACTAAATGTAATAATTCCGAATTCATTGTCAATAATAGAAATATGAAGACTAAGCTCACACTTGAGTTTGAATATTTATTCTAAAATAATTGACTCATATATTTTAATGTATTTTCATTCTATAACTAGATACAAAATAAATATTCCGTAATTGAAACATTATTTTCAAAACAGTGTCAGTTTCAGACGTTAATGTCATCATCATAATAATTATTTAGAGAAAGTGTGAATGAGATAATGAGTGAAAAATCGAGTGCATCAGATAATAGAACTTGAAAATATTCCATCTGAAATTATCAATCATACAAACAATATAATCGACCTGATGCCGCAAAAATCAAAATATAATTTTTAAACTGGAGATTCAGTTAATAAAAGGTCATTTCCTTTATATACTGATGGTACTACCTCAAAACCTCTTCAATTACTTAACTCTCACAAAAATCATCAACTACCGCCTTGAGGTAATATCGTAGTCAAAATGAATCAATTAAATTGCAGAATAATCGGAAATGGGGAGGGATACAGGAATATAGAATACTAGGGAAAGTATGGAGAACGAAAAGACAACGGAGTTGAATATGAGATCCCGGTATAGTTTTCAACACACCTCAAACAAGAAAAGTAAATGGTAGGAATTGAAGAACGATAGAAGCAACATGTAAAGTGCAGTTATGCACGTTACAAAGTACTATAAGTATTAATATTAATGAAATGTAAATACAAATGTCGCAATCAACAACTTGATTATACTTTGAGGTCGTGTAGAAAATCTGATACTCGTTAAGAATGAAAAAGTTCAAGTCTTGTGGTTTCGGCCGCAAGCGATTTATTTGGTGAGCTTGATACGGGATGGCTTGGTTATTGCCACGTTGGGTTCTACTTATAAAGAAGAACGCTTTGTATTATATACATCTATGGAAGTCACTACACTAATATGATAATTTGTACATGTAACTGAGTATGCTGTTGTATGATTGACTATTGGACAGTACGTTACCACAATATTGGTTGAATGAGATGTTACTGAGTTGAAGAGATAATGCCTGTTTTCTCGATCGTTCTATCCGAGATAGGGTTTTATGACCTGTTCACATCCGGTCAGGGCGTATTAACCCAGCTCCGATATGAACCGGGGTGAAAACTCAAGTTTTATGGTAACAGAGCTCACCCATGAAATCATTGTGTCATCTTCCCAAGAAAGTCATATCAGAAGATGAAGTACTAAACTGTATCACCCTATAGTTGGCGGAGAGTATCTAAAGGTTTTTCCTACAGTTTTTTGTAGTTGTCCGAACGTATAAAATCCTTCCGTTCTGCGTTTCGGTTTCGTGTTTATGTCCCCTTTATGATCCAGTAACATGCAAAATTCTCCTTCAATTTGTGTACAATGTAGTTTTATATCATCTGAGCCTTCAATGCGGCCCCCTTCTCAAATTAGTCCGCTCGAAACATCCGACAAACTATCCGCATTCAAATTACAATAATAAGCACCCCTTCTGCTCAGAAACTTTCCGGCATCCTCCGCGGCAGTAACACAAAGTTGCATTCTGTTCGCGGTCGCAAGCTTGCTTTTCATCAGCATCTATTTGTAATTCAAATTTCAGTGTCGTATGCAGATGTGAGAACGTTTCTTTTTCTATACGGTCTGAACAATCTTCGCATTCACCCGCACCTTTATTTCGCTACTTCTGCCGTTGGCTACATTCTGTACAATAATGAAATAATACGAATCGATATGAAGACACCTGAGAAAGGTGCGGAGTTGCCGAGTTGTGAGATACAAGTTTATTCGTGTACATTGATATCGGCCGTTGGAAGATAATCCTCATGGGACAATTGAGTGGAGGTAGCAATAAACCAAGATTGTTGCTAATCTTGACTTCCAGCAGAACACTTTGGTTGAGTTTTTCGATGATGTACAAATGGAAGAAGAATGTGGTTTATGCTTGATGGCGCATTCTGGACCTATAGTGAAGAATCATTTGAATCAAGCATATCGTAATAGACGGATTGGTAGAGGTGGTTCTGTAGCTTGGCTTTCACGATCTCTCGATCTGAATCCCTTAGACTACTTCGTCTGCGAGCAGTTGAAAAGCCTACTATACTTACAACCGGTTTTACCATGAAGCCATTGCATGCACGCGTTCTAGATGGATGTAAGGGAACAAGAAATATGCCTGGCATTTTCTATCAGGTACTGGCTTCAATGAATCTCCACTTAACACTTTATGTGGAAATTAATAGTGGTAATTTCGAACGCTTACTGGATTTCATTACTATAAAAAGGGCTAATCTTCAGTTTCTTGCTTCTACTTTCATTAAATGCCGAATATCACCATCCATCAGCTTTCTTCCATTTCGTCATAGTCATACATTAGGTCAAAAAAGTACAATGAATTGATTATTTCAAAAACCTGCTAAAAATGATTGTCAAAGTAGTTGCTAAGTTGGCACAACTATTTTCTATACTGACGCGAGTTTGAACGCGATCTGTCATTTAGTTTGTTTGCAGTGCTCGATTCTGTCAATTCTCACAAGTCTTGGCAGGTTTTTTAGGTAGACTGCCCGAGCTTGAATAGCGATCGTAAGGGCGATAGGAGAGTTCGCTGGACACGCCCCCGTGTTTCCAGTGTTTTCCTCGAAAACCTAGGTCTCAAAAATCGTCACAAATTGGAAATTAATTAATTAGATCAAAATTTCAAATAATTGGATTCACAATAAAGCCTTATATCTATAATTTTGGTGTGTGTCAGAAAAACACAAGTGTGAGCTCAGGAAAATGTAACAGATGAACCATACTATCTTGAGTGTGATTCAACAAATGAGTGAAAAAACCTGAGGAAAAAACTCAATTCCCTGTCGCTATTGCATTATTAATAGCTTGTCTGTTCATGTTGTGTTAGTGTCGTGTGTACATAAAGAGTACCAAAGATTTTTCTGCTCAGCAGCTTCAATTCTCATCTTGCACTCCATGATTTCCAGACGAAGACAAGGGTGAAAGGAAGGGGGTTTGGGACAGGAATCTGTAACAGTGGAAAAAGAAAACCAGCAGAAAAAAATTTCAACAATCATACCTGACTCTTATATGTCTAAACACACTTGAATTTCAGAAAAGATTTTACATAGAAAGCAAGGACTAAGGGGTTAATCAAAAAGTACTCAACCTGCGATATTTCCTCTTTCGCGGAGATGTTCTTCCGTCGCAGTATGAGTCTCCTGAAACATAATCATTTCCTTGTTCTTGCTTGCCAATTTTGATGTATAATCGCAAAATCCCTTCAATATTCAAATTCAACAAAACAATTCCCTCTTTGTTTGACCGAGGGAGTCCCCGATGGCTAGGTTTGGTCTTCTAAGTGATGCCGATTATGATCTATAGATGTTCTAGAATCATTATGGGTCCAATAATATGGGTTGACATTTTCCATATATTATTTCTTCGTGGTTCTTATTTAATTTAAGGAAAAAGTTGCGAAAAAATTTTGACAGTCGTTTTAAAAATATGACAAATGTCATATCTCGAGATATGTAGGAATCGTTCGACACCTGAATCCTTTCTCCCGCTAACACCGTATAAGTAGGACGTATGAAGGGAAAACCCTTATATTGAAAGCTGGATTTTCGTTAACTTCGTTGATTTCTGGCCATCGGAGATTCTCGGAATCGGTAAAATAGGTGGAAGTTTCGCGAAAATCCGCCGATAGACTTTTGTTACATCGAAGATTTATTTTTCCCAAGGTTCAACGGGGACCAGAATATCGAGGCGTAACATGCGAAACTCGAGGCTTCGTCCTCGTCCCGGTTTCGAAACCATCGATCGCGATAGAAAAATTTGTAGAGACATAATTATTCCCACCACTCAGCAAAAATCGGAGACCGTTTTTATTTTCGCTTCTTCGGGACTTTCTCCCGCTTGGGACTCCAAATTTGGACGTTCCCTAGATCCTTCATTACCGGAAATAAAATAGTCGCAGGGGCATGTGACCCCCCCAAACGCTCGCCGTGTCATTTCTTCTCTTCCCGATTTTACTTGCCGTCAGAATCTCGGATTGTTGCCGAAAAAGATCTTACGACTTTATATTATATATTATTGAGTTTGTCTACATCTGCTTCTATTTCTGAAAGTATCAAATGTGGAACTTCGAATTCATTTGGTAGAAAATACATAACATCACTACTTGAATCCTTTCGACATGAACATAATCATCTAGTTTTTAAGATTCTCAGTAAAATATACGTTTGCAACCCTCGTTTCGTGAAATTGTTTCCATGTTGGCAACTCTGCACCGCATCGTGTCTTCCAGTAATTCTTTCGGGAGATGTATAGGCACGTCTACAACTGTCAAACTGAGGGACTATGAAAAGTCAAGAGTCCCTAACCGGCCGGTTATCATCCCAGATGAGGGGTGAACGAAGGGGGTGGGAGGACACACGGTTAAATTGAATTCTGTCGAGGCGGTGCAGCAATTTTTGCCCCATTTGATGGGAGCTTTGCCTGCCACATATTTTAAATGGATTTTTAGCTCGGAACTTGGGGACTATTGGGGTAGATGAAAGGTAATATTTGTTGTGTTCACTTAAGTTTTATTGCGTTTAATCAGGAAGGGGAGGAGTTAGATGTATGTTGGAGGGAACTTATATTATTACGTTACGTACTGAAAATAGAAATTTCGCTATGATGGAAAATATAAAGAGGTCAAATTATTTTTCAGAAATAGAATCGTATATAACTGGTGGGTTAAAAAGTTTGTAGCCTGATGTAAAGATGGCGTTACTAGGGTTAAATCCACATGGTTTTCAGTTTTTATTAACCTTAGCTAGACACGGGTAAAAAGTTTTCAGTTGTCTTACCGTTGGTTCGCCAAATCTAGCATTAAAAGTGAACAAACTTATTAAAAAACAAGTACTGTGTTTTAAGGAATTTTACTTAATAATTGCGATTCGTAACGCATTTCACTACACCGTAGCTTCTTCAGACGAATGAATATACAGAAAAATATAAATGAGAATATAATTATAAATGTTCCTGAGTAATTAAAAGCTTATTGGGTTGCTTATTCTTAAGTAAGTGTAAGATAAACTGGAAGAAATCAACGAGAACTCAAACGAGAAAAAAGTACAAGAAGCTCAAAATAAAACAAGAGCGATTCGGGATATAATCGACTAAGAAAAGAATAACATGAAGAAGGAAACTCCATCTTTACTGAAACTTGATGATTTAAACAAGTCCTTTTTGAGTGTAAGCTGCTGAAAGTTGCTCTTGTACTAATGAACACCCACTCAACCTCCTCAAGAAAGCCAAAGAAAGGGTTGAGAACTCAATTTCCTTGATGAAGTAACGGAGAGTGATATTTTTCGAATAACACAGAATTTGAAAGCAAAGGACACGAAAGATACGTATGGTATGTCTACCAACCTATTGAAAAAAGTTATTTCGAGCATCATAAAACCAATCACTTTTTTGATGAACAGATGTATCACAGAGAGCTAGAATGTCGAGAATTGGACAACCTGTGCGCTGAAATTTTTTTCAATGAATCACAATTCATTCTATTATTTGTTCGTTTGTAGATTTGTTTTTACTATTTTTTATGTATTGTTAATTTTATTGAATTTGGAATATCTTTATTAACGTAGGTTTTCTCAAACTTTCCCTTCACACTTCAAGATTCCTGAAATGCACGAAAAACGATGAGGGAAAGGTAAATTCATGTAGTCATTTACTGAAGCGTAAATAAAGCTTCCTTTCTTGGAAACGTTCACTTCGCCCACACAAAGAAATAACTTCGTCAAGGTGTCTGGATATTCACACCTCCCATTCCTAATTTCCCACCTGCTTCCACTTTATTTTCAGAAAAAGTTTAACCAACGAGTGTAAACGAAGTGAGAGATCAAACGCGGAATCGAGAATTTTTGTGCTAGGAAAGGGGGACAGTCGAAAGGAAAATTGAGTAGAGTACAGAACGTGAATTCTATATATAGCCTTAATAAGAAGGGTGGAGATGAGAATCGAGTATATTTCTGCAAGTGACGCCTGCGAGGGAGTGTTCTTTATGTTCTTTTGAGTCCTTGATGAAGTCACTGTTCTGTGACAATTTATTGTAATGACTTATGTGAGTTTGGGTCTAAGAGTATCGGTAAAGAAAGCAAGGGAAGTGGAGAGTTCTTGAGGACGAACCGAAAATAAATTGAGTGGCAATTCTGCTTGTAGTTTTCAACATTTTGATCCTTTTGTAGTATGTATTTGTAAACATGAAAAAGCCACTTAGCGGATAAAACATATAGTGTTCTGGTACCGATAGGTAGCTGATAATGTGGTAGCTTTTCAGGGCTCAAATAGGCAAATTTATAAATTTCAAATTTGAGTTTACATCAGAAATAGAAATTGATAACTCAATGAATCTTTTGGACCTGAGAAGAACAAAATCGACTAACAAGTTCATTTATAACAATTACAGAAAAGAAACCTTCACAGACTCAACTATTCCCTTGGGCTGATTCAATCACTTATATCACACACTAACAGCTTATAATACAATGATCTATAGGGTTTTCTCCATTCCACTGTAACCGACATACTTCAAAATTGAAATAAATACTACTAGCGGGCCCATTGAGATCGCCTTTTATATCTAAACAGCCAATATACTAAACGCTTAATATACTGAACGCCTAATATACTCAACCCCTGAACGCCTTTTCATATCCAACTCTATCTATACTGAACGCCTTATTATATTCACTTCATTATTCATATTTATACTTAATAGTTCTTTAGTTTACATGGAACTCTCTCATATATTGGCTCAGTCATCCTTAAGGTAACGCAGCTTTCATTATTGTTTCATGGATACTGACTCATAAACCACACAAATTTCAACACTATTCACTACTATCCGAATTCAAAGAGATAGATTCAATTTGAAAATTTCAACTTTTTCCAATTGAGCTAGCATAAAATGAAATTGAAAACATTCGAACATTCATTCAAAAAATCAAATTGTTCAACCACCCGTTAGGCATATAAATTCAATCATCAACAATTCTAATATTAATTCACAATATTCCAAATTTTTAGTTCCAACAGTATTAAATATATATTTCAGAAAGATCGATATATGCAGATTTATAGTTTCAAATTTTTAATTTTTACTCAATAGTTCTGATTCGTATTAGATCAGATAAGAATCGAATAAAATTCATGAATTATAATGAACAACAAATATGAGCTTAAAACACCAAGATGGAAGAATTACTTCTCAAGTATATTCTTCTCAAATTGAATTTTCTTGGGAGTATCCAAAAGACAAAAGCGGAAAACTAGTAATCAAATGAAGAAACACTACTGAATACAAAGAAATTTCACCTTATGTGATTGCCCTTTACGTAACTATTTTGTATGAATTCGCTTACCAGAAAGAACAAACATCTTCTGAATTGAAGTGTTCTTGTGGAAAGAGTGTCGAGTTGGCACTTGGTTTCGAGCAGTCAATTTCTTATAAACTTGCTCTCTAATAATTAAAATTTCTATGCTTCAATCTTACTTCTCTTCAATTCATTTTCTTGTGAAACTTTATAATATACTATGAAATGAAAATGAAAGGAAAGAAATGGAATTTAACAACTTCATATTTCTATATTACATTTTACACAATTATATAAAATACCTATAGTATAACTACCTATAACAAAAATTGTCAAATTGCATAGCGTTCTCCAAGTAGTAGTTGAATTTTTTCCAAAATATGATTCACATAAGCAGCAGCATGTTTTCTGTGACTTTCATAAATCTTCAATTGAAAGTTGTGGTTGTACAAAATAAAACTTCATATGCAACTTCTACATATTTGAACATCATGTTCTCTACTATCAGACACCTATAACAGAGAAACTTTCAACTTCAAATCAATGAGGAATTCCTGCCATTCAATCAACAACCTTGATTAAATTTCCTAAAGAACAGTAACTATGAGTTATGAATAGAAAGACTCACAATAATTACCTTTTGTGCAAATTTGAGATCTTACTTTCAAACTTGAACATTGTCAAACATATTGAATCTCATTTACTTTTACATTTGGATAATTGTGGAATAGAAACGTACTTCCTCTTGAATAAACTGAAACGAAAATTCAATTTGAAATGGCACGGTCTTATTGACATCCAGTTTGAAATATTTTAATACAGATAAAGCCTTTAGTAGATAGCTTTCAATATTAATATGATATATACTCTAAATGACCTAACGAAAACTTTATCGAGTTCTTTCCAGAAAAATATTATTATACAAAAGAGCTCAATACCTATTAATAGCAACTCAAAGGATATCCCATCATTTTGTAAGATCCCCAATTGATTCGTTAAAAATCCTAGTAATTCCAGGACATTTTCAAAGCATAGAGGTTAGAATAACTATGAAAGAAATATGAAATATGTGAATTCTGAGTACGTTTTTTGAGCATGCTGAAAAGGAAATACATTAAAATACATAAATAAACTTCAAATTATATTCATTTATCTTTCAAGTATAATTGTAAGTCTCCTTAACTCCTTTTTATTATAACATTCCGTTTGAATCAAATTGTTTAGGTTAGGTTAACTACAAAATGCTAAATTCATGAATTTTGTCGTTTCTTTACTTAAACTAAATAAACATAAAATAGATAAAATAAACATCAAACTACGTTCACTTACCTCTAAAATTTTATTCCAAGTTTCGTCAATTTTTTCATTCAAATAAAATTCGGAATTACTTATTTTGACAGATCTAATATAAGACTAATTGAAATAAGGTTAGATTGGATCGTCACTCAGAAGAGAGAGAGCACTATATTCTAGATGTTGGTTGAACCGAGATTATGTTGGTGAAAATAAAAGTTACGAACTATTTCCATCTCAATATTTTCATTCAAAAGAGAGAGAACATTAAATTTTACACGTTCGTAAAGCTCACTTCCGACATTGAATAGCGATCTGAGGGGCGGTAGGAGAGTGACTTGCTCCGCCCCCGTGTTTCCGTTCTTTTTCTCGAAATTCTAGGTCTCAAAAATTGTCCGAAATTCGGAAATTAAGTCGTAGAGTAACGATTTTTCTTCGCGGATCTGATCTCGAGATATGTAGGAATCGTTCGACACCCGAATCCATTCTCCCGGTAACCCCGTATAAGTAGGACGGATGCAAGAAATCCACTTATTTTGACAGCTCGACGTTAGTTAGTTTCTGGCCGTCAGAGATATTCGGAATGAGGAAAATGGAGCGAAATTTTGCAAAAGTCCGCCGATAACTCTTCGTTGAATAGAAGATTTTTCAGTTTTGCCGTCGTTCAGCGGGAATGAAACCATTGCGGCGCAACATGCGAAACTCGAGGCTTGCCCTTTATTCAGGTTTTGAAACGATCGAGCGCGATGGAAAAATTTGTATAGACATAAAAGTCCGACTTTCCTTTCGCTCTCGGCGACGTTTCGGCAAAAATTTTCGAAAAATTCTCAGGGCTCCGTCGTTCGAGCTAGGGGCTCCAAATTTGGCACGGACCTTCCTCAGACCCTTCCCTTCCGGAAAAAATACTCGCAGGGGCCTACGGCCACACATTCTTCACCGCGTCGCGTTTTCTCCACCCGGTTCAAACTACCGTTATCCCCTCGGATCATTCCCGAAAGAGGCCTTACGACTTAAATAGTATAGATCAGAAAAAATTACCTTAATAACAAGATTCCCCGGTTTTTATAAACCAAATTATCCAACGTGAAGAAAAGGATCAAATAGCACATTCATTATATTCCATAAAAGATACTTCCTCGAAAAAATACGATAGTTTCAACTACGCTGGTCCTTCGGAAAAAGAGGTTGAAAATTGATTTGATGATTGAATAATTCGCCAAAATGTATTACTACTTTGAAGGCAATACAATAAATCTGAATGAAAAATAAATATTTCGATTTTCAGTGACCAATTCCCGGCAGCTTTCTGACTTTTAATATTGAGACATCGTCAAGATCATGACTAACCTTAACAAGAAAACGCTACAAAATATAATCAAGCTCGATATTCGGCAAGATTACCGAATCAACCTGGATAACCGTCTGGATGAAAACTTTCAGGATTTATCGCCGCTCCGCCCGTATCTCAACAACTTTAAAATGCTTTCCTGTTTTACCCGGTATTATCTCGACAAGAAATAAAAACATATAAAATATAACTCCCGTCGTCGTTATATTCAAAGTTTCTCCTTGTCGTCATCAGCGAGACGACATTTCCAAAGGAATTTTCTCGAGGTGTTTTCTTTATTTTCACACACCTTTGACGCTCTATTTATGCTGATTGTATCTCTTCTGAAAATCTCCCCGAGAAGCAATTTACCGAAATGAGGGTATATTCTTGGAAATTGAAGACGAGTAGTCTTTTCGCTGAAATCGACATACATTGTTTCGTTCCGTCCGTTTTCGGAAATATCGACCAACCGGAATCTCTGAACTCTCGAATGAGATGAAAACAAATTTTCAATTTATTCATGTTTAGACACTCTTGCTTAGGGAACGTAATAAAGCATCTGAAGAGCTTCAACGCAATTTATACTATGAGATTATTTAAAAAAAATAAAATATAATTTATTTACAGGGTGTCGTAATGAAAACAACGCCGACACAGTAACTGAGAAGCTAATTATTTCTGGATAAAACGCCGAAATAGGTACGACTTTCTAAGGGCTATTGCGAATCTGACATTGTCGGAAAGAGAGCGCCAACTCATTCGAAAAAAATGTTCGCCTTCGGAACAAATGTGTCCGCTTGGAAAATCGGGTTTCAATTCTATCGCTTTCACCGTTCAATTTTTAAACTTGACTATTCTCACTTTCTCACGTGTTTCATTGAATACATTCTGTCAAAAAAAAAACGGGGATTGTTCAGTGAAACACAAAATATTTATTCTCCGTCCAAATTCATTGTAACGCCTTAAAGAAAATCCATATTACCCTGATGAAATATTATAATGTGGCTTTCCCCAGGGATCTATACTGGGCCCCATTCTATTCGATTCATTTTCCATATTTATGAGATGCAAAAGCCTGGTTTCTATTTTTCCCTAGAAACGAAACTAGATATCAGGAAAGCATAAGGGATTAAACTGAAACAAAATATAAAAACTACAAAAAACATAAGCGACATACTTTCTTCCACCATTATATTGGCTTTTGTGCCTCTATAGACGCCACTGAACATAATAATTTCAATCTAGTTCGAGCTGAATAAGTGCTTTATCACTGTACCAAATATTTAACAATCCTGTTTGAGAATCTTCAAGATATTTACGAAGTACCGATTTTTTCCATAACTTTGAAGCTCCAGCACATATTCATTAGAACTTTTTTTCTTAAAATGACTTGACGAATGCCCCTCTCGAAGTTTCGTCCCCTATCTAGGAAACACCCCATACAATTATGAGTTATTAATGAATTAATATTCTTCTGCTATGTTTAGTTAGAGAGAAAAAATGCGGTCTCACAAACCATTTTCATATTCAATTCAAAGCATACTTGAACTATTTCATTCGTCATGTCACCAGAGACATGTCATAATTTCAATATTCTCGAAACGAGAGCTTCAACTCGAACAATGGCCGTGGACGTATAAGGCCAAAGGGTTGAAATTAAAAACGTATGCATGCTCGCTGGGTGATTATCATCTGCATCAGCAGAATTCGTGTCAACGTTGCGCTTTTCGAGAATACTATCGCGATCTTCGTAATTACAGTCCTGGACGTCTTTCGGCGACTACCTCAGCAAGTACGGGGGCAGCTCGGAAATATATTTTCATAGAGATAATTAATACTAAGATATATTCTACTTTATGCGCAGTAAAAGTAGTTGAGAAAAAATGACTTAAAATTTAGGAGAATATAAAACAGTATTCCCTATCTGATAATGTTGAAATCCAAGGTGTGCCCAAGATGAAAATATCTTGAATATATCAGCAAACATCTACGAAAACTTTGGGAATTCAAGGGGATTCTTGAAAGGACTCACTATTATATTCAGTGAACTCAAGTGGAGAGAAAATACCAATAGTGACGTTAAAAACGAAAAGTGGGGTACTCACTAGGGTAGTGTCGCGATTGAGACATTGATGAACAAAACTATTTCTAAAACTATATGAACCCTTCAGTGATAAACTGTCATAAACTTTTTTATCCTCAGTTTTTAAGAATCATCAATTTTCATTTTTACCTGATGTTTCATTTTATTGCATAATATGTAGTTGTCCCATTTTGAAAGCTAACCTTTCAAAAGGCGGGAGAATGATCAGATTCATTTGTGTTAGTATGGCTAACACTTGAATTGTGGAGGCCGTTACTTGATGTAGATCCATGATATAAATGAGATAAAAACACAAGGTTTAACTTTAATCTACACTTTATTTGAAAAAATTCGACGACGTTTCGCTGACACAGCAGCTTTATCAAGAATGACAAACAGAATGAAGAGTATGGTATTATAAACAAATCGTAGAACAAGTTGGATGCATAACAGGAAAATCCACACCGAGCCATTGTACAGTTAGTATGAAAGGTAATAAAAACTAATTAAAACAAGTTAAGTAGGGGTGAGTAATTCAAATCTACCTGTTCATTCAAAAGCTTGTCCGAATGTTTGTATCTATTTATTTCTAATGCTTCTAGGAGATCTAATTTTGAACTTTTGATTTTATATGTAATATGTCAAAGTTTTTATTGAATGAATGGTTTTCTTCTATTAGGTGGTTTGAATAATTTGAATCAGATTTATTTTATCGAAGCTACGTTTATGTTCAGATGTTCTTATGCCAAAACTCCTATAGGTCCTACCGATATAAATTTTATCACAAGAACCGCAATTGAGTTTATAGATTCCTGATTTACTTGATTTTTCAACACAAGATTTATTATTTTAATATGTTTACCTAAGTTATTAGAAGTTTTGAAAGCTATATTAAGATTTTGTTTGACGAGAAATGATTTAATATTTGTACTTGCAGAACCGCAGAATGTTAAACTGTTGAATATTTTATAGTCTTTATGAATAGGATATACTTCATTTATTGCTTTCTGATAGAGTTTTTACGAATGATTAGATCTATCATATCCGGATTATATGAATTATTAATGGCTATCTGTTTGATGGTGTTTAACTCTTTATTATAATCTTCTACTGATAAAGGTAAATTGAGTAACCGATGTACCATGCTGTTTAAAGCTGCAACTTTGTGTTGAATTGGATGTAATGAGTAGTTATGTATAATTGTATCAGTATGTGTAGGTTTACGAAAGACCGAAAAACATGATTATTATTTTGTTTAGTGATTTTAAGTCCAAAAATTTATGGAATCGTTCTGTTCAATTTCTATCGTGAATTTAATGTTCAAATGGATGGAATTAATGAAATTAACAAATAAGTCTAATTGACGAGTAGTTCCAATGAAACATACTAAGATGTCACGTTTGCATTGAACAAAATTATTTTTCTTTCATACATCTATTACAGTAGTGAAAATGGTTTGATCATGGGAAATCCTTTGAGTCCACTTTTAGCAGAGATTTTTATGAATAATATTGAACAGAAAATTCATACACATCCACTCATTTCCAAATTTCTTTATTGGTATAGATATGTTGACGACATCTTAGTATGTTTCATTGAACTACTCGTCAATTAGACTTATTTGTTAATTTCATTAATTCCATCCATTTGAACATTAAATTCACGATAGAAATTGAACAGAACGATTCCATAAATTTTTGGACTTAAAATTCACTAAACAAAATAATAATCATGTTTTTCGGTCTTTCGTAAACCTACACATACTGATACAATTATACATAACTACTCATTACATCCAATTCAACACAAAGTTGCAGCTTTAAACAGCATGGTACATCGGTTACTCAATTTACCTTTATCAGTAGAAGATTATAATAAAGAGTTAAACACCATCAAACAGATAGCCATTAATAATTCATATAATCCGGATATGATAGATCTAATCATTCGTAAAAACTCTATCAGAAAGCAATAAATGAAGTATATCCTATTCATAAAGACTATAAAATATTCAACAGTTTAACATTCTGCGGTTCTGCAAGTACAAATATTAAATCATTTCTCGTCAAACAAAATCTTAATATAGCTTTCAAAACTTCTAATAACTTAGATAAACATATTAAAAATAATAAATCTCGTGTTGAAAAATCAAGTAAATCAGGAATCTATAAACTCAATTGCGGTTCTTGTGATAAAATTTATATCGGTAGGACCTATAGGAGTTTTGGCATAAGAACATCTGAACATAAACGTAGCTTCGATAAAAATAAATCTGATTCAAATTATTCAAACCACCTAATAAAAGAAAACCATTCATTCAATAAAAACTTTGACATATTACATATAAAATCAAAAAGTTCTAAATTAGATCTCCTAGATGCATTAGAAATAAATAGATACAAACATTCGGACAAGCTTTTGAATGAACAGGTAGATGTGAATTATTCACCCTACTTAACTTGTTCAATTAGTTTTTATTACCTTTCATACTAACTGTACAATGGCTCGGTGTGGATTTTCCTGTTATTCATCCAACTTGTTCTACGATTTGTTTATAATACCATACTCTTCATTCTATTTTTCATTCTTGATAAAGCTGCTGTGTCAGCGAAACGTCGTCGAATTTTTTCAAATAAAGTGTAGATTAAAGTTAAACCTTGTGTTTTTATCTTATTTATGGCTAACACTGTACCCAACTTCCACAAGCTAAATTATGACAATGGAACTAGCAAAATGTGAGAACACATGTTGAAATATCTGGTTTTTCTCTCATTGTAGCGTCCTTATCTAGGTAAATTTTATCATCAGATGAGACAAACTTTCTTTGAATATTTTAAGTTTAGGTATGAGAGTATATCAGTACAGATTGATTCATCCACTACCAATCTTGAGGTCAACATCATACAAGCAATACAGTTAACTAATATCACGGTTGTTATAGTATATCAGTTTTGTGAAGTTAAATATTTATATTTAGTTGACATCTAATTCAATTCATCTTAATTTAAACTCAACGTGATAAAACCTGGCCATTCCCGAATAATCTAACAAGAACCTCATGAATGTTGTCTGCTCTGTGGCTGGCCACCTGTCATTTGACACTATCGATAAGGTCCACCGTGTTTCTATTCGTACTAAAAATGGGACATAAAACATCATTCTTAGATTTCCTACTCGCCGTAAAGGTGGAACTTTTGACGGCTGCGAAAGTGAAAAGACTCGCATCTGACTCTTCATCCTCGGCTTTTCGTATTCCGGATATATCACATAGATTTTTACTTAATCAACACTTAACGTCATCATGTCAGTTTTCGTACCGTAACGCTCGCATAGTGGCAAAATTAAGATGTTATAGATTTGTATGGGTACGAAATGGAAATGTATTCATGAGGAGTTCTGAACGCTCCAAAGTTACAAACATTAGGAATAAAGTAACACTGGCTAACCTGCAGTAAATAGTCATCGAATAATTTCAAAATTCCCAGCAGATTTTTTTCTTTTCTTCTTCTTCTTAATTTGGACCTTGAGGACTGTTTTCTTCCAGGAGATCCCTCTACTATTGTTCTTGTGAGATGGATTACCTACTATCTTTCCAGCGTCTGGGGGCTTCCCGGTGACCGACGTGCTGCTATTGGTTTTCCGTCTCGTACAATACTTGCTAGTCTGTATTCTTCTATTCTGTCTACATGTTGATTCTATCCTCGTCTGCGTTTTCTTGCCCATGGTATAATATCTTCTGTGTTATATGTTTCTCGTATAACTAACCTAACCTCGTTCCTAATTCTATCCCTGAGCAATTTTTCCGATATTTGTCTTAGCGTCTTCATTTCTGACGTTCTAAGAATTCTTTTGGTTTTGAAGGTATCGGCCCTAATTTTATTGCATAGGTGGCGATAGTCGTACACACGCTCTGTAAATCCTCGTTTTGCACACAATGCTCATATGCTCTTTCTCCATACGACATCTCTCTGCCATCCGCAAATCGCTGCTGCTTTATTTGCCTACTCTGGGACCTCTCTCGCCAAATCCCCGTTACTAGTTATTTGCGCCCCAAGGTATTTGAAGGACATTACCTGCTCTACAGTTTTATCATCAGTTGCGAACCTACATCTTCTTGGCTTCTTCGATATCATGCTCTTTGTTTTTTCGGTAGCTATCTTCATGTTGTAATTTTCAGCTTCGGATTTGAAAGCAATCAAGAGTCTTTGAAGATCATATTTATTTTCCGCCATTATTGCTGCATCGTCCGCGTAGCATACTATTTTTATTTCTCCTGTACTCGTCCTGTATCCGTTTCCTACTGATTTAACTTTGTTGATGATTCTGTCCATTATTAAATTGAACAGAAGAGGGTTGAGACTATCTCCTTCTCTTATACCCGCAGTGACAGGTATTTCAGATGTAAGGCTACCTTGAGATATTATTTTCGTGGTGTTGTTCGTGTTCAGTTCTTCGTTATTTTAATGATTGATTCCGGGATCTGTTCAGTATCTGCGGCACATATTTCACTCTTGCACGATCGAAAGCTTTTGTGGGGTCAATGAAGCAGATGCATAAGATGTTTTATTCCAGAGATTTTTCTACTACTTGTCGTACTACGAAGATTGCATCCATTCTGTTCTGTTTCTCCTAAATCCTTGTTGTTCTTCGTTGATGTCTATCACTTCTGTTGTTTTGTCTCGTAGAATTCCAGTAAAGAGCTTGGTTAGTACCCCTAGCAGAGTTATTGTTCTGTAATTTGAGGGGGTCTTTTTATCACCCTTCTTGTATAGAGGTACAGAAAGGCTCTTTTTCCACTATGTAGGTACACTGGTATTGTCTAGAATTTTTCCAAATAAAGCCTTGATTTTGCTTATTAGAGTGTTTTTTCTATATTTAATCATTTCGTTAGTGACAACAACGACAATTTCTTCCTCCTCAAGCTGATCTGCTTGTCTCTCACTATCGCTTTCGCTCTCTTCGTTATTATAGAGTTCTGTGAGGTATTGTTCCCATTGTTTAGCGCTTACTTGATTCAGTTGGACGTATTAATTTACTGGTTTTTCCTTGCTCGAAGCATATTCCATATTCTCCTCTGAGTTTCGTGCACATCGTTCTCCATACCCTTGCTAATTTTTCTCCGATGTTCTCTCTTTATCTCCCTGATTTGTCTCTTCACTCTGTTCCGTACCTTCACGTATTTTCTGTATTCTGTCTGAGTCTTCGTACTTCTGTATCTCAAATATGCTTCTCTTTTTTTCCTTTGCTGAAGCTTTTACCTCTCTGTAAACCATGGTGTCGATTTGTGCTTTTTGGCGTTTCCAACTATTCGCGTCCCAAGCGCTTCCTTTGCAGCCTCCAGAATGTTTGTTTTTATCGTGTTCCAATTTTAGTCTTGAGTCTTTCGTTGAACAGCCATTGAGTCCTTGTATCCTGGAGTGCTTCTGTATTGAATTTTTCTGTTTTTGATGTGGTTGGTGCCTGTTTCTTGTGGGTTATGATATTTCGTAATTTTGCCAGAACCATATTATGGTCTGAACCGATGTTCGGAGATGTCAGAGCACGTACATCCATTATCTGCCTTGGACGGAATTCCTTATTTGTCAGTAAGTAATCTATGGTTGATCGATCTCCTTGGGTATTAGACCAAGTAAACTTATGTTGTTCCTTGTGATCGTAGAAGGTGTTGGTAATCCGTAGTTCGTTGAAGGCACAGAATTCCGTTAGTGAATCCCCATTTTCGTTGATCACTCCTTCGTTAAAACGTCGTTTTATTCCATTTATAACTTGATCTCTAATTCTTGCATTTGAGTCTCCCATTATTAGGACTTTGTCGGATGTGGGTATTAGATCATAAGTGTTCTATAACGCTTAGTAGAAATTCGCCAATTCTTCTCTAGGCTTGCTTTTATCTGCTGCGTAATTAGATATTACATGCAAGAAGGTATTTTTCAATTTGAATTTAACTCTGAGGATTCTGTCATTCTTTCTTTTTGCCGCTGAATATAAGTATATAGTTTATATATAGACTTGTTCCTTGGCCCTTCGTTTTAGTCTCCGATATCGCGCAGAGGTCTATCTTATGTTGGTCAATTTCAATAATGATTTCTTGATCTTATTCCAAGTGGCTACGTTCCAGCGTGCAATCCTGATGGTGTTTTTTCTCCAATAGTCTTCTTTCCTATTCCGTGCATTGATCGTCATCGTTGTAGGCAGTCCATTTTCCGAGGTTCGTTTCCTGGTTCTTTGAGCTTAAAGAATTTTTTTCTATGGGTAGGCTGCTAACCTTGCCCATAAACCCCCAACCTGGAAGACCAGTCCAGTTTTTGTTATGTCACAGTTAGTATTTCATTTCCTCACTATCCTGCCACACAGCTGAATTGCTGTGCAGGTGAGCTTTCCCCAATTCCAATGGGGACGCGCCCGATGGAGGTGAATGGCAAATCCCCACACGGGTTTTTCTTTGCAATGGTATTAAATGGTTACTATAAAACTGTGAGAGGACCTCGTACCAAATTATTGAATTTTAAACGGGGTATTCACTCAGTGAATGTAGAATATAACCTAACCTACTCTTTATTAGTGAATCATGGCTTAACGACACAATTCCTGACGCCTAACTAATCGATTTGAGCTTCTATGATGTCTTTCGACGTGATGGATCAAGTTCTTTTTCTAACAAAGCCGATGGTGGTAGTGCCCTCATCGCTTCCTCGAAGGATATTGGTGCTACGCGAGTCAACTCGTATCATCGCCAAGCAGAGGATATGTGTGCATCCTTTCTGATTCAAGGTAATTTGGTTTATACGTATTGTGTTCACTTGCCTCCAGCCGACGAATTTGGAACAATCATTCTGTTATTAAACTTAGTAGTGGTTGAGATCGCATTGGTGTTGGTTTCACCTCATCAGTATTGCACATAATTTCACAACAGCAGACCAGACTACCACGTACTTATCTCAATCCGTTGGAGCATATCAAGACATGTACACGTACATGCCGCCCTTCAACGAAATCACAAAAAGGTACTATGAGAACGAAGGGTAGATATCGAACAGAAAACTTCAAGAAATATAAACGAACTAAAAATTCTGAAGATTTTACAAGTCATAGAGATTTTTCTAGTCACGTGACCTATACTCTGCGCTCTGCACGCTGTGACTATGAGGAATCAATTGCTGCCTCCGACAATAACAGAAAACTTTACAAATTCATTCGTGCCAATTTGCAATCGAAGGTCAGTGCCCCTTTGCTACGAAAAGACGATGAGAACATGTGTGGCTCTGATGCCGAATCGGCGGAAATTTTGGCAGATGCATTTACCAGTTGCTTCACAACTGAGCCCAATAACGATCAGATGCCCCATTCGGCAACTAGACGTCTTGAGAATAGTCTAACACACGTAGAGTTTGATTCTTGCACAGTAAAAAAGCACTTACTCAAGCTAAAAAATCATTCGTCTCCAGGACTTGATGGTATCAGTCCTTTTTCCTTGAAGAAGTTTGCCGACGTCCTTTCTCATCCTTTGGCCTTGATTATGAGAACATCTTTCGAGACCTCCCGCGTTCCTCTGGACTGGAAGAAATCAAGTGTCACTCCTATATTTAAAAAAGGTAATAAACTGGACCCATGTAACTATAGACCAATAAGCCTTCTGTCTGTTGCATCAAAAGTGATGGAATCCATAATAGTCGAAGTGACAACCGAGTTTTGACAAAAAACTTTATCATTCCGTCAGAACAACATGGCTTCGTAAAGGGAGAGCCAACTACCACAAATCTTTTGTCTTGCGTTAATGATTGGACGCATGCCTATGATCAAAGGATCCCTACTAATGTCATTTACCACGATTTCGCCAAGGCCTTTAACAGAGTCACAGTAAGAAGATTATTTCACAAATTGGACATCGTTGGAATTCGCGGGAAGTTGCTTCTCTGGACTACTAATTATATGTCGCAGCGAACATTCGTGGTGAGGGTTAGTGGTGTTCTTTCGTTGGAAAGACCGGTTGTGAGCGGAGTGCCTCAAGGATCCGTCCTGGGGCCACTTTTATTTGTCAATTTCGCCAGCGATTTTTCATTACACATTAAATCTCGCAAGTCATTCTTCGCTGACGACACCAAGTTGTATGCAAACCCGCTCACCGAGAGACAGATTCTCCAGGACGATCTTGACGCAATAAACCGATGGTGCAACGACTGGCTCCTACCACTGAATGTTGATAAATGTGTTGTGCTCCATATAGAACCCAATAATCCATCCCGTCAATACTCGATTGACAATCATCCACTTCGCTCAGTTACTTCACATGTAGATCTAGGAGTAACCGTTACTTCAAACCTTACGTGGTCGAAACATGTCCTAAGTGTTTGTAAACGTGCTAATTCTTTAGTTGTCCTTCTCTAGTTCGGTTACACTTTATAAAACTTATGTGCGTCCTATTTTGGAGTATGCAGGCTCGGTTTGGTGCCCGGTTCTCGCTCGGGATAAAAGCATGCTTGAGGGTGTCCAGCGCCGTGCTACACGTATGACTTTTGGGGTCGTTCGTCCCTCATATAATGAAAGATTGGCTAGAGCTGGTCTCATAACCTTCGAGCAGCGAAGACATCGCGGAGATCTAATCTTGTGCTATCGTATAATTAAACACAATTACGCCAACCTGAGATGTTTGTTTAGTTTGGGTGCTGATACTCGCTTGCGTGGTCATCATCTGAAGCTGAAAAAAGAAAAATTTTCGTCGAGACAAAGACAGTATTTTCTTATGAATAGGGTGTTCGATGATTGGAACAGGTTTTCTAGTGATGTGGTGGACTCAAATTCGGTTAATGAATTCAAAAATAAATTGGACTTTCTTTTGTTTAATTAGATTTCGTTTTTGACATAAGTGAATTTAGTTATTATATATGTGTGCATATTTAATTATGGCTAAGCTGTGCTTGCAATACTATAAATATTATTTTTTGTTATTAGGCTTTTATAGGACTTGTCCTCAGCCTTAAATAACTTCAATAATAATAATAATAAGAAGCCATTCTAGTTCTTTCAGGGAAGGATATTCAACATTCTACGGCAAGTTGGATATTGTTCCCTGAATAAAAGTCTTCTATATGTTTACATACAGCAGTGAATTTTGCATGTTATCATTGTTGAGATATTATTAACTTTTAATACCCAATCATGAATGGAAAACCTGTTGGAGAACTGCTTTATGTTTAAAATATTCTCCTGGCTTTTGCCACGTGTGCTTAATCGAAAATAACAATTCATCAGTAAGAAATTGATACCCACCACCGCCAGATAGCAGAGAAGCATGCGATGTTTGCAATTGTGTACGTCTCGCCATAACTTGATACCTACCTTTGTCTGGAGAGCCTCGAAGCTCGAATTATTCGCCGATTGTTCGAGATGCTATCGAATAAAAAATTACAAAGGCGAACAAGAAGTTCAGATTTTATTGGATGAAAATTGCCATGTAGCGACAACGACAATTTCTTGTCCGTTTTCAGGGAAAAGCGAATAAGTTGGACAAGATACTTATCGGAATGTTAATTTCCAAAAACTTGCAGGTATATTATAAACAGGGTGAATATTCTTGTGTGCAACTGCTAATGACAGTACAGCAGAAGTTTCAAATTCCAAAACTCATCTGAAAACAAATTCGTTTTCAACAGTCTTCCGAGTGTCACTCCAACCGGTGGGTTAAAAGTCCGCACCTAGGAGGGTAAGAATTCGCGCGTCTTATTCAAACTATCCCGGAGAACTAGGCAAGAAAGAAAAATCTATACTTTTAAAAACTCGGTATTTATAAAAATACAAAAATATATCTCTCGTGACAAAGAAAAAAAACGAGAAATTAGAATTTCAAACTGTCCAAAATGATTTCGAAAACAACACAGAACACATAAAAAGTAAAGCTCTTTTAAATTTCGAGCGAAAACTTCAAGATATTCATCGAGAGGACTATCAGAGGTAAAATATGAGGTACTGGAACAAAAAATTGAATCCCCACAAAGACCACATGCAAAGTCTCCACTTTCGTAAGTGGAACACATTTCATGCTACCATCTAGAACAAACAGCACACTGGATTCAATCCTCTTGTGGAGGATCTGAAAACATTTCATCGCATCCTGGATAATATATTCTCTCTGAAGGATTTAAGTTGATATCGTTTTTCCTTTGTTCAAAAACTTTTCGACACCTTTTTTCCTCTGGGTTTCTTTCTTTTTGCTCTCATCATTTTCGAGTTCCTTCTTATTGGGAATAGATGTGAGTATTGTTGACTTTTGCCATTCGGTGAGGACGGATACCATAGCGTGCTTAGTGGCCGCTACTACTTTAACTGAATAACCTTTAGATTAACACGGTGCAAGTTTGACACAGTGCAAGTCACTTTGATTCTATGACCATTATTTCCGTGAATAATCCCCCCTACCATCGGCGACTATCGAAGATTGACAACTGAGAGAATACCGGAGTTCATTCATTCCCTTTGAAGACTTCGTCGAAACTACTCGAAATTGATTAATCATAATAATTTGTAAATTGTTTAATAACCCTTCAAAATAAAAGGGGTGAGTAATAATCCATTGTCATCCGCTTTATTTCTTCATTTTCTTTTAATATTGAGCAAACATTGAATTAATACCCAGATCCATCGCATAACTAAGTAATTATTTTCAATTTCCATCTTTAAAATAATATTCTCAACATGTGCATAGATTTTGAATATCCATCCTCGATAATCTTATATTCTCTTTAGGTCCACACTTAAAGCATGGATCTATGGTTTCTATGTTCTTAATTCTTATGTTTCATATAGAAATATTTTTCTGCTTTGTCCAATTCCTTTCAGCACTACCCAACATTGCTTTTTTATTATTTTTTATTCCTTTCATATTCATCTTATATTTCTTTTGCTTATTAACTTCATTCATTACTTGCTGACCTCTCTCTGGCTTTATTTGAATGGCCTAGAAAATAAGCAACATTTTTTAAATTGATATCTAGATTTTCTTTGTGAAATTGATTTGCAGGCCTGGTGTGCTCGATCCCCATTCTATTTTCTATATATATATATATATATATATATATATATATATATATATATATATATATATATATATATATATATATATATATATATATATATATATATATATATATATATATATATATATATATATATATATATATATATATATATATATATATATATATATATATATATATATATATATATATATATATATATATATATATATATATATATATATATATATATATATATATATATATATATATATATATATATATATATATATATATATATATATATATATATATATAGGGTTTTACCCTGACGAGTTGCCCATATATCTGTTCATGCAATCAAACTGATTTCATGAAAAATATAAATCCACCACCTGGTAATTAATACCATTGCCAGGCAATGATTATAATCAAAACATATCCTGGAGTAATTATATATTAGGATAACGTTAAATGTTATGAGAATATATCAATCTACCAGAATATATACATACTATAGCATCATCAGACAATGATATCAATGTACCAACGAGTAGTGTCAGAGGCTTTCTCCCGGAAAAATCCAGTGTACGGACCTTAGTCAAGTAACACTGAATGTTACTCATTAATAGTTTCCTTTGTGTGAAGTGGTGAACGATCGAATAGAATACTGCTCTGAATATAAATATGACAAAATTGTCAGTTAATTATATTACATTTATATAAACAAATAAATAAAATATGAAATGAGATTCTGAGCAGTATAAACTGAAGAGAAAACCTATGACTCTACCTCATTATTATTTTCGGAAAGAAACCTACGAAGAATATTACAAGATTTGATGACTGTTATCTTTTGTAACTGTTCAAACAAATTTTTCTTCAGACCCAAAATCTCAATACTTTTGTGAAGATTTCTAGGAATAACGCCTGTTGTAGAAATAATAATCGGTAGAATAAATATTTTCTTCATTTTCCACATTTTTTAATCTCGTCGCCAAGCATCATATATTTAGAAATTTTTCATTGTATTTATTTTGTATATTATGTGTGTCGGGTATAGCAATATCAATTATATATGTTATTTGATTCTGTTTATCATTAAGAACGATATCTGGTCTATTGTGTTTTACAGCTCTGTTGCACAGAATTGTTTTATCAAAATAAAGTTTATATTTGTCATTTTCACAAATAATCTCAGGTTCATATTTTTGAAATTTTTTTCTTTTGGGAATTAGGTCATGTTTAATTCCTAGATTGAAGTGAATAATATTAGCAACGGCATTATGTCTTTCTAAATAATCTGTTGAAGCAAGGACTGAGCAAGATGATAATATATCAAAACTGTTTCTGAAGAACAGAAACATCTACGGCAAGAATCATCTATATTTTGTTTGATGATATGTTTTCTATAATTCCTATTTTTTCTATAACTTGGTCCTGGATCGCAATTGCCAAGCCTTCTGTTTCAGCAAACAATTCTATATATATATATATATATATATATATATATATATATATATATATTTATCTAGGCTATTTTTCATTTTTAATTTGTTAAAATCATTCCAAATTCAAATAAAAGCAGAAGAGAGGTCACTTGTACTCATCACGAGAACATGGTGATATATAAAAACTTACAGTTTTCCGGAGAGGACAAAACAAAAGCCATATTTTTTTTTGGAGAGTACCAAAGTAGAATAAATTCTTAACACATGTGAATCAAGAATATGGATCACATAACACAGAAAATAGGAACATTCTAACATTCAAGATAAAAAAGAAATCTGGAATATTGTTGTCAGCCACTAATATTGGTTCTCCATTGCTACCATTGGTTCTCCGTTGGTGATAAACTGCCTTCACTGCCATTCTCATGGCAGTTACTCTATACTGCTTCTGAAAATAGAAGACAATGCAGTACTAACTGTCTCAAGAAGTTTTTATTTAAATGAATTTGAGATCACTCAAAATTGTAAAAATATACAATTTCATTACTAATCTTGGAAATCTTGGAATTATAACAATGTATATATCACAAAATAAACATGAATTATAGATAACAAAAGAAATGTAGGGTGTGAAGGACCCAAAAAATTCAATTATTTAGTCTAAGATCAATTTCTTTCCCCACGAGTGTAAAAGGTGCATGGAGGAAAATAAAGAATCTCACAGACTAGAAAACATATTTGTGAATTATAAAAGGGTTGTAAAAGCCCAGACAAAACAACGTGTGTAGTACCACCGATTCTTTAAGATCGATGGTAAATAAATAACATGCACATAGTAGAGTGTAGATAACCCGCTCTGTAAAGTCACAATAAACACCTATAAATGAACCATCAAAAATTGATGCCCTACTTATTTCTGAACTTTTGTTCAGTCCCAGAAGTCACAGTTTCCTATGTTTTATCCTTAATGAATTCAAGAATTAGAAGACGAGTAACACTTTCAAAAATTGTAATATAACTGACAGAAATCGAATTGAGAAAACTAAGCCTTGTAAATAACTTTGAATTTCAAAGCAAGATCTTCCCGATGCCCCTGACTATTCAGGAAAAAGTAAAGTTCATTTTGAATGTTTCAAAGAATTGATAAACTTTTACTGGAGGAAAGGTTCACTTAAACTTATTATCACAAAATTCCTTGAATGTAATAAAAGTGTGTTGTTAATGGGGCACTTCGCAAAAAAGTTCTTAATGACAACTTGACATTCTGGGACTGTAATTTTTCGCAAAAGGCATCCTGCCACATGATAGGTAGCGTAATTGTCAGCTATAGGAGTTGGTAGATTTCCAAAGATCTCATTGTATTCTTCATGAACAGAAGGTTCTGAATCATCAGAATCAGTGAGTATGCTCTGAGAGCTAGTCTGCAAAAAAAACCAATCATTCAAATTCTCATCATTCTCATGAAGGATCCTGGTGGAAGGACCGCAATGAACCCTTCGTATGTCGAAGAAAAAGCTTCCTCGCCTATTTTTCTTTCCTCGCTATTCACAGGGGTCCTCTCCTATGGTATAGTCCTTTCTAGCATAACGCCAAAGGGATGAACCTCAAAATTAAAAAGAAAACCGATAAGAATTTAGATACCGTAGAATCATTCAAAGCTCAAGCTGCACAAAGTATCAGCTAAAACTTCACCAATTCAATTTACTTACCATAAATTTCTAAGAGAATTACTAAACTTGATTTGACGACGCCAGCAACTGAAATACCTGAAAAGAAAATGATTTTGGGAGCGCAAACCGCAAAAATAAAAGGCTTTAGCGGGAAACAGAAAACATTGACATTGACAGAAATGAGACAATTCATTTATCGGAGATTGAAGTTTGATTGACAGAGTTTGTTACTTGACGTGGTTGAATTAGTGCCATCTATATGTATTATGGGGTATTAGATAGATAGGTGAGGGGTCGTGAGGGGGTGTTGAATGTTTTGGTCGGTAACTCAGCCTTCTCAATGAATCTAACTGAGAGATAGTTTGGAGGTTTGGTGAATGATGTCAGTTGCTGTCGGCGGTTTATCGCTACGAGTCTGCGCGTGAGGTTAAGAAGTACTTCTACCCCACTGAGTACTTTTGCACTACTTTGCTCTAGTAGTATTAGGTCTTTTGAATTTGGGAGGCTTTTACTTGGTAAAATTCCATTATCAATAATAAAAAAAATAGGTAAAAAAACTTTTTAAGTTAAACGGTTTTATGTTAAACATACATTGGACTGTTTAAGATAAATGTACTAAAAACCAAAAAATAATAAAATAGATACAGTCGTGGGAATTATAAACATATGCATAGACTAGACTAAAATAAAACCGTGGGGCACGTCAATTGTCTACAAATTATCGATTTAATGTGCGATGGAAGAATCGTTTAATTCGTCGTTAGGCAGTTGGCCCGCAGACGGTGAGGAAATTATTTACTATTTTCTTGCTCATGGAAATTCTAATAGTTATACACTCCATGTAAATAAAAGAGATGTTTTAACTAGTTTATCGTTGGACATTCACACTGCTGGCTGGCGAGGAATCGTTTCACTGCTTGTTGTTTGTCTTTAATCGACAAAACATATGACAAAAGTACTACTCGCTCACCACTATGAAACCCTAAAACTCGCTTATAATCGAGCTTGCTAGCTTGTTTCCACATTCTAGCCCTACTTATCACACGTCCATCGTTGTCGGTTGCACAACTGCCTAATAATTATAGTGTAACATTACAAAACAAACATTTTAATCAACGATTGTAGACAATTGACGTGCCCCACGGTTTTATTTTAGTCTAGTCTATGCATATGTTTATAATTCCCACGACTGTATCTATTTTATTATTTTTTGGTTTTTAGTACATTTATCTTAAACAGTGCAATGTATGTTTAACATAAAACCGTTTAACTTAAAAAGTTTTTTTACCTATTTTTATTTTCTAGTTTTTAGTTTTTATTTCGCATTCTTTTTTAACCTGGCCTCATATTACTCAGGTGTTTTTGACGCTAATTGTTCCCGTCGTTTCTGTAATCGACTTTTTCTATCACCTTCACTTTCTTTAGCTCGTTTTGCTTGATACTTTTCTTTCGCTTTTTGAAGCCTTCGTTTACGTTGTGTTGCAGTTTCTGTTTTATTTATGTTTGTATTTTTTATATTTTTTTTTACCATTTTGTTCCCACGAGTAATGGACATTTAAACGGTCGACCCCCCCAGAGGTCCAATAAAGGGGCAAGGCTATGTACAACAAGATGCGCCTGAGTCTTGAGGGGAAAACGCTAACGACATATCATTTTTATCCACCCTAATGCCATACAGTTCTCGGCGCGTTTTAACCTTTCACCTTAACTTGGGTGGTGTACCGCTAACGACGTATCATTTTTAGCCACCCTAACGCCACACAGTCCTCAACACGATACAAAATCTTGACTTGGGTGGTGAATTCAGGCTGGATACATTGTATTCTACTGGTTGAGCACTTTCATTTGATACCCATATTGATAGGATTGATAAAACCTACGTTATCCGCCATTTTGTAGCGGCCGCCATCTTGGATTTCAATTTTTATAGTATATTGTATTCTGCTTGTTGAGCCCTTTCATTTGATACCCATATTGATGGGATTAATAAAACATAAATTATCCTCCATTTTGTAGCGGCGGCCATCTTGTATTTATAATGATAATGAATAAATATAATTGTATTGTCACCAAAATCCAAAATGTATACAAAATTTCAGATTAATCGGTTGACAGGAAGAGGGTGAAATTTGAATTACTAAATTTGACCCAAGAATAAATAAAACAAACGGGGTGAGCTAAATAAAACCGTTTAAAAAAAAACAAGTACTGTGTTTTAAGGAATTTTACTTAATAATTGCGATTTGTAACGTAGATATTTTTTCTGTATATTCATTCGTCTGAAGAAGCTACGGTGTAGTGAAACGCGTTACGAATCGCAATTATTAAGTAAAATTCCTTAAAACACAGTACTTGTTTTTTATTATTAAGTATTAGGTCTGTTTTACTTTTTCATTAGTCCATTTGACGACGCGTTTACAAAACATACCGAGTCCTATTTAACCTATTGAATAGAGAAATCTTCTGCCGCGAATAAAGAAATCTTCAGCCGCGAATATAGGAATTGGGTCGCATTTTTTTATCCGTGAATTCTTTCTTGTCCAGGAATCATTCAGGAAAAAACTTTTTAACGTTCCACGATATTTTCGTCCAACTAATTAATATTGTCCCAAAAATTTCGAACACGGACCAAAAGTTTTAAAAGCCACAGACAGGAGAAATTAGAGCACTTTTAGCGTAATCCGTACTCCGGCTAATAATGTGCGGATATTGATTTTCCCCTCGAAACAATGAGACGTATCGTACGACCGAACGGAATAACCCTTCATCCTTCGTCGGTTTTTATCGTCTCCCACGTGATATATGAGAACTATACTCAATCGAGTGTCTATTTTATGGGTTTATTTTTCTTGGGCAGAATTTGCAGTGTATTTCCTTGTTCTCTACACTACTAAAAACTGTCGACGAAACTTTATTCATTAGAGAGACATCAAAGTTATATACTACTGGCATTGTGGGACATGAACTTCTTCGCGTCTCGAACAAACATTTAATTCGTTCATTTCAATGGAAGTCGTAAAATTTTCAAGCATGAATACCGCAAGTTTCGGTTTTACCTGTTCTGGTTAACCCACGCGTCTGGAGTTGGGAAAGCAGTTTGTATGTTTACTTATAGTGTACAGGGTGGGCGATGTATTTGTATGGCAGCTATGTGAAATGTTGCAGATAGAGAAAAATGAACCGTCCTCCCTCGATCTTATTTCCAGGGACCAATTTTGTTGGTGTTTCAATAGAATACAGTGTTGTGTTAAAAAATGCTGTTGTCGTGTTTTAATCCAAACATGCTTTTTTTTATATACAAACCAGAGGAAATTTACCTCTTGTGGATGCAGCAATTTTTTTCCCTTTTCAGGAATATACAGGGTGCTTCAACGAAAACTAAACAGAGGCTATATCTACCGAGATATTCTTTTCAGATCAAAACGCAAAAACAGGTCAATTTTTGTTTCAAGGGGGACATCTTTTGGGGTACAAAACTTGCCTGAAATATTAACCCCTAAGCAATCCTTGAACATTTTGAATAGGGAAGATGGGTCGAGTGATGACTCAAAAGAAAGGTGATATCTTTGTCTACATCGCCTTGAACGAATTTCCATTTTAATTGAAACCTGTAAAAGATACAGGGTGAGCAACTGAAAGATAGAGGAGACTATATATCGCCCTGAGACTATTCAAGTATTAGTGAAAAAAATGGAACAGATTTCCAGATAAAAGGCTGTCATCTTTGATCCAAATGAATCTATTCCAGTTCTTCACACTAATACTCCAATAGTCTTGGGGCGAAAGTCTTCTCTATTTTTCAGTGGCTCACTCTGTATCTTCTACAGTTTTCAATCAAAAATGAAAATTCTTTCACGGGAATGCAGACAAAGATAATATATTTCTTTCGAGGTATCACTCGGCCCATCTACCATCTTCCAAATTTTCAAGGCTGGTCACCCCTGCTCTAGGGGTTGAAATTCGAGATGAGGATGGTACTCAATGACGATTGCCATTGATCAGCATGGATCTGTTTCATTTTACTTCACTGAAACTTGAATAGTCTCAGGGAAATAGTCTTCCCTATCTTTCAGTTGCTCACCCTGTATCTCTTACAGTTTTCAATTAAAAATAGAAATTCGTTCAAGGCCATGTAGACAAAGATACCACCTTTCTTCACTATTCAAAATGTTCAAGGATTGCAACCCCCGCTTAGGGGGTTGATATTTCAGGCAAGTATTGTACCCCAAAAGATGTCCCCCTTGAAACAAAAATTGTCCTGTTTTTGCGTTTTGATCAGAAATGAATATCCTGGTAGATATAGCCTCTGTTTAGTTTTCGTTGAAGCACCCTGTATAACGGTTGTAGACAATTATTGCATTCAATGCCTTTTTTCAGAGGAAAACATTAATTTCATTAGGTGCTTGCCTATCAACCATTCATATTGTTCTATCACTGAAAACAACAGATTTTAAAGATCATTTTTAAGATCATGGTTATTTCTATGGTTCAACAGTTCGACAATCACTTCTATTCTTCATAAATCGAATTACAGATGAACATTAATTTGTTTGAAATTCGAAACTTGCCACCCCTAGGAATCTACGGAACATACGAGTCCATGCATGTTGCTTTGGTAATATTCTATCAAAATGATTTGAACGTTATGCGAGTAGAAAAATATATTATTATGAAAAACAAGACCTATGACATCAAACTTTTCTCAAACGAAAATCAAAAACACATAAGGAAAATCTTTTACAGAAATAAAAAGTCCTAACGATACAAATGAGGGAAAATATTTTATCCAAATATTCAAAAGTGTTGCCATTATTTTCAATGCAAAAATTACATCGCCGAGAAATACTACGGTATACATTGTAAATATGAATAATACTAACAGCAGCAAAGCATTCCCTGAAATTCTGTTTTCATTCTTCTGAATTGTTTCTGTTCCTCTTGTAGAGTGAATCCTCAACATGACCCCAAAGAAAAAAATCTAGTGGCGTCAAGTCAAGGGAACTAGGCGGCCATCTCACAGAACCTTCAGTCCCTTCCAATTATGTCCAAATTCAAATTCAACAGATCATTGATGGCCATTGTTTGGTGGGAAGGAACACCATCGTGTTGAAAAAAAAATTGATCTTTGTGCTAACAGAAGTTGATCCAGTAATCCTTCAATGATATTATTGTTGATGATTTCTTCATAACGTGCTCCATTCAAATTTTCATCAAAAATTTCAAACGCCAAAACGCGACTTTCAGTACACACCACACATTGAAACCATATCTTCCATGTTGCTGCGTATCAATATAGCGTTGATGATTTACATCGGACCACAAATGTTCATCAAAGCGATTAAGTATCCCATCGCTTGTGATGCGGATTTTATCTGTCCATATTACTTCTCTAAAAAAGTCTTGACGTTCTTGGATATTTTCTAGATACCAATTGCAGAAATTCAGTCGGTGAGTCCCCTGGCTGCAAAAATTGGGAGACGCGCATTTTGTAGGGTTTAAACTGGTTCTCCTTCAGAATGCCGAGCGCCTGACGTCTCTTAATTCCTGTTTCTCCTTCTATTTGTCTATAATGAAAAACAAGAGTAATGTATTTTTAGGAATTTTACTTAATAATTGTGATTCGTAACGCGTTTCACTACACCGTAGCTTCTTCAGACGAATGAATGTACAGAAAATAAGAATGAGAATATAAATAAAAATGTTACTAAGTAATTAAAAGCTTATTGGGTTGCTCCTTCTTAAGTGCTTATTGATGACAGGTATATCCAATAAACATTTGAATTTGGGAGGCTTTTACTTGGTAAAATTCTATTATCAATAATAAAAACAAGTACTGTGTTTTAAGGAATTTTACTTAATAATTGCGATTCGTAACGCGTTTCACTACACCGTAGCTTCTTCAGACGAATGATTATGCAGAAAAATGTAAATGAGAATAATGAGAATGAGAAGATAATAAAAACAATTCGTGAAAATAGTACCAAGAACGATTTAGTATTCACTAAAGCAGATAAAGGTAACACCGTCATTGCGATTAGTAAAACCGATTATATTTCTAAAACTGAAGAATTCTTAACAGCCGGAAACTATATAACATCAACTAAGGATCCTACCGCAAAATTTCAGAAAGTTGTTAAAAACATAATTTCGACAGCAAAATCATTAATTACAGACCAAGAAAAATATAAATTCATTAACTCCAATCCACAATCCCCCGAATTATATTCGTTGATAAAACTTCATAAACCTAATTACCCTATTAGACCTGTTGTTTCTTATGTAACGGCACCTTCGTTCAAACTTTCAAAATTCCTCAACGACTTGCTAATAAAACATTGCAATTTTAAATCTGAATTTTCGGTCAAAAATTCATACGAACTTATTGCCAATATCAAAGATACCACTATACCACCTAATTCCAAACTTATTTCTTTCGATGTTAAGAATCTATTTCCCAACATTCCTCCAAAAGATACATATTACTTAGTTGAAGAATTATTAGAAAGGAATCATGTCAATACTATCATTAAATCAGATATTCTTTCATTATTAAAAATTTGTTTAGATCAAAATTATTTCCATTTTAATTACAAATATTCTACTATTGAAGACGGCTTGATTATGGGCAATCCGTTGAGTCCTTTGTTAGCAGAAATTTTCATGAATAAATTAGAGAAATTAATTCATAATCATCCACTCAGTAAATATTGTTTATACTGGTATCGCTATGTAGACGATATCATTATTTGCTTCACAGGAACAGATAGACAGTTGAAAATTTTCGAAAATCATATGAATTCATTACATCCAAAATTGCATTCACAACCGAAATAGAAAGCAATAATTCGATAAATTTCTTAGACGTAACAATTTCGAATGAAAATGGAAAACATGTTTTCGCAATTTACCATAAGCCGTCACATACAGATATTATAATACATAACTCGTCGTGTCATCCATATCAACATAAAATGTCAGCATTCAATAGTTTTATTCATAGATTGATTAACATCCCGCTATCACCAGAAAATTTCAACAAAGAACTAAATTTGATTAAACAAATAGCCAAAATAATTGTTACAATCCCAAACTAATAAATAATATTTTAAATAAAAACAAAGTAGAATGGCATTGAATGAAGTTTACCCTGTCGATAAATTGAAACAAAAATTCAACACCTTAACCTACGTTGGCATTACAAGTGAGAAACTGAAATCATTCTTAAGTAGCAATAATTTCAACATAGCTTTCCAAACTAATAATAATTTAGGCAAATATATAAAAATAATAAAACCAAACCAGGTAAAAACAATAAATCAGGTGTTTATAGATTGAATTGCAATGACTGTGATAATTTCTACATTGGTAGAACACATAGAAATTTTAATATTAGAATATCGGAACATAAACGCAGTTTTTCAAATAAAAATCAGATTCAAATTACGCGAATCATCTCTTAAAAATAATCATTCTTTCGACCCACAGTTTGAAATTTTGCATACAGATAATAAATATTGGAAGGTAGATCTTTGGGAAACTTTAGAAATAAATAAATACAAACACTCAGGTAGACTCATCAATGAACAAGTCGATTTAAGCCCTTCACCTCTATTGAATCTTTTCGGGAGCAATCTATTCCTTAATTTTATTGGATATACCTGTCATAAATAACCACTTAGGAGGAGGCGACCAATAAGCTTTTAATTACTCAAGAACATTTATAGTTATATTCTCATTTACATTTTCTGCATAATCATTCGTCTGAAGAAGCTACGGTGTAGTGAAACGCGTTACGAATCGCAATTATTAAGTAAAATTCCTTAAAACACAGTACTTGTTTTTTATTATATCCAATAAAATTAAGGAAGAGATTGCTCCCTGAAGAGATATTTTTAATCAAATTTAATTCTTTGTTGAAATTTTCTGGTGATAACGGGATGTTAATCAATCTATGAATAAAACTGTTGAATGCTGACATTTTATGTTGATATGGATGACACGACGAGTTGCTTATTATAATATCTATATGTGACGGCTTATGGTAAATTGCGAAAACATGTTTTCCATTTTCATTCGAAAGATATCTAAGAAATTTATTGAATTATTGCTTTCTATTTCGGTTGTGAATACAATTTTGGATGTAATGAATTTATATGATTTTCGAAAATTTTCAACTGTCTATCTGTTCTTGTGAAGCAAATAATGATATCGTCTACATAGCGATACCAGTATAAACGATATTTACTAAGTGGATGATTATGAATTAATTTCTCTGAATTATTCATGAATATTTCTGCTAACAAAGGACTTAACGGATTGCCCAGAATCAAGCCGTCTTCACTAGTATAATATCTGTTATTGAAATGGAAATGATTTTGATATAAACAAATTTGTTATAATGAAAGGATATCTGATTTAATGATCAATCTCCTAGAAAATAGTCACTCTTTCGACCCAAAGTTTAAAAATTTGCATACAGATAATAAATATTGGAAGGTAGATCTTTGGAAAACTTTAGAAATCAACAAGCACAAACACTCAGGTAGACTTATCTTAATTTTACTTATTTAAGCCCTTCACCTCTATTGAATCTCTTCAGGGAGCAATATATTCCTTAATTTTATTGGATATACCTGCCATCAATAACCACTTAAGAAGGAGCAACCCAATAAGCTTTTAATTACTTAAGAACATTTGTATTTATATTCTCATTCTTATTTTCTGTACGTTCATTCGTCTGAAGAAGCTACGGTGTAGTGAAACGCGTTACGAATCACAATTATTAAATAAAATTCCTAAAAACCCATTACTTGTTTTTCATTCTTGATGATGGAATTTTACCAAGTAAAAGCCTCCCAAATTCAAATTCTATTTGTCTATTCGATATCGAAGGTTTGGCCGTTAAATCACCTATCACTTCGACTGTTCCTTCCTCTCTATCACTTACATGATTTTTTTAATTCTTGATTTTCTGAATGAGCCGCTATTGATAAGATTTTCTTTCATTCTCTTGGCTGGTGCCTTTCAGGATACCGATTGAAATATGTTTCGGCCGGTACTGCTGAATCATTCCCACTAAGAATATAACATTCCATCATATCGAACTTTTCATAATTGTCATAGTTATGATTTCTATTCTGCATGTTGAAACAACCAAAGCCTCAGGTGGACAAATCCTTAAATGTAATAGTTGGAACATACAACTAACAAGCAGCTGTTTCGATATTCAATAAATATTAATACCTATACTGAAACTGGAATCGTAAGTGTCAAACACTAAGACCACAGTTAATTACTATGGTATAAATCGCATCAAACCATAGAAATCACCATGATCTCAGATAGGATCTTTAAAATCTGTGGTTTTCAGTCATAGAACAATATGAATCGTTGATGACCATACACCTTATGAATGGAATTGTGGCAATTTCAGATTGTTCTCTGAAAAAAAATGTATATATTTTTGAAAAGGAAAAAAATTACTGCATCCAGTGAGGGTAAAATTTCCTATGGTTCGTATTTAAAAAAAAAGCAAAGATTAAGTTTTATGTCTTTTTGTCTAATGTCTAATAATAAATCTCGTGTTGAAAAATCAAGTAAATCAGGAATCTATAAACTCAATTGCGGTTCTTGTGATAAAATTTATATCGGTAGGACCTATAGGAGTTTTGGCATAAGAACATCTGAACATAAACGTAGCTTCGATAAAAATAAATCTGATTCAAATTATGCAAACCACCTAATAAAAGAAAACCATTCATTCAATAAAAACTTTGACATATTACATCTCCTAGAAGCATTAGAAATAAATAGATACAAACATTCGGACAAGCTTTTGAATGAACAGGTAGATTTGAATTACTCACCCCTATTTAACTTGTTTAATTAGTTTTTATTACCTTTCATACTAACTGTACAATGGCTCGGTGTGGATTTTCCTGTTATTCATCCAACTTGTTCTACGATTTGTTTATAATACCATACTCTTCATTCTGTTTTTCATTCTTGATAAAGCTGCTGTGTCAGCGAAACGTCGTCGAATTTTTTCAAATAAAGTGTAGATTAAAGTTAAACCTTCTGTTTTTTATCTCATTTTCATGTCTCTACTATCTGAATGTCACATCTTAAATTGAATATTGAATGAATGCTGTTTTTCTATTGGATGAGATGGGTAATTACAATCCCTTTTTCATTGTCGAAACAACGTTCATGCTTTAACCTTAGAATTTCTTACTGACCTACCAATATAAAAAATCGCAATTCGAATATTACAACTTGTAAACTCCTGAACTGTTATTTTGGTTTCACAATTTTCGTCTTTCATTCAGTAAAGATGGATTTCTTCCGAGTCGAAGTCTCTTTCAATTGAATTCTTCTTTCTTGAGGAACCTAGACGAACTTTTATCTCGTATAATCTCAAAAGTTGCATACAATTACAATCACTTTGCGAAAGATGCAACTATCACGTGAAGTCAAGAAAGTTATCAACATCGACAAACAGATATGTCCCGGATCACATCAACTTTCAGCGGATTTCACGATTTCAGCACGTTTCAATTTTACAGCGCTTCTTCCGTTTCCAAACTGCGGATATAATCTGCGAATTCCGCAGTGATCCTTGGGGAATCCTGAAGTTTGAAAGTTGGAAATGCAGCATCAAATACGTGACAAAATGGGTCACGCCAGCAAAAAAGGTGCGGGACTTCATCCAGAGCAAGCGTCGTTTTGTTTTATCCCACTTCTGGAATGAGCAAGTCATATAACGGACGTAAATGGAAATAATGAATAGAAAATTAATTATTGTAGTTATTCCAGTTCCTTTTCATTCCAGTGTTAACTTATATTTGCATTGTGTGAGCGATAACTGCGCTGAGGGTATTAATTTATGGCGGCGAAAACATGAAATGTTTATGTTGAGTTTGTATGTTGAATAATTTTCGTTTACATTTTCAATAATCCTTTTTTCAGATGGGAAAATAATTCATCTTCATTTCTACTATTTTAAATGATAAAAGGATAGACTCCTAACTTCTTTTATACCGAATTTCCATTCATTTTGGAGCCACGTTAGACATTTTGAACCCTTCTTTCGGAGTCTGGAGTACGGATGTTACTCGATGTATTCATTTATTTATTTCATTTCTACTCATATCGGAATGATATATCGATAGATGATAATAGTACTTTTAACTTTCATAGATTGCCATGGGGATAGCCAGGAGGGGAGGGGGCTGGCAGCGGCAAGAAAATTACGAAAGTTACGATTCCGAAGAAGGGAAGAACCTTATAGTCCAGTCAAAATAGACAAAAAAAATTGTGAGCCAAAATTCGCATGGAGCTGAAAATTTGCAGAGACGTTAAATATATCATTATAAATGAAATGTCAAAAATCCCCTTCGATTCTACTTCTGCAAAAAATTTTATTGAATGAGATAAAAACACAAGGTTTAACTTTAATCTACACTTTATTTGAAAAAATTCGACGACGTTTCGCTGACACAGCAGCTTTATCAAGAATGAAAAATAGAATGAAGAGTATGGTATTATAAACAAATCGTAGAGCAAGTTGGATGAATAACAGGAAAATCCACACCGAGCCATTGTACAGTTAGTATGAAAGGTAATAAAAACTAATTGAACAAGTTAAGTAGGGGTGAGTAATTCAAATCTACCTGTTCATTCAAAAGCTTGTCCGAATGTTTGTATCTATTTATTTCTAATGCTTCTAGGAGATCTAATTTTGAACTTTTTGATTTTATATGTAATATGTCAAAGTTTTTATTGAATGAATGGTTTTCTTTTATTAGGTGGTTTGAATAATTTGAATCAGATTTATTTTTGTCGAAGCTACGTTTATGTTCAGATGTTCTTATGCCAAAACTCCTATAGGTCCTACCGATATAAATTTTATCACAAGAACCGCAATTGAGTTTATAGATTCCTGATTTACTTGATTTTTCAACACGAGATTTATTATTTTTAATATGTTTACCTAAGTTATTAGAAGTTTTGAAAGCTATATTAAGATTTTGTTTGACGAGAAAGGATTTAATATTTGTACTTGCAGAACCGCAGAATGTTAAACTGTTGAATATTTTATAGTCTTTATGAATAGGATATACTTCATTTATTGCTTTTTGATAGAGTTTTTACGAATGATTAGGTCTATCATATCCGGATTATATGAATTATTAATGGCTATCTGTTTGATGATGTTTAATTCTTTATTATAATCTTCTACTGATAAAGGTAAATTGAGTAACCGATGTACCATGCTGTTCAAAGCTGCAACTTTGTGTTGAATGGGATGTAATGAGTAGTTATGTATAATTGTATCAGTATGTGTTGGTTTACGAAAGACCGAAAAAACATGATTATTATTTTGTTTTGTGATTTTTAAGTCCAAAAAATTTATGGAATCGTTCTGTTCAATTTCTATCGTGAATTTAATGTTCAAATGGATGGAATTAATGAAATTAACAAATAAGTCTAATTGACGAGTAGTTCCAATGAAACATACTAAGATGTCGTCAACATATCTATACCAATAAAGAAATTTGGAAATGAGTGGATGTGTATGAATTTTCTGTTCAATATTATTCATAAAAATCTCTGCTAAAAGTGGACTCAAAGGATTTCCCATGATCAAACCATTTTCACTACTGTAATAGATGTTGTTGAAAGAAAAATAATTTTGTTCAATGCAAACGTCCAACAATTTAACATTCTGCGGTTCTGCAAGTACAAATATTAAATCCTTTCTCGTCAAACAAAATCTTAATATAGCTTTCAAAACTTCTAATAACTTAGGTAAACATATTAAAAATAATAAATCTCGTGTTGAAAAATCAAGTAAATCAGGAATCTATAAACTCAATTGCGGTTCTTGTGATAAAATTTATATCGGTAGGACCTATAGGAGTTTTGGCATAAGAACATCTGAACATAAACGTAGCTTCGACAAAAATAAATCTGATTCAAATTATTCAAACCACCTAATAAAAGAAAACCATTCATTCAATAAAAACTTTGACATATTACATATAAAATCAAAAAGTTCAAAATTAGATCTCCTAGAAGCATTAGAAATAAATAGATACAAACATTCGGACAAGCTTTTGAATGAACAGGTAGATTTGAATTACTCACCCTACTTAACTTGTTCAATTAGTTTTATTACCTTTCATACTAACTGTACAATGGCTCGGTGTGGATTTTCCTGTTATTCATCCAACTTGTTCTACGATTTGTTTATAATACCATACTCTTCATTCTATTTTTCATTCTTGATAAAGCTGCTGTGTCAGCGAAACGTCGTCGAATTTTTTCAAATAAAGTGTAGATCAAAGTTAAACCTTGTGTTTTTATCTCATTTATATCATGGATCTACATCAAGTAACGGCCTCCACAATTCAAATTTTATTGAAGGTCAAACATGCAAAATTTAGGTTTTTTTCTTTTTTCTCCAAAACGGTAAGTTCCATCGTAAAAATAAATCAGACAAAAATTGTAGATTATATTATTCTCTACAAAAATGGTTCAGTCACTTTTTCTCTTACAACTCACCATTCGTGAGATATCGCGGTTTTAACTATTAGAAAATTCATATTTTACATAATATGCACTTCAATCCAGCCTGTACACGTCACAAGACGTTCAATACGAATGAAAATAAGAAACTATTGGTTTGTGTTACTTACACAATAAAACTTGTATAAATTGAATGAGTAATGATTTAATTGATTGCGCAGAAGTATTTACAAAGATTGGTCCTTCTCCACACGACATCGTTACAAATGGAATTCGTTTTCTTCTTGCAATGTATGGTGCTCCAAAAAAAATTGATTCCATAGACAAATATAGATATTTGAGGTTTGTAAAATCTGCTTGGAACAATAAAACAGTACAGTTGTCTTGTCTGCCTCCAACATCTGCTTCTGCCTTTCAACACTTGTATCGTGTGTATTATCAAGTTCGAGTGTGGCTAGGCAATGAGCTGGACCCAGAAGAATGGGGTTGGAAACTAACAGACAATTATTTGGAGCCAATTCAAACTCTACTCCCGGCTGCTCCAGAAAAACTGCTCAATACTATTTTTTGTAACTGCAAGACGGATTGTAGTAAGAATTGTGGCTGTCGAAAAGTGGGATTATTTTGTTCGCCAGTATGCATCAACTGTCAGGGTCAGATTTGCTCCAATATTGAAGAAATTATGACACATGAAAATATTTATGATATTAATGAAGAGACAGTTGAAGCATCCATTTTCTTAGAACAGCGAATAGAAATTCTACAAGAAGAAAATGAAGACGAAGAAATAATTGTCGACGTAGAATTAGACATTTATCTTATATAATAATATTAAAAAACCTATTCCACTTTAATTATTAGCAATATTACCATTCTTTCAGTCAATAGGATATGATCTGATCGAGCTTTTTTTATTACAATAGATCGTGGAGTATACCTACTGGGGAAACCACGTTAAAAAAATGCGCCAAGTACATTACCTCATAGGTGGTGCGGAAACTTGTGCATATTATGTAAAATATGAATTTTCTGATAGTTAAAACCGCGATATCTCACGAATGGTGAGTTGTAAGAGAAAAAGTGACTGCACCAGTTTTGTAGAGAATGATATGATCTACAATTTTTGTCTGATTCATTTTTACGATAAAACTTACCGTTTTGGAGAAAAATGGAAAAAACCTAAATTTTGCATGTTTGACCTTCAATAAAATTTTTTGCAGAAGTAGGATCGAAGGGGATTTTTGAAATTTCATTTATAATGATGTATTTAACGTCTCTGCAAATTTTCAGCTCTCTGCGAATTTTGGCTAGGTCAAATGTCTATTTTGACTGGACTATTAAGCGTAGATGAAATATTCTGCTGTTAAAGAACCTCTGTGCATATACTGTGCGCTTTTTCGATGAGAGTCCGTATCACTTGCAAATGGTCTACTGTACTGAAGCCTTTCCGAAAGCCGGCTTGTTCGACGGATTGATGAGCGTCCTTTATGTTGGTTAATCTATCTGTCATTATTTTCGTCAGTAATAAGGCTTATTGGGCGGTAATTTTCTATGTTATTTCTGTCTCCCTTCTTATACAGAAGAATGACTTGAGCATTATTCCATACCATTGGTATTCTTCCTTCATTTAGGCATTTGTTGAGAAGGATCTGTACGTTATCCAACAGATATTCTCCTCCCATCTTCAACATCTCGATGGTGATCTTATCTTCACCGGGGCATTTTTGGTTCTTCATCTGATTGTCCGCAATTTTCAGTTCATTTGTATCAATTTCAGGAGTGTCTTCAGAACCGGTATTGAGAATATGTCTTATAATATATTTCTGTTCTTGGTTTTCAGAACTATAAAGTTTTTTGTAAAATTCTTCAATGACAACTACGATTTCTTCCCTTTTGCTAACCAAGATACCTTCAAGGTTCTTTATTTTCGTCATTTAAGTTTCTCCATTTGATAGTTTCGATCTGAGGACTTTCATGTTTTTGTTGTTTGCAATAGTTTCTTTAACTAGTTGTCTTCCAATCTCTCAGGTCTTTCCGAATACTTCTGTTAATTTCCCTATTCAATGTTTTATATCTGTGATCCTCCCGACTTGTTTTTCAATTAGATGTCTGGTGTTTTGACTAATTTTCCCTGTGATCTTCTGAGTACTGCACGTCTTCTCTGTTGCCACTTGTAGACAACTTGTTATCTTCTGAGTAAGATCATCAATTTCTCCATTTACCAAATAGTCTGAGTGTTGTAGTTTCGTCGTGACAGCTTTTTCGAACTTTTCTCTATTTCTAGTGAGAATCTCTAAAGTGGGATAGTTCTGTTTCTTCAGTATCATTTTGGTTCGTTCAAATTTGGCGTCGAGATGGATTGTAGCTCTAACGAGCCGATGGTCGCTATTTGTGTCGAATTTATTGAGGACCGAAACGTTGTGACATATTTCTCTCTTGTTTATTATGATGACATCGATTTCATTTTTTACTTTTTTATCAGGACTTCTCCAAGTCCATCTTCGCGTTTCCGGTTTTTGAAAGAAAGAGTTCATACAATAGGGATCTTCAGTCTTGCAGAAATTGATGAGAATTTCTCCCCGAGAGTTTTTCTCACTAGAACCAAATCTGCTTATGTGCCGCGTTTCCGTGTCATTGTTTTTACCAATTTTGGCATTAAAATCTCCCATCACCACGACATACTTAGCGTTTTCGCCTGTTTTTGCACGAGTTACATCCTCATAAAGCTATTCGACTGTTTTGTCATCAGATGAAGTGGTTGGTGTATAAACTTGTATAACTTGCAAATTGTATCTCTTATTGACCTTGATGACAATGTATACAGGGATATCCACCGGGACCGCCCGTTAAAAACTTTTTGAGTTCCAATTACGATATCAAGGTGAAATTTTATACGCGGCCATAACTAGCGATTTCTAATTGGAGTGAATTATTTTCGAAGTGATACCATTTCCGGTAATACCAGAAGTGGGTCATCACTTTGTTATTTCAAATGGCAATCTACGTTTTTTATTATACATCTAAAGCCGACATTTGAGCAAGGCGTAAAATACCCAAGTTGTTGGCACTTTTCTGTCAAAAGTTTTGACAGATTTAATTATTTTCGTTATAAACTCTATAAACTTTTGCACTACTGACACAATTTTTGCTTGGGTGGATAGAAGAAAAATCAAGGGATTTTTTAAGCGATCTACACATGTCAAATGTTTATTGCGTTGTTCTGTGTGATTTTTTCAATTTGGCGTTTTTCAAACAGCAATAACTCAATTTTTTCAAATTGCACGTGCCAATTTTTATATCGCCATCAGATGAAGCGTCAAATTTCAGATGGAATTGTATAAGCATGTACTATACCCATCTCTTATAGTTCCGAAATAATTTGGGAAAATATTGAATTTTGATGATTTTGCAAGAACTAACAGAGAACGCTTTGAAATATTTCAATCAAGTAGCTGAACTAGCTACGCTCACCTGACAGGTGCCTAAAAGTAATGTACTTGTCACTTCGTTCATTCGAATTTGATATTTCAACAAGAATTGTCGTTATTTCAGAATCAAAATATATTAAAAATACAACACATTTGGAATAAAACTACTGGTTATTCAAACGAAAATATATTTAATCTTTTTTAATTCATTTTAGATTGTCAAAAGTAGTGGGTAGAATTTGCAGGCAATTGAATGATCAATTTCCAAATTTACCGTCTATGAGTGAAATAAAATTTCGAAGCATTAGAAGCAATTTTCTACAATTCGGATGAATAAAATTGTAGGAATTAAGCGAAAACCAATCATCAAAGATAATTACATTAATACGACTAAATGAAAGCAAACATCATAGGAGAAAACTGATTTACTATCTGAATAAATGTTCAATATGGGCCCCATTTTGCTCGATACGCTTGACAGCTCGTATACGAACATGATGAGTTGCCCTCCTAGTTTCCTCAGGATCAATGTTACGAAAAGCATTATGAATGTGCCCTAGTAACTCTTCTTCACTTCTTACAGGAATAAGATACACTTCACTCTTGATTTTGCACCATAAATAAAAATCAAGGGGCGTCAGGTCCGGAGAACGCGGTGGTCATAAATTTGGTCCTTGATTACCCCACCATCTATCCTCGAACATTTCTGTTAGCTGCCGATCTACAGCTCGTGTTTTATGTGCAGGTGCACCATCCATTTGGCAATAGCAATCCCTTAGAATGTTAAGGGGTAATCCATCTAAAGAATTTCCAGGTATCTTTTTCCATTAAGATTTTCCTCATAAATGTGATAAGCCAACAAATCATTCATTAAAATTGCAAAAACGTTCTGGCTGAATTTATTTTGGAAATCAATAACCTCAATGAAATGTGGATTTTTTGTGGCCCTAAAATGTCGATTTCTCCTGTTGGTTATTCCACTTTCATTTAACTTGGCTTCATCAGATTATATAATTTTTTGCAGAATTGTCTCATCTTCTTGAAGCCGAATTGATAAATTTTCACAGAAATTTAGCCGCTTGGGAAGCTCAGTTAGTTTCAATTTTTGTAGTCTGATAAAAGAATACGTGTGGATGTTATGTTTCTTAAGGATTCTTTGAATGGAAGTATAACTCAATCCAATATCCATTGATGCTGACTTAATGGACGCATGTGGATTGGCACGAAAATACGCTAGCGTATTAATTTGATTGTCGTCGTCCTCAAGAATTGGTTTTCTTCTAGTTTATATGTATTTTGTTCCTCAAAATTGCATAAAATTGCTTCTAATCCTTCCAAATTTTGTTTTACTCATAGGCGCCAAATTTGGAAATTGGTTATTGAATTGCCTGCAAGTTCTATCCACCACTTTTTGACATTCGCCATGAATCAAAAAGAGATTAAACATATCCTCGTTTGAATAACCAGCCATTTTATTATCAATCTGGTGTTTTTCAAAAATTTTCACTTCAAATTACCAACAAGTCTTGTTGAAATATCAAATTCGAATGAACAAAGTGACAGGTACATTAATTTTAGGCACCTGTCAGGTGAGCGTGGCCAGTTCAGCTACTTGATTCAAATATTTCAAAGCATTCTCTGTTAGTTCTTGCAAAATCATCAAATTCAATATATTCCCAAATTATTTCGGAACTATAAGTGTTAATTATTTTTAGGGTTGTTCAATTCAAGAAAAGGAATATTTTCTTGTGGTATTTATATTTTATTAACGAAGGAAGTACAAGAAATTTTAGCGACTGGTCTTACAACAGTTTCTTATGCCAATGAGTAGTCAGGTAGTTGTTAGAGGCTATAAATACAATGAACTGTACTATCATTAACATAAATGTTAATTTCATTAAAATATAATATTTAACATAAATTAGTCCTTTTTATGTTAATTATTTTAGGTTGTTCAATTCGAGAAAGAATATTTTCTTGTGGTATTTTATATTTTATTAACGAAGGAAGTACAAGAAATTTTAGCGACTGGTCTTACAACAGTTTCTTATGCCAATGAGTAGTCAGGTAGTTGTTAGAGGCTATTGGGGTGTATTTACAGCCTCTATCAACTTGACTATTCCTTCGAGCCGGATTTATAGTAATTATTTTTAGGGTTGTTCAATTCAAGAAAAGGAATATTTTCTTGTGGTATTTTATATTTTATTAACGAAGGAAGTACAAGAAATTTTAGCGACTGGTCTTACAACAGTTTCTTATGCCAATGAGTAGTCAGGTAGTTGTTAGAGGCTATTGGGGCCGTATTTACAGAAGCGCAAGGGTAGGGGGTGGTCAGTGGCGTCACATTGAACATGTATTTACACAGTATTTTTAACAATAAGAGATGGGTGTAGTACATGCAGATACAAATATCTGAAATTTGACGCTTCATCTGATGGCGATATAAAAATTGGCACGTGCCATTTGAAAAAATTTAGTTATTGCTGTTTGAAAAACGTGAAATTGAAAAAAATCATACGAAACAACGCAATAAACATTTGACATGTGTAGACTGCTTGAAAAATTCCTTGGTCCTTCTTCTATCCTCCCAAGGAAAAATTGTGTCGGTAGTGCAAAAGATCTACGAGCTTCAGTGTTTTTAAATGTTAAAAATCGAGTTTATAACAAAAATAATCAAATCTGTCAAAAGTTTCGACAGATAAGTGTCAACAACTTGGGTATTTTATGCCTGGCTCAAATGTCGGTTTTAGATGTATAATAAAAAGGTAGATTGCCATTTGAAATAACAAAGTGATGACCCTCTTCCGGTATAACCGGAAATGGTATCACTTCGAAAATATTTCACTTCAATTGGAAATGATAAAAAACAAGTACTGTATTTTAAGGAATTTTACTTAATAATTGCGATTCGTAACGCGTTTCACTACACCGTAGCTTCTTCAGACGAATGAATATACAGAAAAATATAAATGAGAATATAACTATAAATGTTCTTGAGTAATTAAAAGCTTATTGGGTTGCTTCTTCTTAAGTGGTTATTTATGACAGGTATATCCAATAAAATTAAGGAATAGATTACTCCCCGAAAAGATTCAATAGAGGTGAAGGGCTTAAATCGACTTGTTCATTGATGAGTCTACCTGAGTATTGGTATTTATTGATTTCTAAAGTTAACCAAAGATCTACCTTCCAATATTTATTATCTGTATGCAAAATTTCAAACTGTGGGTCGAAAGAGTGATTATTTTCTAGGAGATGATTCGCTTAATTGGAATCTGATTTTTTATTTGAAAAACTGCGTTTATGTTCCGATATTCTAATATTAAAATTTCTATGTGTTCTACCAATGTAGAAATTATCACAGTCATTGCAATTCAATCGATAAACACCTGATTTATTGTTTTTACCTGGTTTGGTTTTATTATTTTTATATATATGCCTAAATTATTATTAGTTTGGAAAGCTATGTTGAAATTATTGCTACTTAAGAATGATTTTAGTTTCTCACTTGTAATGCCAACGTAGGTTAAGGTGTTGAATTTTTGTTTCAATTTATCGACAGGGTAAACTTCATTCAATGCGATTCTACTTTGTTTTTATTTAAAATATTATTTATTAGTTTGGGATTGTAACCATTATTTTTGGCTATTTGTTTAATCAAATATATAAAATAATAAAACCAAACCAGGTAAAAACAATAAATCAGGTGTTTATCGATTGAATTGCAATGACTGTGATAATTTCTACATTGGTAGAACACATAGAAATTTTAATATTAGAATATCGGAACATAAACGCAGTTTTTCAAATAAAAAATCAGATGCAAATTACGCGAATCATCTCTTAGAAAATAATCATTCTTTCGACCCACAGTTTGAAATTTTGCATACAGATAATAAATATTGGAAGGTAGATCTTTGGGAAACTTTAGAAATCAATAAATACAAACACTCAGGTAGGCTCTTCAATGAACAAGTCGATTTAAGCCCTTCACCTCTATTGAATCTTTTCGGGGAGCAATCTATTCCTTAATTTTATTGGATATACCTGTCCTAAATAACCACTTAAGAAGAAGCAACCCAATAAGCTTTTAATTACTCAAGAACATTTATAGTTATATTCTCATTTATATTTTTCTGTACATTTATTCGTCTGAAGAAGCTACGGTGTAGTGAAACGCGTTACGAATCGCAATTATTAAGTAAAATTCCTTAAAACACAGTACTTGTTTTTTATTATTGATAATGGAATTTTACCAAGTAAAAGCCTCCCAAATTCAAATGTCAATTGGAAATCGCTAGTTATGGCCGCGTATAAAAGTTCAGCTTGATATTGTAATTGGAACTCAAAAAGTATTTAACGGACGGTCCGGTTGATATCCCTGTATAACTCTTTCAGAAATGGACTTCATGGTGACAATTCTTGGTTTCAATCGTTTATGTATTAACATTTATTAATGTATGCTCTGTTTTTGTACCATGTGGAAAATCAATTACGTTTAATTGATAGGAAGGGCCTCTTTGGAAAAATAATTATCCTTGCCCGATTACTCCTTGTATTTGGAAAAAATAAAACGCTTTATTCCCACACCAGCCGGCCAGAAATCGGTAGAGTACATATCCTTCTTGAAGCAATTGCAAAAAAAGATTTACTCATGGACCATTTAATTAAAATCCGTACACTTAATTAAGCCCAGAAGAAAATATCGGATGCAACTAGTAATAATAAACGTTATTCAACTTCAGCCTGAATGAACAGATAATTTACTGGTATGAATTTATTCAGGTTGGAAATCACAAACCATTTCGAAACAACAAGCAGAATCGTTCGAATAACTACAGTCGTAATCTCTTCAATTAAAATCGAAAGAGCCCCGGTCTATTAACCGGTAACCCGTGATTACGGTTCTGCCTTATGACTGTTATTTCACATATATGTTGCGTGGTTCCGACTGAACGCGAGTCGACGGAATATTAAACGCGAAATGGCAGCAGCCCTAATAAACCCGGTAAAATAATAACATTTTTACTTCTCGCAGAAGGCGAAGAACGATAAAATCGGAATGCCTCCGGTCCCCGAAGTCGTTAAATCCGCTACCCCGATCCGAATTTTAATGAAAGGAAGGCGTGTAATAGGGATATAGTTATTGCGACCAGGAATAGATAGATTGGAGATGGAGGAGAATACGCGTAGACCCTGGCTTATTATTATTTCTTATCGCGGGATTGGGCTACCTGTGATGGGTGTTACGTTCATAATTATTGTTGCAGGACCCCGAATTACAGGGTTTCGTGCTGGTCGATTTTGATTTTTGGACGGGCAACAATTTATTTTTGCGGAATTTGTTTTGTGTCATTAGTTTTCATGATGTCTGAATTTCCAGCTAACTGAAAGATGATTTGTCATTCGGGGAATTGTAGGTCGTTAGTATTATGTCCATATTTTTTGTAGAATGATAGACCGGAATTTTTTCTTTTATTCGAGCGAATGAAAAAGATGATAATAAGAAATTAAACTATGTCTTATACTATCACAAGAGTTTATGGAAAGAGCTGTCATTGAAAATTTGCTGTCAAAATTTCTTTGAAAATTTTTCTTTAAATTAACCAAGTTCCACGATGAAATAATATATGGGCGATGTCAACCCAGATTATTGGGTCCATAATAATTTTAAGACATCTATAGATCATAATCGGCATCACTTGGAAGATTGAACCTGGCCATCGGGGCTCTCTAGGTCAAACAGAGATGGAATTTGATTAAATATCGCAGGTTATGTATTCTTTTTATTATCTCCTTAGTCCTTTTCATGACCTTGGTTCCTATGTAAAATCGTTTCTTAGATTTGTTCAGACATATAAGAAGTTTGATTGTAAAAATATTTTTCTGCTGTTTTTCTTTTTCCATTGTTACAGATTCCTGTCCCAAACCCCCTTCCTTTCACCCTTGTTTTGGAAATCATGGAATGCAAGAGAGAATGAAGCGGCTAAGCAGAAAAATCTTTGGTACTCTTTATGTACACACGACACTAACACAACATGAACAGACAAGCTATTGCTAGTGCAATAGCGACAGGGAAACGAGTTTTTTCCTCAGGTTTTTTCACTTGTTTATTGAATCATATACAAGATAGTATGGTTCCCCTGCTAAATTACAAAATTTTGTAAATCCTCTCCTTTCAAGAGATATATATATATATATATATATATATATATATATATATATATATATATATATATATATATATATATATATATATATAGGGGTTTTACCCCGACGAGTTGCCCATATATCTGTTCATGCAGTCAAACTGATTTCATGAAAAATATAAATCCACCACCCGGTAATTAATACCATTGCCAGGCAATGATTATAATCAAAACATATCCTGGAATAATTATATATTAGGATAACGTTAAATGTTATGAGAATATATCAATCTACCAGAATATATACATACTATAGCATCATCAGACAATGATATCAATGTACCAACGAGTAGTGTCAGAGGCTTTCTCCTGGAAAAATCCAGTGTACGGACCTTAGTCAAGTAACACTAAATGTTACTCATTAATAGTTTCCTTTGTGTGAAGTGGTGAACGATCGAATAGAATACTGCTCTGAATATAAATATGACAAAATTGTCAGTTAATTATATTACATTTATTTATACAAATAAATAAAATATGAAATGAGATTCTGAGCAGTATAAACTAAAGAGAAAACCTATGACTCTACCTCATTATTTTTTTCGGAAAGAAACCTACGAAGAATATTACAAGATTTGATGACTGTTATCTTTTGTAACTGTTCGAACAAATTTTTCTTCAGACCCAAAATCTCAATACTTTTGTGAAGATTTCTAGGAATAACACCTGTTGTGGAAATTATAATCGGTAGAATAAATATTTTCTTCATTTTCCACATTTTTTTAATCTCGTCGCCAAGCATCATATATTTAGAAATTTTTTCATTGTATTTATTTTGTATATTATGTGTGTCGGGTATAGCAATATCAATTTTATATGTTATTTGATTCTGTTTATCAAGAATGATATCTGGTCTATTGTGTTTTACAGCTCTGTTGCAAAGAATTAGAAATTGAAGTAAAATTGAAATACATACATACATAAACAGGTAGATACAAAATTAATAAGGGTGCGAACAAGAAGTAATAAACAAACGAATTATGTTAAGAACAGGACGGTTTCATAAGTCAGTGACTTTTTGAATTTCTCGCGCAGTTACTTTAAATGCAACAGTGCTATCGTCAACTCTAATCTATGAGTGGATAAATCCCTAATTTTCAGCAGGCTACGTCGTGCAGTTGGTGTTTGATATCCGTTCAAATGAATGAATGAATGAATCTTTATTGTGACCAGATACATGTACGCATATGCACTCGTCAATGGTTTTACACAAGATTAAATTGAGTCACCAGAAAAATAGAATGAACATCAAAAATATAAATATGTAAAACCAATATATATATATATATATATATATATATATATATATATATATATATATATATATATATATATATATATATATATTCTTTTGAAAAGAGAGGATTTACAAAAATTTGAATAATCGTGTTTACAATAAATGCTTATATCTATAATTTTGATGTGTGTCAGAAAAAACACAAGTGTGAGCTCAGGAAATGTAACGAGGGAACCATACTATCTTGTATATGATTCAATAAACGAGTGAAAAAACCTGAGAAAAAAACTCGTTTCCCTGTCTCTATTGCACTAGCAATAGCTTGTCTGTTTATATTGTGTTAGTGTCGTGTGTACATAAAGAGTACCAAAGATTTTTCTGCTTAGCCGCTTCATTCTCTCTTGCATTCCATGATTTCCAAACGAAGACAAGGGTGAAAGGAAGGGACAGAAATCTGTAACAATGGAAAAAGAAAAACAGCAAAAAAATATTTCAATCAACAATCGTATTTCTTATATGTCTGAACAAATCTAAGAAAAGATTTTACATAGGAAGCAAGGTTATGAAAAGGACTAAGGAGATAATAAAAAGAATACATAACCTGCGATATTTCATCAAATTCCATCTCTGTTTGACCGAGAGAGCCCCGATGGCCAGGAATCATTATGACCCAATAATCTGGTTTGACATCGTCCATATATTATTTCTTCGTAGAACTTCTTCAATTTAAAGAAAAATTTGCGAAAAAATTTTGACAGTCGTTCGAAAAGTATGACATTTGTCTATTCTACTACACCTAGTATAAATAGAGAATAACTATGTATATGCACAAGAACAAACATATGAAGTTAACTCAATATAACATTAATAATAAATTAGGACAGATACAAGTTGTTGTCATTTAAAAACTCATCATAGGTAAAATAACTTTTTTTTACCAAAACACATTTCATCTATGCTCTGAACTTATCAAGGGCAAGGCCCCTGAGACGCAGAGGTAACTTATCATGAAATTTAAAGGCTAAATAGTTTGGTCCATTCTGTGATCTGCTCAATCTAAGATGGGGGATATGAATATCATATCTATTTCTTGTATCGTGGGTATGTAAGTCACTTTTTAGTTTTGAAGATTTTTGTTTTTTATGTATATAAACCAGACACTCAAGAATAAATAGGCTTGGGAGAGTGAGCACTTTCAACTTTTTTAAAGAGTTTTACATCAATCCATATATTTGAGACCATAAACTGATCGCCCGTCGTTGAAGGCGTAATATTCTTTCAAATTCACCACAATTTCCCCATACCACCAAACCATACCGCAAGTGGGTCTCACAGAGCCCATAATAAGCTTTTTCAGGACACAACCGGATAAGGATGAAGCCAGATTTCTCAGCACAAAGATGTTTTTACTGAGCTTTTTAGATGAATAGTCAGTCAGCATGTACACTCCACGTGAGTCTAGAATCAAGATAAACACCAAGGAATTTAACATTTGCAATTTCTCCTTGTCTCAAGTTGAAGACAACCTTTTCAGTCTCGCACCATTCATACACAATCCATTCCCCGATCACCATCTCAATGCACACGACCTATCTCCTCACCACCTTCCCTGGGTCACCACAGCCAACCGATACAGTAGAGTTATCAGCAAGTAGAATCGTCAAGAAATCCCTCACGCACTGAGAAAAATCATTAATAAATATCAGAAACAGTAAGGGGCCCATAATGGAACCCTGGGGCACTCCTATCGTAACTTTCTCCGAACCAGACCAGACGCCATCCGCGTACACACTCTGTGTTCGGTCAGTAAGAAAAGAATGAATAAGCTCTCTACTAATCTCGTCAAAGCCATAGTGCACCAGTTTCAGCAGAAGAGCAGAATGAGAGACACAATCGAATGCCCTGGTAAGGTCCAAGAACAAGGACATCGAATATAAACCCATTTCAAAGTGTTTAGTGGTGTTATTAATGAATCCAATTATAGCATCAGTGGTACTCTTCCCTTTTCGAAAACCGTACTGATTAGTTAGGAATAGGTTATTAACTTCGAAGTAATTGACAATCTGATTGAACATAACCTTCCCGAGAATTTTCGAGAATACAGGGATGAGAGATATGGACCTATAGTTCCCAACATCTATGACATCGCCTTTTTTGTGAACAGGAATGGTCTTGGCATTTTTAAGGCAGCTGAGAAAAACGCCCTGCGTAAGGCATCTATTAATTAAATCCGTCAAAGGATATATTATATTATTGACTTTTTTTTATTATTCAAGTTGATAGATCATAAATATCTCTTGAACTAGAGTTTTTTAACTTACTGATAACCTGTTCTAGAATTTCAAAAAATGTATTCAGATCACCAAATGACAGCTATATCCAAATTAGTTAGATAAATCGCAGATAGTTCACATGAATAAGAATAAATGTTATCCAGAACAGTGAAAGCATTATTTCTACACATAATAGACCACACCACCTTGTCTGAGATCATGTCGACCAACTGAAGAAACCAGTACCCATCCATCTATAGCAATAGCATCACAAAACATAGCACTTAGGAAGTGTTCCGTAATACAAACAACATCAGGACAGTTTCTATTGTTGAGAAATACTTCTAGCAGGTTAGATTTATTTCCAAGGCCCTGTATGTTCAAGTGAAGCACAGAGAACTTCGTTATTTCATTATCACGTTTATTATGATTCACGAGAATGGTTTTGTTGACAGTTTCTTCTGAAAAACCTTGTCACAATAGCACTGTTTGGCCATATTGTCCGCTCCTTTGCCTTTTGAAAACTTGAGTCGTTTATAATCACCTTAAAAGATGTGTATATGTTTGGGTGTTTTGAAGTGAGTTTTTCACATTCAGTCTCAGGTATGTTTACATTTACCGTTGCTTTGATGCTGCTAACGTAGTTAGTGAAACGTGTGTCGAGAGTTAAGGTTAAAGTTTTGGTGTAGTGGTGATATAGTGTCTTCATAGTTCATACGCCAAAGGTTCCAAAATCACAACATACTTCAATGGTTAAGGAGTTGTTTACAGAGTTCTGTTGTGGTCGTATCAACACTAATGACGCCGAACGTTCAGGTCGCCCAAAAGAAGTGATCACGTTTGAAATAGTCAATAAAATCCATGAAATGATATTGGACGACTGGAGAATGAAAGTGAGTTGGCTCATACTCTAGATCTCAGCTGAACGGGTACATCATATTTTAAACGAATATTTGGATATAAAAAAAATATCCGCGATTGCTCAACCTCGATCATAAGCACACTCGTGTGACCATTTCAAAAGACTATTTAGCGATGTTCAGTCGTAATCAGAACGAGTTTTTGCGCCGTTTGCGAAACATGGAACCATCACAATATGACAGAGACCAAGAAACAATCGAAACAGCACCAAAGAAGGCCAAACAGAGTCTGTCAGCCAACAAGATCATGACCACAGTTTTTTTGGGATGTACGCATTGTCATTCACATAGATTACCCGAGAAAGGTGAAACGATCACCGGGGAATATTATTTGAAACTTTGGAACAGATTCGACATGGATTTGAAGCAAAAACGGCCGCATTAGGCGAAGAAGAAAGTGCTGTTCCATCGAGACTATCCACTTGTCTAGTCACGATGGCCAAAATCCACGAATTTGAATACGAACTTCTACCCCATTCAGCATATTCTCCAGATTTAACCCCTGCGACTATTTTATGTTTCCAACCTTAAAGAAATGGCTGGGCGGTAAGAGATTAGAGTCAAATAAAGAAGAAAAACACTGCACCTAAGTTGTTTGGACCAGTGTATTTTTGAAGATACTATCAATACAATTATTTTCAAAGGAAAAGATTTCTCCTATTTCTATCATCGTTGAACGCATCCCGCATATCATTCATTCGTATTTTCGAACCCAGCCTTAGCTATTTCACTCCAGATTCCGTCAACCTCATTCGAATTCCTACCCAGCGAAACTCCGAAATTGTTCGCTAGAAAAAAGAGAACGAAAAAATGGGTCTTCGTTCTTTGAGCAACATCACACGCCACTGAATTCATCAAACAAATAGAATACAAATACAATAGAATCATTCGCTCGCAGATGAAATCTTATAAATTCCCATGTTTCCGCGACCAGAGTTTGCGCAAGAATTCGTTCAATGCTTTGTCCTCGCAATGGAAAACTCCGAGCCACTATCTGCAATAGCTTCCCCCAAGTTTTCTGTAGAACTTTCATTTTTCATTGTTTCCTCATATTTCGATAAAAGTGTGAGATGTTTTCAGGGAATTTCTCATCGTTATGATCGTCGCATACGACGTGAAAACGCATTTATGTCGATGAGGCATAATTACAAAAAAAATTCCTCGAACTAACAACGAGATGGCACCAGAAATATGGTTTCAGGTAGTACCAACCTTCGAAAAAATAGTGACAAAATTTCATGACATTGTGGACAATACTTTTGGGATATTACCATCAGATATATATATATATATATATATATATATATATATATATATATATATATATATATATATATATATATATATATATATATATAACCCTCTGACTAACTGACCTGGACAAAGTGTCTTATGGAATACATATGTCTCTTAAATTTTGGGATCATAGGCGTCATATAACTCATGGTAACCGCTAACTGACTGGGCTGGATAAAGTATCTTGTGAAATACATATGGTTCTCGCAAATGTAAGGATCACAGGCGCCATGTAACTTAGGGTCACCGGTGACTGACTGACATGGACAAATTCGGTCTTGATTATCAAATGGGAAAGTAAACTATGAAGTAGATGTTAGTTAAATTTTGTATTGTGGAAATCATAATAATCTGGTTAAACTATTAATGATAAGATAACATAGTTTATTGGAATGATTTTCTGTTGGTAATGCATAACTAGATGGTTGGTTTTTACTTCTTCAGCAAATCAAATGCGTAACATGGGGTACTGAGTAGGTACATCACAATTTTTCTAAATTTAAAATACCCATCTTTTTCTCAAGTGTAAACTTGAGCAAATTAATCTATGCTAATCAATCTCCAATATGTGAACATATAAAAACCACAAAACATTCAATAACATTAGGTGATATCTCAAAATTCCTCATAATTTCGAAAAAGTAAAGAAAATAAATAAGTTAGAATGCTTGGATATCAATAAATTCTTAAAAAATCTGAGTGAAATCACCCTTGATAGCCAGCTAGACATTTATACCTCTCCATCACTTAATATCAAATTATGCTAGTACAGTACAACCTCTCTAATCCGAATGATATGGTCTTGGCATTCTTAAGGCAGCTTGGAAAAACACCTTGCGTAAGGCATCTATCAATTAGATCCGTCAAAGGATATATTATATTATTGATACTTTTTCTATCAATAAGTTGATAGATCATAAATATCTCTTGAATTAGAGTTTTTTAAGACACCAATGATGTCCTTTGTTTCATTGTAGCTAACCTCCCTGAATGAAAAACTAATATTATCAGGTAAATTTTTGCAAAATTCACATTGTCACTATCTGAAACAATTGAATCAACAATTTTGTGTGGTATAGAAGTGAAATATTTATTATATTCATCCCCAGTAATATTTGACTTGCTATCATACTATCACATCTAGAGATATTACGTTTAGAATTAATCAAATCCCACATCGTTTTTTGTTTTTTATTCGACTTCAAGACAACCGTTTCATTACCCTTAATTTTAGCTTTGTTGACTTCAAGTTTATATTTCAGTTTGAGAGAATTACGGAGATTTTTTTTTTTTTCATGAGACTTATATCTGTCATAGAGTTCAGACACCAAGTTCAGTTGATCTCGCACAGCTCTTGGTTCGTTAGTGTACCAACTTACCTTACTTTCACCCTCTTTAGCAAGTATACATTTCTCAGGGAACTCATAATTTCGACAAAGTAAAGAAAATAAATAAATTAGAATGCTTGGATATCAATAAATTCTTAAAAAATCTGAGTGAAATCACCCTTGATAGCCAGCTAGACATTTATACCTCTCCATCACTTAATATCAAATTATGCTAGTACAGTACAACCTCTCTTGTTTGGATTACTGAAATATTCGGATTATCGAGATAATTAAAATGAAATAATGAAGAAAATACAGGGTTGAAAAACGTGAAATATTTATTGAAAAACGTGATATATTTATCGGAAACGTGAAATATTTATAGAAAAACGTAAAATATTCATTGAAAAACTCAAAATTATTGTGATTCACAGAAAAACATGAAAATATAACTAGATATTCTTAAGGAAGTGCTACATTTCACAGATCACAGAGAATTTGCAGCTTCCTCTTTCAATTTATTCAATAATAATATTCGGTGCTGAGGGATATCATTTCACCATTCCAAACATTTGTTGAAACACAAGAGAGCTTCTTTATGTTTCACTGAATTGATGGTGACATCGCCTTCTTCAAGTTCTTCTGTATCCTCGTCACTTTCCATGTTGTTGATTATTTCAGCTTCAAAGAGATAATGCTCATTATCTCCTACAACCCATTCTTCAATGTCTTCAGTTCTTAGTTCTTGACCAGATACATTTGTTAGCACATCTGCGTAGATCGCGATTTTTCTCTTCTTTCTCTAGCAAATTTTTTTCTCTCAACCGTGAAAGGCAATAGATCACCTACGTCATAATCATCATCTTTTGTGGGCCATAAATTCTTCAATGATTTCTGAATTAACTCTTGGGACACAGATGACCACCACATGTTTGAGGTCCGAATGCTTCAGTAACTACGAAACGTTATTGTCTTCTTGTCCCACAATATTCAGTAGCAAATATTTTCAATAATACAATTTCACATTCTGTATTACATGTTAATCCATTGGTTGTGAAAATGAAGTACAATTAGGAGGTAGAAACATGACCTGAATATTTCGGTCCTCATTGATTAATTCCTCTTCTCTTGGATGTCCAGGTGCATTATTTGATAAGAGCAGAGCTTTTTGTGGCAATTTCAGCTCCTTCATTCTATTTTCAACATCAGGAATAAATTGTTTGTGGAACCATTCATGAAAAAGTTCCCTAGTTACCCCCCCTTTTCTTTGACTTTTATAATAAACTGCCAAATTGGATCAGTTCTTGAATGCTCGGGGTTTGTTGGCTTGTCCGATGACCAACAATTTCATGTTATGAGATACTGATGCATTAGAGCATGGCATCAATGTAATACGGTCTTTACTCATCTTCCGACCTGGAGCTGAATTTTCAGCAGCATGGGCTAGTGTTTTGTTTGGAAGAATTCGTCAAAATAACCCACTTTCATCTGAGTTGTAAATTTGATCTGGCACTAGATCATCTCCTGTATTTTTTGAAGACATTTATTTTTAAATGGTTCTACCGCACTGACGTTTGCGGACAATTTCTCTTCTGATATGGTAAGTTGTCTTTTTTTTAATTTTAACAACCATCCTTGACTTGCCTTGAAATCATCTCTACCTGTTATACTGGTATAAAAAAATCTTGCTTTCTCACATATGAGATCAACAGATAAAGGTATATGTCGAGATCGTTCTTGTAAGAACCAAGTGTATAGAGCATTTTCAACAACGGATTTTCACTAGTTCTGAGCGTACGTCGTTTTCCAGGACCAGAATCAGAAGAAGATATAAAATTTTCAATTGATTTTCTTTTTTTTGAATTGTGGAGGCCGTTACTTGATGTAGATCCATGATATAAATGAGATAAAAACACAAGGTTTAACTTTAATCTACACTTTATTTGAAAAAATTCGACGACGTTTCGCTGACACAGCAGCTTTATCAAGAATGAAAAATAGAATGAAGAGTATGGTATTATAAACAAATCGTAGAACAAGTTGGATGAATAACAGGAAAATCCACACCGAGCCATTGTACAGTTAGTATGAAAGGTAATAAAACTAATTAAACAAGTTAAGTAGGGTGAGTAATTCAAATCTACCTGTTCATTCAAAAGCTTGTCCGAATGTTTGTATCTATTTATTTCTAATGCTTCTAGGAGATCTAATTTTGAACTTTTGATTTTATATGTAATATGTCAAAGTTTTATTGAATGAATGGTTTTCTTTTATTAGGTGGTTTGAATAATTTGAATCAGATTTATTTTTATCGAAGCTACGTTTATGTTCAGATGTTCTTATGCCAAAACTCCTATATGTTTACCTAAGTTATTAGAAATTTTTTTTTTTTTTCTAATAACTTCTTCTAATAACTTAGGTAAACATATTAAAAATAATAAATCTCGTGTTGAAAAATCAAGTAAATCAGGAATCTATAAACTCAATTGCGGTTCTTGTGATAAAATTTATATCGGTAGGACCTATAGGAGTTTTGGCATAAGAACATCTGAACATAAACGTAGCTTCGATAAAAATAAATCTGATTCAAATTATTCAAACCACCTAATAAAAGAAAACCATTCATTCAATAAAACTTTGACATATTACATATAAAATCAAAAAGTTTTAAATTAGATCTCCTAGAAGTATTAGAAATAAATAGATACAAATATTCGGACAAGCTTTTGAATGAGCAGGTAGATGTGAATTATTCACCCTACTTAACTTGTTTAATTAGTTTTTATTACCTTTCATACTAACTGTACAATGGCTCGGTGTGGATTTTCCTGTTATTCATCCAACTTGTTCTACGATTTGTTTATAATAGCATACTCTTCATTCTATTTTTCATTCTTGATAAAGCTGCTGTGTCAGCGAAACGTCGTCGAATTTTTTCAAATAAAGTGTAGATTAAAGTTAAACCTTGTGATTTTCTTTTGTCTTTATATCGCATACTGTAGATTTTCCAATTGAGTGTATTCTGGCCAATTCAGAAACACTTTTTCCATTATCTAATTCTTTCGAAATGTCGCATTTTTGCTGCAATGTTAACGTGTTATGTCGACGCGACATGATTACTACGGATATCAGACGCTGAATGTGAGAAGAGAATCTAATCTGCACAAGTGAAACGAGTATACAGATAAGATATTGCAAGTTCGGACACTTTCAATCGATGAAATTATTGATGGCGTTCGGATTATAGATGTTAAAAAATAAATTGTGCGATTTATAGAGATGGGTGATTTCAAAGTTTCGTTGTTCGGATTACTGGATGTGAGGATTAGTGTGTATTCGGATTAGAGAGGTTGTACTGTATCTAAATAAGTAAGTTCATTTCCTGTAGTTGAGCACTTGAAAATGACCTGACCGGTCGCAACCGGTCGTATTTGTAAAAATAAAATTGTGGAAAGTATAGAATGTATTTCACTTCATCTTCGTTAAAAATGAATTTCCATAAAATGAATAAATCATCAATAATACTAAGTATTATTTTCTAAGCTAGAGTTGACACAGAAGTTTTAATCACAGATTTGAAATCGCCATTGAAAATTAGGTTATTTATATGTGCTATAACTCTATCATCAGAGTTGCTGTTGTGTTGTTTTATCAATATGTAGTGGCTTCTTGCAAAATCTCTTTATTTTTCATGCGAGGAATATGTGCCACAAGAAAAAAATTCGAATTTCGTTAGCATATGTCAGGATATCTTTTTCAGTCATCCAACTCTGGACATAGGCCTCCCCCAGTTCTCTCTAACGGTCTCTGTTCTGTGCTACCTGAGCCCTCCAATGCGTTTCAGGTCAACTCCCCATCTCATTGGAGGGCGACCTCTTCCTCTTCCTCCAAAATATGGTTTCCATTTTTGTATTTCGGCAATTTCTTTTCTGACATCGCGAACTTTAGTGACTTTCCTTATCCATGTGTTTGCTTTTCTGTCTGTTAGTCTTATTCTAAGCATCCTGCGTTCCATTGCTCTTTCTGTTTTCCATATTTTGGCCATAATGGCTCTAGTTAGTGTCCATGTTTGGCAGCATAAGTGATTACAGGCAAAATAAACTGATTGTAGACTTAAGTTCTAAGATATTGTGGTATCTTACGACTTTGAAGGACCCATTTTAATTTTCCAAATCCAGACCAAGCAAGGCGAACTCTTCTTACAATTTCAGCTGTTTGATTCTCTCTATTAACTTTGAGTATTTGACCTAGGTTAACATATTCATTCACCATGTCCAGAGAGTGTACGCCAACTGTAATCCTTCTGTTATATTCTGTGTTAGTCATGGTTTTCGTCTTCTGCATGTTCATTTTTAAACCAATTTTCTTGCGATTCTTCAGCTTATTCCGTAGTCATTTCTTGCAACTCTTGGAGAGTGGTGGAAATCAGGACAATATCATCAGCAACCTAAGATGATTCAGTGTTTTTCTGTTTATAGTTATCCCCTTTCCTTTTCAACTCAATGATTCAAATACTTCTGTTCGAATATCTGAAGCAAAAAAATTGTGTGTTAATTTCATAGCCCAGTATTTTATGATATATGAAATAACTTTCTGAAAATATAGCTATCTGAATCAGTGTACTTTTCCTTGAAAAAGATCAGATTTATTTGTATTGGTTACCACATCAAATAATCACCTGAGGTGTTACCACTTAGTTTCTAAACCTACAGCATCCAGTTTCTGATATTCAGTCAATGTTAACAGTTTAACTAAATATGCTACAGATCGATCCAAGATATCCGCTATGATACAAGAACGATTAATTAAATTGATATATTTATGGCATACGTCAAGAGACTGATAGCCCAACTTTCGACACGGGAAAAAAGGTAGTCCAGTTCGGGGCGAATAAACGATAATTTATAATTTCCTCCGGCATTTATATTGGTATTTTTCAGTCTTCTGCTGGCGGAAATCAGTTGCTAATTAAAACGAATGGCGCAGCAAACGAGGTGATACGTCCGATAATCAATTACCTCGGGGCCTTCTAGAAATGTATATATGCTGGTTTTGAGTTTCACCTGTATCATTTGCGAGAACATGTAGGCGTACAAGAATTAAATCGGGTTCGTTCATGGATCCGAATTCCGCGTAGGTTATAAAATTCTGGAATTAGTCGTTACAGAATTAATTGTGTTGTTGTGCAGAACCTTGGATTTTTTCAGTCGCTGTGAGACGTGGAGATAATTTCGTTTTTTTATTAGTGAAATGTGAAATGTCAGAATTGTTCGAAGATTCGTGTTTCATGCTACTTGCAAAATTTAATTGAGCATAATATGTGACAAAAGTAGAAAATTGATTTATGTCGGTTCACCTGGTATTCTGAATTCCACAATCGATTAAGCAGCTCGATCGCTGTTTCTTCGTCAACATATGTTTTTGGACATATGAGGGGAAAAATCTTATCTATTTAGTAGCATTTGTTTCCAGATGATCTCAAACACGTCTGAAACAAGAATGAGTTTATTTGACTATCAGTATTCATTCAATTTCTCTTCAGTTTTCACTCTAATGCAAGTTTTCTATGTTTCTTGTTGATTTTCGAATATTTGAATTTATTGTAATGGCTGCTGAACGTCCTGAACGCTATTTGAGTGATCATGAAGTGGTAAGAATTGTATCACTTCTAGAGGAGGGGCGAAGCCAACGTTACTTGGCTAACTTGTTGAATGTTAACCAAAGCGCTATTTCAAAAACAATTAATCGGTACCACGAAACAGGGGAATATGGAAGAAGGGCCGGACATGGAAGAAATGGGATAACAACACTAGTTGATAATCGTTGGCTTCGTTTAACTGCACTAAGAGTTCGGCATTTTACGACTAGAATGCTACAAAATGAACTTGCACTTTCCAGAAATGTGCATATTTTATTGGAAACTGTCAGGAAGAGCCTCAGAGAAGACGATATCAGACCAAGGGTGGCTTCTACCGGCCCGCGTCTCACCAGAGAGCATCGAGTTGCAAGACTTCAGTTTGCGAGGGAACATGCAAATTGGAGTGTTCCAGAATGGTCTAATGTTCTCTTTTCCGACGAGTCCAGGTTCTGTCTAGTATCAGGTGATAGACGCATGCCTGTATACAGACGACCTGGGGAACGGTATCAGCAATGCAATATCCGGCAAACCGAAAACGGAGGGGGCTCAGTAGTGGTATGGGGAGGCATTTCTTTCCATGGTCGAACTGAGTCCTAGTGAATAATGGAAGAATGACAGCGGCCAAATATATCACAGAACCCCATGTTGTACCCTTTTGCCCATTGATTGGCGAAAACTCAAGACTCAAGAGTTCATCCAAAATTTGTTTGAGGGGTGCTAGTTGATTGGTCTCTTCGCGATTGTTCGAAGATGGTAGAATTTTTTAATTATTCATTAACTCGAAAATTGTTGATATTTTCCATCATAATTTCATCTCTTTTGAATGATAAGTGATGCGACAATTGTGGGGTGTGTATTTCCTAGATGACATTCAGTCATTCAGATTCAAAATTCAGTTATTCCCTTCTTTCTTTTCAGTCTTTCATGAACGACGATGTAGATAATTCATGAATTTTGGAGCAACAACATGATTCGCATTTCTCTTGAAATGCGACAGGAAAAATCTAACTGATATTTGGTAATAATTCAAGCACCACGATACGAAAGATCTTCGTTTCGGAATAATTCATATAATGTAACATACAACTGTCTATTTATATTCTCCATCGTTCCGAAAACATATAATTTAAATTTCCTCTCGAATAATCCGCGAGTCCAGATCAAAGTTTGTTTAGGGAGTTCGTAATAGGATGAACAATATACCGGATTGCGATTTCCCCTTGAAAGATAGTCTCAGAGATCCACAAAGATACACTAAACTTTCAAGGAATAAAGGACAAAAGTTGAATGTTTTCTACGAAAACTGATGTTAAACAGAATTGGCAAAGTTGGAAAATCTTCTGGGAGTTCATTCAACGGAACCATTTGAGAGGCAGAGAGTGTTATAAAATGGATACTTAGAAGTGCTTCGTTTCTGGAATTGCAGCGATACAGTTTCAAGATTAGGCATAATTTGTTCAGTTCTGAACTATGTTTCGAGGAATAATTCGTCGTTTTCAGAAAGAAGTGGGTATTCATTGTTGGAGCAGCTGCTTTTTAATGAAAAAAATGTGAATTTAAGTACATGAGAAATTGTGTACACTGTTTAGTCTTGTATTCTGAGATCTTTTTATAGACAGTACAAAGTTTTCGGAGCTATTCAGAAAGGGGGTTGAGACAATGTGAAATTATCTTCTTAATGCTTATTTAATATAAGTGGTAGCACACGAAACGTTAGCAGGATTGGTCAAGATTCAAATGATCTAACCCGGATAATGAGAAGCAATCGAATCGTGCGTGAAAGGAAGATTTTTCCCTTTGTAGCTTTTATATCTTTCCCATATCTGTTGAAATCATCATCAGTTTGTAGGAAGATCTGAAAGAAAAACGTCAGCAAATATTAGAAATTACTTCAAATTCTCAGATCTGCAGAAAAATTGACGAGTATATCTTTATATTTTAAGTTGTCATTACAATTTGACTAATTGGTTAAGTCGTAGAGCTGAAATTTTGATTATTTTCTCAAAATACCTCATTTTATATTAGTAATTAACCTATCAGTATTTTACACATATCGGACTATCCGCATTAACTAAGTCACCTGACCAACGTAGTTTACTTGTGTTATTGTAAATTAATTAATTTCTTTTTGATTCAACAGACCTAAGTGTTACAATTGTAGTTTCATAGACATTGTGACGATTTTTCTACGTTTGAGTCGTTTATTAAACGTAGTGGTGCCCAAAAACCTTAAGAAGAGTTGGTTATCCCTTGCCTTCTCCACATAAGCATAGCTATATTCAAAAAGTCTTCCACTGAAGAAGTTGATTGCAACTCATGTCGGGACATAATCTCTTTCATTGAATATTTTTTGTCTGACGCCTGGGCAAAACCCAGCGTTATAAATTTTGGCGTTTCAGTCAAAAAAGTTATCTTCGCCATACTTGTCAAATATCTTCTTATTAGAAAATATGGGAATTATAAAGAAACTTGTTGTCAAAAATTACTGAAGAATTTATTGAATTAAACCTAATTCAAACAAGTTTTTCGGAAAACTCATCAAATATCTTGTTATTGGAAAATATAGGAATTATAGAGAATTTATTTATCAGAAATTATTGAATAATTTATTGAAGTAAGCTTAAGAGAACCAAATTTTTTCGGAATACTTGTCAGATATTTTGTTATGGGAAAATATGGGAATATTTATTGAAGTAAACTTAAGTCGAAGAAGTTAAGAATTTATTGAAGTGAACTTAAGTTAGAGAAGTCTTTTACGAAATACTTATCAGATATCTTATTATAATTGAAAATATGGAAATTATAAACAAACTTGTTATCAGAAATTCTCGAATAAAACTTAAGTCAAACAAGTTATTTTTGAATACCCTGTTATTGAAGAATATGGGAATTATAGGAAACTTGGTGTCAAAATTATTGAAGTAAACTTGAGTGAAACAAGTTTATTTTCGGAATATTTGTCAAAATCTTCTTATTGGAAAAAATGGGAATTATAGAGAAACTTGTTGTCAAAAATTACTGAAGAAATTATTCAATTAAACTTAATTGAAACAAGTTTTTTCGGAATAAATATCTTGTTATTGGAAAATATGGAAATTATAGAGAAACTTGTCATCAAAAATTTTGAAGAATTTATTGAAGTAAACTTAACTAAGACAAGTTCTTCAGGAATTCTTGTCACATATCTTATTATGATTGAAAATATTGAAATTATAAACAAACTTTTCAGAAATTCTTGAAACAAACTTGAGTCAACCATTTTTTTGAATACTTGTCAACTACCCTGTTATTGGAAGATATGGGAATTATAGAGAAACTTGTTGTCGAAAATTACTGAAGAACTTATTTAATTAAACTTAATTCAAATAAGTTCTTTTTGGTATACTTGTCTAATGTCTTGCTATTGCAAAATATGGGAATTATAGAGAAATTTGTTGACGAAAATTATTGAAGAACTTAATGAAGTGAACTTAGGTTATTCAAGTTTTCGTCGAAATACTTGTCAAATATCTTGTTATTGGAAAATATGGAAATTATAGAGAAACTTGTTATCGAAAATTTTGAAGAATTTATTGAAGTAAACTTAAGTAGAACAAGTGTTTTAGAAATACTTGTCAAATATCTTGTTAGTCGAAAATTATTGAGAAACTTGTTACCAGAAATTGTTGAAGAACTTATTGAATTAAACATGAGTTAAACAAGTTCTTTTCGGAATAATTGACAAATATCTTGTTATTGGAAAATGTGAAATTATAGAGAAACTTGTTGAAGTAAACTTAAGTCAAACAAGTTTTTTCGGAATACTTGTCGAATAGAACTTCATTGTTTTTTATGGAGAAAATCGTAAAATTTGGCGGTGAAATTACCCATTAGAATACTTGAAAAATGTTTCTCATCATCTTCGTTTCAAAATAGGAGATTTTGATTGATCAAAAACTTTTTATCAAAAAATCCAACATTTGTCGTAATTATGAAAACTCATTAAGAAAATCCATTCAACGGGAAATTCGTTACCGAAAACAATTATATGAAAATTCAATCAAAAAAGCTTTTATTGAAGGAAATGCAAATGAAATCTCGATATCGTGCAACTCAATCAAATCCAGACAAATGAATTACTTAACGAATGACTTATAGAGGTCAAGCCTTCAATATATCTTCAATTTATTTTTCCACTAGAGAGAAAGGAATCCTGCCTGAAATTGATCTTGATAAAGCCATTTCTTCCATTCGTCATGCTCGATTGTGGATCAATTTCCTACACAGTTCTTTTTCATTAGAATGGATACACTTAAACGTTCGTTTCGTGTAATAGCACGCTGTCAGAATCAATTCTAGTAATTTATATTCGTCGCTATCTACTTATGTAAATGTATGGACTTGTATCTGAAATTAAATATATCAAAACCGTTACTGAATTGGACGGCGATATAAAAAGAAATCGTTCATAAAAGATCGTTTCGCGTCATTCATTCACAATAATATTGCTTCTAAAGGTAGTTTCGTTGGATCAGCGTAACCGATTCAGTTTCCATTCGAAAGGAATAAAACGCATATGGGATACTAACGTTGGGCTTCGAAGCTTTCGACAGATTGATAAATGTTTTCATCGATTTTTCCGGATATTGCAGAAAATAGGGACGCGAAATACGAAAGGTGCTTTCGAAAATGAATGGAGAAATTTCAAAATCATTTTAATTTCTTTAGTTTTATTTTATTTCATTTATATGTGGTACACAATCAGGAATTTCTCAATTAAGCGTCTTCGGTTTACAAATTGTATACAAATTTGCTTGGATACTAGATAAACTTAAATTACCAACACAGAAAATTGACGACAATGAATTAAAAGAACTATAATTGAAAAACAAAAATTAATAATATTATAAATTAAATGTTATTCTCAAAATACTTTTTCAAATTGATAGTACCAGGAAACATTGAGAAAGTCAATTTAATCACAAAATTTATTGACAAAACAGATTATTCTCGAAAGAGAGGAATTCAGGGTTCTGTTGGTTATTGAGAGAGGAGTTAAAAATTTGTTGAATTGCCTCAGATTTCAATAATAAAAAACAAGTACTGTGTTTTAAGGAATTTTACTTAATAATTGCGATTCGTAACGCGATTCACTACACCGTAGCTTCTTCAGACGAATGAATATACAGAAAAAATATAAATGAGAATATAACTATAAATGTTCTTGAGTAATTAAGAGCTTATTGGGTTGCTTCTTCTTAAGTGGTTATTTATGACAGGTATATCCAATAAAATTAAGGAATAGATTGATCCCCGAAAAGATTCAATAGAGGTGAAGGGCTTAAATCGACTTGTTCATTGATGAGTCTACCTTAACCTACGTTGGCATTACAAGTGAGAAACTGAAATCGTTCTTGAGTAGCAATAATTTCAACATAGCTTTCCAAACTAATAATAATTCAGGCAAATATATAAAAAATAATGAAACCAATCCAGGTAAAAACAATAAATCAGGTGTTTATAGATTGAATTGCAATGACTGTGATAATTTCTACATTGGTAGAGCACATAGAAATTTTAATAATAGAATATCGGAACATAAACGCAGTTTTTCAAATAAAAAATCAGATTCAAATTAGGCGAATCATCTCTTAGAAAATAATCATCCTTTCGACCCACAGTTTGAAATTTTGCATACAGATAATAAATATTGGAAGGTAGATCTTTGGGAAACTTTAGAAATCAATAAATACAAACACTCAGGTAGACTCATCAATGAACAAGTCGATTTAAGCCCTTCACCTCTATTGAATCTTTTCGGGGAGCAATCTATTCCTTAATTTTATTGGATATACCTGTCATAAATAACCACTTAAGAAGAAGCAACCTAATAAGCTTTTAATTACTCAAGAACATTTATAGTTATATTCTCATTTATACTTTTTCTGTATATTCATTCGTCTGAAGAAGCTACGGTGTAGTGAAACGCGTTACGAATCGCAATTATTAAGTAAAATTACTTAAAACACAGTACTTGTTTTTTATTATTGATAATGGAATTTTACCAAGTAAGAGCCTCCCAAATTCAAATGCCTGAGATTTCCCTGTGGGACCCCAAAAGCAACCAAATCAAGTTGGAAGAATTCATTTTTCCGATAATGATTTCATGTTAAAATACAGATCATCAAAAACCCTTCGATCCTCAAGCTAAAGGACGGTAAAATGCTAGAGCTAGAATTCATAATTATGAAAGGCTAAATTATTATATCCATTTGATGGTGGGCGTTTCGACACCCTTCTTTGTGTTAATCGATCCGTCTATGGAACGAAGCCAAATTTTTGAGGGGAAGATTGCTGGTGTAAGGGGCGAAGGTAAAGAATATATATTCAGCAATGCCAGCCCAAATGTCAACCTCACCTGCTCGTGTGATAACAAACGTTATCCGGTGCACCCTGCTAGATAACTAACGAGGCTCTGACGACCGAATGATCGCCGGAATAAGCGATCCACCTCCAGTTTGTCAACGGCTACGGGCGGATGAACAAGTGGAGGAAAGGGCACTCTTTTGTCCTGAGGTTGAGAAATCGGCCTCGAAGGCGGAGGAATTACCAATAAGTAATCAACGGCATAAGAATACAGAAGGCAACGGGAAACCACTGTATTAAAGATCATAAGATATCCCTAGGAAAATTACTTATGCTCATGGAACAAAAATCAATGGCCCTCAGTCCCGGGCACCTCTTAAATGAGGAGAGGGTGCGAAGAATCCCCCGGTTAAAAACTAAAAGAAGAAGAATTGGAACATGGAATGTGAGAAGCATGTACGAAGCAGGTAAGGCTGCAAATTTGATCAAGGAGATGGAGAGGCTCAAAATAGATGTTCTTGGTTGCAGCGAGGTAAGGTGGCCACATGCAGGTACTTATACGATAGGTAACTATACACTGTACTACTCCGGAGATGAAACGACACAAAACAAGAATGGTGTTGCTATACTTACATCCAATGAAACTGCGAAGTCAGTTACTGGGTTTCTTCCAGTGTCAGATAGAACAATGCTAATAAAGATAGACAGCAGACCAGTCAATATGAATATTATACAGATATATGCCCCAACAAGTCAAAGTACAGAGGAGGAAGTAGAACAATTCTACGAAGACTTAAGTAAAACTTTACTCCAAACAAAGAAACATGAAACCAACATAATTCTCGGAAACTTCAACGCCAAGATTGGAAAGGGAAGAGAAGATGACACGATGGGTGAGTTTGGCCTCGGTATAAGAAATGACAGGGGAGACAGATTAATACAATTTTGTAAAGAAAACCAATATAGTATAATGAACAGTTTTTTCACCACGAAGACTATATACATGGAAGTCACCAGCAGATCGAGTAGACGGACGCATCACAAGAAACCAAATTGATTACATAATTGTTAACAGAAGGTACAAAAATGCAGTAAAATCATGCAAGACATACCCCGGAGCTGACATTCTCACCGATCACAATCTTCTTCTAGCAAGGATAAAGGTAGAATTTAAAAGAACCAAAGGAAATAAGAAAGCAACTATTATTAACACTGATAAATTGAAAGAGGAATCTACGTACAATAAAATGAAGGAAGAAATTCATAGATATATAAACGAAAAACCATTCAAGCCGTCGCAAACTTCTAAAGAAGACTGAAAAAAGATTAAAACAACACTAAAAAATGTTACAGAGAAGCACCTTAAGCAGGAGACCAGGAAAAAGATTCAATCTTGGATGACAGAAGAAATCTTGGACATGATGGAAGAGAGAAGAAAATTCAGAAATAAAAACGAAACAAGATATAAACAAATACATAAAAATATCAAAATAAAAATCAAAGAAGCTAAGGTTACCTGGCTAAACGAAAGATGTGAAGAAATTGAGAAACTAGAACAAAAACATGATACTTTCAACTTACACAAAAAAATAAAAGAAGGAGCTAGAATGTGGAAGCAATCCTCTTCATCTTTCGTCGAAGATAAACATGGGAAACCCCTACTGAATGTAAAAGATCAAATAAACACGTGGAAAGAATACATAGAAGACAGGAGAGACAAAGCATAGATGTACAGAAAGTAGCGTCTGGAGCCTACATCACGAAGGAGGAAATTATTAAAGCAACAAAACAACTAAAAAACAAAAAAGCTGTTGGAGAAGATAATATCCCAATTGAAATTATAAGGATAATTTCAGACGAACACATCGATGTTATGGAGAACTTATTTAATAAAATATACGAAACTGGAATAATACCAAAAGACTGGCTGACATCGGTGTTTATGCCACTACCAAAGAAGAAGAACTCCAGGAAATGTGAAGAATATAGGATCATTAGTCTAATGAATCATATACTGAAATTGTTCCTCCGAATAATACACTATAGAATTTATAACAAATTGGACGAACACACGGGACGAACACAATTTGGCTTCAAGAATGGCTTTGGAACAAGAGAGGCACTTTTTTCAATACGTGTGCTTGTTGAAAGATGTAGGGATGTAGACTCTGATGTATATCTGTGTTTCATAAACTTTCAAAAGGCTTTCGACCTGGTGAAACACGATAAACTAATAGAAATTCTCAAGTCTTGTTACATAGACGACAAAGACTTGAGAATCATATCAAACCTTTACCAAGACCAAAAGGCTAAAATTAGAATCAATGGAGAGACATCTGAAGACATCAACATCGAGAAAGGAGTAAAGCAAGGATGTGTTCTTTCCCCGTTGTTGTTTAACGTTTTTTCGGAAGAGTTATTTAGGAAGGCACTACAGGATACCTCGGATGGCATAATAATAAATGGACAATGCATTAACAACTTGCGATACGCAGATGAAACGGTTATTCTAGCAGATAGCGCTGAAGCACTACAACGTCTAATGAACCGAGTGATGATAACATGTAAAGAATTTGGAATGAAACTAAATACAAAGAAAACAAAAACGATGGCTATCAGCAAACACCAAAACAGAAAGGTCGGAATTAGGGTCAACGGAACAGAATTAGAACAAGTAACAAAAATAACATACCTAGGAAGTAGCCTTGATGAAACTTGGGATCACTCACTAGAGATAAAAACACGCCTGGAAAAAGCACGAGCTGTATTTTATAAAATGCAAAAATACTATGCAACTGCCAACTAAATATCTCATTAAGATTTCGAATACTGCAGTAACTACGTTTTCTCCACCGTGCTATATGGCGTTGAAGCATGGACAATGACGGAAATCGTTCGAACTTTGGTGCTACCGTAGAATGCTCAGAATATCTTACATGAGTCATACGACAAACGTAGAATTTATGCAGAGGATGAGAAAGGATCGAGAACTTGTGCAGATAATAAAATAAAGAAAGACGCAATATTTCGGTCACCTTATGAGAAACCAAAAGTACGAACTGCTTCAACTTATCATCGAAGGAAAAATCAATGGCAAAAGGGGACCAGGAAGAAGACGCAACTCCTGGCTTAAGAACTTACGTCAATGGACTAATATGAGCTTTATAGAATTGTTCAGAGCTGCAATAAATAAAATAAGATGGGCAAATGTAATCGTCAACGTCCTTAAGGATAAGGCACCGTAAAAAGAAGAAGAAGATTGCTGATGCCACTGCTGAATATCAGTTTGAATTGAAGGCGCTTTAAAAAAAAAGTACAAAATTCTTCAAACCATAGCCTGAAGATAAATTGACTTGATTTTTTTATATATTCATTTTTCATTTTATCACCCATATAAAGTACCATTCCATAATTTTATAATTCCTTGCGAATTAAGAACTTATACTGGGTCACCATTCGTGGAAATGGCATCCTCATAGCTCATTTCGTTTATAAGTTACCATTCAAGAACGACGAATTTGAGACACCCTGCTCATCTAAAAAGTCTCCGATAGAATAATAACAATGACATGAGACATTTCAATCGAATTTTTATATCCCACATAAATTGTACCATTATTTTTCAATCGTCTGAACGTTGGGGAGACAGCTAATCAAGAAGGGCAAATGAACGGCAGGCTGGCTGGCTGACAGCACCCACAAAGAATAGAATTCGCGAAAAAGAGAACGCGATAATCGTTATTTATTAACAATAAATAATGGCTCGGGGACAGTGAAATATTACCGCGCACTTTCCTGCAATTTTTCAACTTTTCACCAGTCGAACGTAGAATTTTTTTCAATCAGTCCATGTCGTTTGAAATATTCCCGACACTTTTAATTTGTGGAAATTGCAATATATCTAACGTAAATGAACCTATTTGGAATTCATAAGGGCACTTCTAATTGCGTTTCGAGAAATAGGACAGTTTTTTTTAAGTTGTTCCTCCAGATGGAGAAAAAGAAAGATCGGTGGCCGACTGGGAGCAATTTTTACTCGAAAACTTCTTATACGTAAGATATAACAGCCTTTTTATTTCAAATTTGAAATATTTGATTTTGAAAAAGGTCAAATCATGGCACATATTCCCTCGAATTTCTCAGTTATCCAATTTTGAAAATACCTAGGGGATATGGGGTACACTGCTGGGATGAGTACAGAAAAAAAGGATTCGAGTATGAGTACAATTACTTTTCTCGAAAAAGTATTCGAATACTGGTCTCGATTACTTTCGTGAAAAAGTAATTGAGAACTGATTACAATTTCACTCGAGTATTTGTTCGAATACTTATATGAATACTTCTGTGATCACAGAATTCTCTCTCTAACCCTTTATGTGTTTGTGAAGCTTAGTTATTACTATTATTTATTTAACTTGCAAAGTATGTATGTTTATATGTTCGGGTGAAATCTTACAACTCAATTTTAAAGTACTTTCCCTCAACGGATTGAGCTGAAATTTTGTATTCACGTTTAGTTTGGATGACAATGCATAATTAACTGTATGACGTCATTCTAAATCCAACATGGCGGCGTACCCAAGATGGCAGACCAAATATTTCCAGAGCACTCCTACAATATGGGTATCAAATAAAATTGCTTGCCAAGAATAACTAGAAAAATAATGTGGCGTCACTCTTCATCCAATATGGCGGAACACCGAAAATGGCGGATAATTTTCTTTTATTCGTTCCTGCAATATGGGTATCTTGCCAAGAATAACTAGAAACTCTTTGCAGCTGGTCAAGCATATGTGGCCTTGAGTAGGATGAAATCATTAGAAGGGCTCCTTTTTGGATTGTTAAAAATTAACTGGAAAACGACCTTGCAATAATGATGCGTTGAATGAGATTAACAGGCTTGGAAACTAAAAAGTATATAATGAAATTAAGTTAAAGAAATTCTTCGAAAACAAGCTTAATAATTTAATGAAATGCTCTAAAAAGCGAAAAATAAACTTTTACACTAAAACTTTCATCTTAACTTATAACGTCATTTCAAATTTAACACATTTGACACAATTTATTTGTTATAATATAAAAGCTTGTCGCGAGATATAAGTATCCGTATTTACTTGTTGCCTATTAAAATTTTAAAACTAAGAAAGTAAATACGAGTACTTATATCTCGCGACAAGCTTTATATTATAACATATAAATTGTGTCAAATGTGTTAATTTTGAAATGACGTTATAAGTCAACAGTAAAAGTTTATTTTTTCTTTTAAGCGTATTTAAATAAAAGTTTGTTTTAAGGAATTTTTTACCTACTTTTGTATCATTATAATGTGTTAACAGTGGCTAATGAATATCAGTGAAACAAAATATCAAGTCTTATTGTTATAATATGAAAGGTACTTAAGTAACAAATGAGAGACATAATGAAATTTGAAATTAAAAAAATTGTCATAACAGTATAGACATATATAGACAAATACTTGTATAATTAGATATTAGTAAAATTATCGTCACTTATAGCCTTACTGCGTGAAGAGTGGATGGAAAGGAAAACATTCGTTCAACAAGGTAGCACTGTGTTGAATTTCAGAAAAAGTTTTTTCGAATTCGACGTCGAATCACGTAATTACAAACTGTACTCATGAGTACATTTTGTAATCATAAGTACTAAATTGTAATCATAAGTACTGAAAATGAGTACTGAATATAGTTACTTCCTGAAAAAAGGATTCGAGTATAGAATACAGTTACTTTCCTCAGAAAGAATCCATTCCCGAATACTAAATACCCTAGAAGTAATTAGTTACTAGACTCGAGTACAAAAGTACTCGAGTACTTCCCTGCACTGATTTCATGAAATTGATGACATGAGGATTTTTAATTAATGAAAAACAACGAGATTACATTGCCATGTTTAACTACCAAAAAATACAAACATTACACTGTTACTGCAGTTTCGAGGTTTTGCTCATCGCCAGACAGAGAGTAATCTTGAATAACAAGTACATTTTACAGCATTTATAGCAAATTTAAAAGGACAGTAGATGTTATGAAAGCAAAGGTATAAAGGACTCATTTGAAGATATCTAATATTTGGGTTTTAACCAAGTCTGTTTGGTCATTCATTATTACTTCATTCAATGATTCATAGAGCTCTCTCTCTACAATTATTCAAAGAATATGTATCCAGGGAAGTGTCAACTATTAAAGAAATAGCTAAGAACAATAGTTATTCCTCGAATATAATAAACGGAATGATCAGAAAGAAACACGAATAGCATATCATAACATTTACTCACATATAGAATCAACTAATAATAATAATAATAATAATAATGAATAAGTTGCATGGACGATATCACCATGAGGTTAATCAACCACACATCGACAAAGAAGCCTCCAACAAATGGTTGATGAAAGGAGAATTATTCGCAGAAACAGAGGGATTCCTCATGGCCATCCAAGACCAAGTGATCGCTACAAACAATTACAAAAAAATTATAATGAAGGACGGAACATTACAAACAGATAAGTGCAGAAAATGCCATATAAGATCGGAGACTATACAGCATATTACGTCCGGATGCGAACAACTGGCCAATACGGAGTATCTTAACAAGCATAATCAAGTGTGCAACATTATCCACCAGAAACTTGCACACAAGTACGGACTTCTGAACACCTTCCAGCCATATTACAAGTATCAGCCTGCGCCCGTATTGGAAAATGACTCTATCAGATTATACTACGATAGGCCTGTTATCACTGACAGAATGGTGACAAATAATAGGCCGGACATAGTGGTGTATGATAAGAGAGCCAGAACAGCAATGCTGGTGGATGTCGCCGTACCGAATGATAACAACGTGCTGAACAAGTTCCAGGAGAAAAAGTCCAAATACACAGACCTTGCTATTGAGATCAAGCAGATGTGGCACCTCGATAAAATAGATATTGTTCCTGTCATCGTATCCTCGACTGGTTTAATACCCAAAACTTTGCATGATAGCCTTAAGAAATTAGAATTGCATAAGAATACCTATATAGAAATGCAAAAAGCTGTAATTCTTAATACATGTAGGATAGTTAGGAAATTTATGTCAAGTATATTGTGATCGAGCCTATTCCCTTTGATTGCTAAATCTGGGAAAGGTAAATTATATCCAGCTACTAGCTGAGATAGTGCATAATGAATAACGTTCTTCTCTGCAAAAGCTCTCACTTCTGACCTCCATAAAGAGGTATCGTTGGCTGATAAGGGATATACACCTCTAAATCTTGCTACCAGAGATGACCTGCTGAACCTACCGTTCCTATCAGATACAGAAAAACAAGAGCAATGGTCAAGAAAGGAATTGCATGGACGACATCACCATGAGATTAATCAACCACACATCGACAAAGAAGCCTCTAACAAATGATGAAAGGAGAATTATTCGCGGAAACAGAGGGATTCCTTGTGGCCATCCAAGACCAAGTGATCGCTACAAACAACTTAAAAAAATTTATTATGAAGGACGGAACATTACAAACAGTCAAGTACAGAAAATGCCATATAAGATCGGGGACTATATACCATATTACGTCCGGATGCGAACAACTGGCTGATACGGAGTATCTTCACAGGCATAATCAAGTGTGCAACATTATCCATCAGAAACTTGCACACAAGTGCGGACTTCTGAATACCTTCCAGCCATATTACAAGTATCTAATGTAATGACTCTATCAGATTATACTGCGATAGGCCTGTTATAACTGACAGAATGGTGACGAATAATAGGCCGGACATAGTGGTGTATGATAAGAGAGCCAAAACAGTAATGCTGGTGGATGTCGCCATACCGAATGATAACAACGTGTTGAGCAAGTTCCAAGAGAAAAAGTCCTAATACACAGAGCTTGCTATTGAGATCAAGTAGATGTGGCACCTCGAGAAAAGAAGTATTGCTCCTGTCATCGTATCTTCGACTGGTTTAATACCCAAAACTTTGCATGACAGCCGTAAGAAATTAGAATTGCATAAGAATACCTATATAGAAATGCAAAAAGCTGTAATTCTTAATACATGTAGGAAATTTATGTAAAGTATATTGTAATCGAGAATATTCCCTTTGATTTCTGAATCTGGGAAAGGTAAATTATATCCAGCTAACAGCTGAGATAGTGCTTAATAATAATAAAAGTTGTTTCACTTCGAATGCTATAACTCGCGAAGGAACGGTTGGACAGCTGAAAACTACTTCTTGCTCGTGTCTAGTTGAGGTTAATACCAACTGAAAATCATGTGGATTTGACCCTAGTAACGCCACCTGTATATCAGTCTACGAAATTTTCATCCCATCTGGTGACCACTTTCATGGGGTTTGACGAGAGAATAAAGTTTTGGTCACTGCGAATTATCAACTGAAATTTTCTATTTTTGATTGTTCGGTATTAAAGATTAGGAATTCTGTAAGGCATGTTTGATATTTATTTGTAGGAGTAGGATGAAGGAGTTTTTTATGAGACTGGACACTCGAACAATACCGACTTTCAACGAACAAAAACAACATTTGTACTCTGATTTAAAACAACTTAATAACTTTCATAGATTCCTTTCGGAATTAAGTGTTAAATCACCTGTTTTAAATCTGACCAGCACACGATTTAGAAACGGAATTCATCTTAAATTTCTCGTAGAACAAAGGAGATTTTTCCAATGCGCCATATGGAACTCGACCTGTTCGAAGTCTCTTCGGATTCTCAACGGCATCCGCTCTGACGGAAAGCGCACGAAACATAATCCACCTCAAGACGTTTAACGATGACACGATCCTCAGAAAAAATACAAAGTGTCAATTTACCGACAAGTCGCCCCCACGCATTATGATTTCGTACACGCACCTGTCGAAGCATGCTGGTACAAAACAAAAGAACATTTCATGTCATCACGAATTAGTCTTTTGTTGTGGAGCGGTGCTGGCGGCAACAGAGCCTGAAGGGACGAGGTCTGCGGACAGGAAGCGGAAGCGTGTCCGTTTTATGGTACTTTACTTTTCGGCTTCTACGGAGAATCGAAGTTGTAAGGGACATTCTTGCAGGGGGGTAATTCTCAGAAATCTGAACTGTTTATCGACCAGTCGACCTGAAATACTTTTATTGAGGAATTCGTTACTTGATGAAAACTAATATACATTTTTTAATTGAATTCAAAACGGGTTCTTCGAAGTGGTAATTTGAATTTCAAAAAGAGAAAACAGTCGGCGGGAGCCATATCAGGCAAACACGGTGGTTGTTCGATGGTATTTGGTCACAATGATAGCTTTGTCAGATGGTGCATTATCGTGGAGTTTTCTGTCCTCAAATCTTGTCTTTTTCGACGAGTTTTCTCTCTCAAACGCCGCATAATGCTCAGGTAATATTTTTTTTACTGTCTGACCCTCTGACAAAAATTCCGAGTTCACAACACCGCGATAAACAGAGAAAACAGTCAACATTATCTTAACTTTTGACGAGGTTTTTTCGGTTTCGGTTCAATTGGAAAGCGCCATTTCGAAGCTTGTTGACTGGTTTGCATGTCAAACTCATAAATCTATGTCACATCACTTGTGCAATGCATTTTATGCGTGTGAGGTCGAGATTGGCTCGTTCTATCATGTATTCAGCGATCTTAACACGATTAATTTTCGAAGAAAATTTAAGTATTTTAGAGCTAGTCCAGCGGCAACGCGTTTCATACCCAAACAATCGTTCAAAATACTACTAGTTGATTCGTAAGACACAGAAAATTCATTGCCTATCCTCCTCAAACTTAAATGGCCATTTTCAATTACCATTTCCTTTACTTTATCGAAGTAAAGATGTTGATGGCAGACTTGAGCGAGGCAAATCTTCCACCATGCAATACAAAATTTGACACAAATTCTTCGTTCGATATTTTTATCCATTGTGAAAATTGCAAAACACAATTGTAAGAACTGATAAAATCGAGCACTGTAAACAAACTAAATGACAGATCGCGTTCAAACTCCGCGTCATTATAGAATAATCGATTCCCGGTATTTTTTTGACGAATTGTACACAAAATAGAATTAACTAGGACTACTTCAAAAAGTGAAATTTCATAATTTGTTAACAGATGTTAAAAAAGAACAAATTAGTTTCGTGAGAAAGATAACCACATATAAGTAGGACGAAAGAAAGAAATACCCCAAACTATCCTCAATTTCGTCAATTTCTGGACGTTAAAGTGCGACCAAATTTAGGAGCGGAGGTAATTTAAAATCGAGTTCGATTTCTGAAGAGATGATTTTGAAAGTTAATTTTTCAATTAAAACTTGGATTTCGTAAAGAAATGCAAACAATTTGTAATAGGGAAAATATCGAAATATATGGCATCGGAGGATTTGGCAGAAAATTTGATCTAGAGAAACGTTTTCAAACTGCTCGAAAGCGCCTATGCACGGCCCTCTCTATACAAGGCAGAAGTTGCTCATGTGGCAACAGCGCGTGACGTCACACTAACAGGGTTACGTGACATAGAACTAGCACAGAGTTTATATGGAGCGGGTATTTCAAATTGAATTCGCATGCATTTAAATGATAATATGAAAACATTTGGAAACGTGCTCTTACAATAACAGAGAAATGTGTAAGAAAAATATCAATAATCTTAGTAGAAATAGGTAACTGAAAACAACAATACTGATTCAAAGTTCAGTAAGAAGTTTCCGTATTTTTGGAGCACTCAGTTGACTAATGAAGTTATTTCTTACTTTGGTATAATTATTCAGCAAGATGTTAAACATAGTTTTCAATAACTTATAAAACTGTAAGCCACAAACGCAGTTATCATAATATATTTGGGAGGATAGCCTGGTGTTGAAGAGTAAAATCATATTTTTTAATTGTTAACCGAATGAGGAGCTTAAGTTCATTTTCGCAGTTTAGAAAATCAAATTTTTCGATATTAAATGATTCATTACATAATATATATGCTTACCAAATAAAAGCACTGTAGATGTAGTAGATGGAAAAGAAAGCCCGTTCCTATTCAAATCATTCAAATATTTGAAATTATCTGAATCATTCTCAATTTGTGACTGCGCTTGTGTTATAAAATTCGTCCACATTTCACAGAAAGTAAGTTTATTTTTCATTTTAAAAGACCTATTCAAAAAGATCATTAGTATTTTTCACCAGGTTTGTAACGTTGAGTAGAAGTTCATTACATCCCTTAACATGCTTGTATCTTATTAATATATTTTCTAATTGCGACCATCTGTTAATTTCGCCACCACCATTAAGAACCCAATCCAAATCCTCTTCAGATCTGTTTCAAAATGTTTTTCACAAACATTAAAGTTTTTACTAGGAGTCGAGTTTTTTCTGGGAATGTTTTTCATCCAAGTATTCCTCAGCAAGTCATCCTTTGGAAATTTAACACTGATACTTCTTCGTTTTGCAATTTATAATTGCTTTTACAAGCTGGCACTACACAAGTATTCGGCATGTTTCGAGTGTCGAAACGAAAACTAAACAGAACTAGGCAGACACCATATAGAGATGAATAAGCACCTGATTATTCAAAACTTGAAGTGATGTTACACTCAAATGAACACAGTTCGTAATGAAAACTGTAGATTGTTTAAACAATGCTTAAAACTTCCGAAAACGAATAAAATACGAAATATCTTTAACCTGCTTCAACCAACTGTAAACAATGGCCCGCATGATGCGCACTCGGTACGGGCCGTCAATAGCCCTGCTAGCATTGTTGCCAATTCTCATCAGCTCCGGCCTTGTATAGTGAGGGCCTATGTCGAAGGACGCACTTTATATGGCCTTCTCATTATTTTCCTTCAGAAAAGAGAGGGCACTATATTCTAAATATTCGTCATACTAACTTTTGGTAGAACTCGGCTCATAAAGAGAAATGGAGATGACTTTCACGGTTATGTTTCTTTCTTCAAAAATCTAGGTCTCAAAACTGGTCCCATAATCAAAAATCAAGTCGTTAAATAACGGTTTGTTTTTACGGATATACTTCCGAGATATGTATGAATTTTTTGATACGCGAATCATATGTCGCGGAACCACATACAAGTAGGACGAATGAAAGAAATACCCCAATTTTGACTGCTCGACTATCAATGATTTCGCCTATTCCTTGACGTGGAAGTTTGACGTAACTGAGTAGCGGGGGTAACCGAGTTTGATTTCTGGAGATGTCTTTGAACGTTGACTTATCGATTGAAACTTGTATTTCGGAAAGAAATGCATACAATTTCTAATAGAGAAAATATCGAAATATATGGCATCAGAGAATTTGGCAGAAAATTTGATCTAGGAAAACATTTTCGAACGGCTCGAAATCGCCTATTTCGCAGAGGTAAAGTATGTCTCGTCACGGCACTCCATATGGCCAATTTTGGAGGCAGATTCCTCGGTGAGGAATATCGAAATGAGACTGCGCTATGGAAACAGAAGAATTCTCGGGTAGCGTTTCTTCTCAAGAAATCGCTGTTCGATATCCGGCCTTTTGGGCTAACATATATAACAGACGTCAGACGAAGAAAGCCCAAATCTCTCCGAAAAACTTGTCCGCTATTCGAAAAAAACTTTCTCTGTCTAAGAAATCGCCCCCCGATTTTCCTCGCTTCGCCCCATCAATTTCTCCCATTTGTCTACGCCCATTCCTTACGGTTTTAGTACAGTTGAATTATCTTGGTCCAACCCTTATTAAATTATACTTTCCATCTCGGACGTGGCCAGGATTATTGTCGATCGAATTAAACTCAGGGCACATCATATTTTCTTGTATAATTTCATCGAAACACACGCGGATTGAAATCTTGAAGCCGGTTTAATTCAGATGGAGAAGACAGTTTTCATATATTTGCCGTTATGCAAATGAGTGTTTGGCTCAACCAGTCATATTATATCATGCATAACAATTAGATAAGGCTTATTGTCTCAACTTGATTGAATTTGGTTAGGCTGGCTGAAATGTTTGCCGCAATTTGTAAAACGTGTATACGATGAGGCGAAGGAATGAAGTTCCCTTTATTCAACATAGATCGATGAATCGTACCGTAAAGTGGGGTGACATTGATCAATTTTGAACAACTTTTGGTAATATTTTCAACAATTTTTATTATATTTCTATTTTGTTTTTTAAACCTCCTTAGATTCCTTCAGTACTACCGAATTTAGGCCTCAACTTAAGCCAATCATTCATCAGTATCTAGAAAAAAATAAAACATGAGTGATCAATGTCATACCCTAAGTGGGGTGACTTTGATCAGGCCTCTTTATTGCAAAGAAATGCTGGAGAATATGTTAGAAATGATTAATGTCGCCCTCTTCGAAATCGGTGTTGTGGAACAAAAGTTATTGGATAATTTGTATGAGGGGTGAGATTGATCAGACGGGGTGACATTGTTCAGCTCAATTACTACGGAATAAAAAGTGATTCAGAGGATATCATTTATTTAAAAAATACGGAAATTAACATTTAGCATTCCTTGATATTTTTATCATGTAGAAAATCATATCTTATTCTGTTTAACATTTTAACAAATAGGGTACCTAATAAAATAGAAAAATAAATATTTAGCCGAGCATTTAGCATTCCTTGATATTAATGTCATTTGGAAAATGATATCTTATTATTCTGTCTGATATTTTAACACACTTAGGGTCTGGTAAAAGTGCCACAATATCACCAATTTGCACTGTTGAAACATCATTCTCGACGAGTTTAAATACACTTCGCGAATGAGCAGACTTTAAACCGACAACTTCAAAGACGTTATCTTTTAAAACTTTCTGAATGAGGCACACATAGCGAAATTCTGTTTTCTTTCTTGAACCAGATAGAAATTTAACTAAGACGAACTTTCCGAAGATAATATTGTCTAAAGTTGGCTCGAAATATTCTATAGGGTCTGCCGTCGGTTCATCTATAGATTCATCGTCTTCTGAATTATCATCTAATTGTATATTCTCATTTTCCTCCTCGCTGGACGAAAGTAGAGTACTCGGACCAGCAACAGATTTTCCTGGTTCAACATGTAAAAGCTTCTTTCGCTGTCTCTGAGGTCTATTGACATTATACCTTTGAGTTTTTAGAAAATCGGTGAGACTATCCGCAACATTAGCTTCTACATTGTCAGAAGTGTTACCTGGTAATTTTGAAGAACTCGATCAGGATTGAAAGGCACAAGACCGCAAGCTGCAAATCCAGAAATGAGATTGCGTGTAACACCGCTTCTTTCTTTAGAGTTGTCCTTAGGCAGAACTTCGTCCATGTTAATAATGCACTGTTTCAGTAGAAGAGGAAATTCGTTCTCAGGAATCTCAGAAGTTTTGGAATTTCTAACTTTCCAGGCTGATAGTGTTTTCCTCCAACTTTCTTTGAATGGACGAAAAAAAGCGACATCCAAAGGCTGGCAGATATGGGTGCAGTTGGGAGGGAGACAAACAAAAGAAATGTCATTTTCTTCACACGTTCTCAGTACTTCTGGATTAAAGTGTGAGGCCAAATTATCTCCCAAAAGGACTTTTCGTCCATTTAACCTTTTAGCGTGTGGTAGAAAAACTGTGGAAAACCATTCGTGAAATGTGGGCATATCTATCCAACCGTGCGAAGTTCGGTTGAATCGAGTACCTTGCGAGCAGCATATCTTATCACAGCATGGTTTGCCCTTAAGAGCATTCTCAGTCCATGTATTCCACAAGTTTTCGGCCTTGTATATTACATAGGGCGGCAGTAGAGTGCCTGATGCTGATCCACACATCATTAAGGTCGTTGATGATTTTGAATGGTTGCAAACTTTTTCTGGGTATTTTGTACCTCTACGATAAATGCGCAACTTTTCCCTGGATCATCTGTAACATTTGATTCATCGTAGTTAAACACATTCTCCGGGGGAACACCATCCAGGGTGACTCGCAAGTTGTTGAAATAGTCTCTTAGTATGGAAGGAGTCACCTGACTCCGTTTCGCACTAATGTTGGACGATAATCTTTTTCCTGCGACATGTTGGTGCCTCTTAAGGAAACTGTTGACCCAGTCTTTACCAGGCAAGTTATTGTTGAATTTGTAAATGTTTCTACCACTTTTATCTAAATAACTTTTCACGAACATTCTTAGATCTTGTGGAGACAAGGGAAATCCCCAGTCTGCGCATTTCAGTATATTCGTCAAAATGGCTCTCTCTTCAATGTTTGATAGTATTGTCTGCCCGCCGATTTTTTTGAATCTGCGCCCATGAAATCTGTTGTTAAGGGTACCATAAGAAACATTGTAAGTGCGAGCTGCTTGGCGCATAGAAAGTGTATTATTTGTAACGTCTCGAAGGGCATTTTCTAGTTGTTCATCAGAAAAATTGTTGTAAGTTCTGCTGCCTAGCTTTCGCGTATATGTTCTGCCCATTTTCAGTTTTCTGATTCTAAAAGTAAAAGAAACAGGTAGACATTAAAATCTGAAAACGATGGGGCGAGATTGATCACTTCTTGTTATTGTCGATCAATCTCGCCCCGTTTTGTTCAGGTCATTTTGCGCGAAAAGTACATATCAACTAACCTTCCAAATTGAGCGCAGCCTTCACAATCGATGACAGGTAAATATCTTATGGTGCACAATCCTCGACGATTAACGAGTTTTTCCCGGTAAAGAAAAGTTTGCGACACTCAAATTTACACGTTTTTTGACACGAAACTTTAGAACGCTGTAGAACGAACCTTCCTTTACACTGTCGCGATATGTACTGCTGGATCGAAAGCCTAATGTGTTTACTATCGCCTGAAAAAAGCTGCCTGAGAATCAAAGCAAAGGTGGTGGGGAAATTTAGAATTGAACACAAAATGGCAGCGCGATCAATCTCACCCCGCGAGATCAATCTCACCCCACTTTACGGTAGTCGAATCTATAAGCATGTTTTTGAACACAAACGGAACTTTTACTGTTTACATAGATCAGTCTGGTCGTTCTTTAAATATCAGTTGTCATTGAAAAGTGATTTGAATATTTCTACGACGTGTCTATACCAGAAAAGAATTTTAGCAGGCAAGTTGGATTCGAAATTCATTTTGGTTGATATTAAAATTAGAAATTGAGATGAAAAATACAAGGTTTAACTTTAATCTACACTTTATTTGAAAAAATTCGACGACGTTTCGCTGACACAGCAGCTTTATCAAGAATGACAAACAGAATGAAGAGTATGGTATTATAAACAAATCGTAGAATCGTAGAAGTTGGATGAATAACAGGAAAATCCACACCGAGCCATTGTACAGTTAGTATGAAAGGTAATTAAAAACTGATTGAACAAGTTAAGTAGGGGTGAATAATTCACATCTACCTGCTCATTCAAAAGCATGTCCGAATGTTTGTATCTATTTATTTCTAATGCTTCTAGGAGATCTAATTTTAAACTTTTTGATTTTATATGTAATATGTCAAAGTTTTTATTGAATGAATGGTTTTCTTTTATTAAGTGGTTTGAATAATTTGAATCAGATTTATTTTTATCGAAGCTACGTTTATGTTCAGATGTTCTTATGCCAAAACTCCTATAGGTCCTACCGATATAAATTTTATCACATGAACCGCAATTGAATTTATAGATTCCGGATTTACTTGATTTTCAACACGAGATTTATTATTTTTAATATGTTTACCTAAGTTATTAGAAGTTTTGAAAGTTATGTTAAGATTTTGTTTGACGAGAAAGGATTTAATATTTGTACTTGCAGAACCGCAGAATGTTAAACTGTTGAATATTTTATAGTCTTTATGAATAGGATATACTTCATTTATTGCTTTCTGATACAGTTTTTTACGAATGATTAGATCTATCATATCCGGATTATATGAATTATTAATGATAGATCTAATCATTCGTAAAAAATTGTATCAGAAAGCAATAAATGAAGTATATCCTATTCATAGATCAACTGAAAAGAAAGGATCTGAAACATTGTCCGTTTTTGAAAGCAAGAGGAATTAGTTACTGAAATACCAAGTCAGTTCAATATGAACTCATGTTCTGTTGAAAATGAGTTGGTGCAGATCATATCAGATATACATCTCAAAGCTACAGCGTGTGATTCAAATTTCTGGTGTTTTATATCCGAATCTAAGGCAAATCGCCCTTTAACTGACGGCAATGTTTGGGTCAACTTACTTGTGCGAGTCTGCATTTTCTGAAATGAAGATAATTAAATTAAAATATTGCAATCGACTAACAGATGATCATATGTCATCATGCTTGCGATTAACATTCAGTGGTTACGTACAATCTTATGAAAAGTATGTTGAGGACATGCAGTGCCACGCTTCAACATCCAAAGTCACTCCTTAGTTAAGTTTAACACCATATGTAACTGTTTTGTTTTGTAACCTAACTAACCTAACCCAAACCTTGATTCAAATAATGTATATTGTGCAGAAAGCTAATATCTATATATGCTACGGTACACGTAGATGGCAGCTGTTGTACCTAATTACAAGAAGGGGTACAAGACCGATCTGATGAATTACATTCCTATTTCGATCTTAAATACACTATCAAAAGTAATGGAAAGAGTCTTTTGTGACAAAATTCATTGCAATCGAGGTTTTGTTTTTCAACTTTATACTGAATAAATGTTATGCATTGGGATTCAGGCGTGTTATGTAGGACTTGGCTTGGATCTTATTTGAGTAATAGATCATCTTACGTTAAGGTGGGCAGTTCACATTCTGTGAGTTATGAAATGGGCAAAGGAGTTCCTCAGGGGTCTGTGCTGGGGCCACTCATTTTTCTATTGTTTGTCAACGAATTACCCAAGGTGATTTGTAGTGATGTTATGGTTATGTTTTCTGATGATACCTCAGTGACTCTAGCAGCGCAGGCTCCTGGGGAGCTTGTTACGAAAGTCGGGAGTGTGGCGGAGCGGTCCTTCACAGGGTGTCGATCAAACGGACTGGTGGTGAACCAGAGCAAAACTGTTGTGATGAGGTCTTCGAAATCGATTTTTGGGGCTATACATCGACGACACCCCATGTTGGGATGTTCATATAGATACAGTGTGCAAAAGGATCAATTCTGCTCACGTCGCCATTCTGAGACTGAGGAATGTACTGGATTAAAGGACTTTGTTATCAATTTATTATTCCTAAGCGTACTGCCATCTGTCTAGTAATGTATTTCTATGGGGGGACTCGGCGGGACGCGACCGGTTGTTTAGGTGTCAGAAGAAGTTAATGCGGATAATTTTTGGATTACAGCCTACAGATAGTTGTAGACCATATTTTCTGCAAAATTCAGTTCTCACTTTTCCCTGCATTTACATGTTGGCTGTCCTCTCGTTCTCTCAGAAACATCTGAATGAGTTACAGCCGAACTCGGCAAGCCACGGTTATGGTACTCGATCTGGAAATATGCTCAGAACCACGCTCCATCACACTGGCAAATTCGAAAAGTCAACACTTTATGTGGGATCAAAACTCTTCGACAACTTGCCAGTTAGGTACAGAATTCTGGCATATGAGCCATCTAGGAGAAACATTAAAAAGCTATTGATTTCAAAGAGTTATTTTATTACACTGTAGCAGAATTTCTGGAAGACCGTTTGATTTAATGATCTTCCTTTTGATCCTATTATTTGTATTTTCGTATGTTGTTGTTTAATTTATTTGTTATTCATTACTTGACGTGTACATCCATACTTTTGTGATTTTACGTACTGAATAAATCAACTACAACAACAAGATCAGGACATGTCCAAAGTGGAAAAAAGGTACCAAGGCAAGTAAAGTCCGCACATGTTAGCTGGCTACTGCTGGACACTCAAAAGCGATGTACCTGACGCTAAAAATTCTCGAAATCCTGAATAAAAATAAAAATTATTTTTTTATCATTCGAAACATTTGTTACCAATTTTTACCTAAAAAAGATTAATTGCTGTTGAAAAAACTGAGGGTGATCCTCGGACTAGTCGTCAATACAAAATAACCCATCAATTCCATTTAACTTTCATCGAGGTCATTTTGTCTATCAGTGTTATTTGTACTGAAAGATCATTCACTCGATCGATTCCTGTTTGAGTTCATTTTTAAAATCAAAACATCAGAAACCTCACATAAAATGAAATTGCGTTTTATTAATTCTTAAACCTACAAAGTTACCCATTCAATTATTATTTACCATTAATTATGTATCAGAACGTCATAAATGCCGCCTGAAAAATTCAGTAAAATTCTTCGGCCAGCATTTTTCCTTCGATATATAATGTTAGTAATCACCGCTGAAGCATGAAAACCGAAAAAAGAGTAGATAAAACATTGACATATAATCTTACAGATCTCGATTCAATTCCGGTTTTTTAATTGAAGCCCGATTCAATATTACTGTCTTTAATTGGATTCCTTTCTTAATAATTTATAATTTGAAATAATATCGAAGCCCGTTGAGTCGGAATGGAATGGAATGGAATATAACGTTATTTGAATATTAAAATAAGTCGAATTCATTTCTTCTCAATAACTGATTTAATAACACCGATTCTTGACGGTGAAAGCAACGATGAAAATCTGTCGTTTGAATCACGAGTTTTCATCCTTTATTCGCAGAAAATAGATTGATTTAATTGCAGGCAAACAAATGAGATATCGGTCGTTTACTCTTGTGAATGAAAATAATTTTGAGAAAGTAATGCACAATAACAATATTTCAAATTCTTTTTTTTGCAATCAACTAATTATTCTCGGGTATGTTTTTCTTGGCCCACATATTCCTCTGATGGAAATAAATGGAGATTTTGCAGGAAACTCCACATGTCAATTTTGAGTGACGCTTGTTCTTCTTGGAAATTTCAATTTCCGAGAATAATGCAAGGTGAATCATGGAATTTGACGCCGGCAGAATGTGCTGAAGATGTGGTATCAGATGACCTAGGTTAGGTTAGATTGAATGACCTACAGATACAGGGAGACTGGTTGATATAAAAGGAGGCCTGGGCAGAACGACCTCGCGCAACAACAGCGATCCATGATCGATATTTAAGAATTTTCTCGTTATGGCAACGATTTGCTACTGCTGCTACTGATAGTACCTTCAGTTGCAGCTTTATCAAAACAGTGGTGTGGAAACGATACGACAATGTCTGGTTTGAAGCCTAGATTGCAGCTATAGTCTATTTAGTAAACACAGAGTAATAGAAGCTCTTTATTCAAGGAACAATATTCAACCTTCCGTGGATTTTTTTTCTGATCCACCCACTATAATCGTTGTCAACCAGAGCAGTGGTACAGCTCGGTCAGATGTCATGAATAGACTGCAGTTTCGGAATCATTTGACCTCGACAGTATAACCTACCCATTCACATGATCAGACCAGATCTACTCATCTCAAACCGTTGGAGCGCTACAATACGTTTTGCGCTCTCCAACGGACCGACACAGAGGCTAACCACCGTCGCCACTGGGAAACCATGAAAACGTAGAGTAGATAAATAGAAAAGCTCGAGAAGTCAAACTAGATCGACTATTCACCGCAACGTTACACACAGTGTCTGCAAGAAAGCGATATGTCGAAAGACTAACGCTCCTTATTCATGTCTGGTTGTCAACCAGGTATACTCCGAATCTCATCAATCATAGCCCGCGAAATTATCGATGTATATATAGACATAATGAAGAATTTTATTCAAGGAACAATATTCAACCTTCGGTGGAAAGTTGAACATCCTTTCCTGAAAGAGCTGGTTTTCTGATCCACCCTCCATAATCATATGATGATTATGTATAGTGTATGCAAAATAGGTACCTTTTGTACTTTTGAACGATTTGCCACATGCTTTCGAAACCTCTAAATGTATTGAATTCAGCTCAATGAGTCTCTTTACTTATAACGAGCTAGAAATAATAGATATTGAGAGATATTTAGTATTTTTATGATGCCTTCTAAGAGACAACCAAAAATCGACAAATTCCGATTGAAAATTTCATATCTTCCTTTGGGTTGATTTCATGTGGCGATGATATGAGAAAAAACTATTCAGAATTTAATTTTCTATAATAAAAAAAAAATAAACATACTTTATTTGAAATAAAGATGGTGTCAACTTGAAGCTAAATTCACAGCCTATTGCAGAAGAGGCTTCAACAAGAACTAGAAAGGGTGTTACATAATAGTATGTCACGACTTGAGGGGGTAAATCTACGTGCAATTTTAAGAAAAAAGTTCATATAAACATAGGTCCGCGAAAGCTTCGTTACGGAGCTACCGGGTGTTGAAATTTCTGGAAAAAAATGGTTTTCTCTTCAAAATTCCTGCAGTTTTTAATGCAATCTATTTTTCACAGCCATCATTACACGTTCTAGATTTCAACTGAAATTCACAAGAAGGTTTTTTTTCTTTTCCGAGGCCATGTCTTCTTTTGCCCATTAAAACTTTTTTGCAGTACGCCACTGATCAGCGTACAGTCAATTTTCGTCATCTTCGTTCAATTCAGAAACTTCTGTGACACTTGTAATTTTTTTGTATCTCCGACCGTTCTCGAGCAAAAAATTATTAAACGATTGTATGCATTCGCTGAATTGAAAACACTTCTAATTAAAAAAATGACTAGTAGGCCTTGATTTTCTTTATTTATTTATTTATTTCGACAGTTGCTAAAGTTGAACCAGTTTCCGCTCGATTTGTTTTTTAAATTAACGATTAGTTTTAAGACTTTTGAAGTTATTGCTGTAAGAAAAAATGGCTAATTTCACTAACGCCGAATTGGCTGATATCCATTACATGTACGGTCTGGCTGACACAACACAAGCTTGGCGATTATACCAGGTGCGCTTTTCAAATCGAGTAACACCAGACAGGCGAATATTTTCAAATATCCACAGAAGGTTGAGGGAAACTGGTACTTTTACTGCAAGTAATCATTTAAAAGGTGCAACTCAAACTATGGCAACTCAGATATTGAAGAAGCATTTTTGAATTGTATTGATTTGAATCCTCTTGTGAGTACAAGCAAAATTGAAAATCAGTTGAATATGTTCTAGTTTGGAGGATTTTCCAATATTTTTTATTGTACCCGTTTCATATTCAACGCGTCCAAACTCTACTTCCTCGAGATTTTCCTTCAAGACAAATTAGAGAAAAATCTTATTTTGATAGTGAAATAATGTTCACAGACGAAGCTTACTGTTCGAGAACTACTATCACAACTTTTCACAATAATCATTATTGAGCTGAGGAAAACCCCCATTTGATTGAAGAATCTCATCATCAAGAACAATTCTCACTAAATGTCTGAGTCGAAATAATTGGAAATTATTTGATTGGGCCATTTTTTTTTGCTTAACAGACTAAACGGTCCCGCTTATTTCTTGAGGAAGAATTACCTTTATTGCTCGAGGGTGTGCCACTTTTGGTGAGAAACATAATGTGGTACATGCATGACGGGGCACCAGCACATTTTAGTGGACAGACTAGTGAATTCTTGAATAATACATTCAACAACCGATTGATAGGTGGGGGTGGGCCAGAATCATCGCCTCCTAGGTCCCCAGACTTAAATAGTGTAGACTTTTTCTTATGGGGATATCTCAAAAGTTTAGTTTATACCACTCCAGTGAACACTGTAGAGGAATTGTGGAATCGAATAATAACCTCTGAGAGTGCGTGATAATATGCAAACAAGGACAGAGGCCTGTATTCTTGCAGGTGGAGGACACCTCCAGCAATTCATTCAGTTTTTAATTGTTCTATTTTTTACTTTGATATTGAATAAGTATAAGTTGAGTCTCAGAAGACGAACTATCTATTATTCTATTATTTTTTCTTCAATTTAGCTAATAACATACGATTCAAATAATTCAAATTCAAAAATTTTTCACTCAAAAACGGTTGGAGATACGAAAACATTAAAGATGTCAAAAAAGTGTCTAAATTGAACGAAGATGACGAAAATTGATTGTACGCTGACCAGTGGCGTACTGCAGAAAAGTTTGAAATGGGCAAAAGAAGACATGGCCTAGAAAAAAAAACACCTTGATAATTTCTGTTAAAATCTAGGACGATAGAGGCTGTAATAAATAGCTTGCATTCTAAATTTGAGCTGAATATTTCAAAAACTGCAGAAATTTTGAAGAAAAAAACAATTTTTTCCCTGTAGCGCCGTAACGAAGCTTTTGCGGACCTATGTTTATATGATCTACCCCCTCAAGTTGTGACATACTATTATGTAACACCTTGTAGTTTGAAAAATCATAGTGAATGGCAAATGAGCTTTTTCATGAGAATTCACATGGCTATGCAACAAAGTTTTATTTTCAAGAGGCAGATTGCAAATGAGCTTTTGAAAACTGCCCAGCAAAAAAAATTACAAATTCTTTAAACTATTGCCTATGCATGAAGATAATAATCAATACGGTCAAAAACTTCAGTTGAATTGATTTTTCATTTATTTTATTTTATATATATAGGGGGTTTTACCCCGACGAGTTGCCCATATATCTGTTCATGCAATCAAACTGATTTCATGAAAAAATATAAATCCACCACCCGGTAATTAATACCATTGCCAGGCAATGATTATAATCAAAACATATCCTGGAGTAATTATATATTAGGATAACGTTAAATGTTATGAGAATATATCAATCTACCAGAATATATACATACTATAGCATCATCAGACAATCATATCAATGTACCAACGAGTAGTGTCAGAGGCTTTCTCCCCGGAAAAATCCAGTGAACGGACCTTAGTCAAGTAACACTGAATGTTACTCATTAATAGTTTCTTTTGTGTGAAGTGGTGAACGATCGAATAGAATACTGCTCTGAATATAAATATTACAAAATTGTCAGTTAATTATATTACATTTATATAAACAAATAAATAAAATATGAAATGAGATTCTGAGCAGTATAAACTAAAGAGAAAACCTATGACTCTACCTCATTATTATTTTCGGAAAGAAACCTACGAAGAATATTACAAGATTTGATGACTGTTATCTTTTGTAACTGTTCAAACAAATTTTTCTTCAGACCCAAAATCTCAATACTTTTGTGAAGATTTCTAGGAATAACGCCTGTTGTAGAAATAATAATCGGTAGAATAAATATTTTCTTCATTTTCCACATTTTTTAATCTCGTCGCCAAGCATCATATATTTAGAAATTTTTTCATTGTATTTATTTTGTATATTATGTGTGTCGGGTATAGCAATATCAATTATATATGTTATTTGATTCTGTTTATCATTAAGAACGATATCTGGTCTATTGTGTTTTACAGCTCTGTTGCACATAATTGTTTTATCAAAATAAAGTTTATATTTGTCATTTTCACAAATAATCTCAGGTTCATATTTGTGAAATTTTTTCTTTTGGGAATTAGGTCATGTTTAATTCCTAGATTAAAATGAATAATATTAGCGACGGCATTATGTATTTCTAAATAATCTGTTGAAGCAAGGACTGAGCAAGATGATAATATATGAAAAACTGTTTCTGAAGAACAGAAACATCTACGGCAAGAATCATCTATATTTTGTTTGATGATATGTTTTCTATAATTCCTTGTGAAAACAACCTGGTCCTGGATCGCAATTGCCAAGCCTTCTGTTTCAGCAAACAATTCTCCAGATACTAACCATTTATTCGATGCAATTTCATCAATATAATCATTTTCAATTCTTTAGGTGCTTTCCGTGTAATTCCTTCTGCATCCAACTTTCTCTTTTAGAATTATCATCAAATATATCAAAATCTACCTTTTGCATTGTCAAGTTCAGAGGTGTAAGATTATAATCTGAAGCAACAACAATATCATGTAATTTAGACGTTCTCTGTTTATCATGAAAATGGGAACGTAGATGAAAAATCTGTTACTATGAAGATTATTCAAATCAATTAATCCACGACCTCCAAGATGTCTAGGTAGTGTAACTCTCTGAACAGCTGACTTTGGGTGGTGCTTATGATATTTACAGAGCATTTTCCTCGTTTGACATTGTAATTCATTTAGATCAGTTTTAGACCATTTAATAATTCCAAAAGAAGATGTAAGAATAGGAACAGCATAGGAGTTGATAGCTGTGAAAAGGTTTTACTAGTTAAATAACTCTTGATAATAATTCTTAGTCTTTTGTAATATGAACTTCTAATAATTTCTTTAGTGCTGCTATGGTTAATATATATATATATATATATATATATATATATATATATATATATATATATATATATATATATATATATATATATATTCAATTTTGTCACCTATATTTCCTATAATCCCACATCAATTACCATTTGATATTCACGGATATTTCTGCCAATGAAGAGCTCGTACTGTATTTAATTTCTAACTGAAATATTAGATGCCACATAGATCAACGAACTATGTTACGTATTCCGCACTTTGGTGACCAAAACTGGTCTATTAAATTAATTCGAATGCAAGTTGGGCTTTCTTAGTACCAGTAAATATTTAATTTGTATGATATAATTCCATGTACGAACTTTTGCATAATACATGTGCGCGTATTTTCATGCATCATGATGTTCTCGCCGAATTACACCCATCAGAACAATGGCATAACGAATTAGGACAAATAAGAACTAAACACACTGAATAATGTAATGTTGTCTGGAATAATGTAATGTTATACGGAACAATGTATTGTGTACCGCAGTGAAATGTGAACTCGCTAGCTAAATGCTAAAATCTGTTTTCAACCTCATTCAGTTCCTACAATGTATATTAATAACAGAATGCAAACGCCAAAAAAACGAAATGTTCAGGTGAGATTCATTCGAAGGCAGATGGATTTTCCGATTCATGAATGAAATATGAACCTTCGCTTTATTCTATTCTATACTTAGTGAATCAACAAATTATTTTCAAATGGAGCTGTTTTTCGAAATTATCGATTACTGAAAAGCCCTTCCAAATGAATTTTTATTACTGGCGCCCTCTGTGACATGACCTGAACAATCATAAAACGGTCGGAGAGATAGATTTCAAACAACAATTTGAAAGCATATGGAAACAGAACTGAGAGCTCATCAATATGATTACAACCGAATTTATATGGAATAACTCGGTATTTCACATTATTGATTGTTTTTAAACATGGATATTTGACTATTTGTGAAGAATGAAGTTTTCCGTTGTGAAAAAACTGGGTGAGAAACGTTGAATTATCATCACATGTTTGGGATATTGTACTCAGTCGTCACTGACATCGGAAACTGTGAATTTCAAAATTTAAAGGTCCTATAATCATAACTGAAAATGCCTTACGATAGATTTTTCAACGAACGCTCTCGTTGAAAAAGGGGTGACACAGAGGGATATAGCGGCCACAATGGGGGTACCACAGGGGGTGTTTTCAAAACCCTACGTGGGGCTACAGTCTCGGCAAAATAGGCATAGAAGAAGTCGTAGGAAGAACAAGACCGCTCTTTGTGCCAAATTGCAAGAAGAGATGAGATAAAAAACACAAGGTTTAACTTTAATCTACACTTTATTTGAAAAAATTCGACGACGTTTCGCTGGCACAGCAGCTTTATCAAGAATGAAAAACAGAATGAAGAGTATGGTATCATAAACAAATCGTAGAACAAGTTGGATGAATAACAGGAAAATCCACACCGAGCCATTGTACAGTTAGTATGAAAGGTAATAAAAACTAATTAAACAAGTTAAGTAGGGGTGAGTAATTCACATCTGCCTGTTCATTCAAAAGCTTGTCCTAATGTTTGTATCTATTTATTTCTAATGCTTCTAGGAGATCTAATTTTGAACTTTTTGATTTTATATGTAATATGTCAAAGTTTTTATTGAATGAATGGTTTTCTTTTATTAGGTGGTTTGAATAATTTGAATCAGATTTATTTTTATCGAAGCTACGTTTATGTTCAGATGTTCTCATGCCAAAACTCCTATAGGTCCTACCGATATAAATTTTATCACAAGAACCGCAATTGAGTTTATAGATTCCTGATTTACTTGATTTTTCAACACGAGATTTATTATTTTAATATGTTTACCTAAGTTATTAGAAGTTTTGAAAGTTATATTAAGATTTTGTTTGACGAGAAAGGATTTAATATTTGTACTTGCAGAACCGCAGAATGTTAAACTGTTGAATATTTTATAGTCTTTATAAATCGGATATACTTCATTTATTGCTTTCTGATACAGTTTTTACGAATGATTAGATCTATCATATCCGGATTATATGAATTATTAATGGCTATCTGTTTGATGATGTTTAACTCTTTATTATAATCTTCTACTGATAAAGGTAAATTGAGTAACCGATGTACCATGCTGTTTAAAGCTGCAACTTTGTGTTGAATTGGATGTAATGAGTAGTTATGTATAATTGTATCAGTATGTGTTGGTTTACGAAAGACCGAAAAACATGATTATTATTTTGTTTAGTGATTTTTAAGTCTAAAAATTAATGGAATCGTTCTGTTCAATTTCTATCGTGAATTTAATGTTCAAATGGATGGAATTAATGAAATTAAGAATAAGTCTAATTGACGAGTAGTTCCAATGAAACATACTAAGATGTCGTCAACATATCTATACCAATAAAGAAATTTGGAAATGAGTGGATGTGTATGAATTTTCTCTTCAATATTATTCATAAAAATCTCTGCTAAAAGTGGACTCAAAGGATTGCCCATGATCAAACCATTTTTACTACTGTAATAGATGTTGTTGAAAGAAAAATAATTGTGTTCAATGCAAACGTCCAACAGATTCAATATTTCTGATTTAATTATGTGGTTAACATGATTCGAATTCAACATGTTTTCGATTAATATTTTGACATCACCTGGAGGAACACTTGGGTACAAATTTTCAACATCAAACGAAATAAGTTTGGCGTTAGGTGGTAGGTTAACGTTTTTTATGTTATTTATCAATTCGAAAGAATTTTTTATAGGAAATTTTGATTTGAATGAACAATAATTTTTAATGATTTCTATAAGGTAGTGCGACAATTTCACGACTGGGGCTGTAACGTAAGATACGACTGGTCTAACGGGGTTATTAACTTTATGCAATTTAATGAGTGAATACAGTTGAGGTGGTTGAGGGTTTGGTAAAATTAATTTGTATTTATCTATTGCTTTAATTAAAGATTTTGCGTCATTTATTGCAATTTTAATATTTTTCTGGAATTTAATAGTTGGATCTTTGTTTAAAATTGTATAGTTTCCGGACGAAATGAAATTTAGAGTTTTAAATAGGTAGTCATTTTTATTTAACGCAATAACAGTATTACCTTTATCTGCTTTTGTAAAAATAACTTCATTTAGTTGAGAATTTTGTTTGATGGCCTTTAAAATATTTTGTTCTTTACTCGGTTTAAAGTCAGCTAATGATTCATTTTTTATAATGTTAGATGCTAAATATTTAAGGTGAGTGTTATTAGGAATATTTTTCAGAGAAATTTCAGTATCTATGCCAAGTTCCTCTAAATCAGATTTTATCTTGTTTGATTTAATATTGTGTTTGAAACCTTTCTCCAAGAGATTTGTTTCATCAGTTGTGAAATTAGTATCAGAAAGGTTAACGAATCTATCAAAAAATTGATGGTCAGAAAATTTAGTTTTACGTGGAGTAGGTTTCGGTTTTCGTTACACGAGAAACTTTAATTTGCGGTATTGGATGGTATATTTATTATGTATTATTGATCTAATTTTGAATCTATTATTGTAATCTAATGAATCGAATTCAAGTGGATGAAGTCTGTACAATAACTCGGTATGAATCACCTTGAGATAAATATTGTAGATGTCTCGTTTGTGGAACAAAATCTTGCATTCTGATTTGATCCATATCTTCTGTCCAGAGATAACTGCTCTTTGAGCTGCATAACTGTTGTTGTTGGTCTTGAGTTTGATGTATTTAGGACACACTTCACTCTTCAAACACGTGGTTAAAAACCACAGGTTTTGGGATGTTATAGCATTTTTAAGTAACAACTTAAAATACCAAAGGGCCAAAAAGCTTGTATTCGCTTTCTTCAACATTTGAATTGTGGAGGCCGTTACTTGATGTAGATCCATGATATAAATGAGATAAAAAACACAAGGTTCAACTTTAATCTACACTTTATTTGAAAAAATTGGACGACGTTTCGCTGACACAGCAGCTTTATCAAGAATGAAATATAGAATGAAGAGTATGGTATCATAAACAAATCGTAGAACAAGTTGGATGAATAACAGGAAAATCCACACCGAGCCATTGTACAGTTAGTTCATACTAACTTACTCACCCCTACTTAACTTGTTTAATTATTTTTATTACCTTTCATACTAACTGTATAATGGCTCGGTGTGGATTTTCCTGTTATTCATGGGCTGGAGCCCATAGTGACACTCTGTCGAGGTGCCCACGGTGAGAATTTCTTTTTTATGCAAGATAATGCTGCTCTGCATACCAGCAACCTCGCGTGACATTGTCTTGAAACAGAGGGAATCCCTATTTTGCACTTGCCAGCTTGCTCTCCAAACCTAAATCCTATTGATCATTCATGGGATAATCTCAGAAGGAAAATAAGATCGCGCCAGGATAATCGAAGAACCCCACAACAGCTCATCCAAGACGCCACAGAAGAGTGGCAGAATATCACTCCAGAGGAGATCGAAAACCTAATCCAAAGATTAAATTTGGGTTCTAATACATAATTGAGAAATATCTTAATAAATTGAATGAGTTAGGTCGATAATTTGTACAGGGTGGAGCGTAATGGAAGAGCGTTTTTGAAATGAGAGTAACTCAGCTGTTTTCAACGTAGAACATTTTTAATTACGTAAAAAGAAAGGCTAAATGTTACCATTTAGTGTAGAAAAAGTGAAAAGAATCATGTTCTGAAAATTACATCAGGCAGATTACGTCCGTGTTCCGCAATGCATTGCTGTAGTCGATTCTCAAAGTTCTGAATCACCCGTTCTAACAATTCGGTATCGATTGCCATTCTCTTGTGAACGCTTCTTTCAACTCCTGCTGATTTCGAGGATTATCAACGTGGATAATCCTCACACAGATCTCACTGCCTACAAGCAGTGTGATCCGGGGAACGAGGGGCCATAGCACATCACCAAAGCGAGGAATTACATGACCAAGAAAAATGAGATGACAACTTCCATTGGCTCTGGCTGAATTTGCTGTGGCACTATCCTGCTGGAACTAAACATTTCTTCTGTTCATTCTTCGTCGTCGCAATTCTGGAATAAAAAAGATCTCCAGCGTGAAAACATATCCCTCAGAACTTACAGTTACGGTTGCCCTTCTCTCATCCTTGAAAAAATAGGGTCCAATCACTCCAAGATGCCTCATAGCGCACCAAACGGTGACTTTCTCACTGTGAAGTGGGGATTGATGCAGTTCGCAGGGGTTCTCTGCTGCCCAATATCGGCAGTTCTGTTTATTAACTCGTCACTGGTTGATTTTCATCAGCGATAATCATTTTCATTCTGTCGGCAAACTGCTGGTATTGTGCAAAATCTCCTTCATTCAGGTGCTGGACAACCGTGAGCTTATAGGGTGAAAGCGCAGGTCTTGGTGTAAGATTCTGCGAACAGTTCGACTACGCATTTGGAGTGCTGCCGCTCGTTTTCGGAAAGAGTGCCCTGGGCTTTGAATTACAGGTTGTCTCACTCTTTATACGGCAGCTGATGTCCTTACACTTCGGGAACGACATTGTGGTTTTGGATTCATTGCTGGAGTCGTTCTGAAATTGTGTACCCATCGGATGATTATGTCATGTTTCGGAAATGAAGCGTTACGACCAATGTTGAAGCCCTGGCGAAAACGCCTCTGCACGACAATGGCAGATTTCCGATTTCAAATACTCTTCAATTGCAAACGCACGGCGCTCTTTTGTCCAGATAACCATTGTGAACTAAATGGTAACTCCTATTGAGTGGCCTCAGGCGCTTTCCTCTACTCACTCACCGTTACGTGTACTACCCGTTCCAATAACGCCCTTTCATTACGGGTCACCCTTTATTTTACCACTGTCTTTATTGTGTTTGGCGTTGAATACTTCTAAGGCTCAAGATAATTGACTTTTTTACCTTTTTGTGTTTGGAATAAGATTTTTAGACTGTCTATTGATGGAATATGCATGAAATTCATGAAATAATTATTTTTGGTGAACGTAACTATGTAGATATTCACGATAAAATATTATCGTTTTTAAACACATTAGTGTTCAATTGATTTCTAAAACACATATTCGTTACTGTCTACAAATTTCAGACGTCAAAAGTAAACATTTTTTTTTATTCGCAAGCAAGAAAAAAGGAAGAGAAGATCGTAATCAGGTAGTTGGGTTCTTCCTGGATAGTTATACGATGGTTTCTGTCAAAGATTCGGCAATAAATTGGTGCCTGCCCCAAGACAAAATCATAGAAATTACATTGATTCTTGAATTTGCCCATATTTTATTTATTCATTTATTTAATTCAATTAAGCAAACAAAATACGTAACTTATAGTTACGTATTTATACGTATTTAAACTTAAACAAATTATTATAATATAACGAACAATGAGAGAAAAACGAAAAGAAATCAAGCTTGATTCAATAATACATAGTAATACTATAGTAGTTCCTACAAACTTTTTCCCGAAACAGTGGTGTGAACCTCAACCCCTGCAAACGATTTGAAACGCAGATGCCGAAGAAACTTTCGCTGCACTCCCTCTAAAATATTTATATCACACATATAATAAGGCGACCAAACGCATGATCCATATTCCAGAATAGGCCTGACCAAGGAACAATAAAGCATTTTAATTGTCTAAAGAGAAAATTCTCTCCAATTTTGAATAATAAGACCAAGCATGCGGTAAGCCTTAGTGGTGATAGAATGAAGATATTCTTTGAAGTCAAGTTTCCGATCACGTGTAACACCAAGATCTTTAACATGACTGATCCTTTCTGAATTTTGTTCGCTCAAGGAGTACCGGAAGTTGACAAGTCTGAGAGACCTGTGAAAAGTCATGACATGACACTTTGTTATGTTCAGACTCAAACAATTAATCGTAGACCTGTTTAAGAAATTTTCGATGACAGCCTGTAACTCTTGGGCATCTTGAATAGGTCTGATAAATGAATATATTTTCATATCATCTGCGAACAATGAAAATTTAGCATGCATAACCGGTTTTAAGTCATTAATGAAAATATTGAATAAAGCAGGCCCCAAATGTGACCCTTGAGGAACACCTGACAAGATATCAAACTCTCTAGATAGAAATTACTTATATCTAACTATTTCAGACCGACCATACAAGAAACTCTTAAACCAACTCAATAGTGATCCTGACACTCCCAAAGCTTCCAGCTTCAACAAAAGCAGGTTGCGATTGACTTTATCGAACGCTTTCGAGAAATCTGTATATACATCATCTAAGGGATTTGCATACTTAATAAGATTTTATAACTCTAAGTCTTTACCAAATAGACGTTAAATACAAGATTTCAGAAACTTATCCGAAAACTATGTCAGAAAAACCCAAAAATATAAAATTGCAAATTACAGTGGTGGAAACCACGTTCACTTGTCTATTTTGAGATCCTAAATGAATAACACAAATCAGTCAGGTCGTTGAGTAATATTTGATCATTGACTGTATTGTATTTGGCTCTGAATATTTCTAAGGATTCAAGATAATTGAGTTTTACACCTTTTTATGGTGGGTATATGATCTGTAAATTGTCTAGTGATGGAAAAATATGGATGATTTTTATGCAATTTTGTGCCACAGTGGAATCTGTTTTGATTTCACAAAAATGTGAACATTGTTCCTTATATCTAATTCTAAACGACCTGCCTGTTTGACCAATATAAATTCCGTTACAATTAGAATATGTTACTCCTGAATGATGACATAAAGGAAAAAGTAGGAAGAAGATGGTATAATATAGCACAGGACAGAGAGAGATGGAAGCTAGAAGGGGAGGCCTATGTTCAGGAGTGGACAGAGAAGGGCTGAAAAAGAAGAAGACTCCTGAATTATCTGATTTTCGAGTTTCATCTTTCGCATTGAATAATATATTAGATAGGTTGTGGATTTGCAGCATAATTTTGCATTGGGGATATGGATTTTATTTGCGATTTTTTTAGAAATTGGCTGTCGGAACTATCTTGAGGATAAATACTGTTATAGGCTCTTTGCAAATGTTTTTGAACAACAACAACTTTCGTATTAAGTAGATCAATCAATTCCCATTACTCTTTTGACAAAATGTTTTCCAAAATTCCGGAAAATCGAGAAATCTGGATTATCTCGAAAACAAGAGAAGATAGCTGCGATCTGTTTTCACCAACGAATTCTACTTGAAAATCGAGAACGAAAGTGTTGGTACAGTTTCCTCTATTCGCCTCATTTCACCTTTTTGCAGTACTAAAACATCAAAAAGACAAAAAGAAAAATTATATTGATCACTTTCACTTGAATTCATAATATGTGATAATAATTTTCATATTTTAATGGAACTTCTTCTGAAAATTATGTAACTTACACTCGATTTTTCTTTTTCAGATGGTTTTGTCACTTTGACGATGACAATTATGTGAATATTCCCCGTCTAGTCAGTTTTTTGGGAGATTATAATCCTAGAGAAGATTGGTATCTAGGAAAGCCTAGCATTCAGGCTCCTTTGGAAATAATCAACAAGGATAAGAGTTCGGTGAGTAGAATCTTAATATTTCAATGGGAGGCAGGAACGAAAATTTCACAATTGTGTAAATTATATATAATTTCAAGATGAAAGTTGATACACATACACTGCGCCAACAAATTAACGCACAATTTCTATATTTCAAATTGATTGTTTGCTAGGCAACTAAACTATTAACAGATGAAATAGATTCAGCCTATGCCATTTGTTATTGACATTATGAGAATTAGGTAAGAAATATCACTGTTTAAGATGGAAAAGTTTATTCAACGTTATAGCTATTTCGAGATTTCGCCCATCATCATCAAGACAATTGTGAGTTTGAAACTAGAATATAAAGTTTGCAATTTTCTTATATGTAGGTACACAGAAATGGAACAGAACAGATTAAATACATATTAGAAATTAACAGTAGTTACTATAATAATATCTCACCAAAAACATTCCGTGTTTTCTGTCCTTGTTCCGACGCTGCATCTCCGGTGCTTTGAGCAATGAATTGTTTTACCCTAGGCAGGTTGCTAACCTTTCCCAGGAACCCTTCCTTGATCCGGGCTTGGGACCGGCATTAGCACTTGCTGGACTACTCAATCCATCCAGCTTCTACCAAGGGCGGAGTTCTATAGACCAAGTCATGTCATTCGAATACTTAGGGTGCAAAATAACAATCACACGATACCTTGAAGATGAAGTGAGGAGACAAGTGAACAAAGCAGCTTCAGTATCGGGACATCTTAGACAACCAATTTGGAGAAATAAACACCTCAGTATACCATGCAAATCCAGAACCTACAAAACATGTGTGCGACCAATTATGACATACGGGGCAGAAACAAGAGCGGAAACGTCGGTAACAAAGAGGATACTAAGAACAACAGAAATGAAAACGCTAAGAACTATAACCGGTTACACATTGAATGACAGACAAAGAAATACCGACATAAGGGAAAAATGTGAAACAGACGATATTGTAAGATGGGTAAGAAAAGGAAGAAAAGAATGGAACCAGCATGTAAACAGAATGACCACAGATAGAATAGCCAAAATCGTATATAACAACATACCACACGGAAGAAGACCTGTTGGACGACCACCAAAACGATGGCGGGACAGTTGGCAATCAACTTCACAAGAACTGCTGCAGGGAAACCGGAACTGAACAGGCGCTACGCCTTCTACACGGTGAAGAAGAAGAAAACATTCTGTAAAAAACTAGCCAAGCCCTGATGGAGCTTCTTGTTTATACAAATACAAGTAAACGATGATTTCTACTAAAATATATTACTAAATGCTTGACGCGTTTCGTTACACAGTATCTTAGTCAAGAGCGAATGAATACTACAAATATGTCTTACTAACATATACTTATATATACTAAAGAGGCAATCCATTCAGAGCTATCTGTATTTGTATTTAAATATATATTATTTCATCTTCGTTGAAAATGAATTTCCATAAAATTAATGAAACATGAATACAACAAACAACCTCACGATCTACCGGTGGTATTTCTATTGAGCCTTTCTAACCTAGCTGACCTTTTCATAGCGTACATTTTTGGTATTGATATGAAGGCAATATCTGACCTACAAAGCAAAAACCAACTAACTCTAAATTTCCAACTTTTCAGCAGATTTAGTTTCATGATGCAAATAAGAGAGATTACGCTTACTCAAAAAATGTTCTGAGTAGAAGCTTCGAACTTGAACATTTACTACTTCTCAATTCTAGAAATTCACGGAACGTACTAAATTCAAAATTCTTCGCGCCAAATTCAAAATGGACGCTCACTTTCAGTTACTAGATTTCGGATTATCACATCCGCACGAAGCTTTTACAAAACATAAAACAAGTAAGTCGAAAAATTCAAGTAAGTCATTCTACATTTTATTGCAGAAACATATAACAAAGAATTACTTTTTCAGTTATCAAACAGAACACAAAAGTAAAAAATATTAAACATCAAATGAACTTTCGAATAAATACAGAAATAGGTGAAAAGATTATAAAAACTTGGTAACTATAGATTGCCCTCTTCAATTTGAGTTTCTTCCCCACAGTGGGCCAAGTCGTCCATGTCAGATACTGGCAGAGATTTCCAGATCAACTGTTTCCTAGCGGGCATATAGGCAGTTAGTTCATTCAAGTTATTTCCTTTTTTTTCCTTGTTCAGAGCCCGGCATGATAATTTGTTAACTGGCAACTGAAGTTTGAATTTTGGTTTTAAAAAATTTGACTTCTGAAACTCCGGACTATTTATTTCGGTTTTGAAGTACAGTGATCCCGAATTTTTTCTGAACACACCTTCAGGTAACGGAGAAAAGGTGCAGTGTTGCTTACTGCTCCTTTCTTATGGGTATGGCAACCGTTTTCGAGACGAAGAAAGTCTTCCAAATGGAGAATGAGTGGTTTATTGTACTTACTGCTTCTACTGATCAAATTGACTAAATCATAGGAATCTAATATCTCCTTCGACTTATTCCACTTTTTTCCGATCAGCCCATGTACCGGATCAGTCTTCATAAATGAATAGCCAGCTTCAAAAAACTTGAAAGTAACAGTCTCTGGTCCCTATTCTTCATTAACTAGAATACAACATGCGGTAAAGAGTGTCCAGTTTTTATTTTGTGCGGCTCAATTGCCTGCCCAAAATACAATATTTTTTACATTTTCCCCAAGAGTGTTCATGAAATTATAATATGCGCATACAACATCAGAACAAGTTCTGCCCATAATAGCCTCATGCCATAGTACACACACATTCTGTCCATGATTCCTCAAGCACGCAAATGTTTTATTGAAACATATAAGACGACTTATAAAAAAGAATTCTTAGTCACCATTTTCGGAATTATTAATATCTTCTGCATATCAGCTGCGAAAATTTCTTTATCTTCTGGCCATTCTTCGGAATAATCTGACTTCATATGCTTTTCTTGTTTCAGTAAACCTTCTCTTGTGTATTTCATAGTTTCGACAAATTTCACAGTTTCATCTCCTTCATTTACGTTTTCATGGTGGACATGATTCTTGTGCAATGAACATGATGGACTTTCATCTTGTAATGGTTTAGTGAAGCCAATATTCTCCTGATGAAAAACCTTTCTGTAGAGTTCATATAAAACTTTCTTTTCAGAAGTGTTCTCATTCAAATTTTCCCACATCTTATACACCGAGATGTCGCTTGTAAGATTCCGTCTGTTAGGAGCATGTTTCTTGTTATAATGCGAAACTACTGGATGATAGCTCTCACTATGAGCTTTGATGTTTTTATAATTTTCTTCTGAAATTTCTTTCATCTTTTTACCACTTTTAAGTCCTCTTTTATCTGTAACACACTGAAACTCCGGGTTTTTCAGAAACTCTGTCCCCATAGCATCAGATTAATGTCCAATTATGTGCAAAAAATCGTTTTGCATACGGCTTGTGTATCTAACCTAATCTAACCTCTTCTTTATCTTATATCTTGACAGGTATTTACTTGAGGTATTTTCCAATAAAGAGTCTTTTCTCTCCAAAGTTGAGTTAGTTGAAGTTACTGAAAATAATTCTTCTTTGTTCTTCTAAGATATTTCGGGAGCAGTTTTTTCTACAACTGTCTGGACATGGTGGAAGTAAAATCTTTGTTTTAGTTCGATTAGGTAACTCTATCTCTGTTGCAGTGTTAGGCTGTACATTTTCTGTCTCTACTTGATCTTCACCACCTCTGATTTCTATTTCTGGTACAGATTCAGGTACATATTCTGCCGATAACTGGTCTTTTTCAACTTCGAATTCCATTATATTCTCTGAAATATTAGGTTCAGTTTGGTCAGTACTGTTAATTCTTATTAAATTAATCATGTCGCCATCAGTATTTTCTAGTGAATCACGGCAATCCAAACGTTCTTTCAACAGCTGATGTAGTGTTTCATTTTTTATTCTTTTCAGAAATGAGCTGTGTTCAAATTCTGTTGTTTTCCACCAGATATCACCATCATTTAAATACAAACGGCTTTTTTTGCGGCTTCTGGTATTTGTTTCATGGGGAACTGCTAATAAATCAACAAGTTTTCACTTCCGTCTTCCGTTTGATGGACTATAATTTGGGTCCGCGTCCGAATCATCCATTGGCGAAACAGGTGACAGACTAGATGAAGTTCAACCTGTCGCCGATTCAAGTGTCATTTTGAGGAGACGCTAGCTCCGCGTAATCATTATTACAGCACTGAAAAAGTGCTTGATTACATCTCCTCCGTATCGTAGTCAAAAGACATACTGCAGAACCACCACACTAATATGATTTAAGTAAGCGAAATAAGAAATCATGTGATTTCTGTCATAAAGTAGAATTCAATGATTCATAGGGCCTTTTCTTTGCCATTGTCCGAAGAAAATATGTCCAGAGAAGTGTCAACTATCGAAGAAATTGCCTAGAACAATGGTTAACCCTCAAATATAATAAACGGGATGATCAGATGGAAACAAACGCAAATAGCTTATTATAATATTTATATATTATATTTTTATTATTTATAGAATCAACTAGTACAAATAAATTCATTCCATTAACATATTTTGGCCCTATCTGCGAAAAGATTGAAAATGTCATTTCAAAACAATATTCACATGAAACTCTCCCAAAACTTGTTCAATATTATACATAAAACTGATAGATTTGTCCTATATGGATTGTGAAAGCGTTTATATAGGTCAGATAGTTTGCTCATTAAAAACAAGATACAAAGAGCATCAATCAGATTACAATAACCAGAGAACTGACGAATCTACTTTCGTTTCAGATTATATGTAAGTGGCCATCATTTTCCACCCATAGATCAACTTCAAATAATTCACAGAATAACTTTTTTTCTCTTTATTCTCTTTTCAGCCTTCATTCATCCAATGTTGGATGAAGGCCTCTTCTTATTTCTTCCATGAATTTCGGTCTCTAGCAGTTCTCATCCATTGTTTCCTGCTGTGACTTTCACATCGTGTAGCCACCTTTTTTGGGGTCTTCCTATATCTCTCTTCGTTGTTCTTGGTCTCCAGAATGTTGTTTTATTTGTCCATTTATCTGTACCCTGGCTAGCGACATGTCCAACCCACTGTCACTTAGGACTTGCCACCCGTTTCATGATATCTGTTATTTTGTTTCTTATGTCATCGTTTCGCACTTTATCCTGTAATGATATCTCTAGCATGGCTTTCTCCATAACTCTCTGCGAGACTCTAAGTTGGTCCGCCACTTTTCTCGTTATGAACATGGTTTTCGGTCCATACGTAGCCGCAAAGATTATGCAGCTATTATATACTCTCCTTTTAAGAGAAATTGGTATATTTCGGTCCTTCAAAATGAAACTAAGTTTCCCAAACGCGGCCCATGCTAAGTGGATTCGGCGTTTTATTTCGGCAGTTTGATTTTCCTTACCGATTTTTATTGTGTGGCCTAAATAGTTATAATGGTCCACTGTTTCCAAGATGACGTCGTCGATATCGATTCTGATGTTGCTATTACTCTTAATTTTCGTTTTGTTCAAATTCATTTCGAGTCATACTCTTTTGGAATGATTGTTGAGCTCGGTCAATATTGATTTCAATTCTTCTTCGCTGGAGCTAATCAAAATAATGTCATCAGCGAATCTCAAGTGGCTCAGGTACATTGCGTCGATATTCAGTCCCTTTTTCTCCCAATTCAGCTCTTCGAAGATATTTTTCAGTGATAGTGTGAAGAGTTTGGGAGAAATGGTATCGCCCTGCCGAACACCTTTTTCTAGTATTTTATCTGTTCTTAAATCATCGTCTATCTTAACATGGAAAGTGGCATTTCCATAGATGTTTTTGATCAGTGTAGAGTATCTCGAATCAATTCTTGCACCGTCCGAGGCACTGAGAAATGCCCATGTTTCAGTACTATCAAATGCTTTGTGGTAGTCGATGAACGCAAGATGCATAGAGATATCATACTCGGTAGTTATTTCTATTACAGTTCTAACAGTTTGAAGGTGATCTATGGTCCCGTAGCCCTTTCTGAACCCCGTCTGTTCAACTGGTTGATATGAGTCCATCTTCTTGGTTAATCTGTTAGTTACAATCTTCGTCAAGGGCTTATAAATATGGGAAAGCAGACTTATGGGTCGATAGTTTTCAATATTCGTGCTGTCGCCTTATTTACAACAGAATTACCTCAGCATTTTCCATGATTCTGGTATTTTTCCCTCAACTAGGCATTTATTCAGAAGTAATTTTAAGACTGGATAAAGGGCTCTTCTTCCTATTTGTAATATTTCAGATGTTATACGATCCTCCCCTGGAGACTTTCGTTGTGTCATCTGTTTGAGTGCATGTCTGATCTCTGAAGAAGTTATTTCAGGCAAGTCTTCAGATCCTACGCTCAAGATGTTCTTGTGTATGCTATCAGGACGTGGCATGGTCGAATTATAGAGTTCTCAATAAAATTTGTGTATTTCTTCTGCAATTCCTTCTTTATTTGATATAAAAATTCCATTGTGGGTCTTGATTTCTGAAATTCTTTGTTTGCCTTCGCTCAACCTGATTTGAGTACTCTCATGTGTTTATTGTTTTCGATGTTTTCTAATACTTGTTTTACTTTAAACTGTCTCAGGTCTGCTCGTACTTCCTTCTTCGCCGTTCTGTTTATGTTGTTGTATTCTGCAGCTTCTCTTGGTATATTTCGTCTTTTCTTAATCAATTCGATTGTTTGCGGTTTTAATTTGGCTTCCTTGTGATTCTTCGTTTTGCTACGTATGTATTTTGTCACTGTTTGTATATCATCAGTTATCTTTTTCGCAAGATTATCAATAGATTTGGTTTCCATTTCCGTAAAGTGCACCAATTTAACTTTGGAATGCGCTATTAGCTTTTTCGTTATGTGTTTTGTGTTTATTGTATCTATCTCTTTATGTATGTATTTATTTTCAACTGCAGTTGAGTATATGTTGACAGCTGAAGATGGTCAAGAGTCCGAAATTGCAATCGTAAGTTTCACTAAACTCTTGTGATAGTATTATACATGTGTTAATTTCTTATTATCATCATGATTAACTATCACGTATTAACGGCAGAATTAGTTAACTATTCTTCTTAATAAATTTGAATTTGTGCTTTAATTTCTCGGCGCAGTGTATAACGAGGCGAATATAAATCTCCGTCGAACAATTCGAAGTCTTATACATTATCCATGTTTTATTGAAAAAATCACCTTATCATTTTCTAAGGCTGATATTTATTCAATGCTAATAACAATATGAAACCGCTCGTGAATCAAAGCTCGCCCGATGCGTTTCTCCACATAACTTATCGAGTAGATTGACTTAAAAAAAAATGGTCTCGCCTAGCCGCATACTCGATGGTGAATCGTGACTCCGAACTTGCGGCCTTTCTAATTTTGCATTTATTAGATCTAGTGGAAGGACTATTACGTCTGTGTTCTGGTTCGATGCTATAGAGATTCTAAGACGTGGAGCCTAATGGTTGTGTACCATGGTATTTAAAGTAGTGTAATTTGCATTTAACAACCATGGAATCAATTAGTTGGTACTGACCAGCAGCTGATAGCTTTAGCTGCGCTCACTTGAAACTTTTAAGGTGATCAATGAAGATATTCTTTTGGCATATAAAAAGACAAATAAATTTTATTTGTAATATTACCTGACCCTCATACAATATACTTTTGAATAAAATAAAGTTGAAACAAAGAAAAGGAATCAGTAATTATTACAAAAATGGAGTTTTATTATTATTTTCGATTCATTACACATGTTGTTGCTTACTTATAATACAGAGTTTTCCTGAAATTGTAATGTTCCAATTTGCGATTGACAGACACACAGTTATGATGCGGTCTGTTAATCACTATATTTTTAGTTTTATTTTGTGGTGATTATATCAACAGAGATGACGGTTTTCCGACGCGCGAACACGCGACGTATAGTTGTTCATGCGCGAAACAGGGAAACTCCAAATTGTGGAAATTTTACTTTGCCTCCAGCACAATATATTCAATGGACTCGCCACTGTATTTTAGCGCCTTACAATATCTACAGGTTATTGTCATTTATCTAATTTCTACCGATTCGTCGGCATAATGATCTATTGCCGGATCATAGTGGAATGCAGCTAAATTTCATTAGGTCGCGCTCGGTGTTGTTGTGTTTGATGTGCACGAACTCGTTGCATTCTAAGCCTATCTACTTCATTTTCACTCACTAAAGAACGCACTTCTGACATACCAATACGACTAGTCTCTTGATCTATCTCTCTCTGGTCATCAGTGTAGCTCTTCGCACATTTGTTTGACTGCGACGACCTGAGTCAGGTCACTAGCACAAGAGATCAACAAAAAAAGAGCACATCACATGAAATATCACTATCACAAAGAATCAATTTATATATGTCTGATATCCTCTACAAAGTTTATTTATGCTGAAGATATTGCTCAGGTTTTTCGACACTATGACTTCAAAACAATTGAGCAAATACTGATTTCCGATATTCTGAACATTTTCTTCAAAAAATGGCGTTTATGTCCAAATCCTTCGAAAACTGAGGTTTCTTGTTTTCATCTGAATAATCATGAGAAGGATGGGCAACTAAGAGTATTCTTCAATAAATCACTAATAACTCATAATTGCACTTCAACATATCATGGTGTGAAGCTAGATCGTTCTCTGACTTTCAAATTTCATATTGATTAATTATGTCAGAAGTTGAAACCAAAAAACAATATACTACATAAACTAGCTAGATCTAATTGGGGCGCCGGAGTCTCTACTTTGCGAACTACTGCTTCAGCTTTAGTATATTCACCAGCAGAATATTGCTGTCAGGTGTGGTTGAACAGTGCTCGTGTCAATAAGATGTATGTATCTGTTCAACTGCTACCCCATGGCTTCCGGTTATTTGTAATATAGTTCCTTCCCGTATTCGCAGGAAATTAGCTCTTAAATCATCTTGGGATAAGTATCACTCATTTCCAGAAGTTTTTCCGATAATACACGATCTTCAAAATCCACCTAACCTGAGATTGAAATCTAGGAAACCTATTTGGTCGATTGACTTTTTGCGTACACGGGTGAAGGCTGTTGATCTTTGGACAACTGAATGGCAGAAGTTGATGTTTTCAATAAAGTTCTCATAGAGGATCCTTCCAAAAGAGTTGCAGGTTTCGATATAAGCAGGAAAAATGGTGTACATTAAATCGTCTCTGGACAGGACATGGTCGTAGTAATAGTATATTGTTCAAATGGAATACTGTAGAAAGTCCGGCATGTGAATGTGGCCCAGCTGAAGAAACAGTAAAACATTTAGCCCTCGATTGTCCTATTTGCCCTTTTACGGTCTGTTTCAGATAATTTCATTAACTGGGTAGAGAAATTCAAGTCTATTTAGGAGATTAGTTTTCGAAGTTATTATTGGCTACACTCCCGAATGGTGTATGAGATGTTCCCTCTTATGTTCCTTGTTGAAAAACAGCGGAGCATTAGTTAAATTCTTAGATGAGGCTAGAACTGCTCCCCCTTAGGGCTTTATTTCCATGGTGTATGTTGATAAGGCAAGGGCTACACCCCCGTAGCGCTTCATTCCCAAAAGGTGTATGAGATGTTCCCTATTGAAAAATAGAGGAGCATTAGTTAAGATCTTAGATTCAAGTGAGTTTAGACATTTACGAGTTAGGTATGTTTGATGAAATATTTTTCTGCTGGCTTTCTTTTTCCATTGTTACAAATTTTTCCTGTTCCAATCCCCCTTTCCTTTTCACCATTGTCTTCGAATTCCAGTTAATCATGGAGTGCAAGATGAGAATGAGAAAATGAAGCTGCTAAGCAGAAACATTTTTGTTACTCTTTTTGTACACACGACACTAACACAACATAAACAGATAAGCTATTGCTAGTGCAATAGCAACAGGGAAACGAGTTTTTTCCACAGGTTTTTTCACTCGTTTATTGAATCATACGCAAGATAGTATGGTTCCCCTGTTACATTTCCTGCGCTCACAATTTCGGGGCAATCGTAGGAGGCATGATGCGAGTTTAGATTCCTGATTATGGAACGGGCATGGTTAATTTTTTTTTCCCTGGTATTCTATTTATTCGCTTGTTTTTTACATTATGTTTTTCTGACACACACCAAAATTATAGATATAAGCATTTATTGTAAATACAATTATTCGAATTTTGTAAATCCTCTCTTTTCAAAAGAATATATATATATATATATATATATATATATATATATATATATATATATATATATATATATATATATATATATATATATATATATATATATATATATATATATATATATATATATATATATATCGCTCACATAGCACTAATCTCCACTCACAAAGATAGAAAGATGAACTCTTTGTCTGAGATATTGATCCACATAGAGGACGAATCGATATTCAAGTTAGTTGCCAAATGTCAGATTTGGTTGCGTTCAGAAATTTCATTTCTTTGTTGCAGGTTTCGTTATAAGTAGGAAAAATTGGTGTACATTAAATCGTCTCAGGACAGGACATGATCGTAGTAATAGTATGTTGTTCAAATGGAATACTGTAGAATAGCACTAATCTCCACTCACAAAGATAGAAAGATGAACTCTTTGTCTGAGATATTGATCCACATAGAGGACGAATCGATATTCAAGTTAGTTGCCAAATGTCAGATTTGGTTGCGTTCAGAAATTTCATTTGTGACAGATTATTATAACAAATGACAAAACTTAAGTTTCATCAATATACATAAAAATAATCTGATATATAGTTAACAACTGTGATTAGCTAAAATTGAGTTTATCTTTTACCTCCTGAGAATAAATAGGTAGTTAGAAAGATATACAAATTATAATTAGTTATTCCTTCTAAACTATTCTTTCAATTTGATTTCTCAACGACGGAGGGCACATCAAACGAAGAACAAAATTGTTGTTTTTATTTTATTCCGAGCATTTTCATGTAATACAAAAATTTTTACCAAAAAATTAAAGTTTATAACTGCCAAATAAAAAATAGGGTTAATCGTAGAGGGTAGAAAATTAAGTGTAATAAGAAATTTTTTATTTTAAATCATGAAAAAATCCTGCCAAAAATTTAAAGTTTTTAATTAACAGATAAAAAATAGGGGTTGTTTGAAGAGGGGTGAAAATTTGGGGTTTTATGTATTTTTATATGCTGTATCATAAAAATGAAAACAAAATATTTTGTCCAAGAAATTAAAAAAAACCAATAGGGGTGGACCATCCTTAAAATTTAGGGGAATGAAAAATAGATGTTGTCCGATGCGCAGACCTAACCGATATGCACACAAAATTTCACGAAAATCGGTCGAAATATTTCGGAGGAGTTTAATCACAAACACCGTGACACGAGAATTTTATATATTAGATTAAAAAATTCATCGAAAACTTTTTCACACCATTTCGTGATTTATTGAAAGAGAGCGTCGAAATATTACTATTTTTGTTCTTGCTGTATTTCTTGCAAATTATTTCTCTGTAACATCTTACATACTGCGAACGGCGTTATCTGTACTTTCAAAGATATTTAGTTTTCGTGGTTTACATTTAACCAGAAAAAAGCGGTTCGCCTAAGATTTGGTGTATTTTCATTTTGTGGTATTTGGCAAAAATATTCGGGATTGTTTTTCATTCATTATTTGACACGAAACTCATAGGCGTAGATATTACAAGACATAGACCGTCAATGCCACTTAACGTGCCAAGAACTTTATTCTTCTTATTCTAAGGCAGAACAAATATTCCATGTTTCCTTGAATTTTTTTCATCTTAACATTTAAGAAAACGAGGTTTTGAAAAGGAACAGGAGAAATGCCTTCATCGTTTGATCGTGATCGTTATAGATGCAGAAAGTCAAATCTTTCAATAATAAACCAAGTTGAAATTTCTACGAAAAATGCAAGTAACACCAGAAAAAATTGTAAGAATTATGGCCCTCGTCGAAGATGGTCGAAGTAGAAGATATGCTGCAAGATTTAGGTTTACCACAACAGCAGCGAGAGGAGCTATTGAAAAATACCATAGAACAGGTCAATGTAGAGCTGACTTTTCGTCTACATGTTTGCAGAAAGCAAACAGTAGTTGCCAATACGATCACCTTCGACAAGTGAGAATGACTTCAGTTTCTGGTGAAAAAGTTTTCCGAAGAATGGAGATTTCGGATTTTAATCACGAAGGCTATCAAGAGCACCCAGAATTTCAGGGCATAATCACAACGACTTCCACTGCTCTGCTTCCAGAGTCTATTCCTAATTCTTTCATTGAAGTAGATGACTGAAAAAAAGCATTGACGATCTATGTCTTGTCACATCAACGCCTATGCATTTTGTGTGAAATTATTGAATAGAAACCATTAGTATCAATTCGTAGTATTAATTTTTCGTAGAAAAAATATTTCACATCTCACAAAGATTATTAAGGAAGATTTTTTGCTTCATGAAGCCCTTCTTGAACTCTTATGACGTCTTATTAGACAAGGGACACTCTTTAAAGCGAAAAATTTTTCAATAAAGAAGAAAAGTGTATGAAAATTGGAATTATTAACAATCGACCAAACTGTTGAAAAATTCACTTTCAGATAAATTTCCTACAGGAATAAATGCTTTACGATTGTTCAAAATATACCATAATTGTTCAAATTTTAAATTAATAATAAAAGCCTCATAAAAGTTAATGTTTTGTACATACTCATTTTTACTCTGTACTCTCGGCTTAAAACTGATATACGAAGGCCTTTATTCATAGCTAAATTAGAATTATAAATAACGGAGTAAAAGTAGCAGGAGTTTGAAGTTTTGTATTGGAAATTTCCTCCTCTTTTAGAATTATTTTGTTTTTTAAATGTTAATAGTTTCTGAGATATCGGCCAGAAAACTAAATAATACTATTTTTCACCATTTTTAACTTATCCATTAAGGTAATATTGAAATGACTTCCTTCTTTAAAGAAATGCATTTTCAATTCTCTTTACATACTTCCTTGTAATCCTCTTACTTCGAACTCGATGGTTTTCTCTATCTCGGTACAAGGCGTGGTTCGTTCTCTCGCATGCAGCGCTACTGGGCCCATCGGGTCACTTCAAGACTTCACTTCTGGCCGGCACTCTCGCCCAGATTTATGACAGGTTGTTTATGAAGCAGCTGCGAGCTGTTCTAAGGCCGGGCACCCATTTGATCTGATAAGTACGAGATATTTGACTCGGTTCGTGCGCGAAATTATGGAGATATGTAACAGATTTTCATTTCTATTTATGCTCACAAAATGTTCCTATACTTTTATATTCAATTAATTATCAACGAAAGGGACGAGTTCATTTCAGTAATGAAAGTAATACCGGAGAAAGCAATGACAATTAAATTGAGATTTCATTAATCTCGTGAAGTGACGAATTTCATTTAGGTTGGACAATGGATTGAATTCGAAAGTTAAAAGGGAAGACAGAAGGAATCTGCATAAAAGCAATGCCTTTGATATCTTAATCCGTTCTCGAAGTAATGAGAAAATTGTAGTTTTGGATTTTCAAAAACTCTTATAACTGTTCAAATCATGAATATTCTTTCCTGTGAAAAGTATCTATTTCTTGTACGATAATCTCTGAATGTTAACTTTGTTAGTTTGAATAATAATCATAGTTGGCTCCGAAGTGACTACAGAATATTACATGAAAGATATTTGAGATTATCATAAACGGGAGGGGAGTTCAGAATATCGAAACAATTTTTTTGTAGCTAACAAAGGAAGCATATAAAATGAGACATAATAGGTTCACAATTGAAAGCAAGCGTTTCATTTACATTCTTAAGACCCCAACATACCACAACAGCATTTCTTTCTTGGTATGATGATACTTCAGGTCGTTTTGAGGAATATTAGCGCAAAATTGCGGAAACACTAATCCTATGGGCATGAAGATGTTCGTAAGCCGTGTGTTATCATGCAAAAAGAAATTCGTTTTCAAATTGGACCATCTCTTTTATGTAGAGGGCTAGACTTTCTGCTATATCAACTCCTCCAAGAAGGTGATAATGTTGTGCTGTAGATATTTCTGTAATTAGCCCCTGGTAGTGGTGACGTATCTTCCTCGAACTCGTACCCTCTATAGCTGCTTGAAAATTGGCCAAAATATTTTCAATGATATCTTCCACATATTGATATGCATTTATATTTCGATTCTAAAGGTAGGGCTCTGATATATCGTAAAACAAATGACACCTTAAACTATTATAGCTGTTTGGAAATTGGCCACAATATTTTCAATGATATCCTCCAGGTATCGTGTATTTATATACGATATATATGATACTACTAGTCATGCGGATTTTTCTTTGTGCAGTTTTATTAATTCCGTGTAACTTTGCTTCTTGTGTCGAATGTTGCATACTTATTTTAGCAATCTTATGTTTATGGAGAATGGGATTGTTGATGATATCTTTATGCTTCTGAATAGTTAGTTCAGCTAATAATTTGTTTAGTTGATTTAATTCTATTATTCTATAGATTAATTTTTGGCCACTTCTCTAATAAAGTTATCTGTTTTTCATTTAAATTACTTTTTGATATGTTGAAGAATCTTAGGAAAAAGGTTGTAACCTTTGTTTCGAGCGGTGCTGGAGAGATGGCATGGTTACTGGGTATTTTCATTTTCAAAGGTAAAAAGTTCTCCTGCAAATGGCCGTATTTCTTCTTGAGTATCTACCTTTGAAGATAAAAAATACTCTTTACTAAAACACCCAGCAACTAGTCACCGATTCAGCATTGCCAGAACTAATGAATACAACCTTTTGTCCCAAATTTCGTAAACTTTTCAAACAGTAATTTCAATGAAAAATAGATAGCTTTGTTAGAGAAAGGGTCAATTCACTCCAAAGGATAACATAATTGAGTCCACTAAAGAAATGATTACAGTCCAAGCCAAACTAAATATTCAGAAGCACAAAGACATCACCAACAATCCCATTCTTCATAACATAAGATTGCTGAAATAATTAAAGAATCCAACGTGTGATACAACAAGCAAAATTACATGACAAACAATAAAATCCATATACTCAAAAATCCAGGAAAACGACTTCATTGCAACAAGGGCTGATAGAGGAAACAGCATCGTATGCCTTAGTAAAGACCAATAAATATATTGGCACATTGAACATAATGGAAATACGTAAGGATCCTATCAAATCCTTCATAACAGACAGAAAAAAAAAAGATTGGAACATACAGATTGTCTAGCACATACAGAATTCAAAAAAGAATCTGATTCAAATGAACGACCAATCTCCGAAGCTATACGAACTTTTAAAACTGCACAAAAAAGAAAAATCCGCTTGACCAGTATCATATACACAACCATGTAAATTAACAAAGTTGTTGAATCAGAAATTTATTGATCTCACAACATTCCGTTCGAAACGCGCTATTTTGAACTCTATTGATCTTGTACCAAAACTTTCTAGGCTTAAAATACAAAAATCTTACATTAGTTTCATTGGATATAAAGAACATGTTTTAGAAAGAAGAGTAGTGTTAAATAGCCACTTAGCGAAAAAATATATATATATATATATATATATATATATATATATATATATATATATATATATATATATATATATATATATATATAGTGTTCTGGTATGGAAAATAAGGTAATGAAGTTCATACCAATAATAATTTCACAGCGAATAAATATATACATTTTAAACCTGACAATAACAATATCGACTTACAATTTCATTTATAACATCAACAAAATGCAACCTTCACAGACTCAACTACTCTCATGGACACATTTAATCATTCAAATCACAAACTAGCAGCCTATAATTCAGAGGGCCTTTTCCATTCCACTGTCACCTATAGACTCAAAATTGCAATACTATCAGAACAATTGCCTTAAATGACAAAATTTCCCCGGTTTTCATAGACAAAATGATCCAACGTAAAGATACCACGATTATTATATTTCATAAAAGTTACTTCCTTGAAAAAATACGCTAGTCTCAACTAAGCTGGTCTTGCTCCAATGAATTTAGCAAATATTTTTCTATATTTAAAATAACCACCTCTTTCTCAAGTGGTCTGCACTCATTCAATGTTAAGAAGAAAAAGACAACTTCAAAAATCAGGAGTTTACAAAATTACTACTTCATAATTGCCACAAAGGTAAGAAAATGAATCTGCTGGAATGTTCGGAAATCAAACTTTGTTCCACCCTCGTTAGCTAGCTAGACATTGATACCTCTCCACTACTCCATATCAGATCAGACTGGTGTTTATATAAGTAAGTGCATTTCCTGTAGTTGACCACTTAAAAATGACTTGACGGTCTAAACCGATCGTCTTCGTCGGAACGAAATTGTTGAAAGTATAGAATATATAGGGTGGTCCACGAAAAAAATTGCTCTCGTAACCTATAACTACCACAGTTATCAAATTAAAACTTTCATTTCTGATTTGATAAATATAAGAACTGTTATCAAATCAGCTGGATTTTTTTTTCATGGTCGGTCATTTGAAATCCAAATTCATAGGATAACTATAGATCAATATCGATTCTACTTGCAGTATCAAAGATTTTCGAATCGGCAATAAAAGAAAGACAGTTGGATTTCTTCGAGCGATTTAGGGTTTTATGCAAGAAAGAAATCGATAACAACGGCACTAATCCATATATTGGGCGAGATAGCTGGTAAAAAATGCAAGTTGTCATCCTGCGAACTAAGCAAAGCATTCGACAGCATAGCTCATCAAATTATGCTGAGGAAACTGAACTACTACGGTATAAGATGCGTAGTTCTAGAACTCATAAAAAGCTATCTGAGCAACCGATCTCAGCAGGTATGGTTCCAGATGGAAAGTCACAGTGGCGAACGATCAGCTATGGTGTACCACAGGGGTCCATCTTGGGCCCGCTATTGTTTGTCATTTATGTAAATGATTTGACAGATAATGTGACATCAACTAGCTCAAATCTTTTTGCCGATGATTCCAGCATTTTGAATGTGGGCACTGATAAAAGAGGTGAAAAACCTCTGCTCAAATACGTTTGAAGAGGGGAAATTTTGGTTCGATACAAACAAACTGAAGATGAATGAAACAAAAAAGTTTGCTTTTCACATTGAAGACCTAGCGCGTAGACACTCGGCTGCCATCTTCACCATCCGTAGAATGAAGCAAATTGCTGGTGAGATATCTGCTCGAACCGCTTACTTAGGTGCTCCCACAATTTGATATCCTACGGTGTCACTTTCTGGGGTGACCATCACGAGAGTAGCAGAATATTCCAGAAGCAAAAATATGCGCTGCGAATCGAAGAAGGGAAAGCTGCAGAAACCTGTTCAGAAAAGAAGGAATACTAACCTCGACCTCTCTTTTCATACACGTGTGCATACTTTTTATTCATGATCGCGGGCTTGACCTTCCAAGAAATAATTTCACACCTACTCCACTAGAAATGCCGAAAATTTTGTAAAACCTTTCTATAGAATAAATACGTCACAACTCAGTTTAAACTACACCGCAATGAAAATACATAACAAGCTTCAAGAGGAGTATAAGAAAATGAAGAGACCACTGTTGCAGAAAAACCTCAACAAAAAAAACTGATATAGAAATCCTACTACACGCTAAATGAATATTTCAATGTCAAAATTTCTTGAAAACTTATTCAATTATTAATTTAGTAGTTATGTTTTTCAATGTTAACATGTGTACCGTTCTTTTATAATATTTATTGTTTTCTTTTTTTTCGACTCCCCATGTAATTGTGGGTCAAATTGTTCATTAATGTAATTATTTTTGTACTCTAGACTTGATGAACAATAAATGAAATAAAAGTTCCAATTTCACGACGATATTCGTATGTGTTTCTACTCCCGATCGAGTCTAGAAGAGAGATGATCACTCTAGGATCTTGGAAGTTATAGGGTGAAACAAAAATTCAAATTTGCGCTTCGCATATAAAACTGGAATTTGGTTCGCTTCACAGTTTCATCAATTCCCTATGGGTGTTCATGTTTGATCCCTCATAATAATCAAAAATAATTGAGTTTTCGATTTGATGGATCCTATTCAATATTCCATAAAAAACAAAAATTCAAGCGAATTGAAAATGTAGTGTACCTTTGAGCGTGTCGGCCATTTTGAATTGTACCGAAAATGAAATTCGATGGCAGTTCTTGTATTCCTTCATTCTCTGGCATTCCAAAAATTTTAAAATGAAAGCTCTAACTTAATAATTGTGGAAGTAATAGGTTATGAAAGTGATTCCGGTTTTACTACATCTTCGTTTATTCATTTCCTTCATTTCCTTCATTTTCTAACTGTTTTCAAGTTAATTCGTAAAAATATTTTGTATAAATGATAATTTATCTATAGCGTTGATTTAAAAGCTTAATTTTTCTCAAAGTATTCCCACTACTTCGATTTTTATTGAATTCTAACTCAATATCTCTAAGCGTTACTGAGGAAAGCAGACAAACGGCAAAGTAATCCTATACGGATTACTTTCCTCCCTTAAGGATGGGAATCTTCAAATTCGGATATTATTAAGCCTTTTTCGATAGTGACGTGTCAACCGAAGTGTAAATTTTCAAATCCAAGTAGATCGCTGTGAATTCCAATCGTTAAAATTGTTTTGGTCCAATGATTCAGACTCTCATAAGAGTGGTTACATCCAGAGTGCATATCATACATCCGATAACTACTTTCGCGCGCATCAGCACACACGTACGCTCAGAACGAGATACCCGTTCGCAGTTCACTGCTTCTCATCTTGCGATAATCAATTTTAATGACTGGCGGAATAGAAAGAATGAATACCTTGATCGCCCTGTGATAAGCGTTATCAATTATCTTATAGAATTTTATTCAACGATGGCGGTGTATGCTGGGAGACATGCGGGGTTGTAAAACAGGATCACGATAAATTAGAGATTCCGTGTAGGAAAATTGGAAATAGAGTAGACTCGCGATGATGTGAACTCGAAGAATTCGTAGCTGTTCGCACCTGCGACATGTTAACACCAATGAATCTATGAATCAAATAAAAAAAAAACATATCTACATATTCTTCAATTTTTATTAGGGATGCACATGCATATAGTCATACATTTTGACATAAGTTTGTATACATACGCATGGGCGTAGCCAGACTTCGGTCAAGAGGTGGAGAAACAGCTGAAGAACGGGGGTGGGGGAGGAAGTTAACTGAGGTAAGGATGGCTTGAAAAAATTAAGAAGAATACGACCAGTTTTTTATTCAAATTGAAGCAGAACGCCGAGCCTTCTAGGTTATGAATTTTTGAAGGGCTATCCTTTCAAAGAAGTTAACACTGTTCTTTGTCGTTTTCCTGTGAATGGATATTGAAGGAAATCCGTTAAGTCGGTCGGAGGTAACTGTGGACCTTGGTCATATTTTTATTCGGCACATAGAGCTGAATATCCGCCGAGAAAAATGATATATGCTGTAATGCTGTCACAACTTCCTTCCCAGCCCAATATCGCATCCACAACTCCAGTTCACTGTGGAGTGTCTTGATTTCATAACATTTCCACACTTCTCACCGGCAACGCCGGATGTTGTTCCTTTTTGTATTGTTTTGGGATGGAGCCTATAGAGAGATGATGGCAACTGTTGCTGGTCAGAACACCGTGCCGAAAGTGACTGTAGCAACGAGTCTATGCACGGAATGAATACTACCACTCTGCTGTTGATGTTGTGGGTGGGTTGGCCGAAGAGTTTGTGTACCGACCATTCCCAGTTGAATTATTTTGACCCTAAACTCTTCAGCAAGTCATTGCACTTCCTTGTAGATGGTCTCTGCTGTTTCATTCGCTTTGTGTCAGTGAACACAAGTCATGTCCATGATAATCTGTATTTTTTCTGGAGCAACTCAATGACCGCCCCCTGCACAAATTAACAACCGGTTCCAAATAACACGAATACTTTGAAATAAGGCAATGAAACTTGATCAGTAACCACAGGATTTTACGAGAAGATATGAGCAGCTTCGGCAGCTTGTTTATGCCATAGGCTGTTGGTATGGCTGGCCCCATATTCATGAATTTTTGGGAATGTTCATAAAAGAGCCTCGCATTGCAACGGACAGAGATAGCACGCAGAGAGATCTTTTAACTTCAACCGCATATTTCATTTACGGCGAATAATATCTAAGCCACTTGTAATTGAATTTTCGCTCAAGGTTCTTTTTCCTTGAAGTCGTAACTTTCGGGCGAAAGTGAATCCGACTTCTTTCCAGATTTCCCCTCCTTTCCTTCAACGGGATTGCCGTCCTACGGTAAGAAGGCCCTGGAGTTGCATTCTCAATTTTTAATGATTCATTTTCTTCATCCAAATGCTGTTGTTGTACTTAATTTTTCTAAGCAATGGTAATGATGATTGAGGATATAATTTCATGCAACGGAGTAAAAATAAGTGTGCTGATATTTACCAAAATATTTCCTTATCTACATTTCACAGATTTTCTTTCAATCTTTTACTTTTCGTAATTTTCATGTAAAAAGAACTGTAGGTGGAGTATTGGTATTGCTTTCAATAAAAACGTAAAGATACACTCACAAATGTATCTAACTAAGTACTTAAATATAAACTTAACTTCAATATAAACTCGATTTTAACACGCGCCATAAACGCACTCACGAACTTAACGACGTAGTTATTTATCCAAATAAAACTGAACTGTAGTGCGGAGACTGCACGTGTGTAAGGTGGGATATTCTAGAAAAAAAGGCATTTTGAAAGTTCGCGGTGATGCCAGCTGCCTATTGTGTGCGCGCGCACTAGAAAAGAGATGCGGCTAGGCATTATTTACTCTGGCTTTGACGAATGGTAACTTATTTTTGTCGTATTTCAGGATTATTCTACACTCGGAGGCAAAATTAGCGGAACACTCGAAAATTTAACCAAATTCGAAGTTCGATATTTTTCCTAATTCTCAACCGATTTAGATGATTTGTTCGGCAAGTTATAGATCAACTTTTCTGCTTTGTAGAAATTATAAGAGAAAACAAAAAAAAATTGAAAAAAATTTTATACGGGGGCGAAACTAAAAGTGTTTTTTTGTCAAAAATTCGTAACACCCTGTGGAATTTCGTGGTCCGAGTTGAAACGTACAATATCATGGTCTGTCAAGACACATCTTCCTACAGTAACGCCCTTCTTGTTTCATGCATTTATCTCAATTTTTGCAAAATATATTTAATTTCAAGTGGAAAATCACCATTTTGGAGAAATTCCATTGAATCAAGAAATTGTCATTAAAATTCGTCTATCAATTTGGAATTTTCTTATTATCACTCAGGCGTGTCGAAATTGTCGTTTGCGATTTTTATGTTCGAATTGCATTAGTTATTGATGACAATTTGGTCAATTTGGTGAAAATTAGGAATTCATAGGAGATAACAGTCGGTAGTTATTAAAATACACAACCGAATTCTGGGACCATTGATAAAACTTTTCATTTACACATGTACACCCCTTTTTTTATTAAATATGAAATACAACACACGTTTTTTTGTATATGACCACATTTGCACTTGTTTAAAGAATGAGAGTTTTCCATTCTTTGATTTGATACAAATTCGATCGGTTGCGGTGTTTTGTGATTCTTTTACTGTTTACGATTCGAAACGGTATTTTTCATTCAGAATGGAAGATTTACCACCAACCTCAGTAGCAAGGGCAGTTACATTGATCGAGGAAGGGCGCACCTACCGCTCAGTCGGTACCATGTTGGGTGTCTCGACGTTGGTTATCCATCGAATCTACCGACGTTACAGGGAAACTGGATTGTACGTGAGGAGGCGAGGACAAGGAAGAAATCGGGCAACCCGCGCTATACATGACCGTTTCATCGTCAATCGAACTATAAGAAATCCTCGTCTTACTGCTGTTCAGGCATGTAACCTTTTTACAAGCAGTGGATAACATTAACGTCAGTGTGAGGACAGTCAGAAGACGATTAAATGAAGTTGGTCGGAGATCATACGCGCAAGCAAGAGCACCAAGACTCGATAGAGCCCATCGGGTAGCAAGCGAAATTCGCAGGAACTGAGCAATACGGTGGAGGGTCAGTTATGATATGGGGTGGCATATGCTTGGGAGTACGAACAGAACTGGAGATTATTGACAATGGATCACTTAATGCCCATCGGTATATAACAGAAATCTTGGAGCCCCATGTTGTGCCTTTTGCTCCTTACATAGGTGAAAATTTCCTTTTTATGCACGATAACGCGCGCCCTCATACTGCGCTGATAGTGATAGAATATCTCAATGAAGTTGGGATCACACGAATGGACTGGCCGTCGGGGTCACCGGATTTAAACCCGATCGAACACGTTTGGGACATTCTTGGAAGAAGGGTTCGACAACGGAATCCAGGCAACGTTGAAGAGCTGACATTGGCTTTGGTGGAAGAGTGGGACAACATACCTCAACAGATAATAGACAACATCATTGGGAGTATGCGAAATCGTATGCGCGCTGTTATAAGAGCTCGGGGAAGTCATATCGCTACTAAAATCAAATGTTTTTTTTGTGGGTCATCATGAACATTTTTCTCAACATGTTCATTTCATTTCACGAGTGTATCGCCAGGATACACACCTGCTCTCAATTTTGGACAGGAATGATAATTATTATAGAGTGTCACACAAAAAAATTCAAAAATAAATGTGCAAAATCAACGATTTTTCCAGTGTACTTCGAGTTCTCCAGGAGCGTGAAATTGGCCAGTGAATTTCAAAATTTTCATTTCTTTAGATTTCCGTTTCTCTAATTTTGATTTTAATTTTTGGCTAACCTCCAATGTTATGCACCTACGTAAGATTAAAAATAAATTCTTGAAATTTGTGACTTTTCGCTTCAAATTGGATATCTCTTGTGAAAATAGAGATAAATGCATAAAACAAGAAGGTCGTTACTGTAGGAAGATGTGTCTTGACAGACCATGATATTGTACGTTTCAACTCGGACCACGAAATTCCACAGAGTGCTACGAATTTTTGACAAAAAAAACACTTTTAGTTTTGCCGCCGTATAAAATTTTTTTCAATTTTTTTTTGTTTTTTCTTATAATTTCTACAAAGCAGAAGAGTTGATCTATAACTTACGGAAAAATTCATCTAAATCGGTTGAGAATTAGGAAAAATATCGGACTTCGAATTTGGTTAAATTTTCGAGTGTTCCGCTAATTTTGCCTCCGAGTGTAGATTACTATATGAAGGTCTGAACAAGAACATCAAAAATAGTTCAATCATTTCGTGTTTCAAAAATCACTTAAAAAATTATGCAAATTTTCATTGTTCAATATCAAATATCTTCCAGGGATATTTGGGTGAGATCTAAAAGGGGCAGATTCCTTCCGCGAGTATTTAAATTTGAATCTCATGACACCATAATTTATATTTTGATTTACATTTTTGTGGAAAGAATTTTTCGATTTTTGTTTAGGTCTAACTTTTTCATTTGATAATACTTTTGCACCTAACCTTGTACTTAACTTTAGCGGAAATTGCATTCCAGCACTAGATAAGTGCTTATTGCTCGATCCTCAGGGTGGCCAGCTCTATGAGTTGTAACGTGATATATGTTAATGTATGTATGTTATGATGTATGTTCAAGTATATTATCAGAATGTTGGTGGTATTGGTACTAAATTAAGCGATTTGAGAAAGTATGCGTCAGCTTGCACTTCTGATGGTATACTTCTTGTGGAATCTTGACCGAATGACAATCACTTGGGTGCAGAGTTAAATATTCCTGCGTATGATCTATTTTGATGTCATCGGAATCCTTGTAGCAGTGGAAAGAACTGTAGAGGTGGTGTTATAATGCTTAATGGTTCTTTGCTCTGTCACTCAGTCCCTGAAGTGGAGCATCTTTTTGTTGCAGTTGGTTCGGGAAATGAGAAAGTTATTTTTGGAGGAGTTTACATACCTCCAGACCCTCCAGAACTTAAATATCAGAGACACTGTGTAGCAATTTAAGAATTGCAGCTACAACAGCCTCATTCGTTTTTGTGATTTGTGGTGAATATAATGTGCCTGGTGCTAGATGGGTAAATGACCACTTTGTATTGTGTCCGTCTTTAAATGACCGGACTTGTTTAACAGACACATATTTATTTCTGAACTTGAGTCAAGTCTCCAATTTTCGCAATGTATTCTTAGATTTAGTATTTTCAAATATTGAAGGCACCTGTTGCAAGGCTACTGATGATCTTTTTTTTTTGTAATTCGACACCATGTAGATTTGTACATTTCATTAAAAAAATCATTGGTAGTAGTCGAAGGCGACTGTACTTCTCGAATTGCCGAGTACGACTTCGGTAGGGCAAATTATGACGCACAATAATTTCAAGGTTTAACTTCAATCTACACTTTATTTGAAAAAATTCGACGACGTTTCGCTGACAAAGCAGCTTTATCAAGAATGACAAACAGAATGAAGAGTATGGTATTATAAACAAATCGTAGAACAAGTTGGATGAATAACAGGAAAATCCACACCGAGCCATTTTACAGTTAGTATGAAAGGTAATAAAAACTAATCAAACAAGTTAAGTAGGGGTGAAAACTTCACATCTACCTGCTCATTCAAAAGCTTGTCCGAATGTTTGTATCTATTTATTTCTAATGCTTCTAGGAGATCTAATTTTAAACTTTTGATTTTATATGTAATATGTCAAAGTTTTTATTGAATGAATGGTTTTCTTTTATTAAGTGGTTTGAATAATTTGAATCAGATTTATTTTTATCGAAGCTACGTCTATGTTCAGATGTTCTTATGCCAAAACTCCTATAGGTCCTACCGATATAAATTTTATCACAAGAACCGCAATTGAGTTTATAGATTCTGATTTACTTGATTTTTCAACACGAGATTTATTATTTTTAATATGTTTACCTAAGTTATTAGAAGTTTTGAAAGTTATATTGAGATTTTGTTTGACCTTGATCAGTAGAAGATTATAATAAAGAGTTAAACATCATCAAACAGATAGCCATTAATAATTCATGTAATCCGGATATGATAGATCTAATCATTCGTAAAAACTATATCAGAAAGCAATAAATGAAGTATATCCTATTCATAAAGACTATAAAATATTCAACAGTTTAACATTCTGCGGTTCTGCAAGTACAAATATTAAATCCTTTCTCGTCAAACAAAATCTTAATATAGCTTTCAAAACTTCTAATAACTTAGGTAAACATATTAAAATAATAAATCTCGTGTTGAAAAATCAAGTAAATCAGGAATCTATAAACTCAATTGCGGTTCTTGTGATAAAATTTATATCGGTAGGACCTATAGGAGTTTTGGCATAAGAACATCTGAACATAAACGTAGCTTCGATAAAAATAAATCTGATTCAAATTATTCAAACCACTCAATGAAAGAAAACCATTCATTCAATAAAAACTTTGACATATTACATATAAAATCAAAAAGTTTAAAATTAGATCTCCTAGAAGCATTAGAAATAAATAGATACAAACATTCGGACAAGCTTTTGAATGAACAGGTAGATGTGAATTACTCACCCCTACTTAACTTGTTTAATTAGTTTTTATTACCTTTCATACTAACTGTACAATGGCTCGGTGTGGATTTTCCTCTTATTCATCCAACTTGTTCTACGATTTGTTTATAATACCATATTTTTCATTCTGTTTGTCATTCTTGATAAAGCTGCTGTGTCAGCGAAACATCGTCGAATTTTTTCAAATAAAGTATAGATTAAAGTTAAACCTTGTGTTTTTATCTCATTTATATCATGGATCTACATCAAGTAACGGCCTCCACAATTAAAAAAAAACACAATAATTTCTTCAATTCGGTTGACTAGGGGTTCTATAATAATTCTGAGGATGTTTACCACATTGTTGCCAGATTATGATATTCTTTTTGGCTGGTTTGAAATGTGTATTCCGAGAAAAATCATTAAAAGTTCCAACTACCTTTTGTGGAACAAGAAAGAACTCATTTCTATGTTACATAAAAACAAAAAACACATAACAAATTTGAAATTACATCAAGACTACTTGGCTTTATTTATGCTCCTGTAGGTCTGGTCAATAAAAAAAGCTCTGAGGATTCTTGGCTTAGTTCTCAGGAACTTTCGGGAGTTCCCTGTGGTATCCTTGAAGGTTCTATGTTGCTTTGTAGTAAGGAGCATATTAGAGTACGGTGCTGTTGTCTGGTCTCCAAGGGGTATTACCACTGGCAACATTTTAGAGAGAGTGCGGAATAGGTTTCAGCGGTTTATAGCTTACAAGCGGGAAGTTTGTCTAGCTGATACTAACTATGCCATCCTCAGGGCAAGCATAAACATTCACTCTCTCTCATCTAGAAGATCTATAATGGATCTTCTTTCTCTGCATAAATTATTGTGTGGATAGGTTTCCTCTCCTAATCTATTAGAACATTTGTGGTTTAGATTTTCAATCCGGAAAACTCGATCTCAGGATCTCTTTTTCATTCGTAGTCCACATACTCACTATAGACAAAAAATTTTCTCATAAGATGTTGTAAGTTGTATAATAAGTTGTCGTCCACTCTAAATATTTTTGGACCATTTGGTGCCTATAGGTCCCAAGTTCTTAGATTATTTGTATCTATCTCACAATAATATATCTTAGTACGGTGAAAATTGGTTGCTTTTTAGTTTTCGCTAATATTGGATCAATTTGTGATCTATTTTTCTTTACTTAATCAAAATTGCGAATTAATTTTGTAAATGGGGGTTATCCCGTCTATTATAACTATTACCATGCTGGCAAATAGTATATAACTGAAAATAAAAAAGTAAAAACCTGAGGATTTTCCCGCTATCCTGAAAACAACAAAGTTATATGAAAAACATAATAGAACAAAACAAAAATTGACTTGTCCTGTGAGGTTTTATGAAAATATGACCAGACGTTTGACTTAATTTAATACACAAGTTCTCACTGTGTATATATAGAGCCCTTAGGAATTTGTGAAGCATTTCAAAATGCTGAAGCTTAAAGTGACTGACACAAGAAGGAATCTAGTAGGATATTAGTTTCTTATCCGATCTCCGTAAAAAAAAACATTGAGAACACTATTTGAATTTCATATGAGCATTTAAATTGCTTCGCAATAAAACTGCCTGCACAAGATACCAAAATTGGATTCGTCATCCAACGAAAATTGTGGAGGCCGGATATTTCCTACATGTCGTCGTATGTTCTGGGTAATAAAACGAAGGAAAACGCCGTCAGGTTGTTAGGTTAGTTGCCGACTACTATTGAGGTGTTGATCGTTGCTCATGTGTTGAAATGTTCATTTATTGCAGTTGGAACTTATTCGACAAGTTAAAGATTGAGTTTTTCGACTGGCAACATCAAGGAAATTAAAAATGAAATTGAACAAGACGTGTACGCGATATTTTTAGATTTTCTACTTCATTTCGGAGCATAGGTGGTAATATACGTGGAATTAAATTTTGCTCAAATGGTCGCCGCGACGATACCGTAGGTGTCGTATCCTAATGGACCACTTTTGGGCTATATTTTTCTCAAATATAGTGCTCCCTTTAGACTGGATGATAGTTACTTCGATTTTCAGGATGGCTATGGGCCTTAATAGTCTATAATAAAAAACAAGTACTGTGTTTTAAGGAATTTTACTTAATAATTGCGATTCGTAACGCGTTTCACTACACCGTAGCTTCTTCAGACGAATGATTATGCAGAAAAATGTAAATGAGAATATATCTATAAATGTTCTTGAGTAATTAAAAGCTTATTGGTCACCTCCTCCTAAGTGCTTATTTATGACAGGTATATCCAATAGAATTAAGGAATAGATTGCTCCCCGAAAAGATTCAATAGAGGTGAAGGGCTTAAATCGACTTGTTCATTGATGAGTCTACCTGAGTGTTTGTATTTATTTATTTCTAAAGTTTCCCAAAGATCTACCTTCAATATTTATTATCTGTATGCAAAATTTCAAACTGTGGGTCGAAAGAATGATTATTTTCTAAGAGATGATTCGCGTAATTTGAATCTGATTTTTATTTGAAAAACTGCGTTTATGTTCCGATATTCTAATATTAAAATTTCTATGTGTTCTACCAATGTAGAAATTATCACAGTCATTGCAATTCAATCGATAAACACCTGATTTATTGTTTTACCTGGTTTGGTTTTATTATTTTTATATATTTGCCTATTATTATTAGCCTAAATTATTATTAGTTTATAATAATTAAACCAAACCAGGTAAAGCTATGTTGAAATTATTCTTTCGACCCACAGTTTGAAATTTTGCATACAGATACAATATTAAGGTAGATCTACTTAAGCCCTACGGTGTAAGCAATCTATTCGTTAATTCTATTGAATCTTTATAAGGAGGTAAAATTACTTTATATTCTTTTACATTTTCTGCATTATTGATAATTTTTACCAAGTAAAAGCCTCCCAAATTCAAATCTTAATAGTCTATATATTATCAGGAACAATGTCCAGATTTTTGTGTTTTATAAATTAAGTAGATTACTCGAATGATTGATTGATGTATTTTTGATTTATATGTGCGTTAAATTGGGATCGTGTAAGCATCGAACATATAGGTCAAACTATTTATAATTTCAAATATTGAATGGTTTTAGCCGTTACTACTTGGTAGTTAATCATGATTCAGAAAAACACAAGGTTAGGTTTACCATTCTTTTTAACAATAAATTATAAAATACAGGGTCTAACATAATAGTATGTCACAACTTGAGGGGGTGAATCGTCGTGGAATTTTAAGAAAAAAAGTTCATGTAACATTGGTCCGCAAAAGCTTCGTTACGAAGCTACTGGGTGTTGACATTTCCTAAAAAAATTGGTTTTTTCTTCAAAACTCCTATAGTTTTTGAGATATTCAGCCCAAATTATGAATGCAAGCTATTTTTGACAGCCTTCATCATTACACGTCCCAAATTTTAACTAGAATCTACAAAGTGTTTTCTTTGCTGGAGCCATATCTTCTTTTGCCCTTTCAAATTTTTTAGCAGTACTGCACTGCTCAGCGTACAATCAATTTTCGTCATCTCCGTTCTATTTAGAAACTTTTTTTTAGTAAATGATGGTATGCATTCGCTGAATTGAAAGCACTTCTAATTAAAAAAACGACTAGTAGGCTTTGATTTTTTTCATTTATTTATTTACTTTGACAGTTGCTAAAGTTGAACCAGTGTCTGTTCATCAAATTAACTATTAGTTTTAAGACGTTATTAAGTTATTAATGTAAGAAAAAATGGCTAATTTTATTAACGCCGAATTGGCTGATATATATCCATTACGTCTGGCTGACGTAAATATCCACAGAAGGTTGAGGCAAACTGGTACTTTTACTGCAAATAATCATTTAATAGGTGCAACTCAAACTATGAGAACTCCAGATATTGACGAAGCAGTTTTGAATTGTATTGATTTGAATCCTTATGTGAGTACAAGAAAAATTGGAAATCAGTTTGAATATTTCACATATTCTAGTTTGAAGGATTCTCCACGACTTTTTATTGTACCCGTTTCATATTCAACGCGTCTAAACTCTACTTCTCGAGATTTTTCTTCTAGACTGAATTTCTGCCGATGGTTCTTAGATAAAATTAGCGAAAATGCTCATTATGATAGTGAAATAATGTTCACAGACGAAGCTAACTTTTCGAGAACTGCTATTACAAATTTTCACAATAATCATTATTGGACTGAAGAAAAGCCCCATTTGATTGAAGAATCTCATCATCAAGAACAATTTTCACTAAATGTCTGGGTCGGAATTATTGGAAATTATTTGATTGGGCCATTTTTTTCGCCTAACAGGCTAAAAGATCCCGCTTATCGGCAATTTCTGTAGGAGGAGTTACCTTTATTGCTCGAGGATGTGCCACTTTTGGTGAGAAACATAATGTGGTTCATGCATGACGGGGCACCACCACATTTCAGTGGAGAAGCTAGGGGTGGGCCAGAACCATGGCCTCCTAGGTCCCCAGACTTATATAGTTCAGACTTTTCTTACGACGATATCTCGAAAGTTTAGTTTATACCACTCCAGTGAACTCTGTAGAAGAATTGAGAAATCGAATAATAACCTCTTGTGACACGATAAGAAATACCCCAGGAATATTTCTAAGAGTGCATGATAATATGCGAAGGACAGAGGCCTGTTTTCCTGCAGATGGAGGAGTTCTTAATTGTTCTTTTTTTAATTGATATTGCATAAGTATAAGTTGAGTCTCAAAAGACGAGCTATCAAAATAAAAGCAAATTTTGGGCATACCTATCCAGTATTTCCATTATTTTTTTTGTTTAGCGAATAACATACAATTCAAATAATTCAAATTCAATAATTTTTCACTATAAAACGGTTGGAGATTCGAAAAAATTACTTGCGTCAAAAAAGTTTCTAAATTGTACGAAGATGACGAAAATTGATTGTAGGCTGATCAGTGTACTGCAAAAAAGTTTGAAAGGGTAAAAGAAAACACCTTGCAGATTCTAGTTAAAACTTAGGATATGTAATGATGGAGGCTATAAAAAATAGCTTGCATTCCAAATTTAGGCTGAATATCTCGAAAACTGCAGGAGCTTTGAAGGAACAACCAATATTTTCTGGAAATTTCAACACCCTGCAGCTCCGTAACGAAGCTTTTGCGGACCTATGTTTATATGAACTATTTTTCTTAAAATTGCACGTAGATTTACGCCCTCAAGTTGTGACGTACTATTATGTAACACCCTGTATACACCATTACTGCAGTTTCAAATGTTCAGACAGAATAAAAAAACTGAATGCAAAGTACGATCACTAACTATATTTGTGATTAAAAGGGAAGATAGAAAGACCCCAGTTTTACAATCGAGATTCGAATGATTGCAATTTTGCAACATTTGTGGTGTTATCTATTAATATGCTTGAACAATCCTTTCTGGTAATTCTTCCATGGATTTAGGTGACGTAACAAACTGTTGAGATAGTCCCACAAGAACAAATCGAGAGGTGTTAGATTGGGGAAAGTAGCCGGCCATTCTAAAGCACCTTTCTAAACGAAAATCGGAGTGATCTTCATTTACAACTCATCAATGATAACCTGTGAAATTATCGATGTATGTGTTGACACATTCATCATCATCATCAAAAAGCGGTACAACCCTGGGTGGGTCTTGTCTAACTTCACAATACTCCTCCACCTATTGCTATCTTCCATTAGGTTTCAATCAAAGGGGATATTTAAGTTAGACCGACCTGCTTTTATATCATTCCGCCAACGCAACCGTGAACTCTTTCCGTGTGGTATCTCCTCCCAAATCAGCTTCACAAGCCTTTCGTTTCCCATCCTCTGGACATGACCTGCCCACCTCAACCGCTGCGCCTTGATTTCCTGGATGATGTTACTACCTCTGTATAACTCTTTTAGTTCCGCATTAGTTCTTGTACGGTACTGATCTGTAGTGGGGTCGTGGCGGGGGCCGTAGATTTTCCGTTGGATCTTACGCTCGAACCGTTTGAACTTTTCCTCATTGTCTTTGGTTAGTGTCCAGGTTTCACACCCGTAAGTGACAATAGGTCTTATTATCGATTTTTAGCTTCGACATTCTAGGTAGACCTTTGAATCTCAGAAGCTTCTCCAAAGCATACATGCATCAGCTGGCCGATTGGATTCAACCTTTCATCTCTTCCTGTCATGGCGTTATCTGCTGTTATTGTAGCTCCAAAGTATTTGAATTGCTTTATTCTTTCGAAATTATAAGATTCGATCGTTATATTTTGTCCTAGCCTATCTCTACGTCCTTGTCTGTTGAGGCACATGTACTTTGTCTTCTCCTCGTTGATGCTAAAGCCCACCTTTCTTGTTTCTGGTTCTAGACTATTGAAGATGCCGTTGTGTGTGGCCACTGTATTTCTAACGAGATCTATATCATCTGCATACGCAAGTGTGGGACCTGTAGCTGTGAGAATCTCCGTTTTTATTTGTGCTACTCGTACGGCTTTTTCCAGGACTATGTTGAATAGTAAAGGGGACAGAGCATCACCTTGCTTGAGACCATTTTTGATTCTGAAATCTCCAAAGGTTCTAATCCCCAGTCGAACGTTTGCTTTGGTTCCGTCCATACAAAGTTTTGTCATATTAATGAGCTTTTTCGATATAAAGAGCTCCGCCATTGCGCTACATGTTTGTGCCCTTATTATTCTGTCGTACGCCTGCCGGAAATCCATGAAGAGGTTTTGTATGGTTCGATTGAATTCCCACCCCTTTTCAAGTATATGCCTTAGCGTAAACAGTTGGTCTATTGTGGACCTACTTTTCTGAACCCGGCCTTATAATCACCTATAGAGTTTTCAACAAAGGTGGTCCGCCTATCCAGTAGGATATTTGACATAATTTTGTAGACTGAATTGAGCAATGAAATTCCTCTATGATTTGTGCATTTGGTTTTTGCTCCTTTCTTGTGAATTGGGATGATAAAAAACAAGTACTGTGTTTTAAGGAATTTTACTTAATAATTGCGATTCGTAACGCGTTTCACTACACCGTAGCTTCTTCAGACGAATGAATATACAGAAAGATATAAATGAGAATATAACTATGAATGTTCCTGAGTAATTAAAAGCTTATTGGGTTGCTTCTTCTTAAGTGGTTATTTATGACAGGTATATCCAATAAAATTAAGGTATAGATTGCTCCCCGAAAAGATTCAATAGAGGTGAAGGGCTTAAATCGACTTGTTCATTGATGAGTCTACCTGAGTGTTTGTATTTATTGATTTCTAAAGTTTCCCAAAGATCTACCTTCCAATATTTATTATCTGTATGCAAAATTTCAAACTGTGGGTCGAAAGAATGATTATTTTCTAAGAGATGATTCGCGTAATTTGAATCTGATTTTTTATTTGAAAAACTGCGTTTATGTTCCGATATTCTAATATTAAAATTTCTATGTGTTCTACCAATGTAGAAATTATCACAGTCATTGCAATTCAATCTATAAACACCTGATTTATTGTTTTTACCTGATTTGGTTTTATTATTTTTTATATATTTGCCTAAATTATTATTAGTTTGGAAAGCTATGTTGAAATTATTGCTACTTAAGAATGATTTCAGTTTCTCACTTGTAATGCCAACGTAGGTTAAGGTGTTTAATTTTTGTTTCAATTTATCGACAGGGTAAACTTCATTCAATGCGATTCTACTTTGTTTTTTATTTAAAATATTATTTATTAGTTTGGGATTGTAACCATTATTTTTGGCTATTTGTTTAATCTAATTTAGTTCTTTGTTGAAATTTTCTGGTGATAACGGGATGTTAATCAATCTATGAATAAAACTATTGAATGCTGACATTTTATGTTGATATGGATGACACGACGAGTTATGTATTATAATATCTGTATGTGACGGCTTATGGTAAATTGCGAAAACATGTTTTCCATTTTCATTCGAAATTGTTACGTCTAAGAAATTTATCGAATTATTGCTTTCTATTTCGGTTGTGAATGCAATTTTTGGATGTAATGAATTTATATGATTTTCGAAAATTTTCAACTGTCTATCTGTTCCTGTGAAGCAAATAATGATATCGTCTACATAGCGATACCAGTATAAACAATATTTACTGAGTGGATGATTATGAATTAATTTCTCTAAGTTATTCATGAATATTTCTGCTAACAAGGACTTAACGAATTGCCCATAATCAAGTCGTCTTCAATAGTATAATATTTGTTATTGAAATGGAAATAATTTTGATCTAAACAAATTTGTAATAATGAAAGAATATCTGATTTAATGATAGTATTGACATGATTCTTTTCTAATAATTCTTCATCTAAGTAATACGTATCTGTCGGAGGAATGTTGGGAAATAGATTCTTAACATCGAAAGAAATGAGTTTGGAATTAGGTGGCATAGTGGTATCTTTGATATTGGCAATAAGTTCGTATGAATTTTTGACCGAAAATATAGATTTAAAATTGCAATGTTTTATTAGCAAGTCGTTGAGGAATTTTGAAAGTTTGAACGAAGGTGCCGCTACATAAGAAACAACAGGTCTAATAGGGTAATTAGATTTATGAAGTTTTATCAACGAATATAATTCGGGGGATTGTAGATTGGAGTTAATGAATTTATATTTGTCGTGGTCTGTGATTAATGATTTTGCTGTCGAAATTATGTTTTTAACCACTTTCTGAAATTTTGCGGTAGGATCCTTAGTTGATGTTATATAGTTTCCGGCTGTTAAGAATTCTTCAGTTTTAGAAATATAATCGGTTTTACTAATCGCGATGACGGTGTTACCTTTATCTGCTTTAGTGAATACTAAATCGTTCTTGGAACCATTTTCACGAATTGTTTTTATTATCTTATAATCTATATCCATATAATTAAAACACAGTACTTGTTTTTTATTATTGATAATGGAATTTTACCAAGTACAAGCCTCCCAAATTCAAATGAATTGGGATAATAATGCTTTGTTGACACTTAATTGGTATGTTTTATTCTTCCCATATACGTTTAATCAACGAATGTAGCTGGGAGTGCAGGGCATGTGTAGACACATTGAAGAGTTTTATTCAAGGAACAATGTGCAACCTTCGGTAGAATATTAAATATTCTTCCCTGAAGGAGTGGATTTTCTGGTCCACCCTTCACAATCATCGTCAAACAGGGCCACACAGCATCAGTACAGCTCCTAGTCGTGACATCCAACCGAGTTTACGGTGATTATAAAGGGTGGATCGGAAAACCAGCTGTTTCAGAAAATTCACAGAAAAATAAAACCAGCAGGGTTATTTAGAGTGGTTCTGTTTCATTGGAACGCACTGCATATTCAAATAACTGAGAGCAAACGCCAGTTATGCGAATTTTCACCAACAATATTAACGTACAATATGATGTAGGACTTGGAAATTGCATTTTACCAACGCATAAAGTTATGGAAAATATTCTAACCTAACGAAACTCTTGAACAAAAAACTTTATATTTTATCTAAACTTCGGAAAAATCTCACCAATTCGATATACATTTTGACGAATATTTGCAGCGAGAAGCTGTACCGATTGAAAATGCGTAAAACTCCGATAAATATCGCGCATCTTTAATGGGCGGAGATTAGCCTACTTTCGATCATTCAATTTTCCCACAACTGCTGGTAACTATTTCACGAGATACACGAAAATAAAATCAAATCCCGAAACCGCAGCCACGATTCCAGAGCGCTCAGCCGCACTTTATAAAGTATCTATTCCATTATACATCGAAAATATCTGAAAAATGTTTTATCGTCTCCCTTGTCTCGTCCGTCTTTCACTCGGGAATTTAATTAAAAAGTTTCCGACGATTTTAGACATTCACTTCGGATTAGTTCAATTTTTTCTGATTCGAGATGAAGCGACTGGCAATCTTTCGGCGGTTGATACAATCTGGACTAGAAATAATTAAACTGATTTCGAAATTATCTACTCTGTTAGACATCTCTTATGAACCTGTTCTGTGAAAAGTACAGATAACTTTCTTTATTGAAATTGGAATAAAAAATATGCCTTATTTTACTTCCATGAACAACTTGATTATACAGGGTGTTTCAGTTATGTCCAGGTCCAGGGTGTTTCAGGTATAAAATATTTATTTCTACAGGAGATTCTTTATCAGAAAACATGAAAAAAGTGCCCTTAAGTCCTTCGAGATGCAGGGTGTTGAAGTTCAGACTTTTTTTTCACGTTTCTGTTGGTGACACTTGTAGTTTAATGGAATCTTTTCTGCTGAATGTTTTTAGAATTATAGATATAACTTTTGTTCTTTCAAATGTAAGCCAGAATACTATTTTCTCGTCTAAGGATATATAACAGCTCCGACAAATTTATTCAAAATTGTGAATCTTTCCAAACATAAAAATTCTTCGAACATCTAGTATGCTTGTAGCTTTTCACCAATGAACATGTTCCTTGACAAAATTCAATCGGGCCCTTCGTGTGCTGCATTTAGAGCTGGGTCTCGAGGTGCGACACAAGGGATCGAACCAAATTCCCTAAGACGTATCGTATTAGTGCTAACGGTCATGGATCGCCGTTGTACTTGCAGATCATTCTGGAAACATTCGAATGGACTCCCCTAGACCTTGACCTATTGTTATAAAGGTCGAACCTAAATCATCTAACACCACCGCTGAAGCAGTGAGGAGGAGCTCATAAAATATCTCGAGTAACAGGGTATCTACGGTTTCCGTAGACATATAGTAGATAGATACAGTGTGTTCCAACGAAAATTTGACCCCCCCTCTAACTCCGAAATGAGTAACATTAGCGAAAAACACCAAGACACGTCGATTTTTGTTTCGAGGGGGAGCATTTTTCGAAATAATTCGAAACTTCTCAGATCAACCCCCTACCCCCAGCAACCCTAACTTTGAAATTCATCATAGGAATAAGGGTCGAGTGGCACCTTACTGAAAAGGTCTGTCAATTCTCCACCTTGATTTGTCATTTTAGAATTTTAAATTAACATACAGGGTGTCCCAACCAAGGCTGAAGTTGAATTCTGGAAATCCCAAATACTAAATGAAATAGATTTATTTTGGCATAATGCAAGCGCAGGTTTATGCTCGGTCTAGAAAAACGACCTACACTTGTGAATTTGGAGTTGGTGCAATCAACCCCTATTTCCAGCATCCCCAACTCAAAAATCATTCGATCGATAATAGGTCAAGTGGCACCTCGTTGGAAAGGTACTGCAATTTTCTCTTCGAATTTGGTATTTTCGAAATTCAGAATCATCATACAGGGTGTCCCGAAGCAGGAACATTGAAAATCCAAATAACTTTTTGAAACTGGTTCATTTCGGTATACGGGAACATGTTTGATCCGAGAATAGGACTTTCTTGTGTGGTTATAGAATTTTTGCAATCAACCCTTCCATTCAGCATCCCCAACTTGAAAATCATACAAATAATTCAAGTGGCATATCTTCAGAAAGGTTTTTTGAATTCCAGAATGATTAACGCATTTCATTCAGTTCGGCTCTCCAAACAGGATGTCGCTTTCGAAAAATTCTATATCGTCATTTGAAATTATCAACTAAAATTAATTCGAAACTGTTAAAAGTATTGGGGTACGATGTGTTGAGCATCAATTACGAAGAAATAAAGCTGATTTCTGCATTGAAAATGTTCACATTTTTTCATTTCCATCTGGCGTGCAGTCATCTGTTATTTCTCATTTTGCAATGAAATATTATTATTATTCAGATCAGTTCCTCATTATTGTTGTTGTTCGTCAGTTGAAATTAATCTGAAAATGGTTTATTCCACTGAGGAAAGGGTCGAAATTGTATCGACGTATTTTCGAAATAACAGTTGTGCCAAAGAAACGGCAAGGATATTCGATAGGAACCATCCTGAAAGAGAAAGGGAGTCAGTCACCAGTACGTTAAATATTTGGTTGACAAATTCCTAGCTACGGGTTCGGTGGCAAACAAAAACATGAAGTGGCATGTCCTGTCAGAAATGAGGCAACGGAAGTGGCAGTAGTGGGTCATCTACAAATGGAGAATACTACTTCGATCAGAAAACTATCTCGTCTGACTGGTGTATCAGCTACAACTGTCCATAGAATCGTGAAACATCACAAATTTCACCCTACAAGGTAAAATTAGTGCATGAAATAAACGAAGATGATCCAGATCGTCGTTTACAGTTTTGTGAAAATCTAAGTGAAAACCTAAACGCTAATCCAAATTTTCTGAATAACATCTGTTTTTCTGATGAAAGTACCTTTATGCTCAGTGGTGAAGTGAATAGACATAATTGTCGATATTGGGACACACAGAATCCTCATTGGTTTAGAGAGGCCCACACGCAAAGGCCTCAGAAGTTGAACGTTTGGGCAGGAATTTTTGGCAATCATCTAGTTGGGCCTTTCTTTATTGAGGGTAATCTGAATGGAAATGGCTACCTACAGTTGTTAGAGGAACACATACATCCTAGATTGACAGAAATTTTACAGAACGATCCAACTCTTTCTGAGGACGAAATGCGTTTTCAACAAGACGGTGCTCCTCCGCATTATGATGCTCGGGTGCGCCAATATTTAGACGAAAATTTCCCAGGAAGGTGGATTGGTAGAAGAGGACCTGTTGAGTGGCCAGCCAGGTCACCAGATTTAAATCCCTAGATTTTTTTTGTGGGGCCATCTAAAATCTAAAGTTTATGCCACAAGACTAGAAAACCTGGAGGAGCTGCGGATGAGGATTATCACAGAATGCCGACTTTTGACTCCTGAAGTTTTCGCTAATGTGAGAAGAGAGTTCGAAAATCGTCTGTATAACTGTATGGAGGTGGGCGGAGGTCATTTTGAACAATTGTTGTAATAATCAAGTTAGTTTTTGTTTTCAATTGAATACAAGTTCAATAAATCTCGTTTTCCTGTTTAGATGAGCATCCAATCAGTTTCTCCATCATCCCTCATCCTGATCCTCACGCCAGAAAACCTCGATTGCCAAACTGAAACCAATGCCTCAGTGATTCAGAAAATAGAAAAATCTTTCTGGAACTTTGCCACTCAACCTGTAATCACTTGTATGATTTTTTGAGTTGGGGATGCTGAATGGAAGAGATTGATTGCAAAAATTCCATATTCACGCAAGAGAGTCTTATTCTCGAATCAAACATAAACATGTTCTCGTATTATACCGAAATGAACCAGTTTCAAAAAGTTATTTGGGTTTTCAGTGTTCCTGCTCCGGGACACCCTGTATGCTGATTCTGAATTTCGAAAATACCAAATTCGAAGAGAAAATTGAAATACCTTTCCAACGAGGTGCCACTTGACCTATTTTCGATCGAATGATTTTTGAGTTGGGGATGCTGGAAATAGGGGGTTGATTGCACCAACTCCAAATTCACAAGTGTAGGTCGTTTTTCTAGACCGAGCATAAACCTGCGCTTGCATTATACCAAAATAAATCGATTTCATTTAGTATTTGGGATTTGCAGGAATTCAACTTACCCTCGGTTGGGACACCCTGTATGTTAATTTAAAATTCTAAAATGACAAATCAGAATGGAGAATTGACAGACCTTTACAGTAAGGTGCCACTCGACCCTTATTCCCTATGATGAATTTCGAAATTAGGGTTGCTGGGGTAGGGGTTGATCTGACAAGTTTCGAATTATTTCGAAAAATGCTCCCCCTCGAAACAAAAATCGACGTGTCTTGGTGTTTTTCGCTAATGTTACTCATTTCGGAGTTATAGGGGGGGTCAAATTTTCGTTGGAACACACTGTATAGACGCCAGTATAGGGCATCTAGCCGCCCTATACTGGCCCCTAAAGACTATCTTGAAGAACGCAGTGGCTAAGCTGTATCACTAGAATATAGCAAGGAACCTCGTTCTGAGCAACGCAGCGATACCTGCTTACAAGTACCAACCCAAATCTGTGCTGGAGAACGGAAGCACAAGCTATATTGGGACACAACTTTGGTGACGGACAGACCAGTGGCACACAACAGACCGGATATCTCGATTTTCAATGAAGACGAGAAAACAGCTTTCCTCGTGAACATCAGTATACCCGCAGATGAGAATATCACCAAAGCGTACACCGAAATGGTCTCCAAGTACCGAGAACTCGCATTAGAGATAAAGGAGATTTACCAATTCAAAACAGTTACAGTGCTCCCTGTAATAATATCGGTGAACGGTCTGGTTGAAACACATGTCACGGCAAATACCAAACGGCTAGGGCTAAAACCAGAGATCGTATCCAGCGCCCAAAGGGAGGCCATACTCGGAACAACTAGAGTCGTTCGAGGAAATCCTCGATTGATGGCAAAACAATATGATCTGGTCTTGGCGAGACATCATGATTCCAACCCCAAGTGGTGATTCAAAAGAAAAGTATTGCTATCGTTCTGAAATTTTGGTAGTTGATTTAGCTAGTTTTCACCCCTGGTACTTCCGGTTATACAGAAAGTGCATACCAACTTTGTTATTTCATATGGAACACACTGTATATTGATGACTGGTTCGTCAAAACTTGTCATTCCACTCACAAAATCACAATAATACCTAACAAATAAGTCTAGTTTGTTTTGTTCATGAATGATCCCAGTTTTACTTGAAAATTAACGATTTTTTGATTTTGAAAAAATTTACATATCTCGAGAACGCCGTGACCTACCAAAATAATGAAAGGTGTTTTACAAACAAGAAACCATGCGAGACATAACTCATATCAGACTGAATATCAGTCAGTATACACAGTGCTCTTTTTTCCGCCTCACATTTCGAAATGAAGGAACATCGAAAACTAAGTTTTTTTTTTCGAAACCCATATTTTTTTTTCAATTCATTAGATTCGCCGTCAAAAACTAAATGAAGTTTATTGTTTGAAGAAATGTAACAAACAATAGCATCATCAGACAATGACATCAATGTACCAACGAGTAGTGTCAGAGGAAATATATATATATATATATATATATATATATATATATATATATATATATATATATATATATATATATATATATATATATATATATATAATCTTGAGACAAGAAAAATGAATAATCCTTCCTGACTAGAGCTAGTTCTCAAATCTGCCCGCCATGCAATTAAGGAGGATGCCGAGAAACGAAGCGGCACACTACAGTTTCGTACGGCACACTCATCAGTGTCGCATATCGCTTTTCAGCATCCTAACCAGCTACATCGGGGTACCCCTACGATTCTTCATACGAGAGTCGCCCTCTATGGACCGAAACGGTGAACCCGCTACCGGACTTCGAGAAAGATACGAACAATAACAAACAGATGTGAGAACTTTAAAAATTCCAACACTTGAGGAACATCATTCGCTGGTCTGTGAATCACTGAATCACATCAACGGTTCAAAACGAGCGAAATAATCCCATTGGAAAAATATTTTCCGCGATATATATATATATATATATATATATATATATATATATATATATATATATATATATATATATATATATATATATATAGGGGTTTACCCCGACGAGTTGCCCATATATCTGTTCATGCAATCAAGCTGATTTCATGAAAAATATAAATCCACCACCCGGTAATTAATACCATTGCCAGGCAATGATTATAATCAAAACATATCCTGGAATAATTATATATTAGGATAACGTTAAATGTTATGAGAATATATCAATCTACCAGAATATATACATACTATAGCATCATCAGACAATGATATCAATGTACGAACGAGTAATGTCAGAGGCTTTCTCCCCGGAAAAATTCAGTGTACGGACCTTAGTCAAGTAACACTGAATGTTACTCATTAATAGTTTTCTTTGTGTGATGTGAACGATCGAATAGAATACTGCTCTCAATATAAATATGACAAAATTGTCAGTTAATTATATTACATTTATATAAACAAATAAATAAAATATGAAATGAGATTCTGAACAGTATAAACTAAAGAGAAAACCTATGACTCTACCTCATTATTATTTTCGGAAAGAAACCTACGAAGAATATTACAAGATTTGATGACTGTTATCTTTTGTAACCGTTCAAACAAATTTTTCTTCAGACCCAAAATCTCAAAACTTTTGTGAAGATTTCTAGGAATAACACCTGTTGTGGAAATAATAATCGGTAGAATAAATATTTTCTTCGTTCTCCACCTTTTTTAATCTCGTCGCCAAGCATCATATATTTAGAAATTTTTTCATTGTATTTATTTTATATATTATGTGTGTCGGGTATAGCAATATCAATTATATATGTTATTTGATTCTGTTTATCATTAAGAATGATATCTGGTCTATTGTGTTTTACAGCTCTGTTGCAAAGAATTGTTTTATCAAAATAAAGTTTATATTTGTCATTTTCACAAATAATCTCAGGTTCATATTTGTGAAATTTTTTTCTTTTGGGAATTAGGTCATATTTAATTCCTAGATTAAAATGAATAATATTAGCGACGGCATTATGTATTTCTAAATAATCTGTTGAAGCAAGGACTGAGCAAGATGATAATATATGAAAAACTGTTTCTGAACAACAGAAACATTTACGGCAAGAATCATCTATATTTTGTTTGATGATGTGTTTTCTATAATTTCTCGTGAAAACAACCTGATCCTGGATCGCAATTGCCAAGCCTTCTGTTTCAGCAAACAATTCTCCAGATACTAACCATTTATTCGATGCGATTTCATCAATATAATCATTTTTCAATTCTTTAGGGTGCTTTCCGTGTAATTCCTTCTGCATCCAACTTTCTCTTTTAGAATTATCATCAAATATATCAAAATCTACCTTTTGCATTGTCAAGTTCAGAGGTGTAAGATTATAATCTGAAGCAACAACAATATCATGTAATTTAGACGTTCTCTGTTTATCATGAAAATGGGAACGTAGATGAAAAATCTGTTTACTATGAAGATTATTCAAATCAGTTAATCCACGACCTCCAAGATGTCTAGGTAGTGTAACTCTCTGATCAGCTGACTTTGGGTGGTGCTTATGATATTTACAGAGCATTTTCCTCGTTTGACATTGTAATTCATTTAGATCAGTTTTAGACCATTTAATAATTCCAAAAGAAGATGTAAGAATAGGAACTGCATAGGAGTTGATAGCTCTGAAAAGGTTTTTACTAGTTAAATGACTCTTGATGATAATTCTAAGTCTTTTGTAATATGAACTTCTAATATTTTCTTTAGTGCTGCTATGGTTAATTGTCTTCTCTTGACAAAATCCAAGATATTTATATATATATATATATATATATATATATATATATATATATATATATATATATATATATATATATATATATATATATATATATGAATACAGAGTTTTACATAATAGTATGCCACAACTTGAGTAGCTAAATCTAAAAACTTAAAAATTCATATAAACATAGGCCCGCAAAAATTTCGTTACAAAGTAAATAAATAAATGAAAAAATCAAAGCGAATGCATACAATCGTTCAATAATTGTTTGCTGGAGAACGGTTGGAGATACGAAAAAGTTCCAGATTTTAAAAAAGTTTCTAAATTGAACGAAGATGACGAAAATTGATTGTACGCTGATCAGTGGCGTACTGCAAAAAAGTTTGAGAGGACAAAAGAAGACATGGCTTCGGAAAAGAAAAAACCTTGTAGATTCAAGTTAAAATTTGACCATGTAATGATGGATGCTATAAGAAATAACTCGAATTCCAAATTTGGGCTGATTATCTCAAAAACTGCCCGAGTTTTGAAGAAAAAACAAATTTCTCCCGGAAATTTCAACACCCTGTAGCTCCGTAACAAAGCTTTTGCGGACTTATGTTTGTATGAACTTTTTTTTTAAAAATTGCACGTAGATTTACCCCCTCAAGTTGTGACATACTATTATGTAACACCCTGTATATAAAATTGAAACGTTTGTAGTTGAGTTTCACTTTCGTTGTCGCACCCGGTCATTTTAATCAGATTATATATTATTGATGACGTTTTTTATTTTATGTGCAGAAAAAGTAGGAATTGAAGGTTTCTTTTTATTATCGCCAAGCCAGGATGCGTTTAGCCGTAGCATCTAATTTCCGAGAAAAAGTCCCTTATAGTATGCGATCATTTGGCTTAGGGTTTTGATGTGAGGCAGTGAATAACAATTTGCCGAACGGAACGAGCAGCACATTATACCTTTTCCTTATGAGCATCCATCACACATAATGAAAGCCGGAGGCTGTTTTATTACATTCTCTTTTTCCGTAGCTACTCCCAGCTCCACAGGCGACCGAATCACTCCCCAGGAAACTTAACCCAACATTATAGGCTCGCTAAAAATTCGCAACGTTTAAGTTAATGGTCGCCTTGTGAGCCGGTTGAAAGTAGCGGTTAATCGATAGTTCCTTGGGCGTATGCCGATTGCGCTCCCAGTAACAAATGAAAAAATATCAACGAAACTGCACTTCTAGTACTGCGGGCGTGCATTCATGCCGCTTGATGTACAGGCAACGGACGAGAGTCGATTAACGTTATCCGAAGGATCGAACGACCTTCGGACCGTGCCTCGGGTAACTCGATTTCTAAACACCGAATGAGTGCCAATCCCTTTGGCTCTTCATCAATCGAAAACTGATATTTTCTTCTCCTCCATGTACCTTGAATGACCATTCATTTTTTAACTGAAAACGGGACATAAGTTTTCATACCGCGGTTAAGTTAGGTTAACAATGAAAATAAACACAATTTTGAAGTTTCTTTATTTAGAAAAAGCAACCTAATGCAATTATTATTTATTTTTTTATTATTTAAGCTGAATAAGAGTTGAGGAATGAAATCCCTATGATAACTCTATACAGTGTGTTCCAACGAAAATTTGACCCCCCCCTATAACTCCGAAATGAGTAACATTAGCGAAAAACACCAAGACACGTCGATTTTTGTTTCGAGGGGGAGCATTTTTCGAAATAATTCGAAACTTCTCAGATCAACCCCCTACCCCCAGCAACCCTAACTTTGAAATTCATCATAGGGAATAAGGGTCGAGTGGCACCTTACTGAAAAGGTCTGTCAATTCTCCACCTTGATTTGTCATTTTTAGAATTTTAAATTAACATACAGGGTGTCCCAACCGAGGGTAAAGTTGAATTCCTGCAAATCCCAAATAACTAAATGAAATCGATTTATTTTGGCATAATGCAAGCGCAGGTTTATGCTCGGTCTAGAAAAACGACCTACACTTGTGAATTTGGAGTTGGTGCAATCAACCCCCTATTTCCAGCATCCCCAACTCCAAAATCATTCGATCGATAATAGGTCAAGTGGCACCTCGTTGGAAAGGTACTGCAATTTTCTCTTCGAATTTGGTATTTTCGAAATTCAGAATCAGCATACAGGGTGTCCCGAAGCAGGAACATTGAAAATCGAAATAACTTTTTGAAACTGGTTCATTTCGGTAAACGAGAACATGTTTGATCCGAGAATAGGACTTTCTTGTGTGGTTATAGAATTTTTGCAATCAACCCTTTCCATTCAGCATCCCCAACTTGAAAATCATACCAATAATTCAAGTGGCATATCTTCAGAAAGGTTTTTTGAATTCCAGAATGATTAAAGCATTTCATTCAGTTCGGCTCTCCATACAGGATGTCGCTTTCGAAAAATTCAATATCGTCATTTGAAATTATCAACTAAAATTAATTCGAAACTGTTAAAAGTATTGGGGTACGATGTGTTGAGCATCAATTACGAAGAAATAAAGCTGATTTCTGCATTGAAAATGTTCACATTTTTTTCATTTCCATCTGGCGTGCAGTCATCTGTTATTTCTCATTTTTGCAATGAAATATTATTATTATTCAGATCAGTTCCTCATTATTGTTGTTGTTCGTCAGTTGAAATTAATCTGAAAATGGTTTATTCCACTGAGGAAAGGGTCGAAATTGTATCGACGTATTTTCGAAATAACAGTTGTGCCAAAGAAACGGCAAGGATATTCGATAGGAACCATCCTGAAAGAGAAAGGGGAGTCAGTCACCAGTACGTTAAATATTTGGTTGACAAATTCCTAGCTACGGGTTCGGTGGCAAACAAAAAACATGAAGTGGCATGTCCTGTCAGAAATGAGGCAACGGAAGTGGCAGTAGTGGGTCATCTACATATGGAGAATACTACTTCGATCAGAAAACTATCTCGTCTGACTGGTGTATCAGCTACAACTGTCCATAGAATCGTGACACATCACAAATTTCACCCCTACAAGGTAAAATTAGTGCATGAAATAAACGAAGATGATCCAGATCGTCGTTTACAGTTTTGTGAAAATCTAAGTGAAAACCTAAACGCTAATCCAAATTTTCTGAATAACATCTGTTTTTAAGATGAAAGCACCTTTATGCTCAGTGGTAAAGTGAATAGACATAATTGTCGATATTGGGACACACAGAATCCTCATTGGTTTAGAGAGGCCCACACGCAAAGGCCTCAGAAGTTGAACGTTTGGGCAGGAATTTTGGCAATCATCTAGTTGGGCCTTTCTTTATTGAGGGTAATCTGAATGGAAATGGCTACCTACAGTTGTTAGAGGAACACATACATCCTAAATTGACAGAAATTTTACAGAACGATCCAACTCTTTCTGAGGACGAAATGCGTTTTCAACAAGACGGTGCTCCTCCGCATTATGATGCTCGGGTGCGCCAATATTTAGACGAAAATTTCCCAGGAAGGTGGATTGGTAGAAGAGGACCTGTTGAGTGGCCAGCCAGGTCACCAGATTTAAATCCCCTAGATTTTTTTTGTGAGGCCATCTAAAATCTAAAAATTATGCCACAAGACCAGAAAACCTGGAGGAGCTGCGGATGAGGATTATCACAGAATGCCGACTTTTGACTCCTGAAGTTTTCGCTAATGTGAGAAGAGAGTTCGAAAATCGTCTGTATAACTGTATGGAGGTGGGCGGAGGTCATTTTGAACAATTGTTGTAATAATCAAGTTAGTTTTTGTTTTCAATTGAATACAAGTTCAATAAATCTCGTTTTTCTGTTTAGATGAGCATCCAATCAGTTTCTCCATCATCCCTCATCCTGATCCTCACGCCAGAAAACCTCGATTGCCAAACTGAAACCAATGCCTCAGTGATTCAGAAAATAGAAAAATCTTTCTGGAACTTTGCCACTCAACCTGTAATCACTTGTATGATTTTTGAGTTGGGGATGCTGAATGGAAGAGATTGATTGCAAAATTCCATATTCACGCAAAAGAGTCTTATTCTCGAATCAAACATAAACATGTTCTCGTATTATACCGAAATGAACCAGTTTCAAAAAGTTATTTGGGTTTTCAGTGTTCCTGCTACAGGACACCCTGTATGCTGATTCTGAATTTCGAAAATACCAAATTCGAAGAGAAAATTGAAATACCTTTCCAACGAGGTGCCACTTGACCTATTTTCGATCGAATGATTTTTGAGTTGGGGATGCTGGAAATAGGGGTTGATTGCACCAACTCCAAATTCACAAGTGTAGGTCGTTTTTCTAGACCGAGCATAAACCTGCGCTTGCATTATGCCAAAATAAATCGATTTCATTTAGTTTTTGGGATTTGCAGGAATTCAACTTACCCTCGGTTGGGACACCCTGTATGTTAATTTAAAATTCTAAAATGACAAATCAAGGTGGAGAATTGACAGACCTTTTCAGTAAGGTGCCACTCGACCCTTATTCCCTATGATGAATTTCAAAGTTAGGGTTGCTGGGGGTAGGGGGTTGATCTGAGAAGTTTCGAATTATTTCGAAAAATGCTCCCCCTCGAAACAAAAATCGACGTGTCTTGGTGTTTTTCGCTAATGTTACTCATTTCGGAGTTATAGGGGGGGTCAAATTTTCGTTGGAACACACTGTATGAAAATAAATGAAAAAGTTAACAGTTCAAAAAATTATTGTCCAGCAAAATTTTGAAATTCGTAACATCTCTCGCCTCTACAGCTTCTTTTGGCCAAGCATTCCAGACATAAAACACTCTGTTAGGATGAACTGCTGACGGCTGGTTGTTCTAAAATTTTCTCTGCGAAGATTAAAGCAATGTTCTCGAAGTCTTTCGTCATCATTCAGAGTGTAAAGGTGGGCTACTAGGGAATCCCCCAAACACAAATCCTTGAATGTTTGGATGCGATCAACAAGTTTTCTTGTCCGCTCCAAGGGAATGCGGTTCATGATTCGTAAACGTTCTCCGTGAGGTGGTCGTTGGGCAAAATAGAATGGTAGCCGCGTGAAACGTCTCTGTACATTTTCTATCATGTCGATGTCCAGCACAAGACTAGGAGACCATGCATACCTTATGTATCATTAAAAAACTCATCTACAGAGCAATAGGCCTTTCCAGCAACAAGGTCTTTGACTCTGGATATAAATCCAGCGAAAGGAACGTTTTCATAAGCCTCTGGCAGCCTAAATTTAGATACGAAAAAAGAAAATATATCACGATCCATTTATAAATTTCTCAAAGCTGATTATGAATCCATAAAAAATGAACTCGATAATATTAATTGGGAGTTAGCTTCAGCTAACGACAGTGTAAATGATTGTGTGGACAAATTTTACTCTATATTGAATGGTAGAATCGATAAGTATGTACCTCGACGTAATGTTAGTTGCAATAAATATCCTCCTTGGTTTTCCAGAAGCACAATTAAGCTGATCTCAGAGAAAGCTAGATGTTACTCACTCTCCGTGAGGATTCAGCTCGAGTGAGGATAACTGAGTTATCCTCCTCCTTCCATTTAAGTAGTGAAGTGATTCTATCCCTTTTTCCTCGTCTTTGTTTGGATTATTTTATTAAGTTCTTCGTTTTGGTGTTCTTCTATTTCTTTCCGTTTAGGATAACGTTAAATGTTATGAGAATATATCAATCTACCAGAATATATACATACTATAGCATCATCAGACAATGATATCAATGTACCAACGAGTAGTGTCAGAGTCTTTCTCCCCGGAAAAATCCAGTGTACGGACCTTAGTCAAGTAACACTGAATGTTACTCATTAATAGTTTCCTTTGTGTGAAGTGGTGAACGATCGAATAGAATACTGCTCTGAATATAAATATGACAAAATTGTCAGTTAATTATATTACATTTATATGAACAAATAAATAAAATATGAAATGAGATTCTGGGCAGTATAAACTGAAGAGAAAACCTATGACTCTACCTCATCATTTTTTTCGGAAAGAAACCTACGAAGAATATTACAAGATTTAATGACTGTTATCTTTTGTAACTGTTCAAACAAATTTTTCTTCAGACCCAAAATCTCAATACTTTTGTGAAGATTTCTAGGAATAACGCCTGTTCTAGAAATAATAATCGGTAGAATAAATATTTTCTTCATTTTCCACATTTTTTTAATCTCGTCGCCAAGCATCATATATTTAGAAATTTTTTCATTGTATTTATTTTGTATATTATGTGTGTCGGGTATAGCAATATCAATTATATATGTTATTTGATTCTGTTTATCATTAAGAACAATATCTGGTCTATTGTGTTTTACAGCTCTGTTGCAAAGAATTGTTTTATCAAAATAAAGTTTATATTTCTCGTTTTCACAAATAATCTCAGGTTCATATTTGTGAAATTTTTTTCTTTGGGAATTAGGTCATGTTTAATTCCTAGATTAAAGTGAATAATATTAGCGACGGCATTATGTCTTTCTAAATAATCTGTTGAAGCAAGGACTGAGCAAGATGATAATATATGAAAAACTGTTTCTGAAGAACAGAAATATCTACGGCAAGAATCATCTATATTTTGTTTGATGATGTGTTTTCTATAATTCCTCGTGAAAACAACCTGATCCTGGATCGCAATTGCCAAGCCATCTGTTTCAGCAAACAATTCTCCAGATACTAACCATTTATTCGATGCAATTTCATCAATATAATCATTTTTCAATTCTTTAGGGTGCTTTCCGTGTAATTCCTTCTGCATCCAACTTTCTCTTTTAGAATTATCATCAAATATATCAAAATCTACCTTTTGCATTGTCAAGTTCAGAGGTGTAAGATTATAATCTGAAGCAACAACAATATCATGTAATTTAGACGTTCTCTGTTTATCATGAAAATGGAAACGTAGATGAAAAATCTGTTTACTATGAAGATTATTCAAATCAATTAATCCACGACCTCCAAGATGTCTAGGTAGTGTAACTCTCTGCACAGCTGACTTTGGGTGGTGCTTATGATATTTACAGAGCATTTTCCTCGTTTGACATTGTAATTCATTTAGATCAGTTTTAGACCATTTAATAATTCCAAAAGAAGATGTAAGAATAGGAACAGCATAGGAGTTGATAGCTCTGAAAAGGTTTTTACTAGTTAAATAACTCTTGATGATAATTCTAAGTCTTTTGTAATATGAACTTCTATATATATATATATATATATATATATATATATATATATATATATATATATATATATATATATAGCAAAAGTTTGTAGATGTATATGCAAGGAAGGGTTATAATGCCGCATTTGGTAAAGGTACCGAACAACAGGCACACGATTCGTTTTAGTGCTCTGAAAGTATAGTGAAAAGCCGAATTTCCTCACAAAGTGACTCCGTATGAGAAGTGTGGGTAGTTTTGAATAAGATAGAACCCTAGAAAGATAAGATGGTCCTGTATCGTAACTCAAAAGCCGTTCACACCAATCGCCACATCTCCATAAGTGTAGCAAACTTCAGGATCACCAGACAGTAATCCAGAAATTTGCTACACTAATGAGGGAAAGACTGGAAGCATTCGCAATGCATAATGAGTCAGACCTGAGTAATAAAATGTTTGAGGTCATTAACGTGTATTAGGTATAATATCAGTTACAGCATAGATCCCTGAGGGATTCCAGCATCCAATCCAATTTCAGATGAGAACAGTCCCTCCGTTCCCACCGCGAATCTTCTATCGCATTGATGCATTCTTAACCATTTAAAAATATTTCCTCTAAAACCCAGCGTGTATAACGTATACAGCATGAAATCAAAATCTGAGGTGTCGAAAGCCGCTACCAAGTCGAGTAACAATACAGTAACATGCTTCCCCCTACCCATTTCAGAGTATACACATTGCAAGTCTTCTGTGTTGTGTATATTACAAGTATTTGAAAAGGACGTTAATTTATTAAGAATGGCGCTCTCTATTAGTATAGAAGCAGTATCTCTTATTGAAATTGGTGTATATTTTGATATACACTCAGAGGCAAAATTAGCGGAACACTCGAAAATTTAACCAAATTCGAAGTTCGATATTTTTCCTAATTCTCAACCGATTTAGATGATTTGTCCAGCAAGTTATAGATCAACTCTTCTGCTTTGTAGAAATTATAAGAGAAAACAAAAAAAATTTGAAAAAAATTTTATACGGGGGCAAAACTAAAAGTGTTTTTTTTGTCAAAAATTCGTAACACCCTGTGGAATTTCGTGGTTCGAGTTGAAACGTACAATATCATGGTCTGTCAAGACACATCTTCCTACAGTAACGCCCTTCTTGTTTCATGCATTTATCTCTATTTTTGCAAAATATATTTAATTTCAAGTGTAAAATCACCATTTTGGAGAAATTCCATTGAATCAAGAAATTGTCATTAAAATTCGTCTATTAATTTGGAATTTTCTTATTATCACTCAGGCGTGTCGAAATTATCATTTGCGATTTTTATGTTCGAATTGCATTAGTTATGGATGACAATTGGGTTAATTTGGTAAAAATTAGGAATTCATTGGAGATAACAGTCGGTAGGTATTAAAATACACAACCGAATTCTGGGACCATTGATAAAACTTTTCATTTACACATGTGCACACCTTTTTTTATCAAATATGAAATACAACACACGTTTTTCTGTATATGACCACATTTGCACTTGTTTAAAGAATGAGAGTTTTCCATTCTTTGATTTGATACAAATTCGATCGGTTGCGGTGTTGTGTGATTCTTTTACTGTTTACGATTCGAAACGTTATTTTTCATTCAGAATGAGAGATTTACCACCAACCTCAGTAGCAAGGGCCGTTACATTGATCGAGGAAGGGCGCACCTACCGCTCAGTCGGTACCATGTTGAGTGTCTCGACGTCGGTTATCCATCGAATCTACCGACGTTACAGGGAAACTGGATTGTACGTGAGGAGGCGAGGACAAGGAAGAAATCGGGCAACCCGCGCTATACATGACCGTTTCATCGTCAATCAAACCATAAGAAATCCTCGTCTTACTGCTGTTCAGGCAGGTAACCTTTTGCAAGCAGTGGATAACATTAACGTCAGTGTGAGGACAGTCAGAAGACGATTAAATGAAGTTGGTCTGAGATCATACGCGCAGGCAAGAGCACCAAGACTCGATAGAGCCCATCGGGTAGCAAGATTGGCGTTTGCTAGGGAGCATGTAGCATGGACAATCAATCAGTGGAGACGAGTTTTATTTAGTGATGAGAGCCGATATTGTGTGAATTTCGTGGATGGTAGAGATAGAATATGGAGGCATCGAGGGGAACGGTACAATCAAGCGAACTTCGCAGGAACTGAGCAATACGGTGGAGGGTCAGTTATGATATGGGGTGGCATATGCTTGGGAGTACGAACAGAACTGGAGATTATTGGCAATGGATCACTTAATGCCCATCGGTATATAACAGAAATCTTGGAGTCCCATGTTGTGCCTTTTGCTCCTTACATAGGGGAAAACTTCCTTTTTATGCACGATAACGGGCGCCCTCATACTACGCGCATAGTGATAGAATATCTCAATGAAGTTGGGATCACACGAATAGACTGGCCGTCGCGGTCACCGGATTTATACGCGATCGAACACGTTTGGGACTTTCTTGGAAGAAGGGTTCGACAACGGAATCCAGGCAACGTTGGAGAGCTGACATTGGCTTTGGTGGAAGAGTGGGACAACATACCTCAACAGATGATAGACAACATCATTGGGAGTATGCGAAATCGTATGCGCGCTGTAATAAGAGCTCGGGAGGATCATACTCGCTACTAAAATCAAATGTTTTTTTGTGGGTCATCATGAACATTTTTCTCAACATGTTCATTTCATTTCACGAGTGCATCGCCAGGATACACACCTGCTCTCAATTTTGGACAGGAATGACAATTATTATAGAGTGTCACACAAAAAAATTCAAAAATAAATGTGCAAAATCAACGATTTTTCCAGTGTACTTCGAGTTCTCCGGGAGCGTGAAATTGGCCAGTGAATTTCAAAAATTTTCATTTCGTTAGATTTCCGCTTCTCTAATTTTGATTTTATTTTTTGGCTTACCTCCGATGTTATGCACCTACGCAAGATTAAAAATAAATTCTTGAAATTTGTGACTTTTCGCTTTGAATTGGATATCTCTTGTAAAAAGAGAGATAAATGCATAAAACAAGAAGGGCGTTACTGTAGGAAGATGTGTCTTGACAGACCATGATATTGTACGTTTCAACTCGGACCACGAAATTCCACAGGGTGTTACGAATTTTTGACAAAAAAAACACTTTTAGTTTTGCCCCCGTATCAAATTTTTTTCAAATTTTTTTTGTTTTCTCTTATAATTTCTACAAAGCAGAAGAGTTGATCTATGACTTGCCGAAAAAATCATCTAAATCGGTTGGGAATTAGGAAAAATATGGGACTTCGAATTTGGTTAAATTTTCGAGTGTTCCGCTAATTTTGCCTCCGAGTGTAGTAGATCTATGGCCGCTTTTAATTCAGGAAAGAGTGAAGAAGGTTTAGAATGGGTTCAAAATAAGTTTTAATATAATTAATAACGAATTGCAGATATGCATGATCTTCAATAGGCGTCAGATTATTTCACATATCACAACGCGTGTACAGGAATATTTAAACAAAGTAAAATGCAAATCGCTGCCAATATTAACATACATGAAGTTTGAACGACGCATCCAATTAATGATCATAATCGCTCCTTTTACGAGACACTGTAAATATTCAGATAATCCCCTAATTATTCCGCTTTTATATGGACATGATTCTATAGTAAGGATCTCAACTTTAGTTAGCTACCTTTTAATGCGAATTTTATACTCTGGTTGGTTTATGAACTTTTTAATGACTGGCTGTTATTTTATGTCACAATTAGTTACGTTTAGTGTCACCTGTAAGAACGAACGGCCAGTGTTGGCGTTGGAGTTCGTATACGTAACTTATATTTATTAATGAGATCTTCAATGAGAATTAAATTAAAGTACTATGAAAATTGATGGGGCATTTAGTTATTTATTTTTCTATACATAGCTAAAATGAGGAACTGAAAAGAATTAGCTGTTTCGCTATCAATAAACATACATGCTGTCATAAAAGTACCGGAAATTTGTTGCATCGCCTCTCTTTTATGTCTTCTATCGATTCAAAACGGGTACCTCGAAGTGGTACTTTGAGTTTTGGAAAAAGAAAAATGTCGACCGGAGCCATATCACGTGAATGACGTGAATGTTCGATGGTATTTGTTGAATTTTTAGTCACGAGAGGGGTTCGGCAAAATTCTCTGGTTAGTGAGGTGACAGAATTCCCCAGCGTGTCATTGGCCGAAAGGCGGAAATAGAGCACGTTAAAGGAAAAAAAAAAAACAAAACAAACCTGAGCGGTTATAAGTCTATAACTTCATACCGTTCGCTTTGAACACCCCTAATCTCATACAACTTTTAAACCCGATCAGCACAACGACAACATTACAACATCAATAAAACAAGCTATGGACCAACATTGTAGCACTTTAAACAGGAAACAGGAAAGAATCAGTGTGACAACGAAACGCATGATGAAGACCAGAAGAGAACTATTAAGCAAGGACACAGCAGACAAGAAAGAACTGAAAATACTTAACCGCGAGATATCTCGCCAACTTAGGAAGGACTCTCGACAGCACAATAAAAGCTTGGCAGTTCAAACTATAGAACAAAATAAAAGCATGAAGGTACTACGACGGACGACTTCATTGGGAAAACGTAACATTCACAAACTAATGGATCCATATGGTTCAATTATAACAAATAGAGCCGAAATAGTGAAGGTCGTCGAGGACTTTTACTCCAATTTGTATCGAAGCCTGAATCGCGAGAACGAGGAAGACAATCGCATACCTCATGTTATGAATCAGGGTTCGGAGGACCTCCCAGAAATAACAGCTGATGAGGTCCGAAAGGCACTATCAGATATGAAAAACAAGCTCCAGGGGAAGATGGAGTAGTTGCGGAGGCTTTGAAGATAGGCGGTGAAAATCTGATTCGTGAAATAACGAAACTTTTCAATAAATGTTTAGCTGAAGCAAAAGTACCAGAGTCTTGGCATAATGCTATAATAATAATTATGTACAAGAAAGGAGACCCCACAAATCTCTCGAACTATAGACCTATAAGCCTTCTATCGCACATATACAAACTCTTCACCAAAATAATAACAAAGCACCTCACAAACAAACTGGACACCTACCAACCTCGAGAGCAGGCCGCATTTCGGCCAACATTTGGTGTTAATGATCATCTCCAAACTCTCAAGATTTTGATTGAAAAGAGCATAGAATACAACTTGCCTCTGGTTCTCATATTCGTGGATTACGAGAAAGCCTTCGATACCGTGATACAGGCGATTATGCTTAAAGCGTTGGCTGACTGTAGAATAGATCATAGATACACTGCCATCATTAAATATATATATATATGAGCATGCCACTTCACAAGTGTGCCTTCACAATTCTACAGAAATATTCAGGATCGGACGTGGAGTAAGACAGGGTGATACTATTTCCCCGAAGTTGTTCACAAACCTATTGCAATATATGTTCAAGCAATTGGAATGGGATCAGAGGGGAGTAAATGTGGATGGTGAGCGATTAAGTCATCTTCGTTTCGCCGACGACATCGTCATTATAGCAAACAGATTAGATGATGCGAATGAGATGCTCTTGCAATTATCTAAGGAATCCAGTAAAATCGGATTGAAGATAAATATGTCGAAAACTAAGATGATGACCAACTTATTACCAAGCCAACCAGTTTCCATCGATGGTGAAATTGTTGAACAAGTAACGTCATACAAATATCTGGGGCATGAGATAACTATAGGCAGGGACAACCAAACAACAGAAATAGGAAGGCGAATAAGGCTGACATGGGCTGCATTTGGAAAACTGAGAGATTTGTTCAAATTAGAGATACCGATTTGTTTGAAACGTAAAGTATACAATCATTGCGTTTTACCAGTTTTGACGTACGGTGCAGAAACCCTGCGCCTAACAAAGAAATCAACTAATGAAATATGTGTTGCTCAGCGTAAGATGGAGAGAGCTATGTTAGGCATAACAGTACGGGATAGAATTCCCAACCATATCATACGCCAACGAACTAGAGTCCAGGATGCTCTCGAGAGAGTTGCTAATTTAAAGTGGAACTGGGCCGGTCATCTAGCAAGAACCACGGACGGTAGATGGACAAAGCGTCTTTTGGAGTGGCGTCCCAGAGATGAAGCCCACAGAAGTAGAGGACGTCCACCAGCTCGTTGGAAAGACGATATCAAGCGATTGTGTACGAACTGGATAAATCCGGCCCAAAATCGCGAGGAATGGAGATCGTTGAGGAAGACCTATGTTCAGCAGTGGACTAGGATGGTTGATAGATGATGATGATGATGATGATGATACAGAATTATGGGGCTACGTGGTTAGAAAGTTATGCAGTTTTCAAGATTATAAAGCCCGAAAGTTAATGTTTGCCTGATTTATATGGTTTTCGGAGTTTATTTTTAAGGTTATGAAAAATCCTGACGTGATGGAGCAATTTAGACCTCGGAATTGCTTTCAGCGACCCCTAAAACTTATAGTTAGACTGGTCTGGGTTCTGGAATAATTTTTTTTGTGGAGCTGTGCAATTTATTCATGCTGCTAGGTGATTTTGATCCCACGATATTTTTTAATTAAATCATGATTTTTTCACATTTTTAATATCTAAGAAGTAAATTCGAAACATATACCTATTTTTGAACCTTCCGTAGAATGTTGAATATCCTTACCCTTCATCATCACCGTCAATCAGGGAGACACAGCAGCGGTACAGCTCGGTCGGATGTCATGAATCGGTAAATAGTCCAAGTACTGTGACTTCTTGAAGTTCTTTGTTTATCTACCCTTTGTTTTCGTGGTTTCCTTGTGGCGATGGTGAGTGGCCTCTGGGTCAGTACGTTGGAAAGCGCAATAACATTTACATGTTTTGTAGCGCTCCAAGTGATTGGGATGAATAGGTGTCAGTCTGGCCTGATGTTGTGAATGGGAATGCAACACTGACGAGGTTCCTGTTCATGACTTTCGACCGAGTTGTACCGCTGCTGTGTGACCCTGATTCCCAGATTCTTCTGGGAAGGATATTCAACAATTAACGGAAGGTTGAATATTGTTCCTTGAATGAAAATTCTTCAATATGTCTCAAAAAATTTACCCTAAAATACTGTCGATCTGCTCCCAACAATGATTAGGAAGCGGATATTTTAAAGTAGAAGAATCCACCATAAACTTCAGCGTTTAATTCGATTAAAAGACGTTAGTGAACGAAATTTCTCCGTTTTTGGGGCAATTTTCTGGCCCCTGTAAAGTGAGCACGTCTCACTCGGATTTACTCTGGTGTATTGGAATGGAATTTTATTTCTTACTTTTCTTCTTTATTCGTGCAGCCGCATCCTCCTTCGGGAACGAGGGTCCGCTAGCTTCGGGAAATATAGATAGCTATTCGTTATAATACTGAGGGTGGGATTTATTGAGAGGAATGCTTAGAAAAGATATGATGCGAATCATCGGAGAATTCGTGTTGCCAGTTATTAAACTAGCTACAAGAAGTCTGTATGTAATCCCTCGGTTATTGAAATTTTCGTAAGATTGCTTTTGAAATTTTGAATACTGAGTGAAATTTCATGATAATAAGAAATTAAACTATGTGTTATACTAACACAAGAGTTTATTGAAATTATTGGTCTCCCGACCATCTTGAGCTAACAACAAGTAAAGAAATTGGCACTCATTTCCTATGACCATCATAGTTAACGCTTCTCGTTAATATTCACGTAAATTATGTAACTGTTTTCTTGATTAGCGTTTCCTATTCTCATTCCACTCTTTTAAAGCTAAGAGTAACTTCTACTCACGCCATTTGTCATTCGACGATATTCGTAGCGACGTGAAAATGATTGACGGTGGATAGCCAGCGTGAGATTAATCATGAAGACTTTCTTTTCCTGCCGGACCTTCATGCCTGGATTGCAATTTATCTGAGAAATTATAGACATGTTTTGATATTGTTAAAGTACCGTTTGGAGTATTTAGTGCAAAAAAGGACAAACCCTTGGGGTGAATACATCACCAAATGAGAATATACTGTACTCTTGGGGTGAATACTTCACCGTTGATTGAACCGATCAAGACCGTATCCTTAGGGCAAATATATTACCGTTGAGAAGAAATTACCGTAGCCTTGGAGTGAATACTTTACCGTCTGAGAAAATACCCTGTCCTTGAGTTAAATATCGTTCCATTGGAACGAATACCGTAACCTTGGGGTGAACACCGTTCCATTGAGAGAGCCAACTCCTGTTCTGACATAGGGATTGGACAAGATAAGTTTTTCTCAAAATAGGGGATTCAAGCAATCTGCTGTAATTTTTAACTCTCCATTAAATTCTCAATCTTGATGATGTTGAAGAACTTTAATTTATTTTTTTTTGAATTCCATTATCAATAACAAAAAACAAGTAATATTTTTTGAGGAATTTTACTGAATAATTGTGATTCGTAACGCGTTTCACTACACCGTACTTCTTCAGACGAATGAATGTACTGAGATTATGACAACTATATATAGATACAATTGAGAATATAAATACAAATGTTCTTGAGTAATTGAAAGCTTATTGAGTTGCTTCTTCTTAAGTGGTTATTGATGACAGGTATATCCAATAAAATTAAGGAATAGATTGTTACCTGAAGAGATTTAATAGAGGTGAAGGGCTCAAATCGACTTGTTCATTAATGAGCCTACCTGAGTGTTTGAATTAGAATTGATAACAATACCATAGGTTGTTGTGGGGCCTGGGGTATAATCTAATCAAAAAAAAGTAACTTTGTCTTTTTCAATACCATTGAACCATTGCGGCATTTGATCTAGAACTACTAAAAATTTATCGAAAGTATCAAAAGAAATGAGATCTCTGCTGAGTGCATTTTCTGCTCTACTTGCATTAATAGCTTTGTGCAGGTTCTGATTTTCTAATTCAATAAGTTTCTCTTCCTCCCTTTACGATTTTGATGTGGTTTTGATAAATATGTGAGGCAATTCGGAAAAATAGCTGGTACTGCCCCTTCTTTCAAGTGAAGACGTTTTACTGGCACAGTAGAGTACTTACCAGTTTCTTTATCAAGTAGTGTCCCTGATTAAGTCATCTGTTTGAAAATGTAATTCGCATCCTTACTGTACTTCGACGGTTCAAAATGAGCTGGAGGAATAGATTTCAACCATTTACCTTTCAAACTGATATCTTCCAGAAAGGAAAATACCGCCACTTTCGTTGCATCTGCATAACCATAGTTTCCTGAACAACCAGGAACACAACACCTGAATGGCATCATATCTCGAAGACACTAACACTCTCACAATAAAAATATCAAAAAATTGAACAAATTCGTTCAAATTTATAATTGACGCGAATCATTCGGTAAACACACAGCACTATACTGTATCCTGATGTCTTATATATATAAATTAAGCACTAGAAACACTTATTTTCGGATGAAATACAAAACGCAAAAGGACATGGACCGGCTTTTCGATTACACTGTGCCAACTGTTGTGCTTTCGTTTCGCATGCTTGTTATGACTACTAGAGATGTGTGACGTCATGATACATCACAGCGCTCATGCCTTATTATTACGATGGTAACGATTGGCATCTTTCATCAGATTCTGGGAGACTCCATGCGTCCGCCAGAGGACTGTTCTCAGTCGTATTGTTATCATGAGCACCCCGAGCCAGTTCCCCCCAGAGATCCGACTGTAGATCTAGTTCACATCCAGATTATTTTGTTCCAAGAGAGCTCATCATGTTTTATCTGTACACTGTTTTTATTGTAAGCGAAGCAGAAGTTTGTCTTCGTAAAACTCAATATATTTTTTTCTACGTACTGAATTATTTATTCGAGAAAAACCCTCGTTTTCAATTCTGAGAATAATTTTGTTAAGGTGAAAATTCATAAATTCTTTTACCCGCTTTTCATTTGATGCGACAATAAGCTCCATTTTTTTGATTCCTAGGTGGCTCCAATCATAAAGACATTCGAAACTACATGTATATGATAGAGGGCTTCTGGATCTCCGCCTTTTTATTTCCCGTAAAATTGAGCCAACCTCTATAAGTTAAATTGATCAACTCATTCAAAATGCCATTTTCTGGGAATATAAATTAACTTAAAAAGCTCGTAGCTCCTGTATCCCCAGAGTGCTTAGATAAAAATTTACTACGACTATAATAAGTCGTATATAAAGAGGGCTCGTTCAATTCTGAAGCGGTAGAAAGTATCATTCCAGAATAAATAGAAGAAAAATTGCGGAGGGACTTTAAATTTGCCCTCAACTAGTAGAAAGTGTCACAGAAGTGGTACGTCGAGAGCACTTGAATGTGTTGGGCGCAATTCGACGATTTCGCGTCCCTCAATGTCTTTTTTCTAAATTGTTTCCACTTGTTTTTCTGTATATTTTCCACCTGTGATATAAGCGGCGAGAGTGCTTTAAATTATGCTGAAACGTGGGAATTAGGGACTCTCATCAAATTTTTAATGTCGCTAGTTTTCATATTCTCTTAAGGGATAGTGCATTTATTTACAGTTGAAACTCTTTATTCGCGCTTCCTACATTCGAGTTTTCACTAATAAGCCGCGGTCGGTGTTTTTGACAATGTAACAAACAAAATGTTCAAGTAAAGCGTCCTTATTACTCAATGTATAAAGTATATTGTAAAATGCCACTTATTATAGTCGATTAGGTAGGGCCGTAGAGTAATAAATCTTGAGGTGACAGGATGGTCATTGATGCCATTAATTATATTCTTCTTACATATTATATTCCTGGATACCTGGGTATAATATTGACAATTCAAGTGGGTTTTATGTCTATTTTTATCAAAAACGCATAAGCCTCAACCTGTATATGAAATCAGCATAGATGTAAATTTGATGAGTAATTCCTATCATGAATGATTTACAATGAACAAAACAGTTTTGATTACTCAGAGGTACACAGGTACCACAGCCCGCTATACAGTGTGTTCCAACGAAAATTTGACCCCCCCTATAACTCCGAAATGAGTAACATTAGCGAAAAACACCAAGACACGTCGATTTTTGTTTCGAGGGGGAGCATTTTTCGAAATAATTCGAAACTTGTCAGATCAACCCCCTACCCCCAGCAACCCTAATTTCGATATTCAGCATAGGGAATAAGGGTCGAGTGGCACCTTACTGTAAAGGTCTGTCAATTCTCCATTCTGATTTGTCATTTTTAGAATTTTAAATTAACATACAGGGTGTCCCAACCGAGGGTAAAGTTGAATTCCTGCAAATCCCAAATACTAAATGAAATCGATTTATTTTGGCATAATGCAAGCGCAGGTTTATGCTCGGTCTAGAAAAACGACCTACACTTGTGAATTTGGAGTTGGTGCAATCAACCCCTATTTCCAGCATCCCCAACTCAGAAATCATTCGATCGAAAATAGGTCAAGTGGCACCTCGTTGGAAAGGTATTTCAATTTTCTCTTCGAATTTGGTATTTTCGAAATTCAGAATCAGCATACAGGGTGTCCCGGAGCAGGAACACTGAAAACCCAAATAACTTTTGAAACTGGTTCATTTCGGTATAATACGAAAACATGTTTATGTTTGATTCGAGAATAAGACTCTCTTGCGTGAATATGGAATTTTTGCAATCAATCTCTTCCATTCAGCATCCCCAACTCAAAAAATCATACAAGTGATTACAGGTTGAGTGGCAAAGTTCCAGAAAGATTTTTTATTTTCTGAATCACTGAGGCATTGGTTTCAGTTTGGCAATCGAGGTTTTCTGGCGTGAGGATCAGGATGAGGGATGATGGAGAAACTGATTGGATGCTCATCTAAACAGGAAAACGAGATTTATTGAACTTGTATTCAATTGAAAACAAAAAACTAACTTGATTACTACAACAATTGTTCAAAATGACCTCCGCCCACCTCCATACAGTTATACAGACGATTTTCGAACTCTCTTCTCACATTAGCGAAAACTTCAGGAGTCAAAAGTCGGCATTCTGTGATAATCCTAATCCGCAGCTCCTCCAGGTTTTCTGGTCTTGTGGCATAAACTTTAGATTTTAGATGGCCCCACAAAAAAAATCTAGGGGATTTAAATATGGTGACCTGGATGGCCACTCAACAGGTCCTCTTCTACCAATCCACCTTCCTGGGAAATTTTCGTCTAAATATTGGCGCACCCGAGCATCATAATGCGGAGGAGCACCGTCTTGTTGAAAACGCATTTCGTCCTCAGAAAGAGTTGGATCGTTCTGTAAAATTTCTGTCAATCTAGGATGTATGTGTTCCTCTAACAACTGTAGGTAGCCATTTCCATTCAGATTACCCTCAATAAAGAAAGGCCCAACTAGATGATTGCCAAAATTCCTGCCCAAACGTTCAACTTCTGAGGCCTTTGCGTGTGGGCCTCTCTAAACCAATGAGGATTCTGTGTGTCCCAATATCGACAATTATGTCTATTCACTTCACCACTGAGCATAAAGGTGCTTTCATCAGAAAAACAGATGTTATTCAGAAAATTTGGATTAGCGTTTAGGTTGTCACTTAGATTTTCACAAAACTGTAAACGACGATCTGGATCATCTTCGTTTATTTCATGCACTAATTTTACCTTGTAGGGGTGAAATTTGTGATGTTTCACGATTCTATGGACAGTTGTAGCTGATACACCAGTCAGACGAGATAGTTTTCTGAACGAAGTAGTATTCTCCATTTGTAGATGACCCACTACTGCCACTTCCGTTGCCTCATTTCTGACAGGACATGCCACTTCATGTTTTTTGTTTGCCACCGAACCCGTAGCTAGGAATTTGTCAACCAAATATTTAACGTACTGGTGACTGACTCCTTTCTCTTTCAGGATGGTTCCTATCGAATATCCTTGCCGTTTCTTTGGCACAACTGTTATTTCGAAAATACGTCGATACAATTTCGACCCTTTCCTCAGTGGAATAAACCATTTTCAGATTAATTTCAACTGACGAACAACAACAATAATGAGGAACTGATCTGAATAATAATAATATTTCATTGCAAAAATGAGAAATAACAGATGACTGCACGCCAGATGGAAATGAAAAAATGTGAACATTTTCAATGCAGAAATCAGCTTTATTTCTTCGTAATTGATGCTCAACACATCGTACCCCAATACTTTTAACAGTTTCGAATTAATTTTAGTTGATAATTTCAAATGACGATATTGAATTTTTCGAAAGCGACATCCTGTATAGAGAGCCGAACTGAATGAAATGCTTTAATCATTCTGGAATTCAAAAAACCTTTCTGAAGATATGCCACTTGAATTATTTGTATGATTTTCAAGTTGGGGATGCTGAATGGAAGGGGTTGATTGCAAAAATTCTATAACCACACAAGAAAGTCCTATTCTCGGATCAAACATGTTCTCGTATACCGAAATGAACCAGTTTCAAAAAGTTATTTGGATTTTCAGTGTTCCTGCTCCGGGACACCCTGTATGCTGATTCTGAATTTCGAAAATACCAAATTCGAAGAGAAAATTGCAGTACCTTTCCAACGAGGTGCCACTTGACCTATTATCGATCGAATGATTTTTGAGTTGGGGATGCTGGAAATAGGGGGTTGATTGCACCAACTCCAAATTCACAAGTGTAGGTCGTTTTTCTAGACCGAGCATAAACCTGCGCTTGCATTATGCCAAAATAAATCTATTTCATTTAGTATTTGGGATTTCCAGGAATTCAACTTCACCCTTGGTTGGGACACCCTGTATGTTAATTTAAAATTCTAAAAATGACAAATCAAGGTGGAGAATTGACAGACCTTTTCAGTAAGGTGCCACTCGACCCTTATTCCCTATGATGAATTTCAAAGTTAGGGTTGCTGGGGGTAGGGGGTTGATCTGACAAGTTTCGAATTATTTCGAAAAATGCTCCCCCTCGAAACAAAAATCGACGTGTCTTGGTGTTTTTCGCTAATGTTACTCATTTCGGAGTTATAGGGGGGGTCAAATTTTCGTTGGAACACACTGTATATGTTGATAGAAAGAAGTGAGAAAGCAAGCAAGAAAAGTAAGTATTACATAGACATATATCAAGAAGAGTTCTTGAAGTAGTTTTATCATTTATATGTATCAGTTAGTAGTTGATGAAAGTGTTCCTAATTTTATCCCTGTTAAACGATGCTTCAAGGCATCAAGGCCATTTACCTTGATGAAAATGTTAAAATGTTTTCTGACAAGACAGGAATTGAATAGTCCACAATATACAAGCTTCTCAAGGAAAGAAAATCTGAAAATGGATTTATAGTGAAACCTCTAAAATTTCTTCAGGAAGACTACACGCTGTGCTCGTAGCAGATCAGGACTTGCCTTCAATATCAAAAAACAAATTGAGGCAAATTTTGCATGAATGGCATTTCTCATGAGAACAGCACAACAGGAATTTAGTTCTCATAGATAGGGAAGAAATCGTTTGCTGGAGAAGAAATTACTAAAGAGCTATTAAAATATATTGTGCTCAAAGTAAGAACATTTTTTATCTGGAAGAAAAATCTAACCCATATTTGAAAATGTTCGCCTATCTGGTGTTACTCGATTTGGAAAGCGCACCTGATATAATCGCCTAGCTTCTGTTGTGTTTCCGTCAGCCAAACCGTACATGTAATGGATATCAGCCAATTCGGCGTTAGTTAAATAAGCCATTTTTTCTTTCAGCAAGTCTTAAAACTAATCGTTAATTCAATAAATAATCCTAGCGGACACTGGTTCAACTTTAGCAACTGTCAAAATAAATAAATAAATGAAAAAAATCAAGGCCTACTCGTCATTCTTTTTTTATTAGAAGTGCTTTCGATTCACAAATGCATACAATCGTTTAATAATTTTTTGCTCGAGAACGGTTGGAGATCCAAAAAAGTACAAGTGTCAAAAAAGTTTCAAAATTGAACGAAAATTGTGTACTGCAGAAAAGTTCTAAAGGGCAAAAGAAGACATGGCTCCGGAAAAGAAAACACCTTGTGATTCTAGTTAAAATTTAGGACGTGTAATGGAGGAGGCTGTAAAAAATTGCTTGCATTCCTAATTTGGGCTGAATATCTCAAAAACTGCAGGAGTTTTTCCGGAAATTTCAACACCCTGTAGCTCCGTAACGAAGCTTTTGTTGTTTATGCAAACTTTTTCTCTTAAAATTGCACCTAGATATACCCCCTCAAATTGTGACATACTATTATGATACACCCTGTAAAAAAACCACAAAACGTTCGATAATCTGTTTGAAAATCAATAAACTTTTTAAAAACCCAAGTAGAATCACCTTTAAAAGCCAGCAAGATCTCTCCATTACTTCATATCAAATTACGCGAGTATCTATATAAGTAAGTCAACCTGTAGTTGACCAATTGAAATGACCTGACGGTCGAAACCAATCGTATTTTTGAAAATAAAATTGTGGAAAGTATAAAATATATTTTACTTCGATCCATGATGATATAATTAACACATATACTAGAAAGTTGAACAAACCTAAAAACACCAAGAGGGAGGAACTTTTGTACAAACTGAAAAGAAGATTCTTGTCACAATATAAAATTGATACCAAAGCCATCTTTTCAGGCAATCGAGTTTATATACTGATGTTTGACGTGGAGGATCCAAACGAACCCTCACCAACAGAACCTGTAGACAATAATATTAACCGGCAAATTCAACTCGAAAATTAAAATCCTCTACAACAACATTAACAGTTATGGACCCAAAAAATACCTGATCAATAACTTCATAGAAGATAACAAGATTCAATGTGCAATGTTTGTAGAAGCAAAAATAAAAGAAGATCATAACATCGCATACAGAGATTGGGACGTCATACATCGAGTGGGGCACACAGTTAACAATACACGTGGAGGTAGTATAGTACAGTGTCATCCAAGTTTAAGAATGGGTAAGAACAATTCTCCTACATTGAATAACAATCTCAATGAAACATTACATTTCACAATTCCATTTAAAGAAGATAAACTGCACATATTTTAATATATATTCATCCATATTCAAAAATTGAGGAAACTATATTCACTAAAGCAGCTCTGTACAAATACTCTATAATAATTGGAGACTTCAACCCCAACCAAATGAAAAATAAACAAATAAATAAGTTTCTCCAAAATGGTACCTTCAAAAATACATTACACCACCAACGTTTTTAATGGACAACAACCCGGACAGTACCCCAGATTTATTACTCTACTCCACAAATCTAAAAATAACATCAAAGATTTACAACTTGTGCCAGATCTGGGTTCGGATCACTTGGCGATGCTGATCACATTGGACTTGGATACTCAAACTGAAGAGACCGTATTGAGAAAAACCTTACAATTTAATAAATGCAAGATTAATAAAATAAATGAAGAGATCACTAACTTTATAAATTCCCACAAACATACAAATATGAACGAAGATTACATCACATTATTCAATAACAAACTCTCCAAATCCATTCTAAAATATACACCCACAGCAAAACACCATCCATTTCTCCACGATTTGCCACCTTTCATTGTTAATATGATCAAGCAAAAACGAAAAATGTACAGAGAATACAGGCGCTGCCCAAATCCTAATTTTAAAACCAAACTAAATGAATACAATACTAGTATTCACAATATGATCAGGCAGTACAGACTTCATAGATGGACGGAAGCGTGTGAAGCGATCAGAGAAGCCAAAGGGAGAAATTTCTATCGGCAAATAAACAAACTCTCCAAGTACAAAAAATTTCACAAGATACCCACTATTCTAGCCAATAATAGAGAATACAAATCTGATGAAGAAAAGGCGAACATATTTGCAGAACACTTCAAACAGGGATACCAATATGACAAGGACAGAAACTATGATACTGAAACAGAAACAACGGTAGAATCTTGGTATACTGATTGCTTCACCGATGTCCAGAAGGAAAAAGAATCAGTGCAAATTGAGGAAGACACGTATTATGAGATTCTGCATAATACTAAAAACAGTGCTCCAGGGACAGATAACGTTCCATGGAGTATAGTCAAACAATTGAACCAACAAATTCACGAACACATAATGAAGATGTACGAATGGTGTCTGAATAATCAAACCTTCCCAAAAATATGGAAAACTGGTACCATCATTCTAATAGCAAAAACTAATAAAGATCACAAAAAAGTTGAAAACTATAGGCCTATAACACTCTTGCCAGTACTAGGAAAGCTACTAGAAAAAATAATTAAAGTAAAACTTGAGGAACACTTCCATTATTCTATTCCCAAATACCAATTTGGTTTCCGCAGAAAAAAAGCTACAGTTCACCCTCTCATCTGACTTCTTCACTTCCATGCTAGGTACACCTCAAGGATCACCACTCTCTCCTCTTCTATACAACATATATTGCAGTGACATGCCCACAATTCATAATAAAGATCAATATATACTACAATACGCAGATGACACTATAGCAATCTCACACGGGAAAACATTAAAAGAATGTATGGAAAAACTTCAAAAGCACATTAACAACATCACATCATGGTTCGCAAAGTGGAGATTGAAGGCCAACCCAGAAAAATCACAGCTCATTATATTCAATCACAACATAAATCACCATTCCCCAGTTATTTCAATAAACAAGAAAACAGTGAAACCAACACCATCAATACCTAGGAATTCAAATTGACAGCAAAGCCAGCCTGAAACTTCATGCAAACACCATAAAAAAGAAAATGATCGCTAGAGCTAAACACTTTAGATGTTTGACATACAATAATCAAGGAATTGACATGAAAACAGCAACGGTCATTTACAAATCCATATGTCGACCAATAATAGAGTATGGACATCCCCTATATGCGAATTGTAGAGAGTCAGTGATCAAAATTCTGGAGGTTGCTGAAACAACATCCCTGAGAGCAATAACCAAAATGAGGCATCCAAACAACCCATTACACAATCCCCCAAATCACCTTTTGTACCAGAGAACCAAGATAGAACCCATAAGAGAGCGCATCAAGAAACTGAATACCAAATTTATACAGAGACTGAGTGAATTGGATGACATAAGAGATCTCCTGCACGACGAACCAGCAGAAAACCCACTCAGAAAATTTCCAACCTGTACATTACTTCAGAAGCTGAAAAGTTACCAAAATTCCTAAAGTACTAATTATTAGGGATTTTTTTTTTTTTTTGTTTGTAATTATTAATATTTTAGAAATGTATTTCAAACCCATTTGGGCTGAAGGACTTTGGTCGATGGCCTCTTGATATTATTATCAATAAAGAACAGTTATTATTATTATTATTATTTTACTTCATCTTCGTTGTAATATGTTTTGGTAAAATCAAATTTATAGTTCATATATGGTATTTTTCTCAAATTCAACTTAAGATTAAATCAATCTTGTGATCCACACTATTCTCTGCTATATTAACTAAACTGGTATGTAGTTAAACTGAAGGTTAATGCAAGACAGCTTACCACATCTTTCCGTTCCAGCGTTGGCTGCGTAAAATGAAAGAATTCCCTCTTCCTGTTTGCATTATATAATCAAGTTCAGTCGCAACTAATTATTACGTTTAAAAAGGAGGAAGTTCTTGAATGACTTAATGAGTAAACTTGATCGTACTCCAGTTTTCTCAAAAACCACGAAAGCTTGTTTTTCATCTACCGCTTCATTAGATGGACATGCATCAATGCGTTTAAATCAGGAAATTCGAAAGAATTTCATGGTTAAACTGTTGAGAATCAAACGAGGATTTATGGTATTTATAGCGTTTTACAAGCTAGAAGAATTTGTTTCCATGATGGTTCGATGTTTGCCAAGAACAATTCTGTTCAAAAACTAAAACATGTAAACACAGGGTGTCCCCCAAGCTCTCAATATTCTGTCTCTATATGCAAAACTTAAAAGACATTCCTCATACTATTTATATCGAATACGAGCAAAAAATATATTATTCAATTCTAAAAGATTCCATTCTCTCCCATGATAGATTTCCTGCAAAGTTTTCCTGCAGGAAATGTCAGGATTTCTCCCAACCTTTCACATTTAGCAGGGTGCCCTGAGATGCCATAATTCATATTCGCATAAAGCAGCGTCGTATGAATCGAAAACATATTTTCTACGGGAAGAAAATGCTGAAAAACTTCATGGCAACCGTCAAAGTAATGATATATATTCTGGATACAGACGAAAGAACGCGAAGCAACTTTTGTTATAGACATGTTGCTCGACGAACGGAATTTTTTGTTCTTTTCAGTCGACTTCTATTGTAACTGTAACATGTAATCTTTATGGAAATCTCTTGCAACTGCACTTCTGTTTGAGACAAACAGACTGAAATGTGAGATTATTTATACTTGTTCGAATCCGTGACTGCGATCGCGTAGCAGTAGAGTATAGAAGGGCAATTATATAGCCTTAGTGTTTAACCGTCTTTATCACGATGTATGTTCACACATTCGCGAATATACAAACCAATCTATCACTAATTTCAATCATTACGATCGAAATAAAGAAAGAAATGTTAATGAACTCGATGCTCTCGATTTCATTTTAAGTAACTAATATAAATGATCGAGATATTGAGACTCAATTTATTCCGGAAATTTCAAAACTTCCAAATAATTCAAAAACGAAGAAAGCTACTTAGAATCCGTTTCCAGCAATGAAACGAACATGACAGAGGTAGGATCATTTTCTTCCTCACAATATTTCACATAGCTACTGTATTTAAACGTCGAAATCTATCCACCCTGACAATGTGAGCAGAATGTCGAAAAGGGGACGTCTCTCACATGACGGCTATGTGATATGTATGGGAAAATATGAAGCGTCTTAGATAACGAAAAAGTTTGAATTCGTGACACCTATCACCTTATCAATCTGCGTTCCTGCTTTGTTGCCATATAGGTTGCTATGTTGACAGATTCATTGAATTTATAGTTTTTCGATCCATTATTATTATTCTGACACTGAAATTCATTGTTTTATACAGGAAATAATGAATATGAAACAATATTTTATTATTTAAATCGTATTTAAACACCATTTTCTGAATTCAAAAGAAAATCTTGTCTTGTATTGACAACACCAAAATGCAAGACTCAAGTGTAGACATATGTGTTTTTGATATCATAATCTGTCGAATGGTGATTCTGGATTCATTAAGAATCCATTTTTTGAGTTCACGTAAGAACTTTTTATGAGACTTGAACTCGTTGATATGGAATGGTAATGCGTTAAAAATTTTAGGAGCAAGGAACACGAATGATCTCTGGCCTACTGTTTTCCTCGTGGTTAGTACTGTTAAAAATTTACCCATTGTTATTGTATTACGTGAATATTCGTTCAAAAAGGCCTCGTGACGATTCATATATTGAAACAGGGACAAAACTTCAAAAAACAGTTGTCTAACATCTAACATCTAGCGCTGACTCACGATATATATATATATATATATATATATATATATATATATATATATATATATATATATATATATATATATATATATATATATATATATATATATATATATATATATATATATATATATATATATATATATATATATATATATATATATATATATATATATATATATATATATATATATATAGGTAACGAAAACTAAACAGAGGCTATATCTACCAAGATATTCATTTCTGGTGAAGACGCAAAAACAGGTCCATTTTTGTTTCAAGGGGGACATCTTTTGGGGTACAAAACTTGCCTGAAATATCAACCCCCTAAGCGGGGGTTGCAATCCTTGAACATTTTGAATATGAAAGATGGGTCGAGTGATGACTCAAAAGTAAGGTGATATCTTTGTCTACATTGCCTTAAACGAATTTCTATTTTTAGTTGTAAACTGTAAAAGATACAGGGTGAGCAACTGAAAGATAGGGAAGACTATTTCCCTGAGTCTATTCAAGTTTTAGTGAGGTAAAATGGAACAGATCCATGCTGATCAAAAGCAGTCAACATCAAGTACCATCCTCATCTCGAATGTCAACCCCTGGAGCAGGGGTGACAACCCTTGAAAATTTGGAAGAAGGTAGATGGGTCGAGTGATAACTCGAAAGAAAGGTATTATCTTTTTCTGCATTCCCGTGACAGAATTTTCATTTTTGGTTGAAAACTGTAGAAGATACAGAGTGAGCCACTGAAAAACAGAGAAGACTATCGCCCCAAGACTATTGGAGTATTAGTGCGAGAAACTGGAATAGATTCATTTAGATCAAAAATGACAGCCTTTGATCTGGAATGAATCTGTTCCATTTTTTTGCACTAATACTTGAATAGTTCAGAGCGATAGATCTATTTCTCAGTAGCTCACTTTGTATCTTTCACAATTTTCAATCAAAAATTAAAATACGTTCACGGGGATACAGACAAAGACAATATCTTTCTTTCGAGGTATCACTCGACCCATCTACCCTCTTCCAAATTTTCAAGGGTGGTGACCCCTGCTCTAGGGGTTGAAATTCGAGATAAGGATGGTACTTGATGATGACTGACATTGATCAGCATCCATTTTACTTCACTGAAACTTGAATAGTCTCAGGGAAATAGTCTTCCCTATCTTTCAGTTGCTCACCCTGTATCTTTTACAGTTTTCAATTAAAAATGGAAATTCGTTCAAGGCGATGTAGACAAAGATACCACCTTTCTTTTGAGTCATCACTCGACCCATCTTCCCTATCCAAAATGTTCAAGAATTGCAACCCCCGCGGGGGTTGATATTTCAGGCAAGTATTGTACCCCAAAAGATGTCCCCTTTGAAACATAAAATGACCTGTTTTTGCGTTTTGATCAGAAATGAATATCTTAGTAGATATAGCCTCTATTTTGTTTTCGTTGAAGCACCCTGTAATTTCTTGTCGAATCAACCTCCGCCTATAAGTTGTTAGCAATTCTTCGCTTTATCTGTCTCAGGATTGAAATAACACTCATTTCACGAAGAAATCAAAGTATTACGAATGATATATCTATAAAGAAATCCAAGCGGTTTCAACTTTCTTTCGTCCTAACAAAAAAGGACAATTTCAAGACGACTTAAACAAGTTATTTTCTGATATCCTAGGAATAAAACACAGTTGTGTAAGATACGAGACGAGCAATCAACTTGTACAACCGATGGGGAAGACTTTTCGTCCTTTTTCTTTGAAATCATAACTCCTAATTGACTTCGGCAATAAAAATAAATAATAAACCAGATAATCACGTAATTGAGCGTAATAACGTAATAAAATTCTATGGCGGTAGTCGTGAAGCTAAGATTTATGAACAAGGAACGTGCGTAAACGCGTTACTTGCAGAATCCAGAGATGGAATCTGTTAATGCGATTAAATGGGAAAGAGCGCCTGAAACTACAATTGTCGGAAAGGACTAATCGAATTGTCATTATGGACATTTTGATTGAAGTTGAGGTTATTTTTATTGAGGCTGGAAAACGTTATATCAGAATTTCAATAAAACTTCAGATTTTTCTGAAGATATTCTTGATTTTTTTGTTCATTTCAGTTATAATTGTCATGAAAACATCTACATATCACTATGTCTAGCCTCGTTCAGTGGGGTTTTGTCATACTTCAAATGCTGTGTACAAGGTATTGTATGTATTGTTGTGGCTGCAGACAAAGCTATCAATATATATATATATATATATATATATATATATATATATATATATATATATATATATATATATATACATACTCTTTTGAAGAGAGAGGATTGACAAAAATTCAAATAAATTATATTTACAATAAATGCTTTTATCTATAATTTTGGTGTGTGTCAGAAAAACACAATACTAAGAATCAAGCGAATAAATAGAATACCAGCGGAAAAAACAGACCATGCCCGTTTCTTAATCAGGCATCTAAACTATCAACATGCCCCTAAAGTGTGAGCACAGGAAATGTAACAGGGGAACCATACTATCTTGCATATGATTCAATAAACGAGTGAAAAAACCTGAGGAAAAAACTCGATTCCCTGTCGCTATTGCACTAGCAATAGCTTGTCTGTTTATGTTGTGTTATTGTCGTTTGTACAAAAAGAGTACCAAAAAATTTTTCTGCTCAGCAGCTTCATTCTCTCATCTTCATCTTGCACTCCACGATTTCCAGAACTTCTTCACGAAGACAAGGGTGAAAAGGAAGGGGTTTGGGACAGGAAGAATCTGTAAAAATGGAGAAAGAAAACCAGCAGAAAAATATTTCATCAAACATATCTAACTTTATATGTCTAAACTCACTTGAATCTAAGAACTTAACTAATGCTCTGTTTTTCAACAGGAAACATCTCATACACCTTTTCGGAATTAAGCCCTACGGGGGTGTAGCCCTTGCCTCATCTAAGAACTTAACTAATTTTCCACTGTTTTTCAACAGGGAACATCTCATGCACCATGGGAATGAAGCCCTAAGGGGGAGCAGTCCTAGCCTTATCTAAGAACTTTACTAATGGTCTGCTGTTTTTCAACAGGGAACATCTCATACACTATTTGGGGGTGTAGTCCATAATAACCTCAGGATTCAAAACTAATCTCCTAAAAGACTTCAAGTTCTCTACCCAGTTAATGAAATTATCTGAAACGGAATGAATTTCTTGAAAACCACCCGTAAAATGGTAAATAGGCAAATAGAGGACTACATGTCTTATTGTTTCTTCAGCTGCGCCACATTCACATGCCGGACTTTCTACAGTATTCCATTTGAACAACATACTATTACTACGACCATGTCCTGTCCTGAAACGATTTAATGTACACCAATTTTTCCTACTTGTATCGAAACCTCCAACCCTTTTGGAAGGATCCTCTATGAGAACTTTATTGGAAACATCAACTTCCTGCCATTCAGTTGTCCAAAGATCAACAGCCTTTACCCGTGTACGCAAAAAGTCAATCGACCAAATAGGAAGCCATGGGGTAGCAATTGAACTGTTACATCCACTTATAACTCTCATAGAACAGTTTAACTGAGAATCAATCTTGACATGAGCACTATTCAAACACACCTGACAGCAATATTCTGTTGCTGAATGTACTAAAGCTTAAGCAGTAGTTCGCAAAGTAGAGACTCCGGCGCCCCAATTAGATCCAGCTAGTTTATGTAGTATATTGTTTCTTGTTTTCAACTTCTGACATAATTTATCAATATGAAATTTGAAAGTCAAAGAACGATCTAGCTTTACACCAAGAAATATTGGAGTGAAATTATGGATTAATAGTGATTGATTGAAGAATACTCTTAGTTGCCTATCCTTCTCATGATTATTCAGATGAAAACAAGAAATCTCAGTTTTCGAAGGAGTTGGACATAAACGCCATATTTGAAGAAAATGTGCAGAATTTCTAGTGTCGAGAAACTAAAGCAATATCATCAGCATAAATAAACTTCGTAGAGGAAGTATCAAGGATGTCAGACATATACAAATTGAAGAGAAGAGGTGCAAGAACAGATCCCTGAGGTAGGCCATCATTTAGAGAGTAAAATCTACTGATTTTCTCACCGATCAAAACTCGAAGTCAACTTTACAATTTTTCCACATTGAACATTGAATTTTAAGTTTACCCTAAAATCCTGTTTCAATGAAAGTAGATAAACCCATAACCTGATCAGAACAATTCCAGTTTTTTCGAAAACCTCCCTGAGAAGTGAACAGAGCTCTATCAATGATTAGTTCTAACCTCTGATAAAGAAGTCTTTCTATTATTTCGAAAGAAACAAAAAGTAAGCTGATAGGTCGATAACTACTAGGTATTTCTGGATTTTTCCCAGGTTTGAGAATGGCAATAACTTTAGCCTGTCTAAATTCAACGGGAATACTACCTGAGCTGAGTATGTCATTGTAAAAGGATAGTAACAACTTTTTAGTGTTATTTCCTAGAGGTTTAAGAAATTCATGGAAAATGCCATCAAATCCTGGAGCTTTACTAACTTTAGTAGTTTTTATTGCAGATTTGAGGTCTTCTTCCTCGAAAGGATTCGATAAATCATCTACCGTGATAGCATCCCTCCTCTTTTTATGTGAGATTCGTTTCATTCTATTCCTGTCATATATATTTATCTTCACACTTTTGGAAACATTAACAAGAATAGATGCTAAGAATTCGGATTAATATTAGACGTAGTTTTTGAAACGGGATCAGCATTGTCTAATTTCCTCAACAAAGCCCAGGAACTTCTACTAGAATGACGAAAATTCATATCATTCATCAACTCATTCCATTTATTCTTTCTGCTATCATTCAAAGATCTAAGTAGTTCCTCTGATCACCCAGGTATATAATTCTTTCGAAAGCCTCTGGGAATATGTTTTTTAGCAGCATTTTTGATAACTCATATGAACCGGGAATAATTTATACTCAAGGAGGGAACCCATCTCATATCATTATATACCTGTTTAGTGAAATCATTCCAAAGAGCTTTTTTCAAATTCTATCTTGGTTTTTCTAATGAATCTGCAAATGTAAATTGAAAACCTAACGAAATAAGAACTGGCCTGTGTTGAATGTGAGGAAAATCTGAAAGTACTTTATGACGAACAGGTAGAGGAAACAATTAAGTCGTTAGAAACCAGACAAAGATCAGGATTATAGTCGCGATTGCATCTGGAAGAATGAAAAGTGCCCTTTGCCTTCGCATCGAATACAAGTTGAAAATCATTTTTGTTTCCACCCATTCAACTAATGAAATAACACTCCTGTCGTTTTCTGTATAACCCCAATTGAAGTCACCACAATAAATAGCAGGGTGATCGAAATTGATGGGCCAGATTAAGCCAGGAGGTTTATAAATATTAACACATCAAAAAACTTGAACGCAATATAGAAAACACCACTCAACGTACAAGTTCAATATGGTTGAATGATGAAGATTTTACATAGCAAGCAAGGCCATAAATAGGACTAAGGAGATAATCGAAAAGTGCATAACCTGCGATATTTCCCCTTTCGCGGAGATGTTCTTCCGTCGCAGTATGAGTCTCCTAAAGCATAATCACTTCCACCTTCTTTTTGCTTGCCAATTTTGAAGTAGAATCGCATTTCTCCTTGGAAATCCCTTCGATATTCAAACTGAACAAAACAATTCTCTCTCTGTTTGACCGAGAGAGCCCCGATGGCCAGGTTCGGTCTTCTAACTGATGCTGATTATGATCTATATATGTTCTTGATTCATTATGAACCCAATAATTTGGGTTGACATCGCCCATATATTATTTTTTCGTTGACAAAATAAATAAATAAATACGTATAATAGCAAAGATGATAATATACCTTCCTGCTTTAAATTCTTCGACACTTACTTGTGCGGGCTTGGGAGGACATTTTTCTTTGTTAGGTTTTGATCCAGGGAAGTTTCTGTCGAGTCTGGAAAAGGGTGCTCTGGTTCATCACGCCCTGTGAATCATTCTTGATGGATTCGAAATATTTTGCCATATTTCTGTTTTGAAAATAGGCTCTTATCATGTTCAAACATCTCAAAACAAAAAGTTACTATATGCGTGATTTCGCAATGTGTAGACACATCGAAGAAAATTATTTTTCAAGGGACAATATTCAACCTTCCGTAGAATGTTAAATATCCTCCCTCCATACACATACAGGTATTACATATGTTTGTGTATGCCTGGTTGTAAACCACATAGAAATGAAGAGCGTCGGTGGTATGTTATCGAACTAGTGTGACCACTTAACGTTTTCCTGTTTTATCTGCTCTTTGGTTTCACCGTTTCGCGGGGCGTTGGTGAGGTAGCCTCTGTTTCGGTTCGTTGGGGGGCACAGTGATTTACATTATTGCGTTCGCTCCAACCAATTGAGATGAGTAGGTAACGGCATAGCATTGTGTTACGAATGTGTAGACAATACTGACGAGGTCAAACGAGACAGAAACTGCAGTCCATTGTTCCTATTCGTGACATCTGACCGTGCTGTACCTCTTCCCTGTGGCCCCGGTTAACGGTGATTATGAAGAGTAGTTCCGAAACTTAGCTCCTTCAAGGGAGGATATTCAACATTCTACGGAAGGTTGAATATGGTCCCTTGAAAAATAATTTTCTTCGATGTGTTTTATCATGTTTCTATTCACTCGATTCTCGTCTTTTATTCTTATAAATTTATCTTTTGTTTCGTTTTCAGTCGTTTTTTATACGAACTGAGATACTGAACAAAATTAGGGCTGAAAAAACAATCACAAAGTGTGAATTTTATTCAGTAAGTTTCCTCTTATTTTTTTCATTAGGAAGACAATGATAAGGACGATCACAATTTTTGTAGAAAATAGAAAAATGTAATAATAAAAAACGCAAAGCGGCTTCACTTTTCCCCCTGGCTGAACATCGGCCCGCAACCTACAAAGTATGATTTATCTTCACGAAGAGCCCCTAGTTGTATAGGAAGAACTTTGCCACACGTTTGAATTGTCGCAAATTGAGGGTGTTACAATTCACCACGTGTAACATCATGCCCCGTTTTCCCCTAATTAACTTAGAATTGAATGAGTAATAGAAGAAAATGATAAAAATAGGGAGGCATCATTAATGAAATCAAAATGAAGTTCAATTTTCGATATTTCTGGAAGTGTCAGAATTACGAACATTTTTCTACTACTGATTTTTTTTAAATCAAATACAAAACGGCAGAGATATTTTTTATTTCATTTGTATTGGAGGATTTAACATCTGAACAACTTTTCAGCTATGTGAATTTTTCCGAAATCACCAATTTTTATTCGTCTATTTCGACCAGCTATTTGGATTAAAATGCAATCGCCAAAGGCCTCATATTCCGTAATAACGAAACGATTTCCATTTTAGACTCATAATTCGCGCCAGCGGACATAATTACGTGGATTACGTAAAATACATGGCACTACGCATACACTCTAGATTTACTCAAATTCAAATGTGTTATATAAATTAACAACAAAAACAACAATTATTACCGGTACAGGTAATCACTTGACTAATAAATCATACTTTTGGTGCGTTAATTAATGACCAATAATTCCCATAAAATATCCCATAAACTGATTAATAGTTAAAAAACATTCAACGGTAGAAATCATTGTCCTATTGATTATGATAAATTATCGCTGGAACGAACGGGGACGAGGCTGATTAGTTAATGAAGTTGTATTTTACTGAATAATGAATAAGAAATTCCTCACTTATTAATCTTATATGATACGCGTTAATTTCTGGGATCTGCTGGATACGGCATTGATTTATCAGGAAAAATTTGAATTTTAATTGAATATAGACTCTTCGGTATTCATCTCCCACTGAGAGGGTTAAAGAGGGAATTGGAAGATCATTAAGATAAACTTTTTAATGACCTGATATCCAGATCGACCATGCGTAGACTTCATTCGACTGCATCGGGAAATTATTTACAAGTGGAAAAATTGGAAAATTCGAAATTATGAGAAAGATTTGCTGCAACATCGAAATCGTCGAAATTTATAACGTTTTATACATAACCGTAACCTATGCTTTCTCATTAACACGCCAAAACACTGGATGAACGTTCTTGTTTCGATTTTTGCAAGCAATAGGATTTAGAAGCATTAGTGAATTATTGACACAATCTCCAGATGCATTAAAACATAGCAGCAGTGTAACTCTATCCTTTGCTGCCTTAAATCCAGGGCACACTTTTCGCTTTTGGAAATGAATGTTCTCTTTGGCATTCTCTGCCAAAACAGTGCAGTTTCATCTGCATCGAATACTTGCTCAGCTACTAGGTTTGCAAATTCTTCTGTATATCTTTCTGCCGCAACAGTGTCTGCGCGATTGTCGCATCTTAAACTTATTGCTTTAAATCCTCCACTACCAGGTACTTTAAAATGTGCGTAAAGACGCTTTTGCCTCCTCACGGATCATTAGACCTCTAAGACACTCTTTTTAGGTTGCGGTCTTCGATCAATAATGACAACACCACAACCTTATGATATCTTCGGATTTTTCAATTGATCGTACAGTTGATTCATTAACTTTGAATGGAAAACAACGGAGGAGACGTATAACTCGATCACATTTTTTGTTTACATTCTCAAAAACACCAACCGCGTCGATGGCGGCTTATGTCAAAGGAAAAACCGAAACGATGCAGCGGCGATATCATTTAATAACATACTTTAGTCGTTGTAGTAATAAGGTTTATTTTACTTTTCTATCATTCCATTTGACAACGCGTATACAAAAGATATCGTTTTTATTAATACATACATAATACAGGTATGTATGTACCGATGTATCGATTAGATCCGCGAATGAAATCTTTAGCTGCGAATATAAAAGTTGGGTCAAAGCAGTAGATGCTTTTATGACTTCTTTTGTGGCCTTATAAACCATCATTTATATGGAATAGAATTTATTTTCATTGGGATAACCACTCTGTTCTACAGTCCATAAACGTCTCTATGCAGATATACAGGGTATTTCAGGTATGCTTTCATTAATTTCTGTTTTACAACCCCTTTTAAAAATCATGAAAAAAATACCTTTGAACATATATCTAAAAGTCCTCCGTTCTCCACATTCAGGATGTTCAGATTTTCTTCACGTTTCTGTTGGTACTCTTGTATTTTTCTAGGATCTAGCTTCAATTTGCCGAAAAAATTTTTTTTAGTCATTAACTCTCCAGATGTATATAGTTCGTGCGAATATACAGGGTCGTATTTTTCTCAGGGACATGGTATATTCAGAAATATGTATTGAAAAGACTTGCAATTTTAAATTTTGTCGAAATCGCAACCGTTTTCGAGCAGATTTCCATGAGAAGGCACGCTTTATTTTGAATGATTTGAAGCTTCTCGATCACCATCTTCATGAGCATTCAAGATATGATCCAATGGACCAGTTGGTTGTTTATCGAGGTAAACAAACAATTTGCGGTGTGTGCCATACAAACTCGTTCTTTCGATGTCAAAAATGTCTAGTTTGCATTGCATCCCAAGCAATGTTTTTTAATTATTATACGCTCTAAGATATGTTACTTTAGATATCTACCTAAATAAAAATATATTCATTAAAAGGTTATATGTTTTTTATATAGGTATGCATAGTCATGCCGTTTCTTAAAAGGAACGCCTTCTTATAAAAAAATAGAAATGTTATATTGCCTTTTATCGTTTTTTTACATATAAAGTTATCGAATCTCTAAACCATATAAAAAAATGAAATTCAAAAAATCAGGTCTATATGGGTTAAAAATGCGTCAGATTGTTGAAGGAATATCAAACGATTAATATGGCACTCTCCTCTTTATTAAACATAGTAATACAGAACCCAGAATAATCTAAAGCTCACATATGAATAATAATTAACATCGACAGATGTTCATAGGAAATTCGGAATTAAAAAATGTTAGACCCTGAGTATTCAAAGAGGAAAAGTCATAGATGGTGAAACACAACTTCCAAATGGTGATATTATATATTGTATGAGGGATGGCGAAACGTTCAAATATCAGGGATATCAATAAGCCAGATTGCTACACCAAAAACAGTCAAAGGAGAAGATTTGTTCAGAATACAGTCAGCGTCTGAAGACTGTGCTGAAGTCAATGTTGAACTCGAGGAATCTAGTCCATGTGGTGTTACTCATTTGGAATAATGAGACTGACAAATACAGAACTGGATGATATTCAAAGGCAGACCCGAACGATGCTGACAAAGTACAACAATCACCATCCGAAATCAACTGCGATAAGAACAACTTTGAAGCGGAAAGGAGGAGGACGCTGATTAATGGATATTGTCAACTTACACACCGAACAGATAAGAAATCTCAGAGAATTCTTCTGTGCAAAAGCTCTCACTCTGACCTACATAGAGTGGTATTATTGACTGATAAGGGATACACACCTCTGAATCTTGCTACCAGGGATGACCTCCTGAATCTACCATTACTATCTGACACTGAAAAACAAGGGCAATGGTCAAGAAAGGAATTGCATGGATGACATCATCACAAAATTAATCAATCACACATCGACAAAGAAGCCTCCAACAAATGATTGACGGAAGGAGAATTAATCGCGGAAACAGAAGGATTCCTTATGGCCGTTCAAGATCAAGTGATCGCTACAAACAAATACAAAAAATTTATAATCAAGGACGGAACATTACAAATAGATAAGTGCAGGAAATGCCATATAAGATCGGAGACTATACAGCATATTACGTCCAGCTGCGAACAACTGGCCAATACGGACTATCTTCACAGACATAATCAAGTGTGCAACATTATCCATCATAAACTTGCACACAAGTACGGACTTCTGAATACCTTCCAGCCATATTACAAGTATCAACCGTCGTCCGTATTGGGAAATGACTCTATCAGATTATACTACGATAGGCTTGTTATCACTGACAGAATGCTGACGAATAATAGGCGGACATAGTGGTGTATGATAAGAGAGCCAGAACAGCAATGCTGGTGTATGTCGCCATACTGAATAATAACAATGTGTTGAACAAGTTCCAGGAGAAAAAGTCCAAATACACAGACCTTGCTATTGAGATCAAGCAGATGTGGCACCTCGATAAAATAAATATCGTTCCTATCATCATTTCTTCGACTGGTTAGTACCCAAAAGATAGCCTTAAGAAATTACAATTGCATAAGAATACCTATATAGAAATGCAAAATGCTGTAATTCTTATATATAATTATATACAGCTAACAGGTGAGATAGTGCACAAGTCCACGATAATAAATAATGATCAAAACACAGAGTAATAATCGTCGGTTTGGCCATTGAATGGCTCTATCCCGGAACATAGAGAAACGTGTGTTGGCACTATTGTTTATACCCCACATACATTCATTGTTCTTTTTCTTTCTTATTTTAACCTTGTCATTTATACCTACAGCATGAAGCACTTCGGAATTGGAATCTTTCCAACAATTACACAAATAAGAAACTCCAGTCTTATTAAAATCTCATTTAAGTTTCCAATTTACTCTTCCGTTTCGTGTGGAGTATTTCTGCTTATACCGTGTTCGGCATCGTCGTAACTTGGCACAGTTAAACATCCGTCATACTCATACCGTTCCCTATTTCCGCGGCTGAGAAGCCGGTACTCGGGTATCTACGGCCTTTCCAGGTACGATTTATCATCGATTGATTTACATGTTTTGAATTGGCGTAATAAACATTCGGCCGATCTTACGGTCATAAATCCCCGCGTGCAGACGACGCCCCGCTTTGCTTCAAGTACACGACGCAGCCGACAGGATGCACCCCGCCAGGCACCGTGCCGTAATGTCCACTAATTGGTTTTCCATATTTTCGAGAGAAAAATAGCCGTTTCGGGCTTGTTGACAGCTGACCTCGGCTTCACGTTTCAGGCGTGGAATTCAGCAGCATTTTTAGTTGCTTGAAACTGGTTAATTTTTACGTTGCTTTCACCGTCAAAAGCAGAGAATATTCTTATGGTTTTCGTGTGGTAGACGCGAGGACACTTTTATGAAGCCGGCGTTGCCAAGCTTTAATTCAAATAAGCTCAGATAGTTCACTTTTCTCTTCAGTATTGCATTGTAGGCGTTCCTAAAATATTTTTTGATTGTTTTAAGGATTTTAGACCCTTGATATTCAGTGTAAATAAAAGTTATCACAATTTCTGTTTTTTAGAGAACTGATAGAAAGTTAGAGAAAAAACCGCCTAACTACAGCACTAAATTCAACATTGAATCTTTACAAAACGAAAGTACTAAGAATCTATACCAAACACGACTCGAGGAAAAGATCAACCTTAACCCTATAGTAGACACAGACAACATAAACGCCGCATGGAATAAAGTGAAAAACAACATAATTAACAGCGCAAAAGAAGCCATTGGGAAAAGAAAAATCAATATAAACAGTCATAGAAAAGATAAACCATGGTTCACACAGGAAATCAAAGATTTAGCAAAAGAAAAGAAGAACGCATATATCAGATATGTCAATCACAGAACACCAGAAGAGTACCAAAGATATAAAACAGAAAGAAATAGAACAACGAACAAAATTAAAGAATTGAAAAAAATATATTGGGAAAGATTTACAAATGACATGGAACACGACTTACGAGGAGCACAGAAAAAGGATTGGAAAATGTTGAGAAACAGGAAAAAAACAATAACCGAAGAACTGCAGATCAATGTAATAAAACCAGAAGAGTGGGTGAAATATTTCCAGAACTTATACCTGGGAGATAATGATAACGGTTACAATGAGGAACGAGAAATCGAACAACAAAACACACTCTACGAAGAAACAGAAAATGACATTATCAGCCTAGAAGAAGTACAACAAGTAATCCATAAATTAAAAAATAGAAAATCACCCGGCCCGGACAACATAAATAACGAACTAATTAAATATGGGGGGGCAGAAATAACAAAAATATTCCAAAAAATTGAAAACAACAAGGAGATACCAGAAGAATGGAGAGAGAGCATAACAATACTCATATACAAAAAAGGCGTGAAGACAAACCCAGCAAATTATAGAGGCATCACACTCCTTAACTCTGCATCGAAACTACTCACTAAAATTCTATCGCAAAAGATATATGACAGGTGTCTGAAGAACAACAGGGATTCCGACCAAATAGATCAACAAGGGATGCAATTTTTATATTGCGGCAACTGGTGGAGAAGTCCATAGAGTTTGACAAACCGATGTTTATATGTTTTATAGATTTGGAAAAGGCATTCGACAGAATTCGAATGAACGATGTGATCACTATCCTTAGAAATAAAAACTTAAGCAATAAATACATAAACATAATCAAAGAACTAAATAACTCTAATGAGACGAAAGTAAAAACTACACAGGGACTTACAAGCGAGATCAAAATTAACGCAGGCATTAGACAAGGTGACAGCCTCAGCCCATGTCTATTTAATTTAATCATGGATGAAATAATAGCAGGTGTTAACCAAATGAACCAAGGCTATAGGCTGGGTAACAAAACTATGAGAATACTGTGCTACGCAGATGATGCTTTACTAATAGCCGAGAATGAGGACGACCTACAACGCCTACTACAAAAGTTCAAAGCAACAGCAGAAAAATATAACATGGTAATATCAACACAGAAAACCCAATCGATGGTAATAGCGAAAGATCCAATTAGATGCAAACTAGTAGTGAACGACCATATAATAGAGCAAGTTTCACACTTTAAATACGTAGGAGTAGAAGTATCGAGCGATAGGCAACTATTACAAGAAGCAAAACAGCAGGCAATGGAAGCATCGAGAATATCTGGCTTCCTGAGAGATGTAATCTGGCGAAATAAGTACATAAGCACAGAAAGCAAAGTCCGAATCTATAAAACCTGTATGAGCTAGGTGTCCAGGATGTGGTGAGGTGGACAAGAGCACGTCGACGCCTATGGAGAGATCACGTAGACAGAATGGGCCCCAAACGTATGGCGAAGTGGGCAAAAACACAAAAACCCAACACTAGAAGACCCATAGGAAGGCCGAAAAAGCGATGGCATGAGTGCTGGAGCTCCGGTTCGCAGCAGGGGCTGTAACAGAAAAACAGGACATCGTCCATTTAAAGAAGAAGAAGAAGATAGAAAGTTAATGCCGATTAAAACGGTCTATGATCCAGGACTCACAGAAGTAAATTATCCATCGGTTTTCTCTAAAATTTCCTTCACTATCGAGGATATTATCTCTAATATAGACTCCCTGAACTCTCGTAAGGGAGCTGGACTAGACAAAATCCCGAACTTATTGTTGAGAAATTGCAAATATTCTCTGTCGTTACCTCTTAGATTACTGTTTGCAAATTCCATGAGCAACGAGATATTTCCCACTGCATAATCTTCAAGACAGGCGATAGAAATGAAGTAACAAATTACAGACCTATTTGTATTCTTAATGCGATACCGAAACTCATGGAAAAAATTGTATATCAACACTTGAGATTCTGGGTGACTAGTAAAATTATAAAACAGCAACATGGTTTCTTGGAAGGAAGGAGCACAGAAACAAATTTAATCATTTCGGTCCAGTCAGTACTCGAATCACAGTCAGGTCGATATTGTTTATGCAGACTTCTGCAAAGCTTTCGACACTGTGTCATCTCATTCTGGAGTGTACATTGGATTTCATGGAAGACTACTACAGTGGCTAGTTTCATACATTTCAGGAAGAACCCAATTCGTGAGGGTGAGACAGACACTTTCTAGTACAATAAAACTCACTTCGGGGGTACCCCAGGGAAGCTACTTGGGACTCCTTCTATTTCTCACTTTTATAAACGATATATCGAAGATTATTACGGATTCCAGATCTCTTTTATTTGCAGATTAACTCAAGGTATTTTTATCTGTAAACTCTAACAGACATTTTTCATGTTCAGGCAGATCTTGATGGGATTCAGAACTGATGTGGCGATGATCGATTAAAAATTAATTTACAAAAATGACCATCAGTCGAAGTGTGAACTGTTTAGCATCAGCCTATTTCCTGCCTGAATGGTTTCCCTTTGGAGAGGGGGTTTCAGAAGAGGGATCTTGGTGTTCTTAGAGATGATAAAATGACATTCAAGTCTCACTATAATCACATCATCAGTAAAGCTTTTAAACTTCTTGGGCTCATTATGCGACACACGAAAGAGTTCAGCAACATTAATACACTAAAATATCCATATACCACATTGGTCAGACAACAAATAGAATACGCGTCTGTCGTTTGGTCTCCATATTCCGCTACAGACATATCAAATCTTGAAAGAATTCAAAATAAATTTCTTAGATGTGTTTCATTCAGACAAGGAGTTCCTTCAGTTATTTTTTCAGTCTCGAGAACGCGAGATGGGATGAATCTGCCCACACAGAAGTCTAGGAGAATACATGCTGATTTGTTTTTTGTCACTGGACTTGTGGGCGGATTCATCTCGTCTCCCGAACTCATCTCGCGTTTCCGGTTTAGAGTTTCGTCAAGATCTGTCGATGTCAATTCCTTACTCTAGAACAAATTATTTATATTTTCGTCCGACTTCACGCTTCTCCGCCAATAACAACATGGCTCATTCATTAGGAGTTGACATTTTCCACTACAACAACTAGAATATGCGTAGTGTATTTGCTAGGACAATTATTTGATGTAGATATAATATATTATGTCAATGTTGTCTATTGGGTTTTCACCCGTTCATGAATAAATACATTATCTTTTTGTCACGATAACTTCAAAACTACTGAACCCAAATCCTTCAAAAATGAGGTCAAAACACAAATGGAATTTTTTTACTATGTTTGTACCATCAACAAATAAATAACATTAATGTATTCTGTCAGAAAGGTACCGCCAATTTATTATTCAAAAATTATTCTTAAAACGATTGTCAACATTTTTGTTGTTGCCAAGTTGGCACAACTGTTTTCTATACTGACGTTTGAGCGCGATCTGTTATTTAGTTTGTTTACAGTGCTCGCTTTTGTCAGTCCTCACAAGTGTGATTTACGATATTTCCAATGGATAATAATATCCAAGGAATAATTTGTCTCAAAATTTGAATTGCAAATAGAATTTCGTGTGCCGTATCGCTGAAAATGTTACAGAAGGCTTACTGTGGATCAACTTCAGCAAAAACTCGTGCATGTGAGTGGTGCATTGTATTCAAATGCGGTCTCTCTAGTCGGCCATCCCTATCTTCAACTGAAGCTAACATCGATAAAGTGATGGAAATGGTGATTGAAAATCGTCATTTGAGTTTGACAGAGATAGGCAAAGAACTTTCTGTGTCTCACGAATCAATTCGTGCCATTTCAAACGATTGTTTGGGCATGAAACGCATTGCCGCTCGACTAGTTTCACAAGACCTGAATTTTCTTCAGAAACTGAATCGCGTAGTCAACTCCGATCCCACATTCATAAAACGCATTGTAACTTGCATTGTAGCGTGCTAAGTGGCCGCTACTACCTTATCTGAATAACCTTTAGATAAACACGGTGGTAATGACAGCAAATACCTCAATAACTATCGTCCCATTTCACCCACGTCTAGTATCTCGAAAGAGAAGTGTAGTATCCTTAGTGATAAATAATTCTGTTTTAAGCAAGGAAAATCAACCCAGGATACCATTTCTTATCTTACATCTCAGATATACAAGTCCCTAGACACTTCAAAACCCTGCTTATGCATATTTGTCGACTTGGTAAGAGCATTCGACTGCGTTGACCATAAGGAGCTTCTTAGAACTTTAGAGGACTATGGAATCAGGGGACTACCACTTCAATGGTTTAAAAGTTATATAACAGGACGGCAGAAGTGCGTACAGGTTGGGGACTCATTCAGTGATTTTTCAGAAGTCGAATACGGTGTTCCGCAGGGAACAATCTTGGGCCCAATTTTATCATATACATGAATACTTTATTTTCAATTCCCATCAGGGACATTTTGGCCTCATTTTGGATTTCTTCGATTCAAAGTTGCTGACACTGAACAGAGATAGGACCAAATTCAGTCCCTTTTCTATTACTTCTGCAGCTCAGCCAACCTTTGATGTTTTAACATGTCAAGACGATGGTATTTGTAATATTCAAGCTAGCACATCAATTACGTATTTGTAATATTTTATATATATATATATATATATATATATATATATATATATATATATATATATATATATATATATATATATATATATATATATAGAGAGAGAGAGAGAGCAGTTGCAGTTCTTTTGCACTTCTTATAATCAACATGTAAAGAGTCAAATTTTGACAAAAGCTTACTTAAAAATCCTATGTATTTCTAACTATGGTCAAATTTGTAAGATTTATTTTATTTGTTAAGAAGTTAATAACCGTTGCGAGTCGGCTTTTAACTGATGGTATTGAATAAAGGTTTTTCAAGAGAAAATTTAAGGGATAAATTTCGAATTTTATAGTCATCTAGAGTAAATATAACAGTTGTTATAGAACTTCCTTCCTATATTTTATCGGGCAACATTTATCATTTGTCTTGCATTCAAAGCTGAGGTATATGTCCTTTCACCTTTGTCAATAAATTAACGTATCTACAAATCTGACAACGTTGTTCCCATTCTACGGAACCCCATGAAAATGTCCCCATGGAGCCTCTAATTGGTTTTCGATCTCTTTTACAGCAAAAAGTCAAGTTCTGGTTCGCCACAGGTGGTGCTGGGTTCTGCCTGAGCAAGGCGTTGGCCCTCAAGATGATGCCTATTGCCAGGTAAGCAATATTTATTTTATCGCATAAAAAGCTAAGTATATTTCAAATCGTGCTCGAGAAATAGAGCGCAAATATTACGAATGCAAATCTGATTAATTTTCACTTATATTCCTTCAAATACGAGGGTAAGGTTAGGTTATAGTAGAGCATATATTTTTCCAGTCACACTTAACAGTTGCAGACTTGAGATTGAATGTTTCAGAAGAATATTTCTCTCATATTTTGGATTGTTCATTATTTCAAATATTTTCGGATAAAAGGGATCATTATCATTTGTATGCATCAGTTAGTAGTTCGTGAAAGTGTTTTATTCATTTGACAAATAATGGAAAAGTTTTCTAATTTTACCCCTGTTAAACGTGCTAAAAATATACCACTTTCCCAAAGTGAAAAATTAATTATATTGAATGTATACGACGCTGCAAGGCATCTAGGCCAATTATTTTCAATCGATGAAAATTTTAAAACGTGTTCTTAGATGATGAGAGTTGGACAGTCCACAATATAACAGCTTCTCGAGGAAAGAAAATCTGAAAATGAAACCTCCAAAAATTGATGAAGACTTAAGGAAAATTATACGAAAAACTGTACATTCTTTTTATTTTCGAGAAGAAATTTCCACTGTGGAAAAAATACAGCCTGTGCTTGTAGGAAATCAGAACTTGCTTTAATATCAAACAACAAATTGTGGCAGGTTTTGCATAAAGTGAAAAGCACAACCAGAAGTCAGTTCTCATAGATAAAGAAGAAATTGTTTGATGGGGAAGAAATTATTTAAGAGCAAAAGATTGTCGATAAACCTTCCTCCAAGGATTGTGTACAGGATTTCAGGCTCCATCAGGAAAAGGACGACGTATAATAATAACGAATATAAGTAGTATTAACGGTTTTGTGGATGGAGGAGTTATTATCAATTCAAAGTAAAAGTACTGGACACTATCATGAGGACATAAATGCGGATGTTTTCGAAAAACATTTGTTGGAGTTGATTCTACTAGGATGTGTTATAGTAATGGATAGCGCAAGCTACCATTCGCGATAGATTGAATTAACGCCAACATTTTCATGGCGTTAAGCAGGCATCATCATATGGCTGGCGCATAGAAATATTTCCTTTGAAGAAAATATGGTAGAAAAGGATTATTATCAATTGTAAATTTGCATAAATAATTCATAGAAAAAATATAAGATTGACGAAATGGCGAAAAACTGAGAAGTTGGTATATTCGGCCTTCCACCTTACCACTGCGAGCTGAATCCGATTGAACTAATATGGGCATAGATATAGGTTGAAATGGCTAGAAAGAACACAGGTTTTAGGATAAAAGACTTTGAATCTCATTTCAACTGTACAATAAAAAGTGTTACATCCTGAAACTGGAAAAATTGTATAGATCAAGTCATTAAAGAAGTAAATAAAATGTGGGAACTGGATCATATTATGGATGCCGCGATATATCTTGTTATGGTGTATTTAGGTAATGAAAATACGTCATCAGAAGATGAACTGTAATTATTTCACGAAAATATTGCAGCTCAAAATATATTTGAGCATTTTCACAAGCATTATTTTGATTTTTATAATATTAAAGTGTAGATATGCATTGAATTTAAAACTAGACGTTTTATAGTCATTAAATTATTTATAAACATTATTTAACATTCATTTTGGTAATGTTAAAACTCATGGAAAATTTGGCTTATGTCTACTATAATATAAAATAAATGGTCATTTCCATTCGCTACTAAATTCATTGAGTTATCTGAAATTACATAAATATTATATAATTATTATATATTTCAACGTATAGAATTAAGCGTAAGTTGGGTATGCATGAAATTCATGAAAAATTATTTTTGGTAAACGTCACTATCTAGATATTCACATTAAATTATTATCGTTTTTTAATACATTAGTGTTCAATTGATTCAATTTTGTTTTCGAAGAGAACCCTTAAACACATATTCGTCTACGTTACTGACTACAAATTTTAGACGTATAAATTCATTTTATTCAAAACGAGGACAGCAATACTCGAAAGCAACTAAATAGACAGAGAAGATCAGGTAGTTGGGTTCTTCCTGAAGATTTGTACGAGGGTTTCTATCAAAGATTCGGAAATGTATAGGTGCCTGATCCAAGAGAAAAGCATAGAAACTACATTCATTTTTTAATTCTGAGACGTGGTTGGACCAGGGTGTGAGCGCTATGTTGGCAATTGAGAACTACCAGTTATTCAGACTTGATCGGGGTGGGCGCGGTTGAGGTCTGTGTCTTTATATGAGGTCTGATTTTAATGCAAGTATTATTGATGACTGTTCTGTAATATATTCTGAAATTGAGCAGCTGTGTGTTGCGTTTGAACTCAAGGGTAGAGCATGTGCAACTGGAGAAATTTATAGACCATCGGATAGAAACATTATTCAAGGATTGAACCTACTGGGGGACTCGATTTCAAACTTGCATGCGTAATTCGAAGACCTCATTGATATGCTTCCCAGTGACACTCAGGGTATACATTTAGTAAATAGTCTCTTCAATTCATATATTCTAAGTCAGTTGGTTGAGAGACCAACTCCATTCTTTTGGCTTAAATCATCTCTACTGGACCTGATTGCTGTAACAACACACGACTCGGGTGATGTTCACCCATGTAGGGCTTCATTCCCAAAAGGTGTATGAGATGTTCCCTGTTGAAAAACAGAGGAGCATTAGTTAATTTCTTAGATTCAAGTGGGTTTAGACATATAAGAGTTAGGTATGTTTTGATGAAATATTTTTCTGCTGGTTTTTCTTTCACCATTGTTACAGATTTTTCCTGTCCCAAACCCCCTCCCTTCTCACCCTTGTCTTCGTGAAGAAGTCCTGGAAATCATGGAGTGCAAGATGAGAATGAGAGAATGAAGCTGCTAAGCAGAAAAATTTTTTGGTACTCTTTTTGTACACACGACACTAACACAACGTAAACGGACAATATATTGCTAGTGCAATAGCTACAAGGAAACGATTTTTTTCCAAGGAAATAAATCACTTACTAAATTCAAGAGAACTAAAATTAAGTCAGACTGGGATAACTACAAAAGAGCTCGGAACGAGTACACAGCTGCTACTACAAAAGCAAAGGAAACGTATGTCAAAAATGTTAGATTAGAGGGAAATATGAGAAAAACTTCAAAGCGTTGAAAAGTTTGAACATTAATAATAAAAAGTCAAAGTCTTCAATTCCTGACTCACTAAGTGATCCAGATAAAATTATTAATACTTCATTGAGTCTGTTAAGGAACTGGACTGCAAACCTAACAATGATTTAATTCGGCGCTATAGCTCAGAACGTGTTAGCCAGTCTGTGGGAGAGTTTTCCCTTGAGGCTGTGAATGTGGAAACTGTGGGAAATGCTATCTCTAATATAAAGTCGAATTCTTCAGGATTTGATGAGATAAGCCTGGAGATGATCAAATTGTGCTGTCCATATATTTTGCCTTACTTGACCCATATATATAATTGTTGCTAGTTGGATTCTGTTTTTCCCGCTTCTTGGAATAATGCTGAAGTTATTCCTCTTTCGAAGGTATCCTCTCCAAACGGTCTCGCTGACTTAAGACCTAACAACAAGTTGTCTGTGTTGTCAAAGATATTAGAAAGAATTATTTTCAACCAGATAACGTCCGTTTTACTCAATAAAAACATTTTCTCTCCTTGCCAATCAGACTTCCTCAAGGATCATTGATGATGTGATGCGTTCAATTGACTCGGGGAAAATTTCGTTTCTTGTATGGTTGGATTATAGCAAAGCGTTCGATACTATTAATCATGAACTTTTATTTGCTAAACTCCACAACTTTTGCTTTTCGCAAAGAGTAATCAATCTAATTGAGGCGTACCTCTCAAATAGGTGCCAATTCGTGAGTATTAATGGTGTGAATTCAAGCTCAAAGTTGGTATCTCAGGGTGTGCCACAAGGCTTTATTTTGGGTCCTCTACTCTTTGTTTTGTTCACAATGAATCTTGGGGAGGAAATTGCTAGTGAATCATTGCATCAGTTTGCTGACGATACTCAATTGTTGGAAACTTTCGGGGAGAGTGAGATTGAGAGGAATGTGTCTGAGTTGAACCTAGTATTGCAAAGGTTGTATGATAACTCGGTTGGTCATGATTTACGGATTAATCCTAACAAAACACAGGCTATCTGCTTTGGTCGAGTAGAGCCTTGCGGTTTGGATAAACTGATGGTCAGTAGTACTAGAGTGAGTTACAGTAAAACAGTAAAAAATGTTGGCCTGATTATAAGTAACGATTTAAGATTCAGGGAATATGTTGCATCTTTAACACAAAGATGTTATATGTCTCTGAGAATGCTCTATAAGAACAGAGATATACTCAGTCTTGATTTGAAAAAACACTTGTGTGAGAGTTTTGTACTTTCTCACAAATCATGGAGATGTATTCTATGGACCAGGCCTAGATGTTATAACAGCTAACAGAATACAAAAAATCCAAAACAGTTGTGTAAGATTTATTTCTTCATTGAATATTAGATATCATATTACATCTAGACTTGCACAACTGAATTGGATTGGCATGAATAAGCTCAGGGAACTGAATCTTGCAGTATTTCTTCACAAAATTATCAGGACTGGTATACCACAGTATATAAGAGATAAATTCATATTTAGAGCTGATTGCCATAGTCGAAACACTAGAAGTGCCGCCGCCTTTCAGGGGGACCCTGTTTACGAGATCATTCACATACTCGGCTGTAATGTTGTATATTGCAAGCCCTAAATTTTTGTGGGGAATATCTGGGTTACGTTCAGACTGGGTTACAGGAGGTTTCTTACTCAACATTTGTAGGTTTGTTTCATATTATTTTTTTTTGTTTATAGTGATTTAAGGTTTAGATTAGTATTGATAGGTCATGATATTAATTGTTGCTTCTAAAATTACTTTACTGTGAAATATGTATGTGCCTATCAACCTTAATTGTTGTATTGAATATTTGAAAGCCCTCAGTTGAATTGAGCAGATCATGATCTGGATTCCAAAATGAAGAACTTTTATTATTATTATTATTATTAATTCGCCCACGTACCACATTTCTAAGGGATTTGCATACTTAATGAGCTTTTATTGCTCTACGTCTTTACCAAGATGCAAGGCTTTGATTTTTCAGTGATGATTCGAATTGTCTGTGTTCATTTAATGAAATCGATTCTAGCGCCATCTAATAGAAATTTACCATATTTCTCACGCGACGTTCATATATCGAACCAAGTACGAATCCATCGTCCATTCTGTCTAGTTCATTCAATATCGCGAGCTTTATTGCACCCTGAAAACTTGGCACATAGGTGGATTCACCACCACCAACCCCCCAAGATAATTTATGACTCGGTTACCGTAACTTCGTGAGCGGCGAACGAACGGCGCACCAACCAGCGGCGAATGCGAATTATCGGAAATATGCGTCCGGCCTTTGTCAATTCGGCTCCTAACGAGCTGCGACCATAGAATAATGTGTTTGTCGTAGATCTAAATTAAAAGCGCCCGAGTATTTCATAATGAGAGGTCTTTCCCGATCTTTAACTAAATTAATCGCTTCAGACCGAGGACGCAACCGACTTTTTCTCCGCGCTCACCTCTTCCTCTTCGTCTTTTGTTGCCGCTCCGTTTCTCTGACAGATTACGGGGAAAGAACTGAAAAATTCCATCTCGTTTGGGTTAACGTGTTTGCCCTTCGATTTTTCGAGTTTAATTGGCTCGAAATTCCTTGTTTCCTTCTCATCGACAGATTAGCAAAAAGCTACCGATTCCGGACTTTTTTCGCGACTCTCGTTAGAATCTGAATTCCGGAAAGCTGCGTTTAAGTTTTTCTGCCGATCTCGAAATGACGAACGGAGTTTTTCCGCGACTGAAATGTAAATTAGTCAATATTTCTCAATAAGAATGTAATTAGTACATTTTTTTCACATATGGTAAACATACATTATCAAGAAACACAAAATATAGGGTGCGCCAAAGAAAACCGGACAATTTTTTTTCTGTTATAACTTTCGCAATTTTAAAATTAGATCATTCGTTTTTGCTTCATTGGAAAGCCAAAGGACTTGGTTTTTCAGAAATTGTATCGATGAAATCCAATATGGCTGACTCATTCGAAAATGAGCAATATTTCAAGATCGCTGGAACGTTTTTTTTTCACTCAAAAATTCGAATGGGGCTTTCAGTCGATAATTCAGTCTCTTCTGAACAATTTAACATATTGATCTTAAAAATATTCCAAGAATTGGTAAAAAAGTAGCGTGAAGAATTTTTCTCATTCTGTTTTTCAGCTGAAATCGAAATATTTTTTTCACCTCATGGCGTTGGCACTCCTGAAGTTGTTGTGTTTTTCATGGATGTTCTAAGAAGACAAAGAACCATTTTTTACTAAAACCAACCTAAGATTTGATTTCCGTTCGAATTCAAAATGGCCGACTTTCTCAAATTATAACAACGTAATTCAATCACTAGATTGAACCTTTCCCATCATCTTGAAGGGTCGGACTCGAATATAGATCCAGAATTGTGCCGATTGTCGTCAATAATGTTTCTCTTTTCCACCATCATATGAACCTCCCGTTGTGAAACCTCTGAACATCTCTGAAACTCTATGATAAACAAAATAGAATGATATGTCATCGAGTTTAGACGACATCTGGTTTGAACTCGAATTTTATCTTGGTGTTGCTTGTTTTTGACATTTAAAATTGTTAACAATGGTTTTAACAAATGACGATAAGCGTTTAGGTTATTCCCCTATATTTGTGATTTTTAAGTAGTTCTCAATTATGTATTAGTACCCAATGTTAATCTCTAATATGTATTTTACCTGCTCTGTAATCCCATTTCTCTCTAACTGAAACTAGGGCCACCCTTGTAACTTTTTTCTGTTTGCAATATTTAAAAAAAAATTGGGAATCGGATAGAAGACAACATTTTGAACTCGATAATATTAATATCTTTGACATTTCGTTTCCAGTTATGCCTGAAACGATACCAACTTTCGAGTTTCAAATGGGACACCCTGTATTTTTCTGCTTATTTTAATTGTTCATATCGTCCTACGATCTTCTGACATATATTTGAAAGAAGAACAAAACACAATATTTTTTCTGACAATTTTCATCTTTCGTTCTAGAAGGCCATGAACAGTGACAATTGACTTAGTTCAACATCTCTATCACGAAAATACAAGATTGTATCTAAAAATTTAATTTCAAATTTTTTATAGGGTGTCAAAGTTTTGAATTTCAGTTTTTCCTCAAAAAGTAGCTTTTCTTCTGAGACAAGCATATCGGGCCACCCAGTATTACAGAAGCAGTATTTTTTTATCTCTTTTTTTATACCACTCACGTCACTCTATTCTTAATGGTTCCGGGGTTCTAGTGAACGAAAAAGCCGTCGGTCCTGTCTTACCGAGATGTGTTGTACATTAAAGATCCCTTCCCCCGACACGAGAGGGGTTCGGCAAAAATCCCGGGTTAGTGAGGTGACAGAAATTCTCGGCGTGTCATTGGCCGAAAGGCGGAAATAGGGCACGTTGAAGGAATAACAAACAAACCATCGAAAAACCAATGTATACACCTGATACGGCTGCGATCGGTTTTTTCTTTTTCCAAAACTCAAATCACCAATTCGATGTACCCGTTTCTAATCGATAGAAGGCATAAAAGAGAATTAGCGTCGAGAACTGAAGCCGATTCCGGAAAAAGCGTTCGAAGAAGGTTTTGATGATTGGATTATTCGTTAGCGTATTCCTGAGAAAAGAGTCTCAACAAACATACAGACAACAGAGGTATGATAATAATAATAATAATAAATACACTTCATGCTTCGAACAAGAAGCAATTGGATGATTTGCTGAAAAATGTAAGTGAGTTCTCGGCAGATGTTCATATGAAATTCGGGATTGAAAAATGAAAGACCCTAAACATTCAAAGAGGGATAGTCATAGTCATAGTCATAGATGGTGAAACACAACTTCCAAACGGTGATATTTTACAGTGCATGAGAGATGGCGAAACTTACAAATATCTGGGATACCAACAAGCCAGATTTCTAGACCAAAAACAATCAAAGGAGAAGATTCGTTCAGAATACAGTCAGCGTCTGAAGTCTGTGCTGAAATCGATGTTGAACTCGAGGAATCTAGTCAAAGCAATCAACACCTACGCCATTCCAGTGTTGCTTTACTCATTTGGAATAATCAGATGGACTAAGACAGAACTGGATGATATTCAAAGGCAGACCCGAACGATGCTGACAAAGTATAACAATCATCATCCAAAATCGTCTGTGATACGAACAATTTTGAGGCGGAAAGAAGGAGGACGCGGATTAATAGATGTTGTCAATTTACACACCGAACAGATAAAAAATCTCAGAGAATTCTTCCCTGCAAAAGCTTTCACTTCTGACCATAGAGTGGTATCGTTGGCTGATAGGGGATATACACCACTAAATCTTGCTACCAGAGATGACCTGCTGAATCTACCGTTCCTATCAGATACTGAAAAACAAGAGCAATGGTCAAGAAAGGAATTGCATGGACGACATCACCATGAGATTAATCAACCACACAACGACAAAGAAGCCTCCAACAAATGGTTGATGAAAGGAGAATTATTCGCAGAAACAGAGGGATTCCTTATAGCCATCCAAGACCAAGTGATCGCTACAAAGAATTACAAAATATTTATAATGAAGGACGGAACATTACAAATAGATAAGTGCAGAAAATGCCATATAAGATCGGAGACTATACAGCATATTACGTCCGGATGCGAACAACTGGCCAATACGGACTATCTTCACAAGCATAATCAAGTGTGCAACATTATCCATCAGAAACTTGCACTCAAGTACTGACTTCTGAATAGCTTCCAGCTATATTACAAGTATCAACCGGCGCCCGTATTGGAAAATGACTCTATCAGATTATACTACGATAGGCCTGTTATTACTAACAGAATGGTGACGAATAATAGGCCGGACATAGTGGTGTATGATAAGAGAGCCAGAACAGCAATGCTGGTGGATGTCGCCATACCGAATAATAACAACGTGCTGAACAAGTTCCTGGAGAAAAAGTCCGAATACACAGACCTTGCTATTGAGATCAAGCAGATGTGACATCTCGAGAAAATAGATATTGTTCCTGTCATCGTATCCTCGACTGGGTTAATACCCAAAACTTTGCATGATAGCCTTAAGAAATTAGAATACCTAGATAGAAATGCAAAAAGCTGTAATTCTTAATACATATAGGATAGTTAGGAAATTTATGTCAAGTATATTGTAATCGAGCCTATTCCCTTTGATTGCTAAATCTGGGAAAGGTACATTATATCCAGCTACTAGCTGAGATAGTGCATAAGACCACGATAATAAATAACACACCGAACAGATAAAAAAAAATCTCATAGAATTCATCTCTGCAAAAGCTCTCACTTCTGACTGAGGGTGGTATCGTTGGCTGATAAGGGATACACACCACTAAATCTTGCTACCAGAGATGACCTGCGGAATCTACCGTTCCTACCAGATACTGAAAAACAAGAGCAATGGTCAAGAAAATAATTGCATGGACGACATCACCATGAGATTAATTAACCACACATCGACAAAGAAGCCTCCAACAAATGGTTGATGAAAGGAGAATTATTCGCGGAAACAGAAGGATTCCTTATGGCCATTCAACACCAAGTGATCGCTACAAACAACTACAAAAAATTTATTATTGAGGACGGAACATCACAAACAGATAAGTGCAGAAAATGCCATATAAGATCGGAGACTATACAGCATATTACGTCCGGCTGCGAACAACTGGCCAATACTGACAGTAGCTTAAGTTAACCAAGTTCCAGAGTTCTTTGGACTTATTACTTGACGAATTGATCTTGTTTTCATAGTAAGTAAACTTAGCTAACTCTGTACTGTACTCCGTACTCCGACTTGAGTCTTACATACTCATCCCTTACTTATTAATCCCCAGAATTCCTCAGCAACCATGCGTATTCATCTAACCTCTTGTTCAGTTCAACAATATCCGGAGATATCCAGCTGGAAGTGGTTATTTTTTTTTCTACTATTCACTATTTTGTTCTTCAAAGGACAGCATTCATCATAAAGTCGTATGAATATTGAGTATTCAAGCCATCCGTTGTGTTTTTTATGGTATGAAACCCTTAAAAACATTTCGCCATTTGGACGTTCAACTTACAGCGATCGTCTCACTGACCAACAAAATAATTTGTTAGCTACAACATATCAGCATCTTATTATTTTTTCTATTATCGTAGATAGCTCAAGATTGAAGAAAGCTAGGAATTCGATTTCAAGATATCATTAAACGCCACATTTAACGCCCTACCAAGCGTGATTCCACTCACAAAACCGCCGCTATTATTCAAATGGCACGGCGGCAAAGTGTTACATTGAAAATTGTTTCGAATATGGAAAAGCAAGATATATAGGTACTCGGGATTACCGCACGTAGACGTATCGATCTGACAAATTACAAATTGGCTTGAAAATGGCGAAACCGCAATCCAGAAATTGATCCGAGATATTTTATATCAAGTAAAATCGAGCGCCTTGAGAACAGAATGTGAATTCCGTTTATGTTTCACTTTGAGAAAAAAAAGTTGTGGAATTGAGTATTCAGGAGGTGAACATGCATACTTAGTATATTAAGTGGCATAGAATGGAGACAATTTGATGACAGATTAAGTAGACTCAATTTATATTGTACAATTCAGTTGAATTATGCGCTACAAGGTTGGCATAACGTTCAATTCATTATATACCGGGTGACCCGCCATATTCGCGACGGAAGATTCACAGCCCATTTTGAAATCTTAAATATTTTTCGAAATATTTACCATTTTCTGAAATCTGAGGACTATAAAAATGAGGATTGTGCCCTGAATATTGATTTCAAAGCTGATTCTACACAAACAAATTTATATGGAATCACCCGATATTTAGAATATTACCTCAGGGATTTTGGAAATTTCGAAGGATTGTTATAATTGATCCTTTTTGAAATATTTCAATTGAAAAAAGAAATAAATTGAGGTTTATTTTAAGAAAGAAACAAATAAAAGAAAATAAGGGACTCTTTCCGCATGTAAAAAAATTGAAAATTATTTTTTCACGGAGAAGGTATTTTTTCCCTACCTCAGTAGCTTGTAATACCTCCTCTTACCCTGATATAAGCCTGAATCCGTCTAGGCATGCTTTGGATTAGGTTTTCGACCTCCTCTGGAGTGATATTCTGCCACTCTTCTGTGGCGGCTTGGATGAGCTGTTGTGGGGTTCTTGGATTATCCTGGCACGATCTAATTTTCCTTTTGAGGTTATCCCATAAATGTTCAATAAGATTAAGGTCTAGAGAACAAGCCAGTCCAAAATAGCGATTCCCTCTGTTTCAAGATAATGGCGCGCGAGGTTGCTGGTATGCGGAGGAGCATTATCTTGCATAAAAGTGAAATTCTCATCTCAGCGTAAATTGAATACTTGCTCAGGTTTGTATCCTCAATCAGCTACTAAGTTGTCAAATTCTTCTGGATATCTTTCTGCTGCAACAGTATCTTCAGATGCAGCTTCTCCAACGTTCTCAATGCTATGCAATGCTGTCGCACCTTTAATTTATTGAATCAATCTTTCGATGCTTATAATTTTCCACTACCACAACTACCACCAGGTTATTCAAAATCTGCGTAAAGACGCTTTTCCTTCTCTTGGATTATTAGACCACTCATCAAAAGCTCTCTTTTTTTGTTGCGGCCTTCGATCCATAATGATATCGCCACTCACATTTTTTCTATTGCTGGATCACGAACAATTTTCGCTAACAGTGAAGTTGAAGCTACAGACGACCTTATTTTATCTTCCGATTTTTTTATCGATCGTTAATTCGTTAATATTTTCAATGAAATAAAACTATGGTATTTGGATTTTCACTATATTAACAAAACTATGACCGGTTTCACCACACTGTGGCTTCATCAGATAGATACAGACTAATGAACAGAGTTATTCTTTATATATTAGTTTTATTTCCTACTTAATATTACATTAGGTACAAGTACAAGGGGTATGTTGGAAAACCCATCGGAGTTGCTTACTTTTTGAATTGAAAAGATTGAGTAAAGGAGAAGGATTTAGATCTAATTGACTATTAAGTATCCTACCTGAATTCTTTTCTCTATTAATCTCTAAAATTTTCCATATATTGAGATTTTGTCTATTATTTTCATTGTGTAAAATTTTGAAATTATCATTAAAGTTATGGTTTTCTTCGAGTGAGTGATTAGAATAATGGGAATCTGATTTATGATAATTAAAACTACGTTTGTGCTCGGATAATCTAACTCTGAAACTTCTGAAAGTTCTACCAATATAAATTGGACAGTTTATAAACACCGGATTTATTACCCTTATCAATTTTAGATTTGCAGTTTTTCATAAGTCGGCCTAAAGAATTGTCAGTTCGGAATTATATATTGCAATTATAATGCGAGAGGATTTATTTAATTTCAGATTAGGATTACTAATATAAGGAAAGCTGTTGTATTTTGTGTTAGAACTTTTATACTTGAAAATACTTCCTGGATTGCTTTTTGCGTGAAATTATGTTCTCAACCATACTAGGACTTAACCGTTATTTTATTATTTATATTTTGTTCTTTTATAAAATTATTTTGTGACATTGGGATATTAATGAGTCTATGTACAATTGTAAGCAGCTAATTTAAATGGATGAGGATGTGTAGATGAGCTGTGAATAGTTATATCTGTATGCGATGGATTATTAAAATAGAAAAATCATGTTCGCCGTTAATTTTGGAAATAGTTAAATCCAGAAAGTTAATGGAGTTTTCTGGTTCTATCGTGACTTTAATATTATCTTGAATTTTGTTAATAAATGTTTTGAATGACTCTAATCGTCTGTTTGTGCTAGTGGAAAAACAAATGATATCATCGACATATCTAAACCATTAAATGAAGTATTTGAATAGGGGATGTTCTTGGATAGTTTTTTCAATATAATCCACGAAAATTTCAGCGAGTAGAGGACTCAGAGGATTACCCATGATTAAACCTGAATATGTTAAGATGTTTCAGGGCGGCCGATGATGTATATATATTCATAATATTATTAATAGTGCGGAGTGGGGAGCTTAGGCGTTTGAGGATTCTAGGAACTCGGGTGCCGGGAAAATGGAGTGCCCAGGTCTTCGAAGCGCAAGGTCGGTTTTGGGCACTAGGTGTTTGAGGCGTCTGGTCGTTCAGGGGATCTGACCGGTCGGTGCGCAGGGTGTTTCGAAGGGCCCGGATTTCAGGGGCAAGGCAGTGGGGGGCGTTTGAGCGTTTAGAACAAAGTAGTTTTGGGTGCAAGGTGGTTTGCGTCACGCAAGGTAGTTCTGGACCTTTGAAGCCGGAAGATAGTTCAGGGAGTTTATGCGCAAGGTAGTTCGGGGCGCGTAGGCGTTTGGGGACGTGAGGTAGATCTGCCTGCCTAGGCGTTTGGATTGCAAGGTAGAGCTGCCCGCCTAGGCGTTTTGGGTGCAAGGTACATCTACCCACCTAGACGTTTGATACACAAGGTAGATCTGCCCGCCTACTAGTAAAATTTATATTGGTAGAACTTTCATAAATTTCAAAGTTAGATTATCCAAGCACAAAGGTAGTTTTAATTATCATAAATCAGATTCCCATTATTCTAATCACTTACTCGAAAAAAACCTTTAACTTTAATTTCAGAATTTTATACAATGAAAATAATAGACAAAACCTCAATCTATGGAAAATTTTAGAGATTAATAGAGAAAAGAATTCAGATAGGCTACTTAATAGTCAATTAGATCTAAATCCTCCTCCTTTACTCAATCTTTTCAATTCATAAAGTAGGCAACTCCGATGGGTTTTCCAACATACCTCTTGTACTTGTATCTATTGTAACATTAAGTAGGAAATAAGAATAATATATAAGGAATAACTATGTTCCTTAGTTTGTATATGTTTACCTTAGTTATTAGAAGTTTTGAAAGTTATATTAAGATTTTGTTTGACGAGAAAGGATTTAATATTTGTACTTGCAAAACCGCAGAATGTTAAACTGTTGAATATTTTATAGTCTTTATGAATAGAATATACTTCATTTATTGCTTTCTGATAGAGTTTTTACGAATGATTAGATCTATCATATCCGGATTATATGAATTATTAATGGCTATCTGTTTGATGATGTTTAACTCTTTATTATAATCTTCTACTGATAAAGGTAAATTGAGTAACCGATGTACCATGCTGTTTAAAGCTGCAACTTTGTGTTGAATTGGATGTAATGAGTAGTTATGTATAATTGTATCAGTATGTGTTGGTTTACGAAAGACCGAAAAAACATGATTATTATTTCGTTTAGTGATTTTCAAGTCCAAAAAATTAATGGAATCGTTCTGTTCAATTTCTATCGTGAATTTAATGTTCAAATGGATGGAATTAATGAAATTCTGTTTGTCATTCTTGATAAAGCTGCTGTGTCAGCGAAACGTCGTCGAATTTTTTCAAATAAAGTCTAGATTAAAGCTAAACCTTGTGTTTTTTATCTCATTTATATCGTGGATCAAGTAACGGCCTCCACAATTCAAACCTTCTCCTTTACTCAATCTTTTAAATTCATAAAGTAAGCAACTACGATGGGTTTTCCAACATACCTCTTGTACTTGTATCTATTGTAATATTAAGTAGGAAATAAGAATAACATATAAGGCATAACTATGTTCCTTAGTTTGTATCTATCTGATGAAGCCACAGTGTCGTGAAACCGTTCATAGTTTTGTTAATATAGTGAAAATCTAAATACCATAGTTTTATTTCCTTAATACCATATGTTTATCGATTTTCATCAAGTAACAACCTCCTCAATCAAATTAATTCGTTAACTGAATGAGTTTGATATAGAGCTAACATCCTGATTTCTCATAATAACTGCTATGGTTTTCATTTTCATATTATTCAGAGATTTATATGAATATAGGATTCCTTATTACCTTCATACCGAACAATTTCAAATATCTATCCTTATTTCGTGTTGATTTATCATTACCCATCTTGGACGCCTTGAATTCAAAACTTATTCCCGTTCGAATTCTTGAGGAATTCACTTCGTTTCCATTTCCCACCGCTAGCCAATTACTTCGAAAATGGTATTGCCGCAGACCACCCCAATGATATGCTGGTAGAATCTGCAGAATTAAACGGATTGTGGTCGAATTGAAAATGCATCAGTGAATTAAAGAGAAACCTAGGAATAGCGTACGCGAGTAGAAAAACGCAGATTGGATTGATGTAAACGTAAGAGATTAGAATACGAGTTGGAATAAATTGGAATACATGAAAGAAGCCCTCTTGGGTTAGATTCAGCTGAAAATGACGAAATATTAACTTTATTTTGTATAATTTCTCAAAAATTTAAAAAATTGTGTAATTCTGCTACAAGATATCATATATATATATATATATATATATATATATATATATATATATATATATATATATATATATATATATATATATATATATATATATATATATATATATATATATGATTCGTAGAGTTTCACGGATGGGTACATATGTATTGTTTATCCGGGAGTACATCCGTTCGTTAGATTGCTCTCCATTGAATGGAGGTTGCCGACGTTTCGCCAAAATCTCATTTGGCATTTTCAATGCGTAGTCGTGGTAGGTAACTGAGGATTTTCGACGTTGTTCACGGTATTTAAGCCTCGTCTTTGCCGAAGATTGTATCGGCGTTCTGGATTGGAACGATTGGAACGAATCGGAAGAATTCTACGGAAACACGATATATCAACCACATACAGACCTCATATAACTATCGGCGCCTCCCTGAGAAACCCTAAGGACAAAGTCAAATTAGAAAACCAGGGCGTTTACAGCATTTCCTGTGGAACATGTCAAGCAAAATACGTAGGACAGACCAACCGAAAAATGTCTGCGAGACTGGACGAACACAAATTATCCATCAAGAATAAACAAATGACATCTGCTCTTTTTCAACACCACATAAATACAGGCCATAAAATAGACTTTGATAGCTGCAAACAAATCGCCAACATAAACCACTTCAAAACCAGAACCATACGGGAAGCAATAGAAATAGAGAAAAAAGGAATCCTCAATAAGAGAGACGATGCCCTCAACTTTCCAACTACTTGGAAGTCCCTTCTCAAAAAAGACACCACACACAACGCAACAAACAACGCCGAACATCGAAACAATAACTCTACTCACAACCCCGAGGAGGCGGGTCCAACAACACCCAATCCAGAACGCCGATACAATCTTCGGCAAAGACGAGGCTTAAATACCGTGAACAACGTCGAAAATCCTCAGTTACCTACCACGACTACGCATTGAAAATGCCAAATGAGATTTTGGCGAAACGTCTGCAAACTCCATTCAATGGAGAGCAATCTAACGAACGGATGTACTCCCGGATAAACAATACATATATATATATATATATATATATATATATATATATATATATATATATATATATATATATAATATATCAGTAAATTAAAATTCAAACTAGAGTCAGATGATGATAACTCTGTCAATTTCTTAGACTTAACAATGGAGATAATAAATGGATCACATGCTTTCAAGATATATAGTAAACCTTCACACACAAAAAATATAATAGATGTAACTTCACAACACCACTGGTAATAATAACACTGTGCTAGTTCAAAATTCTAACACGCGGGAGACATACCTAGCAAACCTATATCGGGTACGCTGAATCCAGTGGTAACCACCGTTTTTGAAAGTTAGCTCTTGTTTAGGAGATATTCGCCTTTGAAGTTAGCTGATTTTAGTAGGGTTCGTCGCTTATGACTTCAGTACATTATATGCTTGTAATTCCCAAACCGTTCGGAATATCGCTTTACTGTCTTCGGCAAAGTTTTAGCTATTGTCATGGCCAACAACTTTTCTGAATATACCAACATAGAAAAACCTATTTCAAACACCGTTTCTTAACAAAATGTCCAAAAAACTCAATTTCTTTGCCATTTTTTCGTTAATTTTCGTATAAATAGAGAAATTAAGAGACTTTCGCTTTAAAATCTCAAAATAAGAAAAGAAAACACATTTCCTATAGTTGAATCAAAAAATTTAAGCGCACAATCATGATTTTAACTCAAATTTTTATTCTAATCCCAACAATTTTCAACAAATAAACATATGAATTCATGTTCATTCTTCTTCTTCTCCATCTTCATTTTGCTGTGAATTCCAGCAAATGTCTCTTAATAGAGAATCAAGTTTTTTTCCACTATACCAGTGCTCAAGCCTAGCCGCCACCTGATGAAACCGTTCACCATGCTCATCTGATTCACATGGTGCAGACGTTTGCCAATAATATCCAAAGTAGATGGAATGTACTCTTCTGTCGGACTGGGTCTTTTCGGTATTGAAATGGTTTCCGAATGTGGTAACGGCAACTGAACAAACCGAGTTCCTCTAAGTTCAATTTTACGTTTTTTAGCTCTGTTCAATCCGACAATTTCATTACCACAAGCAGAACATCTGGATTATGTTCTTGAGGATTTATCCAAATTACTGGAATGCCAAAAGGCATAGATTGGAATTCACCTGTAATAAAAATGGCTTCAATTGATATAATTTTGAAATAAATGATAAATCATTTCATTTTACCTCTTTTCCATCCACTCAATCTTATGACACAACCAGTACAACAGTTTGGTTGAAATATTTTGTGTACGATTCAGCAATTTCTTCAGAAATTGAACGCTTGCTTGTCATTATAGTAAACTTTCCACAAATGTAGCAAAATTAATTAAATTTACGCACGTATTCATTTTTGATATTTTTACCAAATATATAACTTGTGTAAACAAAGAAACTTCAACGTGAAATGTCAAATTAAGAAATATCAGAACTAAGACTATGAAAAATGGCACACAAATACATAGCAAAATACGTAGTAATATCAGTGACAATACTAATGAATACGTAGTAACAGTGACATCTGTGAGAAATTTGAGTTAAAATCATGATTGTGCGTTTAAATTTTTTGATTTAACTATAAGAAATGTGTTTTCTTTTCTTATTTTATGATTTTAAAGCAAAATTCCTTGATTTTCTATTATTTAGACGACAATTAAAGAGAAAATGGCAAAGAAATGGAATTTTTTGGACATTTTGTTAAGAAACGGTGTTTGAAAGAGGTTTTTCTATGTTGGTATATTCAGAAAAGTTGTTGGCCATGACAACAGCTAAAACTTTGCCGACGACAATAAAGCGATATTCCGAACGGTTTGGGAAGTCATAAGCGACGATTCCTACTAAAATCAGCTAACTTCAAAGGCGAATATCTCCTAAACAAGAGCTAACTTTCAAAAACTATGGTTACCACTGGATTCAGCGTACCCGATATAGGTTTACTAGGTATGTCTCCCGCGTGTTAGAATTTTGAAGTGTCATTTTCACGCACTGTGTAATTATTATGATGGAGACCTGACAGAATGTTGTGTAAGAAACTACAACAAAAATTAATAAATGAAAATTTTCCAGTTTGTGAGAAACCAAGTTATAAATATGTTTCATTACATATATAGGTCCAATTTCGGTTAAAATTAGTAAAATATTAGAAAAGAAAGAAAACATCGAAGTAGCATTCAATTCAAATAGATCTTCAGGTGGATTGTTACTAAACCACAGAGATACTACACCTTTACTAGGTAGGAAGGGTGTATATAAGTTAACATGTGAAACTTGTGGAGCAGTTTATATGGGTCAAACAGACAGAAGTTTTCAAAAAAGAGTGAGTGAACATCTGAAACCTCTAATGCTATACAAAGTATGTCAAGAAGCTCATTTCGGTAATCACCTACTAGAATTCAACCATAATTATAACCATTTAAATTATTTTTGAGTCATTGCATACATCTCATAATATTGGACTAATAGATTTTCTGGAAAAATATGAAATTGTGAAACATAATAAAAATTGTAATGACATTGATAAATAGTCAAGTGATTCTCAGAAACATACACATTATGGATTGTTTAATTGATTAATGTTATAATAACCATGTCTGCTATTTTTGGAAAAGAAGATGACTTACTATTATAAGATCAGTGATGCTTTGTTCTGTGGTTAGCTTACATAACCACACTTTCCGTTTGAATTTTATTCGTTATTGTCTTGTCATAAAAATCATTTTCAGCTTGAAGTTCTAAGTTTTAATTCATAATTTTAATAGGTATATTGATAAAATACCATTTTAATTTGTTGTGAATTGTCGGTCCTATTGATTGTTTTTAATTTTACTATAATTGACTTTACTTGCTGAGAAAAGATTGGGTTACGTCATACTTTTAATATTTGTTTTTCTTGTAGTCATTGGTCTGAAGATGCTCTGATGTATAGAGAACGAAACTAGTAACCATAATAAATCTTTAGGAAGAAACTATAGGTACTTTTATTAAATTACATAAACTTCCTACTAAAGGGTTGAATATTTATATATATATATATATATATATAGTGATTTAATATTCTTAGTGAAGTTGCACCTCAAGCGCTCTAGATTCATTCTTTATAGTAGTGAATCACTCACTTCTTCCCCCAGTTACGTCAGTTTCTTCATTTGTATCCATCTTATGACTCCCTGCCCTGGTGAGGTTCTCGTCAACTTCCTGCAGCCATTTCGATCTTGGTCGGTCTCGTCGTTCCTTGGACCGGGTACCACTGCAGCATTGAAAATATTGTTGCTCCTTCACCTATCCTCCATACATTCCCTATTTATCTTCGCTATTTGATTTTTGTTGCTGCATCGTCGTTGTTTATAATTTGGATTATTTCTTCGTTTGTATGTATTCTGTTTTTTTTTCATCCTTTCTCGTCATTGTCATAGTTCACGTGGCATACATGCTTGGTTTAATCAATGTTTCTACCTGTAAGTTCTTCATCATATACAGTTTTAACTCTCTTTTCGTTGCTATTAAAACAACGTCGGAGTATGCAATTATTTGTTTCCTCCCGTCCTCAGATTATTTTTATTTATTTTTCTTAGTACGTGCTCTAGTGCTGGTTGAACAGTGTAGCTGACAAAACGTCTCCTTGCTTAAGTCCTTTATCAAATATGAACTCTTCTATTTCTTCTCTTTGGGCTATTACTTTGGCTTTTGTCTCCTTTAATGTCATCCAGATCAATCTTCAAGATATTGCTTCTTTCGAAATGATTTCTTGGCCAAAGGGAAGTACCTAGTGGATGTCAAATAAGCCCCAAGAACGGCCGTATCTTTCAATTTTGATACCTTGAGTTGTTCTGAGGACAGAGTCTTGTCAAACAGATAAATAGACTATGGATTCACGACTTGAATAGAAAATCAATCTGCTCGACTTGACTCGAAATCAAGTCCAGCTTTTAGTTTCGGAATTCAAATCAAGGAAGACACCGTCTTTCGAGGTACCAACTTATTCCACTAGTAACTAATTCTAGAAGACTGAGGAGTTATGCTTGACACCAAATTAAATTCCACATTTTTCAGAGCAGATTGCAAGTCCTGAAACTGGAAGATCGGTAGTATTTAGAATGAAGATCAGGGGAACTAGAACAGACCCTTGTGGAATACTACAGGTGATAGCTTGCTGAGAAGATCGTGATTTTCCGATCCTAACATAAAATTGCCTTCCAAATAAGAAACTTTCTATCTAATCCGAGTGGTCAGGTTAGGTTAGATGAAAACCACATCGAAAGACAAGCGCTAAGGGTACAAAATACCCTCTGGACTTGCCGTAAATATTTTGGACCAGATGAGGACTCAAATCAAACATTATATTCTGGTTGTACTCGAAAGTGATTTGATAGCTCCTGAGAAATGCTACATCGAATTATTACCTACATTGGAAAGAAGACCCAAAGAAATAAGTAGAATAAACTTGTTTAACAGTCACACAGGCTTTTAGATCCACAACCATGGCTCCATGAGTCTCCCACCTCTACTCATAATGGCGAAGAAGACAGCCATGTGGTTACAAAATTTGTAACCGAGTAATACGTCTCTACCATTGTCTTCCTAACTTATAATGTCAGCTTAAAAAATTGAAAACGAGTTTTGATACGGAAAAAATTAGTGTTACCGCTTACAGTGAAAATGGAAGTGCATTTAATGTTAACGAATCAGCAATACAACCCATAAAAAATAGGAAGACAAAATGAGGTTAAAATTGTTCGTTATCCAGCAATAGAAAATATGGAAGTGGTGTTATCATTATGGATCGAACACCGCAACCAAAAGATAGTGCCCCTGAATGGTCCTGTTATCCGAGAGGATTCAAAGTGCGTCTTTTCGCACATTTTAAAGAGTCTGGTGATATTTTTGGTAGTGGGGGATTTCAAGCATCAGAAGGTATTAGCCCTAAAACGCGCTCCTACTTTCTGGTGAATATCTCCGATGCCGTTTTAAACCTATCGCTGGAAATTTGAAATATAACCTGAAAAAAAATCCTTCCATTTTAACCCTCATTTATTTTATCAAGCGAGGACAACATTATTGAAATTAATACAAGAGCTAGTTACTCTCAAAAAGTTCATGGAATTATAAAATGACAAGAACGTGAGAAGTAACTACTTTGGGAAATATTCAATCAAAAGCCCGCTTCGATTTTCAAATTGAATAACGCCGAGTTAACTTTTAGTCGTAGCGGCGTTAGGTTAATAACTTTTTGATTTAATTGAAGCTTTGGGACTTAAATTCGAGTTCGTTTCTTCCACCGACGATGTCATTCTAACGAAATTCCGTAAGAATTTCAATCATTCTCTTGTTCATTTACTCGAACTAGTCAGTTCGGGATCATGAATATTCGATAGAGTTTGCGAATTATGCCGTTAAGAATTTCTAAAGTGCAATCCGTTTTAATAAATACTAGTTGATATGACAGAGTCTATATTCTCTTTGGTAAAGACGTAGAGTAATAAACGCTCATTGAGAATGCAATAGCCTTAGAAATGTGGTATGTGGGCGAATTCAAAAATAAATGTATTTTTATGATTTTATCTTGGAGTAGGCACCAATTTATTGTCTGATCTTTGATAGAAATCTTCTTACAAATCTCCAGGAAGAACTGTCTGACTACGATCTTCTCTGTCTTTTTTGTTGCTTGCGAATATTGCTGTCCTCGTTTGAATGTTTACTTCATTCATCTAAAATTTGTAGTCAGTAACGTAGACGAATCAATTGAACACTGGTATATTTCATGCATACACAACTAACGCTTACTAAATGTATAATAATTAAATAATGCTTATGATATTTCAGATAACTTTCAAACCTGGGGAAAATCCAGAACTTCCTAGTAGTTATCGACCTATCAGTTTCTTTCAAAATTTTAGAAACAATTCTTTATCAGAGGTTAGAACCAATCATGACAAAGCTCTGTCCTTTTCTTTGGAAAGTTTTCGAAAAAACTGGAATTGTTCTGATCAGGTTTCAAGTTTATTCACTTTCATTGAGACAGGATTTCAGGGTAAACTTAAAATAGGCGCTGTATTTGTAGATCTCTCTTTGACATATGACACAGTTTGGAAGCATTGTTTAGTTTATAAACTCTTTGAAGTAGTTCAATCTGGAAAAATTGTTGAAGTTGATTGAAAATATGTTATCTGATAGAAGACTTCAAGTTTTTATGGGTCAGAAAAGCAGTAGTTCTTACACACTAAATGATGGCCTACCTCAGGGATCTGTTCTTGCACCTCTTCTCTTCAATTTATATATGTCTGACATCTTTGAAACTTCCTCACAAAGTTTATTTTTGCCGATGATATTGCTTTGATTTTTCGACACTATGACTCCGAAACAATTGAGCAAACCTTGACTTCTGATTTAGAAATTCCGAACATTTTCTTCAAAAAATGGCGTTTATGTCCAAATCCTTCGAAAACTGAGGTTTCTTGTTTTCATCTGAATAATCATGAGAAGGATAGGCAACTAAGAGTGTTCTTGAATCAATCACTATTAACTCATAATTTCACTCTAACATATAACGCTTGATCGTTCTTTGCAGCCGAATATTGAAGTCAGGTGTGGTTGAATAGTGCTCATGTCAATAATAATAAGATTGATTCTCAACTGTTCTATGAGAGTTATAAGTGGATCTATCAGTTCAACTGCTACCCCATGGCTTCCGGTTATTTGTAACATAGTTCCTTCCCATATTCGCAGGAAATTAGCTCTTAAATCGTTTTGGGATAAGTATCACTCATTTCCAGAAGTTCTTCCGATAATATAGGATCCTCAAAATCCACCTAACCTGAGATTGAAATCTAGGAAACCTATTTGGTCGAATGACTCTTTGCGTACACGGGTGAAGGCTGTTGATCTTTGAAGACCTGAATGGCAGGAATGTTTTTGATGTTATTGTTATGTTATTTTGATGAATAAACTTCTCATAGACGATCCTTCCAAAAGGGTTGCAGGTTTAGATATAAGTAGGAAATATTGGTTTACATTAAATCGTCTCAGGACAGGACATGGTCGTAGTAATAGTATGTTCTTCAAATGGAATAATGTAGAAAGTCCGGAGTGTGAATGTGGCGCTGCTGAAGAAACAATAAGACATTTAATCCTCGATTGTCCCATTTACTATTTAACGGGTGGTTTTCATGAAATTCATTCCGTTTCAGATAATTTCATTAATTGGGTAGAGAACTTTAAGTCTATTTAGGAGAATAGTTTTTGCTCCCCCTTAGTGTTTTTTTCCCATGGTGTATGTTGATAAGGCAAGGGCTACACCCATGTAGCGCTTCATTCCCAGAAGGTGCATGAGATCTCCCTGTTGAAAAACAGAGGAGCATTAGTTAAGTTCTTAGATTCAAGTGAGTTTAGACATATAAAGTTAGATATGTTTAATGAAATATATTTCTGCTGTTTTTCTTTTTCCATTGTTACAGATTTTTCTATATTTATAGGGGGTTTTACCCCGACGAGTTGCCCATATATCTGTTCATGCAATCAAACTGATTTCATGAAAAAATATAAATCCACCACCCGGTAATTAATACCATTGCCAGGCAATGATTATAATCAAAACATATCCTGGAATAATTATATATTAGGATAACGTTGAATGTTATGAGAATATATCAATCTACCAGAATATATACATGCTATAGCATCATCAGACAATGATATCAATATACCAACGAGTAGTGTCAGAGGCTTTCTCCCCGGAAAAATCCAGTGTACGGACCTTAGTTAAGTAACACTGAATGTTACTCATTAATAGTTTCCTTTGTGTGAAGTGGTGAACGATCGAATAGAATACTGCTCTGAATATAAATATGACAAAATTGTCAGTTAATTATATAACATTTATATAAACAAATAAATAAAATATGAAATGAGATTCTGAGCAGTATAAACTAAAGAGAAAACCTATGACTCTACCACATTATTATTTTCGGAAAGAAACCTACGAAGAATATTACAAGATTTGATGACTGTTATCTTTTGTAACTGTTCAAACAAATTTTCTTCAGACCCAAAATCTCAATACTTTTTTTATATATATATATATATATATATATATATATATATATATATATATATATATATATATATATATATACATATACCCACTAATCTTAGTAAATGGAAATTAATATTTATTTCATATTATAGTAAACCTAAGCTAAATTTTCCACATAAGTTTTAACATTACCTAACAGAATGTTAAATAATGTTCATAAATAATTTCATGACTTTATAAAACGTCTAGTTCTAAATTCTACTTTTTCTACACTTTAAAATTATAAAAATCAAAAAAATGCTTGTCAAAATACTCAATATATATGTTAAGCTGAAATATTTTCATAAAATATTAATAGTTCATCCTCTGAAAATGTATCTGCATTACCTAAATTCACTATAAGAGGATTTATCATGGCATCCATAATATGATCCAGTTCCCACAAATTATTTTCTTCTTTAATGACGTGATCTATAAAAGTTTTCCAGTTTTGGGATGTAACACTTTTTACGACTCTGTTGAAATAAAATTCGACGTCTTTTATTTCAAAATTTTTGGTTTCATCAACGAAAGGATTGCAAATGTCATTTCAAAACAGCATAAAGAAATAGATCCTAAGACCAACATGAAACTCTCCCAGCAATTTTTCAATAGTAAAGATAAAGCTGATAGATTCGACAATACTGGAGTTTACAAGTTTTCCTGTATGGATTGTGAAGGCGTCTATATAGGTGGAACTGAGCGTTCAATCAAAACTAGTTACAAAGAGCATCAATCATATTACGATAACCAGAGAACCGACGAATCCACTTTCGCTTCACATTGTATTGAAGGTGGACATCATTTTCCACCCATAGATCAACAACAAATTATTCACAGAATATCTAAAGAACGAAATTTTTAAACTCCAACAAACTCCCCCTAGAATTAATGTTCTAAAGGACCAGAATGGCCTGACATATTTGTCCATTTTTGATATCTTCAAATAATACCCGTTTTCGGCATAATTCGTTTATTATCACTTGTTTGCACCCTTATTGATTTTGTTTCTACCTATTCATGTAAGTACGAATTTCAACTTCAAACCAGTACTTTTTGTCAGCAGAAGTTGGCCGAGAGACCGAAATTGTAATCCAGAATTTTCATTATCATGTATAGAGAACAAACTGCGAGAATCAATTAAGTATTTGAATATTATTCCATAGTTTACACTTGCACTGTATAAAAGATTCATAAATTTTTCACTTTCTGGAGGTTTTCTTACATATATAAACCTAAAAATATTATGTGATGAAAGTATTCGAACGTTGTTTATTCTCTTAGTTATAAATTTTGAGAATAAACTGAAAATAATTAATTTTCGTTATTACAAATTAAATAATCGAACAGTAAAAATCTCTGCAAATATAATAACAGATGTATTACTCTCTTCATGAAATGGTGGCTTCATCAGATTTACATATTTTATTCATTAATAGTATAGATATAAAATATATATTACTGTTGTTTTACCGTTTCAAATTGATAATTAGATCAATCCAAACACTTTATCAATTCAATTCACCCTAATTTAATATTCATTACGAAAATGGAAGCAGAAAATCCAATTAATATTCTAGTTTTAGTTATAACTAAAATTGACAATAAAATCAATATTTCATAAATTATGTACCACCATTCATTGGTTTGTCTAGACATCTGTTCCAGCACAAATTAAGTGACTAAAAACCGAAAAGTTATGTGACTACTTTACACATCTCCACCGTTGTCTTCCTGATTCAAAATATTGCCTGAAAAAATTGAAAAACGAGTTTCGCTACAAAGCACTCTGAGTGAAAATAGAAGTGCTTGACCGTTTACGCCTTGGAAAGTCGTTTGCATCCATATCATGCTCATTCAATGCTAACGAATCAACTGTACGATAAATAAAAAAATTCTAAGATGAAATAGGGTCGTCTCCAGCTTCAACTTCACTGTCAGCGAAAATTGTTTTTGATCCAGCAATAAAAAAATTGAAATGGAGTGAAGCAACCATTGAAGAGTGCCCTTGTCCAATTTTTCGGGAAATAGGCTAAGCCTCTTCACGCATATTATGAAGAACCTGATGGTAGTTGTGGTAGTGGAGTATTTCAAGCATCCGAAGGTTAGTTCAATGAATTTAAGGTTCGACAATCATTGCATAGCATTAAAATCGTTAGAAAAGCTGCATCTGTAGACACTGCTGCAGCAGAAAAGTATCTAGAAGCATTTGCTAACCTAGTTGCTGATGGAGGCTTCAAATCTGATCAAGTATTTAATGAAGACGCAACTACACTGTTTTGGAAGAGAATGCCAAACAAAAAAATCATTTCCAAAATGAAAAAGTCTGCTACTGGATTTAAGACAACAAAGGATAGAGTTATACTGCTGCTTTGTTCTAAAGCATCTAGAGATTGTGTCAAAAATGTCGATGTTAACTTGTTATATCTACTTGATAAAGGCGCAAAGTTTCCGAAACGCGTTCATATTAAATATTCGGTGAAAATTACTGTTGGATGTCTATGTGGAAGTCCCATCAATCGAATTTTTCGAAAAAGATGTCCTGATTTTCCAATTCTTCAAACAGTGAAAAACTTGTCCTTAATCTCCCCGTCCCAGTTCAGCGACGCGATCGAAACCATTCGACAAATTCGAAGTTGATCTCGTTAATTGACAGGTGGCCAGATCGGCCCACTGCTATTAATTTAAACAGGGAGAAATTCTTGTGTGTGTTTTCGGACCCGATTATCTGAGTTATCTCGTTATCTGGCTCTCGAAACGGTAAAAAAATGGATCGCAGGTTGACGTCCCTGAACGGCCTATGCTTGACAATTAACGAATCACTGGATATATCTTATTGATCTGTTCCCTTGGGCCCCTCGACCGCAACAGACTCCGTTTTGGTATCTTAATTGTGCGGTTGATAAGGATTTCGATGACGAAATGGATCGTCGAGTTAATTTGGAGATTGTGTTCCAGTCACTTGTGATAGCTAACGAGATCCTCGATAAATTAGAGTGTGAGAATTTTTTTGAAACGACCGTGTTTGGTCTGCTGAATATCAGAGAAGTCGACGAATTCGCTGTTAGAATTCGAGGTGCGAATGGGATTTGTGAATTTTGAATCTTTTAGACGAAGATGTGTCTTGAAAATACATCATTGAATTATAAATGAGATAAAAACACAAGGTTTAACTTTAATCTACACTTTATTTGAAAAAATTCGACGACGTTTCGCTGACACAGCAGCTTTATCAAGAATGAAAAATAGAATGAAGAATATGGTATTATAAACAAATCGTAGAACAAGTTGGATGAATAACAGGAAAATCCACACCGAGCCATTGTACAGTTAGTATGCAAGGTAATAAAAACTAATTAAACAAGTTCAGTAGGGGTGAGTAATTCAAATCTACCTGTTCATTCAAAAGCTTGTCCGAATGTTTGTATCTATTTATTTCTAATGCTTCTAGGAGATCTAATTTTGAACTTTTTGATTTTATATGTAATATGTCAAAGTTTTTATTGAATGAATGGTTTTCTTTTATTAGGTGGTTTGAATAATTTGAATCAGATTTATTTTTATCGAAGCTACGTTTATGTTCAGATGTTCTTATGCCAAAACTCCTATAGGTCCTACCGATATAAATTTTATCACAAGAACCGCAATTGAGTTTATAGATTCCTGATTTACTTGATTTTTCAACACGAGATTTATTATTTTTAATATGTTTACCTAAGTTATTAGAAGTTTTGAAAGCTATATTAAGATTTTGTTTGACGAGAAAGGATTTAATATTTGTACTTGCAGAACCGCAGAATGTTAAACTGTTGAATATTTTATAGTCTTTATGAATAGGATATACTTCATTTATTGCTTTCTGATAGAGTTTTTACGAATGATTAGATCTATCATATCCGGATTATATGAATTATTAATGGCTATCTGTTTGATGATGTTTAACTCTTTATTATAATCTTCTACTGATAAAGGTAAATTGAGTAACCGATGTACCATGCTGTTTAAAGCTGCAACTTAGTGTTGAATTGGATGTAATGAGTAGTTATGTATAATTGTACCAGTATGTGTTGGTTTACGAAAGACCGAAAAACATGATTATTATTTTGTTTAGTGATTTTAAGTCCAAAAATTTATGGAATCGTTCTGTTCAATTTCTATCGTGAATTTAATGTTCAAATGGATGGAATTAATGAAATTAACAAATAAGTCTAATTGACGAGTAGTTCCAATGAAACATACTAAGATGTCGTCAACATATCTATACCAATAAAGAAATTTGGAAATGAGTGGATGTGTATGAATTTTCTGTTCAATATTATTCATAAAAATCTCTGCTAAAAGTGGACTCAAAGGATTTCCCATGATCAAACCATTTTCACTACTGTAATAGATGTTGTTGAAAGAAAAATAATTTTGTTCAATGCAAACGTCCAACAGATTCAATATTTCTGATTTAATTATGTGGTTAACATGATTCGAATTCAACATGTTTTCGATTAATATTTTGACATCACCTGGAGGAACACTTGGGTATAAATTCTCAACATCAAACGAAATAAGTTTTGCGTTAGGTGGTAGGTTAACGTTTTTTATGTTATTTATCAATTCGAAAGAACTTTTTATAGAAAATTTTGATTTGAATGAACAATAATTTTTAATAATATCTATAAGGTAGTGCGACAATTTCACGGCTGGGGCTGTAACGTAAGATACGACTGGTCTAACGGGGTTATTTACTTTATGCAATTTAATGAGTGAATACAGTTGAGGTGGTTGAGGGTTTGGTAGAATTAATTTGTATTTATCTATTGCTTTAATTAAAGATTTTGCGTCATTTATTGCAATTTTAATATTTTTCTGGATTATAATAAAGAGTTAAACATCAACAAACACATACTGATACAATTATACATAACTACTCATTACATCCAATTCAACACAAAGTTGCAGCTTTAAACAGCATGGTACATCGGTTACTCAATTTACCTTTATCAGTAGAAGATTATAATAAAGAGTTAAACATCATCAAACAGATAGCCATTAATAATTCATATAATCCGGATATGATAGATCTAATCATTCGTAAAAAACTCTATCAGAAAGCAATAAATGAAGTATATCCTATTCATAAAGACTATAAAATATTCAACAGTTTAACATTCTGCGGTTCTGCAAGTACAAATATTAAATCCTTTCTCGTCAAACAAAATCTTAATATAGCTTTCAAAACTTCTAATAACTTAGGTAAACATATTAAAAATAATAAATCTCGTGTTGAAAAATCAAGTAAATCAGGAATCTATAAACTCAATTGCGGTTCTTGTGATAAAATTTATATCGGTAGGACCTATAGGAGTTTTGGCAAAGAACATCTGAACATAAACGTAGCTTCGATAAAAATAAATCTGATTCAAATTATTCAAACCACCTAATAAAAGAAAACCATTCATTCAATAAAAACTTTGACATATTACATATAAAATCAAAAAGTTCAAAATTAGATCTCCTAGAAGCTTTAGAAATAAATAGATACAAACATTCGGACAAGCTTTTGAATGAACAGGTAGATTTGAATTACTCACCCCTACTTAACTTGTTTAATTAGTTTTTATTACCTTTCATACTAACTGTACAATGTCTCGGTGTGGATTTTCCTGTTATTCATCCAACTTGTTCTACGATTTGTTTATAATACCATATTCTTCATTCTATTTTTCATTCTTGATAAAGCTGCTGTGTCAGCGAAACGTCGTCGAATTTTTTCAAATAAAGTGTAGATTAAAGTTAAACCTTGTGTTTTTATCTCATTTATATCATGGATCTACATCAAGTAACGGCCTCCACAATTCAAATCATTGAATTATCTTCAATTTTTCAATTTCATGTCGAAATCGATTGGTATAACATTTCAAATAGCTAACTCACGCGAAGGCAATGCCCCCTCCAAGTCGAGTGGAAATACAACCGTATAGTCTGTTCACGTTAAGTTTAAAGTGACGTCATCAACCAGTTTTCTCGGATGTTGCCAATGTTTCCCAAAATTCCTATTCAGTGCGACTGTAAAGTATGGAATGAAATTCATAATTTCTTTATTTTTTATTTTCGTGCAAAACGCTCAGACAGGTCGATTTTTATATTCGACTCGAAATTATTTGGAAGAAAAAACAACTTTTTTCTTTTGTAATTCGCAAGATATGACGTCATAGACCATAATTTTTCCACCCATATTTTTCCATTATTATTCTACAGAGATTATTTTTCTGAGTGATTTGATACCCATAGTAGAGGTCTGAGATGTGTATTTTCTGAAATACAGGCTGTTTCATTCAAGAGGTCGTGGTATGAATTTTTCTCAGAAATTCGATTGTCATTTCGACTTTTTTCTTGAGAAAACTTTGTCTGATGTTAATTTGAGGCATATGAAATCAGTTGACGACGAAAATAAAATTTTTCAATAATCTTTCATATCAATACCTCTTGAATCGAGCATCCTGTATATCGACAACTACGCATCTCAGACCCCTAGTGTGGGGTATCAAAACATTCAGAAAAATAATCTCTGTACCTTTCAAAGAACAAAGAAAAAATTTTCGTCGGCCAAAAAATTTCGAGTTGAAAATAAAAATCGGCCTGATGATCATGATGGATCTTCAGATTACTAATACTTACCTGTAAATGCAACAGATGGGGCATAATTCAATTCAATTTTGTTCACCTTTCTTCAATATAAAAACAGGAAAAAGAAGAAACTTTCATTATGCACTTTGTTCAATGAAGGTTTTGAGCAATGGTCATCTCATTGAATTTGAAATACAATGGAAATGGATAATGTTTTAGAGAAAATTATGTTTTTGAATAAGTCCTAAATTTAAATCGAAACGTTACTTTTTGACTGATAATATATTTCAATCTTTCAACAGAAACTAGAATTTAGTCTACTTGGCACTTGCAGGTTCAAATTAGGAGCACAGGTAAAACTATCTAATAACAGAAATCAACAAAATCATTTATTTAATGGTAATTTTACAAAGGAAAGGTTGGAAAGTTGAAACTAATTGAACGAATAAATACTCCATTTTATTCTGAAAGTTCGTCTAAAAATGTTTTACTGTCACTATCATTCTCGGCCATATTTATTATGAAAGGGGAAACATCTTCAAGATCAAAATGAAGTTCGCGTTTCCACCAATGTTAAATTTCTTTTTCTGTTTGCTCAGTAGTTTTACTCCATACCTCTGGAGTAATTTTCTGAAGATCTTCTTTCCATACTGATAAAGATTGTTCCTTGAAAATCCATGTTTCGTCAAGATAGACAAATTCTCGTAATCCTTCTTTTTCTATACGAATATATGATTGCAGAAAATGGATACGCTTCAATGCAACATAAGGTAGTTCTATCAAACCTCTTCTTGGATTATCTTTGGAATACTTAAATCCAATATTTTGTACAATTTTCCACAGAGATGTCTGACACCGATTAAAAATATCTTTTTCGTGGAGCTTCTCTTTTAATGCAGACAACGTAATATGTTCCTCTACAAAGAATATATTATTAAACTTGATTTAGACAAAGGTTTTAATGAATACTTGCTGTTCTGGAACTTGTCATAGATAGTACTTCTTATGGCAGTTTGATCAAAATCGTCATTATGTACTACAGGTATTTCACGATTCCTTTTTTTTCTTGGACTTCTCCTTGGATCACCACTCTTTGTTTTTGCCATAATATTGTTAATGAATGAAATGCTTACTTGTAAAGCACTCGCTACCCTCTGTAAGCAAAAAAGTTCATAGTATGTAGATGTGTAGACAATTTGGAAACCAACAGAAGAACAAGTTAAGTTGTATCATATTTCCCTTTTTAAGGGTGAATGTCCCCTTCTGTTATTAATTTTAGTGGTACTTAGATCTCTTACAGCTGTAAGGGGGAGAAGAGGCCCCCCATTATCTCGTCCTTGTTGGAAATAATTGCATAATGATGCAATCATGTTTTGGGCTTGGCTCGAGAAAGCGTTTGACATTTTCACTAACTAAGTGTCACCATATGTCACTAGTAGTTCCTTTGCGCGAGACTAGTTATTTTGTTCTTGTCCATTGCAATCTTTACCAACCAGACATCCCTAGCTATGACGTCACTTTAAACTTAACGTGAACAGACTATAGTATCCTTGTCTCGAAGCAAGTCGCAGTAATTTCAACCCCCTTGTAACTTCATTGTGAATTGAGCTAGACGTTTTATTTTTTAGCAACAATGATTAAATTAGCCGTTTCCTAAAACTCAGACAGTACTCCAAAGAATTGAGGCACAAAATCGATTCCAGTATAAGCTCTTGGAAATGTATTCTTAGAGTAAGAGCACTGGCCAATCGCTTCTTGCCGTACCTGTACAGATGTACACTGTGACAAAAAAGTATCCGGAAATTTGAAATGAAACGCAAACATCTTAATCCACTTCAATATTTATTGAATCTTCTTTGAAATGTGTTCCATTTGAAGCGATACATACGTTTTCTCCAATCATCGAAATATTTTTTACAGGCGCTTTCAGGGATGATTCTGCGAATTTTCCTTTATGAAGTCTATTGAAATCTGGTCCCCAGCCTGGGGAAAAGGAAAAAGTCACACGGAGCTAGATCAGGCGAATAAGGCGGCTGCTCGATCGTATTCATGGTCTTGAAGTCGTTAATAACCGTGGTTCGATGAGATGGTACGTTATCGCCATGTAAAATCCACGAATTGTTTTGCCACAAATCCTGCCGTTTACATTGAATATTTTCACCCAAACTTCTCAAAACAGTCAAATAGACGTTCTTATTGACCGTATGACCTTACGGAACGAATTCATGATGAACCACACCACAAATATCGAAGAAAACAATCAGAATCGTCTTGATTTTCGAACGAATTTGGCGAGGTTTTTTCTCGCTCATTCCGATGATTGTTGGCTCGTAAGTGTGTCGTATTCATAGAGCCTTGTCTCGTCACCTATGAACGTGGGATCAGAATTCGCACGATTCAGCATGTCTGCAGATACCTGTTTCTGAAGAAAATTCAGCTCTATCCGAACGAGCCGAGCGGCGATGCGTCGCATGCCCAATTGGTTCTCCAAAATCAAACGAGTGGTTTCACAACAGATGTTGAGATCACGAGCTATATAACACTGGCATTACGAATTTCGAGCACCACTCCTTTGATTTTTTGGACGTTATCGTCGGTTGAAGATGTCGAAGGTCGTTCGGAACGAGGCAAATCTTGACGATCTCCCGACCGTCTTTGAACGCTTTGTACCACTCGTACACTTGGGGTTTCGATAAAACAGAGCCTCCATATGCCTTTTCCAGCATTTACAACGATTTTGCACACGGAATTTCGTTCAAAACACAAAATTTGAGACAAACTCTTCGTGAATGTGGGAAGCTCCACTGTAAACGAAAAATTTCTTGCTTTTTACCGCGAATGCTCATTTCCTGTTTCGATCCCTCATGAAAATCAAGCTACTCTTTCGATTATACCCAGTCAAATTTTGCTTCATTATCCGTAACCACCAACCAAGAAGCAATTTGTGTTACATACGGTGGACAGATAAATTGGAAAAAACGAAGAAGACCCAAAACGCTATATGTAATAAGTATATTTACTCGAAAGTAAGGTCCGACCGGGGCTAACCCCAGAGAGAATTGTTTTGGAACGGAACGAACCAATTTCCCATTAACAAAACTGATCGTGACACACTGGACGAGCATAATAAAAAGCTTAAACTTGGAGACTATAGAGAGATTGAAGGGGCAATGGGTGCGAAGGTGGGTTGGTCAGCGTGATTTAACATTGGCGTATCTACAGGATTCCCTTGGTTGAGCTGATATTCACCGCGCAAAGAAATTAATGCACAGTTTCAATATTTGAAAGTTTTTAGGAAACTACATGTTTTTCTCTTGAGAAATAAAACGACAGAAATAAATTAACATTTGCAAGAAAACACCAGTAGTAGTAGTTTTTCTGATAACTTTTAACTCGGAAATAAAGTAACACTTGTGTTGAAATCGAGTCACTTTATTATGATTTTTGAGTACCATGTTGTTTGAGGCTTCACAACTGTACAATTTTGCCTTGTTTCTGACTGGATAACTATAACAATACAATCTGCCTTGTTTCAGGCGTTTACGTCTGTATATTACAAGTTGAATTGGTACCGTTTTCATATTTCTACATTTCACATGAAGCGACTAACGGAGAAAACCACATTAGTTGAGATAATAAAATCGACCTCTTTTACGAATGGGGTAATTGTTACAATCCAAAGTACCCTACTTTTTACACAATGTGATCGATTCCAGGAACTTTCACCTAGATAACTATGTACAAATAAATTCTTTATTTACGACACGGATAACTGACTTAAATCTAAAAACTAAATAACAAACACTCCGAAGATTTTCCCGGGTTTTTTGGGGACCAAAATATCGCGGCGCAACATGCAAAACTCGATGCTCTGTCCTCGTCCCGGTTTCGAAACGATCGAACGCGATAGAAAAATTTGTATAGACGCAAAAGTCCGGTGAATTTATCCCCTCCACTTGCGAAAAATCGGATCTTTTTTGTTCTAGCTCTTTTAGGACTTTTTCCCAGAATTTCCGCTTTGAGGATTGTTGCGATCGCCTTCCAAACGACCGAAGTTTCTGATTCCGAAGAAATCTTGCAGTTTCGAGTCGTTCGAATTGGAGCTCCGAATTTGGCACCTAACCTTTCTCCGATACTTCTCTACCAGAAAAAAAATATACCCGCGGGTGCCTTTGTCACCCTCTCGCTCGCTGCGCCCCTTCTTCTCCGCCCGGTTCGAACTACCGCCAACCCCACGGATTATTCCAGAAAAAAAGCCTTCAATATTTTTAGATAAAGGAAACGGCCACACATCTTCCGTTAGAAATTCATTGCGACACCAGATTCAAGCTAGCTTTCCTCGCTTTCGAGTCATTTGAAACCTATAACTGTTTTTTCGAATTATGTAAAATAAATTGTTTTTATATTTTCATATTCTACTTTTTTCACGTAGAATTTTTTAGGAAACTACACGTTTTTCTCTTGAGAAATAAAACGACAGAAATAAATTAACATTTGCAAGAAAACACCAGCAGTAGTAGTTTTTCTGATAACTTTTAACTCGGAAATAAAGTAACACTTGTGTTGAAATCGAGTCACTTTATTATGATTTTTGAGTACCATGTTGTTTGAGACTTCACAACTGTACAATTTTGCCTTGTTTCTGACTGGATAACTATAACAATACAATCTGCCTTGTTTCAAGCGTTTACGACTGTATATTACAAGTTGAATTGGTACCGTTTTCATATTTCTACATTTCACATGAAGCAAATTTAAAACTAGGCGACTAACGGAGAAAACCACATTAGTTGAGATAATAAAATCGACCTCTTTGACGAATGGGGTAATTGTTACAATCCAAAGTACCCTACTTTTTACCCTGTGTGATCGATTCCAGGAACTATGCTTTCACCTAGATAACAAATAAATTTCTTATTTACGACACGGATAACTGACTTAAATCTAAAAACTAAATAACAAACACTCCGAAGATTTTCCCGGGTTTTTTTGGGGACCAAAATATCGCGGCGCAACATGCAAAACTCGATACTCTGTCCTCGTCCCGGTATCGAAACGATCGAACGCGAGAGAAAAATTTGTATAGACGCAAAAGTCCGGTGAAATTATCCCCTCCAATTGCGAAAAATCGGATCTTTTTTGTTCGAGCTCTTTTAGGACTTTTTCCCAGAATTTCCGCTCTACAGATTGTTGCGATCGCCTTCCAAACGACCGAAGTTTCTGATTCCGAAGAAATCTTGCAGTTTCAAGTCGTTCGAGCTAGGAGCTCCGAATTTGGCACCTAACCTTCCTCCGATACTTCTCTACCAGAAAAAAAATATACCCGCGGGGGCCTTTGTCACCCTCTCGCTCGCTGCGTCCCTTCTTCTCCTCCCGGTTCGAACTACCGCCAACCCCATGGATTATTCCAGAAAAAAGCCTTCAATATTATAGATAAAGGAAACGGCCACACATCTTCCGTTAGAAATTCATTGCGACACCAGATTCAAGCTAGCTTTCCTCGCTTTCGAGTCATTTGAAACCTATAACTGTTTTTTCGAATTATGTAAAATAAATTGTTTTTATATTTTCATATTCTACTTTTTTCACGTAGAATTTTTTAGGAAACTACACGTTTTTCTCTTGAGAAATAAAACAACAGAAATAAATTAACATTTGCAAGAAAACACCAGCAGTAGTAGTTTTTCTGATAACTTTTAACTCGGAAATAAAGTAACACTTGTGTTGAAATCGAGTCACTTTATTATGATTTTTGAGTACCATGTTGTTTGAGACTTCACAACTGTACAATTTTGCCTTGTTTCTGACTGGATAACTATAACAATACAATCTGCCTTGTTTCAAGCGTTTACGACTGTATATTACAAGTTGAATTGGTACCGTTTTCATATTTCTACATTTCACATGAAGCAAATTTTAAACTAGGCGACTAACGGAGAAAACCACATTAGTTGAGATAATAAAATCGACCTCTTTGACGAATGGGGTAATTGTTACAATCCAAAGTACCCTACTTTTTACCCTGTGTGATCGATTCCAGGAACTATGCTTTCACCTAGATAACAAATAAATTTCTTATTTACGACACGGATAACTGACTTAAATCTAAAAACTAAATAACAAACACTCCGAAGATTTTCCCGGGTTTTTTTGGGGACCAAAATATCGCGGCGCAACATGCAAAACTCGATACTCTGTCCTCGTTCCGGTTTCGAAACGATCGAACGCGAGAGAAAAATTTGTATAGACGCAAAAGTCCGGTGAAATTATCCCCTCCAATTGCGAAAAATCGGATCTTTTTTGTTCGAGCTCTTTTAGGACTTTTTCCCAGAATTTCCGCTCTACAGATTGTTGCGATCGCCTTTCAAACGACCGAAGTTTCTGATTCCGAAGAAATCTTGCAGTTTCAAGTCGTTCGAGCTAGGAGCTCCGAATTTGGCACCTAACCTTCCTCCGATACTTCTCTACCAGAAAAAAAATATACCCGCGGGGGCCTTTGTCACCCTCTCGCTCGCTGCGTCCCTTCTTCTCCGCCCGGTTCGAACTACCGCCAACCCCATGGATTATTCCCTAAAAAATTAATATTATAGATAAAGGAAACGGCCACACATCTTCCGTTAGAAATTCATTGCGACAACAGATTCAAGCTAGCTTTCTTCGCTTTCGAGTCATTTGAAACCTATAACTCTGTTTTTTCGAATTTAGGTAAAAATTGTTTTTATATTTTCATATTCTACTTTTTTTACGTAGAATCGAAATACTTGCAAAAATATATTCTTTCTTCAACAATTATTGAGGTACAATGCATACTTGCGTTTTTTTTCCAAAAATAAACTATGGCAACTTTAATTTCGTAAAATATTTTAATTGCAAAATAGTGCATAAGTTATCCCATTTGAACCCCCATACTATAACCCTGAGCCATCAAGTTGGGAACACCTTATACAGTATGAGAAAACTCACCTGACAGAAAGCTTCCCCACTCCGAAATCTCAAACTAAAATAAGTAAGTCGAAAACCGTAAAAATCATCATCATCAGGTCAATTCCATTTTTTGTCCTAATTGAATTTTTCCAATGACTATAAACAGAAGAATACGTACTCGTACATCAAAGTGTTGTGAGTACGTTTAGGTTAAAAAATGTCAAAATACACGAAGCAGTTTTCGGATGGGATCAACAGAAAAAGTGCCAGAAGCGCAAAATTTAAAAGGTACCTCCGTAATGTGAAAACGTTCAGCCGATATCCAAGTAGCTATTTCTATGAAAACTTTTCGAACGATCGTCGTACGTTTCAGACCTAAATATTCAGTTGACCATTTCTGTTCAAAAATTTGAATTCAAATGAAGCTGAAATTCAAAGCTTTCTGTTCTTATCTGTTAAGCTTTTTTTGTGAATATGGCCATAAAATAATCCTACGCCACTGGGACTCTATTGTAATGCCGCACCCCTCGCAATTTTGTAGTAATGATGGCCTTAGAGACGGCGAGTCTGTCGTTTGCCACCTGCCGTTCCAGACATACCCATACTTTGGTCGAATGGTCAATTAGTACTAATACAATGTTATATGTTAGAACACCTGAAGTTGCTTTGTATCCAAATTTAAATGGTCACATTTAGATCACAAATACTTCCAGATTGGTTTATTTGTTTTTGAATTTCCATATGAATCGGAAAGAAAAATCGGAAAAATTTCCCGAAAAATCTGAGAATATTTCGGAATTTCCATGTCTGTCTCGTATCACTTCATACCTATACACGGTGAGTCATGAGATACAGGACGGTTTAACACGGTTTAAATATACAGGGCGAACAGGTTTCGACTTGTTCTTTATGCGTGAGGAATTCGCTGCCACAAACAAATTCCGGCTAGCTTCTTTGTTTTTCGTTTTGAAAATTTTTGGAATCAGTCATCGGCCAATATCTCTATTGCTTTTGAAGTTATGTAAGAAATAATTTTGGCTTCTATTGGCACTTTTACACGTAGAATCGAACTCTATGTGCGAATTTTTTTTTGTCCAATAGTTTTCGAGTTTTTCTTTATTGAGAAATGGGAATACAGATAGGCAAGTACTCTGGACACAGCATTCACAGATGCAAGTATGAATGAAATCATTTTTATGATTTCAAAACACATGAAACTTTTGAATTTGGGAGGCTTTTACTTGGTAAAATTCCATTATCAATAATAAAAAACAAGTACTGTGTTTTAAGGAATTCTACTTAATAATTGCGATTCGTAACGCGTTTCACTACACCGTAGCTTCTTCAGACGAATGAATATGCAGAAAAATATAAATGAGAATATAACTATAAATGTTCCTGAGTAATTAAAAGCTTATTGAGTTGCTTCTTCTCAAGTGGTTATTTATGACCGGTATATCCAATAAAATTAAGGAATAGATTGCTCCCCGAAAAGATTCAATAGGGGTGAAGGGCTTAAATCGACTTGTTCATTGATGAGTCTACCTGAGTGTTTGTATTTATTGATTTCTAAAGTTTCCCAAAGATCTACCTTCCAATATTTATTATCTGAATGCAAAATTTCAAACTGTGGGTCGAAAGAATGATTATTTTCTAAGAGATGATTCGCGTAATTTGAATCTGATTTTTTATTTGAAAAACTGCGTTTATGTTCCGATAATCTAATATTAAAATTTCTATGTGTTCTACCAATGTAGAAATTATCACAGTCATTGCAATTCAATCGATAAACACCTGATTTATTGTTTTTACCTGGTTTGGTTTTATTATTTTTATATATTTGCCTAAATTATTATTAGTTTGGAAAGCTATGTTGAAATTATTGCTACTTAAGAATGATTTCAGTTTCTCACTTGTAATGCCAACGTAGGTTAAGGTGTTGAATTTTTGTTTCAATTTATCGACAGAGTAAACTTCATTCAATGCGATTCTACTTTGTATTTAAAATATTATTTATTAGTTTGGGATTGTAACCATTATTTTTGGCTATTTGTTTGATATAAATATAAATTCATTAACTCCAATCCACAATCCCCCGAATTATATTCGTTGATGAAACTTCGTAAACCTAATTACCCTATTAGACGTGTTGTTTCTTATGTAACGGCACCTTCGTTCAAACTTTCAAAATTCCTCAACGACTTGCTAATAAAACATTGCAATTTTAAATCTATATTTTCGGTCAAAAATTCATACGAACTTATTGCCAATATCAAAGATACCACTATACCACCTAATTCCAAACTCATTTCTTTCGATGTTAAGAATCTATTTCCCAACATTCCTCCGAAAGATACGTATTACTTAGTTGAAGAATTATTAGAAAAGAATCATGTCAATACTATCATTAAATCAGATATTCTTTCATTATTACAAATTTGTTTAGATCAAAATTATTTCCATTTCAATAACAAATATTACTATTATTGAAGACGGCTTGATTATGGGCAATCCGTTAAGTCCTTTGTTCGCAAAAATATTCATGAATAACTTAGAGAAATTAATACATAATCATCCACTCGGTAAATATTGTTTATACTGGTATCGCTATGTAGACGATATCATTATTTGCTTCACAGGAACAGATAGACAGTTGAAAATTTTCGAAAATCATATAAATTCATTACATCCAAAATTGCATTCACAACCGAAATAGAAAGCAATAATTCGATAAATTTCTTAGACGTAACAATTTCGAATGAAAATAGAAAACATGTTTTCGCAATTTACCATAAGCCGTCACATACAGATATTATAATACATAACTCGTCGTGTCATCCATATCAACATAAAATGTCATCATTCAATAGTTTTATTCATAGATTGATTAACATCCCGTTATCACCAGAAAATTTCAACAGAGAACTAAATTTGATTAAACAAATAGCCAAAAATAATGGTTACAATCCCAAACTAAGAAATAATATTTTAAATAAAAACAAAGTAGAATCGCATTGAATGAAGTTTACCCTGTCGATAAATTCAAACAAAAATTCAACACCTTAACCTACGTTGGCATTACAAGTGAGAAATTGAAATCATTCTTAAGTAGCAATAATTTCAAATAATTTCAACATAGCTTTCCAAACTAATAATAATTTAGGCAAATATATAAAAATAATAAAACCAAACCAGGTAAAAACAATAAATCAGGTGTTTATCGACTGAATTGCAATGACTGTGATAATTTCTACATTGGTAGAACACATAGAAATTTTAATATTAGAATATCGGAACATAAACGCAGTTTTTCAAATAAAAATCAGATTCAAATTACGCGAATCATCTCTTAGAAAATAATCATTATTTCGACCCACAGTTTGAAATTTTGCATTCAGATAATAAATATTAGAAGGTAGGTCTTTGGGAAACTTTAAAAATCAATAAATACAAACACTCAGGTAGACTCATCAATGAACAAGTCGATTTAAGCCCTTCACTTCTATTGAATCTTTTCGGGGAGCAATCTATTCCTTAATTTTATTGGATATACCTGTCATAAATAACCACTTAAGAAGAAGCAACTCAATAAGCTTTTAATTACTCAGGAACATTTATAGTTATATTCTCATTTATATTTTTCTGCATATTCATTCGTCTGAAGAAGTTACGGTGTAGTGAAACGCGTTAAGAATCGCAATTATTAAGTAAAATTCCTTAAAACACAGTACTTGTTTTTTACATGAAACTTTTTGAGAATGAAGAAGAAAGGTAAACTAAAAAAACAAGTAAAATGAATCTAGAGATAACTTCTCTTGAGTGTATTCTTGAAATTGCTTAACGACCTGAAAAATATGTCAAGTCCAGGAAGTTTTTCATTATAAGTGCTCAACATCCAGCAAATAGGTCCACTTTGAGAACTTTTTGTTCATCTGAAAGAGACATAAAATGGCTCGTTCGATCTCAGAGTCCAATCTGATACCCTCAGTGGAATACTCTGGAGAACGCTAGACACTAACAGATAGTTGTTCAATATTTCGTGTAAAAACACAAAATCACCAATTTCAATTTGAATCTCTTTCGAGTCTCCAGATAATTATGATCCCCAATAATGACATTATCTTAGGAAGCTAAAGATCTTATGAATTTATTCTGTCCACTTTCTAATCTACGGATAAAAATATTGAGGGTTCCATATTATAGAAGCAAAGTTCTATCTATTCAGGACAGAGGAATGTTATAAAGTTGAAAGGGTTAAGACATCTCTATAAAGCCTACAGTGTCGAAAAATAAAGCCATCCATCCTATTAGTGCTATTCAGGATGCTATCAACATGATGATCAAATAATAGCTTCGAATCGAATGTAACTCCCGAATCCACAATGGTTTCCACATTTTGGAGCTGCTGATCGCCGATCGAGTAAGGTCGATATTTCTGCTGAAAGTTATTTTATAGCATTTCTGATAATTTGAACATCACCAGTTTTCAAAACAGTATTATTAATATCTTCGAGTCATCCGCATATAATAAGAACTTCGAATTTGGAAACAAGCCCTTATATTATTTATAGTATAAATTGTAGTGGTACCAAGTGAGAACCTTGGGGGACTCTCGACGAATTGAAGTATATTCTGGAGGACGTTCCTAGTTGAACAAATTGTGATCTTTCCACCAGATAAGATTCAGATCATCTGAGGAGCACGTCGACCACACCTACATATGCCAGACTTCTATGTATAATGAAATGATTTAATTAGAAATCAAATGCTTTTTTGAAATCGGTGTAAATATAATTCACCAGTATGCAACAGTCGAGAGCCATCTGGAAGTACTCCGAAAACTTTACAAATTTGTTTCCGAATTGCTACCCTTAAAAAAGGCTTTGTTGATATTATTGTCTGCTTTACTGATATGAACAGACAATTACGTATGTTTGAAAAATTCCTCAATAATTTGCATATAAAAATAAATTTACAACAGAAATCGAGAAGAAGGGCTCAATAAGTTTTTTAGATTTAACCATAACTCGATCTAATAATAAACACAATTTTTCAATTTATCACAAACCTTTACACACCGACATGATAATACACAACTCATCAGCACATCCCTATCAGCATAGAGTTGCATCTTTCAATAGTTATACTGGGTGATTCACCAGTGGCGCGGTGCTCTGTAGCTAGTACACTCTTGAAGATTTCATTTTTGTTCGAACGGTATTGTATTTAGAAAGTAAAAATCTACTTCAGCAATTTATTTTGAAGTGAACAGGGTGTCCCAATTTTCTATAAAAAATCTTGGGAGGTTTTTTCAGATTGGAAGACCACTTTTTTGATCAAGATTCAGGAACGGCCTAAACTCTCCTATAATGTCTTCAAGTAATAAGTTTTTTTGGTGAGTAGTTTCGTCACAATATTTTTTTTCCATAAAAATTCATGATAATAGGCATATCATCGCATGCTTCTTCGGCCAGAGAGGATGAATACTTTTTCCTTTCGTTTTCTTATTGCCTTTATTGATGAATTGAAATAGATTATCCTCATTTTATACATGAGTGACTCGAAAAATTATTGAATACTGTTATTTTAAAAATATCATGATTCTTTCAAACGGAACACCCTGTATTTCATTATTCATGTCAACGCATAAAATATTGTGCTATATTTTGCAGAAGTAACCTGATCTTTATCTTCGATCATTTCCGAAACATTCGATTATTTGTAAAAATTTTGATGAAAATTCTACACATCGTATCAAACTCAACAACATGCATCATTATTCGCACAGAAGTTTTTTTTCTATAATGATTCAAGTAGTAGAAAATGAAACCTAAACAAGATAATTCTCTTAACGAATGATAAAATCAAGATGATACAAACGTAAATCGAGGTATGTGTTGACATTTTATTTTATTTGTGCCTTCTGTCAGATGTCTGGACATATCATATTCTGCATTTCACAAGTCGAACTTATTAGAGTTTCGTTAATAAACATTGTTAAAGTGAGGTTGGAACCCAATTTTCTCAATTGACTGCCATAAAGTTCTCCAAAGAAGAAATGGTTGATTTGACTTTTATTCTGGGTAAGTGTGAAATGAAATTCTTTGTTGGCAAGTAGAGTTTATGCACAAAGGTTTCCTGATAAGAGGCATCCTGATGCAAGATGCTTTGAAATACTTCTAATTAGATTTATCGAAGCGGGTAATATCGCTTACAATAAACATGAAAAACGAAAAACTGCTACAGCTGAAGTCAACCAGTTATCAGTTTTGTTGACAGTGACAGAGGATACATATAAAAGCCAAAGAGAGATTTCTCAGTTAACAGATATAAGTGAAACTTCCGTCCAGATAATCTTGAAAGTGAATAAATTTCATGCATATCATGTACAGATGCATCAGGAACTGAACAATCAAGACTATGAAAATCGAATCAATTTTTGCAATTGGGCAATTGACAAAGTAGAGGAAAATCCAAATATGTTTAGCAGAGTTCTTTTCCCGGCGAGGCAACTTTCCACAATAATGGACTTGTCAACAGGCACAACTTTCATTATTACGCCACAGAAAATCCACACCTCATGAGACAAATAGATCACCAGCATCGTTAGTCCTTGAATGTATGGGCCGCTATAGTAGATCGATATCTAATTGGGCGGCACTTTTTCTACGGACACCTCAATAGTGAAATGTATTTAGATTTTCTGCAGAATCATCTACCATTGTTACTTGCCGATGTACCAGAGCATATAAGACAAGATTTGTGGTTTCAACTGGATGGAGCAACGTCACATTACTCACATCAGATTAGGGAGCATTTGAATCATGTATTTCCAAACGAATGGATAGGACGTGGTGGTCCTGTTAGATGGCCAGCTAGGTCTCTGGACCAAAGAAGTCTAGATTTTTTCTTGTGGGGTTATATTAAGGGTACCGTTTACCAGATTCCTTCTACAATACAGTTGGATATAAGACAGAGAATATACGACGCCTTTCAGTCAGTTAATCCGCAAATGTTGTCGAGAGTTCAACGGTCTTTCCCCAGAAGGATTGAGTTGTGTCTACAAAGAAACGGGCAACATTTCGAACACTTATTGAAATAGTTCAACACCTTGTAGATCATCTCAACAAAAACCAATCTATTACGTATTTTATACACGACTACCTTAAAATATCTCCATTTCTCTGATCAAGTGTAATGATATGTACTTATAAACTCTTGTTTCGCAACCTCTGATTTTATTATTTTAGTTTATTAATTTTTTATTTCGGAAATGGTCGAAGATAAAGATAAGGTCGCTTCTGCAAAAACATGGCATAATATTTTATTCGTTGACATGATAATAAAATACAGTATGTTCCATTTGAAAGAATCAAGATATGATATTTTTAAACTCTCAATATTCAATAATTATTTTGAGTCACTCCTGTATGAAATGAGCATAATCTATTTCAATTCATCAATAAAGCTATCCTTGGGCAATAAAAACTAAAGGAAAAAAGTATTCATCCTCTCTGGCCGAAGGAGCATGCGATGATGTGAGAGCCCATTTTCATGAATTTTTACGGAAAAAAAAATATTGTGACGAAACTACTCACCCAAAAAACTCATTACTTAAAGACATTATACCAGAGTTTAGGACGCTCTTGAATCTTGAACAAAAAAGTGGTCTTCCAATCTGAAAAAAACCTGCCAAGATTTTTTTATAGAAAATTGGGACATCCTGTTCACTTCAAAATAAATTGCTGAAGTAGATTCTTACTTTCTAAATACAATACCGTTCGAACAAATATGAAATCTTCAAGATTGTACGAGCTACAGAGCACCGTGCCACTGGTGAATCACCCAGTATACTTAGACTCCTCAACGTACCTCTATCAACAGAAAATTTCGTGAAGAATCGATTTTAATCAAACAAACTACTTTTAACAATGAATATAACCCAAATATAATTAATTACATTTTTAAAAAGAAACAACTGAGATTAGCCATTGAACAAGTATATCGACAGTCAGAAAAACAAAATGAATCTCATATATGTCTAATATATTTTGGTAAAAGTAGCGAAACCTTAAAACCATTCCTTGGAAATTTCAACTTAAATATAGCTTTCAGAACAAGAATCAACGTAGGTGGACATACTAAAAATTACAAAACAAAAACTAAAAAGGAAATAAATCCGGAGTATATCGTTTAAATTGTCTAGACTACGATAAGAAATTCCGGAACTAGAATATCGGAACATAAACGTAGTTTCAATAGTAAAAAGCAGATTCCAATTATTCAAATCACCTTTTAGATTGCAACCACTCGTTTAATCCGGATTTCCAAGTCTTACATACAGAGAGTAGAGGCAAAAAGTTGAATTACCTTGAAGCCCTCGAAATTAACAGATATAAAAATTCCAAGAATATACTTAATGACCAACTAGATATAAATCAGTCACCTCTACTCAACTTATTTCCATAAATACTTGATAGCCCTTGAATGGATTTCCCTAAGCTGCTATTTGTAGTGTATTGGTATTATAGAATATCAGTAGTATGTAACCTTGCACTAGAGAAAGACACAGAGTGTCGAAACGCGTTGTGCTAATATATCATCCTAGTAGAATTCTAAATCGTTTGATTTATTTTTTATATTCTTAAAAAAGTCATACTGCTTTTCTATGGCTATGTTCTTAATATGACGGTATAAGTATTATAGATTAGAGACACAATCTTCAAAGGCTCTAGAACTTAGTAGCAATATATCTCTATCCATTGCTGCCATATATCTATGGGCAGACGTTAAGCTTTTGGCAATGAACGTTTTCTTGGCATTCTTTCCCAAAACATTGCAGTTTCGTCTGCATTGAATACTTCCTCAGGTTTGTATCCTCCATCAGCTACTACGTCTGCCAATTCTTCTGGATATCTTTCAACTGGAACAGTGTCTTCAGATGCAACTATCCAACTATTTCAATGCTTTTGAATTATTGTCGCACTTCAAATTTATCGTACCAACTTTCCGATGCTTGAAATCCTCCACCACCAACTACCACCAGATTCTTTAAAATATGTGTAAAGACACATTGCCTTTTCCCGGATAATTAGATCATTCAGACGCACTGTTTTTTGATTGCGGTCTTCGATCCATAATGACAATTTATTGGACCAACTTTAGATGCTTGAAATCCTCCACTACCTCAGCTACCGTCATATTCTGCCGAATAATTGGACCACTCAGGTCTTCGATCCATAATGACAACGCCATTTCCATATTTTCTATTGCTGGATCACGAACAATTTTCGCTGAGGGGGAAGTTGAAGCTACAGACAACCTTATTTCATTTTCTGATTTTTTATCGATCGTACAGTTGATTGTTTAACATTGAATGAGCTTGATATGGATGCAAACGACTCTCCAAGACGTATACGATCCATTATTTCTATTCTTTCGTTGAGTGGTAACACTGATGTTCTTCGTATCGAAATTAGTATTTTGATTTTTGAATGCGATATTATAAATTTGGAAGACTCGTTCGTTCACAATTTTTGTAACGAATGAAAAACGGAACAATAAAGAACGAAAAGCGACTCTTACGAGAGGACGGAACGTCTAATAAGTGTCATTTAATAATATACAGTATGCATTTTGTTTACATTCTCAACAACATCGACCACGGCGAAGGCGGCTTATGTCAAAGGAAAAGTCGAATCAATGCAGCGGCGATATCATTTAAAAACATACTTTAGGCGTTGTAGTAATAAGTTCTATTCTACTCTTTCATTTGTCACTTTGACGACGTGTTCACAAGGGATACTTATTCTTACTTAGTAGATTAATGTACCGATATATCGACTAGATCCGCGAATATAGGAATCGAATCACATATTATTTTATCCGCCAATAGTGAAAACGTGAATGTAGGAAGCGCGAATAAGGATCTTCAACTGTATTCAAGAAAAATTGGTAATTCACTAAAGATGACCCAGGACGAATTATTATTCAGTAAAATTGAGATTACGCCGGGGTAGCAATGGTAATTGCTCGTGAAAAGGATGCGCTTTTGATGATACCCCCAAGCCATTTATAATTATGTTAGGAAGTCTGTGTGAGTAATATTTCTGGCTTAATATAATCTCTCAACGTCGAACGCGGTCCCCGATTTGAATATGGAGATCAATGACCCGCCTACTGCACATTTAAGCGCGAGTCCATTTTCAACTTTTTCGTAGCGGACAATGTTCCTGTGATTTCATACTTGATGAAATTACTCTATTCTAACTCATCTCTTATGTTCACTGAGCGTCTAGGGATTCCTTTTTGGAGTAATTTCGACGGGGACATGGACAGGACGTCACAGGGATTAAAGTTTCACTTTTTATCCCTTCGAGAGAACATGAGTCAATATTTTCAATTTGTTTTACATAAATTAGAATTGACTTAATTTGTTGGATCTGTGAATTTATTCTAATCTGTAAATGATAATATGAAATTAAACTATGTATTACACTATCAGAAGAGTTTAGTAAAAATCAGGACTACAATTTCGGTGATATAAATGTTGGAAGACATAGCAAAATATATCTTAAACAATCAGTAGAAGAATTGAACCCATGCACATTACATTACATTAGAGGTGGTGGTTTAGCTTTGCATGCCTTTCCGAACTGCGACCAAGTTGGTCTTTTGTTGGTAACCCTTCTTTATTCATTTCCATGTATATCTAGTTCCCTTACAACAATGAGAATCTCCCAGAGAGCGTTCGCTTTTACTTGTGCGGCTCTACCTTGTAGCTACCGCTACATTCTGCATGTTGCAGTTTCCGATTTGCCCATTTTACTGAGATGGTATCTCAATGGGCAATGTCCAGCAAGGAGGCCTGTTATAGTCCTCAGTTCGTCTCTAGAGAGATCGATAAGCTGTTTTGTCTTCTTTGGCGAAAAGTCAATGAACTTTTTCGCTTGTCTTTGGCCTGGAGTTTTTCTCCAGTATTCTTTTTTGCTAGATTCTTTTCACCGTTTCAGTTCCTGTCGTCTGTGCGGCTTGCTTAGATCGCAGAACGGTTCAGGTCCGATGGGTGGGATTCCAGCAGCTGATCTAGCCAGTTCGTCAGCAGTTTCATTTCCTTGTATGCCTTCGTGGCCAGGCACCACAGGAAACGTTTGTTACCCTCAGCAAGTTGCTAGCTTAGGGCTTTAATCACTGCCTGACTGTCCGTTAAAATGTAAATCTGTACACTTCCTGCGTAGTCCCTCCTGGCAGCACAAGTGTACAGCAAGTGTTTCTGCTTGCATGATTGTGGGAGTACAGCCCAGAGGCACTAATGACGAGTACTTGAACCCATACACATTGGAATTATTCTAGGAAAAAATTATGGCCTGTTCTGACTGCGGAAAATGAAAAAGCCTGTACAAATTCAAACTCCAACTGCAAACATTGCCGAAATTGCGAATGCAATTGAACGAGATGGGTTTGAACAAATAGAATCAAGTGACATTCAAGAAATGGTTGAATCGCAAGATGGTTTGATTGAAACCGACTTGGAGGAAATGTTAAATTTACAGAATTAATCGAGTTGGCGCTAGTTTCAACTGTCAAATTTCACAATTATAAAAATAATACCGAATATGTTTACAATTATTCAGAATTTGTCAGACTTGATTCATAATAAAACAAATTTTCACAACAACAATGAATTTATTGACATAATAATAACAAAACAAGAGAATTTATAATTTTTCGAAATGTCGACCGTCAATTTCCAGACACTTCCGTACCCTGTTTTCAAAAAAAAAATCTGATATTATGGGATGATGTTGCAAATTGATTTTCATTATACAGGGTGTTTCCGAATAAGATGTCATAAATGAAGGATGCGAATCCCTGAATGATTTGAGCAAGAAAGTTCGAAGAACCAATGGTCAAAAAAAGCTTCGTTGCCGAGATACAGGGTGTTAAAGTTGAGAAAGTTTTTCGATTTTCTCTCGATAAAACCTAGATTTCTCAAGATTTCGGGCTCAAATTTTCCACATAAGCTATTAAACACAATCTGAATCACCAGGTGAGGCCAAATTTTGGAACAGTATACAGGGTGATACTTTTTCATGGGCCGTGTTCCATTTTTACCCTCGGAACTTTTTTTTGGTACGCCACTGGCACTAACAAAAAATAAAATCGAATAGATCATTCAATTTGAAATTTTTATTGACTCTTGCATTTTGATCGTAACTATCACCGTTTCTGAGATATTAATTATTGAAAATAATCCAATAGTTTTCCCATATCGAAGCCATGGAGATATTATCTTAATAACTGATGCAATTTTTCAGGAATTGAGCTAAAATTTACATCAGATATCTCCTCATTGTATGTTTATAACAAAATGAGGCAAAAATTCCTGACAGTATACAGGGTGTTATTTGTTCACGTGCATTTTCCTCTTTTTGCCCCCTGAACTTTTTTGTGTTGCGCTACTGGTATATTCCGAAAACAGAATCAAACAGATTATTCAAAGTGAAAACTTTTCTGTTCCTTGTATTTTTCCGTATCTGCCACCATTTTCGAGATATTAATCAAGAAAAGTAATCGTATAGTCCCTTCCGTATTGAAAGCTTGAAGATATTTTTCATGTTATGTCGGCAATTTGTGAAGACCTTGAGCTCGAATTTCAAACGAAGTTCACATTTTAAGATCTGCACCACTAGATTGGTAGGATTTATGAGAAAGTATAAAGGGTGATATCATTTCCTTGATCATTGAATTCGAATTCAAAATGTGTTTTATTGAGTGTATAAATCGGAAGTAAATGAATAAACAACATAAATAATCGCGAATGATTTCAATAACAAAACTCATAATGATGAAAACAGATACGGAAAAATACAAAGAACAGAAAAGTTTTCGCATTGAATAATCTGTTTGATTCTGTTTTCAGAATATACCAGTAGCGCACCACAAAAAGTTCAGGGGCAAAAGAGGAAAATGCACGTGAAAAAATAACACCCTGTATACTGTCAGAAATTTTGCCTCATTTTGTTATAAACATACAATAAGGAGATATCTGATGTAAATTTTAGCTCAATTCCTGAAAAATTGCATCAGTTATTAAGATAATATCTCCATGGCTTCGATATGGGAAAACTATTGGATTATTTTCAATAATTAATATCTCAGAAACGGTGATAGTTACGATCGAAATGCAGGAGTCAATAAAATTTCAAATTGAATGATCTATTCGATTTTATTTTTGTTAGTGCCAGTGGCGTACCAAAAAAGTTCCGAAGGTAAAATGGAACATGGCCCATGAAAAGTATCACCCTGTATACTGTTCCAAAATTTGGCCTCACCTGGTGATTCAGATTGTGTTTAGTAGCTTATGTGGAAAATTTGAGCCCGAAATCTTGAGAAGTCTAGGTTTTATCGAGAGAAAATCGAAAAATTTTCTCAACTTTAACACCCTGTATCTCGGCAACGAAGCATTTTTTGACCATTGGTTCTTCGAACTTTCTTGCTCAAATCATTCAGGGATTCGCATCCTTCATTTATGACATCTTATTCGGAAACACCCTGTATAAACTCTTTACGATCAAAATAACATCAAAGATATCCAGTCATTTTCTGATATATTATGTTAATCTCAAGAAAGCGCGTGACCTCTTTCCGTCCATACGGAGGGGGATTAATCAAGAATTTTGACGAGTTAAGGCGTTTCCAGAAAAATATATAACCGGATTCACTACCATCTATGGTGTTAAGATAATGAATGAACCATAAATCGCTACAACGCCGAAGAATTCGACCATCAAAGTTTCCAATTAACTACGTGCAAACAGTGGTCCAGATTTTAATTTCGGAATATAAGGTCCAGCTCAATTATGAGATTGAGATCGCAGACTACGTCCCGTTTCTTAAAACTTGATTCATTAAGGTGACAGCACAAACCGCTTTTTCATTACCATAATTTCATAATTACGGCAATTTTTTTGCGGCCAGAAACGGCAGGACGGTGTTCCAACGCAATTAATTAAAATATGGCGGAATATAAGGAACGTATTTCCATAAATTATGGAAAATTTATTCGCGGTAATAAGCAGCTGAAATCTGCAAGAACATTCGAAGAAATTTTCGAAAACAGGTTGTGTACATATGAGATATGTTTTCAAGGAAAACACAGCAATAAACAGATGTCGAACTGTACAGGTGTGCTTAATTGAATGCCGAAAGAAATGAATTTTGATATACGAAGGATGTCTTTAAGATTTTGCGTGCTGGGATATAGGAGGCGCCACTGGTCCAACGTCACATTGAAAATTGACCTCCATCTTTTGTTAGTCTTAAGCCAGAGTATCGATGAGATACAACAAATACAAAGACAACAATATTGTGACAATGGCAACAAATTACGATTCGGTTGAATTACTGACAAAAGTAAAATATGATCTTCAACTAGGAAGGCAAGATTGATGTTACACAGCCTCTCCTCTGTTCCACATATGTTACTTTCATGGGGGTTTTGATCTCCTGAATCGAAATGTTAACAACTACAGAATATATATTCGGGTAAAAAATTGTGATATTCTCTTTTCACACGGTCAACGTGGCTGCCGTCAATGCTTGAAAATTCATACAGTGCTTTGTGAAGATAAGGAGTATTATACAATATGAAGGCGGTAATTTTCCTCTAAAAATTGAAAATCAATTACGGTGTAGAATTTGTCATTTCAAAACACGTTGGAGATGTGTCACATGTAATATTACTATATTTCTATATTTTGAAGCTTCATCATAAACTAGTAATTACTGAATGTGTATCGAAAATCACCACTGACAAAATGATCATTCAACCGAAAGATAAATGAATCACACTTTTTATGTATTTCTTTCAAATTTTCTTAATATATTTGTAGGTTAGCTTTCAAAGATACATAACCATAAAGTTTTCAGATCTTACTTTCTTCGGTTAAATCTTGAACATTGTCAGATACATTAAATTTCATTTACTTTCACATTTGGACAATTGTAGAATAGAAATATACTTCCTCTTCAATAAACTGAAACGAAAATTTAATTTGAAATGGACATAGTCTTACTGACATCCACTTTGAAATATCTTAATACAGAGATCGCCTTTGGTGAAAAGCTTCCTATCATAAACGCTCTAAATGACATATTTTTTTTAATTTTATTATACAAAAAACTCAAAATCTATTAACAGCAACTTGAAGAACATTCCATTACTATTTTGTAAGATAGTCTCAATTGATTCGTTAAAGAATTCTAGTAATTCTAGGAACTCTTTTAATGCATAGAGGTAAGAATAACCTTGAATAAAAATATGAAATGTATGTAAATTCCGAGTACATTTCTTCAGCATGCTTAAAAATATAAATTGACATCGAATCACATTCACTTACCTTTTAAACATTATTGTAAGTCTCCATAAGTTCTTTTTATTATAATATTCCGTTTTGAATCACATTATTTGAGTTGAAATAACCTCAAAATGTTAAATCCATAAATTTTGAAAGTTTGCCTTTCTTTCCTTAAACAAAATATATATAAAAATGGACAAAATAAACATTAAACTACGTTCACTCACCTTTAAAAGTTTATTTCAAGTTTCGTTAAACTTTTCATTCAAATAAAGTTCGGAATTATTCATTTTGACCGATCGAATATATGACAATAATATCCTTACATCTCTCCTAGACCCCGTGTTTCCGGTCTTTTTCTCGAAAATCTAGATCTCAAAGATTGTCCCAAATTAGAAAAATTAAGTCTTAGAGTAACGATTTCTCTTCGCGGACCCAATCTCGAGATATGTAGGAATCGCTCGACACCCGAATCCTTTCTTCCTCTAACCCCGTATAAGTAGGACGAATGAAAGAACAACCCTTATTTTGACAGCTCGACATTCGTTAATTTCTTTAATTTCTGGTCGTCAGATATTCTGAGAATGTAGAAAATAGAGCGAAATTTTGCAAAAGTCCGCCGATAGCCCTTCCTTGGATCGAAGATTTTCCACTTTTCCCGGGGTTTTAAGGGAATGAAACTATTGAGGCGCAACATGCGAAACTCGTGGCTTTCTCTTTGTCCAGGTTTTGAAAGGATCGAACGCGATAGAAAAATTTGTATAGACATAAAAGACATAAAAAATAAATTAAATTAAAGGTTTTACTTGTAGTTTATGATGTTCAGTATGTATTAAAAGGTCAAATTTAAAAATCGAATAATTTTCCTACTTAATGAAGTGTAATCTGCAGCAATAAATATTCAATGAAAGTCTAAGTACAACCACGGCGCTGTGTTCAACTAATTAATAACCACGCTTGATTGAACACTAACTGGAACATGACCCAGATATAATGAAGTTTTGAAGAAAATTAATTTTGATGAATAACTCTTCCACTGTTAAGACTAGATTGAGAGGCTAAGAATATTTAGCTCTTTAATTTGTAATTCTTTTAAGATGTATCTTTTGAGAACTGAATTATTTAGGATGTTAAGGTTTCAATGAATTTCGTCCATTCAATTGACTAAACTGATTAACTGGTATTATTATTGAAATAATATTCCAGTTGAAGTGAATGATTGAAATCTTCAAGGATTGAAAATAAACGTGATTCTTTAATTTTTTACATGTTCATTCGTAGCGGCGATTCTCTTGACAAGAAATTAACAGACAGATTTGGACGTTTTATTCGGGACCAGAAAGATTATTAAGTAACGGAAATGAAACAGGTTTAATATTATTACTAATAAAATGATTTTTTTATTTGCGTTTTTACTCATCTTCACTGTCAAATTGATCGGTAATAACTGTGCTAGCGCATGTCGAATCATAAATTAAACAGTAGTAATTATTTTTAAATTAACATGGACGTATTTAGGGCAGAGCGTATATGATAAAATTGTTTGTAGCTGTAGATGTTCAGCTCTTATGTAATTTCACATTTTTCGGACTTTCAATACAAGAGTTTAAATAATTAATTTATTTATTCGAATGAAAGAGACACAATATAATATAAGAACTTCATTGTTTAGAGTCATATTTTGATGTGAGTAAAAACACAATTGGGAGGTAACACTGTATGTAGAATGTATAACACTGTACAACAGCAATTGTGATGATTTGGTTATGGCACATGATATTAGCATCATTTTTAAGAACTGTTTTAAATCCGTGATTAAAACTTCTTTAAAATTGATCTTATTTCGTCAAATTCTCAAATTCAAAAACAACTTTCTTTTGAAAGATTTTCTTGCAGATGTTGTACTTAGTGAGCTGTTCTGTATGCTCTAATAATAGTCAGCCATTATGTTTGCAAGATTAGCAGGAAAATAGTCTAGGTAGTTGTGAAGAAAGTATAATTTGATGCGTATGTTACATCTAAGCATTTGAAAGTGACTCATTAGTTGTTCAACGTGTTGAGGATAGTCAGAATTTTTCTTTCTTCCCAAAAAATTTCAAACAAGCCGAACAAACTGATTCCATGCATTTTAGTCAAAGTCTGTTAGTTTCCGCAAAACTTAATAATCTAATCTGTGGCCCATAAAAGATGTCCGCTTTTATCTTTTCTGCACTCAGTTTTGGGAACCCTTAGGGAAAAGAAATAGTTCCTATTTCTGTTGATAGTTTCAACAAATTATTTAATGAGCCTTAATTGTAGAGACAACGGCGATATTATGTGATACCTTGATATTAATGACGGATTTTTCACGTTTTGTTGTCGTGGAATTACTATTTATCGAGAAGACCAATCCATCCTAACCCAATGTTGATTTTCAGCTCTACTATCCCAGGAATATTTTGACTATTTTAAAATCAACAGCAGTTGTTTTCAGTATAGTTATTTTTGTCCAAAACCAAAGCCATAGATGTATATTCTTCTCTTATCCTAATAGAATGTGCAATCGGCAACAACCCTTATTTATTTCCGTTGTATAAGAGAGAAAGAACGTTTTGACAAATTTATGCACTAACGCCATTCATTATAAACGTAATGTGTTAACTCATTTCAGCCATTCAACTAGGTACATCTGTACGAAATATAAAATCATCTTCTTCATCCCAATATTCGAATCTAAATTTCATCACAACGTAATTTATATTTTATGAATATTTTGTAAAACTTGAATTTGCTTCGTTGTTGTTTTCGTCTAACTTCTTTATTAGATATTAGTGAGCCCATTAAGAAAGCCTATTATATCTAAATAGCCAATATACTAAACGCCTAATATACTGAACGCCTTATATACTAAACGTCTAATATACTCAACCCCAAATATACTGAACGCCTTTTCATATCCAACTCTATCTATACTGAACGCCTTATTATATTCACTTCATTTTTCATATTTATACTTAATAGTTCTTTATGTTACATGGAACTCTACCATATATTGCCTCAGTTATCCTTAGGGCTTCCAGTATTGTTTTATGGATACTGAGTCATCAACCACACAAATTTCAACGCCATTCACTACTATCTCAATTCAAAGAGATACATTCAATTTGAAAATCTCAACTTTCTCCAATAGAGCTAGCATAAAATGAAATTGAAAACATTCCAAGATTGATTCAAAAAACAAATTGTTCAATCACCCTTTAGACATAGAAATTCAATCATCAACAACTCTAATATTAATTCACAATATTCCAAATTTTAGTTCCAGAAGTATTAAATATATACTTCAAAAGATAAGAATCGAATAAGATTCATGAATTATTATAAACAACAAATATGAGCTTAAAACAGCAAGATGGAAGAATTACTTCTCAAGTATATTAATGAAATAGAAAATAAAAGCTCTTCTCAAATTAAAATTTCTTGGGAGTATCCAAAAGACAAAAGCGAGAATAGCAATCAAATAAAGGAACACTACTGAATACATAGAAATTTCACCTCATGTGATTGCCCTATACGTAACTATTTTGTATAAATTGAAATTGACAAAAATTCACACAATTTGCTTACCAGAAAGAACAAACATCTTCTGAACAGAAGTGTTCTTGTGGAAGCAAAAATGAAATCCACAAATTTGTAAATTACATTATGGACCCTGATATACAATACAATGATGTTAACTATATATCAGTTTCAGTGAGACTGTTTCTTATAACTGTCAATTTCCTAGATCCTTAACTGTCGAGTTGGCAGTTGGTTTCGAGCATTCATTATACTATGAAATGAAAATGAAAGCAAGAAGTTTCATTAGAACAACTTCATATTTCCATATTACGTGATGAACGTAGTACTTTCACACAATTATATGAAATACCTATAGTACAACTACCTATAACAAAAATTGTCAAATTGCATAGCATTCTTCAAGTAGTAGTTGAATATGATTCACATAAGCAGCAGCATGTTTCCTGTGACTTTCATAAATCTTGATTGAAAGTTGTGGTTGTACAAAACGAAACTTCGTATGCAACTTCTTCATAATTGAACATCATGTTTCCCACTATCAGATACCTATAATAGAGGAACTTTCAACTTCAAATCAATGAGGAATTCCTGTCATTCATTCAACAACCTTGATAAAATTTCCTGAGAAACAGTAACTATGAGTTATGAATAGAGGGAACTCATATTAATTACCTTTTGTGCAAATTTGAGATCTTATTTTCTTTGGTTCAAACTTGAACATTGTCAAACACATTGAAACATACTGCCTCTTGAATAAACTGAAACGAAAATTTAATTTGAAAAGGCACGGTCTTATTGACATCCAGTTTGAAATATTTTAATACAGATATAGCCTTTAGTAGATAGCTTTAAATATTCATATGATGCATACTCTAAATGACCTAACGAAAACTTTATCGAGTTCCTTCCAGAAAAAATATTATTATACAAAAGAGCTCAATACCTATCAGAAACAACTCAAAGGATATCCCATAATTTTGTAAGATCCTCTAATTGATTCGTTAAAGAACCCTAGGAATTCCAGGACAATTTTCAACGCATAGAGGTTGAAATAACCATGAAAGAAAAATGAAATATTTGAATTGTGAGTACATTTCTTGAGCATGCCTGACAAAAATATACATTAACTCCTTTTTATTATAACATTCCGTTTGAATCACATTGTTTCGGTTAGAATAACCACAAAATGTTAAATTTATGAATTTTATGTTCACTTACCTCTAAAAGTTCATTTAGGTTTCGTCAAACTTTTCATTCAAATAAAATTCAGAATTACATATTTTGACAGATCGAATATAAGACTAATTGAAATAAGATTAGATTCGATTGTCATTCAGAAGAAAGAGATCTTTAAATTCTATATGTTGGTAGTACCAGAATTATGTTGGTGAAAATAAAAGTTAGTAACTATTTCCATCTCAATATTTTCATTCAAAAGAGAGAGAGAGCATTAAATTTTACACGTTGGTAAAGCTCACTTCCGACAATGAATAGCGATCTGAGGGGCGGTAGGAGAGTGACTGGCTCCGCCGCCGTGTTTCCGTTTGTTTTCGAAATTTTAGGTCTCAAAGATTGTCCCAAATTCGAAAATCAAGTCGTAGAGTAACGATTTCTCTTCGGGGATCCGATCTCGAGATATGTAAGAATCGTTCAACACCCGAATCCATTCTCCCGGTGACCCCGTATAAGTAGGACGAATGCAAGAAAACCACTTATTTTGACAGCTGGACGTTAGTAATTTCTGGCCGTCAGAGATATTGGAATGAGGAAAATAGAGCGAAATTTTGCAAAAGTCCGCCGATAGCCCTTCGTTGAATCGAAGATTTTCCAGTTTTCGCGTCGTTTAACGGGAATGAAACTATTGCTGCGCAACATGCGAAACTCGAGGTTTCCTCTTTGTCCACGTTTTGAAACCATCGAGCTCGATGGAAAAATTTGTATAGACATAAAAGTCCGACAAAATTATCCCATCCACTCTCGAAAAATTTTCGCTTTTTCGGGGCTCTCTTTCTGAATTTCCGCTAGATCGATCGTTTCGATCGCCTTTCGAAAGTCCGAAGTTTCCGATTCCGAGGAAATCCCGCCGTTTCACCTTTCCGTTCGCTCTCGGCGAAAATTTTCGAAAAATCCTTAGGGCTCCCTCGTTCGAGCTAGGGGCTCCAAATTTGGCACAGACCTCCGGAAAAAATTAATTCGCCGCGTCGCTTCTTCTCGCCCGGTTCAAACTACCGTTATTGCCTCGGATTATTCCCGAAAAAGGCCGTACGAATTTAATAGTATAGATCATTCACTGAACCATTCAATGTTTGCTTTGATTCAAATCCTGTCAGTGGACTCACCTGATTGCTCATGGCTTTGCTTTTGCTCTCTCGTGAGATTTCAATTTCAGGAGTTACCCTGTTGTTACTCCACATCCCTCAGTTGGTTTAGTACGCTTGATGTCATTTTCATTCATCTGATCACCGTTTGAAACATAAGTTTAGAAAATATTGAATTAGAATTAATAAACGATTTATTAATTGAAACATAGAGAATACTTTGCCAAGAATACGGGATGCATTCTGCATAATAAATTCTACCTTCATACAATGTATACGGTTAATAGTGTACATAGAGAGAGTATGCATTACTCCGCTAACTACTCTAAATAGTTATAATTCCACGAATTCACCGCACAACATGTAATACTTCAGATTTCTTTTCTCGTTTTCCATCAGAACCCGCTTACCTACGCCGTTTGTAAATACCGGCGAACACCTGCATATTCTAATGTTAACTGTTCGAATTTCCACCATTTTCCTTTGCGAATTATACAAATTCAGTAGCGTGACGAATTCAATTAAGCCCATATGGATACCCTGAGCAAACATGTTTTTCCTGTAATTTATACAAGTCCCTTCGTATTCTGTACCTATTCGCTTAGTAGAATGCGCTTTTGTACGCTAAAGTGAATTAAAATTATCATGCAGGTTTGGTACTACGGGGTATAAATGCGGATACGGTTTTGCCGCTCAGACGAGAATGGGGAAGTTAATGATATTGATGACATATTTATTTTGTGGAAATCCATTTCAATATATGAAAGGGAAAAACACTTTTGTCAGTTTTCCACATTTACTCGTTAATACACGACCGATTTCGACACTTTGGTAGAATCATGATTACGAGATATATTTTGTTCTATGAATATAAAATAGGGGAATTTATCGAATTCAAATTGGCTATTGGGAGTAATAATGTGGAGTTTTCCGGAGTTTAATAATTTCCAAACTTTTCAAACGCATTCATTTTATTTCCTTTATTGCATTTGTGGACTTTTAGGCATTTTAGGTATAGGGAAACCTATAACAGATCGATGCCTATTAATATTACGAGTTAAATGGTGTATGCAAAAATAGGTAGTCTAATTTGAAAAAACGGAATTTTGTACCTTTGAATGTACTACGTAGATCTTGCAATACCGAGATCTCGCACCTATTCTGCAAGATCAATCTCTTACCCAAAATCATGCGCGATCTCGCGAGATTTGCAAGATTGGTATTATGTCAATTTTGGTTAGCTTTCAGTGTTTTCACATGTTCCCGGCGGCAACACGTGGCGCTAGGGCTACAGAGCGATAAGGATGAATAAGGCGAGACGTTTTCCGGTTGTCGTAAATTTGTCATTGTTTTGCAAACCTGGACGTGTCAGAGTGCATGGCAATCTGCATATTTATAAACTATTCCAATAACAGTTGAAGATAATTCCTTGTGTGTTTAAGTTCTCTCGGTCTATTCGTTTTGTGTTAAAATGACAACAAGGATAGTTTGTAAAGAGTTTCAAAGTGTTCCGAAGGCTTACATGTACATTTACTGTCCAAGCACAAAATTGATATTTCTCATAAAAAAGTGCAGAAAACATGACCATGGTTCCATCAAATTCTTCAATGCGTCATTAAGGCTACCTCCTCCAACCGGTACGAAGAGGCAGAAAGTATCTGATTACTTTTCGTCCCTACAAAAAGTTTCTTTGGAGGAAAGAATTTCAAGGATGATTTCTAAAGATGGTATGACTTTTAGATCTTTTTGCACGTCGAAAGACTTGAGAGAATTATTTGCGACTAGTGACTACAAATTACCTGCATCGCCTAACTCCATAAAACTGATTGTAATGGACTATGGCATGAGTTTGAAAATGAAAGTTTCGCAGGATCTTATAAATCTAAGAAAGAATAACCATAGATTCAACCTCACCTTCGATGAATGCAAAAACAGGTGCTTCATGAATGTGAATGTTCATACATTTTAAGAGAATAAAAATATGTTGGGAATTTGGGTCTTGTGCGCATGGTAGGAAGTATGCCTGCAAAGAGTTGCATAACTATTTTGAAGAAGAAATTATCAGAATATAGATTGTCATTAGATGATGATATAGTAGGTGTTACTACTACAGATGGGGCCAGTGTAATAGGAAGGTTGGGCGACTCATGAATCCTCTTTACTAGCTATGCTACGCTCAGGGCATTCAATTGGGAGTTACAGATGTGATTCACAAATCGAAACGCAAAAAAAAGTACAAAAGACACAGTCGTATCTCAGTCAGATGTGGAGGAGTCTGACGATCAAGAATTTGATGACATAATTGATAATGAAGGATTTGAATGCAGATTACCCACTGTAGATGAAGTTAACTTAGTGCCAGAATTTAATCACCTTATCAAAAAAGTAAGACAAGTCAAACTTTTTAAAAAATCACCAACGAAGGATGACATTCTTCAGAAATATATGAAGGACGAATTCAGCAAAAATAAGCAACTCATGCTGGACTGCAAAAGACACTGGTCTAGCCTTGCAGATATGATTTCCACATTCAATAAGATGAAGCAATGTGCGAGCAAAGCCTTGATTGATTGAAATCTTGGATCGAATACAAATCATAGTTTCTCAGACGAAGAATATCGTGCTTTATCAGATTTAGAACTCGTATTTCAGCCTATAAAACTGGCAGTGGAAGTACTATGTCGTCGAAATTCAGATTTGTTAACTGCCGAAACTACTCCGCAATTTATGGTGAAAAAGTTAGAAGAACTCGGAACACAAGTAACACAAAAACTTGCTGAACATTTATGATCGCAGCATTCTGTTATTTGACAGGCCCTGTCCAATACGACGTATATTTCAATCTAACTGCCTCTAAAATCTTCAATCAAAAAAAAAAATAATAAAGTTAATTGGAAGATTACACAAGAACAGTACTAAAGATGACAATATTGCAGTCAATATACAAAACAAACCCTCTACATCTTCAGTTGCAGATGAAGCCATGAATGAAAGTGATGACGTCATTAGATGCAGTGAAAAAAAATTTAGAGCCTAAAATGGCGAACGCTTCTCTTCGTCTTGATGAAGAATAGGAAATGGCATTGAAAGAGCGTTCGCAAAAACGTGTGGCACCTTTGTCATCGTCACTTGATATGATTTTGAAGAAAGAAATCAATTTGTACGAGTCAGGAGGGTCAAAAGGACAAAATCTACAGTTCGCTCACCAGCTTCCGGTATGACCGGAAGTGCCACAGAATTGAAAATATTTTCGGAACTTAGTTCGAATAACATTCAAGACAACAACAAAAAATTTCTCCAATCGGTGATTCCTTTCTCCACATACTTTTATTGTCCCATCTCGCTTGGACACCCTGTATTATTGTGAAGAAAAACAAAACTCTATTTTTTGAGTTCCTACGATTCATATTTGAAAAGACGCAACTTCGCATTATAACTCAACTCAGTAGTTCGATTTCACGTAAAAGAATCAACAATTTTCAGAATTTCCGAATAACTCGAAAGCGAAATAAACTAGCTCGAATCTGTTTGCGGCAATGAAACACCAAAAAAGTGGTAGGGAGGGTATTTTGTTTGTTTTTCCTTTAACGTGACCAATTTTTGCTTTTCGGCTAATGAATTTTGCCGAACCCCTCTCTTGTCGAGGGAGAGATCTTCAATGTCCAACACATGTCTGTTAGACAGGACCGACAGCTTTACATCTCCTTCGAGAGATGGACACTCAAGCGATTCCCAGAATCCGAAAAATCGGTCCACTTAACTACTGAAACGTCGAAATCTACCCAGTACTGGTTTCAGATAGATGGAAACCATTCTAAATGTCGTTCTTTATTAGCGAAAGTACACCAAGTATTTTACGGGAAGACCTAGCTATAAATCAATGTTAAATTACCGACAAATTTCCTCGTTTTACAATCTGAAGAATTTACGATTCCCAATAATACGAGCTAAGGAATATCATAGAAAAAATGTGGCAGCGGTGGGATTCGAACCCACGCCTCCGAAGAGACTGGTGCCTTAAACCAGCGCCTTAGACCGCTCGGCCACGCTACCTTTTTCAATATAAAATGGAGAAACTTAAATATATTACATTGCGTTAGATAATCGAACGAATTACAGATAAAAATAGATTCGCCCAACGTGGGGGCTCGAACCCACGACCCTGAGATTAAGAGTCTCATGCTCTACCGACTGAGCTAGCCGGGCTGATGTTAATAAAATCAACATAATGACAGAAGGTATAACAAACATTTTTCGAGATATTCGCATGATATACTACCTGAAATGGTCGAGTGGATTGAGGACATCTGTCAATGGCCGTTGCAAATATATTCAATGACTGCATTCAATTTCAGTCATTGGAGCTCTAAAAACAAAGTAAAACAATAACAACATAATATGTATAAATTTTGATTAGAATAATATGAACATTGTAAATTTAACTTGAATTGGAAAAATTACAGAAACGGAGGGATTCGAAACCAGGCTTACGAAGAAACGGGTCTGTTATATATGAGCTTACTGGTCCGCTTTATCTAAAACTGAATAAATTCAATTCAGATACTTTAGAGTTCACACAAATTTCAAATAAAAATAGAATCTTAACCTGGGCATTCGGAGTTTAATACGCAATCTTCTGAGCTATCTATGATCGTGTACATAAGTACTTATCTTGTTAAAAATTCAAAAAAATTCCTTTTAGATTTCTATATACAAATAAACTGTGCTTCTCCAGATCATTGTGAAAAAAAATTTTTTTTGCAATTAAAGAGATCCAGTTTTTGAGAAAATTGATGACTTTATACAAGGAAAGTTTCCTAAGTTCATTGTGTTCTAGGGTAAGTTCATTGAAAACTGCGGACCTGGTTCTACTAAATGCTGGGCATGAGGTATTAGAGGTTCAACTTAGCCTCATCCAGTCCTAGCAATGGATTGATATTATGATACATTAAACCTGAATGAATTCAATTTATTCTGCCTGATATATCCTGCTTAATAATTTGGAGTGAGTGGGATACCTTGAAAAGATTCAGCTTTTCTACTATCTGACGAGACGAGGGTGAGTCTTTTCTTTCCAAACCTTTCTAGGTTTATACCGTTCCGAACTACAGTAATTGGAATCAAGAGCTCTTATTAATGCTCGATTAACGTGCATAGTTAAGAAGAATTCACTTCAGAACCATAATTTTGGATGATGAAGAATATTTTACATTATCCCATTCTGAAATCAACTGTAATGCAGGTTTCTATACAAATAACATAGAAAACTGTCCAAACAAATTAAAATTCAAAACAAAGAGAAAATTTGAAGACAAGGTTTTGGTTTGGTGTGCTATTTCTGAATCTGGGGTTTCAAGACCATATATAGGGCATGTGAGAAGCGAAGCTGTTGATGCAAACCTATATACTGGAAGGTGTCTCCCAAAATTGTTAGATTTCATCAATACCTATCACGCTGATGACGAAATAATGTTTTGGCCAGACTTGGCGTCTTCCCATTATGCGCGAGTTACGAGAGATTGGTTAGAGGCTAATAACATCCCATTTGTACCTCGCGTAGATAACACCCCAAACGTTCCACAAGCAAGACCAGTCCAAGATTTTTGGGGTTTACTGACAAGGAAAGTCTATGCAAATAGATGGGAAGCCCAAAACGAAGAAGGTTTGAAACAGAGAATCTTTCAGAAGATACGAGAATCGATGTGGATGTCATACAAAGACTGATGGGAGGTGTTCGGATTAAATTGCGCAGAACGGGCCCCTATCAATCCTTTAAATACGATTTTATAGAGTTTAGATATGAGGTGAAATCCTAATGATATAATCAATTCAATGAAGTTTTTTTCACTAATTAATTCATCTATTCCAATTTTTTCCCAAGACTTTTGTGACATACCTTCACTGTCTTTCTATACTATTGCATTGTTTCTACAAACAGCTAGAAGAACTAATGTGAAAATACAAATTTTTAACGAAAAACATATACAATTGTGACAAAACCGACATTTGTACCGTCCAAGATCCTAGAAAAGTATTAACTGCAATGAAGAATAGAGTCTATTAATTTGGGATAGGGGTAAGAATATCACTCTGCTCTACACCATCAGGGCTGCAAATGTATGTGACCTGCCAATATTTATTCTTCCCCAACGAGGACTCTGGACTCTTGAAAATGATGGCCCAACAGCAGCAATTTATAACAACGGACAAAAGATGGATAGATGAAGAACATTTCCTTCAGTGGTTCAAGTACCACGTACTATGGAAAACCGTCTACAGAAGAAGCGATTCTAATAGTATTGGATAATCGTGCGAGCCACATTTCTCTGGCCATCTGTCCATTTGCAATCTCTACCACTCCATACAACAAATCGCATACAACTATCAGATTTGTCCTGTTTTGTTCCATTCAAGGCTGCATATGGAAGAGAACGCGATTTATTCATGAAGAACTAACTTTGACGAAGAATAACACCTTATGGTGTTGCTTTGTTGGTAAAGCATTCTCCAATGTTGCCTTCGTGAGTGCGAAGCTGAAATCCTTCAATAAGGGCCAATTGTTGTTCAAGATCTTGCTAACTCTATTTCAGAACTGACCTCTGCAAGTGGTATTGACTTCGTATCATACCTAACTGCTACTAGGCTAGAACGAAATATCCCTATTCGTCTCAGTAATTCTGAAAAAGCGACTGTATCGTTGTTTCAATCTTTTTTCATTCTCTCTTCGGACGGGGCTATGCATGTCATACCACAGGTGTGACCGCCCAAGATTTAATGTGTCTGTTCACTCGTTTTTGAAGTTCCATAGCACACTTACCCTGTAAACAAAAGAACTTCTATAGAGAGAGGTATCTGGCGTAGCTAGTTGGACCGTCCGCTGATGAAAGTTTTTCGCGAGCCCGGTTTTCTTTTGGAACTCGATTCTTTCTGGAATCAAGCTTTTCAGTTCTTTAGAGCATTTATAGAAATACACACAACCAAGTTCATATGGAATCACCAGGTATTTTGAATATTACCTCAGGGATTTTGGAAATTTCGTATTGTTAGAATTGATCTTTTTTGAGATATTTTAATTGAAAAAAGAAATAAATTAAGGTTTATTTTAAGAAAGAAACAAACAAAAGAAAATATGAGACTTTCCGCATGTAGTAAAAAAAAATGAAAATTGTTTTCCTCGCGGTATTTTTTTCTCGACCTCAGTAGCTTGTATTACCTCCTCTTACCCTGTTACAAGCCTGAATCCGTCTGGGTCATGCTATGGATCAGGTCTTCGACCTCCTCTGGGGTGATATTCTGCCATTCTTCTATGACGGCTTGGATGAGCTGTTGTGGGGTTCCCGGATTATCCTGGCGCGATCCAATTTTCCTTTTGAGATTATACCAAAAATGTGCAAAATATCGTTTCCATCTGTTTCGAGATAAAGTCGCGCGTGGTTGCTGGTATGCGGAGAAGCATTATTTTGCATAAAAGTGAAATTCTCATTGTGGGCACCTCGTCAGAGTCTTACTATGAGCTCTACGTCCACGTAATTCGTCATAATCGCAGGAAACGAATTCAAATCTGTTTAACCTTCCAGTATAATGCCACTCCAAAACATCACACTGCCCCCTTGGTATTTCGGAATTTGTCTTGCTGCTCGGAGTCTAGCTTGTCTTCCAGGACCCCTTAAAACCCGAATTCGGCGGTTATCTGATCGAATACCAAGATCATTTCGCCAATTCTCAGTATTCCAATCTTGGTGCTCGATACACCAATTTTTTGTTGTCTGGTTAGCTCTGAAACTCTTAAGGGCCTTCTGCTGTATAAACTCCTTGAACGAAGTCTTTGACGTATCGTTTCGACTGATACACTGATGTCTGTTGCTTCTAGAAATTGCCTTTGGAGTATGGACGCACTAGGGTCTCTTCTTGCAATTTGGCACAAAAAGCGGTCTTGTTCTTCAGAAGTGATCTTCCTACGACTTCTTCTTGGCCCATTTTGCAGAGATTGTAGCTCCACGTATTGGGCGTAGGTTTTTGAAATCACCCCATGTAATACCCCCATTGTGGCAGCGATATCCCGAACATGTGATGATAATTTTACATTTCTTATCATAGTATCAAGTTTTTTAAAACAAAAAACCTCATTCTTCACAAGTAGCCAAAGATCCATGATTAAAGACAATCAATAATGTGAAATACCGAGTGATTCCATATAAATTTGGTTGTGTGTATAGTACCTGTAGAAAAGAGGAGGATCAGCAATGTGCAACCTTTGAGTGAGAGGCTGGAGATCCCCCATGATTTCTTTTATGTCTTCTATCGATTTGAAACGGGTAATTTGAGTTTTGGAAGAGGAAAAAATTCGACCGGAGCCATATTCCATAGTATTTGTTGACTTTTTGGCCATAAACTCATTCATATTGATGCATTATCGTTTTGCAAAGCCATGAATTTTCTTTCTACAAATCTAGCCTTTTTAGACAAATTTACTCTCTCAAACGTCGCATAACGCTCAGGTAATATTCTTTATTTACCGTCTGACTTTTTGGCAAGAATTTTGAGAACACAACGCCACTATAATCAGAGAAAAAACCAGTCAACATCACCTTGACTTTATATCGGCTTTGACGAATTGCGAATTGTGTAACCTACCCAATTACTAATAGGATGTACACTTATAATAATTACTTTAATTAGAAAAGGTTCACACTTTGTGGTTTACCCTGTTCAGTCGTTTTAGATGAGTCGTGGATTTTAGTTCCCTTCAAGCATTCAATAAAATAAACACAAATTATTTCAAATTATCTATTTAATGAATATCTAGGCTTCACAAAATTTAAGAAGTGGACTTATCTTTATAGTAGTGTGATTGATCTCCAAAAATAATGGGGGTTGGTGACTATCCAAGAAAATTATTAAACTCCTTTGTCCTGCCCAAAATAGAGGTGTTGAATTTGTCCTCTCCAAAAAACAATATAGCCGGTGCCCTGTCCTCTCCAAAAAAAAACGTGGCTGGTGTTTTGTCCTCTCCAAAAAATATCTAGCTGGTATTCTGTCCTCTCCGAAAAAATATGGCTCTTGTTTGTCCCCTCCAAAAACCCTTTCATTTTAAAAGGTTATTAAACAATTCATAAATTATTATGATTACTTAATTTCGAGTGGTTTCAATGAAGTCTTCAAAGGAAATGAATGAATTTCGGTGTTCTCTCAGTTGTCATTCTTCGGTAGTCGCCGATGGTAGAGGGGATTCTTCACATAATGAATGGTCATCAAAGTGACTTGCACTGTGTTAAACTTGCACTGTGTTAATCCAAAGTTTATTCAGTTAAAGTAGTAGCGTCCACTAAGCACATACATTCTAACCGGGAATTGTTCAATGAAACACAAAATATTTATTTTTCATTCTAATTTATTGTATCGCCTTCAAGGTAGTCACTTCTGAAATAATACATCTAGGCCAACGAATAAACCAATCATCAAAACATTTTTCAAACACTTTTTCCGGAATCGCCATGAATTCTCTTTCATGTCTTTTATTGATTCGAAATAGGTACCTCAAAGTTGTAATTTCGGTTTTGGAGAAAGACAAAAGTCTGCCGGAGCCATCTCAGGTAAATACGGTGGTTGTTCGATGGTATTTGCTGAGTTTTTGGTCAGAAATTCATTCATAAAGATAGAGGAAATGGTGCATTATCGAGGTGCAAAACCCATAAGTTTTCTTTCCACAAATCTAGCCTTTCTCGACGAATTTGCTCTCTCAAACGCCGCATAACGCTCAGGTAATATTCATTCTTTACCGTCTGACTTTCTGGCAAGAATTACAAGTGGGCGACAGCGCGATCATCAAAGAAAACAGTCAAACAGTCAACGTTAGCTTTTGATCGACTTTGACGGGGTTTTTTCGGTTTCGGTTCAGTTGGAAGGCGCCATTTCGAAGCTTGTGACCGGTTTGCATGTCAAACTCATGAATCCGTCGTTTATCACAAGCTATAATGCATTTTTGAACAAAATACAGGTCTTCTAGAACTAGTCGAGCGGCAAAGCGTTTCATACCCAAACAATCCTTCAAAACGGTACGAATTGATTTCAAACTCTCTTTCAAACTTATATGACGATTTTCAACTACCATTTTCTTTACTTTATCGATTTTAACTCTTCAGGTAAAGATGTTGATGGCCGACCGTAGCGAGGAAAATCTTCCTTCGCATCTCGGCCGCTGTTTGATGCACGTGTTTCGGATAGAGTCGATTCTTCGTAAGCCTTCTGTTACATTTCGATTCGGCACACGAAATTTGAGACAAATTCTTTGTTCGATAATTTGGGCCATTGTAAAATTCGCAATACACGCTTGTAAGAATTAACAAAATCGAACGCTGTGAATAAACAGTTGTGCCAACTTAGCAACAACAAATATTTCGACAATCATTTCAAGCACATTTTTAACTAATCATTTCCCGGTACTTTCTTGACAGAATCTCTCCCTTATATTTGTTACTTTGAACAATTTTTGTTCGTGAACAACAAATGTCTTAGTCTTCAGAGTTCTTAACCAATCCACGAAAATCGTTTATCCTCAACCACTTCGACTATCAAACTATCTGTGACGATATTTTCTGAAATTTTTTTTTCTTTTTCAGCGGCGGCAAGTTCATCAGCACGGGTGAGAAAATCCGTCTACCAGATGACGTCACAATGGGATACATAATCGGTAAGTATTGTACCGGGAACTACATGGTGGAGTAGTGGTGACGAACAAAGAGAGGGCCAAGGGGCTAATTGAGGAAGCGAGTCAATTGGATTAAACTTAGCAATTAGCCTAAATTAGACCGAGCGTGTGACACGCGTGACGTGTGAAATGCCTGAGACAGCGAGGATGTGTTGTTGGGAAATAGGGAATGGAGCAACGATATTATATGATTGATCCTTTTACGCTGTCGGAATATTGTACGAGGAATTATATTGTTTTGGTTGGGAACAGACAAAGATTAACCTTCTCGTAGCCAGGTGCTAGGCGTCGTTCGGTAGAAGATCTTACGGTCTTACAGTCGTAGATCCGTATAACAATTTCAAGCCTCCCTTAGTATGCGAAAGGAAACAAATTGTTTCTGAAGCGTGAACGAAGTTTCTTATAGACCCAGCTATTCAATAATGCAAGTTAAATTTTTATTTGAAGCATCAACGTATCAAAATTTTAGTTTCATTATTTGTCATTAGTCTACATTACTGACTTCAGAAATTATGATAAAGAATACAGGTAGTGGTAGTTCAAGATCTCATGGCACGTGCGTCACAAATATTCTGCGCGAGGGCGGCGTCTCCATTCGTGAAATTCGGTATGTCTGAAACCGTCGTCTGTTCGCCACGGCGAGGCAAAATAATAATACAGGGCTGAACTTACCCAAACGATAGCATGCGATTATTGTGTGCAGTATTTTTCCTGGTTTCAAATCTTGAAATCAAAATTTCTCCAAACTGACTTGTAGTATGTGTGATATCGATTTTCTTTTCCTCACGAAGTTTGATACTAACCTCATATAGGTATTTAATGTTGAGGTAGACTTCATTTTCTGAATTATTTGCAATAATATTTTCGCAATGATAATGTTCTCTTGTTTTCATGAAACATTGAAGAGAATATAAGTGAGTCAATAATCGGAAATGATGAAATTTATCGAGGGGGAGGTTAGAGAATATCGCCGGTTCTTTACAGAGTTGGATTTATCAACGGTATATACTGGGTGATTCACCAGTGGCGCGGTGCTCTGTAGCTCGTATCTTCTTGAAGATTTCATTTTTGTTCGAACGGTATTGTATCTAGAAAGTAAAAATCTACTTCAGAAATTTAATTTGAAGTAAACAGGGTGTCCCAATTTTATATAAAAAAATCTTGGGAGGTTTTTCAGATTGGAAGACCACTTTTTTGTTGAAAATTCAAGAGCGTCCTAAACTCTGCTGTAATGTCTTTAAGTGATAAGTTTTTTCGGTGAGTACTTTCCTCACAATATTCTTTTTTCCGTAAAAACTCATGAAAATAATCTCTCACACCATCGCATGCTCCTTGGGACTGAGAGGATGAATACTTTTTTCTTTTCATTTTCTTATTGCCCAAGTATAGCTTTATTGATGAATTGAAAAAGATTAACCTCATTTTATACAGGAGTGACTCAAAAAAATTATTGGATATTGTAATTTTAAAAATATCATATCTTGATTTCTTCAAATGGTACATCCTGTATTTTATTATTCATGTCAACGCATAAAATATTGTCGCATATTTTTGCAGTAGTAACCTTATCTTTATCTTCGACCATTTTCGAAATAAAAAAGTTAACTAAAATAATAAAATCAGAGGTTGAGAAGGAAGAGTTTATTAGTACATATCATTATACTTGATCAGAGAAATGGAGATATTTTAAGGTAGTCGTGTATGAAATACGTAATAAATTGGTTTTTGGTGAAATGATCTACAAGGTGTTGAACTATTTCAATAAGTGTTTGAAATGTTGCCCATTTCTTTGTACACACAACTCAACTCCAACCGTTGAACTCTCGACAACATTTGCGGATTAACTGACTGAAAGGTGTCGACTATTCTCTGTCTAATATTCAACTGTATTGTAGAAGGTAAACGTTCCCTTTATATAACCCCACAAGAAAAAATCTAGACTTCTAACGTCCGGCGACCTAGCTTGGCATCTAACAGGGCCACCACGTCCTATCCATTCGTTTGGAAATGCATAATTCAAATGCTCCCTAACCTGATGTGAGTAATGTGCCGGTGCTCCATCCTGTTGAAACCACAAATCTTGTCTTATATGCTCTGGTACATCGGCAAGTAACATTAGTAGATTAGTAGATGATTTTGCAGAAAATCTAAATACATTTCACTATTGAGGTGCCGTAGAAAAAGTGCGGCCCAATTAGATATCCATCTACTATAGTAGCCCATACATTCAAGGACCAACGATGCTGGTGATCTATTTGTATCATGAGGTGTGGATTGTCCTTGGCGTAATAATGAAAGTAGTGATTGTTAACAAGCCCATTCTTGTGGAAAGTTGCCTCGTCCGAGAAAAGAACTCTGCTAAACATATTTGGATTTTCCGCTACTCTGTCACTTGCCCAATTGCAAAAAATGATTCGTCTTGATTGTTCAGTTCCTAATGCAGCTGTACATGATATACATGAAACTTGTTCACTTTCAAGATTCTCTGGGTGGAAGATTGACTCATATCTGTTAACTGAGAAATCTCTCTTCGGCTTTTATATGGGTCCTGTGTCACTGTCAACAAAACTGATAACTGGTTGTCTTCAGCTGTAGCAGTTTTGGGTTTTTCATGTTTTTTGTAAGCGTTTCGATAAATCTAATTAGAAGTTTTCAACGCATCTTGCATCAGGATGCCTCTTATCAGAAAACCTTTGTGCATAAACTATACTTGTCAACAAAGAATTTCTATCACACCCAGAATAAAAATCATATCAAACATTTCTTCTTTGGAGAACTTCATGGCGGTCAATTGAGAAAATTGGGTTCAAACCTCACTTTAAAAATGTTTAATAACGAAACACTGATAAGTTCACCATGTGAAATGTAAAATATGATGTGTCCGGACACCTGACAGAAGGCACAAATAAAAAAAATGTCAACACATACCTCGATTTACGTTTTAATCATCTTGATTTTATCATTCGTTAAAGGAATACCCTTGTTTAGGTTTCATTTTTTACTACTTGAATCATTACAGAAAAAAAAACTTCTGTGCGAATAATGATGCATGTCGATGAGTTTGATACGGTTTGTAGAATAATCATCAAAAATTCTTACAGATAATCGAATATTTCGGAAATGATCGAAGATAAAGATAAGGTTACTTCTGCAAAAATATAGCATAAGAATACTTATATTGAAATGCATAAAGCTGTAATTCTCAATCCATGTAGGATAGTAAGAAAATTTATGTCAAGTACACTCGGAGGCAAAATTAGCGGAACACTCGAGAATTTAACCAAATTCGAAGTTCGATATTTTTCCTAATTCTCAACCGATTTAGATGATTTGTTTGGCAAGTTATAAATCAACTCTTCTACTTTGTAGAAATTATAAGAGAAAACAAAAAAAATTTGAAAAAAATTTTATACGGGCGCAAAACTAAAAGTGTTTTTTTTGTCAAAAATTCGTAACACCCTGTGGAATTTCGTGGTCCGAGTTGAGACGTACAATATTATGGTCTGTCAAGACACATCTTCCTACAGTAACGCCCTTCTTGTTTCATGCGTTTATCTCTATTTTTGCAAAATATATTTAATTTCAAGTGGAAAATCACCATTTTGGAGAAATTCCATTGAATCAAGAAATTGTCATTAAAATTCGTCTATCAATTTGGAATTTTCTTATTATCACTCAGGCGTGTCGAAATTGTCGTTTGCGATTTTTATGTTCGAATTGCATTAGTTAGTGATGACAATTTGGTTAATTTGGTGAAAATTAGGAATTCATAGGAGATAACAGTCGGTAGGTATTAAAATACACAACCGAATTCTGGGACCATTGATAAAACTTTTCATTTACACATGTGCACACCTTTTTTTATCAAATATGAAATACAACACACGTTTTTTTGTATATGACCACATTTGCACTTGTTTAAAGAATGAGAGTTTTCCATTCTTTGATTTGATACAAATTCGATCGGTTGCGGTGTTTTGTGATTCTTTTACTGTTTACGATTCGAAACGGTATTTTTCATTCAGAATGAGAGATTTACCACGAACCTCAGTAGCAAGGGCAGTTACATTGATCGAGGAAGGGCGCACCTACCGCTCAGTCGGTACCATGTTGGGTGTCTCGACGTCGGTTATCCATCGAATCTACCGACGTTACAGGGAAACTGGATTGTACGTGAGGAGGCGAGGACAAGGAAGAAATCGGGCAACCCGCGCTGTACATGACCGTTTCATCGTCAATCAAACCATAAGAAATCCTCGTCTTACTGCTGTTCAGGCTCGTAACCTTTTACAAGCAGTGGATAACATTAACGTCAGTGTGAGGACAGTCAGAAGACGATTAAATGAAGTTGGTCTGAGATCATACGCGCAAGCAAGAGCACCAAGGCTCGATAGAGCCCATCGGGTAGCAAGATTGGCGTTTGCTAGGGACCATGTAGCATGGACAATCAATCAGTGGAGACGAGTTTTATTCAGTGATGAGAGCCGATATTGTGTGAATTTCGTGGAGGGTAGAGATAGAATATGGAGGCATCGAGGGGAACGATACAATCAAGCGAACTTCGCAGGAACTGAGCAATACGGTGGAGGGTCAGTTATGATATGGGGTGGCATATGCTTGGGAGTACGAACAGAACTGGAGATTATTGGCAATGGATCACTTAATGCCCATCGGTATATAACAGAAATCTTGGAGCCCCATGTTGTGCCTTTTGCTCCTTACATAGGGGAAAATTTCCTTTTTATGCACGATAACGCACGCCCTCATACTGCGCGCATAGTGATAGAATATCTCAATGAAGTTGGGATCACACGAATTGACTGGTCACCGGATTTAAACCCGATCGAACCCGTTTGGGACATTCTTGGAAGAAGGGTTCGACAACGGAATCCAGGCAACGTTGAAGGCTTTGGTGGAAGAGTGGGACAACATACCTCAACAGATGATAGACAACACCATTGGGAGTATGCGAAATCGTATGCGCGCTGTAATAAGAGCTCGGGGGGGGTCATACTCGCTACTAAAATCAAATGTTTTTTTTTGTGGGTCATCATGAACATTTTTCTCAACATGTTCATTTCATTTCACGAGTGTATCGCCAGGATACACACCTGCTCTCAATTTTGGACAGGAATGATAATTATTATAGTGTCACACAAAAAAAAATCAAAAATAAATGTGCAAAGTCAACGATTTTTCCAGTGTACTTCGAGTTCTCCCGGAGCTTGAAATTGGCCAGTGAATTTCAAAAATTTTCATTTCGTTAGATTTGCGCTTCTCTTATTTTGATTTTATTTTTTGGCTAACCTTCGATGTTATGCACCTATGCAAGATTAAAAATAAATTCTTGAAATTTGTGACTTTTCGCTTCAAATTGGATATCTCTTGTAAAAATAGAGATAAATGCATAAAACAAAAAGGGCGTTACTGTAGAAAGATGTGTCTTGACAGACCATGATATTGTACGTTTCAACTCGGACCACGAAATTCCACAGGGTGTTACGAATTTTTGACAAAAAAACACATTTAGTTTTGCCCCCGTATAAAATTGTTTTCAAATTTTTTTTGTTTTCTCTTATAATTTCTACAAAGCAAAAGAGTTGATCTATAACTTCCCGAAAAAATCATCTAAATCGGTTGAGAATTAGGAAAAATATCGGACTTCGAATTTGGTTAAATTTTCGAGTGTTCCGTTAATTTTGCCTTCGAGTGTATATTGTAATCGAGCCTATTCCCTTTGGTTGCTGAATCTGGGAAAGGTAGATTATATCCGGCTAAAAGCTGAGATAGTACACAAGTCCACGATAATAATAATAATAACTTATACACAAATGACACTATATAATCTATTAACCGAAATGTATTATCATCACGAAAAAACGTTAATCTACATTCCCTTCGCAAATATTGCTTCGAGGTGAACCTAATTACAGCAAAGCCATTATTTTCCAACATATAACTCGGATGTAAGGAATACAAGAAGTCTGTTTTAATCATGAGATCTTGAAAAACTCCTCTCGTTTTCTCAGCAATACAAATAACATCAGAGCCTCTATTTACTTCGTACCTACGCCCCCGCCACGAATGAAAAACACGAAACGTGTTCAATTACCTCACGCTGTCATCTTCCCTCTTTTAATTCCAGAACATTTACTCAAGAAACCCTTGACGGTCGTGGAGCAATTCCATTCGCATCTGGAGCCGATGAAATTCATCAGGAGAGATATGCTCAAAGATCAGGTAGGTAGATAACGGTACACCAACTATTTCGAACTGATTGAATTAAACAGTAATAGAATAATTTCATTATCATTCACGGACATGGCGTTGTCTTAAGATCCGTAGATCGGTCAGCTTCATTTGCATGAGACAACCAGCTTGACATATACAGAGTGTATATGTATAAGTGCGAAAGATTTTTTGAGGTTAGGTCAAGCAAAAAATTTGCTTGAAACGATTGTCAAAATTTTTATTGTTCCCAAGTTGGCACAACTATTTCCGAAACACAGCCAGGATCAGTGACAAACGATAGAGAAGTGATGACAAGGTAAAATCTTACACTCTTTCATTTGAACATTCAATCTTTAAAAAACAAGATAACCGAATTAGAGGCATTTCTGGCACGGTATTCTGAAGTTGATTTGCTTGCCATAAGTGAAAGCTGGTTAACAAGTAACGAGGCATCTTCTATCGCTTTACAGTGGTTGAAGACAGCTGCATCATTTTCTCCAATTAGATCTACGCATCTATCGACAATATGATTTCTGGCGTAAAAAGAGTAGGATTGATGCGGTAACGCGCTTTATCCGGCATACACTTTCATGTTTTGGGAATGGATCGCTCTGCCTGTCAGTTTTCCTAGACCTCACAAAAGCATTCGATTGTTTTCCATTGCTGGAGAAGCTAAAAAGGTACCGTTTCGATAGTGACAGTGCAAAACTCATCAAATCATACTTGTCAAATCGTTATCAAATGATCTTTTTTGAAGGAAAGGTTTCCCAATTAAATTAATTAAATGTGGAGTACCTCAGGCGTCTATTTTGGGGCCCGTTCTTTTTCTGATATTTATAAATGATTTCCCTAGTTTCTTGGATTCCGCGGAATTGATTCTATTTGTTGATGATATTACTGTAACTGTCGGGGGTGCTGAACTGGCTGATCTGGTTGCGTTGGGTGATTCGGCACGATTGTCTGCAATGCGATGGTTCTCTTTAAATAAACTATGCATGAATGATGAAAACTCTCAATCAGTGCTCTTCTCCCTTAAGGAAGACGGTGAGATAGGCTTCGCCGAATCTGTCGAGTTTTTGGGTCTCTATCTGGATCCCAAGCTTCGATGGGGCGTTCACGTGGACCAGCTGGCTCAAAAATTGAGCGGGATCATATTTTTATTACGATGCCTTTCAAAAAACCTCTCTCCTAGAATGTTGATCTCTGTTCATCATGAGGAATCACCTTTCGCAGTTATTGAGCTACACCCTGTATTGTGAATTTAGAAGTGAACGGAAATTCCATAGATCAGAATCCTAGATTTCTAAATTGAATCACGTATTTTGTTTTTGCTTCAGATTTCCTTCAGTTATTCGAAGAATAGGGTGGAGTGGAACGTGGTGAAGATAGAAGGATTCGATACCAAATATGATACCAACAGGTGAGATTAATATAAATTTTCTGTACTAATATACGAGGGATGGCTTTTAAGGTTTTGCATAGTGAAACATAGTTGACTTTTTTTTTTGGGGATATATCAAGGATTTGTTATATCAATCAAACTCAAGAGGAACAAACTCTAAAAAGGCAAAAGCAAAGCTTCTTTCTGACTGACGAACTATGAACTATTCACTCGCGTTTCAAACTTCTATCCATCGATAATTACCCCAGAAAATCAACATTCCCCGATACTCTTTGCTCTCGCGTCCATTTGTCATCTGTGTCGACTATGACGGGTGTGAAAAATTGTCACATAAAACGTAACCGTATTTCTTCCGTCCTTGTCGTAACCAATGTCTGTATATATGTGGTGTACGAATCCGGAGAGCTCCGGAGATTAGAGTAATGCATGTATAGTTATAGTTGACATAATTTATTGTTGCTACATCTCTTCAACAGAACAGAGTCGTACTAGGAGAGGATTCGAGAGAAATTATCTGGATGAATTTCAGAGGGGTGTACAGGGGGAAAGCTCTTAGTACCTAGTAATAATAACACACATTTTTTAATTTAACTTGTAATGAGTTTTAGAATTTACGTGTACGTTAAATTTTCTGCATTGACTACGTGAGAGGAATAGAGCAATTAATAGTTACTATTACTCAGAGTTATTACCATGTTTCAGTGACGATACCAAGGAAAAACAGTGCATCTCAAGAAGAAAAGAATTTTGTTTTTTCTCACAATCATCTCATTCGTGTGATGGTTAAAATTAACTTATTATACTATACATCGGCAGGTCTCATTTTAAATTTGCCACCATTTATAAACTGACAACATAGAACTGTCAATGAATGGTCATTTGACAAGTGAAAACTAGGAGAATTTCAATCATGGAAAGATTTACTCTCGCACAACGTATCGAAATAGTAAAAATTCACTGCAAAACCGGTGGAAATTTCGAAACGTTCATACATGTAAACCGTTGCAGAGCATTGCTAACTGACTTTTTTCGGTTCGAAGTGGACACTCTTAGCTTGCAAGGTGTTTATTTTCAACAGGATGGCGCTACTTGCCACACAATTGGTGAAACCTTGGCTCTATTACAACAACAGTCTCCTGAACATGTGATTTTTCGCAATGGAAACGTGGATTGGCCTCCTAGATCATGCGATTTAACACCATTAGACGTTTTCTTTGTGGCTATGTCAAAGGTAAGATCTACAACAATGCTCCAGCAACGAGTGAAGCACTCAAAGATAATATTCGAGCTGTTATACGCAATTATGCGAAAATGTAAAAAAAATTTCCTACAGAGACAGACCATTTGCAAAGCTTGTCAGATTTCGTGTTTCATTATTAACCTCAGAGTTTGTACTTTTCATCAAGAGAGAATATCACTACTTTTAAATCACTTCTATGAATGCTTATTTGAAAAAAATTTACCATTGCCTCGACAATATAGGCTGAGGTCCCGACCGCTAGCCCTGGTCCTATTAGAGCGTTTTTAGCTTCTAGACAGGCCAGTTTTCATTCTTATCCCGATGTGTCACAGAACCCAGAGGAGACGGATATGATTATTCACCACCAGTTGTTCCTGAATGCTCTCCCAGAACATCTTAGAAGTAACCCTGTGTGAAATGACAGGAAGAAATATGGAGTCGTAGTTGATATCCAAGGATCGACAACAACCACCGCCGAGGACTTCACTCATCCGAATAGGACTTGGCGCCTTCTCTCGAATGGCGTGAGGAATGAATGTTAGACCAGAGTCGAGGACCACGACAAGGTATTTGTGCTCCACTATCCATCTAGGGCAGTCGGCGTCTAAGGAGCATTTTAGGGGCACGATCACGATCTGCCTATTTCAATCCACTGCTGGATGTAGACTTTTCCCATATTGAACCATTTCTTTCTGCTAATAGCTTCTCTCATCCAAAGAAGACCCGCTGATTTTTTAATATCGTCTCTCCACCTTGTGTTTAGCCTGCCGATACTCCTATGCCCCGCTCTTGGCCTCCATTCCATGAGCCTCTTGGTCCACCGATTGTCATTTCTTCGAGCTACGTGACCTGCCCATGACCACTCTAGTTGAGCTGCCCTCTCCATGACATCTGTCAACTTGGTTTGTTCTCTTATCCAAGTATTTCTTATGCGATCTGATAGTTCAATATTTAATATTATTCTCTCGTGGGCTCTTTGGGTTTTCGTCAATTTTTGGGCCAACTTCTTAGTAAGACACCATGTTCCGGCTCCATATGTAAGCACAGGAAGAATGCATTGGTTGTAGAGGTTTTTCTTGAGGTTCTGGGGTATGTCTGATGCCAGGACATATTTTAATTTGCCAAATGCCGCCCATGAAAGGGATACTCTTCGTGTAGTCTCGTCAGTCATGTTGTCTTTTTTAGTAGTTAGTTTTTGTCCCAGGTATATGTAGTTTTCGACATTCTCTAGTTGTTGACCTTCTACGTGGATTACGGGGTTATTGTTTGTGTTAGTCATTATCTTCGTCTTGCTGATGTTCATTTCTAGGCCAACATTTTTTGAATGGTTGTTCAAGTCTAGGATCATATCTTGTAATTCTTGGACGTTACTACTTATTAGTACAATATCGTCGGCAAAGCGTAGATGATGTAGAAGTTCGCCATCACTGTTGATTCCTTTCTTATGCCAATCCATTTCTTTAAAGATTTCGTTCAAAGCTGCAATAAATAGCCCCAGTGACACTGTATCTCCTTGTCGAACACCTCGTTTTATTGGAATGTCGTTGGTTTTATTCCATAACTGGACATGCATTATGGCGGAAGAGTAGATGTTTTTTTCAGGTTCGTGTATCTGCTGTCCACTCTACATGCATTAAGAGAATTAAGGACTGTCCAAATTTCTATACTGTCAAAGGCCTTTTGGTAGTCTATAAAGGCTATATTAAGATCTAAATTATACTCATTGCACTTTTCTAGTAGGTGTTTAATTGCATGAATATGATCCAGCGTACTGAACCCAGATCTAAATCCAGCTTGTTCACGGGGTTGCTGGAAATCTATTTTTCCCGTTAATATTTTGGTAATTACTTTGGTGAATAAATTATATAGCTGGGATAAAAGGCTTATTGGTCTATAATTACCAAGGTTTCTTATGTCGCCTTTTTTGTGGAGAAGAATTACTTCAGCCTCAAGCCATGCTTGGGGGACTTGACTTTGATCCAAGCATTTCTTGAACAATATTACCAGTTCTTGTTTTAGGCGAGGACTTCCACATTTGAGCATTTCTGGAATTATGCCATCTGGTCCAGCCGCCTTGGAATTTTTAAGATTATTCAGGGCTGAGTTTAATTCATTAACAGTAATTTCGGGAATATCCTCAGAACCGACATTACATATTTTTCTCTTTCCATCTTCCTTTTGCTGTGCGTTTGGTTGTAATTTGGAATCATATAATTCTTTATAAAAGCTTTCTATTAATCATCAATGAGAGGTTGATAGTCCCCCTCCAGGGAGTCGATCTAAAGCACATAGGTGCTCCAGACACTCGTCGGAAACAAGGTTACAGAGGAAGTGTCCAAAAAAAGAAACTTGAAGACAGCCTCTGGGGAGATGTCGACGAAAAGAATACGAATTCTCGGAGAAAAAGCTACGTTGGTCTGCCAGATAGTTTACCCGGAGGCGATAGGCATCCCCAGACATACCCGTAGAACGAGCCATTCCGAGCACGCTCGCCCACCAGTCAAAATCCGCGAAGAAACCAGCAACATACAACATACCTAAAAGACGATTCACGAACAAAACGAACCAGGCGACTAACAGCATCCTCCGTCGACAAACCGGGGCTAAAACCAAACTACCTACATGATGATAAGTCAGAATCGTTGCAAGCACCCTGCAAACGGGGCAAGTTTAACTTTCCAGCACCTTACCTAACTCCGGAAGAAGACTCACAGGACGATACGACTTGGAATCAGAAAGAATTCTGTCTCCTGGCTTTAGAACAAGACAGAGGCCTCGGAAACCACCGAAGGACAAACACGGGTTCATGACGGTCAGAAGGAACTGGGGACAGACAAACCAGACCCTGTGGACGATCTCACTAGGGATTATTTTAATCCCTTGAGCAGTGTGCTTCCTCATCGAGCCAATAGTGAGCTCGCACTAGCTAGAGAAAGGCGTAGCCGCCGCAGGAACAACCTCTGCTATAAACTGGGTCATCTCAGGCTTGATGATCGGAATCAACCCGAGGATCATCTGATGGAGAGAGGCGATCGAAAATGACCCCGACAGACTCCGTTAAGGTGGAGGTAAAGGAGCCATCGGGACGTCGCACCGTGTGAGACACCGCCTCAGGAGTAATCTTACCGAACAAGGTTCGATGGAATGTAGTTAAAAGTTTCCTCGATTTTTTTTTATGCTCACTTCCCAGGAATACGCGAACCTGTTACACCACATGAGTGGGCGCCTGGAAAGAATTGAGGTGTCTGTTTACTCGCTTCTTGAAGAGGGCCAAATTGTAGGATGTTGGAAAGACGTTGGACGGAAGCGAGTTCCACAGCTCAAAACATGAGTTTTCCCAGAACAAGGTCTTTAAGCTCCTTGGAGCATCTTCCGTGGAAGAATCTGTAAAACAGAGAAAAGTCATCAACTTGTCTTCTGAGAGCCAGCGGTTGGAGATCGCGGGTGATCGATGAGGCGCACAGCCCGTTTTTGCACACTATCCAACATCCGCAACGAAAGTTTGGAAGCAGATCCCCACACATGGGAACAATATTCCAAAGCAGGTCGAATCTGGCGCAGATTAGAAACAACAGATGAGATGACGTGAGGTATCGCTTTGTTCTGAAAAGAAAACTAAGTTTCGCTGATGCCGACTTCGCTATTGCTGATACATGTTCATGCCAGCAAAACCCGGAGTTGACCAATATTCCGAGAAGGTGCATCGAATCTTTGGATGCAATTTGTTGGCCTTGCATCATTAAAGGAGGTTTTCCAGCTGGGACCTTTCTAGAAAACGTTATCGAGCTCAATAATTTGAATAACTGTATCTGTAGATAGTACGCGTTTTGATAAAAGTTCAAAAGAGTAGTTCCAAATACCTTACCCTCGAGAGCATTAAAAACGAATGGTAAGCTGATAGAACTAAAGTCCATCTATCCATTTCGGATATGAGCACTATAGCCAAAGACCAAATCATACTTCGGTAGGGGTCTTCAGGCCTTTTTCCTTAATGTGGTGCTATACCATACATGCTAACCACTGTAGTCTTTACAGTTTGTTCAAAGTGGTAATCTGCTTGATATCATAATATGCAATAGCTGACCTAATCGTCTATATGCCGTTGCCTGTTCAGCAAACTTTGGAAGAACCTCCAGCTCTGCCTAAATTTTTCGCCCATTCAAAACAGAGAAAATCAGTTCTCATACGCATTCTTAACCATCGTCTCTATTTTCACAGCCTCGAAAATGATAAAATCAGTCCGGTATATTCAAGCCGGTGGTATAACCGCACCTGTAACATTTCAGGTTATATACATTTGATAATAAACGAACCCGGCTTCATTAATGGTACCGTAGCTTGATAGAATTTAATAGAACGTGAACGCTAAACGACCATTAATTCGATATTCCTTCGGATTTTAAACGGTTGATTAGCCCGGCTGTAATTGTTTCAATTAGTTTTTCGAATGACTAACGATTCCACGTTTTTCTGTATGACTTTAATTCTCATTAAGGGCAGAATGTACGCTTCCATTTGAATACCTTAACGGCCTGATCAGATTATATGACTGATTCTACTAATGGACTTATCTGGCTCGATATATCTTTCTTTATGGAATTACTGACTAGAGCCCCGCTATGTGGACTTGCACTTTGGAAACATTCATGGAAGATGGGACGTTACTTTTATAAAATCAGCACAACTACAGTTTGAATTGTGGAGGCCGTTACTTGATGTAGATCCATAATATAAATGTGATAAAAAACACAAGGTTTAACTTTAATCTACACTTTATTTGAAAAAATTCGACGACGTTTCGCTGACACAGCAGCTTTATCAAGAATGACAAACAGAATGTAGAGTATGGTATTATAAACAAATCGTAGAACAAGTTGGATGAATAACAGGAAAATCCACACCGAGCCATTGTACAGTTAGTATGAAAGGTAATAAAAACTAATTAAACAAGTTAAGTAGGGGTGAATAATTCACATCTACCTGCTCATTCAAAAGCTTGTCCGAATGTTTGTATCTATTTATTTCTAATGCTTCTAGGAGATCTAATTTTAAACTTTTTGATTTTATATGTAATATGTCAAAGTTTTTATTGAATGAATGGTTTTTTTTATTAAGTGGTTTGAATAATTTGAATCAGATTTATTTTTATCGAAGCTACGTTTATGTTCAGATGTTCTTATGCCAAAACTCCTATAGGTCCTACCGATATAAATTTTATCACAAGAACCGCAATTGAGTTTATAGATTCCTGATTTACTTGATTTTTCAACACGAGATTTATTATTTTTAATATGTTTACCTAAGTTATTAGAAGTTTTGAAAGTTATATTAATATTTTGTTTGACGAGAAAGAATTTAATATTTGTACTTGCAGAACCGCAGAATGTTAAACTGTTGAATATTTTATAGTCTTTATGAATAGGATATACTTCATTTATTGCTTTCTGATACAGTTTTTACGAATGATTAGATCTATCATATCCGGATATGATAGATCTAATCATTCCCAGCAAGAATTGAGAAACACATTGAAGCCTATCTGATGATCAATATAAGTTCCAAAACAAAAGGAGAACCCGGGATACTATTCTAGTTCACCAAATCCAAAAACACTTCCCTCGTACAGTTGAGAGATTCTGATAATTTACCAACGAAAAATGCGACGCTAAGTCACCGGTCACCGGAGGTGTAGTGACTGTCGAATCAACATTTCATTAGTAGAATTAAATATGCACGGAGAGGTCATTTCGACGATGAACGGCCTATAGGATAGGATAATTGGACATTCAAGTGTTCGTGCCCTATTGTGGACTCGTCAACTTCCTGACGTCTCTTATTTGCGACGATGATATCACAGTTTTTCGGCTCAAATGGTACTGAAGGTCGTTGGTAATAACAAGTGAGCGTATTTCTGAATAATCAATTAGAATGTAAAACTTCAACTCTTGTTTCATTTTTATAGTAATTTCGACTTTTATGAGTGGAGGAAATGAAATTATACTTCATTCTCTAGTCAATTAAAACTTCTCATCTTATAACATACAGGGTAGACTAATACATTTGCGAAATTATATTTCGAATTCCGCCAACGACAGCTGACCATATGGAAGAGACCTTAAGGGATTATATAAACACCTCAAAAAAGTCTACGGAACACTTCTCTATATCGATATATCGTATCCAGAACGATCAATATGGATGATTTTTTTAGAGAAATGAACACCTGCATCAATTTCTCACCAAATTATGTAGAGTGCCGCAACAGATTTCTGTTTCTGTTGTAAGCACAAACAAAAGATTCAAGTTTTGTGATTCGACCATGGAGAGACGACATTTGACTAGAGAAGAGATGTTACGATCCGTTGGCATGCTCCAAGCTGGGAGCTCACAACGGGAAGTTCCAGGGTTCTGCCCCTCCTCATCGTGCAAGAGTTGTCTTGAACGTTCTTGAAAAGAATTATATCGAACTTCTACCGTGGCCATCCTGCTCCCCAGATCTGAATCCCATCGATCATGTGTGGGACACCCTAAAAAGAAATCTCCTGCGTCAAAACGTCTTCCATCATGAACAGGAGCTTCGATTAACAGTTTAAGGGGCTTAGAATGACTTAGGCCAAAATGTAATAGACAATTTAATATTGAGCATGCCGCGACTATGCCAAAGTGTCATTAATAACAGAGGTGAGCTGGTTTTATTGGATATATATATATATATATATATATATATATATATATATATATATATATATATATATATATATATATATATATATATATATATATATATATATATATATATATAGGGGTTTCACCCCGACGAGTTGCCCATATATCTGTTCATGCAATCAAACTGATTTCATGAAAAATATAAATCCACCACCCGGTAATTAATACCATTGCCAGGCAATGATTATAATCAATACATATCCTGGAATAATTATATATTAGGATAACGTTAAATGTTATGAAAATATATCAATCTACCAGAATATATATATATATATATATATATATATATATATATATATATATATATATATATATATATATATATATATATATATATATATATATATATATATATATATATATATATATATATCATATACTATAGCATCATCAGACAATGATATCTCTACCAACGAGTAGTGTCAGAGGCTTTCTCCCGGAAAATTCCAGTGTACGGACCTTAGTCAAGTAACACTGAATGTTACTCATTAAGTTTCCTTTGTGTGAAGTGGTGAACGATCGAATAGAATACTGCTCTGAATATAAATATGACAAAATTGTCAGTTAATTATATTACATTTATATAAACAAATAAATAGAATATGAAATGAGATTCTGAGCAGTATAAACTAAAGAGAAAACCTATGACTCTACCTCATTATTTTTTCGGAAAGAAACCTACGAAGAATATTACAAGATTTGATGACTGTTATCTTTTGTAACTGTTCAAACAAATTTTTCTTCAGACCCAAAATCTCAATATTTTTGTGAAGATTTCTAGGAATAACACCTGTTGTGGAAATAATAATCGGTAGAATAAATATTTTCTTCATTTTCCGCATTTTTTAATCTCGTCGCCAAGCCATATATTTAGAAATTTTTTCATTGTATTTATTTGTATATTATGTGTGTCGGGTATAGCAATATCAATTATATATGTTATTTGATTCTGTTTATGTTTAAGAATGATATCTGGTCTATTGTGTTTTACAGCTCTGTTGCAAAGAATTTTTTATCAAAATAAAGTTTATATTTGTCATTTTCACAAATAATCTCAGATTCATATTTGTGAAATTTTTTTCTTTGGGAATTAGATCATGTTTAATTCCTAGATTAAAATGAATAATATTAGCGACGGCATTATGTCTTTCTAAATAATCTGTTGAAGCAAGGACTGAGCAAGATGATAATATATGAAAACTGTTTCTGAAGAACAGAAACATCTACGGCAAGAATCATATATATTTTGTTTGATGATGTGTTTTCTATAATTCCTCGTGAAAACAACCTGATCCTGGATCGCAATTGCCAAGCAAACAATTCTCCAGATACTAACCATTTATTCGATGCGATTTCATCAATATAATCATTTTTCAATTCTTTAGGTGCTTTCCGTGTAATTCCTTCTGCATCCAACTTTCTCTTTAGAATTATCATCAAATATATCAAAATCTAACTTTTGCATTGTCAAGTTCAGAGGTGTAAGATTATAATCTGAAGGAACAACAATATCATGTAATTTAGATGTTCTCTGTTTATCATGAAAATGGGAACGTAGATGAAAAATCTGTTTACTATGAAGATTATTCAAATCAGTTAATCCACGACCTCCAAGATGTCTAGGTAGTGTAACTCTCTGAACAGCTGACTTTGGGTGGTGCTTATGATATTTACAGAGCATTTTCCTCGTTTGACATTGTAATTCATTTAGATCAGTTTTAGACCATTTAATAATTCCAAAAGAAGATGTAAGAACAGGAACTGCATAGGAGTTGATAGCTCTGAAAAGGTTTTTAGTAGTTAAATGACTCTTGATGATAATTCTAAGTCTTTTGTAATATGAACTTCTAATATTTTCTTTAGTGCTGCTATGGTTAATTGTCTTCTCTTGACAAAATCCAAGATATTTATATGTATCGCCTTGATGCATTGGCTCGATTTCGATATTTGAAATCTTTATATAATCAGAGGTGATCTTTCCTTTTTCAATAGAAAGATTTTTAAATTTAAAGAATATTATAATTCTCCAAATGTGCATAAATTTTTGGGTGATACATGCAGTTAGAATTTTATATATTGTTGGAAGGCAAGTAATTGGTCTATATTGAGACGGATCAATAGTATTATCACTTTTCGGTTTTAAATAAGTAATTCCTTGTGTGAAAAATAAAGGAGTAGCTGAGGGGTTCTTTATTATAAATGAAAAATATTCAGCCAATTTTTCATGAACGCAAGAGAATTTTTTGAACCAAAAGTTATGAATACCATCAACACCTGGAGATTTTCAATTTTTTGTGTGTTTAATAACTGATGTTATATCTTCGTTTGAAAATTTTTCAAATTGCATGCGTTCTATTTTAGAAAATCGAGACCTTTCATTTAAAATCCAATTTGCATTGGAATTGTGTTGCCTTGGCACTGCCCAAATTGAAGACCAATAATCAGTTAGAATATCAATTTTAGGAACTCCATTTCCAGAAATATTCTCATTTGAACCTGAAATAAATTTGTAAAATGTATTTCATTATTTTTTTTTTGGAATTTTCTATCTGAATTTATTTTATATTCACGTAGTCTAATGGAGTATACTTAAAGTTTTTGTTTTAAAGTATCGATGTATTCTATCAGTTGTCCATTACTTATCTCATTATTTTTTGGTTTTTATATTTCAGGAATATTTTTCCAATATGTGCCACAAGTTTCTTTGATCGATTACCTCTGGAATATTGAGTCAATCTTCCTAAATCACATCTAATAGAAGAAATTTTACCTTCTAACCTTTTTTACCATGAAGGTTTTTCTTGATATTATAACTAGATCCAAAATTTTCTAATTTGTATCCAGAATGTTTAGCTACTGTAATAGCGGCACAATATATAATCAGATGAAGTGTATAATAATATACAATCGAAAATTTTCTTTGAATAATGAATTTTAGGTCTTATAGTTGGGTCAATATATATATATATATATATATATATATATATATATATATATATATATATATATATATATATATATATATATATATATATATATATATATATCTTAAAAGTATATCTTCTTCTCCTCCTCATCGGAGGTGTGCCAGAGTTTCAAGATGTTCATTCGAATCATGCATGCAAATTCCAATTGAGTCTATGGTCGAAGTATAATTCTAATATTTTTTGGCTATATACAACAGATAATTGTTCGCCTTTCTGGTAAAGTTTTGGGGGAGATTTGAAGTATGAATTAATGATATTATGAACTCGAATCTTTCGTATTTTTTTTTACTCAAAAGTTGTTGGATGGTTATGATTCAACAATTAAACACCGGAATGATTTTATCTAATTCGGTTTTTTCTTCTGAGCCAATAATCGGTTCAGATAGAAATTGGAGTGAAAAATTGGAATATGTCTTGAAATTCGATAAAAATTGGCTGAACTTCGAATATCTCCGAAACTTTTGAAAAAAGGTATAGGGTACCATGCGAAAGGTATTAATACATACCGCCTATTCGACTCTTTATATATAGGGTATTCCATTTGAGAAAACAGTAAAATGAAACTTGAATGAGTGCCAACTTCAAAAATTGTTTTCGAACACTCTGTGTAACATAGATCAACAAAATGTGTCAAAGGTTCAAGCAACAGTAATTACTATCACAATAGTTGTACATCTGAAACTCTTAAACTAATATTGAGGGCACAAAAATTCATTTTAAAAGCCCTCAAATTTCAGAAAATATTTCGGAAACTATTGAAAATAAGTATAGGGAATTTCGAATAAACTTACCTACATTTTTACTCAGAAAGTCAAAAATCGAAAAATCATAACTTTGGTTTGTAACTTCATTATGGACCACCCTGTGTAGTCTAGAATATTTCAGTTTATAGTCACTACAGCACTACATATTACTGCGCAAAAAAAATTCAAAATTGGCCGTAAAATACGCCTAACCTTTCGTCGCGAATGTGTATACTTTTCTTTAACAATCATCCAACGCTTCTCTAACAAATCTCTTTCCCTAGAGCATCTGTTTCAAATCAGCAGAGAGCCAATAATCGCTGGGTGCCAGATCTGCAGAATACGGTGGATGCGGCAAGAATTCCAAGCATAAATCTTTGATTTTTGCCATGGCGTTCACCAACTTGAATTGATGCATTGCCTCGAAAAAATGTTTTTTTTTACCATATAAGGTGATATGCGCTTGATCTTCTAACTCAATCGGTGGAATAGAGCTATATAATAGTCACTGTTGATCGTCTGGCCTTTCTTCAGATAGTCGATGAGCAATATTCCACGCGTATCCCAACATATAGACGCCATAACCTCGACAGGCGATTGTTGTGTTTTTGATCGCTCTGGACGGCTTTCGCCCTCTGATTTACTTATGTCTGCTCAGTAGACGCTCTTACCAGGAATGTAAATATGAAACCGGAATTTTTTAAAAGAAAATACACGTTCATTCTATTAAAATGATACAAAATGGTTCATTCAAAGTATTGCTCATCGCTAACTATACATTTTTCCCACCTTTCTGTCAATTTGTAGATACCACACTAAAAAAAATGTTGCTCTTTTGAATCACTACTAGTCATTAAACCATTTGCGTAAATTATCGTAAGAAGCGTGTCCCATCGATGCAAATAAGTGATAATCGGATGGTGCCAAGTCTGGAGAATAAGCCGCATGCGGCAGTATTTCCCAACTAAACGTCTCAATCGTTTCCTTGATCGGTTCTGAATTATCATGAAGCAAAATCACTTTGTGTTCCCTTTTTAGGTATTATGCTCGATTCAAATCGATCTTTTGCTGTAGCGTTCAGTACTGACGGTTTCACCGGGTTTTAGCAGCTCATAATAGATCACACCCTTCTGATCACACCAAGCACAGAGCATTGTCTTCCATGCATAGCGATTTGGTCTTGCAGTCGATGTTGCTGGTTCGCCTGGAGTTACCCATGATCTTTTACGTTTGGGATTCTCGAAATATATTCGCTTTTCATCGCCAGTCACAATTCAATGAAGAAATGATCTTTTGTACCTGGCGAGCAGCGTTTCGCAAACGGTTTTCCTGCTGTCTTTCATTCAGTTCATGTGGAACCCATTGTCCCATTTACTGAATCTGCTGTTATGAGTTGAAAATCTTTGTCTGATATCAAAACAATGAAATGGTGCACATCACGCAGTCTGTGTTAACCACATCGACAGCTGAGGCCATCTATGGGCAAATTCTGAATTCATATTTACATACCTGGTATCGACTTTATTCTGGGTGTCACTAATACCGCTACTCCGGCAAAATTTTGTCTATCGTCCGATGCAAAGTGGATAAAGTTGTTGTTACTCGTATGGAAAAATCCCTGACCAATCCAATGCGTCTCTGCGAGACCCAGGATGTCTATTTGGTATTTCTTCATTTCTCCCTCTATCAGCGCTAATTTTCCGGTCTGGTTCTTAAGACCTCTAATGTTCCATGTGCTAACATGAAGTTCTTTCCTCAGTTGTAAAGCTGTTCCAGTAGCTGAATTTCCAGACGAAGCCTGGTTCCCTACTCCTGTCTGGCCGGTCGCCCATTTCACACTACTCGACCCGGAATCAAGGTAGCGCCGGTTGTCAGTCGGATCGCTTGACTGATCTATTACTTTCTGTGACATTATCCATTAGTTCTCTTGGGAAGTTTTATGAGATGGTTTCCCCTTGCCTTTCTCATCGCATTGCAGAAACCATTGAGACTGATGCAGTCGTGCCCTCTGGTGTCCATCATTGAGCCATTCCAGGATCATTCCCTTTGTGCCTCAACGTGGTATTGTAAACGATGCTGCCCATTTTCAAGCTAGATTTTGGTTCGCCCCGAGTATTTCATTTCCCCGGTACCACCTATGTCTAGGAGGCATTCCCCTATCCACCACCTGGGGAGGCGCCCTATGGGGGATCTAGCTAACCCCACAAGGGAAACAACAGGCCGGCCCATGCATTCTCTAGTTGTAATGGCACAGGATAGAAAGGAATGGAAAACTTTCATTGATGACATTTCATTAGTCGCTACATCCTCAGGAGAGGATAAAGAATGAAGAGAGAGAGATCGACTTTAGCGTACAGTAATGAATTAATCTTTTTCATCCATGGCCATATATCGACGAAGATTTTTATCGCCCTTTAAACGCTCCAAACAGCGTTCAGATTTGTATATTCGTTGTTGTTTTCGTTCCACTGTGAGCAAAAGCGGCACCTACATCGAAAATAGTTTTTTCATGGCTAAATTTTCGAGTAAATGTTGAATATGGTGCAATTTCATTTCGATACGATGACCCAAATCAAATTTCAACACTTTTTCGATATTTTCTGGCCTTCCAGAGCATTCTACGTCAGTGGTGGTCGAACAACCACGTTTGAAATCAGTATAACATCAGCAAATAGTTTTTCCAATAACATTTTCAAGCCATTACTGGGCTTGTACGGTATTTTTGCCTATCAAATAGGAACGACACTCATTTCAATTCATTGTTTACAAATTTACAGAAGTAGCATCTCATCAACCTCAATATCTTGGAAATGATTGAAAATAACTGAACATTTTGAAACGTTCTTTTACAGTTGGTACTACCTGACTCAATACGGCATTCGATATTTTTGGCGCCATCTATTTGTTAGTCCCGAAACCTATTGACCCATGTATTATAATGTATTTGTTATTTTTTTCTGAAAATGGTGTTTTAAAACTTTATTTTAATTGTTTCAGGTTCCTCTCTTTGCACTGTTACCTGTTCCCGGAAACTCGATTCTGTCCAAGATGATCCGAAGGCAGCTCAGGAATGAGTTCGCTCAACGAAGAACCCAACGTGTCTTGACAAAGGGTCATCATTAACGCCGGAGCCTCTTGACCCAAACTTCCGACAATCATTTTTGATGAATCATCTGAAAAGAATAAAAGAAGTGAAATAAGACACTTCACTGCATCATTTTGAGGCGATTAAAGCGAGAAATGGACACGTGTGCCGGCGGTCTTCATTCCTGCAAATCATCTTTGTTATCTGTGATTTTGTATATAGGCGCTGGATAGTTGTGTAACATTTCATTAAATTTTTTCGTTAAGTTGAAGTGTACGTCGTCTAATAACCAATTAACTAGTCTGGTGAAACCAAGAATGCAATCCATGTTTTTATATGTGACGAACGTGCAATGTCATTTTATTTTTAAAAAAGTTCACGATAGAATTATTTTTCAATTTTGATTAATCTCTTTTATTGCTTCACTCATATTTACTTAGATTTATTTAATGATTTTAACGAATTATTTTGTTAACAACCAAGAACAAGAAACATATTAATAAATGGTTTATTTTAATTTGAGTCCAGTCAAAATAGACTAAAAGAATGGTAAGCTATAATAATTCATATAGAGCTGAAAACTGATATAGATCTGAAATCTTACTATTATTCTTTCTTGTTTCCCTAATGAATTCTTTGCAGCTGCAGATATCAACCTTCATATGCAGCAACCATATATTATATGACATTTCCTTAGCTCTTACAATTTTGAATCTCCTATTCAGAATCTTAGAATACGCCTCAGTGGTTGCACGGTTAGTGCTCAAGCATATTGGAACTGCTCAGCTGAGTTGCCTGGTTCGAATTCGGGTTCAAGTTATGGATGTTGTCCTTGAACAAAAAAGTGACACTTGCAAGAGTCTCCTAAAAGGGGCATAAATTTTCGAATACCAGATAACTTGTAATATTTGTGGTGTCAGTTATCATTGCACGGTGTAGGAGACTGGTATAAGATGTAGGTTTACCTATAAGATGTAGGTCCACCTTTGTAGATGGGCTAAGTTCGCGAGCACATCGTAAAAAGATGAAACAAACATCTTGGAATAAACTTATTGAATTGTATTGTCACCGGTCGAAAAGTTTCAATTTAATCTGACGTTTTGAAGTAATAAACAAGCAAGTCGTCTGTACACGGTGGACAGATATCGACGTTTTATCACTGCAGCTATGTGAAATATTGTGAATGGAAGAACATGACCCCCCTACCCTGTGTCCTTTTTCGGTGAGGAATACACGCGAAAAATCAAGCAAGCTTCTTCCGTTTTCAAGTTACTAGCAAATTTTAAAATTTTTTTCGGATTTCGTAAATGCCAATATCTCGGTTATTTATGAAGTTTTGAAAAAGGTTATGACAATCTACAAGCAGTTCTTCTCGTAAAATCGAACAGCGTGCGGAAATTTCAATCCTTTACAACGGTTTTTGAGTTTAGTACAAATTTTTAGCAAATTCTTTCAAATATGAATTATCAGCAACTTTGAATTCGTTATAGAGTTTATTTTTTTCGAAAATTGTATAACTTTTCACTAATTTCATCTTGGAACTCTATGTCTATTCACAGAATTTACATGGAATATAGAAATAGCTTGAGTATGTTCTATGCTCTGATTATGACAGGTCGAAAATTAATGTTTACAATGACAACTCAGATAAATTATGTGTGAATATAATATCGTTTTTAATAACGAAGCAACCATACATCACCAAAATTTTGAACCACCATTATTCCATTACAACTGATGTGTACTTCATCAGTCTAAATAATTTCTGGGAAAAAATACGGATTTTCGTCCCCTATTTCCATTCATTTTGCCTGCTCGAAATCTATGGGTTGGCAATTACAAAAAATCTTCTCTATCAATTACTTCATATTCTCATTTCCTTGGGACGTTGAATGTACCATGGCTTATGAGATTTTCCCTCAATTTATCGAATATACTTTTATGAGGTTGTCACCACTCATAAAAACGATCCGAATAAGCAGCTTTTGCAGTATCAACATCCTAATTATGTTTAATATAACATTCAATCATATTGAACTTTTCAAATTTTTATACTGCATGGTCGCTTCGTTATTACAAACGATACTACATTCACGCAATAATCGTAACTGATAGAAGAGAACATTTTAAATGTGATAATATTAATATGTTTGACATTTCGTTTCCGGTTATGCCGGAAATGATACCAACTTTCGATTTTCAAATGGGACACTCTGTATTTTTTCGCTTATTTTAATCTCACCTTATGACATATTTTTGAAAGAAAAACAAAACGCTATCTTTTTTTTCTGCAATTTTCATCTTTCGTTCCATGATCACAGAATATTAAAAATTTTGCATCGCCAACGTAGTTATTGTTGTTAGCGAATGGGAAAACTCTGCAAAAATTGCATAGTAATTTTCCACTAGAATTCCGGAACCGTTAAGAATAGCGTGACGTGAGTGGTATAAAAAAAAAGATAAAAAATACTGCTTCTGTAATACCGGTGGCCATATATAGTTCTCAGAACAAAAACTAAAATAATGAGCAATTAAATTTTAAGATACCATCTTGTGTTTCCGTGATAGAAGATGTTGAGCTGAGTCAATTGTCACTGTTCATGGCCTTCTAGAACGAAAGATGAAAATTGCAAAAAGAAGATTGTGTTTTGTTTTTCTTTCAAAAATATGTCAAAATGTCGAAGGATGAGATGAACAATCAAAATAAACAAAAAAATACAGTGTCTCCCATTTGAAAATCGAAAGTTGGTATCGTTTCCGGCATAACCGGAAACGAAATGTCAAACATATCAATATTATGGAATTCAAAATGTTGTCTTCTATCCGATTCCCAAATTTTATGAAAATATTCCAAATAGAAAAAAAAGTTACAGGGGTGGCCCTAGTTTCAGGAAAGAGAATAGAATACTCCTTCAATTTCATCCAAATTCACCAATAATATACATTGGAAAAAAAACACAACTTCATAATATAGTCAGAAAATCATTCAGCAGAAAAAAAATAATACGTCTCTGCAATTTCCTCAAAGAGTGCCATCAGAATGTCGAAATGATTTTCGACCAATGCGTCAACTTTAAGGTGTCAACAGCATATAAAGAAGCTAAAATTTCCTTGTCGTAACGAGTCATTTTGGAATTCACTTAACTTTTCCATTACTTAAAAATTTCTCTACTAATCCACTTATCCACCCTTCAATTTTACAGTGCATTGGAGATCTATACCAGTATATATTCGCTCTTTGCGAATTACATAACCTCAAATGTCTATATTGACTAGGCTATTATAATTTTTGTGATATACTGTAAATTTGTGTAGTTATTGTTATGAACTAATTTTAAGTTATATGTACATAGCTTTAGATATAGGTGCAATATGTATTGGAAAAGCAGCTCAATGAATTTTTATGAAATGTATATTATTTTAACTGATAGATGATTTTATATAATTTTATTTTCTAATCTTTATGTTCGATTTGTTAACAGAGAAAATATACGAGCAATGCATAACATTATTAATTTTCTTTACACACCAATCAACCCAACGCATCTGAAGAATCGATATTTTTATAGTTCCACAAAACGACGGAAAAACCTGAACAATTCTGGAAATTTTATTACGAGTATTGGCAAATGGAACACGCTTCAATTGCAAGCTATTTTTTACAGCCACCATCATTACACGTCCTAAATTTTAACTAGAAATTTTAAGGAGCCATGTCTTCTTTTGTCCTTTCAAACTTTTTTGCAGTACGCCACTGATCAGCGTACAATCAATTTTCATCATCTTCGTTCAATTTAGAAACTTTTTTGACACTTGTAATTTTTTCGTATCTTCGACCGTTCTCGAGCAAATAATTATTAAACGATTGTATGCATTCGCTGAATTGAAAGCACTTCTAATTAAAAAAATGACACACCAGACAGGCGAACATTTTCAAATATTCACAGAAGGTTGAGGGAAACTGGTACTTTTACTGCAAGTAATCCTTTAAAAGGTGCGACTCAAACTATGAGAACTCCAGATATTTAGGAAGCAGTTTTGAATTGTATTGATTTGATTCCTCATGTGAGTACAAGAAAAATTGTAAATCAGTTGAATATTTCACATATTCTAGCTTGGAGGATTCTCCATGAAATTTTATTGTACCCGTTTCATATTTAACGCGTCCAAACTCTACTTCGACTAAATTTCTGCCGATGGTTCTTAGATAAAATTAGAGGAAATGCTCATTTTGATAGTTAAATAATGTTCACAGACGAAGCTAACTTTTCGAGAACTGCTATCACAAATTTCACAATAATCATTATTGGGCTGAGGGAAACCCCCATTTGATGGAAGAATCTCATCATCAAGAACAATTCTCACTAAATGTCTGGGTCGGAATAATTGGAAATTGTTAGATTGGGCCATTTTTCTTTTGTCTAACAGACTAAACGCTTATCGGCAATTTCTTGAGGAGGAGTTACCTTTATTGCTCGAATATGTGCCACTTTTGGTGAGAAACATAATGTGGTACATGCATGGCAGGGCACCAGTACATTTTAGTGGAGAAGCTAGAGAATTCTTGAATAATACATTCAACAACCGATGAATAGGTCGGGGTGGGCCCGAACCATCCCCTCCTGGGTCCCCAGACTTAAATAGTTAAGACTTTTTCTCATACGGATATCTCAAAAGTTTAGTTTATACCACTCCAGTAAACACTGTAAAAGAATTAAGAAATCGAATAATAACCTCTTGTGACACGATAACAAATACCCCAGGAATATTTCAAAGAGTGCGTGATAATATGCGTAGAAGGACACAGACCTGTATTCTTGCAGGTGGAGGACACTTCCAGCAATTTATTTAGTTTTTAATTGTTCTTTTTTTAGTTTAATATTGAATAAGGAAAGGTTGAATCTCAGAAGACGAGCTTTCAAAATAAAAGCAAATTTTAGGCGTATCTATGGAGTATTTCTATTATTTCTTTTTTATTTAGCGAATAACATACAATTCAAATAATTCAAATTCTATAATTTTTCACTTGAAAACGGTTGGAGAGACGAAAAAATTACAAGTGTCAAAAAAGTTTGAGAGGGCAAAAGGAGACATGGCCTCGGAATAGAAAACACCTTGTGAATTTCAGTTGAAATCTAGGACGTGTAATGACGGAACTGTAAAAAATTGATTGCATTCCAAATTTGGGTTGAATATCTCAAAAACTGCAAGAGTTTTGAAGAAAAAACTTTTTTTTTCGGAAATTTCAACACCCTGTAGCTCCGTAACGAAGCTTTTCGGACCCATGATTTTATAAACTTTTTTCTTAAAATTGCACGTAGATCTCCAAATTTTGTCAGGTCTTAAAAGTGAATCAATTTATCGACTACTCCTATAATTAGATTCACTTTCAGAAATAAAATCACAGAGGATACGATTGTTAGGACACATGGAAAAAAGTCCAAATGTTTCAGTAATTTATTTAGTTTTTAATTGTTCTTTTTTTAGTTTGATATTGAATAAGGAAAAGTTGAGTCTCAGATGACGAACTATCAAAATGAAACTAAATTTTGGGCATATCTATAGAGTATTTCTATCATTTTTTCATTTAGCGAATAACATACAATTCAAATAATTCAAATCCAATTATTTTTCACTCGAAAACAGTTGGAGATACGAAAAAATTACAAGTGTCAAAAAAGTTTCTAAATTGAACGAAGACGACGAAAATTGATTGTACGCTGATCAGTGGCGTACTGCAAAAAAGTTTGAAAGGACAAAAGGAGACATGGCCTCGGAAAAAAAACACCTTGTGAATTTCAGTTAAAATTTCAGACGTGTAATGATGGAGGCTGTTAAAAATAGCTTGCATTCCAAATTTGGGCTGAATATCTCAACAACTGCAGGAATTTTGAAGAAAAATACATTTTTTCCGTAAATTTCAACACCTTGTAGCTCCGTAACGAAGCTTTTTAGGTCCTATGTTTAAATAAACTTTTTCTCCTAAAATTGCACATAGATTTACCTCCTTAAGTTGTGACATACTTTTATGTAACACCCTGTATATGTTAAAATATCATCCAAAACGAATGAACCAATACTTTTAATACTCCCAAAATTAACTTCAAAACTGATTTGTTGCAACCCATATATCATACTCCCTGCAAACGGAAAGTACCAACCTAAACACATATAAATCAACTGAAAACTTTATGAAAGAGTTTTCAGAAAAGTTGCAAATAAAATCTTCCCGTAAGTAATAACTTCATATTTGTTCGACTGACTCGGACAACACTTGAGTTAATTTATCACATCCGTACAAACTAAGCAGATACAGTCGGATAAATGAAATGGAAACAGAATTTTTACCTACTCCAACTGGAATAAATTGCCGGTATATAAAAAGAATTATTCGCTTAGTCCCCGGTGTATAATAAAAATGAAGGCATCCATTGTTGTTCCCAACTTCGGTTCCCTCTTTTTATTAACCGCTTCTGCTATTAAATCGCGATTGGTGAAATCCATATTTGCTATTATTGATATAATGTTTCAGGTCTCAGAATATAATGGGAAAAGATAAATGCTTTATGGGGCCAAAATGAATGTTGTTGACCTATTTAATTCCAGGCACTTCCGTAACATTGGTACTTACAATGACTCTGAATAATGAGATAAGAAATATAAGTCATTAATAATATAAGTCGAGAATATTCTGTATAATCAATTATTCTCAATTCACAACTACTACCGACGAGTGCACCGTACGGAGTTTAGAAACTTGTTTTTTTTATTCCTGCCTGAACATTGGTCCTTCGCAACATTGGTCCTTCGAGATCAATGTTACGGAATGGCTTTGATATTGCCACGTTGGGTTCTACTTATAAAGAAGAACGCTTTGTACTATATACATATATTAAATTCACTACACTAATATGATAGTTTTTACATGTAAATACTTATGTTGTTGTATGATTGACTATTGAATAGTACGTTACTATAATAATTGTTGGATGAGATGTTACTGTGTTGAAGGTTAAAGCTTTAATGCTAGTTATCTCGGTTATTCTGTCCGAGATAGGGTTTTATGACCTGTTCACATCTGGTTCGGGCGTACAAACCCAGCTCCGATATGAACCAGGGTAAAAACCCAAGTTTTGTGGTAACAGGCACTATCACATATAAATCTACGTTAAGTTATACCGGGTGCGGCAACTAAAACGAAAAAGACTCAATAACTGCTAAACTATTCGTTTCTGGATCAAAAGCAGAAACAGGTCAATCTTTTAATAGTATTTTAATTAAGTGTTCGAAGTAATAAGCAATTTAATGTAGGAAAAGTTTCACCGAAAATTATAAGATCACGCAGTGAGTTGTACAAAATACTAACAAATAAATTGCAACTATAGTTAATGCTGTACTACTGGTTCTTTAACCGGCATTAATAATAAGACTTTATTACAATTCAAGTACTTGCCAGAGTTACCAATATCTTGAAATAAATAATAACAAACTGGGACATCTGTACGGTCTCTCTAAAAAGTACCATACACTACAGTACCTGCCTGAATATGCCACAGGAAAAGAATTTGTCTATACAGGACGTATTCGATGAAATAATAAGGTCTAAAGCAGAAATTACAAAATCGATTAAGGCTAGTGAGGCAAATATTCTTTTGAAGATTGGGGCCTTACAGGAGAGACTAGAACAAGTAGAGAAGGAAAATAGTCGACTTGAAGAAAAGTTGGAAATATTAGAGAGGAACTCGAAGAAAAAAAGTTTGATAGTTTTCGGTCTGAACGAAGAACCTCGTGATATTTCTTTGGGATCCATCTCAGAAACTCTAAAAAGTCTGCTTAAAGTCGAAATTAAAGACACTGACATATCCGATTTGTATTCACTTGGAGGTTACCCAGGTTCTCCAATTAAAGTTGAATTTACCTCTTATTTTAAGAAGAAATTGATACCATCTAAGGGAAGTCTCTTGAAGGGAACAAACATTACAATATCTCCAGATTTAACATTTAGGCAAAGAGAAGATAACAAAATTCTGAGAAAGCACTTGATGGAAGCCAGAGCCCACTCTTCTACTAAGTCGTTTATTAAAGGAAATATATTACACATTGGCCAGAAGTCGTACACCATTAAAGAGCTGAAAATCGCACAATTAGAACGGGAGATTGGAGGTGAACCTAATATCCGTGAGAGTGTGGTGGAGGCAGAATCATCGGCATCACAAATTTGGAGTCAACCTTCTAGCAATAGAGAAAAGCACAAGGTCAAAAACCAACCAATTAAGACCAGCGCTAGATTAGCTGGAATTCAAAGAGGAAGAATAGATGAATGAAAATTGTAAACAAATGATAAATAAATAATTCTTCAAAAGGAAATGGATTCTTATATAAGGGATTATAATACTCATACTTACAAAACAATACTTATTGATAATTTAACGGAACTACAACTTTACAGTGTATCCGAGCATCTGAAGATTTTACACATAAATATTAGGAGTGTGGAAAAAATTTAGATGAGTTCAGGCTTTTCTTAGAGGAAGCTCTCAAAATTTCATGCAATTATACTTTCAGAAACTTTTCAAATAGGAAATATCGAATTATTCAATATCGAAGGATACACAAGTGTTTACAGCAATGGGCAATACAACAGAAATGATGGAGTTCTTGTATATATAGCAAAAGAACTGAAATTCAAGTATGATGTTGTGTCACTAGGTGAAAGCACAGCAGTAGAAGTAAATATCAAATTATTGAATAACATACGGTGATTTTATTTTACCTAAGCAGGGGTGCACAAAACTTAATTTTATGAATAGGTAAAATAAGTCGAGTAATACCTCATTGGAAAGCTCTTTTGATTCTCAACACAAATGTGTAATAATTTTTGAGTTTTGACATATTCGGAAGAAGACACAGGCTGGTTCGTCAAAATTCAGTGATTGCAAAATCTGTCGATTTCAAACGAACATTCACTGAAATACTGTTATTTTGGGGAAAAATATCTTAAAGCAGTGGTGCTTCTACTATATTTCCTGAGATGAGGGAGTCAACCCTCAAGATCATACCTGTTTTCAGAAGTGGTAATAAAAACGAAGTAAGTAATTACCGACCTGGCTCTATTCTAAGTTATTTCGGTAAAATTTTTGAAGCAATAGTAACTGATAAATTTTTTCATTCTTCCGGTTCCAAGTTGATTCAATCTCAACATGGGTTTTTCAAAGGTAGGTCGGTGTTTACTAATTTAACTCCTTACGTTCATTTCATAAGTAGTAGTTTCGATGATGGTATTCAAGTTGATGCCGTCTACACAGACATGCCTGAGGCGATAAGGTACATCATGCAACTTTGTTGTGGGTTCTAGAGGACTTTAGTGTGGTGGGGTCCTCACTGAAATGAATAGAATCGTATCTGTCGGATAGACTGCAATATGTTGCACTCAATGGCACTCATTTCGGTTTCGTTCGTGGTACCTCTGGTGTTCCTCAAGGGTCACATCTGGGTCCCCTTTTATTTTCACTTTACATTAATGATATTTCTGAATGTTTTCTTTTCAAAACATGATTTATATGCCGACGATCTTAGAGTGTACAGTATGTCCCATTTTGGGGGTGCCACCAGGAGCATCTCTGTTATTATTTAAGATAGAGAGATGGGGTTTTCACGACCCTTGGCTACTTTTTCAAGACAAATTCATAGAGCTAATCAGAATTATTCTAACTTCAGTGGTTTTTGAGTTATTCGTGAATCTTGAAAATTTCCGGATTTCTTTTTTTCTCGATATCTCGGTTCTTATAGAAGATAATTGAAATCTGTTTTTACGTTTCTAAAACGGTTTTTTGAGTAGATTCCAGTGACGTACTCGAAGTTTTTTTCTTCATTAATTATGACAGATATGACATAAAGTTGCATTTTTTTAAATACGAACATAGTTTTTTTTTGGCATATTCCGATTGCCGTTTTTTTTCCTTTTCAAAAATATATAACATGATGACAAAATTTCCACCCAATTCGAAGAAAATAACGGAATAATGATTTACCCCTAATAGCTGGGCGAAGGAACACACGTGAGCGGACGAACCATAGAACATTTGTAGTTATTCGATGAGAACGATCAAAACAATGCAAAATCTTCTTGACCGAAATAATGGAGCTAAGCTGCTCCTAAGATTCCATCGTTATTTATGACATCCGCAATTTCCGCTTTTCATTTTATTTTTGAGATTGTCGTTTAGTTTCTAGAGTTCTCTGAGAAATACCTACATGAGAATAATAATAGGCACCTAATAATTTACTCAAATTTACTTCTCATAATGGTTTACATATATTGCTCGAATTGATTTCCATCATGTTGTAAACATAAAGTGCATCTTCGGATTATATCTTCTATGGCCCTAGTCAAATGTAGCGAGGATCTCCTCAGATCTTCGAATGCTTCATTTGTTGCATTCTTCAATTGATCGTAATTGGCGTATTGCCTTCTATATATCTTATTTTTTAAATAACTCCAAAGAAAAAAATCTGAAACGGATAGGTCAGGAGACCTAGGTGGCCATTGAATTGGGCCATTGGTACCGATCCATTTATTTTCAAAATTTAAATCCAAGTAGTTCCTCACCACGGCCGAATTATGGCAAGGAGCACCGTCTTGTTGGAAGTAATATGTGTTAAATTGAGCAAGAGGAATGTCATCTTGCAGTTGTGGCAGACAAATATTTAAAATTTCGAGATATCTCTGTGCATTGAAGTTGCCATCAAAGATATAGTAGGCTAATTTGTTGCCCATTACGAAACACGACACATTGAAACCGAACCTCCCCTGCTGCCGTTGAGCTACTACTTCGTGTTTGTTTTCGTTTGCCCAGAATCTATTCGTATGGCCATTAAAGATTCCGGCACTGCTGATTCTTGACTCATCAGACCAAATGATATGTCGCCCAAAACGAGCTTCACCTCTGATTCTCCCTAAATACCAATTGCAGAACGCCGTTCTCCTCTCTGCATCCCCGGCATTGAGATGATGAATTATTTTATGTTTATAGGGATGATATTTATACTTTCTCAAAATTCTTTGGGCTCTGCTTTTTGACACACCCACTTCGCTCTCAATTTGCCGACACGATGTAGAATGGTTAGCTTCAACAGCTGCTAACACGTCAAGTTCATTATCACCTCTATTCCGTTTATTGTAGTTTTTACTTCTTGGTTTCTCGAACGAACCATAATTGGAAAGATTTGCTTCCATTTTGGCGAAGAACTTCCTGTTTGGTTGAATTCTTTGAGGAAATCTATTGGAGAGTGTCAGTCAGGTATTTAATATTGATTAGAATTACTACTTCCATTTCTATTGTCGAACTTACCTATTCAAATATTCTTCTGATGCACGGACTGCATTACAGTGACACAGAAAGTAGACCTTCAGCATATCAACTTTTTCGAAATTTTCGTATCTTCTATTTTGTTCCATAGTGTGAATTGCAGAAATTAACTAAACAATCCAAATTCAACAACGAACACTAATTTTACGAATTCAAATAGACACGAAGCCAATATATCCACAGATAATGAATAATAATAATTATTGGTCGTTCTATGGTTTCTAATGAACGTGCATAGATGAAGACTTCTGTGTTCACAGAGAGCATTCAGACATAGAAGATATAATCCGAAGATGCACTTTATGTTTACAACATGATGGAAATCAGTTCGAGCAATATATGTAAATCATTATGAGAAGTAAATTTGAGTAAATTATTAGGTGCCTATTATTATTCTCATGTAGGTATTTCTCAGAGAACTCTAGAAACTAAACGACAATCTCAAAAATAAAATAAAAAGCGGAAATTGCGGATGTCATAAATAACGATGGAATCTTAGGAGCAGCCTAGCTCCATTATTTCGGTCAGGAAGATTTTGCATTGTTTTGATCGTTTTCATCGAATAACTACAAATGTTCTATGGTTTGTCCGCTCACGTGTGTTCCTTCGCCCAGCCATTAGGGGTAAATCATTATTCCGTTATTTTCTTCAAATTGGGTGGAAATTTTGTCATCATGTTATATATTTTTGAAAAGGAAAAAAAAACGGCAATCGGAATATGCCAAAAAAAAACTATGTTCCTATTTAAAAAAATGCAACTTTATGTCATATCTGTCATAATTAATGAAAAAAAAAACCTTCGAGTACGTCACTGGAATCTACTTAGAAAACCGTTTTAGAAACGTAAAAACAGATTTCAATTATCTTCAATAAGAACCGAGATATCGGGAAAAAAAGAAATCCGGAAATTTTCAAGATTCGCGAATAACTCAAAAACCACTGAAGTTAGAATAATTCTGATTAGCTCTATGAATTTATCTCGAAAAAGTAGCCAAAGGTCGTGAAAACCCCATCTCTCTATCCTGAATAATAACAGAGATGCTCCTGGTGGCACCCCCAAAATGGGACATGCTGTACAGTGCCATTCGGTCCTATGATGATATTTTGCGGTTTCTTGTGAGTGATCTTGACAGACTTTTCTCTTTTTGTCAAAGTAGGTATTTTCAATTAAATATTGTTAAGTATAAGCATATAAGGTTTACAAAGAATGTCAATGTCTTCGATGCAAATTAAGGATGTTTCGTTCTCAGAATTACTAAAAGTTTCAGTGATCTTTAAAAATGCTATATTTTTCGTTGGTGAGGAGTAATTTGGAATATGCTGTACCTGTTGGTCCCCTCACTATTACAAGTATATTGACAGAATTGAACGAGTCCAGAGAAAGTTTGTCAAAAGTTTTAACTTTAGATGTTTCAGTCCTAACCATGATTATCAATTAAGTTTGCGTCATCACAAAATTTTGAGCCTGGAGCAGAGGAGAGTTCTTTTCGACACGGTATTTCTTTATCGAATTTTAAATCTTCTTTTAGTTTTCCGCTTGTTAATCATCTCACTTTCAATGTTCCTGTGTATCCTTGTCGTCGAAATGCACTCTTCTATTTTCCGAAGGCCCGTACTAGTTTATTTTTTCATTCTGTTTTCTTGCGAATTATGCGTCTGTACGATTGACATATTGCCAGTATAGATATTTTTCATGAACCTCCTTCTTCTTTCAAAATAAATACATAAACATATAGTTGAATGTTGATGTTATTAATGTGAGGAAGATTATAAGATAATAATAAATAATAATAATTTTTATTGTTCTTAGACCATTACAATACTTGCGTAAGTAATTAGAGGTATAAGACATGTCCAAAGATTACAAAAAAACTAACAATTGAAAAAAAATTCATCTAACTAACGCCTCCACTAAACACCCTGACATCACTGCTTGACCAAACATTTCTGGGAAGTGCATTAAAGAGCTCAATTCCCATGTATCCAGGACCTCGTTTATATCATACCATACCTGATAGAGTATGAGATGGTGTGACTAATAGATCTGATCCCCTGGTTAATTGTGATGAAAATTATTAGGTAGAAAGCTAGTTAAGTTAACTTTTACGTAAGTTACAATCTCAAGTATATACATACTAGCGAGAGGCAAGATATGTAATTCACGAATATAATTGCGACATGAAGTACGCCTAGATATACCCGCAATATCAGGTATTGCAATTTACGTGAAAGCAAGGTATTTTGAAAACTAAACGTTCCGCTATAGAAACTGGACCAGCCTGTAGATGTTTCAAGTTGAAGGAATATTAAGTAATGAATCGACCCATCCGTGCCCGATGAGCTTATAGGTCAACATAACCTCTATTGGAAACTCGATTCAATCAGGATTCAAACACAAACAAACAATACAAAGCAGTTAACGGGAGACTGAAGTTAAATTCCATAGAAACACATTTGACCCACTTTCTACTTAATTCAACAGAATTTGCTTCTAAAGCCATTCAATTTACCGAGAAGAGACACACTGTACACCGAAGTAAATTCAACACGGGACAAAATGTGTCCGGCCGTTTGTTCCCAGTGCCTGGCTCCGTTGCGATATCCCCAGTACAATGGGTCGTCTCCCGGTTCCCGAGCATCCCTTCCCTTGTCCCCCAAGATCCCCATCGATCCAGAGCCAACCACAGTCCGCATTCATTTTGTTCTAATGACATAATTTCTGTATGAATCCAGCTAAAACGATGTAGCCGGGGGTACGATTTCTGATTAACGATTTGCAAGTCAGATGGGTATTGAGTGTACGACCGAATTAGCCAGATTGGTTGATTGGCTGAAAGAAATATGTTTGCTTATGAACTCGGGAGTTTGTACTGAATTGTTGTTATGATTTTGAATACCAACACAGACTCAACTGATTATATTCCCTGCAAACAATCGAGATACAGTTCAATTAGACTTTCATATATTTCTGGGTATTCAATAGGATTTTTTGTTAATTCAACAACACCACAACGGATTCACGGGACTACATATACACTCTGTCAAAAAAGTACCAGAAATTGGTCAATGAAACAAAATATTTATTTTTCATCCAAGTTTATTGTATCGCCCTGAAAGTAAGCCCCTTTACGCCAAGGAAAAATCCAATCATCAAAACATTTTTCAAAGGCTTTTCAGTTCCATTGGAAGGCGCCATTCTGAAGTTTGTTGACTGGTTTGCATGTCAAACTCATAAATCCATGTCTCATCACCAGTTACAATGCGTTTTATGAATGTGGGGGGTTAGAATTGATTCGTTCTAGCATGTCCTCGGCGATCTTTACGCGATTCCTCGGGAGGTGGTCAGTACTGAAGTGCCCCAGGGTTCGATTCTGGGACCCATTCAACTTCTTCAATTTTGAATTTAGGGTAAAAAGTTATATGACCATATTTGTAGGCGAAGCAATTTGCTATAAATTATGTCTTCACAAATTTTTTGTAAGATGTATAGTTTCCGAGATATCGTGAAAAAGGTGTTTGCATCCCTTTTTCCAAGATGGCGACCGGGAGCCCCCACATGTTCCAAAAATAAAATTGCGTCCTATTCGGCCTTTATATTGTTACATATCAATCTACTGTTAGTATCACTTCATTCATTTTTACCTGACTTTTCAATACGCCCTCACAGTTGAATAAGAAAAACTAATTATCCCTACATTTTTGCCATGTGTGTATCACTCACACTACAATCAATTCACAAGAGACATAAACACCTTCAAATGGCTCATTAAACCAATCAATCAAGTTGGATCAATATACTCCCAAGTTTATTACTAAGACCGAATGTTTACTTGAGAAACTTTGCTCAATCCATCATTTCGTTCTAATTAAATGTCTAGTTTTGCGACACTGATTTTCCGAAAACCGCAAATTAGGGTCCCGAATTGTATTAGATATAATGGGTTTTGTACCAACAAAAACTGGTTATCAGAACGTGAGCTTCCGAGAGAAACAAGTGTTTCCCGTGTAGCCAAAATTGTGTATATACATTAAGGAGTTTTGAACAATGAGAAATTTGGAAATTACGATGAAAGTAGAGTGAACGAAGCCTTTGTTACGGTTATTGCAGTTCTTACTACAAAAACCAATAATAAAGCGAATGAAAAACGAACCTGTGCTCTAAATCTATAAATAAACTGGAGATGCAGTAAGTTAGTAAGCACATCACTTGAGAATGGTTATTTCTTGTTTCAAACTGTTCGTAATACTTCAAATTAAGTTTTTATGGAAAAAAACGTTAGGAACGTTTCTCAGAAAACTTTCCAATTTAGAGGCATCTTATCGACTTTTCTTCCCTAAGATTTTTAATATAAACTCAAAACAAAAAAATCCCAACTCAAATTATTTTCCAAGCAAACCTCAAAGATCCCAGTTATTTGTACTTGTAAATGTTTATCTCCCAGAAAAAATATCATTTCTTATTCTTTGAAGTATTTAGATTTTACCCCCATACATGGGCGTAGCCAGACTTCGGGCAAAGAGGGGGGCCAGCTAGAGATCGAGTGTGTGGGAGGGGAAGGAAGTTCGCTGACGTAAAGATGTGGTTATTGAATACAAAAAGGTTTTACATAAATTATTTAATTGAAGTTGAAAATCATTAAATAATAAGCGAGATAAAGAAGCTCTACCTGAGTACATGGTAGATATAGATACATGGCCAAGAAAAAATAAACGAAGCTAAAATGAAGCGTGGAATAGAACATGTGCTAGAGTAAACTCAATGATAGGGGGGTCTAGGTCAAGGGAGGCTTGAAAAATCGTGAACGGCTTGAGGAGTAACACAAACGTAAGAAAGAAAATAAATCCGATAGCAATGGAAACTTGAAGTGATTATTATGAAAACTTGCTACAAGAACAGAGACCGCAATTTAGGAACCCGAATTTAGAAGGAATAATGGTAGAAGAGGTGGAAAAAGCTTTGAGACAGATGAAAAACAATTAAGCTCCTGGGCCAGGTGACATACCTATTGAGTTAATAAAACTGAAGTGATTGAGATATTATGCAAAATTTTCAATGAATGCCTAAGAGGAGATGATATTCCTAGTGACTGCAAGGAATCGCACATAATTCCCATTTTCAAAAAAGGAAGTAGAAACGATTGTGGAAATTACAGGAGCATCAGCATTACATCTTCGCTGGGGAAACTTTATGGAGGATGCTCAAAGGGAGGATACAGGAAGAGTTTAGGGATAGTGAGGAGCAGTGGTTTCCGACCAGGCCGGTAATGTGTCGACAATATATTCATTATCAAACAGATTGTTGAGGAGAAACTGGCTAGAGGGGAAGACGTGCATCTGTCATTCGTTGATCAACTAAAAGCCTATGATACGATTCCTCTGCAGCAAATTTGGCCATCTCTTCACAAAAGTGGATTAGCCAGAATAAAAATCGGAAACTCTCTCTCTGCACCCTTCTCCCCATCAAAGGGTCTGAAACAAGGATGTTGCTTGTCTCCTACTCTATTCAGAATATATTTAAACGCCGCTCTAGAAAATTGGAACAGGAAATGTACCCAAATGGAGATACAAATAGGAGACGCAACAATTCATACGATATTATTTGCAGACGACCAAATTCTCCTATCAGAAGACAAACAAGACATGACTTACATAATGAAATATAGATAGAGGGGGCCTGCAAATAAACAACAACAAAAAACAGTGAATGGTGATAGGCGGGGAGGGAGAAGATTTGGATACAGACAAATGAAACATTAAGAACGTTGAGCAATATAACTACCTTGGATTGACGATAGCGGATGATGGAAAAGATGAAAAAGATATACTACGAAAGATTGAAAAAGGAAGGAGTATGACTAAGGCGCTACATTCAATTCTGTGGAACCAGAACTTGAGTAAAATGACGAAAAGGAATATGTATAAGACCTTGATAGAATCAACAATAACGTATGGCTCGGAAGTGTGGGTACTCATGGACAAGCTGTTTGGAAAGTTATTGGCTTCGGAAATGGCTTACTGAAGGAGATGATGAGGTTTGACATCATTGGACAGGACTAGAAATGAGGTTATTAGGGAAAAAATGTCTATAAGACCCACTATCATGGACACAATTATGACCAAATAACTCAAATGGTACGATCATATGAGTAGTATAACAGAGAAAAGATTGCCGAGAAGAATTTGGGAATGGGTTCCAGCCAGGAGAAGAAGAAGAGGGAGACCTAGAAAAGAATGGATGAAAGACATTGAAAAAGAAATAACGAACAGAAGGATACAACCAGATAATTGGAGAGATCGGAGGCAATGGTATTTAAGATGCGAGAAGTGGCAACCATAAAGCTGCAAACCCTCGCTATATATATCATTAGATAAGGAATTCATTACTGTATATTTTCTTTTGGCTGGTTTTGTTTTTGTATTTTTGATTTTAATAATGTTTCAGTAATGAAAAATATTTTAGCTTTTATTGAACTGAAATTGAGTCATAAATTTTTATGTGGTTCATACTTCCTGTGATAGTAGAAGTAACAACACTCCCGAAATATTTATTTGAATTTAACTGTTGTATGATAGTTTGAGAGTTTGAATTTTTGATTTTCTGGTTGATGACTTGCCATATTGCTTTATTTTGTCTGTGCAGTTTGCAATGAAAGAATAATTCTTGCGTATAAATTCTTCGCCAAAATAAATTTTGCATCTTATTTTAAGTTCTTTAAAGTCGCAAAAATGGTTCATCTTCAGGAACCTTCCATATAATATGTATCGCATCGATTTTTGACTTCAACGAATTTATTGCAAGGGTATCCAGAACCTTTTTCTTTCGGAATCATTCTTTGCTTTCTTTCAGGAATTGCGAGTGTCAAAATTTTTTCGAAAATTTTTCTTAAAATTAAGCAAGTTCCACGAAGAAATAATATATGGGCAATGTCAACCCAGATTTTTGGGTCCATAATGATTCTAAAACATCTACAGATCATAATCGGCATCACTTGGAAGATTGTACCTTGCCATCGGGGCTCTCTCGGTCAAACAGAGATGGAATTTGAGGAAATATCACAGGTTATGTATTTTTTTATTATCTCCTTAGTCTTTTTCATGACCTTGCTTCCTATGTAAAATCTTTTCTTAGATTTGTATAGTCATATAAGAATGATTGTTGAAATATTTTTCTGCTGGTTTTCTTTTTCCATTGTTACAGATTCCTGTCCCGAACCCCCTTCCTTTCACCCGTGTCTTCGTTTGGAAATCATGGAATGCAAGAGAAAATGAAGCGGCTAAGCAGAAAAATCTTTGGTACTCTTTATGTACACACGACACTAACACAACATAAACAGACAAGCTATTGCTAGTGCAATAGCGACAGAGAAACGAGGTTTTTTCACTCGTTTATTGAATCACATACAAGATAGTATGGTTCCCCTGTTACATTTCCTGAGCTCACACTTGTGTTTTTTCTGACACACATCAAAATTATAGATATAAGCATTTTTTGTAAATTCAATTATTCAAATTTTTGTAAATCCCATCTTTTCAAAAGAATATATATATATATATATATATATATATATATATATATATATATATATATATATATATATATATATATATATATATATATATATATATATATATATATATATATATATATATATATATATATATATATATATATATATATATATATATATATATATATATATATATATATATATATATATATTATATTAAAAAGTTCAATAAGAGTTGTGTGGAAGCTTTCAAAGGTTTTTTCGTCATCAGAATAAATTCTTTGGAAAAATAAATCTATACCAATAATTGTAATCCAACTTCTTATTGTCTTGTATTCTGTATAGACTATATAGTCTGTTGATAACTCTTAGTGGAAGTGGCTAATTTGAAATGAAATTTTTTTATCAAAATGATATGTCTAAGTACCCACAGTGCTGCTAAAATGCTATGAACCAAGATAAAAGATTGTATCCCTTGCACGACCTCCTTTTCCAGTTACCAAAGTACTAGCCCTTCCCTTCAGCCTTTACTAACCTAATTTAATAAGTTAGGCTCTGCATTGCTTGAGCAATGGCTTGAAAAATTTGATATCTTCCTTCATTCGGAAATCCGAGTTACGTCACGCATCTGATATCTGAACGCACCCCTCTGTAGAGCAAGTTTAACATCAAGTCACCGAAATCAACCGGCTTAATTAAGGTAGAAATCCGGAGCTGCCTCTGATAGGGAGTGTGTTGATAGGCGTTTCGAAGCTACCGATAACAGGAACAAGGAAGACTTACTCGCAGGGGCTAATAAAGATAACTCTCTAGGGACCGCTCGGTGAAAGTTGATAAATTGAAGTAGATCAAGGGAGTAATGAGAAAGTTATTTAGTTTTTGTAATAAAGTTGAAACGAATTAAATCCAACATTTTTCATGGATAAAACTCGCGCCCCTTGATTATAAATGAAAAGTTTTCTATTCGTTATTACAATTTATCAGAAAAATCAAATGTCCTTAGATAACCGTAAGTTAAGATTATTCAAGAATGTCTCGAATATGAAATTGGTCATGAAATAAATCTAAAAATGTGTTCTTGATATAAATACCTTTTGATACGGTGCAAATTAAACTCCTGACGCCTGAGTTCTCTTTTCGAATTGAATGCCGAATTGGATCCACTCCATTATTTTCCCAACGAATAAGGTTTCTAAGGGTGACAAAGATGAAAATTAATCTGGCTTTCATTGAGAATCTGTCTTACTGAACGTGATTGAAATACTTACGAGGTCCCTTCATTTATCTTCATTTAAATAGCAAGAAGACTGTCAGGATTTGCACACATCACGGATAGAATCAATTTAATTGATTTAATTCCATGATTCCATTAATCACAAAATTATATTATTCGGTAGTTATTCTTAGTGTGGTTTTATGGTCTTTAACTAGCCAAATGTATTGGACTTATACAACCATCGATACTTGTTGATATTATGATGGTAGAATCGTAGATCAAAAGTACTATTCGCTTGTGTTTGGTATTTTCTCAACAAATAGTTGTATAATCTTTAAAATGTTGATATATCTCAAGTAAAATTAATAAATATTCAATTCAACTTTTAACAAGCATCTAGAAATAGCTTCTCGAATTACTTTAAGTATTCTGGAACGCAGTCATGGTCTTCAAGGTTATCTTCGTTAAAGAGTACATAACCTCAATAAATAGTGTGAATTCAAAAATAAATATTTAATTTATTGTGATTATTATAGTGCTATAAAGCTGCTTGAATCTGTTATTGATCATCAACAATATTATATTGAATTATTTATGATTTCTAACTTTCTAAAAATAGTTGGGGAAGTGAATGAGAAGTTGTTCAAGCAAGTAGGTAGTTCTTATTTTTCAATTTCTTTTGGAACTTCTTAGTTTGCTTCATACTATTAAGCTATTTAGTTCTTTCTGTAATTTTTGATCTAATTGTAATAAAAACATTCATAGATTCTTCATAATAACCATGAAGTTGAAGGTATTTTCAAAGAAACACCTCATGATATAGAATCCTTAATTCTTGGAACACAGTAGTAAAGCGAACTAACTATTTAGATCATATAGATTTTCATTAAAATTGAATCAATATATTTCTCAGTGAATTTGTGTTCATTCATGAAGACCTCGAATATTCCTCAACAATATAGGAACTTTAATAATGTACTTTGGTATTCCTCAAGAAGTAAGAAGGAGTTAATTAAACTACTGGAAATAGAATGAGCAATTTCCTGAGAATTTGTTTATAATTTTACAGAGAAATGAATGTGAAAATCTTCTTGATCCACACTTTTTAATCAAAATATTTTACAAAATACAAAATGTGAAATTTATCTCTCATATTTAATGAGATAACTAAGATTGTGGTGATTTTAATTTTTCGATCATATTCTGAAGATTTTGGGTTTATTACAACTCATGAGAGCTTCAATCCCAACTCTAATAACAAAATGAAATATTGATTTTGAATTTGTGTAAGGAAATTATTAATCATAAAGTGCCTCATGAAAAATTATTGTAATTATTTTACACATTTTTAACCGAGTTATAAACAATTAAGAATCAGTTTTACATTAATTACTTCAATAGCTACATGAACCACTGAGTTTAATTTCATATCTAAAGTTAACTTAAATTGGAAGTCACACACAAGTTTGTCAATATTTCAACATCCTAAACAGAAAAGGTTTAGTTAAATGAGGAATTACTTATTTTGAGTAATATTGAACTAAAGAAATAGTAATAAATTAACAGTATGACCATGAGTGACTTCGAATTATCCAAAACTCTAAATTGAGAACAAAATTTTGAAATTGAATCTAATTCAGCTAATAGAATTTATTTTCATCGACCATCACAAATGAAGGGCCAAGAATAATTGAATCTTGTTATTAAAGCTTTAACATTTTTCAACTTGCTTAATTTAATACAAAATTAAAGTGAGGGTTTGTTTCAAACTATATTATTCAATTTATTCATCTTATTCCATTTCAATGAAATGGGGAATTCGATATGTTATATTCGTTGAAATATCAAATCTACTTTATTTGGTCATGGATAAAATTACTGCTTAATTATGTTTAGAATTGGTTCATCTCAAAATTATTGCAAACTTTTATGTATATGCTTTATCTCATAATTATTCCCCAAGTTGATTATATTGCTTGTTTTGAGGGATAATTATTCCATTAAATTTCAGGTCGTTCAGTTTGATGTTCTCTAGTTCCGATATAGGATATTTTCTGGCAGAATTGAAGAGATAATACCCAAAATTCCAATTGTTTTAAAAATTAATTACTTAAGTCATCCGTTATTAAAAATGAAAAACATAGCTTTCTCATGTTGCTTACCTTTCAGGGTTTATAGAAAGTTTTGTTATTGCTTCTTTATTGATTGTGTTATGGTTGCACCCATCTTTCAGAACATAAGTGGTAGAACAGTTTAGGAATTTATGTTTGGGAAGATTTATTAACTTGTAAAATCTCAAAACCTGATATTGAACAATCACTAATATTAGTATTAATGATTATTTTGTATTTTGTCATTTGATTCTAAATATTGTAAAATTATATAATATTTTTATAAATGTTAACTGAACTCTTCTCTTTTATTTGTTACTATTATCAATAGTGCTTATAAGATGAAATAAGAGAACTTTCCAGTTTAGATATTACAAACATAGTTCAACCCACAGTTAATGTTTGAGTGAATATCTAATATGAACTAACAGATGATTGCTGAATATATTTCAATCTTAGTTGCACAGTAGGGAAAATGTATTATGTAGAGATAAATATAGAAATTTGAGTGTGGACTGTTTGGTGTCCCCGCCAATTCACTGGTTTATTGTGACCACAGTCTACCTATACATTTCACCTCTAAGCTCTATCCTTCAGTTTAATTCAGTTTATTCGTACTCTGGCCATTTTTTTTATGGATGTACATGTCATTTTAAATTCTTATATTGAACATATTATAATATTATTTACAATAGAATTGACTTTTCAGTCTCAACATCGAACAATAAATTGGGACCTATATCGAGCACATAAAAATATTTTTTTTTACATCAAAAAAAAAGGAGAGTGAAAAATATTAGGTACAAAAACGAAGTAGGACGAGCAATGAAAACTTCAAAAGGCGTCAGACAGAAATTCATTAACAGAATAATATACCTTTGATGCCAATAATTTTTTTATGGTATTCTTGAATGATTTGTTATACAGGGTTCTCACAGTCTTTGGCCTTATATTGAACATCTTTTTATCAACGTGATGTGGCGATTCGTCAAATTTTCCGAGATTATGTTTCTCTACTACCAGAGTAGTCACATTTCTTATAGCCGTGGTAATCAGAATTCGATGCATACTTAATGAGATTATTTTTAGGAACAAAAGTTTTAAGGACAAATATTGATGGAGAAGTGAGAATTTCCTTCGATCTGAATATTTCCCTGCAACTTTCTCGTCTAATATAGATTAGAAGTTTTGTGAGACAGAGCTTTATAAGCTCAATCAGCCTTCAGTTCATTCCTGATTCTGTCGACAGTTGGACATCGCACATGATTATTCTATTGATTCTACCTCCTTGCATAGTCTACAGTTCTCGATTAATTCCTAGTTATGTTGGTGATTTTTGAGGCGATACTATCCTGTTAATGTGGTAATTAGAACTCTCAGATCAGCCTTGGTTCTCTTAGTGGAAGTTGCACTGATGGCAAGTCGAGAGTGTCTGAGAGCTGTTAAGCTCAACGAATACTCGCATACCTTCAAGTACTCTCTGTGGTTAGTTTCTAGCCTTGCGATCTCTTAGGCAGCCCCTTCGGCGCCAACGAGTCCTCTTTCCACGCCCGAGTGGCCTGGAGCTCCATTTCAAACGAAGCCTATTTCTATCTCCCAGCCTGGAAAGGGTTTAACGATATTATTTCACCATCAGCGACGAACAGTTGTTACCTGTCAATGCCTTGTCAGCCCCTCTGCAAGCAGAAGGTTAGGTTGGGTGAATTTGTTCCCTCAAATGCCGCATAACGCCCAGGAAATGTTCTTTATTTACCGTTTGACCTTGAGGCATGAATTCCGAGTGCACAACACCTCGAAAATCAAAGAAAACAGTCAACATTACCTTAATGTTTGATCGACTTTGACGTAGTTTTTTCGGTTCAGTTGGAAGGCGCCATTCTGACGCTTGTTGACTGTTCAGCATGTCAAACTCATAAACCCATGTCTCATCACCAGTTACAACGCGTTTCATGGAAACGAAGAGGTACCAGTTGTAGCAAAGCATTAAGGAAAGCACCAAGATCAAGTAGTACCTCAATGTTTCTACAAGGAACGACACCAGATGATATAATTAATGTAGTGTCAAAATATACGGTGAAACTACCAGTAATATATGGAATAAGCGTATCAATGAAAAGATTTTGAAAAATGTTGCTCAATAATAATCCTACCCATTCTTTCAAATATCTTGGAAGCGAACCCGTGAGACCGAATGTTGCATTATATTAAGGAAACAGCAATTTCGAGTAAGCCGCAATATGGTTTTTGCAAGAAAGGATCAACAACTGCAGCTATGGTATGGATAGTAAATTTTATTGTGGAAGCTCTTGAAAGCAAGGTAGAAGTGATTGTCAATTGTTGCGACTCAAAGAAAGCATTTGACTGTATGAATAAAAATATTAATTTCTCAAATATAGAGAATTATAGGTTCAAGCGCCAAATATGCGTAGTACCAATTATACTCATAACAGGAAAAACTGGATTACTCCAGAAATTGTTATGGCCAAATGTGACCTACAAAATCTTCATTGGTTACATTCTAATATAAAACTCAATCCTCTAATGATTTATATAAGAAAGCCAAATCCTATTATAAATCCTTAATCCTAAGAACAAAATACAATTTTCACAGTGAACTTATTGATAAATCTGTAAATAAAAATAGAACTGTGTGGAATCTAGTAAATACTATGACTGGTCGAAAACGTATGGAACAAAATTCTATTGCACTGGTTATTGATAATGTTACGCATAACGATCCCAAGGATTTGGCTGAGATTTTCGCTAATCATTTCACTACAGTTGCCGAATCTTCCTCAACAGTTATTATAAAGACTCAATGTCATCCTCATGTACGACGTCACGTATGTTAGACACAACCTTTTTCTTCTACCCAGTCCTGGAGCATGAAATCCATGATGTTATAAGATCACTCAAAAACAACAAAGGTTCTAGTGTTGATTTCATCTCAGCACGAATTCTGAAGATGATAGGTACCGATATTAGCCGACATTTCGCTCATGTTATTAACCTGTCAATTAGCACAGGCGTATTTCCTCGTATTCTGAAAAAGCAATCGTCATTCCTATTCATAAAAGGATGATGTACACGATATCATGAACTATAGACCTATATCTATCTTAAGTGTCTTTTCCAAGGTTTTTGAAAGAATAGTGTTTGATAGAATGATGAAGTACCTAGATAAATTTCAAATACTTGATACTGCACAACATGGTTTCAGAACCGGCCGCTCGACTCAAACTGGAGCATTGCAGTTCGTGGAGTTCGTCTATCGTTGCCTTGATAGTGGTCAATATGTTGCTGGATTGTTCTTTGACTTGTCTAAAGCGTTTGATAATCTTGCTATCCAGTTTATATTGGATAAATGTTATAATCTTGGATTCAGAGGCGTGTTCTTGAACTGGATTCGTAGTTATCTGGAGGACAGAACTGCCTCAATCAGGGTTCACGACTCGTTCTCAAATGAACAGTACTGTAAATTAGGAGTACCCCAGGGTTCTGTCTTGGGGCCACTTCTATTTCTGTAATTCATCAACGACCTGACACCAAATTTGAAAAAAATATTCTACAGAAAATCTAATATTCGCAATTTATTATCAAAAATAATCTGGTTGATACTGTTCGCTGATGACTCTTCCATAGCTATTACTGCTGAGACTCTTGAGGAGCTTCAAAAGTTATGCGAGCTGCTGGTGGAGAGTTTCGTAGAATGGTGCCATTTTAATGCTATTATGATCAATGTCAACAAGACGGAATGCATTCACTTCACTCTGTCGTCTTGTGATCAGGGTAGCATAACAATAAGGTATTTAGATACAGTCATCTCTTCGAAGGACACCACTAAATTCCTCGACGTTCACATCGATAGGAATCTGAAGTGGAGTGCACATATCGATGCGATTTGTAAGAGGCTGAATAGTTCCTATTATGCCCTAAATAGAATCAAGAGTTCACTACCTCTAAGTTCCCTTGTGAACGTTTATTACAGTTTGGTATATAGTCACCTGTCCTATAATATCTTACTGTGGGGAAATTCCTCAGACGTAGGTAGAGTTTTCATCATCCAGAAAAGAATTCTGCGAATGATGTTCGATACAGCTCCACAATCTTCATGTAGACCGTTGTTCCTGAAGAATGGTATCCTCACATTGGCGTCTATTTTCATTTTGAGATGCCTCGTTTATATTAAAGAGAATGAAAGTAACATGACTAAACTTTCTAACTTTCATTCCCACAATACTAGAAATAAGGAAACATTATGTATCCCTAAACACAGAACTTCTAGATTTGAAATGTCGCCCCTGTACCAGGGTATCAGATTGTTCAATCATCTTCCACGGCATATACAGGGTCTAAGTGTAAATATATTTAAGGTAGCAGTTAAGAATTTACTTTTAGCAATATGTTTTTATACTGTGAATGAGTTTCTGTGTTGATTTAGATAATGTCTAAATGTCTTTTCTATTGACCTGTCCTATACATACTTGTGATGTCTTAAGGGATCAATAAATTATTATTATTATTTATTATCGTGGACTTATGCACTATCTCAGCTAGTAGCTGGATATAATTTACCTTTCCCAGATTTAGCAATCAAAGGAATAGGCTCGATTACAATATACTTGACATAAATTTCCTAACTATCCTACATGTATTAAGAATTACAGCTTTTGCATTTCTATATAGGTATTCTTATGCAATTCTAATTTCTTAAGGCTATCATGCAAAGTTTTGGGTATTAAACCAGTCGAGGATACGATGACAGGAACGATATCTATTTTGTCGAGGTGCCACATCTGCTTGATCTCAATAGCAAGGTCTGTGTATTTGGACTTTTCTCCTGGAACTTATTCAGCACGTTGTTATTATTTGGTATGGCGACATCCACCAGCATTGCTGTCTTGGCTCTCTTATCATACACCACTATGTCCGGCCTATTATTCGTCACCATTCTGTCAGTGATAATAGGCCTATCGTAGTATAATCTGATAGAGTCATTTTCCAATACGGGCGCCGGTTGATACTTGTAATATGGCTGGAATGTATTCAGAAGTCCGTACTTGTGTGCAAGTTTCTGATGGATAATGTTGCACACTTGATTATGCCTGTGAAGATAGTCTGTATTGGCCAGTTGTTCGCATCCGGACGTAATATGCTGTATCGTCTCCGATCTTATATGGCATTTTCTGCACCTATCTGTTTGTAATGTTCCGTCCTTCATAATAAATTTTTTGTAGTTGTTTGTAGCGATCACTTGGTCTTGGATGGCCATAAGGAATCCTCTGTTTCCGCGAATAATTCTCCTTTCATCAACCATTTGTTGGAGGCTTCTTTGTCGATGTGTGGTTGATTAATCTCATGGTGATGTCGTCCATGCAATTCCTTTCTTGACCATTGCTCTTGCTTTTCAGTATCTGATAGGAATGGTAGATTCAGCAGGTCATCTCTGGTAGCAAGATTTAGAGGTGTATATCCCTTATCAGCCAACGATACCACTCTATGTAGGTCAGAAGTGAGTGCTTTTGCTGAGAAGAATTCTCTGAGATTTCTTATCTGTTCGGTGTGTAAATTGACAACATCTATTAATCCGCGTCCTCCTTCTTTCCGCTTCAAAGTTGTTCGTATCACAGACGATTTTGGATGATGATTGTTGTACTTTGTCAGCATCGTTCGGGTCTGCCTTTGAATATCATCTAGCTCCGTCTTAGTCCATCTGATTATTCCAAATGAGTAAAGCAACACTGGAATGGCGTAGGTGTTAATTGCCTTGACTAGATTCCCTGAGTTCAACATCGATTTCAGCACAGACTTCAGACGCTGACTGTATTCTGAACGAATCTTCTCCTTTGATTGTTTTTGGTCTAACAATCTGGCTTGTTGGTATCCCAGATATTTGTATGTTTCGCCATCTCTCATGCACTGTATAATGTCACCGTTTGGAAGTTGTGTTTCACCATCTATGACTTTCCCTCTTTGAATGTTCAGGGTCTTACATTTTTCAATCCCGAATTTCATATGAACATCTGCCGAGAACTCACTGACAGTTTTCAGCCAATCATCCAATTGCTTCTTGTTCGAAACATATAATTTGATGTCATCCATATACAGCAGGTGGGAGATTGTAAGATAATTCCTTTCTGCTTTTATCCTAAATCCGTATCCAGTTCTATTGAGCATTGAGGACAATGGGTTCATTGCCAAACAGAACCATAGTGGACTCAAAGAGTCTCCTTAAAAAATTCCACGACGTATGGGTATCTCGTCGGTTTTAATTGATTTATTGTTCATGTTGACCAGCAGAGACGTGCGCCAGTGTGTCATTGTTGTCTTCAAGAACTCTACCAGGGCTGGGTGAATTTTGTATATCTGCAATACTTCAACAAGCCAAGAATGGGCGGTACTATCGAATGCTTTCAGATAATCGAGAAAAGCTGAATGAACATTGCGATGCCCTACGTGTGCCTGTTTCATTATCACAGAATCGATGATGAGTTGTTCCTTGCACCCGTGGTGTTTCCTTCTGCATCCTTTCTGCTCCTCTGCTAATATATTGTTGTCGTCAAGGTGTTGGTATATTCGATTGGATATGCATGAAGTGAGTATTTTGTAGAGTGTTGGCAGGCAAGTGATTGGCCTATATTGAGACGGATCTTGTGTTCTATCGCTCTTAGGTAGCATATATGTTAAGCCTTGCGTTAGGAAAGTGGGTGTTTTCTTGGGATGTTGAAGAACATACGTGAGCTGTTTCGCTAGGGCTCCATGGAGCTTATCGAACTTCTTGTACCAGTAGTTGTGGATATTATCTATACCTGTGGCCTTCCAATTGTTGGTCGCTCCAATTACTGTTGTAATTTCTTCCTCCGTTATTCCATCGAAGTCCATATGTCTGATATCGAGGCGTTCTTTTTCATTCGTGATCCATTCCGCATCTCTATTGTGTTCTTTGGGGTTCGACCATATTGATGACCAATAGTCGGTCAAGCACTGTGCGTCAGGTACTTCTCTGTTATTGTTGGTCGCAGTTTTGTTATTTGCCTTATGAAAATTGGCAGCGTTTTGGAAGAACCTTTGGTTTTGGTGTTTTCTTTCAGTACACTTGACGTATCTTGAAAGCCTCTTTGCTTTTGCTTGGAGTTTCTGTTTCAAAGTGTCCATATACACGTCGATGTGTAGTTTGTGATCAGGGTGTTTTGTGTTCGTACCAATTTTCCTATAAATTTTGCGTATATGTGATTTCAAGCGCCTTGAGGGTTTTCTGTTTCTCAGGAATTCTGTGAGACGACCGATTTCTGCTCTAATATTATCAATATCCTTCTCCAGTCGTTTTTGCCATGGTGGTTTTCTGACGCTTTTGGCTCAGCTTGAATCAGAGTTGTGGAGATTTGTTGTTTGTGAAGTCGAAGAACCGCTACTGCTCCACAGTAAATCAAAGTGTGAATCTTCTCCAAGGTGTTCTGGTCGGTATATTCTTCAAACATTGAGTTTACACTTGCTAGGATGATATTGGTGTTCTTGTTCGTCTTGAGTTTGGGCAGTTTAGGTCTTTTAGTTGGGTTACTACCACTGAATTCAGTTATTGCTCTGTTGAGTTCTGATCTTGCTAAATACGTATATTCGTTCTGCTGATTCGGCTCAAGAGGGCGTTCCATGTTAATATTCGTTTCCGTGGCTTCGATGTTATCTGTAACACTTTCATTGACTCCAGCAGGTATACCGTTATGAGTATCATTTTCGCTTCTGAGTTCCATTATGACCTCTTCTCGTAAGCTTTGCAGCGTTTCTGAAGAAAGTAGCCTGTTTTTAACGATTGTTCTTCGTTGATCCGAAATTCTCTGCTCGGATATGTGCTGTAATTCAGGATATTTTTCTATGAACGCAAGATGTAACGCGTATCTGTATGCTGTCATTTCCGATTCCAAGTTTGTAATCTTGTAATAGGAACGCATAATGAAGGTATTCATTTCTGGAGTCCACTTCATGCGTTTCCTAGGGAGTCCGGCTCTCGTGGTCGTAGGCATAATGGCTTGCGCCGCCGTTGAAACATCAAGAGTCGGTTGAGAGGTGTTGATGTTATTTCCTACTCGGTTTTGTGTTGCAGTATCCCTACTCGATATCACGCTGCTTCCGTCGCTAACCGAGGGAGACTGTGACTCACTTTCCGAACAAGACCCTCTTCCTAAATCTTGAACGCGACAAGAGGTTATGGTGGTACAATGTCGATTCACCCGTTTATTCCTTAGATTGTACATCATTGGATAGGTTGCATTTTATACCTACTGCCAGGTTCAGCTTGGGTACCTCGGGTTCGCTAAGCCCGTACTCAGAAACAATGTTCCTGAGCCCCTGAGGGCTATTATTATTATTATTATTATTATTATTATACTGACTCTTGCAATCTGTTCAATGGGATCATTGTCCGAATCCATTTAACCTCCTCTCTCAGGTATACCGTAAGGTTCTATATTGGGACCAATTCTTTTCATTTGGTATATAAACGATCTGCCACGAAGCGTTGACCCAGACGGATTGTGTCTATTTGCCGATGACACGACTATCTTGTGGAGAACGCTTGGTTGATTGATTTGAAGCAAACTCGCGCTGTCAAAATTTAAACAAAACAATCTATAACGGCTATAATAAGAAAGTATGCCAATGAGAGCCATTCCATTAAATTTCTTGGACCTAACTCAGATGACGCGCTCTCATGGTCGAAGGATATTGAGGAGCTTGTTGAATGAAAAATGTGCAATGCGCTCTATGGATGAGAAAGCTGCTGTGCTGGTATATCTAGCGTGGCTACATATGGTATTCTTTGTGGGGTGCAAGAAAACTCTCTACATAACTGTAGAAGTCCATTAGACAAATATAGAATACTGACCATCCCATCTTACTAGCCGTTGCTGATGTATCAGCGAAAAGGAATACAGGGGTTTCCTCAAGCTTTCTTCTTCTTGTTCTCTTGAATCATGTTAGATTACGTGTGGTCTCTTTTTTGTGAATTTGTTTCCAAATGTTATAGATTCTACACACTGTGGTTTCCTTCGATCGTGGTTTGATTCGAATCAAAATCCTTTTTAATATTTCTGAATAAACGGAAGCTGTCTCTTTAACCGACAACAAAAACGATACGGCCCGATAAGTATAGCTGAAAGTTCGCTAGGTATCTACTGAGGAATGTTGCTTACTTAGATTCTTTGAGCGTCATCTCTACAATTTTCTTAGGACTTATCGAACGAGCCTCGTATATCATGTTATTTCAGCGTTTTCACCGAGTGTGCCTATAAAAAACATTTTATATTTATCTGAAACTCCAAACCGTGTAGAAAATAATATTTCTTTTCCGTATAGATCAAACTTAACTGATATCTTCATAAATTGAAATCCAATTTGTTTCAGAGCGACCAAAGATGGATGAGGAGATGGATTCACTAGTGGTGAACGAATTGCAGCAGACTTTTCCAGAACGGGAAAAACAAATAACAGAACTTTATAGTCTTATTGGTCGGCCAGATGAGAGATACGTCACATCAATTTTCATTTACGGCGGTCCCAGCGTCGGCAAATCTTCGATAACGAAGTCAATGCTGAAGAAAATCAACATAAAACACGCATTTGTGAACTTAATCGAGTGTTATACCTCCAAGGTCTTATACGAAACGATTCTGAATAAACTGTCCGATCATAAAATCGATCCTTCGGCCGGACAACCGTACGCAAAATGCGACAACATGATGGATTTTCTCCAACACCTCCAAGTCATTCATAATCAAACGAACTTAGATGGAGCCATTATAGTCCTGGATAAAGCCGAGAAATTGAAGGATATGGAATTTAACCTCCTACCAGTATTTTTACGGTTTAAGGAAATAATAGAAATTCCAATAACTGTGATTTTGATAACTGAACTTATATTTGAAAAGTTTTATTCGAGATCTAACTTAGTGGAGCCAATAAAGCTACATTTTCCCCAATATAACAAAGAGGAATTACTGTGTATCTTAACAGAGGATATTCACTACGCGAAACAGATGATTTTAGACAATTTCGACGAACTCCTCGATTTCGACCGCGAGTTTTATAGAAATTACGTGAACGTTTTTTTATCAGTGTTCTATCGAGTCTGCAGGGATCTCTGCGAACTACGATACATGGCTCGAATCAACTTTATAAAGTATTGCGAACCGATAATGAACAAAGAAACTTCGATGCACGATTCCATGGCATTGTGGCGGAAGGTGGCTCCAGTTCTAAAAAGTTCTCTGGAGGTTTTATACTTGCGTATTGCTGACGACAAAACGCCTTTACAAAACGGAAAACAATCTATTAGTCTTGATTTTTCCAAGAAGAATGTAGCTCGAACTTTAGAATTACCCTTTTATGCGAAATATCTTCTTATTGCAGCTTTTTTAGCCAGTTATAACCCTGCGAAGGACGATAAGAGAATGTTCGTCAAGTATCATGGCAAAAAAATTAAGACTAAAAGCGACGTGAAGAAAAAGAGTAAAGTTTCGGAACAATTGAACACTCAACTTGGCCCTAAACCTTTCACGTTCGACAGGCTGCTGGCTATATTCTACGCTATATTGGACGAGAATATTGGTTTCAATAATAACTTACTAGTGCAACTTTCTAGTTTGGTCGAACTTCAGTTACTCTCTTCTTTATCTGATAATTTCGTGTTGGATGGACATAAGTACAAGTGCAACGTAAACTTTGAGTTCATACAAACTGTTTCGAAAATGGTTGGATTCAGTATAAGGAAATACTTATCAGATTTTAGCCATATGTAAGAGTTATAAGCTCAAATTGATTATACACAACTCTTAATGATTCGACTGCATTGTCATTGCACACCCTCCATTCTAAAAGTAACCGAACTTTTTGATGAAAATCTTTTTTATTAATCCATGTATTCGCCTTGATACACAAATTTGCACGCTTCGACAGGTTGTCAAACTACTCCGCTTTCTTTTCATCGTCAAATGTAGCTTAAGGAACATATAGTAGTCACACGGAGCCAGATCAGGTGAGTAGGATGAATGTTGCAAGGCAACAATGTGATTTTTGATCGAAAATTCTTTTACAACTCTTACACGATGTGATGGGGCATTATCGTGCCAAAGAGTCCAATTGCCGTTTTCCCGATATTTTGGTCGAATAGGACGAATTCTTCCAGTCTCCTGTGACTGGAACTAATTCTTCGTCGATAATTTATTTACATTCATAAAAACAAATCGGCATAACCTTCACTTTTTCTTCATCCATTGCTCTCCATTCAGCACTTTGTCGCTTTATTTCGGACTCGTCGATGAGTCTGTATGGTACAAACCTCGAATTAATCTTCGTAAGGCCCAACACTTCCATCAAAAAAGGATATACAGTTGTTTGAGGAATGCTTTATTCCATTTCAATAAATTTTACCGATGATTTTTCATTATTTTTGATTAATTCACACACTTTTTCGATGTTTTCTTCCGATAATACAGTTTTAAATCTTTCGTCATTCAGGGTCTTTCAACCTGATGCGAATCGTGGTTCAAGGAGTTTTGTTCAAATCATTTCTTCTTCTTTAAATAGGACGATGTCCTGTTTTTCTGTTATAGCCCCTGCTGCGAACCGGAGCTCCAGCACTCATGCCATCGCTTTTTCGGCCTTCCTATGGGTCTTCTAGTGTTGCGTTTTTGTGTTTTTGCCCACTTCGCCATACGTTCGGGGCCCATTCTGTCTGCGTGATCTCTCCATAGGCGTCGACGTGCTCTTGTCCACCTCACCACATCCTGGACACCTAGCTCCCTTAGCGTATCCTCATTCCTTATTCTATCTCTGCTTGTAATACCTCTTATAGCTCTTAGTGTTCTCATCTCTGTTGTCCTCATTAGTTGTTTTGTTTTTGTTGTTTCAGCTCTTGTCTTAACCGCATATGTCATCACGGCTCTCACACAGGTTTTATAGATTCGGACTTTGCTTTCTGTGCTTATATACTTATTCCGCCAGATTACATCTCTCAGGAAGCCAGATATTCTCGATGCTTTCATTGTCTGCTGTTTTGCTTCTTGTAATAGTTTCCTATCGCTGGATACTTCTACTCCTAGGTATTTAAAGTGTGAAACTTGCTCTATTATATGGTCGTTCACTACTAGTTTGCATCTAATTGGATCTTTCGCTATTACCATCGATTGGGTTTTCTGTGTTGATATTACCATGTTATATTTTTCTGCTGTTACTTTGAACTTTTGTAGTAGGCGTTGTAGGTCGTCCTCATTCTCGGCTATTAGTAAAGCATCATCTGCGTAGCACAGTATTCTCATAGTTTTGTTACCCATCCTATAGCCTTGGTTCATTTGGTTAACACCTGCTATTATTTCATCCCTGATTAAATTAAATAGACATGGGCTGAGGCTGTCACCTTGTCTAATGCCTGCGTTAATTTTGATCTCACTTGTAAGTCCCTGTGTAGTTTTTACTTTCGTCTTATTAGAGTTATTTAGTTCTTTGATTATGTTTATGTATTTATTGCTCAAGTTTTTATTTCTAAGGATAGTGATCACATCGTTCATTCGGATTCTGTCGGTTGCCTTTTCCAAATCTATAAAACATATAAACATCGATTTGTCAAACTCTATGGACTTCTCCACCAGTTGCCGCAATATAAAAATTGCATCCGTTGTTGATCTATTTGGTCGAAATCCCTGTTGTTCTTCAGACACACCTACTTTGTCATATATCTTTTGCTATAGAATTTTAGTGAGTAGTTTCGATGCAGAGTTAAGGAGTGTGATGCCTCTATAATTTGCTGGGTTTGTCTTCACGCCTTTTTTGTATATGAGTATTGTTATGCTCTCTCTCCATTCTTCTGGTATCTCCTTGTTGTTTTCAATTTTTTGGAATAGTTTTGTTATTTCTTTTGTTATTTCTGCTCCCCCATATTTAATTAGTTCGTTATTTATGTTGTCCGGACCGGGTGATTTTCTATTTTTTAATTTATGGATTACTTGTTGTACTTCTTCTAGGCTGATAAGTCATTTTCTGTTTCTTCGTAGAGTGTGTTTTGTTGTTCGATTTCTCGTTCCTCATTGTTACCGTTATCATTATCTCCCAGGTATAAGTTCTGGAAATATTTCACCCACTCTTCTGGTTTTATTACATTGATCTGCAGTTCTTCGGTGATTGGTTTTTCCTGTTTCTCAACATGTTCCATACCTTTTCTGTGCTCCTCGTAAGTCGTGTTCCATGTCATTTGTAAATCTTTCCCAATATATTTTTTTAATTCTTTAATTTGGTTCGTTGTTCTATTTCTTTCTGTTTTATATCTTTGGTACTCTTCTGGTGTTCTGTGATTGACATATCTGATATATGCGTTCTTCTTTTTTTTTGGTAAATCTTTGATTTCCTGTGTGAACCATGGTTTATCTTTTCTTTGACTGTTTATATTGATTCTTCGTTCCCTAATGGCTTCTTTTGCTCTGTTAATTATGTTGTTTTTCACTTTATTCCATGCGGCGTTTATGTTGCCTGTGTCTACTATAGGGTTAAGGTTGATCTTTTCCTCGAGTCGTGTTTGGTATAGATTCTTAGTACTTTCGTTTTGTAAAGATTCAATGTTGAATTTAGTGATGTAGTTAGGCGGTTTTTTTTCTATTCTATATGACAGGCGGTACTTGCAGATAACCATTCCGTGCTGTGTTCCAACATTCGCTGATGTCAGTGTCCGTACGTCAAGTATTTCTCGTGGGTGAATTTCCCTATTCGTGATCACAAAGTCAATCATGGATTTTTGTTCTCTTGTGTTGGTGAATGTGTATTTGTGTTGTTCTTTGTGGTCAAAGTACGTGTTATTTATTCGGAGTTCATTATGTGCACATATCTCGAGAAGTATGTCTCCATTTTCGTTTGTCGCCGCTTCATTAAACTTCTGCATAATTCCCGGGAGGGGAGTATTCCCTATTCTCGAGTTACAATCTCCCATTATAAATATTTTTTCTGTTTGTGGTACTCTGTCTAGTGTGTCTTGAAGTGTTTCGAAAAATTCTTCCCTTTCAGTCTTTGGTTTACTTATATCTGTCGTGTAAATGCTGATTTCTTTCTTTTTCTTGAATATGATATCTCGTAAATGGTCGCCCTTGGCCTCTACGGCGTATTGAGCCCGTTTTGCAGCATGTTTTTCTTCAACATTTCGACTGGAATGGCGCCTATTTCTTAGCATATGTTGGTTTTCAGCTCTTCTCAGTTTTGGTTTGTTGACATAAACCATTGACTTCAAATAACCCTACAAAAAGAAGTCTGGAGACGTTAAATCTGGTTAACTTGGCGGCCAATCGAAATCACCATTTTTTTGTCAAACGGCTTGGGAACAATTGCTTCCAAAAATCGATTATAGTGCGGCTTGTGTGTGGTGGCGCGCCGTCTTGTTGAAACCAGTGCCCCATACGCTTCGACGAATAATTGGCATGAAAATATTGGTTATCATATCGGGTTAACTCTCCTGATTGACAGTAACCGTGTGGCCATTATCATCTTCAAAAAAGAACGGCCCAATTACCATTTTAACACAAACGCCGCACCAAACAGTGACTTTTGCATCCTGAAGAGGTACCTTTTGAATCTCTTGTGAATTTTGTGAATAAATACGGCAAACTTGTTTGTTTACCGTTCCGTTCAACTGGAAATAAATTTCATCGGTCAGGATAATTTCATGCTGAAATTGTTCGTCTTCTTGAGCCATTTCGATGACTCTCCCATTCCAATCAAAACAAACAATTTTTTTTATTTCAATTGGATCTTGTACAGGAACAAAATGGAATTCAACGCGTAAAATGCGTTGTAAAGTGGATTGGGGAATGCCGAGTTGCTAACAACGTCGTTTTTGTGATGTTTATGGTGAATGCTCAACACTCTCTCGTACGGCTGTAATATTCTCGTCCGATCGCCTTGATCGCTTTTTATTTGACCCCTTTGGGTTAGCAAGAGCATGACCAATTGTAAATCTTTCATACAAACGATAAATTGTTTTCTTGGAAGGCGCACTTTTCATTTTATTTATATTTTTGAAGCACGTTGAGTTTTCACTATTGACTTGTTTTTTTGAATGTAAATCTCAACAATTTTAGAGCATTCGCGTGGCGTGTACTGTTCCATAGTAGAAGCCTGCTTGAAATGACGCTTCTAATGTCATTATTCGATTCGACATCGCTGTCAAAAGTGACAGTGTTGCGTGATGAGAGCTCGATTATGGGCAACCTTGAACAAATGTCATGAAACAGAAACACCTGTCAATGAAGTATCAAGTTATCAATGGGTATAGTATTACAACAGATGACACTGGAACTGTTTTTTGAAACAGTTCGGTTTTTTTCGAATGAAGGGTGTATTTTATATCGAAATTTGAATCTTATTCTCCAACTGTAGTTAACAAGACTCCTCGGGTTGCTTGTATAATCAAATGAGAAGAAAGTGCCTAATTTAACTAATTTATTCTATTAAGCAATATGAACTGCACAATGAAGAAGTATAATTTTCTTTCAGAAATATAATTATTTTTCACTCATTAAAAACATTTTAAACGATGGATTTTGCCCTAATTTATTAATTTTCATAGATTGATTAATACAATAATTTTTACCAGTTGTTTCTACTTTGAATTAAAATATTGAAAAAATACAGTAGTTTTTTACTTCAGTGTTTTGTGGAAATTATTTTCGAATGCTATCCATTGATTTATATTATTATTCAAGGCCCAGATTCGAGAATCTATGAAGATAGATTGAAATTTTATCTATAATTAATTAATTGAGAAAGAATTTTCCAAAAATTAGGTTCCGTGATTCCCAATGGATGGAGGTTGTTCAAATGTTCTTGAAGAAATATAGTAGAAATAATTAATTTGAGCAACTTTGTTATCAATTGTCATAATTTTTTTCTAAGCTCTTCTCAAACCTCTGACTTAAACCAAACCTGATTGTTCCCAGAATATTTTTCTTTTTAATTATGAGTTTTTTATACTATATGGTGAGTTAATGTCTCAAAATAAAGGGAGAAAATATGTTACAATTTTGTTTTCATTAAGGACTTTTGTGAATATCATTTTCGAGTCATATCAACTGATTCATAATGACTTCAATCCCTGATTCGATAATCTCTCAAAGTAGGTTAAAATTTTGACCACAATTCCGTTCTTACTTTCCAACCCAAATTTTTCTGAGCTTTTTGAGTATTTCCAAGCGCTTCTCAAACTTCTTTGACTTAAACGCAATCCATTTTTCTTTTCAAATATTAGTTTTTATACTATATGGTGAGTTAATGCCTTAAAATGGAGGAAGACAATACGATACATTTTTGTTTTTATTCAAGACTTTTCTATTGATTCATTATGACTTCAATCCCTGATTCTAGAATCTATTAGAATAGTTTGAAATTTTGAACATATCTAATTAGAAAAGTATTTTTCAGAAAAATATGGATGCTCTTGGCTTGCAGGGTGTCTATTTTCAACAGCATGGCGCTACGTGCCACACAGCTGGTGAAACAATTCCTCTATTGCAACAACAATTTCCTGAACGTCTGATTTCTCGCAATGGAAACTGAATTGCCCCTAGATCATGCGATTTAACACCATTAAAATTACGTAGAAGATAAGGTGCTCCAGCCACGATTGAGGCACTCAAAGACAATATTCGAGCTGTTATACGCGAAATACCACCGCAATTATGCGAAAATGTAATGAAAAATTTGTAAAAAAGCCTGAGGTGGATACTTGCCAGATATCCTGTTTCATTGTTAACCTCAAAGTTTGTAATTTGCATTGAAATAAAAATTTCACCACTTTTCTCAAAGAAGTGGTGAAAGACCCTTTGGAACAAATCATTTTGAAAAATTCTGTTTTTATTTTCAACTTAAATTTTTTTGTGCTGCATAAGTATTTCCAAGCATTTCTCCTACTTATTTGTCTAAGAGCCAATCCATTCGTTCCAAGAACATTTTTCTTTTTGAATATTAGTTTTTCATACTATATGGCGAGTCAAGGTTTTAAAATAAAAGGAGAAAATACGATAAGTTTTTGTTTTTAATTGAGATTTTTGTGGAAATCATTTTAGAATCCTATCCCTTGATTCATTAAGACTTAAAGCCCAGATTTGAGAGATTAAAATTTTAACCATAACTATCTAATTGGGAAAGAATTTTTCAGAAAAATAGGTTCAGTGATTCCATATTATGAACTCCCATTCAATAAAATATGAAGGTTGTTAATAAGTCCTTAAAGAAATACAGTAAAACAGATTATTTTGAGCTATTCTGTTTTTATTTTCCAACTCAAATTTTTCTTAGCTGTATAAGTATTTCCATGCGCTTCTCAAATTTCTTTGACTTAGACTAAACCCATTTTTTCAAAGAAAATTTTCCTGTTTTAATATCAATTTTATATACTATATGGTAAGTCAAGGACTTAAAATAAAAGGAGAAAATACGAGAAATTTTATATTCACTTAGGATTTTTGTGGAAATCATTTTAGAATCCTATCTCTTGATTCATTGAGACTTAAAGCCAAGATTTGAGAGTCTTTATAAAAAGATTAAAATTTTGACATAACTATCTAATTGGGAAAGAATTTTTCAGAAAAATATCTTCAGTGATTCCCAATTATAAACTCCCATTCAATAAAAGATGAAGGTTGTTAATAAGTCCTTCTCAAATTTCTTTGACTAAGACCCAACCCATTTTTTCAAAGAAAATTTTCTTGTTCTAATATTAATTTTTATACAATATGGTAAGTCAAGGACTTCAACTAAAAGAAGAAAATACGATAAGTTTTCGTTTTTATTTAGGATTTTTGTGGACATCATTTTTAATCTTATCTTTTGATTCATTAAGTCTTAAAGCAGAGATTCGAGAGTTTTCCTATCTTTTGATTCATTAAGACTTAAAGCAGAGATTCGAGAGTTTTCAAAAATAGATTAAAATTTTAACCATAATAATTTAACTGGGAAAGAATTTTTCACTTTGTTAAGTGATTCCCAATTATGAACTCCTATTTAATAAAAGATGAAGGTTGTTGAAGAGTCCTTAAAGAAATATAGTAAAACAAATTATTCTGAGCAATTTTTTATTGTTCAACATAAATTAGTTCCCAGAACATTTTTCTTTTTGAATATTAGTTTTTATAGTAGATGCTGAGTTGAAATAAAAGGAAAAAGTATAATAATTTTCTGATAAATGATATCCATTTTTTTTGTTTCTGTCTATTTCACCAACTGCTAGATAAGATAGTAATTTTAAGTCTTAGCTTATCATGTTTTATCTGAAAAATCCTTCCCACTCTAGAGACCGGACCATATGCAAAGCATAATTTGAGCAGAGTGTGAAATTCATAATATCTTACGTATCAAATTGTTTTCAGATGGTTCTCCTCAAAGGAAAGGGTCCCAGAAAAGTTTAATTAAATATTGAGAACCTCAGTGTCCAATTTTGGACCATTAGTTTTCCTCATATCAATAATCGGCAAGCAGAAACAATTTGCTCTTCCAATGTACTTCGATAAAATATCTTTGAATTCAAGGCAGCCAAAGTATCATTTTATAGGATTCAATAAATTTCCAACGAATTAACAAAGACAAATTGTACCACCGAAATGATTCAAAGCGAAATCCTAAAAACGACACAAATAAGTAAATTTCCCCTCAATTACTCAGTCTATGTATAATTCGTTCTACTGTCCATTTCTTCATCAAATGCATTTATTTTAGCACTCTCCTGACATTTCCCCAACCGTTCTTGCATTTAATTCGTTTCTTTGTTCAGAATTAAGAAAATCTAGACACTAAAACGCTGACGGGATAAGAAATTGCACGTTTCCGCTCCAATTTGTCAAGGAAATGAAGACAATTATCCGAATACCCAATGAGATACAACATGATTAATTCATAAATTGTTTACCAGACCCTTTAACTTTATTCGACTTATTTTACAAGAGAAATCTTACGCCTATTCTCTTTTTTCCAGAATGAATACTTGAATATTCCATTCGACATCACGGAAACGTGATTAAGATTCGTAACATCTTGAAATCGAGGGATTCCCCAAGCTTCATTGAAAATTTATGAAAGATCCCGAGCTTTTGTATCCGACATTATATATTTGAGTTCTGAACTTATTCACAGATGATGGCAGAAACGATGAGACTGGTAGAAATAATAATTGAAATATCAGAATTTGAATCACGAATCATTCTCGTTCATATCTGTTTAATCTGGAGATGGTAATCAACTTGATTACACTTGAAGAATGAATTCAACTGGAAATGAATGAAATAATATATTAAATTTCCTGCAAACGTTAACTTGAAAAGATTCTAGAAGCAGGATTTTTTGAGAAATCTAAACGGAGGATGTCATTCCATCTGCATACAGGGTGTTTCAGCTATGCAAATATCAATTTTTACAGAAGATCCCTCATCAAAAACATAAAAAATGCCCTTACACATATGTTCAAAATATACAGTTTTAATGTTGAAGTTCAACTTATTTCACGTTTTCGTTGGCAACTCTTGAGTTTTCAACCATTCATTAAATGTATCAAGTAGTTGTGAAAATGAACAGGGTCATACTAACTTTGACCCCATCAGAATTATAGTGTAGTGCGTCACTGGTATTTTCAAATATATTTATTGAAAAGATCATCTTCGAATGAAATCGCAACCGTTTTAAGGCAAAAAAATGATTTACATTAGTAGGCACGCGTTCGTTGATATAACTTAACTGAAGTGATACGTAATTCAGAATAATTCAAATATTACTTCACAAGTTAAAACTCTGATATTTTTCAGCATAATTGAAGGAATACGTCTTTGGTTTTTTTGTTGGCTATAATTTGAAAAATACCTACATCTAACCATAAACAAAATCGACATGCTTCATTCAACGAGGTATTTCTGGTAATTCGAAGATAACTTTGCTGAGAAGTAACTTATGTAATCGAGAATGCCTACTAGAAAAGAAGAAAAACGAGAAGCCAGATTCAATTTACTTCAATAGTAATTGATTTCGCACTTTTTCTCTCGAAATTCGGACCAGAATTACTTTGATGAAGATTTTGGTTTAGGAAAACCTATAACAGATGGATGCCTATTAATACTACGAGTTAAATGGTGTGAACAGAAATAGGTAGTCTTATTTGAAGAAACGGACTTTTCTACCTTTGAATTTACTACGATTTGCCAAATGCTTTGGAGACACCCTGTGTGTTATACAGGGTGCTTCAACGAAAACTAAACAGAGGCTTTATCTACCAAGATATTCATTTCTGATCAAAACGCAAAAACAGGTAAATTTTTGCTTCAAGGGGGACATCTTTTGGGGTACAAAACTTGCCTAAAATATCAACCCCCTAAGCGGGGGTTGCAATCCTTGAACATTTTGATTAGTGATGAAGATGGGTCGAGTGATGGCTCAAAAGAAAGGTGGTATCTTTGTCTAGATCGTCTTGAACGAATTTCCATTTTTAATTGAAAACTGTAAAAGATACAGGGTGAGCAACTGAAAGATAGGGAAGACTATTTCCCTGAGACTATTCAAGTTTAAGTGAAGTAAAATGGAACAGCCCCATGCTGATCAATGGCAGTCATCATCAAGTACTATCCTCATCTCGAATTTCAACCCCCAGAGCAGGGGTGACCAACCTTGAAAATTTCGAATGAAAGGTATTATCCTTGTCTGCATCCCCGTGAACGAATTTTCATTTTTGATTGAAAACTGTAGAAGATACAGAGTGAGCTACTGAAAAATAGAGGAGACTATCGCCCTGAGCTATTCGAGTATTAGTGCAAAAAAATGGAACAGATTCATTCCAGATCAAAGACTGTCATCTTTGACCTAAATGAATCTATTCCAGTTTTTCGCACTAATACTCCAATAGTCTTGGGGCGATAGTCTTCTCTATTTTTCAGTGGCTCACTCTGTATCTTCTACAGTTTTCAATCAAAGATGAAAATTCTTTCACGGGAATGCCGACAAAGATAATACCTTTCTTTCGAGTTATCACTCGACCCATCTACCCTCTTCCAAATTTTCAAGGGTTATCACCCCTGCTCCAGGGGTTGAAATTCGAGATGAGGATGATACTTGATGATGACTGCCATTGATCAACATAGATATGTTCCATTTTACCTCACTGAAACTTGAATAGCCTCAGGGAAATAGTCTTCGCTATCTTTCAGTTGCTCACCCTGTATCTTTCACAGTTTTCAATTGAAAATGAAAATTCATTCAAGCCAATGTAGACAAAGATACCACCTTTCTTTTGAGTCATCACTCGACCCACCTTCCCTATTCAAAATGTTCAAGGATTGCAACCCCCGCTTAGGGGGTTGATATATCAGGCAAGTTTTGTACCCCAAAAAATGTCATCCTTAAAACAAAAATTGACCTGCTTTTGCGTTTTGATCAGAAATGAATAATTTGGTAGATATAGCCTCTGTTCAGTTTTCGTTGAAGCACCCTGTATATCTCGAGAACGGCGTGAGCTACCAGAATAATAAAAGGTGTTTTGCAAAAAAGAAAACATGCGGGACATAACTCATATCCGACTGAATCCCAGCAGTATACAGAGTGCTCTTCTTTTCGCCTTACATTTCGAAACGTAGAAACATCAAAAAACACGTTTTATCAAATTGTAATCCATATTTTTTCAATTCATTAAATTCGTTGTAAAATACTAAATGAAGTTCCCCATACATACCTTTTACCTGAGATTTCGAGTTTTCAAGTTATGGAGCAAAAACGAATTTTACGTACCTACCTGAGGTTGGCAAAGGAGGCTTAGATTTCTGCACGTGCTTAAAAATATCCCAAAGCATAGACAAGCTCGTGAGCATAGATAACAAACTATTATTGTTTTAACAGACAGTCGAATCAATTCGAACAGAATGGCCAGCTACACAAATCAGCAGAAACTTAATTTATTTTTCATGAGGGAGGGAATGTGGGTAGGAGATTTAACAAATAATCTCCAAATATGCCGTCAATGACAGCTGAAAAATTCAGGAGATATCTTACAAATTTTCTTTCGACTGGAACGATCCAGAATAAGACATCATTTTCATCGCCTTTAGTCAACAATGAAGACGATGAAATCTCTTATTTTGATGTTAATCCACGTGCATCATTGGCAATAGCAGAGCATGATTTGAATTTACCTCATTTTTTTTATTAGACTATTACAGCACCCGGAATACAAATTTTTTTTTACCATTAGTACTTACCTATCTTATAGAAAATTCGATGCTCTTTCTGATAGTATAGTCCGATTTGATGTAGCTGTAAGAGTAACAGAGATATTCTTGTTTTTATAGGGAGAAGCATAAAATTTCGTAAAATCAACAATTGTTAAATAACTCGATAATTATCAACTTTTCGAAAAAAATGTTATGGGACATTTTTGTTTCAAATGACTTGTACTATCACCTACTGAAGTTTGGCACCTTTTATAGTAGACACCCTATCAGTTATATCATCTCCATGTTAAGTAAAGAATACTTCGGTTCTTTTTCAACCCCATTTTAAGCAGTACGTCTACAAAACATAAAGAACTTCTCGATTTTTCCAATTTCATATTCCATGTTGTTTACTCTACAAACTTCTATTCCTGCCCCCCGGCGTACTCCAACCGATTCATCCACGCCAAACAGAACAATCGTGTATACAGTACAGAATTGAAATAGAATAGCGACATTCTGGCCATTGCGATGAACGAACATAGCAGGCCTGCGTGTTCTTCCCATATCGATCCCGTTCATTACGGTATGGCGCTTTTGCAGACTCCTGGCGGTGTGACCTCGACGGGAGCCTGTATGCTTCGAGCGCCGCGGTGCAGTCGAGATTCAATCGCGGACGCCAACGCTCGCTGTAGGGCTTGAGCCGCGGTCTAGACTCGCCGTCTTCGTGTTCCGAACTAACGTATACTGCCTTTACTTACGTGTTGGTGTTCGGTATTAGATTCTTCCTCCGAGTCGGGTTCTTTCGTTCAGTTTTAGTGTTTAAAATATTGGTAGTTTTTTCTGCGATAAAGTGGACTGTAAATTCTAAAATTCTATTTGTAGTTAATGAAGAGTAGGTAAGTTAGGTTCATATGAATTGAATCTGGTGAGAGACGATTTTACAGTTGTCATTTAGAATTTTGATAAAGAAAATATGTCAGCAGGAAGAAATGCTCTCTGACAAGCATAATTGCTATCCCTCGAAAAACGTAAATTTAAGCAATAGAAATTTATTTAGAATAATTAGCCAGAGCAATGTTTTCTTCAATGGAGAAATCAAGGAACTGCAAGGGAAGAAAAATTAATTGGGAAAATCGGCATGACGAGGACCAAGTGTTAATTTTTCATCAACAAACAAAATGCTGTCACAGTTCGATGTAGTTCAAGCTGTTAATAACTATTCTGGGAATTAGCTGGGTCGATAAATGATTTTCTTGCCAAATATTTCTCAAGATTTTCTTCCTTTTTCAATTGATTTATCAACAAAACGTATCATATATTATATGAAATAAAAACAATTTAATTTTCTTACTTTTGACCGGTGAGGAAATTGACTTGAAGCAATAGAAGGAAAATATACTGGATGATCTACTTAAAATTTAAGAAGAAAAAAAATCAACTGGACTAGAATTGATGTAAATGTTTTCGGATATTTGAAATCTTCTCATATTTTTTGCCTGGTGAATGTTGTGTCGAAAAAATATTGTCGAACGTTTGAAAAAAATATTCCTCGTCTATAAAATGAGAAGAAAGGCATACCAAGCTATTTGGAAAAACAAAGTTGAAGTCGATGTTTAGTACAACTAGAAAATCTCATATTTTGAAAAGGAAAATGATCGTGAGCAGAACTTTAAAAAGCGTCACTATTATTTGGCTGACGATGAACGTATGATTCAGAAAAGGTCCATGTCCTAAATCCTTCACATTCAAATTGTCCTCAAGATTTGGTAATTTTTAGGTACTTGATACTCTAAGCTTTAATTTCCCTGATACAGAAAAATGACCGCAATTTTCGAGAAAAACTTATTGGTGAAAACTGATTGCAGCTATCTTCTTTTGTTTTCCAGTTATTCATAATTTCTTGACTTTCCGGAATTTCGGCATATGCCAATATCTCGATGTCTATCAAAGTTGGGACAAAACTATTTTGACATTCTAGGAGACATTTTTTGAGTTGGATGCAGATACGTATTCAATTTTTTTAGGTGAATGGTTTTCAAATATAAAGTTTAGTTATTTTTTGAATATTAACGTAAGATAAATTCAGATATAACAGAAAGAGTATTTTTTCCTTTCCAAATATACACACAACCAAATTCATATCATCTCCCGATATTTTGAATATTACCTCAGGGATTTTGGAAATTTCGAAGGATTGTTAGTATTGATCCTTTTTGAGATAATTCAATTGAAAAAAGAAATAAATTAAGGTTTATTTTAAGAAAGAAACAAATAAAAGAAAATAAGAGACTCTTTCCGCATGTAGTAAAAAAAATTAAAATTGTTTTCTCTCTGAGTGGGTGTTGTTTTCTCGACCTCAGTTGCTTGTATTACCCCCTCTTGCCTTGACACAAGCGGTTTTCGACCTCCTCTGGGGTGATACTCTTCCACTCTTTTGTGGCGGATGGATGAACTGTTGGGTGGCTCTTGGATTATCCTGGCTCGATCTAATTTTCCTTAACTGTTCAATTGGGTTTAGGTCTGGAGAGTAAGCTGGCCAGTTCAAAATAGCGGTTCCTCTGTTTCAAGATAATGTCGCGTGAGGTTGCTGGTATGCGGAGGAGCATTATCTTGCATAAAAGTTAAATTCTCACTGTGGGCACCTCGCCAGAGTCTCACTATGGGCTCCAGCAGTAGGTCCACGTAATTTCTAGCCGTTACACTCGCAGGAAACGAAATCAAATCTGTTTTGCCTCCTAGCATAATGCTACCCCAAAACATCATACTGCCCCCTTGGTATTTCGAAATTTGTCTTGCTGTTCGGGTCTAGCTTGTCTTCCACGACCCCTTAAAACCCGAATACGGAGGTCATCTGATCGAACACCAATTCTGGCCTCATCCCAAAAAAGAATATTTCGCCACTTCTCAATATTCCAATTTTGGTGCTCGATACACCAATTGAGTCTGTTAATTTTTTGTTGTCTAGTTAGCTCTGGAACTCTTAAGAGCCTTCTGCTGTATAAACCCCTTGAACGAAGTCTTTGATGTATCGTTTCGACTGATACACTGATGCCTGTTGCTTCCAGAAATTGCCTTTGGAGAATGGGGTGCGACGCACTAGGTTCTCTTCTTGCAATTTGGTACAAAAAGCGGTCTTGTTCTTCAGAAGTGATCTTTCTACGATTTCTACTATTTTGTAGAGATTGTAGCTCCACGTATCGGGCGTAGGTTTTTGAAATCACCCCATGTTATACTCCCATTGTGGCCGCTATATCCCTCTGTGTCAACCCTTCTTCAACGAGAGCAATTATTCGACCCCTCTGCACACCGGACAATCCAACATAAGGCCTTTTCTATTATGATTATAGGCTTTTTTAAATTTTGAAATTCACAGTTTCAAATCACAATGACGACTGAGTACAATATCCCGAACATGTGGAGACAATTCAACATTTCTTATCATACTATCCAGTTTTCTTACAACAAAAAACTTCATTCTTCACAAGTGGTCAAAAATCCATGGTTAAAAACTATCAATAATGTGAAATACCGGAGTGATACCATATAAATTTGGTTGTGTGTATATAACATGCCTGGCAACTTTCCAGAAAGGAAAATTCTTCGTACATTCGGTGGTTTCGTGTAGTATGCTGGAGTGAATTTACATAAAACATCCCAAATGTTCAAAATTCCATGCTCACAACAATGAATGTCAAAATCAATACATTATTCAATTCACATTGTTGGTTCACAAATAACTTGCTTTTTGATTGAAAAATATTCGTGAATTTCAGTAACTTTGAACAATAATAGACATAATAGAATGCTATGTTCAAAATGAATATGATTGTGTTTTTAAGAATGTAAACGAACAGAATGTTTAAGTGATATGTAATCAGCAATAATATATATGTAATAATTAATAACAACAACAAATAAAAATATCTTAAATATTTCCATAATTCAAAACGCAAGAGCTGGAATGACCAGAAACAATTCTACATGCATTTTGAATTGGAATATTGGTAATGAAGCTAAACAACTTCTGGAGTTTGGTTCAACTCTTCTATATTATTATGGGTTTGTCTATATAATAAATCCTTGACATAGCCTCTGAGAAATACACCTACCGCTGTTAAATCTGGAGGACAAGGTGGCCGTCTTACTGGCCCTCTTGTTCCCATCCAATTATCACCAAAAGCCTGGTTTAAATATTCTGAAATATTTTTTGTCTAACCTTCTTTGCGACCATGTTTTTATTTATTTTAATATAATAATGTTCCTCACGAAATTTTAGTCAGAAATGATGAATGTCAAATCGGAGTGGTTCATTAATGTGAACCGAACACCAAGTCTCGTCTTCGATAGCATCCCGTAACATTTATATCAGAATCACATTCCTTACTATTCAATATAATTTTGAGGGTCTAATGCAGAGATCTCCAAACTTTGAAGCCTTAGGGCCATAATTTTTTTCTCGGTACGTTCCAAGGGCCAAAACAATTTCAATTTTTCTGCCACCTAAGCAAACATAGGCGTTTTGCATTTCAATTACTAATGATTGTGTATTCGGTATATTGTGACAAGTAGGGACATCTAGTGGCGAGTAGTAATACTATGCAGGTCTGAGATGCAGGTACTACCTATTTCGGCTACCCCATAACTACTGAAAGGTGGCATGTTTGAGAATTTCCGCATTGGTTCCAGAAAAGTGTGGTTCTGACTAGTTTTTTCGATCACTTCTAGATGGTAGTAATTGAATAGGTATAAAAGGGCTTGCGGCGCCATTGCGAGTCAGTTTTCGTGGGAAAGGCGAAGGAAGCTAAATTGCCTATTGTGAAATAAAGTAACATCTATGCATGAGTAAGAGTATTTTGATTCGATTTTAAGTAAAATTAATCCACAACTACAAACAACTGTCGCTGGAAAATCACAATTACATAAATTTCATCAGTATCTTTTTATTAGTGTGATTTTTTCATACTAATTATTTGTTAGAATATGCTTAAGCTGAGATACTTAAGCTTAGGTTTTTGCGTGATAATTTCTGTCGTAGTTTTACCTTGCAAATAAATAAAACCGAGTATTTATCATTCTGTGTTTTCATTTTCTACCATTCAACTTATCACAGCGATAGTAACAGCAGTAAAACATTGGCTGCCGTGGGCCAGATTGATGATACTAGTCTCAAGCTGTCGGGGACCGAATTGATGGCACTGGTGGGCCAGATTTGGCCCTCAGGGCGTACTTTAGCGACCCCTGGTCTAATGTACTAGAGTTTAAAGGCCTGGATTATTACTAGGTCCATGGGTTGAAATAAAGACGACGTATTTGGAGGTAAAAATATCACTTTTATATTTGGATGCATAGTTTCAAGTCCGCGAGAATGACCTAGTGCATTGTCCAAAACTAGAATAACTTTAAAGTTAAAATTCTTTTTCTAAATAAGGTTCAACTTCTGAAACAAAAAAATTCTCGAACCAATCACTATTTTTTGTGATTGGTAATCTAACCCACGCTTTCTAATTAGCACGCCAAAACAGTAGCAGGTCGTTCTTGTTTTGATTTTTTAAGCACGAGGATTCAACGATCCATAAAGCATCGGTGGTTCAATGACTCAAATCAGAACATAGGCGGTGTGACTGTGTGCTTTGCTGACATTCAAAGTAGACTTTTCGCCTTGGGAAATGAATACTTGGTTTTGTTCGGCCTTTTATTCCAAAATAGTGCAGTTTCGTTAGCATCACATACTAGCTCAGGTTTGTATCCTTCATCAACTACTATTTCTGAATATCTTTCTGCTGCAGCAGTGTCAGTAGATGCTGTTTCTCTATCGATGTTAATTCTATGCAGTGATTGTCGCACCTTGAATTTATTGAACCAGATCTTCGGATCTTTTTATCGATCGAACTTTGATTCGTTAACATTGAATGAGCGTTATATGGATGCAAACGACTCTCTAAAGCGATGAAGCATTTCTATTTTCACTTCAAACTCTAATACTGTGTCTTTTTTATCGAAACTAGTTTTTCAATTTTTTAGGGAGACAACGGTAGAAACATATTACTCCTTCACAATTTTTTAACGAATGGAAAAATGAAACAAGAAAACCGAAAGGCTGCTTTAAACATAGGACGCAATCTCTAATAAGTGACATTCAACAATATACTTTATACAATGAGTAATGAGGTCGCTTTAATAAAACATCTTCTCTGTTTATATTCTCAAAAACACCGACTGCGGCTAGGGCGGATTATGTCAAAGGAAACGCCGAACCAATGCAGCGGCGATATCATTTGAAAACATACTTTAGGTGTAGTAGTAATGAGGTTATTTCTCTTTTTTTTGAGTCTATTTCAGGACACGTTTAAAAGGATACCGAATACTATTTATTAGTACGTATGTATATACAAATGTACCAATCAGATCTACGAAGAAAGAAATTTTTTGCCGCGAATATAAAAATTGGGTAGCTTTTTTTCTATCCGCGAATAGTAAAAACGCAAATGAGGACCTTCAACTGTAAAAAACAAGTACTGTGTTTTAAGGAATTTTACTTAATAATTGCATAATAATCGCAATTATTAAGTAAAATTCCTTAAAACACAGTACTTGTTTTTTATTATTGACAATGGAATATTACCAAGTAAAAGCCTACCAAATTCAAACCTTCAACTGTATATACAGGGTGGGGCGTAATCGAAGGGCGTTTTTGAAATGAGAATAACTCAGCTGTTTTTCAACGTAAAACATTTAGTTACGTAAAATGAAAGCTTAAATGTTACCATTTAGTGCAGAAAAATTGAAAAAATTATGTTCTGAAAATGACATCAGGCAGATGACATCCGTGTTGCGCAATGCATTGTAACATAATTTTTCATTTAGTATTATGCAAAGCAGAATACTAAATTTAACTTTTCTGATTTTCGATGTGTGGAGAAACTTAAGATTTTCACTCAAAATGATTAGAAAGGGCGCCAGTACATTTTTTACAAAAAAATATGAACAAAAAAGTTTGAGGTTATTGAAACTTTGAATATCAAAATAGCTGGTTGTTCAATGAAAAATTATAAGTGTCCAACCACAAAATAATTGAATGCCTCATACTTTCAATGAATATTATTTATGAAAATCAATGATATATGGAATTATATCAAATATAATTCTTCTGAAATAAGTCTATCAATTATAAATGTGTACGAAGATGAATGGGGTATTGATAGAAAATAATTGTTACCTTGGGTGATCATCTTTGGTTCACATTGAGTTATAATGTAAAGCTTAATAATAAAAGAATCGATGAGATAAAAAACACAAGGTTTAACTTTAATCTACACTTTATTTGAAAAAATTCGACGACGTTTCGCTGACACAGCAGCTTTATCAAGAATGAAAAACAGAATGAAGAGTATAGTATTATAAACAAATCGTAGAACAAGTTGGATGAATAACAGGAAAATCCACACCGAGCCATTGTACAGTTAGTATGAAAGGTAATAAAAACTAATTAAACAAGTTAAGTAGGGATGAGTAATTCACATCTACCTGTTCATTCAAAAGCTTGTCCGAATGTTTGTATCTATTTATTTCTAATGCTTCTAGGAGATCTAATTTTGAACTTTTTGATTTTATATGTAATATGTCAAAGTTTTTATTGAATGAATGGTTTTCTTTTATTAGGTGGTTTGAATAATTTGAATCAGATTTATTTTTATCGAAGCTACGTTTATGTTCAGATGTTCTTATGCCAAAACTCCTATAGGTCCTACCGATATAAATTTTATCACAAGAACCGCAATTGAGTTTATAGATTCCTGATTTACTTGATTTTTCAACACGAGATTTATTATTTTTAATATGTTTACCTAAGTTATTAGAAGTTTTGAAAGTTATATTAAGATTTTGTTTGACGAGTAAGGATTTAATATTTATACTTGCAGAACCGCAGAATGTTAAACTGTTGAATATTTTATAGTCTTTATGAATAGGATATACTTCATTTATTGCTTTCTGATACAGTTTTTGGATTATATGAATTATTAATGGCTATCTGTTTGATGATGTTTAACTCTTTATTATAATCTTCTACTGATAAAGGTAAATTTAATAACCGATGTACCATGTTTAAAGCTGCAACTTTGTGTTGATTGGATGTAATGAGTAGTTATGTATAATTGTATCAGTATGTGTTGGTTTACGAAAGACCGAAAAACATGATTATTATTTTGTTTAGTGATTTTTAAGTCCAAAAATTAATGGAATCGTTCTGTTCAATTTCTATCGTGAATTTAATGTTCAAATGGATGGAATTAATGAAATTAAGAAATAAGTCTAATTGACGAGTAGTTCCAATGAAACAAACTAAGATGTCGTCAATCAAAGAATCTCTGATTCAGAACTAACCTAGTAAATTTTGTATTTACACCTTCTATTTTATTTTAAATGAAAAGTAGAAATTATTCAGAGGAAATAAGAGAAAATATTTACACATTTATACAAGAGAAATGCTGTGTGGTATTTTCACAGTAAAATATCAATATAAGGAGGTTGATACATATCTGGTATATTTGGTAATCCTTCGAGAAGATGTCAGGGTGACAGAAGCTGCTGCTAGCGTCGAATCAAATAAGTTGACTTCATCAAATTTGGGCCAAACGACTGACTCTTCCAGATGAGGAATACCAAAATTGAAATTGTCGAAATTATGTAGGTTTAACTCGTCGAAGTATTGACGGAAATGCTGGTAGGTAATAGGAACTCCAACCGAGAAGTTTTTCTCAAAGAGTGTCCGAGAAACTTCGCTACGATTTCTTCCTCAGAACTCTTCTAAGAATCTCCTAAGAACCCTGTGAATTTCAGTTCAAATAACTGATATGCATAGGACTGATTGAAGTTGTGAAAATTGAAATGAAATTTACTTAATAAAATGAAATTTAAAATGAACGATAACCTTGAAATGTTTCCTTTGAATATCTGAGAAACTGATTTTTTTAAAAGGAATTTCAAAATTGAAGTAAAGTGAAAACATACCTGTTCGAAGACAAAGTTCACTCTCAAAAGTGTCTACTATATAGACATATATAACTACGGTTCGAAGATTCTTTCTCACACGAGAAAATAACTGAATAATTGTGAATTGATAATCTTTCCTTCACTTTCAAAGCGGAAAAAAAAGAACTCGTCAGAAAGGAAAATCGGAGAATTGTCACCGGTCAACCAGGTGAGCAGAAGATTATCCGTATAATATACGAAGAATTTGATCAAGTAAGTATAGGCACACTGCTCATACATAACTTGCATAAATAATTATGATTCTGAATATAGGGTAAAATTTTGAAATAAATAATTATCGAGTTAATTTGCGTTTGCTTATAATAAGTACCCTGGATGTTGGAGTCCTTATACAAGTACATAGTTTAGAAAGATGTTACCATGTTGTAATCACTACTTTATGAACATGAACTTTGAAAGTCAACATTGCATTCAAGTAATACACCGTGAACTGATTTCAAGAAATATTTCACTTTAAATTTCTTGTGAATTAACTTACGATTTTTACAACGTTACACCATTGCTGTAGTCGTTTCTCAAAGTTCTCCAGCATGAAAACATATCGCTCAGAGTTTACAGTCACGGTTACCCTTCTGTCATTCTCAAAAATATATGGTCCGATCACCCCAAGACAATGGGCATTGATGTCCAATACCTGCAGTTCTGTTTATTGACCGAACCGCTCAAATAAAAAGGAGCCTCATCACTCATTTTCATCAGCGATAATCATTTGCATTCTCTCGGCAAACTGCTGGCGTTGTGCAGAATCCCCTTCATTCAGGTGTTGGACAACCAAGAGCTCATAGGAGTGACAGCGGAGGTCCTGCTGTAAAATTCTGCGAACAGTTCGTCTATTCATTTGGAGTGCTGCAGCTCGTTTTGAGACGAAAGCTGGTGTCCTTACACTTCGGGGATAACCTGCGAGTTTCGGATTCATTGCTGATGCAGTCCTTCTGAAATTCTGTACCCATCGGATGGTTGTGTCACGTTTCGGAACTGAAGCTTTAAGACCAATGTTGAAGCGCTGGCGAGAGTGCCGCTGCACGACAATGACAGACTCTCCCGATTTCAAATACTCTTCAACTGCGAATGGACGTCCAGGTAACCATTGTGTCGTCCTGAGTCGAATGACCTCAGCCGCTTCTATCTACTAACTCAACGTAACGTGTGCTACCTGTTCCCTTCCATTAAACCCCTGTATTACAGACATTCCCATTTACATATAGAGACTATGACTCGTTTTTATCGTATTGATACATAGAAATCTTTCCACCCTGTATAATATTCAATAGTGTACCGCTTATTTCTATTTTCGCGAAGAGAACACCAATTTCTCACTACTGCACAAACTCGAAATTATTGATGGAAACATCAAGTCATCATTAAAAATCAGGGCAAATCAAAAATGGGCTGTAAAAGCCTAACGAATTCGAATTAATATTCAAGATACCCCTCATATCGGAAAAAACGTTGGATCGAATTTCGTGGCAAGGCACGTTTTCGTTCCATGGAAAAGCAATCACCACTTCAAAATATCAATCACTGTCTCATTCGTTCCATTACTAATGGTATGTCAATGGGAAATTTCCCACAAACAAATACACAGCGCCGAAAAATTAATGCACAAAATCTAAAATTCTAATTTATTCAAAAGAAGTTCAGGAAGTTTAGATATTTTGAAGAAATATTGTTCCAGTAACCCACAAGGACTATTTGTTTTTATTTATTTACGCTTCGACAACGAGGTTAATTGACTGATTTCAATATTAACGCGGAGTTTGAACACGATCAGTCATTCAGGTTGTTCACAGTGCTTGATTTCGTCAGTTCTCGTAAGTGCGTTTTGCGTTTTTTACAATGGATAAAAACATTGAACAGAGAGTTTCTCTCAAATTTTATGTTCGTCTGCCGAATCGCTGAAAATATCACAGGAGGCATACGGCATACGACCCTTTGAAAAGAACGTGCTTATGAGTGGTACAATGAATTCAATAGCAGCCGAGATGTGGTGGAAATTTGCATCGCTCTGATCCGTCATCAACATTTTCAACTGAAGTTAACACCGATAAAGTGAAGAAAAGGATAATTGAAATTCGTCATTTAGATTCGAAAGATATAGGCAATGGACTTTCTGTATATTACGAATCAATTCGTAGAGGAAAGTAACCAAATATGGAATACCATTTTGTTTTTGTGTCAAAAAAACGATATTGTAAACCAAATATTTGTATTCTTATTTATTATGAATCATATAGTTGTGCTTGAATTATGAACAGTCGTATTTGACATATATTAATTTAAAATATGAAATTTTGACGAAAACAAAATCAACATAAGGTACCCAAATATGGACTACTATAAAACTATAAATAATAAACCATTATATCAATGAGTAACTATAGTAACTTTGGTCAGTTTTGAAAAGTTACTTAAGTTACTTGCAAAAGTCTTTTACTTTGTGTTTATTATTTTTGGTTTTGATAACTTATTCTCTTTTTAATTCTTCTTTCCATTACTATCAATGAGTTGATTTTTATATGAAGAAAATGTTATTATATCAACAGTAGTTGACTTTCTTTTTCTATTAGAATTTTTTCTTATCTGGCACTGGGCTGATGTCATAGAGTACTGCGAGCAAGCCTAGAAGTTGAAGGTTCTGTATGGAGTTCTGAGTCTTCTCTCGGTGTGAGAGGAGTTTCAGTCAGAATAAAACAATAAACAGGTGATCTTAACTTAAGCAATAAATACATAAACATAATCAAAGAACTGAATAACTCTAATAAGACGAAAGTAAAAACTACACAGGGACTTACAAGCGAGATCAAAATCAACGCAGACATTAGACAAGGTGACAGCCTCAGCCCATGTCTATTCAATTTAATCATGGATGAAATAATAGCAGGTGTTAACCAAATGAACCAAGGCTATAGGATGGGTAACAAAACTATGAGAATGCTGTGCTACACAGATGATGCTTTACTAATAGCCGAGAATGAGGACGACCTACAACGCCTACTACAAAAGTTCAAAGTAACAGCAGAAAAATATAACATGGTAATATCAACACAGAAAACCCAATCGATGGTAATAGCGAAAGATCCAATTAGATGCAAACTAGTAGTGAACGACCATAAAATAGAGCAAGTTTCACACTTTAAATACCTAGGAGTAGAAGTATCGAGCGATAGGCAACTATTACAAGAAGCAAAACAGCAGACAATGAAAGCATCGAGAATATCTGGCTTCCTGAGAGATGTAATCTGGTGGAATAAGTAAATAAGCACAGAAAGCAAAGTCCGAATCTATAAAACCTGTGTGAGACCCGTGATGACATATGCGGTTGAGACAAGAGCTGAGAAAACAAAAACAAAACAACTAATGAGGACAACAGAGATGAGAACACTAAGAGCTATTAGAGGTATTACACGCAGAGATAGAATAAGGAATGAGGATACGCTAAGGGAGCTAGGTGTCCAGGATGTGGTGAGGTGGACAAGAGCACGTCGACGCCTATGGAGAGATCACGTAGACAGAATGGGCCCCTAACGTATGGCGAAGTGGGCAAAAGCACAAAAACCCAACACTAGAAAACTCATAGGAAGGCCGAAAAAGCGATGGCATGAGTGCTGGAGCTCCGGTTCGCAGCAGGGGCTGTAACAGAAAAACAGGACATCGTCCTATTTAAAGAAGAAGAAGAAGAAGAAGACAGGTGATCTTACTTCGTTTTTGAAATCTTCATCTGCATCTTTTTGGGCAGCAAGGATCTCACTGAATATATTTTCATTCAATGCCAAAGGCCTGTGACGCTAAAGCCGTTCGTTGCAATTTCTCCTGTTTGCACCTTCAAGTAAGATCTGCCCACTAGTTTAACAATGTCATAAGGACTTAGTGGCCTGTTGTTGGTTCTTATCCACATTCGTATTTCTTCACTATAATAGTTTAGTTTAGTTTAGTTTCAGTGGTTCCATAAAAGTTTTATCTGAATGTTGAAGTTTATGGGTTGTGTGTGTAGGTATAGAAATAATTCATTGTTGTCCCTTGCAAATTCTATAACGTCGATGTTTCGAGTGTGTAAATAATGGTCATCCAAGATTTATAAAACTTTCGATTCTGGGGTCAGGCTAGTTTGTTTTATCAAATGCTTGAACCAATCTGTACATATGTGCATTTGTAGCCACCCTGATGGATGTGCAACACCTACAGCTCCTAGAGGACTGCTTTTCATTAGCTGTTCGTTCATACTTTTCCTGGGAAATATGACGTAAGGCTATAAAATGGCCAGTATCGTTTATAGCAATAAATTTTGTTAATAATGAGTCTTTTTCAGCTAAAGTGAGTGAAGCTGTTTGTCGTTTTCCTATGCGACCACAAGTCGAAATCTGTACGCGAGTATAATGACGGAAAAAGACAGAAGATCACTGTCTTCAGCAACTAGGAGTATTTGTTGCCGAGAAATAGCAGTATTCCATTTTAGGGATACTATTCCATATTTGTTTACTTTTCTTTACCATTATAAACGATTGTTTCGGAATGAAACGCGTTGCCGCTCGACTAATCCCAAAAGACCTGAATTTTCTTTAAATATTAAATCGCGTAAAGGTCGCTGAAGACATAAGTGACCAAGTCAATTCCGAATCCAGATTCATGAAAATGCATTGTAACTGGTGATGAGACATGGGTTTATGAGTTTGACATGCAAACCAGTCAACAAGCTCCGGATTGGCGCCTTCTAACTGAACCGAAACCGAAAAATTCACGTCGAAGTCTCAAAAGTCGAGGCTGTTTGTTTCCTTTGATTATCGGGGTGTTGTGTACTCTAAATTCTTGCAAAAAGACAGACGGTAAATAACGAATATTATTTGAGCGTTATGCGGCGTTTAAGAGAGCAAATTCATTAAAAAAATGCCAAATTCGTGGAAAGAAAACCCATTGATTTTGCACCACGGAAATGCACCATCTCACAAGGCTATCATTGTGAATGACTTTCTGACCAAAAACTGATATAGCTCCAACCGACTTTTTTCTTTTTACAAAACTCAAATCCTTTTTGAATCGATAAAAGACATAATAGAGAATTTGCGGCGAAAACTGAAGTCGATTCCTGAAAAAGCGTTAGAAGAATATTCTGATGATTATTCGTTGGCATGAATGCATTATTCGATGACATTTCATTATTTTTTGTTTATCATAGAGTTATGCATGCAGTCTATGTTCAGAGGTTTCACAACGGGATGTGCATATGATGGTGGTAAAGACAAACATTATTGACGACAATTGCCACAATTCTGAATCAATATTCGAGTTCTACCTAAAAATGATAGGAAAGGTTCAATCTAGTGATTGAATTACGCACTTTATTCATTACGACGGCGAAAAATTTTTTAATGTGCGGGTAAAATTGTTAATATTTAAGGTCGGCCATTTTGAATTTGCAATCAAATTTTTGTTTGATTTTAGTAAAATATGGTTCTTTGTCTTCTTAAAACATCCATGAAAAACACAACAACTTCAGGAGTGCCAACGCCATGTGATAAAAAAATATTTAGATTTCACCTGAAAATCAGAATGAAAAAAATTCTTCACGCTGTTTTCTTACCAATTTTTGGAATATTTTCAAGATCAATACGACAAATTATTCAGAAAAGGCAGAATAATCGACTGAATGCACCATTAGAATTTTTTAGTGAAAAAAAACGTTCCAGCGACCTTGAAAATATTGCTCATTTTCGAATGAGTCAGCCATATTGAATTTCACCGGAAGTGAAATTTCGATGCAATTTCTGAAAAATCTAGTCCTTTGGCTTTCCAATGAAACAACAACGAATGATCTAGATCTAAAATTGCAAAAGTTATAACGAAAAAAAAATTGTCCGGTTTTCTCTGGCACACCGACCAATTCATTAGATTCATTAATTGTTTTATTTGATCATGGATTTTCATCAAATATAAGTTTGTCAAGTCCTCATGAAATAAAAAATCGGTAACGAAATCCACAACACATTAATGAAAATATGTTTCCCGAAGCACACGCTCCGTAAACATTTCCTACAAATCGTTCAATAATACATATTTGAACTAGAGATTGAACTAACAAAACTAACACGATTGACAATGATCGGTTCTTCGTGGAATGTGATGAAAATGGCCGATAATGGTGTTTATTCAGGCAGGAACAAATATGATTTTATCTCTATCCCGAGGGACGTTTTTAGCGCATTTAGGTCTTGGAATATAAATATTCATGGGACTGTGTATGATGTCTCTATTACTAGAATTATGGGGAGAACATGTATTTTCCCTAGTGGACTTCAGTTGAATTAATATAGAGAATGCCGAATGAAAGTTAATTGATGAATGGGTCTAAACGTATATACTGAATTTTGTTTGTTTGATACACTGTTTAAAAATCTGATCATAACGTTTGATAGATTACTGGATACACTATTTAATTACATGCGCACAAAAGCCTTGCTTCACTAAAAACTGTCAAAAAAAATCCAAAAGAACTTAAGCTGTATACAGTGTGTTCCAACGAAAATTTGACTCCCCCTATAACTCCGAAATGAGTAACATTAGCGAAAAACACCAAGACACGTCGATTTTTGTTTCGAGGGGGAGCATTTTTCGAAATAATTCGAAACTTCTCAAATCAACCCCCTCCCCCCAGCAACCCTAATTTCGAAATTCATCATAGGGAATAAGGGTCGAGTGGCACCTTACTGTAAAGGTCTGTCAATTCTCCATTCTGATTTGTCATTTTTAGAATTTTAAATTAACATAAAGGGTGTCCCAACCAAGGGTGAAGTTGAATTCCTGGAAATCCCAAATACTAAATGAAATAGATTTATTTTGGCATAATGCAAGCGCAGGTTTATGCTCGGTCTAGAAAAACGACCTACACTTGTGAATTTGGAGTTGGTGCAATCAACCCCTATTTCCAGCATCCCCAACTCAAAAATCATTCGATCGATAATAGGTCAAGTGGCACCTCGTTGGAAAGGTACTGCAATTTTCTCTTCGAATTTGGTATTTTCGAAATTCAGAATCATCATACAGGGTGTCCCAAAGCAGGAACATTGAAAATCCAAATAACTTTTTGGAACTGGTTCATTTCGGTATACGAGAACATGTTTGATCCGAGAATAGGACTTTCTTGTGTGGTTATAGAATTTTTGCAATCAACCCTTCCATTCAGCATCCCCAACTTGAAAATCATACAAATAATTCAAGTGGCATATCTTCAGAAAGGTTTTTGAATTCCAGAATGATTAAAGCATTTCATTCAGTTCGGCTCTCCATACAGGATGTCGCTTTCGAAAAATTCAATATCGTCATTTGAAATTATCAACTAAAATTAATTCGAAACTGTTAAAAGTATTGGGGTACGATGTGTTGAGCATCAATTACGAAGAAATAAAGCTGATTTCTGCATTGAAAATGTTCACATTTTTTCATTTCCATCTGGCGTGCAGTCATCTGTTATTTCTCATTTTGCAATGAAATATTATTATTATTCAGATCAGTTCCTCATTATTGTTGTTGTTCGTCAGTTGAAATTAATCTGAAAATGGTTTATTCCACTGAGGAAAGGGTCGAAATTGTATCGACGTATTTTCGAAATAACAGTTGTGCCAAAGAAACGGCAAGGATATTCGATAGGAACCATCCTGAAAGAGAAAGGGAGTCAGTCACCAGTACGTTAAATATTTGGTTGACAAATTCCTAGCTACGGGTTCGGTGGCAAACAAAAACATGAAGTGGCATGTCCTGTCAGAAATGAGGCAACGGAAGTGGCAGTAGTGGGTCATCTACAAATGGAAATACTACTTCGATCAGAAAACTATCTCGTCTGACTGGTGTATCAGCTACAACTGTCCATAGAATCGTGAAACATCACAAATTTCACCCTACAAGGTAAAATTAGTGCATGAAATAAACGAAGATGATCCAGATCGTCCTTTACAGTTTTGTGAAAATCTAAGTGAAAACCTAAACGCTAATCCAAATTTTCTGAATAACATCTGTTTTTCTGATGAAAGCACCTTTATGCTCAGTGGTGAAGTGAATAGACATAATTGTCGATATTGGGACACACAGAATCCTCATTAGTTTAGAGAGGCCCACACGCAAAGGCCTCAGAAGTTGAACGTTTGGGCAGGAATTTTGGCAATCATCTAGTTGGGCCTTTCTTTATTGAGGGTAATCTGAATGGAAATGGCTACCTACAGTTGTTAGAGGAACACATACATCCTAGATTGACAGAAATTTTACAGAACGATCCAACTCTTTCTGAGGACGAAATGCGTTTTCAACAAGACGGTGCTCCTCCGCATTATGATGCTCGGGTGCGCCAATATTTAGACGAAAATTTCCCAGGAAGGTGGATTGGTAGAAGAGGACCTGTTGAGTGGCCAGCCAGGTCACCAGATTTAAATCCCTAGATTTTTTTTGTGGGGCCATCTAAAATCTAAAGTTTATGCCACAAGACCAGAAAACCTGGACGAGCTGCGGATGAGGATTATCACAGAATGCCGACTTTGGACTCCTGAAGTTTTCGCTAATGTGAGAAGAGAGTTCGAAAATCGTCTGTATAACTGTATGGAGGTGGGCGGAGGTCATTTTGAACAATTGTTGTAATAATCAAGTTAGTTTTTGTTTTCAATTGAATACAAGTTCAATAAATCTCGTTTTCCTGTTTAGATGAGCATCCAATCAGTTTCTCCATCATCCCTCATCCTGATCCTCACGCTAGAAAACCTCGATTGCCAAACTGAAACCAATGCCTCAGTGATTCAGAAAATAGAAAAATCTTTCTGGAACTTTGCCACTCAACCTGTAATCACTTGTATGATTTTTGAGTTGGGGATGCTGAATGGAAGAGATTGATTGCAAAAATTCCATATTCACGCAAGAGAGTCTTATTCTCGAATCAAACATAAACATGTTCTCGTATTATACCGAAATGAACCAGTTTCAAAAAGTTATTTGGGTTTTCAGTGTTCCTGCTCCGGGACACCCTGTATGCTGATTCTGAATTTCGAAAATACCAAATTCGAAGAGAAAATTGAAATACCTTTCCAACGAGGTGCCACTTGACCTATTTTCGATCGAATGATTTTTGAGTTGGGGATGCTGGAAATAGGGGTTGATTGCACCAACTCCAAATTCACAAGTGTAGGTCGTTTTCTAGACCGAGCATAAACCTGCGCTTGCATTATGCCAAAATAAATCGATTTCATTTAGTATTTGGGATTTGCAGGAATTCAACTTTACCCTCGGTTGGGACACCCTGTATGTTAATTTAAAATTCTAAAATGACAAATCAGAATGGAGAATTGACAGACCTTTACAGTAAGGTGCCACTCGACCCTTATTCCCTATGATGAATTTCGAAATTAGGGTTGCTGGGGTAGGGGTTGATCTGACAAGTTTCGAATTATTTCGAAAAATGCTCCCCCTCGAAACAAAAATCGACGTGTCTTGGTGTTTTTCGCTAATGTTACTCATTTCGGAGTTATAGGGGTGGTCAAATTTTCGTTGGAACACACTGTATGTGCATTTGAGGAATATTTGTTACTCAACAATTGTTAAAGCGAAAGCCTACTTCAATGATAGAATAAGAAATAGACTCTTAGAGCAGACCAGTGGAACTCGTCAGTTCTGGTTTATGGCGAAGGCAGCCAACAGCAACTTAAGCTAGTCTTCATTCCCATCTTTGATTAAAGATGATAGTTCTATCGCATCACCTTAAGGAAAGGCGGATCTCTTCGCCTAAAGGTTTTCGAAAAATTCTGTTTCAAATACATCAAGTGCGTACGATGATAATAAGAAATTGAACTATGTGTTATATCAGGGGTGCTCAAACATGAACTGCTGGCGATCTACCTCAATATTTTTAGACTACTTACGATCGACTCTGAGAGGCTGCAAGTGTGTGTGATGTTGTCGTACATACACGATACACCCTACCTACCTACCTACGTAGGTAGGGTGTACCGTAGCATATATAGATATTAGCTTTCTGCACAATTAAATTATTTTAGTCAAGGTTTGGGTTAGGTTTAGTTGGGTTCTTCTCTATAATATCATTGAAAAAACTCATAGTTTTTCAAAACTGCGGGTTTGTTGGTTGTTATAAAACAAAAGAGTTGCATATGGTATTGAACTTAACTAAGGACTTTGGATGTTGAAGCTTGGCACTGCATTCCTCAGCAACTTTTCATAAGATGGTACGTAACCACTGAGTGCTAATCGCAAGCATGAAGACATAAGATCGTTAATTGCGATATTTTGACTCAATGATCTTCATTTCAGAAAATGCAGACTCGCACAAGTAAGTTGACCCAATCATTGCCGTCAGTTGAAGGGCGATTTGTCTCAGATTCAGATATTTATCTCTGTATCTGTAGCTTTGAGATGTATATCTGATATAATCTGCACCAACTCATTTTCATTGCTATTTCAGTAGCTAATTCCTCAATGTTTTTACATGAAAAAGGATAACTCATGAATGACGCTATATTTGCCAATTTACTGCAATCATGAAAACGCATTTCGAATTGTCCCAAAATATTTGATAATTCAGCCTCATTCGTATCATATTTCAATTGAGGAATTCTTGCTTTCAAAGACGGAAATTGTTTCATATCCCTTCTTTTTATTTGATCTATCATAAGTTGCAATTTACTTTTGAATGAATCATCACAATAATAGTTTTTTCCTTTATCTTGAAGCTCCAAGTTAATGGTGTTTGAGTGCATTGTGATGTCAGTCAAAAATGCCAAATCAGTCAGCCATCGTTTTTCAGCCTGTGAGTGGCATCACCTCTTTCGTCTAGAAAAGCTTTTATTTCGGCCAATAATTCTTGAAAACTTTCTAGGAATCTTCTGCGACTCAACCACCTGACGTCCGTGTGAAGAACTAAATCAGTGTGTTCAGCTGACTCCCTATCTTCCAATTACAACTTAAAGAGCAGCCGTTGCAAGCTACGTGCACGGATGGAATTCACAATTTTTGTTGCAATGCCCATAATTTCGTCCGTGTTTAAAACTTTCGAACACAAAACTTGTTGATGTATGCAATGAAATGAAAAAAATGAGGGGAAATCTTTATTAGCTCGACACAATGCCACAAAACCGTTTCTGTTTCTAGTCATTGCTGGTGCTCCATAGGTTGTAATGCACACTAATTTATATATTGGTTGCTTGTAGTTTTGTACAAAATTGAAGAAAACGTCATATATATCTTCGCCACGTGTCTTCCCCTTCAGAGGAATGGTTGTCAAAACTTCTTCCTTAGCCAACATGTCATTGAATAACATCCGAATAAAAATACACAGCTGGGCAGTGTCTCTCATATGGGTGGATTCGTCGAACTGTAAAGAAAAGTATGTACATTTCATGATATCATATTTTAATTTATCTGCCATGTCCTGACTCATGACTTCAATACACCTTGTGACAGTCGGACTATCGGATAACTGAAGTTCTTTAATAGCAGACATGATTGCTGTTTTATTTTTGAAATCTCCAAATAAAGTCTCACTCGCTTAAATAAATGCTTCCTTCACAAGCGATCCATCTTCGAATGGTTTCTTGTTTTTCGCCAGTATATGAGATATTTTAAATGACGCAATCTTAGCAGCTTTCAATTGTCTGGCTGGTCATGGCTTGTTCTTCTTTCAAACTTTTCGTTTTCTTTGTTCACTCTGTGGCAGAAATCCTTTCCATGGTTTTTATGAGCCGTTTTATGATGCCTCTCTAAGTTAATTGAAGATATATATATATATATATCTTCGCCACGGGTCTTCGCCTTCAGAGGAATGATTGTTGTTGATCAAGAGTTGTTGAAGCGGTTCAAACTATTCATTATGTTGAAAGAGATGAAAATTCTAGAAAGCTACTTTCGGTTTTGAAAAAGAAACTTCAAAAATGTTTCAGGGATGCAAATAAACAAAAGAATAGTGAATATATTGCAAGTGCTAAGGATAGGACAAGGGCGATTTGGAAGATAATTAACGCTGAGACAAATTCTAGGAGGGCTAATCAGGATTGAAAAAGTAGTTTGGCAGCAGACGAATTGAATGACTACTTTGCGAGTATTGGAAAATCAATCTATTAAACCCTAGTGTTGAAAGAGAGCGATGAACTTTATCAGACGTTTTGACGCAGGAGATTTCTTTTAGGGTGTTGCATATCAACCTCGTCGAAGCAGGTGTTAAGGCTTGGTTGAACACCAATTTGGAATTACTGGCATATAACCTCCACAAAGCTACAGTATATTTCGCAAGCTTGTTGATTGATAAAATTGGTATTGTGGAGTTAGAGGTTACTATCAGTAGAAAGCTCGATGGGATTCAGATCTCGGGAGCAGGATGGCTACGGTGGAAGATCGATATCATTCTCTTCAAGAACGTTCAAGACAACTCTTGCACGATGAGGAGGGGCATTATCTTGTTGGAAGAATGGATTTTGACCCACTGTTTGGAGATACGGTACCACTACAGGTGAAACTATCTCATTTGCGTAAGAATTTCCCGTGAGGTTGTTATGTATGAAAACGAGGTCAGTTCTTCCACCAAGGCGTATACCTCCCCAAAACATCACTGATCCGCCTCCCTGTCTAACAACTTCTCGAGCATACTGGAGACGGTTTTGCTTTCCAGGTTCCCTCCATATTCGAATTCTTCCCGAAGCGGGATGATAACTAAATCTAGATTCATCACTGAAGAGAACTGTGGCCCACCTCTCTTGATCCCAGTTTACGTGTTCTTGGGCACCATGCTAAACGTGCAGTGCGATTTCCATGGGTCAGTTGTGGAACTCTTAAAGAACGTCTGGAGTGGAGTTGACCTTCGTGCAGTCGATTTCTCATAGTTTGGTAGGAAATTTGTACATTATGAACTCGTGATAGCTCTTGAGCTAATGGAGATGCTGTGGTAGTACGATCTCTTCTGGCTTGTAAAACCATAAATCGAACATGGGCGACTGTAGTAATCCTGAAACGACCTGTATCCCGTTCTTCTACGCTACCTGTTTCTTTGAAATGCGACCATAAACGGTTTATGATACTTGGGCTACTCCCCAGAACCCTGGATACTTCCCGTTGTGAGCTCCCAGCTTGGAGCATGCCAACGGCTGGTAACATCTCTTCTCTAGTCAAATAGTGTCTTTCCATGGTCGAATCACGAAACTTGAATCTTTTATTTGTGCTTACAACAGAAACAAAGTGCCAACTAACTGATTTCAAACACTGAATACATGAAATGATTATAAAGCAGCGTCGCATCTGCTGCATTTTTAGTTTTTTATAAAAAACAACTGAAATCTGTTGCGGCACTCTACATAATTTGGTGAGAAATTGATGCAGGTGTTCATTTCTTAAAAAAAATCATCCATATTGATCGTTCTGGATACGATATATCGATATTCAGAAGTGTTCCCTAGACTTTTTGAGGTGTTTATATCCCAAGTTTGAAATTTTTTTCAAATGAACATCTTAAATGAGGAAGAAGAAATCTGTCAGTTTTAAAATGCAATTACTTTTTTTCATTAAAACAGCATCATTCTGGGGATGGGAATGAGGCCATTAATCTTCTGTCGGAAAGTTAGCTGAATTGAAAAAGAAAGATTGAATTAGGCGCAGTTGAACTGGAAATGCCGTTGAATATTTCGAACAAATATAAATGGAATTTTCGGCAATCCTAGTGGATTCATGAAATTAACTTTTGCCAAGTTGAGTTGAGATTAACTAATAATTTCAATAAAGCGTTATCCTTTGAAATTATTTGTAATTTATTGGTAATTCTCAACTGAGTGATAGGAGAAATTTCAACTTCAAAAAGACATTATGCTCTCATGCAAAATACTTCATAAGATTTATTCATTTTTTATTAGGCGTGGTCTCATAGAATTGACTAAAGGCTCCAAAATCTTATGTCACTAAAAATGAACTTCCATTTTTACTAACCGAAATTCGAAGGTTTGTTGCTGGAACGAACTGTCATACTTGTCAAGTTAGTTGAAATTTTAATCAATTACGCGCAATAATTCATGATAACTTTCAAATTGAATTCTCCTACCAAAATTATTAGGAATTATTTTCGGTTATGAGGTACATCACACACAGAAACGAAGATGGTTCCCATGTATAAGGATTTGGGGGCCAGTCTGGTCCACATGTGAATTTCCGGTGTATAGTTTATATGTCCATTTCGGCACATATCCCTAATTTATTTATTTATGATTATAATATTTTTCTAATTATAGGTTCAAGAAACAGAACACGTCTATGAATATACAGTGTGTTCCAACGAAAATTTGACCCCCCCTATAACTCCGAATTGAGTAACATTAGCGAAAAACACCAAGACACGTCGATTTTTGTTTCGAGGGGGAGCATTTTTCGAAATAATTCGAAACTTGTCAGATCAACCCCCTACCCCCAGCAACCCTAATTTCGAAATTCATCATAGGGTATAAGGGTCGAGTGGCACCTTACTGTAAAGGTCTGTCAATTCTCCATTCTGATTTGTCATTTTAGAATTTTAAATTAACATACAGGGTGTCCCAACCGAGGGTAAAGTTGAATTCTGGAAATCCCAAATACTAAATGAAATAGATTTATTTTGGCATAATGCAAGCGCAGGTTTATGCTCGGTCTAGAAAAACGACCTACACTTGTGAATTTGGAGTTGGTGCAATCAACCCCTATTTCCAGCATCCCCAACTCAAAAATCATTCGATCGATAATAGGTCAAGTGGCACCTCGTTGGAAAGGTACTGCAATTTTCTCTTCGAATTTGGTATTTTCGAAATTCAGAATCATCATACAGGGTGTCCCGAAGCAGGAACATTGAAAATCCAAATAACTTTTGAAACTGGTTCATTTCGGTATACGAGAACATGTTTGATCCGAGAATAGGACTTTCTTGTGTGGTTATAGAATTTTGCAATCAACCCCTTCCATTCAGCATCCCCAACTTGAAAATCATACAAATAATTCAAGTGGCATATCTTCAGAAAGGTTTTTGAATTCCAGAATGATTAAAGCATTTCATTCAGTTCGGCTCTCCATACAGGATGTCGCTTTCGAAAAATTCAATATCGTCATTTGAAATTATCAACTAAAATTAATTCGAAACTGTTAAAAGTATTGGGGTACGATGTGTTGAGCATCAATTACGAAGAAATAAAGCTGATTTCTGCATTGAAAATGTTCACATTTTTTCATTTCCATCTGGCGTGCAGTCATCTGTTATTTCTCATTTTGCAATGAAATATTATTATTATTCAGATCAGTTCCTCATTATTGTTGTTGTTCGTCAGTTGAAATTAATCTGAAAATGGTTTATTCCACTGAGGAAAGGGTCGAAATTGTATCGACGTATTTTCGAAATAACAGTTGTGCCAAAGAAACGGCAAGGATATTCGATAGGAACCATCCTGAAAGAGAAAGGGGAGTCAGTCACCAGTACGTTAAATATTTGGTTGACAAATTCCTAGCTACGGGTTCGGTGGCAAACAAAAAACATGAAGTGGCATGTCCTGTCAGAAATGAGGCAACGGAAGTGGCAGTAGTGGGTCATCTACAAATGGAGAATACTACTTCGATCAGAAAACTATCTCGTCTGACTGGTGTATCAGCTACAACTGTCCATAGAATCGTGAAACATCACAAATTTCACCCTACAAGGTAAAATTAGTGCATGAAATAAACGAAGATGATCCAGATCGTCGTTTACAGTTTTGTGAAAATCTAAGTGAAAACCTAAACGCTAATCCAAATTTTCTGAATAACATCTGTTTTTCTGATGAAAGCACCTTCATGCTCAGTGGTGAAGTGAATAGACATAATTGTCGATATTGAGACACACAGAATCCTCATTGGTTTAGAGAGGCCCACACGCAAAGGCCTCAGAAGTTGAACGTTTGGGCAGGAATTTTGGCAATCATCTAGTTGGGCCTTTCTTTATTGAGGGTAATCTGAATGGAAATGGCTACCTACAGTTGTTAGAGGAACACATACATCCTAGATTGACAGAAATTTTACAGAACGATCCAACTCTTTCTGAGGACGAAATACGTTTTCAACAAGACGGTGCTCCTCCGCATTATGATGCTCGGGTGCGCCAATATTTAGACGAAAATTTCTCAGGAAGGTGGATTGGTAGAAGAGGATCTGTTGAGTGGCCAGCCAGGTCACCAGATTTAAATCCCCTAGATTTTTTTTGTGGGGCCATCTAAAATCTAAAGTTTATGCCACAAGACCAGAAAACCTGGAGGAGCTGCGGATGAGGATTATCACAGAATGCCGACTTTTGACTCCTGAAGTTTTCGCTAATGTGAGAAGAGAGTTCGAAAATCGTCTGTATAACTGTATGGAGGTGGGCGGAGGTCATTTTGAACAATTGTTGTAATAATCAAGTTAGTTTTTTGTTTTCAATTGAATACAAGTTCAATAAATCTCATTTTCCTGTTTAGATGAGCATCCAATCAGTTTCTCCATCATCCCCTCATCCTGATCCTCACGCCAGAAAACCTCGATTGCCAAACTGAAACCAATGCCTCAGTGATTCAGAAAATAGAAAAATCTTTCTGGAACTTTGCCACTCAACCTGTAATCACTTGTATGATTTTTTGAGTTGGGGATGCTGAATGGAAGAGATTGATTGCAAAAATTCCATATTCACGCAAGAGAGTCTTATTCTCGAATCAAACATAAACATGTTCTCGTATTATACCGAAATGAACCAGTTTCAAAAAGTTATTTGGGTTTTCAGTGTTCCTGCTCCGGGACACCCTGTATGCTGATTCTGAATTTCGAAAATACTAAATTCGAAGAGAAAATTGAAATACCTTTCCAACGAGGTGCCACTTGACCTATTTTCGATCGAATGATTTTTGAGTTGGGGATGCTGGAAATAGGGGGTTGATTGCACCAACTCCAAATTCACAAGTGTAGGTCGTTTTTCTAGACCGAGCATAAACCTGCGCTTGCATTATGCCAAAATAAATCGATTTCATTTAGTATTTGGGATTTGCAGGAATTCAACTTTACCCTCGGTTGGGACACCCTGTATGTTAATTTAAAATTCTAAAATGACAAATCAGAATGGAGAATTGACAGACCTTTACAGTAAGGTGCCACTCGACCCTTATTCCTATGATGAATTTCGAAATTAGGGTTGCTGGGGTAGGGGTTGATCTGACAAGTTTCGAATTATTTCGAAAAATGCTCCCCCTCGAAACAAAAATCGACGTGTCTTGGTGTTTTTCGCTAATGTTACTCATTTCGGAGTTATAGGGGGGGTCAAATTTTCGTAGGAACACACTGTATAAACTGGGTGATTCACCAGTGGCGCGGTGCACTGTAGCTCGTACACTCTTGAAGACTTCATTTTTGTTCGAACGGTATTCAGAAAGTAAGAAGAAAGACCACCTTTTCGTTCAAGTTTCAGGAGCTGCCTAAACTCTGCTATAATGTCTTTAAGTAATAAGTTATTTTGGTGTGTAGTTTCGTCACAATATTTTATTTTCCGTTTTGTCCTTTCGTTTTTTTATTGCCCAAGGATAGCTTTATTGATGAATTGAAATAGATTATCCTCATTTTTACAGAAAAGACTCAAAAAATTATTGAATATTGTAATTTTAAAAATATCATATCTTGATTTTTCAAATGGAACATCCTGTATTTTATTATTCATCTCAACGCATAGAATATTATGCCATATTTTTGCAGAAGCAACCTTCTTTTAACTTCGACCATTTTCCAAATAAGAAAAAATAATAAAAGCAGAGGTTGCGGAAGAAAAGTTTATTAGTACATATCAATATACTTAATCAGAAAAATGGAGATAATTTAAGGTAGTCATGTATGAAATACGTAATAAATTGGTTTTTGGGGAGATGATCTACAAAGTGTTTAACTATTTCGAAATGTTGCCCGTTTCTTTGTATACACAATTCAATTTTGAGGAAAGACCGTTGAACTCTCGATAACATTTGTGGATTAACTGACTGAAAGGTGTCGAATATTCTCTGTCTCATATCCAACTGTGTTGTAGAAGGAATCTGGTAAATGATGCCCTTAATATAACCCCACAAGAAAAAATTCTGATATGCCCGTAAACCTATCTGGCCAACTAACAGGACCACCACGTCCTATCAATTTAATAATAAAAAACAAGTACTGTGTTTTAAGGAATTTTACTTACTAATTGCGATTCGTAACGCGTTTCACTACACCGTAGCTTCTTCAGACGAATGAATATACAGAAAAATATAAATGAGAATATAACTATAAATGTTCTTGAGTAATTAAAAGTTTATTGGGTTGCTTCTTCTTAAGTGATTATTTATGACAGGTATATCCAATAAAATTAAGGAATAGATTGCTCCCCGAAAAGATTCAATAGAGGGCTTAAATCGACTTGTTCATTGATGAGTCTACCTGAGTGTTTGTATTTATTGATTTCTCAAGTTTCCCAAAGATCTACCTTCCAAGATTTATTATCTGTATGCAAAATTTCAAACTGTGGGTCGAAAGAATGATTATTTTCTAAGAGATGATTCGCGTAATTTGAATCTGATTTTTATTTGAAAAACTGCGTTTATGTTCCGATATTCTAATATAAAAATTTCTATGTGTTCTACCAATGTAGAAATTATCACAGTCATTGCAATTCAGTCTATAAACACCTGATTTATTGTTTTTACCTGGTTTGGTTTTATTATTTTTCATATATTTGCCTAAATCATTATTAGTTTGGAAAGCTATGTTGAAATTATTGCTACTTAAGAATGATTTCAGTTTCTCACTTGTAATGCCAACGTGGGTTAAGGTGTTGAATTTTGTTTCAATTTATCGACAGGGTGAACTTCATTCAATGCGATTCTACTTTGTTTTTATTTAAAATATTATTTATTAGTTTGGGATTGTAACTATTATTTTTGGCTATTTGTTTAATCAAATTTAGTTCTTTGTTGAAATTTTCTGGTGATAACGGGATGTTAATCAATATATGAATAAAACTATTGAATGCTGACATTTTATGCTGATATGGATGACACGACGAGCTATGTATTATAATATTTGTATGTGACGGCTTATGGTAAATTGCGAAAACATGTTTTCCATTTTCATTCGAAATTGTTACGTCTAAGAAATTTATCGAATTATTGATTTCTATTTCGGTTATGAATGTAATTTTTGGATGTAATGAATTTATATGATTTTCGAAAATTTTCAACTGTCTATCTGTTCCTGTGAAGCAAATAATGATATCGTCTACATAGCGATACCAGTAGAAACAATATTTACTGAGTGGATGATTATGAATTAACTTCTCTAAGTTATGCATGAATATTTCTGCTAACAAAGGACTTAACGGATTACCCATAATCAAGCCGTCTTCAATAGTATAATATTTGTTATTGAAATGGAAATAATTTTGATCTAAACAAATTTGTAATAATGAAAGAATATCTGATTTAATGATAGTATTGACATGATTCCTACCAATCCTATCAATTTGTTTGGAAATACATGATTCAAATGCTCCCTAACCTGAAGTAAATAATGTGCCAGTGCTCCATCCTGTTGAAACCACAAATCTTGTCTTATATGCTCTGGTACATCGGCAAGTAACATGGGTAGATGATTTTGCAGAAAATTTAAATACATTTCACTATTGAAGTGCCCGTCTAAAAAGTGCGGCCCAATTAGATATCCATGTACTAGAGCGGCCCATACATTCAAGGCCCAACGATGCTGGTGATCTATTTGTTTCATAAGGTGTGGATTTTCCGTGGCGTAATGATGAAAGTTGTGCCTGTTAACAAGCCCATTCTTGCGGAAAGTTGCCTCGTCCGAGAAAAGATCTCTGCTAAAAATATTTGGATTTTCCGCTATTTGTCACTTGCCCAATTGCAAAAATTGATTCGATTTTCATAGTCTTGATTGTTCAGTTCATGGTGCAGCTGTACATGATATGCATTAAATTTCTTCACTTTCAAGATTCTTCGGACGAAAGTTTGACTTATATCTGTTGACTGAGAAATCTCTCTTCGGCTTTTATATGGGTCCTCTGTCACTGTCAACAAAACTGATAACTGTGAGCGATATTACCTGTTTCGATAAATCTTAATAGAAGTTTTTCAAAGCATCTTGCATCAGGATGCCTCTTATCAGGAAACCTTTGTGCATAAACTCTACTTGCCAACAAAGAATTTTTATCTCACTCACCCAGAATAAAAATCACATCAACCATTTCTTCTTTGGAGAACTTCATGGCAGTCAATTGAGAAAATTGGGTTCAAACCTCACTTTAACAATGTTCAATAACGAAACACTGATAAGTTCACCATGTAAAATGCAGAATACGATATGTCCGGACACCTGACAGAAGGCACAAATAAAAAAAAAGTATCAACACATACCTCGATTTACGTTTTAATCATCTTGTTTTTATCATTCGTTAAAAGAATTATCTTGTTTCTGCAAAAAGATAGCACACTATTTTATGCGTTGACATGAATAATAAAATACAGGGTGTTCCATTTGAAATAATCAAGATATGATATTTTAAAAATTACAATATTCAATAATTTTTTTCGGTCACTCCTGTATAAAATGAGGATAATCTATTTTAATTCATCAATGAAGCTATCCTTGTGCAATAAGAAAACGAAAGGAAAAAAGTAGTCATCTTCTCTGGCCGAAGGAGCATGCGATGATGTGAAAGCCTATTTTCATGAATTTTTACGGGAGAAAGAATATTGTGACGAAACTACTCACCAAAAAAACTTATTACTTAAAGACATTATAGCAGAAATTAGGCCGCTCCTGAATCTTGAACAGAAAAGTGGTCTTCCAATCTGAAAAAAACCCCCAAGATTCTTTTTTACTTTCTAAATACAATACAGTTCGAACAAAATGCAATCTTCAAGAGTGTAAAAGCGACAGAGCACCGCGCCACTGGTAAATCACCCAGAATATATATATATATATATATATATATATATATATATATATATATATATATATATATATATATATAAAACCCCTATATATATATATATATATATATATATATATATATATATATATATATATATATATATATATATATATATATATATATATATATATATATATATAGGGGCTTACCACGACGAGTTGCCCATATATCTGTTCATGCAATCAAACTGATTTCATGAAAAATATAAATCCACCACCCGGTAATTAATACCATTGCCAGGCAATGATTATAATCAAAACATAACCTGGAATAATTATATATTAGGATAACGTTAAATGTTATGAGAATATATCAATCTACCAGAATTTATACATACTATAGCATCATCAGACAATGATAATCAATGTACCAACGAGTAGTGTCAGAGGCTTTCTCCCCGGAAAATTCCAGTGTACGGACCTTAGTCAAGTAACACTGAATGTTACTCATTAATAGTTTCCTTTGTGTGAAGTGGTAAACGATCGAATAGAATACTGCTCTGAATATAAATATGACAAAATTGTCAGTTAATTATATTACATTTATATAAACAAATAAATAAAATATGAAATGAGATTCTGAGCAGTATAAACTAAAGAGAAAACCTATGACTCTACCTCATTATTTTTTCGAAAAGAAACATACGAAGAATATTACAAGATTTGATGACTGTTATCTTTTGTAACTGTTCAAACAAATTTTCTTCAGACCCAAAATCTCAATACTTTTGCGAAGATTTCTAGGAATAACACCTGTTGTGGAAATAATAATCGGTAGAATAAATATTTTCTTCATTTTCCACATTTTTCAATCTCGTCGCCAAGCATCATATATTTAGAAATTTTTTCATTGTATTTATTTTGTATATTATGTGTGTCGGGTATAACAATATCAATTATATATGTTATTTGATTCTGTTTATCATTAAGAAAGATATCTGGTCTATTGTGTTTTACAGCTCTGTTGCAAAGAATTGTTTTATCAAGATAAAGTTTAATTTGTCATTTTCACAAATAATCTCAGGTTCATATTTGTGAAATTTTTTTCTTTGGGAATTAGGTCATGTTTAATTCCTAGATTGAAATGAATAATATTAGCGACGGCATTATGTCTTTCTAAATAATCTGTTGAAGCAAGGACTGAGCAAGATGATAATATATGAAAAACTGTTTCTGAAGAACAGAAACATCTACGGCAAGAATCATCTATATTTTGTTTGATGATGTGTTTTCTATAATTCCTCATGAAAACAACCTGATCCTGGATCGCACTTACCAAGCCTTCTGTTTCAGCAAACAATTCTCCAGATACTAACCATTTATTCGATGCGATTTCATCAATATAATCATTTTTCAATAGTTTAGGGCGCTTTTCGTGTAATTCCTTCTGCATCCAACTTTCTCTCTTAGAATTATCATCAAATATATCAAAATCTACCTTTTGCATTGTCAAGTTCAGAGATGTAAGATTATAATCTGAAGCAACAACAATATCATGTAATTTAGACATTCTCTGTTTATCATGAAAATGGGAACGTAGATATATATATATATATATATATATATATATATATATATATATATATATATATATATATATATATATATATATGTTGGGAGAAGATCAAGAATATCAATGTGACGAAGAAAAGATTTTTTTCAACTTTAATTGCTTTTATCTTTTCAACCTCTAATATCCATTATTTTGCAATAGTTTCAGATCAAACAGGATCACAACTGACCTGTTAATTAGGCCTACTGGAAAACCACGTTAGAAAAAAACGCACTATCTCGTAGGGGTGAGGAAACGTGTGCGTATTATGATGATTACAAGTTTTTGAATCGTTATATCTCAAAAACAGTGGCTCGTAGGAAAGAAGTATCAATACGTTTTTTGTATTTTATGATAAAACTCACCGTTTTGCTGAAAATTGCGAAAAACAAATTGTTTTACCATTCACCTTAGATAAAATTTTTTCCATACAAGGGAAAGATGGGGAAATTTTATTTTTAATCATAATTTCAACATTCTTACTGATTTTCAGCTTGCTTAGAATTTCTGTTGCTTTCCTCTTATTTTTTGGTCTTATTTGACCGGACTAGGTGAGAGGGCTTAATTCTATTATCGAAATTGATTTCAGAATTATTACATTCACTGATAGTCATGAATAAAAATAATTTTTCAACATATTTCAGCTCCTTCTGAATAAATTTGAATTTTCGCTTTAGTGGTGGGTCATTTCCTTGGCACAAAGTGTATTATTTATGAACCACTGTCAAGCGTAGAAATTTGCAGTCAAAGGTTTGGTAATGTCAGTTCCATAATTCGTTTCAGAACATTTCAGTCCTAAATAATCAAGTTTTTCAATAAAAAAGTTTCAGGCCCCGTTGGGCAAACATCTCATGAAGCGAAATATCCATTAAAATCAGCAACCTTGATAAACAGCCCGACAAATATTAATCCTTGTCCACGACATTCATTTTCGAAGGAAATCCGACTTCATCTGCGAAATATGTTTTCCGGTTAGGGGAAATTTGCCGAAGCGCAAATTCCCCAAGGGCCAATCGAACATAAAAAAGCAAAAAGTCATCTCCAATTTCATATAATCACAAAGTTTCACTTAATTTTATCGAATTGAATATTTACTGGCGTTTCGGGATACAGTTTGGCAATAAATTGAAAAACTTCCGTTGATTTTTTTGCTTTAGTCGAATATACGTGTTACATTTGGAGTGGAATAATCTGGGCTACGTGGTTCAAATAGCGCTTCATGGGATGCTCTACTGCTCTGATACGTGCGGAAGGAGGGAATACTAAAAATGATTTAAAACCTGCGGCAGCAATTTTATAAAACACCAATACTAACAGAGATTATCGAAAAGTAATATTAAAATGCATCATGAGTAAATAATGCAACGATATTGATGTGATTTGATTGAAAGTAGCTATTTACTTGATATATTTTTAACTTTTTAGTTTTTACTACTCTATAGTCAGTAATGCTTTGATTGATTGATTTTATGGAATAATGCGAATAACATGAAACACTTTCGTCTGATTTTCACAATGTTTACTTTCAATACAACAGTTACGTCATTTCCAATGTCAAGACCTAACAGTTATGAAAAAGAATGTGCTAACAATACTATGTTGAATAATAAAAACAAGTAATGTGTTTTTCGGAATGAATGTACAAAAATTAAGAATGATAATATAAATATAAATGTTCTTAAGTAATTAAAAGGTTATTGGATTGATTCTTCTTAAATGGTTATTTATGACAGGTATATCCAATAAACTTAAGGAGTAGATTGCTCCCCGAAGAGATTCAATAGAGGTGAAGGGCTTAAATCGACTTGTTCATTGATGAGTCTACCTGAGTGTTTGTATTTGTTGATTTCTAAAGTTTCCCAAAGATCTACCTTCCAATATTTATTATCTGTATGCAAAATTTCAAACTGTGGGTCGAAAGAGTGATTATTTTCTAAGAGATGATTCGCGTAATTTGAATCTGATTTTTTATTTGAAAAACTGCGTTTATGTTCCGATATTCTAAAATTTCTATGTGTTCTATCAATGTAGAAATTATCAGTCATTACAATTCAATCTATAAACACCTGATTTATTGTTTTTACCTGATTTGGTTTTATTATTTTTTATATATTTGCCTAAATTATTATTATTTTGGGAAGCTATGTTGAAATTATTGCTACTCAAGAATGATTTGAGTTTCTCACTTGTAATGCCAACGTAGGTTAAGGTGTTGAATTTTTGTTTCAATTTATTGACAGGGTAAACTTCATTCAATGCGATTCTACTTTGTTTTTATTTAAAATATTATTTATTAGTTTGGGATTGTAACCATTATTTTTAGCTATTTGTTTAATCAAATTTGATTCTTTGTTGAAATTTTCTGATGATAACGGGATGTTAATCAATCTATGAATAAAACTGGTGAATGCTGACATTTTAAGTTTATACGGATGACACGACGAGTTATGTATTATAATATATGTAAATTGGATACAACAGAAATAGAAAGCAATAATTCGATAAATTTCTTAGACGTAACAATTTCGAATGAAAATGGAAAACATGTTTTCGCAATTTACTATAAGCCGTCACATACAGATATTATAATACATAACTCGTCATGTCATCCATATCAACATAAAATGTCAACATTCAACAGTTTTATTCATAGATTGATTAACATCCCGTTATCACCAGAAAATTTCAACAAAGAATTAAATTTGATTAAACAAAGAGCCAAAAATAATGGTTACGATCCCAAACTGATGAATAATATTTTAAATAAAAAACAAAGTAGAATCGCATTGAATGAAGTTTACCCTGTCGATAAATTGAAACAAAATTCAACACCTCAACCTACGTTGGCATTACAAGTGAGAAACTGAAATTATTCTTGAGTAGCAATAATTTCAACATAGCTTCAAACTAATAATAATTTAGGCAAATATATAAAAAATAATAAAACCAAATCAGGTAAAAACAATAAATCAGGTGTTTATAGATTGAATTGCAATGACTGTGATAATTTCTACATTGGTAGAACACATAGAAATTTTAATATTAGAATATCGGAAAATAACGCAGTTTTTCAAATAAAAATCCGATTCAAATTACGCGAATCATCTCTTAGAAAATAATCACTCTTTCGACCCACAGTTTGAAATTTTGCATACAGATAATAAATATTGGAAGGTAGATCTTTGAGAAACTTTAGAAATCAACAAATACAAACACTCATCAATGAACAAGTCTATTTAAGCCCTTCACCTCTAATGAATCTCTTCGAGAACAATCTATTCCTTAATTTCATTGGATATACCTGTCATAAATAACCACTTAAAAAGAATCAACCCAAGAAACATTTAATTACTCAAGAATCAACCCAAGAAACATTTAATTACTCAAGAACATTTTTCATTTATATTATCATTCTTATTTTCTGTACATTCATTCGTCTGAAGAAGCTACGGTGAAACGTGTTACGAATCATAATTAATAAGTAAAATTCCAAAAACACATTACTTGTTTTCATTATTGATGATGGAATTTTATCAAGTAAAAGCTTCTCAAATTCAAATACTATTTATAATATTGAGTACTGGGAAGTGATTTAATTCTAGTTGGCTGGTGAACTACCACACTTCACAACAGATTCATTGTTATCCTTTTATTGCATTTGTGAATAATTTTTAAATTATTCAATGTAATTATGTGAATTGTTATTATCATTATTATTATCGCGGACTTATGCACCATCTCAGCTGTTAGCTGGATATAATTTACCTTTCCCAGATTCAGCAATCAAAGGGAATAAGCTCGATTACAATATAGTTGACATACATTTTCTCACTATCCATATGTATTGAGAATCACAGAGCTTTTTGCATTTCTATATAGGTATTCTACTTTCTTAAGGCCAGCATGCAATGTTTGGGGTATTAACCCAGTCGAAAAAATGATGACAGGAACGATATATATTTTATCGAGATGCCACATCTGCTTCACAATAGCAAGGTCTTTTTCTCCTGGAACATGTTCAGCACGTTGTTATTATTCGGTGATAACAGGCCTATAGTAATATAATCTCATAGAGTCATTTTCCAATACGGGCGCCGGTTTATACTTGTAATATAGCTGGGAGGCATTCAGAAGTCCGTGGTGGATACTGTTACATACTTGCTAATGCATGTTTCCGCGAATAGTTCTCCTTTCACCAACCATTTGTTGAAAGATTCTTTGTCGATGTGTGGTTGATTAATCTCATGGTGATGTCGTCCATGCAATTCCCTTCTTGACCATTGCTCTAGTTTGTCAGTATCTGATAGGAAAGGTAGATTCAGAAGGTCATCTCTGGTAGCTAGATTTAGAGGTGTGTATCCCTTGTCAGCCAAAGATACTACTCTATAAAGGTCAGAAGCGCGAGCTTTTGCAGAGAAGAATTCTCTAAGATTTTTGATCTGTTCGGTATGTAAGTTGACAACATCCAACAATCCGTGTCCTCCTCCTTTCCGCTTTGAAGTTGTTCTTATCACAGACGATTCTAAATGGTGATTGTTGTACTTTGTCAGCATCGTTTGATTCTGCCTTTGAATATCATCCAGTTCTGTCTTAGTCCGTTTGATTATTCCAAATGAATAAAGCATTACTGGAATGGCGTGGGTGTTAATTGCTTTGACTAGATTCCCTGAGTTAAACATTGACTTCAGCAACTGTACTCTGAACGAATCTTCTCCTTTGACTGTTTTTGGTCTAGCAATCTGGCTTGTTGGTATCCCAGATATTTGTACGTTTCGCCATCACTCATACACTGTATAATATCACCGTTTGGATTATTTTCTCCATCTATGCCTTTCCCTCTTTAAATGTTCAGGATCTTACATTCTTCAATCCCGAATTCCATATGAACATCTGCCGAGAACTTACTGACAGTTTCCAACAGCTCATCCAATGGCTTCTTGCCCGAATCATATAATTTGATGTCATCCATATACAGCAGGTGAAAGATTTTATGATACTTCCTATCTGCTTCTATCCTGAATCCGTATCCTGTTCTATTGAGCATTGAAAACAATGGGTTCATAGCCAAACAGAACCATAGCGGAGTCAAAGTATTTCGTCTGTTTTAATTTCTGTTGGAAATAGTTTTCCATGTTCGAAATCTGCTGATCCAACAGTTGTCCTGATATCGGCTAATCTTATGCCTCCTCGATGTCTTGGCACTGTAATTCTTTCGATAGCGCTCCTTGGGTGGTGTTTGTGTGCAAATTCAATTTTATCTAGAGCTTATTGCTCGATTCTCAGGGGGGAGAGGCAGGTTATATTTTGTGTTTCATTGACCAATTGACAGAACGTATAAAAATTGTTTTCCTGGACTAGAATCATAGGTTATCGGTTGTAGATTCCGTCTTTTCAGGTTCAGAAAAATTCAAAATCTGGAATTTTTGATCGTCATTGTCTCCTCCCTGGTAAGTATTTCGATTGTGCAATTACCGGGATGCTAATTAAAATCCATTCTATCAAATGATCATTGGGTAACTGAATTATTTCCATCTACAATCATCTCGTCTATTATTAATTCCAGTTCGGCGCAGAAGGCCTATGTACACAATATTCATCAACTATCAGCAGTCACATCATGTCAGTTATTATAAAGTTTTCTCATTACAAGCATGTACAATGTCAAATCGAATGTGGATGTACATCTCATTCATTTGATTCCTTTGTACATAGCCTGTCAGATGTCAGGCTTTCACAACGGCTCAGCTCAGCTTTGTTCTAGCAATGACATTCTGCTTCCACGCCAAATTTATAACCAAACCCAAACTGGTGAAATCTCATTTTATGCCTCGATAAATCGGGATACATTATCATATACCGGGTTGAGTTATCCATAAGTAAACCACTCAATTCATGAAATATGCACACAAATGTCAAAGGTACATCCCCTAATTGAATCTCGACTGCATTCCGAGAAGTAACCTCAGACTTGAGATGTTGGTATACATTATTTATTGAGCAACCTGCACAAGATATATTAGAGAAAGTAATCTAACTTGAAACGTATGCGTTCTGCTTATATAAATCGGATGTGCATTCATTGCGTCATTAGTTCTTTGTTCCGGTTGAAATATTGAATGAAAATACTGGGTGTCCCCCAAGCTCCACGACAAACTCTGAGAGGTGATTTAGAAGCCGATCCTAAATTTGAAACACAAAATAGTACGTTTATGCAAACGAATAATCCAATCATCAAACCTTATTTCAAACGCTTTGTCCGGAATCAACTTCTCGTCGCGAATTCTCTTTTATGTACTCAATAGATTCAAAACGGGTACATCGAAGAGGTAATCTAAGTTTCGGAAAGAGAAAAAAGTGGGCTGGTGTCAGATCAGGTCAATGCAGTGGTTGTTCGATGATATTTATTGAGTTTTAGCTCAGAAATTCATTCACATCGGTAGCCTTGAGCATTTTCGTGAAGCTAAATCCATGAGTATTCTTTCCACATATCTGGTCTTTCTCGACGAATTTGCTCTCTCAAACACTTCATAACGTTTAGGTAACAGGTCAAAACAACGCGATAATCAAAGAAAACAGTGAATATTACCATAACTTTTGATCGACTTTGACGTGGTTTTTCCGGTTTCGGTTCAATTGGAAGGCGCCGTTGACTAGTTTGCATGTCAAAATCATAAACCTATGTGTCATCAACAGTTACAAAGCGTTTTATGAATGTGGAGTTTGAAACCACTCGTTTCTGCATATTTTCAGCTACCTTTACGCCATTCTATTTTTGAAGAACATTCAGGTCTTTTAGAACTAATCGACTAGTTCAACTTTCAATTGAAAAACCAAGTGAATGAAAGTTTCGACTCCTGGACTTCTGCTACACTCTGTATATGAAAATATTTCTCTGGAAGAGCAAGTCTACACTTGCGAAAACAAAACAAAAAATACACAACATAAAAGATATTGCCAAGACAAAAATCCAAATCTGCGCCATGAATCTAAAAAGATTGTTATACGATTTTTTTAACAAAATACATCGTTCTAGTCAATCATATGGAAAATTATTACATAAAACCCATTTAATTAAATGCATCTACACTACTTAATATAAAACTAGTAAGTCCCAATAAGATTGCCTTCTTATATCTAAACAGCTAATACACTAAACGCCTCATACGAAACGCCTAATAAAATGAACGGCTAATATACTATACGCCTAATATACTAAACACCAAATATATTGAACGCCTTTTCATATCCAACTCTATCTATACGGAACGCCTGATATATTCGTAAGTAACACCACAAGAGTTCACATTTGGCCGGATATTTTTCTATGCTCATTTTCGAATACTTACGTGTAGGCAATTCAACGAGAACTCGGCGCCAAAATCACGATAGCGTAGCTCGAGTCTCCTATTGCCCTCTCAAATTTTTTTGCAATACGCCAGTGATGAGCGTACAATCAATTTTCGCCATCTTCGTTCAATTCAGAAATTTTTTGACATCTGTAATTTTTTCGTATCTCCAACCGTTTTCGAGTGAACAATTATTGAATTTGAATTATTTGGACTATATGTTATTCGCTAAATAAAAAAAAGTAATAGAAATACTCGATAGGTATGCCCAAAATTTGCTTTTGTTTTAATAGCTCGTCTTTTGAGATTCAACTTATACTTATTCAATATCAAACTCAAAAAAAGAACAATTGAAAACTAAATAAATTGCTGGAAGTGACCTCCACCTGCAAGAATACAGGTCCCGCATATTATCACACACTCTTTGAAATATTCCTGGGGTATTTCTTATCGTCTCACAAGAGGTTATTATTCGATTTCCCAATTCTTCTACAGTGTTCACTGCAGTGGTAAAAACTAAACATTTGAGATATCCCCATAAGAAAAAGTCTAAAATATTTAAGTCTGGGGACGTAGGAGGCCATGATTCTGGCCCACCCCGACCTATCCATCGGTTGTTGAATGTATTATTCAAGAATTCCCTAGCTTATCCACTGTGCTGGTGCCCCCTCTTGCATGAACCACATTATGTTTCTCACCAAAAGTGGCACATCCTCGAGCAATAAAGGTAGCTGCTCCTCAAGAAATTGCCGATAAGCGGAACCGTTTGGTCTATTAGGCAGAAAAAATGGCTGTCAAAAAATTTCCTATTATTCCGACCCAGACATTTCGTGCGAATTGTTCTTGATGATGAGATTCTTCAATCGAATGGGGTTTTCCTTAGCCCAATAATGATTATTGTGAAAATTTGTGATAGCATTTCTCGAAGAGTTAGCTTCGTCTGTGAACATTATTTCACTATCAAAACGAGCAATTTCTCTAATATTATCTAAGATCGGCAGAAATTCAGTCTCGAAAGAAAATCTCGAGGAACTAGAGTTTGGACGCGTTGAATATGAAACGGGTACAATAGAAAGTCGTGGAGAATCCTCCAAACTAGAACATGTGAAATATTCAACTAATTTCCAATTTTTCTTGTACTCACATGAGGATTCAAATCAATACAATTCAAAACTGCTTCCTCAATATCTCAATATACTCATAGTTTGAGTTGCACCTTCTGAATGATTATTTGCAGTAAAAGTACCAGTTTTCCTCAACCTTCTGTGGATATTTGAAAATGTTCGTAATGGATATCAGCCAATTTGGCGTTAGTAAAACTAGCCATTTTTTCTTACAGCAATTACTTCAAAAGTCTTAAAACTAATTGTTAATTTAATAAACAATTCGAGCAGACACTGGTTCAACTTTAGCAACTGTCAAAATAAATGAATAAATGAAAATAATCAAAGCCTACTAGTCATTTTTTTAATTAGAAGTGCTTTCAATTCAGCGAATGCATACATTCGTTTAATATTTTTCTGCTCGAGAACGGTTGGAGGTACGAAATAATTACAAGTTTTTAAATTAAACGAAGATGACGAAAATTGATTGTGTTGATCATTGGCGTACTGCAAAAAAGTTTGAAAAGGCAAAAGAAGACATGGCTCCGTAAAAGAAAATACCTTGTAAATTCTAGTTAAAATTTATGACGTGTAATGATGGAGGCTGTAGAAGATAGCTTGCATTTCAAATTTGGGCTGAATATCTCGAAAAATGCAGGAGTTTCGAGGAAAAAACCAATTTTTTTCCGGAAATTTCAACTCCTGTAGCTCTGTAACGAAGCTTTTGCGGACCTATGTTTATATGAACTTTTTTTCTTGAAATTGCACGTACATTTACTCTCTCTAGTTGTGACATACTATTATGTAACACCCTGTATTGTAGTCTCAGTACAAGTGTTTCTTGTAACTGTTAATTTCCTAGATCCTAAACCCTCATTTCCTCAAGAAAATCTTCACACATTTTCATTTTCTTGCTCTACTATTTTCTTTACTTCAAGCCTTTGTTTATTGTATTCCACATAATTTTTGTCTGAAGTATTCTTCTTCTATAGAACTTTTTTCTTTGCTTTCATCCTTCATTTCTTCATTCCAACAAATTGTTTCACTTTCTAGAACTATCTCTTACTAATGTTCCACACATTTTTGTCACTGTTATCAATACTTTTCCTTTGAATTCTAGTCGTATACATTCCACATATTTGTCTTCTAATTCTCATATTATATAAGTTCATTTCCACCACTGAAAAATGACATGACGGTCGAAACCAATCGTGTTTGTAAAAATAAAATTGTGAAAAGTATAAAGTATATTTTACTTCATCTTCGTTACAGAATGTATGCTTCACTTCCAAATAGTAACAGCTAAATCTAAACATTATCCTCAAGGAAACATTCAATTTTGAAGTGTAGTCGTTATCAAATTTCAGAATCTTATGGACTGAAATCTAATTAAAATAAATTAAAAACAAAGTATACATTTCTCCCAGTTGACAAATTTTCTAATGTTCAACAAAGCCTGAAACGAAATGTAAGCTCTCACCAGAGTTATAAAAATATTTTTCAGGAAACGTCATGTTCAGAAATGACATTAAACTGACAGGTCTTTTAATCCTTGCAGAACAGTGGGGTATGAACCTCGGGAATAAACATTGAAACAATATCAGCCTGGAAGCGCCAAATGGCTGAATTCGTATAAATAAAGGATGCGGAGTGGAAATTTCTCCTTGTAATAGGCAGCTAATTGAACCCTCCCCTGGGATCGAAGTTGGGGTTCACCAGAAGTTCCTGATACTCCGAGAGGGTTGATTGGTCGTGGAGCATTATGGCTGGGATGGAAGGAAATATGTTTATCTGATGGTGGTTGCTGGTTTGACGTCGAGAAAATATGACAGGTGAGATTTGTAAGCTTTTAATACTAAGTGGTATTTTAGATTGGTGAATCCTAGGAGTATTATGACGATGCTTTAGTAATGTTGATAAATTTAATATTGTGAATAATCCAATTTGTACCGGGTTCAATTAAATAAAAATAATACTCTTTGTTCGTTCTATACCGGGTGGCTAACCACATTCGTGATGGAAGATTAGGCGATTTTGACTTTTTTGACGCAGTAATATGTACTGCTGTAGTGACTACAAACTAATAATATTTTAGTCTCTACAGGTAGCTCCATAATGAAGTTACGTACCAAAGTTGTGATTTTTTAAATGCAACACTCTATATTTTGTTTCATTTTTGTCAGGAAAAATGAAGATGAGTTAGTTCAAAATTCGCTATATCTACCTTAAATTGTTTCCGAAAAACATTTCCTTGATTATGAGGACTTTTAAAAACAAATTTTTTTGCCTCAATATTGATTTCAGAACTTCAAAGGTACAACTACAGGGTGTTACATAATAGTATGTCACAACTTGAGGGGGTAGATTCACGTTCAATTTTACGAAAAAAAATTCATATGAACATAGGTCCGCAACAGCTTTGTTACGGAACTACAGGGTGTTGAAATTTCCGGACAAAAATGGTTTTTCTTCTAAACTCCTGCAGTTTTTGAGATATTCAGCCCACATTTCGAATGCAAGCTATTTTTACAGCCTCCATCATTACACGTCCTAGATTTCAACTGAAATTCACAAGATGTTTTTTTTCCGAGACCATGTCTCATTTCGCGCTTTCAAACTTTTTTGCAGTACGCTAGCAATTGGCGTACAATCAATTTTCGTCATTTCCGTTCAATTTAAAAACTTTTTGGCAAATGTAAGTTTTTCGTATCTCCGACCGTTCTCGAGCAAAAAATTATTAAACGATTTTATGCATTCGCAGAATGGAAAGCACTTCTAATTAAAAAAATGACTAGTAGGCTTTGATTTTTTCATTGATTCATTTATTTTGACAGTTGCTAAAGTTGAACCAGTGTCTGCTCGAATTGTTTATTAAATTAACGATTAGTTTTAAGACTTTTGTAGTTATTGCTCTAAAAAGAAAAAATGGCTAATTTTACTAACGCTGAATTGGCTGATATCCATTACATGTACCGTCAGGCTGACGGAAACACAACAGATGCTAGGCGATTATATGAGGTGCACTTTCCAAATCGAGTATCAGCAGACAGTCGAATATTTTCAAATATCCAGAGAAGGTTGAGGGAAACTGGTAATTTTACTGCAAATAATCATTTAAAAAGTACAACTCAAACTTTGAGAACTCTAGATATTGAGGAAGCAGTTTTGACTTGTATTGATTTGAATCCTCATGTGAGTACAAGAAAAATTGGAAATCAGTTGAATATTTCACATGTTCTAGTTTGGAGGATTCTCCACGACTTTTTATTGTACTCGTTTCATATTCAACGCGTCCAAAGGCTACTTCCTTAAGATTTTCCTTCTAGACTGAATTTCTGCCGATAGTTCTTAGAAAAATTAGAGAAAATGCTCATTTTGATAGTGAAATAATGTTCACAGACGAAGCAAACTTTTTGGTTTATTAGTATGAGGAAAACCCCCATTTGATTGAAGAAACTCATCATCAAGAATAATTCTCACTAAATTTCTGGGTCGGAATAATTGGAAATTATTTGATTGGCCCATTTTTTTTGCCTAACAGACTGAACGGTCCTGCTTATCGACCATTTCTTAAGGAGGAGTTACCTCTATTGCTCGAGGATGTGCCACTTTTGGTGAGAAACATAACGTGGTCCATGCATGACGGGGCACCAGCACATTTCAGTGGAGAAGCTAGAGAATTCTTGAATGATACATTCAATAACCGATGGATAGGTCGGGGTGAGCCAGAACCATGGACTTCTAGATCCTCAGACTCAAATACTTTAGAATTTTTCTTATGGGGATATTTCAAAAGTTCAGTTTATACCACTCCAGTGAACACTGTAGAAGAATTGAGAAAACGAATCATAACCTCTTGTGACACGGTGAGAAATACCCCAGGAATGTTTCAAAGAGATAATATGCGAAGAAGGACAGAGGCCTGTATTCTTGCAGCTGGATGACACTTCCAACAATTTATTCAGTTTTTAATTGTTCTTTGTTTAATTTTATATTGAATAAGCATAAGTTGAGTCTCAGATGATGAGCTATTAAAATAAAAGTAAATTTTGGGCATACCTCTCGAGTATTCCTATCATTTTTTTATTCAGCAAATAACATACAATTCAAATTCAATAATTTTTCACTCGAAAACGGTTGGAGATACGAAAACATTACAATTGTCAAAAAAGTTTCTAAATTAAACGAAAATGATGAAAATTGATCGTACGCTGATCAGTGGCGTACTGAAAAAAGTTTGAGAAGGCAAAATGAGACACGACTCCTAATGATAGAGGCTGTAAAAATAGCTTGCATTCCAAATATCACAAGAACTGCAGGTGCTTTGCAGAAAAAACAATTTTTTCCGGAAATTTCAACACCCTGTAGCTCCGTAACGAAGCTCTTGCGGATCTATGTTTATATGAACTCTTTTTCTTAAAATTGCACATTGATTTACCCCCTCAAGCTGTGACATACTATAATGTAACACCCTGTATTGTAATAGTAACTGTTGTTGCTCGAACATTTGACTCATTCAAATCTCATTTCACTGTTCTTTCTAATATCATCTTATATCTAAAGGGTCGAGTAGTTGGTATATTATAATACCTAATACCCTATACCTTTTTCAATGGTTTCGAATATATTCGAAATATTAGCCAATTTTTATGGAATTTCAAGAATTATTCTAATTTTTCACTCCAATCAGAACCGTTGTTGCCTCCGAAGAAAAAACCAACTTAGATTAAATCATTCCTATGAATCGTAGCCATACAACAACTATTCAGTAAAAAATTTCGAGTTCATTAGTTCAAATTTCAGACCTCATATTAAAAACGAAACATTTGCAAAATGAAGATAGAATCCATTTCATTTCAACTTAAGATGCGGCTTCCATTTTAAACGATACACAATATTATCATGTCTTCAAATGATCTTTTAACGTTATTCAGCATGTCTGGACTAACCAATCGAAATGCTTCTCTTAACCACTCTTTCATATCGTCTGCCGTCGTTGGCGGTGTTCAAAATATAATTTCCTTCACATATCATACCATAGTCGAAAGTCAAGGCAAGTTAGATCAGGCGTTCTTGCCGGCCAATTTCGGAATCCACCTCTGCCGATCCATTCATTAGCTCCGTTCAATTTGATCCACATTTGTTAAATCACATTTTCTTACAATGAGTGTTTGAAGAATACACTGACCAGAACACCTTGGAGAAAATTCACACTTTGATTTACTGTGGGGCGGTAGCGACAAGATCCATCTCAGTATTGGTTACAAAATACTCACCACATGCATATCCAATCGAATATACCAACACCTTGACGACAACAATATATTAGCAGAGGGGCAGAAAGGATGCAGAAAGAAACACCACGGGTGCAAGGAACAACTCGTCATCGATTCTGTGATAATGAAACAGGCACACGTAGTGCATCGTAATGTTCATTCAGCTTTTCTCGATCTGAAGGCATTCTATAGTACCGCTCATTCTTGGCTTGTCGAAGTATTACAGATATACAAAATCCATCTAGTCCTGATAGAATTCTTGAAGACAACAATGACACACTGGCGCACGACTTCTGCAGGTCAACATGAACAATAAGTCAATTAATACCGACGAGATACCCATACATCGTTGAATTTTTCAAGGAGACTCTTTGAATTCACTATGGTTCTGTTTGGCTATGAACCCATTGTCTTCAATGATCAATAAGACAGGATACGGATTTAGGATAAAAACAGATAGGAACTATCATATAATCTCCGACCTGCTGTGTATGGATGTTATCAAATTGTAATGTTCGAACAAGAAGCAATTGGATAATCTGCTGAAAACTGTCAGTAAGTGTTGGGCTGATGTTCATATGTAATTCAGGATTGAAAAATGTAAGACCTTGAATATTCAAAGAGGGAAAGTCATAGATGATAAAACACAACTTCCAAATGGTCATATTATACAGTGTATGAGGGATGGCGAAACGATCAAATATCTGAAATACCAACAAGTCAGATTCCTAGACGAAAAACAACCAAGGAGAAGATTCGTTCAGAGTGCAGTCAGCGTCTGAAGACTGTGCTGAATTCAATCATGATCTCGGGGAATTCGGTCAAAGCAATTAACACCTACGTCATTCGTGTTGCTCTACTCATTTGGATTAATCAGATGGACTAAGACAGAACTGGATGATATTCAAATGCAGACCCGAACGATGCTGACAAAGTACAACAATCACCATCCAAAATCGTCTGTGATAAAAACAACTTTGAGGCGGAAAGAAGGAGGACGCGGATTGATGGATGTGTCAATTACCGAAAAGAAAAATCTCAGAGAATTCTTCTCTGCAAAAGCTCACAATTCTGACCTCCACAGAGTGGTATCGTTGGTTGATAAGGGATATACATCTCTGAATATTGCTGCCATGGATAACCTATTGCCATGGATAACCTATTGCCATGGATAACCTATCAGATACTGGGGAATAAGAGTAATCGTCAAGGAATTGCATGGACGACATCACCATGAGATTAATTAACCACACATCGACAAAGAAGCTTCCAACAAATGGTTGATGAAAGGAGAACTGTTCGCTGAAATAGAAGGATTCCTTATGGTCATTCAAGACCAAATCATCGCTACAAACAACTACAAAAAAATTATAATTGAGGACGGAACATTACAAACAGATAAGTGCAGGAAATGCCATATAAAATCGAAGACTATACAGCATATTACGTCCGGCTGCGAACAACTGACCAATACGAACTATCTTCACAAGCAAAATCTAGTGTGCAACATTATTCATCAGAAACTTGCACACAAGTACGGACTTCCAGCCATATTACAACCGGTGCCAGTATTGAAAAATGTTTATACTACGAAAGGCATGTAATCACTGACAAAATGGTGACGAATAATAGGCCGGACATAGTGGTGTATGATAAGAGAGCCATACCATACATAATATGTGCTGAACAAGTTCCAGGCGAAAAGTCCAAATACACAGACATTGCTATTGAGATCAAGCAGATATGGCACCTCGATAAAATAGATATCGTCTCTGTTATCATTTTTTTGACTGGGTGAATATCCAAAAGTTTGCATGGTAGCCTTAAAAAATTAGAATTGCATAAGAATACCTAAATAGAAATGCAAAAAGCTGTAATTCTTAATACATGTAGGATAGTTATGAAATTTATATCAAGTATATTGTAATCGAGCCTATTCCCTTTGATTGCTGAATCTGGGAAAGGTAAATGATATCCAGCTAACAGCTGATATAGTCCGCGATAATTAATAATAATAATAAGAATAAAAACAAGCTAGCGTTCATGCCGGACAACCCCTGCTGTGTCGACATAATTATAGATTTCATTTTCAGGATAAAATAGTAAATGGATACAAAAGCCATATTTTCAAAACATACCAATCGCTATGGCTATGGAAATTGGCTTTAACGTATGATTGATTGTATCATACGTTAAAAAATAACAAACGCATTGTAAATATTCGTTTTGTTTGTTTTCCCGGATTCATGAATTGCCACCCTCGCAATAAACATGCATTCAATGTTTCATTTTTCACAAGATATTCGGCAACACAATTCCGGACGATATTCGCAAACAAACCAGTTTACAACAAAATTCACAAATAAATAGCCGGATAGAAACGCCCTCCTTCCAAAAATAGAGTTTGGCCTTTTTCCAGAAGCTGGAGCTGTGCGAGAGAAGTGTGAAAAATGTTATCTCTATTAGATTCAGTAGAAATAAGGATATGACAGTTAGACCGGGGGTGAAGTCGCATAATTTTATTGCAGCTCAAGAGATATATTCTTCCCGGAGGGAAGCTGAAATTATGTACGATAGCAGGTTATTTATGAGATAGAGGGGACATTCTTTGGTGCTTGAATGAACTGATACTTCAAAATTACTGGTTAAAATTCATATGTTGCATTCATTCTTTTTTCTTGTTCAATCATTCAGAAAATATTCACTCAGAATTTCTTTACATGCGGCGGGCGAGCAGAGGTCGAAGGCTGCAGGAATTTTTCTTTCTGGTAGAAAAGGGTCGGAGAAAGGTCCGTGCTAAATTTGGAACCCGACGGAGTTCCAAGGATTCCGAGAAAAATTCCGAAAAAGCAAAAATAAAAAAATCTTCGTTTTTCCGCGAGTGGAGGGGATAGTTTCACCGGACTCTCATGTCTATACAAATTATTCTATCGCGTTGGATCGTTTCGAAACCGGGACGAGGATGAAGCTTCAAGTGTCGCATGTTGCGCCGTGATATCGTGGTCCCGTAAAACCCAAGGAAAACGGTGAAATCTTCGATCCAACCCAGGTCTATCGGCTGACTTTCGCAAAATTTTGCTCTATTTTCCACATCTCGAGAATCTCCGCCTACCAGAAATTAACGAACGTGGAGCTGTCAAAATAAGGACTTTTCTTTCATTCGTCTTACTTATAGCGTGAGAAAGGATTCGATTTCCGAACGACTTAATTTTTTAATTTGGGACGATTTTTGAAACCTAGATTTTCGAGAAACATCGGAAAAAAGGGTTGTGAACAAAAGGGCCGTCCCTGTACCCATTATGTCTCCGACTGTCAATCTGACAAGATAGAGAGGAAGTTGTAAAGTGAATGGGATTGGACGCGATCGAGCACCTTACCGTTTGTTCATTTCCGTTCTTGTATCTCGCTAAACGATCGGAAATGTCTGTTGTTTTGGACGGACTTTGCACAAACTGATTATCTCTAAGTTTGAAATTCCGGATTACCAACATCAAGAATATAGTTTTTATTAAAAGCAATAAATATCCATAGAACAAACTTCAGTTCAGTAATCAGGATTCTTTTATATTTTCACTCAAATGAAGTAGAATGTGAACAAATGTTTGAAGCCCGAGATATCGATGATATTTGTAGTTTCAGAAATTCCTAAATGTTCGAATAACTTGAAAACTCCAGAAGCTATTCGAATTTGCTTTGCAAAACTAACCAAAAAATCACTTCCCCAATTAGCGCCTTTTATACAAGTTATGGGTCGGGTTTCAATCAGTCAAATTCTTATTGTTGAATACAAAAGTTTAATACATGCAAACACTTACATTAATTTTCACAGTTCACTACTTTTGATCACAGGAGAATATCTGTATAAGTCGTGGTTATGAAAACAACCCTGAACTTGACGGTAGAATGAATGTTAAAAGAGTGAGCACTGAATGAATGATTCTGAGCAAATCTTTTGAATCAATGTAACTGTGACCTATATATGCCACTGACTGAATCTGGACAAAGTATCTTTTGAAATATATATGGTTCTCGCAAAGTGTGTGGTCAATAGGCGCCAAATCATTCATGGTTGAATTGACAAGAATTGAAAGTTCTGGATTTTATATTTCCCTTTTTCTAAGAAGTGACCATTAAAATATTCTGAGTTGCTCGATTTAACATGTTATGCCACTTAATATGATAACCCGGACAAATTCAATGAAAGGAAGATTCCTTTTCATTACATAGTAGATAGGTGGTCCAAGTCCGAAGTGATAATGTTGATTTGTTCTTTTTTTAATTCCTATAGCAAATCATAGGCGTAACATAGAATTGAAAAAGTGATAAGTGATGTATAACAGAGTACAGATACATTACATACAATACACTTTTATGTCTAAACACTTTGCTACACTGCTTAGATTTTACCCTTACTGAAGTATCTACTATTACCAACGCAATATACAGGGATATCCACCGGAACCGTCCGTTAAAAACTTTTTGAGTTCCAATTACAATATCAAGCTGAAATTTTATCCGCGGCCATAATCAGTGATTTCCAATTGAAGTGAAATATTTTCGAAGTGATACCATTTCCGGTTATACCGGAAGTGGGTCATCACTTTGTTATTTCATATGGCAATCTACCTTTTTTATTATACATCTAGAACCGACATTAGGGCAAGGCATAAAATACCCAAGCTGTTGGCACTTATCTATCAAAACTTTTGACAGATTTAATTATTTTTGTTATACACCCGATTTTTGAGAAACATTTAAAAAAATTGTAGCTCGTAGATCTTTTACACTACACTAAACACCATTTTTCCTTGGGTGGATAGAAGAAGAATCAAGGAATTTTTTAAGCAGTCTACACATGTCAAATGTTTATAGCGTTGTTTTGTATGATTTTTTCAATTTGGCCTTTTTCAAACAGCAATAACTCAATTTTTTCAATTTTTTTTAATTTGGGAATATATTGAATTTTGATGATTTTGCAAGAACTAACAGAGAATGCTCTGAAATATTTGAATCAAGTAGCTGAACTGGCTACGCTCACCTGACAGGTGCCTAAAATTAATGTACTTGTCACTTCGTTCATTCGAATTTGATATTTCAACAAGAATTGTTGGTAATTTGAAGTGAAAATTTTTGAAAAACACCAGATTGATAATAAAACAGCTGATAATTCAGACGAGGATATGTTTAATCTCTTTTCAATTCATAACGAATCTCAAAAAGTGGTGGATAAAACTTGCAGGCAATTCAATAACCAATTTCCAAATTTGGCTCCTATGAGTAAAACAAAATTTCGAAGGATTCGAAGCAATTTTCTGCAATTTGGAGGAACAAAATACATAGAAACTAGAAGAAAACCAATTTTCGAGGAAGAAGACAATCAAATTAATACGCTAGCGTATTTTCGTGCCAATCCACATGCGTCCACATGCATTAATGGATATTGGATTGAGTTATACTTCCATTCAAAGGATCCTTAAGAAACATAACATGCAGCCGTATTCTTTTATCAGACTACAAAAATTGAAACCAACTGACCTTCCCAAGCGGCTGAATTTCTGTCAAAATTTATTAGTTCGGCTTCAAGAAGATGAGATAATTCTGCGAAAAATTATATGGTCTGATGAAGCCAAGTTCAATGAAAGTGAAATAACCAACAGAAAAGATCGACATTTTTGGGCCACAGAAAATCCACATTTCATTGAGGTTATTGATTTCCAAAATAAATTTAGCGTGAACGTTTTTGCAATTTTGATGAATGATTTGTTGGCTTATCACATTTATGAGGAAAATATTAATGGACAAAGATACCTGGAAATTTTGAGAGGAACATTAGCAAATTTTTTAGATGTGTTACCTCTCAACATTCTGAGGGATTGCTAATAGCAATACCAAATGGATGCTATTACCAGCACATAAAACACGAGCTGTAGATCGACAGCTAACAGAAATGTTCGAGGATAGATGGTGGGGTAATCAAGAACCAAATTTATGGCCTCCGCGTTCTCCGGACCTGACGCCCCTTGATTTTTATTTATGGGGCAAAATCAAGAGTGAAGTGTATCTTATTCCTGTAAGAAGTAAAGAAGAGTTATTAGAGCGCATTCATAATGCTTTTCGTAATATTGATCCTGAGGAAACTAGGAGGGCAACTCATCATCTTCGTATACGAGCTGTCAAGTGTATCGAGAAAAACGGGGCCCACATTGAACATTTATTCAGATCGTAAATTAGTTTTCTCCTATGATGTTTGCTATAATTTATTCGTATTAATGTAATTATCTTCGATGCTTAGTTCGTACAATTTTTATTCATCCGAATTGTAGAAAATTGCTTCTAATACTTAGAAATTTTATTTTACTCATAGACGGTAAATTTGGAAATTGATTATTGAATTGCCTGCAATTTCTACCCACTACTTCTTGACATTCTAAAATGAATTAAAGAAAGATTGAATATATTTTCGTTTGAATTACCAGTGGTTTTATTCCAAATGTGTTGTATTTTTTGGATATTTTCAATCTGAAATAACGACAATTCTTGTTGAAATATCAAATTCGAATGAACGAAGTGACAAGTACATTAATTTAAGGCACCTGTCAGGTGAGCGTAGCCAGTTCATCTACTTGATTCAAATATTTCAAAGCATTCTCTATTAGTTCTTGCGAAATCATCAAAATTCAATATATTCCCAAATTATTTCGGAACTATAAGAGATTGGTATAGTACATGCTGATACAATTCCATCTGAAATTTGACGCTTCATCTGATGGCGATATTAAAATTGGCACGTACTATTTGAAAAAATTGAGTTATTGCTGTTTGAAAGAGGCCAAATTGAAAAAATCTTACAAAACATCGCAATGAACATTTGACATGTGTAGACTTCTCAGAAAATTTCTTGATCCTTCTTCTATCCACTCAAGCAAAAATGGTGTATGTGGTGCGAAAGATCTACGAGCTACAATTTTTTTAAATGTTCCTCAAAAATCGAGTTTATAACAAAAATAATTGAATCTGTCAAAAGTTTTGACAGATAAATGCCAACAACTTGGGTGTTTTATGCCTTGCTCAAATGTCGGTTCTAGATGTATAATAAAAAAGGTAGATTGCCATTTGAAATAACAAAGTGATGACCTACTTCCGGTATAACCGGAAATGGTATCACTTCGAAAATATTTCACTCCAATTGGAAATCGCTAGTTATAGTCGCGTATAAAATTTCAGCTTGATATTGCAATTGGAACTTATGAAGTTTTTAACGGACGGTCCCGGTGGATATCCCTGTATAAGGTATATCATCCTTTCAAACGGTCTATTAATCTGATGAAACCACAGTGAGGTGAGATGCTTTATCATTTTGATAAAGTATTTAAAAATTCGAACATCATTCTTTTATTTAATTAAAAATGAAAAAAAAAATAAAATACTTATTTCATGCTTGATAGAACCTCCCGGAAAATATTGCTTCTTCCTTTGTTTATTTCTCTATGAAGCACTCATTTCAACCTATTATCTTTTGATTTATAATATCCACCTTTTCCCCGCTTTCCATCTCAACCGTTTCGTATACTCCTCGGTGGCTATTAACTTTTATATCACTCTTGAGAGTGCTTGAACGTCTTTGAAAAGATTAACCTTCTCTCCCCGTTCACGACAGGAGAAATTTTCTCCAATCGCATCTATATCCCAGATAGCTCACAATGGAGAAACGCTGCGTCTCAACATTGATTGTTTATACGCTCTGCAGTAGGTGGAAATTGAGGAAAGGAAAGAGTGATTTGTGAGAAAGGCTTCGCGTAAATGACTTGCTATTAGTCATGATTTGGTTTTTTGGAAAACAGCCTAGATAAGCTCAAAGCTTTATAGCAGAATCGGATGGAGGTGTTGAAGTATTATTAACGTTTTAAGCTCAACAAACAGTATATTACTCTTTCTATACAGGGTGGCTGGCGAATATGGGACATTAGAAGTTATCGGAAAACCCATAAACGTAGCTTCTTCAGACGAATGAATGTACAGAAATTATGACAACTTCATATAGATACAATTGAGAATATAAATACACATGTTCTTAAGTAATTAAAAGCTTATTGGGTTGCTTCTTCTTAAGTGGTTATTAATGACAGGTATATCCAATGAAATTAAGGAATTGATTGCTCCCTGAAGAGATTCAATAGAGGTGAAGGGCTCAAATCAACTTGTTAATTAATGAATCTACCTGAGGTTGTCATAATTTCTGTACATTCATTCGTCTGAAGAAGCTACGGTGTAGTGAAACGCGTTACGAATCGCAATTATTCAGTAAAATTCCTCGAAAAATATTACTTGTTTTTTGTTATTGTTTAGGTCTTTAGACAATTGGGTGATAGATAATGTACATATTTGGCTTGATTCACTACACTTGAAAGGAATATTTGAATTTGGGAGGCTTTTACTTGGTAAAATTCCATTATCAATAATAAAGAACAAGTACTGTGTCTTAAGAAATTTTACTTAATGAATGCGATTCGTAACGCGTTTCACTACTCCGTAGCTTCTTCAGACGATTGCATGTACAGAAAATAAGAATGAGAATATAAATGTTCTTGAGTAATTAAAAGCTTATTGGGTTGCTTCTTATTAAGTGGTTATTTATGACAGGTATATCCAATGAAATTAAGGAATAGATTGCTCCTCAAGGAGATTCAATAAAGGTGAAGGGCTTAAATCGACTTGTTCATTGATGAGTCTACCTGAGTGTTCGTATTTATTGATTTATAAATTTTCCCAAAGATCTACCTTCCAATATTTATTATCTGTATGCAGAATTTCAAACCGTGGGTCGAAAGAGTGATTATTTCCTAAGAGATGATTCGTGTAATTTGAATCTGATTTTTATTTGAAAAACTGCGTTTATGTTCCGATATTCTAACATGAAAATTTCTATGTGTTCTACCAATGTAGAAATTATCACAGTCATTGCAATTCAATCTATAAACACCTGATTTATTGTTTTTACCTGATTTGGTTTTATTATTTTTATATATTTGCCTAAATTATTATTAGTTTGAAAGCTATGTTGAAATTATTGCTACTCAAGAATGATTTCATTTCTCACTTGTAATGCCAATTTAGGTTAAGGTGTTGAATTTTCGTTTCAATTTATCGACAGGGTAAACTTCATTCAATGCGATTCTACCTTGTTTTTATTTAAAATATTATTTATTAGTTTGGGATTGTAACCATTATTTTGGCTATTTGTTTAATCAAATTTAATTCTTTGTTGAAATTTTCTGGTGATAACGGGATGTTAATCCCGTCGTCATCTCATCCGTATTAACATAAAATGTCAGCATTCAATAGTTTTATTCATAGATTGATTAACATCCCGTTATAACTAGAAAATTTCAACAAAGAATCAAATTTGATTAAACAAATAGCTGAAAATAATGGTTACAATCGCAAACTGATAAATAATATTTTAAATAAAAACAAAGTAGAATCGCATTGAATGAAGTTTACCCTGTCAATAAATTGAAACAAAAATTCAACACCTTAACCTACGTTGGCATTACAAGTGAGAAACTGAAATCATTCTTGAGTAGCAATAATTTCAACATAGCTTTCAAAATAATAATAATTTAGGCAAATATATAAAAATAATAAAACCAAATCAGGTAAAACAATAAATCAGGTGTTTATAGATTGAATTGCAATGACTGTGATAATTTTTACATTGGTAGAACAGATAGAAATTTTAATAGTAGAATATCGAAACATAAACGCAGTTTTTCAAATAAAAATCTGATTCAAATTACGCGAATCATCTCTGAAAATAATCACTCTTTCGACCCACAGTTTGAAATTTTGCATACAGATAATAAATTTTGCAAGGTAGATTTTGGGAAACTGTAGAAATCAATAAATACAAATACTCAGGTAGACTCATCAATGAACAAGTCGATTTAAGCCCTTCACCTCTATTGAATCTCTTCGGGGAGCAATCTATTCCTTAATTTTATTGGATATACCTGTCATAAATAACCACTTAAGAAGAAGCAACCCAATAAGCTTTTAAATACTCAAGAACATTTATATTTATATTCTCATTCTTATTTTCTGTACATTCATTGGTCTGAGGAAGCTACGGTGTAGTGAAACGCGTTATGAATCGCAATTATTAAGTAAAATTCCTTAAAACACAGTACTTGTTTTTATTATTGAAAGGAATATGATCTTTAATCTGTTTGGTAAAGACATAGGGAAATAATTAAGTATTCAAATCCCTTAGAAATGTGGTACGTAGGTAAATTCGAAATAAATGTAGTTTCCTTGATTTTGTATTTGATAGAAACCCTCGTACAAATCTTCAGAAAGAATCAAACTATCCGAGTACGATCTTCTCTGTCTTTTTTGTGGCTTGCGAATATTGCTATCCTCGTTTTAAATAGAATGTTCACACAATACGTCTAAAATTTGTAGTCAGTAAAGTAGTCGAATATGTGTTTCAGGTTCTCTTCGAGAATAGAATTGAATCAATTGAACACTAATGTATTTAAAAGCGCTTATAATTTAATGTGAATATTTAGATAGTTACGTTTACCAAATCTGATTATTTCATGAATTTCATGTACACTCAGCTCACGCTTGATTCTATACGTTAAAATATTTAATAATTAAATGTTTATGATATTTCAGGTAACTCAATAATTTTAGTAAATTATGGAAATAAACATTAATTTTATATTATAATAGACTTAAGATAAATTTTCCACATGAGTTTTAACATTATCTAACAGAATGTTAAACAATGTTTATATATAATTTCATGACCTGCATATATATATATATATATATATATATATATATATATATATATATATATATATATATATATATATATATATATATATATATATATATATATATATATATATATATGTATATCTAAATTCAAATTCTTTCTTTACTTATTAATTATAAATATCAAAATAATGCTTGTCAAAATGCTCATATATATTTTGATATATTCATCTTTGATGATGTTCTTCATTACATAAATCCACTATAAGAAGATCAATCATGGCATCCATAATATGATCCAGTTCCCACATTTTATTTTCTTAAATTACGTGGTCTATACAATTTTTCCAGTTATGGGATGTAACACTTTTTATTGCAGTGTTGTAATGACGTTCGACGTCTTTTATCTTGAAACTTTCGTTCTTTCTAGCCATTTCACCCTCTACCTGTGCCCATTTTAGTTCAATCGGATTCAATTCGCAGCGGTAAGGTGCAAACATATGTGCAAAGTGTGCAATGCACACGGGTGCTATCCTTTACGGGCGCCAAAACCCAGGGGCCAAAAAAAATATTTAAATAAAAGTTGAGAAATTAAATAGGATTAGGTATAAATAAAATAAAAAAAAATACACACGAAATTTTATTAGTATATCATCCTGTTACTGCCGATTCCTATGTTGCGAAAACATGTCAGGCGACAGTGTCTTGATTTTTCCTGTTCAAACATGAATAACGCCTGGAGCGCTATAAAAGCGATGCATTGCCACAGGCGTTTTTGAATCAGTTAGTTCACTGGACCGTGCAAGAAGTGAATGAAAACAAAAATCCTATTAATTTTTACATATAAAATTATTTTTATTTCGTCAAGTGAGGTTTGTGTTGTGTAATATTTTGTTTACTACTTTTTTTTTTTAAATTAAGTGCCGACTACCTGCTGACTGCAATTTCAACGGTTTGATTTTTTATAAAATGGTAAGTGTTCCCTACTGTATACTATCAACATTAACGCTTTATCGGAAACTGGTTATAATTTTTTTTTAGCCAATTATCTTTTTATTAATTGAAATGTCATGAACGAGTTTGAAAAAGTAACTGATTGTATCCATAACTCGTATTGCTTTTATGCTATTGATCTTTTGAAAAACTATTTTGTAGTGTTTTTATGGGCTATAAGATCAAATTAGTTTAATATCTTTTTTGCCTTTATTTTTGATAGGATTTAAGCTGAAAGGACTCGAACAAATTGCTTTGTACTCAGATATGCAAACTTTAATCGGCCATATCTTACTCAATAACAATCTGCCCTATAAAGGGTTAAAAACTATTGGCTACTTAGTTAACTTTTTAAGAATATTTCCTACCCTACCCACATGGTGCTTATCATTGTGGTTACTTCAGAAGTTAATTCCTAATTCCCATGAGTACTAATTATTTATTTGTTTTTTCAGTATAAAAGAAATAGACCTTCAGGTGCGAAGTTTCACGAACAAAAGAAACTGAGACTACAAGAAAGGGGAAAAATGGTTGGATCTTTAAAGCTTGCAAAACAATCGAGATTCCACGGAGACTATCGATGTTGGTGCGACCGAATCGTCCGAATCTCAAGATTTTAAATCCGTAATATCAATAACCGTGAGAGGACCATCTGAAATTTCAACAGTAACGCTTCTTGTGATACAAAAGGAATATCTGATTGGCTACACTTGTCTTTGCTAATTAAGAGGCACGAAACGTCAATTTTACACAACAGTTAATTAAACACTTGGGTAAATTTAAAAAAACTGTTGGAGACATCTAAGACTGTTAATGCTCATCATCTGCGGATTTCAGAAACGGAAACAAAATATTGGCGATACTTGTTGGAAAGAATTATTGCGATTGTTAAGTATTTATCTATACAAAGCTTGGCATTTCAAGGTTCTTCTCAATTGCTTTTCGAACATGATAATGGAAATTTTCTAAAAGCTGTTGAAATGATTGCCTCTTTTGATTCAGTGATGAGATAGCACGTTAGCCGAGTGCATAACTCAAGAACACAAGAAGAAATTCTTGTGCAAGCGAAAGAAGTGGCATCCTCTCTCGAAATTGAAGAAGATTTTCCGCCATTACCAACGATTAGGAGGAAATTTAAACCAAAACTGTTTGACTATGAACACCGAGATGAAACCCGTCATGATCCAAAAACCGCCTTCAAAATTAACTCTTTTTAAAAAATTATAGATCGAATTATAAGCTCTCTAAAAAACCGATTTGACTTATTAAATGAGTATGATAATATTTTCGGATTTTTTAGCGACAAATTCGAATTAAGTGACAGCGATCTTTTAAAACATTGTTCTATTCTTGAAGAGCGACTGACAGATCAGGATGATAAGGATATAGACCCCAATGATCTGTTTAACGAAATTAAAGCGTCAAAGTTGTTTTCATTACCTGATGATGCTGACCCCTTAAGTATTTTACAATATATATTTGAAAACAGTTTAATCTCCATTTTTCCAAACGTAAGCATTTCACTGAGAATTCTTTTGACATTGCCTGTATCTGTAGCTTCTGGCGAGCGATCTTTTTCAAAGTTGAAAATCAATGAAAATTATTTAAGATCGACAATGTTTCAAGAAAGATTGTCTGGGCTAACAATATTAGCAATTAAACGAGAAATTTTTAACTGTATAAATTTTAACTTTAACTTCCCGCTTGTTGCTATTTCGTCAATCTTTAAATTGATAATTTACAATTGATAATAATTATTTTTTCACCATATTTTCTTCAAAAGAAATATTTTTATCCGTCGGCCAGCTGATGATGTCTGCTTTACGTCATGTAGGTGTTGGCGTTAATTCAATCAGTCGCGAATGGTAGCTTGCGTTATCCATTACTATAATAGATCCTAGTGGAATCAAATCTAATAACTGTTCAAAATATTCTTCGGAAATATCCGTATTCAGTACTTTTCCTTTCAAATGATAATAACCCTCCATCTACAAAACCGTGAACACTACCTATAAGGCTTATCGACAATCTTTTATGTTTTTATCATTTCAGGTTTTCAGAACCGAATACCCTTGATTCACCCAGATTAAAAATTTTCTTACGATATTTTTTAATTGCTCTCAAATAATTTCTTCTCCAGCAAACGATTTTTCATTTATCTATAAGAACTGAATTCGTATTCTTTTTCCATGAGAAATTCAATTCATACAAAACTTCCGCAATTTGGTTTTTGATATTAAAGGCCTGATCTCCTACGAGCACAGCGTGTATTTTTTCCACAGTGGGAATTTCTTTCCGAAAATAGAAAGAATGCACAATTTTTCGAATAGTATTCTTAAAGTTTTCATCAATAACCATTCGAGGCCTTCGTGGGGAAGTTTTTGGAGGTTTACTATAAATCAATTTTCAGATTTTCTTTCCTTGAGAAGCTTGTATGTTGTGCACTGAGCAATTTACGTCATCTCAGACATTTTAACATTTTCATGGATTGATTGAATATAATTAATTTTTCAGTTATGAAAAGGGAATATTTTTAGCACAATTAACAGAAGTAAAATTAGAAAACTTTTCCATTATTTGTGAAATGAACAAACCACTCCCATCAACTACTAACTGATGCATACAAGTGATAAATTGATGGCCAAATTTCTTATTTAGGACCTTAGAATATTGAGCTGCCTTTGAAAATATTTTCAGTATTGTACTATTTTCGGTGAAAACTTAAATGGAATCTTCACTATGTTTTAACCACCAGCAAATGAATTAAATTATAATAATAGATCACTGTTACCACGGTTTTGAACTTTCGTTTATCATTGTACAATATAAAAACAAACTTCAAACTGACATGAATTATAGTATACGGGGTGTTCACTGTAAGGAAGAAAAAATGATTTCTCTAGTGATTTCAAGGAAACAAGTTCATATAAATATGGGTTAAAAATGCTTCGTTTCCGAGTGTTTAAGTTCCGAAAGTCTTCTTGTATTTTCTCCAAAAATATTTCCAAATTTCCAGCAGAAAATTGAGACAAGAGTTATTATCAGAAATACAGTGTGTTCCAACGAAAATTTGACCCCCCCTATAACTCCGAAATGAGTAACATTAGCGAAAAACACCAAGACACGTCGATTTTTGTTTCGAGGGGGAGCATTTTTCGAAATAATTCGAAACTTGTCAGATCAACCCCCTACCCCCAGCAACCCTAATTTCGAAATTCATCATAGGGAATAAGGGTCGAGTGGCACCTTACTGTAAAGGTCTGTCAATTCTCCATTCTGATTTGTCATTTTTAGAATTTTAAATTAACATACAGGGTGTCCCAACCGAGGGTAAAGTTGAATTCCTGCAAATCCCAAATACTAAATGAAATCGATTTATTTTGGCATAATGCAAGCGCAGGTTTATGCTCGGTCTAGAAAAACGACCTACACTTGTGAATTTGGAGTTGGTGCAATCAACCCCCTATTTCCAGCATCCCCAACTCAAAAATCATTCGATCGAAAATAGGTCAAGTGGTACCTCGTTGGAAAGGTATTTCAATCTTCTCTTCGAATTTGGTATTTTGGAAATTCAGAATCAGCATACAGGGTGTCCCGGAGCAGGAACACTGAAAACCCAAATAACTTTTTGAAACTGGTTCATCTCGGTATAATACGAGAACATGTTTATGTTTGATTCGAGAATAAGACTCTCTTGCGTGAATATGGAATTTTTGCAATCAATCTTTTCCATTCAGCATCCCCAACTCAAAAAATCATACAAGTGATTACAGATTGAGTGGCAAAGTTCCAGAAAGATTTTTCTATTTTCTGAATCACTGAGGCATTGGTTTCAGTTTGGCAATCGAGGTTTTCTGGCGTGAGGATCAGGATGAGGGGATGATGGAGAAACTGATTGGATGCTCATCTAAACAGGAAAACGAGATTTATTGAACTTGTATTCAATTGAAAACAAAAAACTAACTTGATTATTACAATAATTGTTCAAAATGACCTCCGCCCACCTCCATACAGTTATACAAACGATTTTCGAACTCTCTTCTCACATTAGCGAAAACTTCAGGAGTCAAAAGTCGGCATTCTGTGATAATCCTCATCCGCAGCTCCTCCAGGTTTTCTGGTCTTGTGGCATAAACTTTAGATTTTAAATGGCCCCACAAAAAAAATCTAGGGATTTAAATCTGGTGACCTGGCTGTCCACTCAACAGGTCCTCTTCTACCAATCCACCTTCCTGGGAAATTTTCGTCTAAATATTGGCGCACCCGAGCATCATAATGCGGAGGAGCACCGTCTTGTTGAAAACGCATTTCGTCCTCAGAAAGAGTTGGATCGTTCTGTAAAATTTCTGTCAATCTAGGATGTATGTGTTCCTCTAACAACTGTAGGTAGCCATTTCCATTCAGATTACCCTCAATAAAGAAAGGCCCAACTAGATGATTGCCAAAAATTCCTGCCCAAACGTTCAACTTCTGAGGCCTTTGCGTGTGGGCCTCTCTAAACCAATGAGGATTCTGTGCGTCCCAATATCGACAATTATGTCTATTCACTTCACCACTGAGCATAAAGGTGCTTTCATCAGAAAAACAGATGTTATTCAGAAAATTTGGATTAGCGTTTAGGTTTTCACTTAGATTTTCACAAAACTGTAAACGACGATCTGGATCATCTTCGTTTATTTCATGCACTAATTTTACCTTGTAGGGGTGAAATTTGTGATGTTTCACGATTCTATGGACAGTTGTAGCTGATACACCAGTCAGACGAGATAGTTTTCTGATCGAAGTAGTATTCTCCATTTGTAGATGACCCACTACTGCCACTTCCGTTGCCTCATTTCTGACAGGACATGCCACTTCATGTTTTTGTTTGCCACCGAACCCGTAGCTAGGAATTTGTCAACCAAATATTTAACGTACTGGTGACTGACTCCCTTTCTCTTTCAGGATGGTTCCTATCGAATATCCTTGCCGTTTCTTTGGCACAACTGTTATTTCGAAAATACGTCGATACAATTTCGACCCTTTCCTCAGTGGAATAAACCATTTTCAGATTAATTTCAACTGACGAACAACAACAATAATGAGGAACTGATCTGAATAATAATAATATTTCATTGCAAAAATGAGAAATAACAGATGACTGCACGCCAGATGGAAATGAAAAAAATGTGAACATTTTCAATGCAGAAATCAGCTTTATTTCTTCGTAATTGATGCTCAACACATCGTACCCCAATACTTTTAACAGTTTCGAATTAATTTTAGTTGATAATTTCAAATGACGATATTGAATTTTTCGAAAGCGACATCCTGTATGGAGAGCCGAACTGAATGAAATGCTTTAATCATTCTGGAATTCAAAAAACCTTTCTGAAGATATGCCACTTGAATTATTTGTATGATTTTCAAGTTGGGGATGCTGAATGGAAGGGGTTGATTGCAAAAATTCTATAACCACACAAGAAAGTCCTATTCTCGGATCAAACATGTTCTCGTATACCGAAATGAACCAGTTTCAAAAAGTTATTTGGATTTTCAATGTTCCTGCTTCGGGACACCCTGTATGCCGATTCTAAATTTCGAAAATACCAAATTCGAAGAGAAAAGTGCAGTACCTTTCCAACGAGGTGCCACTTGACCTATTATCGATCGAATAATTTTTGAGTTGGGGATGCTGGAAATAGGGGGTTGATTGCACCAACTCCAAATTCACAAGTGTAGGTCGTTTTTCTAGACCGAGCATAAACCTGCGCTTGCATTATGCCAAAATAAATCGATTTCATTTAGTATTTGGGATTTGCAGGAATTCAACTTTACCCTCGGTTGGGACACCCTGTATGTTAATTTAAAATTCTAAAAATGACAAATCAGAATGGAGAATTGACAGACCTTTACAGTAAGGTGCCACTCGACCCTTATTCCCTATGATGAATTTCGAAATTAGGGTTGCTGGGGGTAGGGGGTTGATCTGACAAGTTTCGAATTATTTCGAAAAATGCTCCCCCTCGAAACAAAAATCGACGTGTCTTGGTGTTTTTCGCTAATGTTACTCATTTCGGAGTTAGAGGGGGGGGTCAAATTTTCGTTGGAACACACTGTATACATCTTTGAATAGGCCGAACACATGTAACAGTATACAAAAGTTTTGACAATAGTTTAGAACAGATTTTTCGAATAATAAATTCCGGTAATTTTTACAGAATGTGGATGTTATTTATTTAAAAGAAAAATGTAATAAAGATGTCTGTGAAAGACAAACTATTAACTGGAAAATTACCTACATGAACGAACAAACACGACATTAATAATATATGTTCGTTTGGAAAATTCCATTTCACAGCTTCAATCGAATTTGGGCAGGGGTCGTTCGGGCACATTCCGATTTTCCATTCAATCAGTCAATATCAAAAGGGAGCTTTTGTAAACGCGCGTGATGTATGTGCGAAAAATGACCATGCTTTCATTACGGCTGATGCTTGTGAAAAAACGAAAAATGGAAAACATTTACTCAACGAGCCATTCGCTTGGTATAATGATGCAGCTTTCACGGTCGTTGCGTCGTTCGTGCAGAAAATTGCGAGCTTTTTCCTTGCTCAGTCGAGTGGCCTCGACCGGGAATAACCTAATCGAGATTCCGATTGTTCTAGTTGTTTAATACATGCGTTTCGGAGTGGAAAGCCTCACGAAACGGTATTTAATTCGAGATTCGCCTGAGAAGGGAATGTATTTGGTTTTTTCAAAGGCAATTTCTTTTTCTTTTGGTTGAAATGAGAAAGGATTTGCTTGATACAGGGTGATTTCTTCAGGAAAGGGAAGTATTTTCACTGGTGGTAGTTATCAGTCTACTTTGGGTATGATACCTTTTTTGTCATCTGCATCTGTAGATATTTTGAAAGTCATAACTCGGTAACGGATTAGACAACTTGAATGAAACTAAGTCATTCATCTTTTTTTCCTAGTATATGATCGAGTTCCAAAAATACCATTTTACTATAGAAAAACCCAGCTTTTATCAGGAAACATGTCAATTTGTTAGGTAAGCTATTTGCAGATTGGATGCTCATAGAATTTCCTTATTTCTTCTTCTCCTTCTTATTTTTGAGGAAAGCAACATACGAAAAAGGTGTTGAAAAGTGTTCGAAATTACCACTTTGGTTTTCTACACATACTGTTGGTGGCACTTAAGTAACCTACCTGAATTCTTTTCTTTGTTAATCTCTAAAATTTCCCATAGATTGATTTTTGTCTATTATTTTCATAATAGAGGAAATATCGCAGGTTATGTACTTTTTGATTATCTCATTAGTCCTTTTTATGGCTTTGCTTGCTATGTGAAATCTTTTCTTAGATTTGTTTAGACATATAAGAGGATTGTTGAAATATTTTCTGCTGGTTTTCTTTTTCCATTGTTACAGATTCCTGTCCCAAACCCCCTTCCTTTCACCCTTGTCTTCGTCTGTAAATCATGTAGTGCAAAAGAGAATGAAGCGGATAAGCAGAAAAATCTTTGGTATTCTTTATGTACACACGACACTAACACAACATAAACAGACAAGCTATTACTAGTGCAATAGCGACAGGGAAACGAGTTTTTTCCTCAGGTTTTTTCACTCGTTTACTGAATCATATGCAAGATAGTATGGTTCCCCTGTTACATTTCCTGAGCTCACACTTGTGTTTTTCTAACACACACCAAAATTATAGATATAAGCATTTATTGTAAATACAATTATTCGAATTTTTGTAAATCCTCTCTTTTCAAAAGAATATATATATATATATATATATATATATATATATATATATATATATATATATATATATATATATAAAATGCAGTTCCTATTCTTACATCTTCTTTTAGAAGTATTAAATGGTCTAAAACTGATCTAAATGAATTACAATGTCAAACGAGGAAAATGCTCTGTAAATATCATAAGCACCACCCAAAGTCAGGTCAGCTGTTCAGAGAGTTACACTACCTAAACATCTTGGAGGTCGTGGATTAACTGATTTGAATAATCTTCATAAGAAACAGATTTTTCATCTACGTTCCCATTTTCATGATGAACAGAGAACGTCTAAATTACATGATATTGTTGTTGCTTCAGATAATAATCTTACACCTCTGAACTTGACAATGCAAAAGGTAGATTTTGATATATTTGATGATAATTCTAAGAGAGGAAGTTGGACGCAGAAGGAATTACACGGAAATCACCCTAAAGAATTGAAAAATGATTATATTGATGAAATCGCATCGAATAAATGGTTAGTATCTGGAGAATTGTTTGCTGAAACAGAAGGCTTGGCAATTGCGATCCAGGATCGCAAGGAATTATAGAAAACACATCATCAAACAAAATATAGATGATTCCTGCCGTAGATGTTTCTGTTCTTCAGGAACAGTTTTTCATATATTATCATCTTGCTCAGTCCTTGCTTCAACAGATTATTTAGAAAAACATAATGCCGTCGCTAATATTATTCATTTTAATCTAGGAATTAAACATCACCTAATTCCCAAAGAAAAAAATTTCACAAATATGAACCTGAAATTTGTGAAAATGACAAATATAAACTTTATTTTGATAAAACAATTCTTTGCAACAGAGCTGTAAAACACAATAGACCAGATATCATTCTTACTGATAAACAAAATCAAATAACATATATAATTGATGTTGCTATACCCGACACACATAATATACAAAATGAATACAATAAAAGAATTTATAAATATATGATGCTTGGCGACGAGATTGAAAAATTTGGAAAATGAAAAATTTTTATTCTACCGATTATAATTTCCACAACAGGTGTTATTCCTAGGAATCTTCACAAAAGTATTGAGATTTTGGGTCTGAAGAAAAATTTGTTTGAACAGTTACAAAAGATAACAGTCGTCAAATCTTGTAATATTATTCGTAGGTTTCTTTCCGAAAAAATAATGAGGTAGAGTCATAGGTTTTCTCTTTAGTTTATACTGCTCAGAATCTCATTTCATATTTTATTTATTCGTTTATATAAATGTAATATAATTAACTGACAATTTTGTCATATTTATATTCAGAGCAGTATTCTATTCGATCGTTCACCACTTCACACAAAGGAAACTATTAATGAGTAACATTCAGTGTTACTTGACTAAGGTCCGTACACTGGATTTTTCCGGGGAGAAAGCCTCTGACACTACTCGTTGGTACACTGATATCATTGTCTGATTATGCTATAGTATGTATATATTCTGGTAGATTGATATATTCTCATAACATTTAACGTTATCCTAATATATAATTATTCCACGATATATATATATATATATATATATATATATATATATATATATATATATATATATATATATATATATATATATATATATATATATATATTGTGTAAAATTTTGAAATTATCATTACAGTGATGGTTTTGTTCGAGTAAAAGTGATAAGAATAATGGGAATCTGATTTATGATAATTTTCAATTCATAAAGTAAGCCACTCCGATAGGTTTTTGCCACCATACCGCTTGTACTTGTGCCTGATGTAATATTAAGTAGGAAATAAGACTAATATATAAGGAATAACCCTGTTCATTAGTTTCTTTTTACCTGATGAATCCACAATGTGGTGAAACTGGTCACAGTTTTGTTAATATATAATCTAAATACCATAGTTTTATTTCATAGAAGAAAATGAAAGTAATTTCCTATTATTTACATCGAGTATTTTACTACATACCTGAGAAAATGTTCACAACCTCAGTACCAAAAAATATAAATAAACAATAATCACAGTCAATCCCAAGTTACTCAATGAAATCCAACAGTTGGGAATCCCAGATTTGCCTGTTTTTTGAAAAATTAAATGAAGTCATGTATTGAATAAACGCACAAGCTATCTTAGTATGTATCTTAGGAGTCCTTTATATTGATTGAGTTGATAAAATTTCACTACTAGATATCTCTTGCAACATTATTCATGAGGTGTGCCCATTTGGGTACAGTGGGACCAAATCGGTTAACTACTAGTAACGACTAAATACATTCAGGTTCCTACAGAGTAAACGCAACTTGAAGTTGGATAATGATCCCACCGCTGATATGAGGAAGACTACCGTCTTGATTGGCTTTCAGCGGTGATACAAAGAGTAGTTCTTCGGAAAATCGTGGCGTTAACATAATATTTGTGAAACTATTGATAGATTGGAATTGTGGAGGCCGTTACTTGATGTAGATCCATGATATAAATGAGATAAAAAACACAAGGTTTAACTTCAATCTACACTTTATTTGAAAAAATTCGACGACGTTTCGCTGACACAGCAGCTTTATCAAGAATGAAAAACAGAATGAAGAGTATGGTATTATAAACAAATCGTAGAACAAGTTGGATGAATAACAGGAAAATCCACACCGAGCCATTGTACAGTTAGTATGAAAGGTAATTAAAAACTAATTGAACAAGTTAAGTAGGGGTGAATAATTCACATCTACCTGCTCATTCAAAAGCTTGTCCGAATGTTTGTATCTATTTATTTCTAATGCTTCTAGGAGATCTAATTTTAAACTTCTTGATTTTATATGTAATATGTCAAAGTTTTTATTGAATGAATGGTTTTCTTTTATTAAGTGGTTTGCATAATTTGAATCAGATTTATTTTTATCGAAGCTACGTTTATGTTCAGATGTTCTTATGCCAAAGCTCCTATAGGTCCTACTGATATAAATTTTATCACAAGAACCGCAATTGAGTTTATAGATTCCTGATTTACTTTTTTACAAAAATTAATGGAATCGTTCTGTTCGATTTCTATCGTGAATTTAATGTTCAAATGGATGGAATTAATGAAATTAAGAAATGAGTCTAATTGACGAGTAGTTCCAATGAAGCATACTAAGATGTCGTCAACATATCTATACCAATAAAGAAATTTGGAAATTAGTGGATGTGTATGAATTTTCTGTTCAATATTATTCATAAAAATCTCTGCTAAAAGTGGACTCAAAGGATTTCCCATGATCAAACCATTTTCACTACTGTAACAGATGTTGTTGTACAGTACATCATGTAACGGCCTCCACAATTCAAATGTTGAAGTTGGATGTTTCTGAAAATAAAACTTGCTATTATATCCATAAATCTTTGTTACTGATTACCAGAAACATCCAAGTAAGTAAATAGATGGGTTCATCGTCAAATTGAAAACATCTTGGAGTTACAAATGATGGAGTACTGATTACAACAGGTAACTTTCGTGCTAGTTCTAACTGGAAATTGTATCCTCGGGGATATTATTCAAGAAAACTCAGAATGCTTATATGAAAGCATGATCGATGAAAAGGAGTTTCTACATTTCCCAAGAAAAGCTGAATATGTACGAACTAGATTCCGCAACGGTGATTGATGAATCGCCTCTAATCATATCATCCCTTTCAGCGAAGAAATATTACAAAAACCTTTGAGATTCATATCCCTTTCATAAATGGAAAAATCTCGTCTTTCTAGAGCATCTGTTGAGAACTGGTCCAATAACTTCCTTTTTATGAAAAGTGCAGTGAGCTTTTACTCTAACAGAGTCTGTTATTGGCGTTTTCATCCTTGAATGTCACAGCATCTGCCGGTTCGGATTTTATAGACGTTTTATTATATGGACGACCGTCTAACCTGCGATATTAAATTCATCCAACTATAAACTCTTACTACTTTCTTCTAAGTTGCGTCACTGTCAAGGATTTGACGTAACGGAAATTTTCGACGGAAAAATCGAATTAAAATCTTGTTCTTGTTGGAGGGTTTCGCCGCTAAAATGGAATCTTGGTATTACGGAATTAATTTCGCGTAGAGTTTTATTAGTTTCCCTGAAATAAAATCAGCGGGGGGTTCAAAAATTTATTATTTTTATTGATTATATCTCTTTAACCTGCAGCTTTTATTCAAAAACCAATTACGGTTATGAACTTGGCCAGATTTTACTTGATAAAAACCCATAATTGAATACAACAATTTTACTGAGATATTATCGTGACGCGTTTCACTACACCGTAACTTCATTAGACGATTGAGGTGCTACAATGGTACGTTATTAATATGTGAACAGGAAATATCTTCTTCTTCTTCACCGTGTAGAAGGCGTAGCGCCTGTTCAGTTTCGGTTTCCCTGCAGCAGTTCTTGTGAAGTTGATTGCCAACTGCCCCGCCATCGTTTTGGTGGTCGTCCAACGGGTCTTCTTCCGTGTGGTATGTTGTTATATGCGATTTTGGCTATTCTATCTGTGGTCATTCTGTTTACATGCTGGTTCCATTCTCTTCTTTTTCTTACCCATCTTACAATATCGTCTGTTTCACATTTTTCCCTTATGTCGGTATTTCTTTGTCTGTCATTCAATGTGTAACCGGTTATGGTTCTTAGCGTTTTCATTTCTGTTGTTCTTAGTATCCTCTTTGTTACCGACGTTTCCGCTCTTGTTTCTGCCCCGTATGTCATAATTGGTCGCACACATGTTTTGTAGATTCTGGATTTGCATGGTATACTGAGGTGTTTATTTCTCCAAATTGGTTGTTCAAGATGTCCCGATACTGCAGCTGCTTTGTTCACTTGTCTCCTCACTTCATCTTCAAGGTATCCTGTGCTTGTTATTTTGCACCCTTAGTATTCGAATGACATGACTTGGTCTATAGTGGCGTTGTCTATTATTAACTTGCAGCGCAGAGGTTCCTTAGCTATGGTCATGCATTTTGTCTTACTTGTTGAGATTTCCATATTGAAATTTTTTGCGCGTTTGCTAAAGGCGTATAACATTCTTTGTAGGTCGTCTTCTGATTCTGCAATGAGTACGGCGTCATTGGCATAGCATAAGATGTTAATTTTGTAGGATCCTATGCGGTATCCTAGTCCCAAGTTTTTAACGGTCTCTACAAGTTGGTCCATAACAGTATTAAATAGAAAAGGGCTAAGACTATCACCTTGGCGGATGCCCGACGTTGTTCCGAAATGCTGCGTTTGGGTGTGGTTTGTTCGTATTTGCGTTGTTGTATTAGTGTTCAGATCTTTTATGAGTCTTATATATTTTTTGGGTACCTCTTTGTTTTCCAGTATCTTGATTACATCCTTCAGTTGGACTCCGTCGAAGGCCTTCGTTAAGTCTATGAAACAAAGATATGCTGGAGTGTTATATTCACTCACTTTTCTACTAATTGCCTTGTTATAAATAGTGCATCCACGGTGGACCGGTTTTTTCGAAAGCCTTGTTGCTCTTCGCTGATTGGCATTGTTGACGTTATATCATCGGCAAGAATCTTTGTAAGCAGTTTCAAAGAGGTGCTTAATAAGGTTATTCCGCGATAGTTGGCAGGATTTGTTTTGTCTCCTTTTTTAAAGATAGGCACTGTTACACTTCTTTTCCATTCTTCTGGTATTTTTCCGTGTTGAATTATGATGTTAAACAGTTTTGTGTACTCTTCTCTAATGGCTTCTCCACCATATTTGATCATTTCATTTGTTATCTTATCTTCATTTGGAGCTTTCCTATTTTTAAGTTTACTTATTGCCATAGCTACTTGCTCTTTCGTGATTGTTACCGGTTCGTTTATAATGTCGTTTTCTAAGTCTTCTTCTGGGGGTTCTTCTTCATATTCTGATTCGGTGTAAAGATTTTTGAAGTATTTTTCCCATGTTTCGTTTGTGATTGTTTTCAGTTGTATAGTTTCATTGGTGTCCTTTTCATACCCCTTAATAATTTCCAAATTCGTTTTTGCGCTCCGTATATATCCGCTTCCATTTCAGCACTAAATCTCTGCCAGTATTCTTCTTTAATTTCCCGAACTCTGTTATTCACCCTATTTCTTATTTCTATGTATCTATTTCGGTTCTCTGGTGTCGGATGGTTCTTATATTCTAGATATATTTGTTTTTTTCCTTTGTAATGTTTTTGACTTCAGTGGTGAACCAGGGTTTATTATTAGGTTTGCCGTTCTGTGATACCGTGCGGGTTCCCAAAGCCTCTGTGGCACCCTTGTATATGATTTCTTTTAGTTTGAGCCATGCTATGTCGGGGTTATCTTGCTGCAATATTGGATTACGAGTTATATACTGTTTGCAACGGTTTGAATAAAGTTGTTTTGTGCTCTCATTGTTGAGCGATTCTACGTTAAATTTTTCAGTTTTTACAGATGGTGTTTTCTTTTTTAATTGAGTTGTCATCTTCAGTTTCCCTAGAACGAGCTTGTGGTCTGTTCCAATGTTAGCTGATGACAAAACTCTCACATCTAAGATTTGTTGGGGTAGAAACATTCGGTTAGTGATAATGTAATCAATTATGGATTTGTTGTTTCGGTTATCGTAGAAAGTATATTTGTGCTGTTCTTTGTGAGGGAAAAAAGTGTTATTAATTGGCAACTCGTTCTGTGCACAAAATTCCGTCAACATTTCGCCGTTTCTGTTAATTACGTCTTCGTTATATTTTTGTTTTACCCCGTTTACTACTTCGTTACCTACTCTAGCGTTAAGGTTTCTTTAGTTGGTATTTTATCTAGTTGTGATTGAAGACTTTCATAAAAATCTACCGCCGCTTCCTCTGGTTTGCTTATGTCAGGTGCGTATACTGATAGGATATGTAGCGGACGGTCGAACAACATTATGACTTTCAGGATTCTATCGCTAACATATTCTACGTTTACCATATTTTCTTCGTATTTTTCATGTACTAGTAAACCTACTCCCGATGTTGCTCTTTGGTCTTTTTCTACTCCAGAGTATACTAAGATGTAATTGTTTAATTTTGATAATCCTCTTCCCTTCTTTTTGGTTTCGGCAAGTGCACATATATCTATTTTGTGTTCGTTCATTTCAGGGATTATTTCGTAGTCTTTGGAGAATAGAGTTTTTATGTTCCAGCAGGCTATTCTTACTTGATGCTTCTTCCTGTAGAGTATATTCCTATTTCGCGCGCGGGTCGTATTCCGTGTTTTCTGTCCTTGTTCCGAGGCTGCATCTCCGGTGCTTTGAGCAATGAATTGTTTCACCCTAGGCAGGTTGCTAACCTTTCCTAGGAACCCTCCTCCTTGATCTGGGCTTGGGACCGACATTAGCACTTGCTGGACTACTCAATCCATGCAGCTTGTACCAAAGGCGGAGTTGACAGGAAATATACAATAATATAGGTAGGTGATGGTTTGGTATATTGTACCATTCGCTAAGTCGCTGCAAATAACAGTTTAGTAGTTTATTGATTTTATAATAGGAAACACCAAACGACAACTAACTTCACTACACATCGGCCATTTTGAATTTCTCATAAAACAGCGCGGCTAGTTGTCATGACCGAAAAACGAATTTCATTATTTTTAATGTAAATTTTGGGGTTCTTTGCTAGTGGTGTAATTAAGACAAACGTGAGCTTCATATATTTACATTTTTAATTGAGATTCGTTATTAATTAACAATTAACTGGTGCTGAATAAAAACCGGCTTAAATACGAGGTATGTCTATTAAGTTCGCGGAAAAGTGCCCAGACGGTCCGGAAAGTACATTAATACTTGAAAATACCTCATATTCCTTCGCAGTAGTCTTCCTCGAGTTCAATGCACCTGCTCCACCGTTGAAACCACTGTTAAAAGGACACCCTGAACCCCCCCGAAGATAGGTCCCTCAGAACCGCCGTCGTGATGCTTTGGACTTCCGAAACTCCGTTATATCTATTCCCTTAGAGGTGCGTCTTCAACTGTGGGAATATATGAAAGTCACAGGGGGCCAGAACACACGGACCTTCAGACATTTAAAAACTTCAATGTAGAATACTGCATTGACTGTCTGACCTGCTGGAACGTATTCGTGGTGTACAACTCCATTAATATAGAAAATACGATGAGTGAAGATTTCACTTTCGATGTTGACATTCTGACTTTCGTGGGGCGCTTACCCCCTTCGCTACCCACTGCATACTCTGCCTTTTGGTTTTTGGTGTTCGAACACCCACGACTCGTCACCAGTGATAACATTCATCGATTCGAGAAATCATGTCCTGACACATGGACAATCGGAGCTATTTCTGCTTAACTGTGAGCTCTTTGGGAAGCGTTTTCGCACACAGCTTACGCATCCCTAAATCTTCGTGTAGCATCTGCCGGATCGTCTCCTTGTTGAAACCCAACTCGTCTTTGAACATCCTTACCTGACGGTCTCCAAGCCGATCGAGGTTTTGAGCTTTTCTAGAGGAGGAGGGAGCTCCCCTGATCGTATAAACTGTTTGAGTGTGGAACTTCATTGTGAGATTAGTGGTCTGCGTCTGAATTCACGTAATATTTACAATTTTGTGTTTTTATCGTTCTACTGAAGGAGATGTTAAACTGTTTTTTGGTACACTTGAAAGGGTGTTGTGCTCTTTAAGTATGTCTTGTGATGTTATGCTACGTGGGGATTTCAATGTCCTTTTTAATGTTGGAGACAGGGAGGCAAAATTATTGTGTGACTGCTCAACTCACATGGATTGAGACAAATGATCTTCGAACCTACCCCTGGAAAAAACTGCTCAGACAATGTTTTCCTAGATTTTGGTACCTCGTCTGAAAGTGTGTATCTTCATTCGTGTGATTTCTCAGATCATAGCGCTCAGCGGGTGACCGTGGATGTGCTAGAGAGGACAGTGACAAGGGAAGTTCATATAGTACTTCCCTTAACTGAAAAGTGCTTTAATACTTTCCATTCTACAATTGATCAGCTTAGTTGGGATATCATAGGAGATGATGCTATTAACGTCAATGATGCTTTCAAAAACTTCCAAGAAAATTTTGTTGATGCTTTCAAATTTGCGTTCCTAGAGAGAGAGGCTAGGAGGACTGGGTACAGCTCTCGTTTGCATTGATATACGGAAGAACTAAGAAACATGAGAAATCAATTAGAATTTGTTAATGAACTGTTTGCTGAATATAAGAGTAATAACATGAAACTTATTCGAGATAGACTCAAAACTAGGTACAGGAAGGAAATTAACTTGGCCAAAATCAGAGCTAATGATGAAGTTATACGTAAATCTACTAATCGGCAGAGTACTATGTGGGGCATTATTAATTCTAATTTTCATTCAAAGAAGTTGGTTGTATCGAAGTACGAGATTTCATTCGTTCCATGAAAAATAGTAAGTCAAAGGATTTTTTCTGACTCTCTACTGTACTCATCAAAAGAAATATCAACTCTATTATTGCACCACTTACAAAGCTTATAAATAAATCTCTTATACAAGGAACCTTCCCTGATACTCTTGAAATTTCTAAGGTAATCCCATTCTTCAAAAAAGGGACTGACAATAATTTGTTGAACTACAGGCCTATTTCCATTGTACCAATATTTTCCAAGATACTAGAAAAAATGATGTGCAATCAGGTTTTGGATTATTTCGAATCTCATGAACTTTTTTCTAATAATCAGTCTTTAGAAAGGGCCGAAGAACCACAGATGCTATTGTGCAATTCATTAATAATACAATGCATTGTTTCGAAGCAGGGTTATACTCACTCTCACTGTTTCTTGACCTCACCAGGGCCTTCGACTGCGTGTCTCACCCGGCACTAATGCGTAAACTGGAGAAGTACAAATTCGATTCGAGAAGTAGAGAGTTAATGTTATCTTTTTCAACTAATAGATTTCGGGCAGTCTGTGTGAAGGACTGTTGGTCGGAGAGGAAGGAAATCACGATTGGGGTACATCAAGGCTTTTAATAAATCTCTTGTGATAGTATAATACATAGTATAATTTCTTATCATCATAGTATTCAGCTCTTGAACGAAGGCTCGAAACCAGTCGTGTATTAACAAATAATCGTGGAAAACTGACAGAAATATTTTCCTCATCATATTTTTTTATAGAACACGATGATGTTTGGATTTACTGTAACATGAATTAGTGTCATTTGAAATATTCCAAGGAAGGCTTATAGTACAATTCCAAAAAAACCACTCACGGTAACAAAAAGAGGTACAAATTGACTTGAAATATGAATGACTTATTCTTGAAATATATCTGATTAATGATTATAAACAGACAAAGTGATTGTACTTCAAACTCATCCACGGAATCACTTTCAATTCCTCATTTGAAAAAAATTATTATTATTTCATATTTTCAATGAAATAAAACTATGCTATTCAGATTTTCACTATATTAATAAAACTATGACCGGTTTCACCACACTGTGGCTTCATCAGATAGATACAAACTAATGAACAGAGTTTTAGAGTTATTCCTTATATATTAGTCTCATTTCCTACTTAATATTACAATAGGTACAAGAGGTATGTTGGAAAACCCATCGGAGTTGCGTACTTTATGAATTGAAAAGATTGAGTGAAGGGGGAGGATTTAGATCTAATTGACTATTAAGTAACCTAGCTGAATTCTTTTCTTTGTTGATCTCTAAAATTTCCAATAGATTAAGTTTTTGTCTATTATTTTTATTGTTTTTTATGGTTTTTTCGAGTAAGTGATTGGAATAATGGGTATCTGATTTATGATAATTAAAACTACGTTTGTGCTCGGATAATCTAACTTCAAAATTTCTGAAGGTTCTACCAGTATAAATTTTATTACAATCTCCGCGAGACAGTTTATAAACACCGGATTTATCACGTTTATCAATTTTAGATTTGCAGTTTTTGATATGTCGGCCTAAAGAATTATCAGTTCGGAATGCTATATTGAAATTATGATGCGAGAGGAATGATTTTAATTTTAGACTAGGATTACCAATTTGAGTTAAGCTGTTGTATTTTGTGTTGGAACTTTTCATACTTGGAAATACTTCCTGGATTGCTTTTTGAAATTTTTTTGCGTGCAATCATGTTCTCTCATACATGGACTGTAACCGTTATTGTTTATTGTATTTTTTAATTATATTTAGCTCTTTTATGAAATTATTTTGTGATATTGGGATATTAATGAGTCTATGTACCATACTATTGCAAGCTGCTAATTTATGTGGATGAGGATGCTAGATGAGCTGTGAATAGTAATATCTGTATGCGATGACTTATGAAAAATAGTAAAATCATGTTTGCCGTTAATTTTAGTAATAGTTGAATCCAGAAAGTTGATGGAGTTTTCTGTTTCTATCTTTAACGTGAATTTAATATTATCGTGAATTTTGTTAATGAATGTTTTGAATGACTCTAATTGTCTGTTTGTGCCAGTGAAACAACAAATGATATCGTCGACATATCTAAACCAATAAATGAAGTGTTTGAATAACGGATGTTCTTGGATAGTTTTTTCAATATTATCCATGAAAATTTGAGCGAGCAGAGAGCTCAGCGGATTACCCATGATTGAACCTTTTTCACTATTATATAATACTCCATTGGAGTCAAAATAACTTTGTTCTAAACAAATTTCTAGGAGGTGTAGGATTTCTGATTGACTTTATTAATTTGAAGGGCGTTGTTGATGAGTTTCACTGTTTCTCTAGTAGGAACACTAGGGAAGAGATTTTCTACATCCCATGACATAAATTTAGCGTTCGGTGGTAGTATCTTGTGCTGAATTTTGTTTATTAGGATTGAAGAGTTTTTTTATTGAGAATTTAGGGTCGAAATTAGCGTACTGTTGAATGATGTCTATGAGAAAGCGTGAAAATTTTGCAACTGGAGCTTGAAAATATGAAACTACTGGTCTAATGTTTTATGGAGTTTGACGAGGGAGTAAAGTTTTGGTGATTGCGGGTTGTCAATGAAAAGTTTATATTTTTGGTTGGTAGGTATTATAGACTTGGCATACTCCAAACCGTTTTTTACTAAGGATTGAAATTTATTAATTAGATCTTTATCAATTCCTTCATAAAAACCTGATTTAATGAAATTTTGGGGTTTCAATAAATAATCTGCTTCATTTAAGGCTATGACTGTATCACATTTGTCTGCTTTGGTGAATATGATATCTTCAGATGCGGGCTTAGATTTAATGGACTTCAAAGTTGTATTTTCGAATCGGTTGAAAACTATTGAACTCTTTTTGAAGTAGTAACGGTGAAGAGTGTTTTGGGTGTTTGGCTTGCAGTGAATAATTTAGGGCTATTTTGGTTTCAACTCCTAGCAGATCGAAATGGAGACGAGCGTTATTCGACTCTAAATTGTGTTCAAAACCCTTTTCTAGAAGTGAAACTTCATCTTCGGAAAAATTAGCATCTGAAAGATTACTGAACCTATCATGAAATTGGCGATCGGAAAATTTGGACTTGATTTGATTTTTGAAGTTTCAGGTTTATTACTCAATAATTTATTCAATTTTCGCAACTGAATTTTATAATTTTTGTGAATTAATGAAAGGACTTTGAATCTTGTCTTTTGAATGCAATCTATGAAGCAACTCCGAATGGATTAACTTTTAAAAGATGTTGTATTTGTCTCGTTAGTTGTATTGAAACTTGATATCTAACTTCAACCATTTCTTTATGCCTTGTGGTACTCCATTTCGGGTTGCTGGGCTGATATTATGTGCCTTCAGTTTTATATATTTCGGAAATACTTCAAACAACTGGATAGGAACGAGATATTCTGTGTGTTGGTTGCACTTCTTAGAATTAGCTTGAAATACCAAATGACAAAAAATCTTGTCTCAGCTTCTTTCAATAATATAATATAGTGAAAATCTGAATAGCATAGTTTTATTTCAATGAAAATATGTATATCGATTTTCATCAAGTAACGACCTCCTCAATCAAATTGTTATTTTTCCTTCAGATATTTGCTTTTTTATTGATGATTTAACCTGTGGAACAAAACTCTCCCTGTCTCTATCTCGAGTGAAATAAGATTCACGTGATTATGAACGGTGGATGCTTCAAAAATCTTCCTGAGCGAGGTGGGTCTTCCACATCAAAATGGCTGGTGATATAATGCAGAACAGCACGTTCTCCTTTCTAGTACTAACAAATAAGCCAAAAAGACTCTTCATGACTTTTCATATTCAATAAGGTATCAAAAAAAAACTTTTTTCTGAATCAATATTTTTTCCGACAAGTTAGCCTTCAGATTTAATTATAATGTCAAAAAGATTGGCTTCTGAAAGGTATGTTGCAAGATAACTTAATTACTTTCAGAATCTAATATTTCTTACTGAGAATATATCATACAGATTTCGAATAACGTCGTTTTTTATTAGAATGTTTCAGCTGTAGAGGAATAAAGAAGAGGCTTAATGAAAATCCAAAGACTGGTCTTCAAATATGACTTTCTTGGGGATGTACTTTATATTTAGGCGATAGCTTTTGGCGATATTTTATCTTGATAAACTTCGTAAACTGAATTAAATCGAGGAAGTGGTAATTAGGGACCGGAAAGAGCTATTAGCGCCCTAATGAAATTATCTTTAGCTGAAGATCAAAGGCGAAGTTCTTTCACGAATTTTTATCCTGAACGTAAAATGAAAATTCTTTTATTACTTTCGAAATTTTTTCGAGGAACACAGAGTTATATCGAATTTCATTTCCTCACACACAAGCAATATAAATTAGCCATGACTTGTTCTAATTTCAACATATTCTTGAAAGTTATTAAGATTCTTTCTTCACTTAGTTAAATGTTTTCGTTAGAACTGGATTTTGAGGTATTTAGTGGATTTCGGTGATTACGACTATGTAGAAACCACTGTAATTCCGTTGCTATACCTGAAAGTCGCTGTATATGTATTTGTTATAAAAGAGGAACCAGGAAAAACATTATTTATTGCCAAACGATGTTCCCACACTAAGCGTAATATAGTAACAGCTCTTCATTCATAATTATGCCTAGAATACAAATACCGTGAATATGGAATGGTAATTTATATGGAATTATAGGGGATACGTTCCTAGGTGAATGATATGAATAAATATATAATATTTTTGACCATATTGATGAATTATTATCTTCTGACTTAGGAAACCGTTTGAAGAATTCATTAATTTTTTCTTGCTTGGCAGTTTTCAATTCAGACTGATACTCTGCAACGGCATTAGCAATTTGCCTCTCAAAAATAAGACTTCGTTCCAAAGCCAGATAAATTTTCATAAAGAAATTACAAAGCTCATTCGCCATTCTCAAACCTTCACTAGAATTTCTCAGATTAAATGTCTTCAATCGGCTGTGAATTTAACATTTCCTCCAAGTCGGTTTCAGTCAAATCTTCATCTCGATTCAAGCAACTCCTGAATGTTACTCGATTCTTTCTGTTCGAATCCATCTCGTCCTATTCCATTCGCAATTCCGACAATGTATGCCGTCATTTTCCGCAGTCAAAACAGGCCACAGTTTTTCCAGCATCATTTCAATGTGTATGGGTTCAGTTCTTCCACTGATTTTTCCATGTTTAAGATACATCGTCAAATTTCTCCCAGCTTTCTATTAAATTTATATCATGATCACATTCTATATTATCCAATATGATTTTGAGGGTTCGTCTAATGTAATAAAGCTAAAAGACATTGAAGAGATCTTATTGGATGTAACAAGAACATGTACTTAGTGCGGTTACAATGTGGCGGATGCGCCGGTACCAATATATATATATATATATATATATATATATATATATATATATATAAAAAGAGGCATTTTTCAAGGTGATTCTTTAAGTGCTCTTTGGTTTTGTCTTTGCCTCAATCCATTATCTCATGAATTAAATGCTACTAGTTTCGGCTTCAAAATAAAGAGTTTATTAACTGAATTCAAATTAAGTCACTTAATTTATTTAGATGATATTAAATTATATGCCGGAACCAGATCTCATTTAAAAGTCTACTTGAGATTACTTTCAACTATTCCAATGATATTCATATGAAATTTGGGCTTCCAAAATGTAAAAATCTTTCTATTGAAAAGGAAAGATCACCTCTGATTATATAAAGATTTCCAATATCGAAATCGAGCCAATGCATCAAGGAGATACATATAAATATCTTGGATTTTGTCAAGAGAAGACAATTAACCATAGCAGCACTAAAGAAATTATTAGAAGTTCATATTACAAAAGACTAAGAATTATCATCAAGAGTTATTTAACTAGTAAAAACCTTTTCAGAGCTATCAACTCCTATGCTGTTCCTATTCTTACATCTTCTTTTGGAATTATTAAATGGTCTAAAACTGATCTAAATGAATTACAATGTCAAACGAGGAAAATGCTCTGTAAATATCATAAGCACCACCCAAAGTCAGCTGTTCAGAGAGTTACACTACCTAGACATCTTGGAGGTCGTGGATTAATTGATTTGAATAATCTTCATAATAAACAGATTTTTCATCTACGTTCCCATTTTCATGATAAACAGAGAACGTCTAAATTACATGATATTGTTGTTGCTTCAGATTATAATCTTACACCTCTGAACTTGACAATGCAAAAGGTAGATTTTGATAAATTTGATGATAATTCTAATAGAGAAAGTTGGATGCAGAAGGAATTACACGGAAAGCACCCTAAAGAATTGAAAAATGATTATATTGATGAAATTGCATCGAATAAATGGTTAGTATCTGGAGAATTGTTTGCTGAAACAGAAGGCTTGGCAATTGCGATCCAGGACCAGGTTGTTTTTACAAGGAATTATAGAAAACATATCATCAAACAAAATATAGATGATTCTTGCCGTAGATGTTTCTGTTCTTCAGAAACAGTTTTTCATATATTATCATCTTGCTCAGTCCTTGCTTCAACAGATTATTTAGAAAGACATAATGCCGTCGCTAATATTATTCACTTCAATCTAGGAATTAAACATGACCTAATTCCCAAAAGAAAAAAATTTCAAAAATATGAACCTGAGATTATTTGTGAAAATGACAAATATAAACTTTATTTTGATAAAACAATTCTGTGCAACAGAGCTGTAAAACACAATAGACCAGATATCGTTCTTAATGATAAACAGAATCAAATAACATATATAATTGATATTGCTATACCCGACACACATAATATACAAAATAAATACAATGAAAAATTTCTAAATATATGATGCTTGGCGACGAGATTAAAAAATGTGGAAAATGAAGAAAATATTTATTCTACCGATTATTATTTCTACAACAGGCGTTATTCCTAGAAATCTTCACAAAAGTATTGAGATTTTGGGTCTGAAGAAAAATTTGTTTGAACAGTTACAAAAGATAACAGTCATCAAATCTTGTAATATTCTTCGTAGGTTTCTTTCCGAAAATAATAATGTGGTAGAGTCATAGGTTTTCTCTTTAGTTTATACTGCTCAGAATCTCATTTCATATTTTATTTATTTGTTTATATAAATGTAATATAATTAACTGACAATTTTGTCATATTTATATTCAGAGCAGTATTCTATTCGATCGTCACCACTTCACACAAAGGAAACTATTAATGAGTAACATTCAGTGTTACTTGACTAAGGTCCGTACACTGGATTTTTCCGGGGAGAAAGCCTCTGACACTACTCGTTGGTACATTGATATCATTGTCTGATGATGCTATAGTATGTACATATTCTGGTAGATTGATATATTCTCATAACATTTAACGTTATCCTAATATATAATTACTCCAGGATATGTTTTAATTATAATCATTGCCTGGCAATGGTATTAATTACCGGGTGGTGGATTTATATTTTTTCATGAAATCAGTTTGATTGCATGAACAGATATATGGGCAACTCGTCGGGGTAAAACCCCCTATATATATATATATATTTATTATGGAAATTCTTTTTCAACGGAGATGAAGTACTTTCCACAATTTTATTTTTACAAATAATACCAGTTTAGACCGTCAGGTCATGTTCTTTGGAGTGAATTTTATACCTTTCTCTAACAATGCTTAGCTTCATTAAAATTACTGTTTGATATGTTGGCGAATCTTGAGAGAAAAGTATCCATTGTTTCGGGCAGTGCTGAATCGGTGACTAGTTGCTGGGTGTTTTGGTTAGAATATTTCTTATTTTCTAAGGTAGACTTTTTCTTGTCTCGACTCATTTCCATATTGATTTTATATTCAAGACAATCGAATTCGACATTATGTAGGGTGTGGAATAATTCATCTTGCACAATTTTTATATAAATTCTGATATTGTCTTCGGAATCGTTTGTAATTTTATTGGAGCTGCGTTGTAGCGATTGGGATGAATAATTTTCAGTAATAGAAATTAAGTATTCTTTGAATTTCTGGATAAATTCCAATCGTCTTAGGCGTTATAAGTAGTCGGTAATTTTGCCGGATTTCCTCGACAACCAATTCAATAAGAGAATGGAGAGATTTCGAATTTTCTCTGTTATATTAACCCAGATCGATATCTGCTATTCCAAGGGTAAGTCAAATTCATTCTGTTCATTTTAAAAATATATATTCGAGAGATATGGATTTGTTATAGATTTTTTTCCGGTTATCTGTCCTACAGTAACATACGGATGTGAGAGCTGGGTAATGTCAAGGGTGGATGAAGATGCACTGGATAGGTGGGAAAGAAAAATCTTAAGGAAAATTTTCGGAGGAATTCAAGAGGCAGAGGGATGGCGAAGAAGAACTAACAAAGAATTACAAGAACTCTATAAGGAGCCACTCATATCAAGGTACGTAAAAGTACAGCGTCTCAAATGGTTCGGTCATGTCATCAGAATGAGCAGAGAAAGAATGCCAAAAATGGTGCTAGATAGGAAACCCCTGGGCAAGAAAAAATTGGGAAGACCAAGAATGAGGTGGGCGCAAAAAGTCTCCGAAGATGCAAGAAGTATGGGAATAGACGATTGGCAAACAGTGGCGCAAAACCGGTCAAGCTGGAGGAACTTAATTAATGAATTTAAAAACTCTTTCATGTTTTGAGATATTTTACTCAATCTCTGTAAACTCAAGCCCTAGACCTTCAAGGTCTGTTGTGCTTTATTAAATAATATAGATTTTTTTCCACCGCCAAGATATTTTGAGTTTTCATCTTTACGCCACATCTTGATATTTCACGGCTGGGGTAACCACGTCTTTAGGGAACTAGTCTTGCCACCTAGGGCAGTCACCTTGGGAACGATATTCAGCCAATCAAGTAACCTGTGAACTGTAAGATACAGGAATACCAGAAAACTGATATAAAACACCAAATCTGTTTCTCTTAATCATCAAATTCTTCTTTTCTATCTTCGTCAATTGTTGACTGAGCTCTATCATTGAGTTTCGATTTGTTGAAAAGCTCAGATTGTTTTAAATTGAAAGTTTTAAACTTTTTAGTTAAGTATTTTTGTATTAGTTACCTTAGTAATAGTGAGTAATTCATTAATCAGTTACTGTGATATTGATATATATATATATATATATATATATATATATATATATATATATATATATATATATATATATATATATATATGATATTTATCTTATAATAAAGCTAGTTGAATGAAGTGATGAGTATTTTTCCTAAGGTTATATCTAGGACCTAGGTTCTAGACAAAGATCTCACACACTGAGATTAAGGGACTCTGATCTAGCTAAGCATAAGTATTAATAGGTAGTGTCAATTGTAATTTTCTTTCAACTAGCCTTTCTTTAACTGAATCTCATTAAACTTCATCATTTAGATTTCTTAGTGCCAGTAGAATTGAAATATTTCTCCAATTTTAGATATTATAAATAAATCTAATCTAAATCATTACACACTTATCATAACGTTGTTGAACACCTTCCTCAAGTCTACCACCTGACTCCTTAATCACTGCATCACAACTGTTTTGACTTCGTCATCTTCTTGAAGATGCTGACCGCTCACATGTTTGTTCAAGTGCAGGAACAGATGAAAGTCACTCAGTGCTACCTTATTGTCCACTTCCGGTACCAAACTTTCATTAACGACCAAGGGACGCTCATTCCGTTGTTCTTCATGCACATTTGTGCGGCTTTCTTTAAATGCTCTCGCACACTTTCTAACCATTCAATCGCTCATAATGTTTTGTCCTTGTCTATGAACTACTAAGTGCTAAGAAAACTTTATAACATTTCGCACTTCTTATTCGGCAGGACTCACAGTTATCGGAGTCATCTTAAACACTCTGTAAACAACGTAAACAAGGAAGAATCAGACTGTAAGGCGTCAGTGTGTAGGCAAAAGATGCAGGTGTACATGAGCAGAACGCCGAATGCACTGCTGCTGGCAAACCGCACTTACTTGAAAAATACTACATGTACCAAGTAGATCAGAGAATAAGGAAATCTTTAAACTCGATTATTCGAATGCACGAATATGGAACTTTTACTATATTACCACACGTTACGATTTATGAATATTTCCTTGAAAGCTATTTTCTTCCCTAATTATTCGGGAAACTTAGCCGAAATCAAGGCAACATCTGTGGGGTCAGCTACTGATTCAATAAAGAAAACCTTGAATCCTGCAATTTTTCAATTTTCTCGAAAATTCAACCAACTCTAAGAAACTCATCCTTCATGGCTTCTGTAAGATCTTGAAATCCGAGCTTAAATAGCGTAAAAGAAACGTTGAGATAGCGGTTTAACACGATAAATTTCCTCTCATTTAAAAATTGCGATGCTCATCGCTCTGTCGGTCGCTGAAAGCTACACCAGTAAAAAATGATGGATACGAGTAATTCATGATGCAATTTTCCACCGAACAGTCGGGCGGATAAATACGAATGTCTTTATTGCATTTTCTTCGTGTTTTCATCACGTTTCGGCGGGATCAAAGGTAAACTACACTATACGGATGTCGAATTCCTGTAGTTCGCCCGAAATATTCGTCCAATCGAGGTTATTCAGAGTGGAATAATTAAAACTGTTGTAGATTAAAATGCGAGAGGAAAATTCTCTTTATGGGGTATTCGTGAATTATTTAAGTTTCGCAAACTATCATGAAATCATAATAAATGCAAGGTTTACATCAAAGTCCTCTCCATTTTCCAAACACTGCACCAAGAAATTAACGCAAATCTCAAATTTCTTTTTTGATAGCCAACTATACAGGGTGTTACATAATAGTGTGTCACTACTCAAGGGGTTGAATCTACGTGCAATTTTAAGACAAAAAGTGCATAAGAATATAGGTCCGCAAAAGCTTCGTTACAGAACTACAGGGTGTTGAAATTTCCGGAAAAAATTGGTTTTTTCTTCAAAACTCCTGCAGTTTTCGAGATATTCAGAATGGCTAATTTTACTAACGCCGAATTGGCTGATCTCCATTACACAACAGAAGCGGTCATATCAAGTGCGCTTTCCAAATCGAGTAACACCAGACAGGCGAACATTTTCATCTATCCACAGAAGGTTGAGGGAAACTGCTACTGTTACTGCAAATAATCATTTAAAAGGAGCAACTCAAACTATGAGAACTCCAGATATTGAAAAAGCAGTTTTGAATTGTATTGATTTGAATCCTTATGTGAGTACCAGAAAACCTGGAAATCAGTTGAATATTTCACATGTTCTAGTTTGGAGAATTTTCCACGACTTTCTATTGTACCCGACTCATATTCAACGCGTCCAAACTCTACTTTCTGGAGATTTTCCTTCAAGACTGAATTTCTGACGATTGTTCTTAGATAAAATTGGAGAAATAGCTCATTTTGATAGTGAAATAATGTTTACAGACGAAGCAAACTTTCGAGAACTTCTACCGCCAATTTTCATAATAATCATTATTGGGCTGAGGAAAACACCCATTTGATTGAAGAATCTCATCATCAAGAAAAATTCCCATTAACTGCATGGGTCGGAATAATTGGAAATTATTTGATTGGGCCATTTTTTTTGCCTAACAGACTAAGCGATCCCGCTTATCGACAAAGTGCTTCTGTTGCTGGTTGTAGATTCCATTTCAACAGTGAATGTGGCCTCTGACAATCTGTTTCTAAGACAGGTGCCAGATAACTTAAATTCCAGTTTCAAGGAATGTAGTCCTATAACCGTGAGAGATGCAATTTGTTTACTTACAAACTACAAGTCGAAAGACTGTTATGGTCTCTCAATGGGGCTGCTGAAGAGAAATGTTGGCGGTATCACCTGTTACATATTACTCAGTGATATTCATGATTACAATACACGTAACAGAGGAATATATACACCTATTCATGATTACAATACACGTAACAGAGGAATATATACACCTTTTGCCTGACAGAGCAGGTCGCAGAATGGTCCATTTTATTTCACATAAATTATATAATAAACTACCACTATCTATTAGATCAGTGTCAAACAGAAAATTTAAATCTGTGATAAAAACATTTTTATTAGGAAATACCCTGTATGACATTCAAGATTATTTTAAATTGAATTTCAAACGTCTGTAGGTCACCACCTGATGTGTTTTTTTATTCTTGTGTTTTTGTATTATATTTATCCACTGTGATTTTTTTTGCTGTTGAATTTCTGTTTAACTATTTTCCAATTGACATATGCACATACTTTTAATATTCTGTATACATGAATAAATTATCTATCTATCTATCTATTTACTCTCATCCCTTCAGCATATATAATTGAGAAAGTCTGCATGTCCTTGCATGAATGCGATGAAATCAATTCGACGTTCCAAATCGATTTGTCGCGATCCTTGTACTAAAAAAATTTTAAATGGGTGGTACTTATGCTCTTGAGTATTCTCTGAATAGTACTCTTACTACTTCCCAGTTCTCTTGCTAGAGTACGCAATTAAATATGTGGATTCACATCAGTATACGCTGAAATATTTATAACATTTTCGTCAGTTTTTACTGGAGCTCGATGGTGCCTATGTTTGAAATTCGGAAATGATCCAGAACGCATTTTTCGTTCCAACTTTAGAAATGTTGAACGAGATGGTTAACGACGAGCTGGAAATCGTTCGTTATACAGATGAGAAGCGTTGAGACTATTTTTTCGACACACCCCTTAAATGAGCTACATATCCACATACTCCTTACCTCTAAATATGGCATATTTGCAGCTTATTGCACTAGTAAGTATCATATGATTCTTCGAAATTGTATTAAAAATATATTTTTATTTACTTTTACTTTGCAGTTCATAAATACTCTTTCAGAAACTTCAAAATTGACGTAGGGTACGGTTGCATAGGAACACTTCATGATATGGTTCTGCGCATAAACTTTGGTTAAGTTCTCTATGGCTTTGCGTTCCATGTTTTTTCATATCTACCTATGTTTTTCTGATGCAAATGAAGCGCCTTGCATTCTGCAGTCTTTTGTTTTGAGTACGTTTATTTTTAGAGTTTTCAAAATATGAATTAAATGATTCTTTCTTTATCGCCAACAGACAACATTAAAACGTTGAAAACGATATATTACTATACTCTGAATTCATTTGGAAATTATTGGCACAATAAAATTTTAAGGAGTGCAATTTGAAAAACTGAAGTTGGGGGTTGTTTCCTGAATGTCGAAAGAAAATTTCTAGCGTAGAATGTGTGAGAACACCAGAGATATTGCCTGTTTCCAAAATTTTGGGACACTCTTTATATTTACAATTTTTAGTAAGAAAGAAGAATTAATTTCAACAGAAGATGCTTGGAAAAGAATGCATTTAATAAAAACTATTAAAAAGTAAACCATGCTATTCGAACTAGTGAAGTTGTAGTCGATTCAGTATTGATTCACTCTAATCCCTAAATTTGAAATTGATAGATCAATCCGTTCCCTAGATATTTTCAATGAGCGCTTCAGCGCGGACACTCTGTATTTATTTTAATTGTTTCTTAATAAGTGTGAAGATTTGCTTTAACGTTTCGAAGTTGTTGGAAATTAGGTTTAAGAATTTTATAAGAAACAAATAACGAAACATACAGATGAAGCTACTTAAACCTTTGTTGAAAAATAATTTACGTCAACATATGACTCAACAAATCAGGCCCAAACAAATATTGACAATTACTACAATTTGTTCGTTGTTGGTTCAGCAAACTTCGCATTTACTCGTCCTATTTCATCTTCTAGCTTGAAGATGTTCTGTAAACCTTCCGACTTGTATCGAGGAAGGGAAATTCGCAAATGGACTTTATCAGAATTTCTTCTGAAAACCTCGTCTGTCTCAGTTGAACTTCACCTCGTTAATCAATGTCTTCTAAGGGGACTTGTGTAACCAATTTTCTCGCTTCTCAATTCTTTCAGTGAGGGACAATTTCAGAGTCTCCAAAGGCAGCGGGGAGTAGAATTGATTGTTGCCTGAATACAGCCTCTGCAATGAATTAATGGTATAAGTTGTTCCACTCCAAAGCTTCGGTTCATGAACATCCGAAATCATTTTCCGTTTTTCGTTTTCTGCCTTCGAAGTTATTTATGGCCAAACTCCCATCGCATCCACTTCACAAATCTTTTGACGAGTAAAAATTAATTTATTTCGCTGGAGTTGGGTGAGGAGACTCAAAGGAGAAGTTTTCGTTTCGGTAAAACTACACTGCGGAATTTTTTGTGAGCGGTTTTCATTGATTGGAATATAATGAGTAGCTTGTATAGTCATGGAAAGAATTTCTTTTTGCGTTATAATGTATGATCTGACGCTCGCTGGTAAAAGAGCAAAATTAACGTTTTACCATGAACATCACATGAACAAGTCTTTATAGCTTTAAATGGACAACAAGTAAAATTATAATTCAATTGACGAGGCTTTTACGTGATGGAAATCCAGCGAATGGATACTACAAATATATCTTACTAACAAATTTTTATGCATACTAAAGATCCACTCAGAGCTGTCCGTACTTGAACTAATATTTAGGAAATAAATTTAATAAGGGTGAGTTATTTATGTCTACCTGATCATTAAGAATTTCCGGTGAAAACCTAAATCTGTTTATTTCAAGTACTTCCAGAAGGTTGAGTTTTATACCTCTATTCTAAAAATGTAGAATTTTTAATTCTGAATTGTCAGAGTAACAATTTTCCCTAAGATGATTTGAATAATTTGAATCGGTTTTTCCATTGATGGAACTGCGTTTATGTTCAGTGATTCTAACATTAAAATTTCTTCCTGTTCTACCTATATAAAAACAATTGCAATCTGCACAATTCAATCAATAAACACCTGATTTATTTTTTTATCAATTGAAGATTTATAGTTCCTGATAAATGAACCTAAATTTGTTGATGCTTTGAACGCTATATTCAAATTTGAATTTTTAAGAGGATTTCACATTGCTTATATTGCCTATATATGTTAAACTATTGAATTTCTTGTCTTCTCCCATATTTTCATTGTAAGATTTTACTAAGCATGGTTGATCTATATAAATATATTTCTTCTTAGATGGGGAAAACCTCTTAACTCTATTTACTGGAAACAATGTTGCAGCATTTGATGCTACATTCACAACATTGTTGCCATTCCATTTGGTGATGATGATTTTGTCATCCGCCAAAGTATGCTCAAAATAAACTCGATCTTCCTTTTTAGTACATTTGAACTAAATAGTGGCGATGAGGTTATTCGGTTTTCCCTCAGCGTTCCAGTAGCTTTTAAGCGCATCAATTTCAATTCTTTGAGCAAAGAAAGTAAGGCGAAATAATTGTCAAAGTAAAAAGAAAATCCTTCAAAGGGCATATTAATCAATATATTTGCATATTGTAAAACTACTGATGCGCCAAGATCCATATGTTTGTACTTATCTGGCAACTTACTTGAGGAACCTTTGTATAGATCAAAATGAACTAAATAACCTTGTTGGAGAGCACCAATCCAAAACGCATATCCCCATCTGATAGGTTTTCCTCGTATAAGCTGCTTTCCACTGTGACGTCCCAAATATGGTATTATTGACTCGTCTATACTATGATTTTCTTCGATGGAGGCATGCTCAAAAAATGTTGAGTTCAGAATGTCAAAAAGTGGTCGCATTTTCGAATATTTGTCCTTCAAAATCAGGTTTGTATTATCATTGCTCATTATATGCTGGAATTTATTACGCAATATAACTGCACATACCATTTTATTGTTGGTATCATCCCTATTCTGCCAGAACATCTTTTTCCGTGGAAGAGCTACATAGCAACTAAACAATAGAACTCCAATAAAATGAAGTAACTCATTTCTTGTGATATCCCCTGCACCATTCTTCTGCTAGACAAAAGTGTTTGAGAATTGAAGAATAAGATCGATCACTTCCTCATCGAAGAATAACTGGAACGTAGAAAATTATTCGCGGAGAAAAATCGTGGGTATATATCAAACTCATTTTACAACGTTTATTGTTGGCTTCTATGAAAATTTATGAAACAAGCCAAAATACTAGCAAATGAAAGATTCATCAAGGACGCTCCAAACAAGGGAGAAGCTACCTGGTAAGTTATAAATACATTCACGAAAAAGAATGTGCAAAAGCAAAATATTCTTGAGAATTTAATTTCTGATGGGGACTGTGATAAAACAGTTTTAGATAATATAAATGATTTCTACATAAATATGTGTCCACAACTCACACACCAAAACTTTGAATTCAATAACATCAGAAAAAATGATAATACAATATTTTTCAAACCTGCCACACCCGCTGAAGTATTTAATACATTGACGCCCTCTAAAAAATTCAACTGCAACAGGGACAGACGGAATACCTACAAAAATAATTAAGCACATAGCTTCCCAGATAGTTTACCCATTATCCTACATAATAAACCTAAGCATTCAAACTGGATGAGATAAAAAACACAAGGTTTAACTTTAATCTACACTTTATTTGAAAAAATTCGACGACGTTTCGCTGACACAGCAGCTTTATCAAGAATGAAAAACAGAATGAAGAGTATGGTATTATAAACAAATCGTAGAACAAGTTGGATGAATAACAGGAAAATCCACACCGAGCCATTGTACAGTTAGTATGAAAGGTAATAAAAACTAATTAAACAAGTTAAGTAGGGGTCAGTAATTCACATCTACCTGTTCATTCGAAAGCTTGTCCGAATGTTTGTATCTAGAATTTCTATTTTTCATTCTTGATAAAGCTGCTGTGTCAGCGAAACGTCGTCGAATTTTTTCAAATAAAGTGTAGATCAAAGTTAAACCTTGTGTTTTTATCTCATTTATATCATGGATCTACATCAAGTAACGGCCTCCACAATTCAAATGTTTGTATCTATTTATTTCTAATGCTTCTAGGAGATCTAATTTTGATTTTATATGTAATATGTCAAAGTCTTTTTGAATGAATGGTTTTCTTTTATTAGGTGGTTTGAATAGATTGAATCAGATTTATTTTTATCGAAGCTACGTTTATGTTCAGATGTTCTTATACCAAAACTCCTACAGGTCCTACCGATATAAATTTTATCACAAGAATCGCAATTGAGTTTATAGATTCCGGATTTACTTGATTTTTCCACACGAGATTTATTATTTTCAATATGTTTACCTAAGTTATTAGGAGTTTTGAAAGTTATATTAAGATTTTGTTTGACGAGAAAGGATTTAATATTTGTACTTGCAGAACCGCAGAATGTTAAACTGTTGAATATTTTAGTCTTTATGAATAGGATATACTTCATTTATTGCTTTCTGAAACAGTTTTTACGAATGATTAGATCTATCATATCCGGATTATATGAATTATTAATGGCTATCTGTTTGATGATGTTTAACTCTTTATTATAATCTTCTACTGATAAAGGTAAATTGAGTAACCGATATACCATGCTGTTTAAAGGTGCAACTTTGTGTTGAATTGGATGTAATGAGTAGTTATGTATAATTGTATCAGTATGTGTTGGTTTACGAAAAAAAATCTTTAAACAGCATGGTACATCGGTTACTCAATTTTTCAAGATTATAATAAAGAGTTAAACATCATCAAACAGATAGCCATTAATAATTCATATAATCCGGATATGATAGATCTAATCATTCGAAAAAACTGTATCAGAAAGCAATAAATGAAGTATATCCTATTCATAAAGACTATAAAATATTCAACAGTTTAACATTCTGCGGTTCTGCAAGTACAAATATTAAATCCTTTCTCGTCAAACAAAATCTTAATATAACTTTCAAAACTTCTAATAACTTAGGTAAACATATTAAAAATAATAAATCTCGTGTTGAAAAATCAAGTAAATCAGGAATCTATAAACTCAATTGCGGTTCTTGTGATAAAATTTATATCGGTAGGACCTATAGGAGTTTTGGCATAAGAACATCTGAACATAAACGTAGCTTCGATAAAATAAATCTGATTCGAATTATTCAAACCACCTAATAAAAGAAAACCATTCATTCAATAAAAACTTTGACATATTACATATAAAATCAAAAAGTTCAAAATTAGATCTCCTAGAAACATTAGAAATAAATAGATACAAACATTCGGACAAGCTTTTGAATGAACAGGTAGATGTGAATTACTCACCCCTACTTAACTTGTTTAATTAGTTTTTATTACCTTTCATACTAACTGTACAATGGCTCGGTGTGGATTTTCCTGTTATTCATCCAACTTGTTCTACGACTTGTTTATAATACCATACTCTTCATTCTGTTTTTCATTCTTGATAAAGCTGCTGTGTCAGCGAAACGTCGTCGAATTTTTTCAAATAAAGTGTAGATTAAAGTTAAACCTTGTGTTTTTATCTCATTTATATCATGGATCTACATCAAGTAACGGCCTCCACAATTCAAATATTCAAACTGGAGTTTGCCAAAATTATACTTATATTTAAAAAAAGGAGACAAAAATATTATGGGCAATTATAGACCTATTTCTATTCTGAATAACTTCAGCAAAGTTTTTGAGAAAATAATGTATGAGAGACTTTCAAACTTTATGTAGCACAAAATGCTTTTTTCTGATTCTCAAAACGGTTTTAGAAAGGGAAGGGGTACTATCAGGGCGGTTTACATGGCTTTGTGTGCTATTCTAGAATCACTAAATAACGACAAACTCACATTTGCGATGGCATTGGATCTATCCAAAGCATTTGACAGTGTGGAAAGGAAGATTCTGTTGAAAAAGTTGGAACTATATGGTATAAGGGGAGTTGTGCTCAAGATGTTCCGAAGTTACCTGTCAAATAGGCCACAATACGTATCGGAGAAAGACAAACACGCTCGGATCCTATCGTCTAGTATACAATTTTCGAAAAGAGTTATTCCTCAGGGAACAATTCTCGGACCGCTTTTATACATCATATATACCAACGACTTGGCAGGACTCATCAAAGACCTTGTCATTTAATTTGCCACCATATGAACATTGTTACGAGCTCCAGTGATGATGATAGTCTGAAACAGTCGATAGTGAAAAATTTGAGTGACCTCCAGGTTATTTCAGCAAAAACAACTTAATGTTGAACTCTGAAAAAACTCAATTATTAAAGTTTGGTTTCAAAACGGAACAAAATAAAACTATGATCAATTACAAGGGAAATACTATCCAATCTGTGGAACAAATGAGGTTTTTGGGGGTAATCATTGATTCAAGGTTAAATTGGAATACCCATGCTCAGAGCTTGGCGGGTCAGATAGGAAGCTATGCTTGCGTGAATCGTTGAATGAATGTTGAATCCAGAATTCGATACGGCACCGTTCTCTGAGGTAATGGTAGTGGAGCCGATCGCATTTTTAAGCTGCAGAAGAAATTCTTGAGAAATATTTTCTGCTTAAATAACAGAGACAGTTTTAGAGATATTTTTCTGAAAAATAAGATACTTACCCTTCCATCCATATTTATCAAAGAGGCTGTACTTTTTGTGGAAAATAACTTAGACCTATTTTCACAGAATGATCACCGCTACATAATTCGTCGCAGAGAGAATCTGCTTCCACAGAAATACTAATATGCATACCTTCAGAAATTGCAGAATACACAATCACATTTTCGATTCGAAATAGTAACATCAAAATTTAGAAGAAATACTTAAACAAACTTCTACTTGAAAAGGCGTACTACAACTCATAGTTTGAGAGATATGTGGTGCAGATTCTTTCTGGGGCGGTGGTATGCGGACAAATTGATTTTTGTAAATATTTTTTTTTTGGAACAATGTCTAATATAATGTTTGATGTTTGCACTGTTCATATATTATTATGTTACATTTATGTTTACATTTTATGTGTCCCTTTTTTTGACAAATTCTAAGCCGAAATCTTATAAATTGTTGTAATATTTATTTACAATTTTGGACGAATAAACATATTTATCTATCCATCTATCTAGCAGCTGGTGAAATATTGTTATCCGCCGATGATATTGGTGTCCATTACGGCATAAGTAACTTTTTCAAGTCCATAAGTTTTCAGAAGTTTTGGTCTTCGTTCTACAAACTCTGAGAGACGTTTATCATCGTCGCTATCCCAGTCATCTTCAGTTTGCATCCGTACTACAGCAGGAGCTCTGAGTGCATCGTCTTTCATAGACCAGGGTATGAGTTGTTTCAATATACTATTCTGTGTTTGTAACAAATCCACGGTTTAGTTATTGGATACTTTCCGACTGCTTCAGAGAAGGCTGAGAGAGAAACAAGAACCGTCCGGCCTCCGATCGGATGTTATCGATTGTCTTTCAGAAAGGCACAAGTGTTACATTTTCCCATTAAATCGAATTAATTGTTGCACTTTTGTGTGCGGTTTGCGTTCAATTACTTAGAGGAATTACGCAGAAACAGACCCAACGATAGTTTCGTCTGCCGCTGTTTGAGTTCGCGGGATTTCTGACTCTCCGTTATTGGGGAACTTTACACATTCAGGATTTATTCAGCCCCGTTGGACTGCGTCGACTAAAATCAGAGCGTAGATTTTCAACTTTTCAGTGAATTGTTATTGTTTTGGTTTTATAACTATCACGTGGTATTGCAGTGATTCAAAGTTGTTTGGCTGCTCTTCCCGAATAGTTATGCGGCATGACTTCTTGTTCTCTGGGATATTCGGTTTTGTGCTGTGATATGAATATAATCTCCAACAAATGTTAGGGATTATGGTTTAATATGCGGTAAGCTTAGAAATAATTGAATGTTTCTTTTTCTAGAGGTCCATGTCATGCAAGAATAAGTTCAGTGACAGATACAATACAGATCTTGATGCCAAAATCTGAGACACAAGCGACATTAGAGATAAAAGACGAGAAACACTCGCCCAGCTTCATTGCGTGGCCAGGAATAGGCTAACCTGTTACACCATATGGGTGGGCGCCTGGGAAGAATTGAGGTGTGTGTTTAGTCGCTTCTTGAAGAGGGTCAAATTGTAGGATGTTGAGAAGAAGTTAGACGGAAGCGAGTTCCACAGCTCACCGGCCCTGTAAACGAAGGAATTCTTATAGAGAGTTGTTCGAAGGTTCGTTAAATGTACCGCCATAAGATGAGAGATCCTTGCTAGCCTAGTGTTGCGGCAAAAGATGAGTTTTTCCGGAACAAGGTCTTTCAGCTCCTTGGAGCATCTTCCGTGGAAGTATCTGTACTATACGAAGTTACCAGTAGTAGTATGACGTGCAATTGGAAATCATCTGGATCTGAAGCAAGAAAGAGATCGTGAGCTTTAGAAAAATTGGTTGCATTGTCAGAAAAAAGTTAAAAGCGTCATCCTCCAACGTATCTTCTCTTTGGAATGCGACATCCGATCTGGGAGAGACACCTAGCCTTACCTTAGATGGAAGTCTTCAGTGCAACTCATAGCCATTGATACAGAGATTACTGGTGTCTATTGTTTGCATTATTTGACTTTCCTTCAGAGCTCGGACATGAGATTGCGTGTTTTGTAAGTACAGGTGTACTGCACTGTTATTCATTTTGATGGGTCCTAGTCCTCTTATACACTCAATATATAATTGACTAAAGAGGACACGATACGACCGTTGTTAGTCGTATTACCGAAATGAGCCCCCCGAGCCAGTCAACCCCGGAGATCCAGACTGGAGAACAAGTTTTCACCTTCTTAATCTCTAACAAAATGAGTATCTGTTAAGAAACTGTAGGATATTATAACATCCTCGATATACACTGCATGGAATAAATCGCGAGTATCAATCATGCACCATATCTACCCAGTATGTGTTGCAATACCAGGCCTATAACCTGTTACAGTTAAAAATTTAAACGGTCTTCATTAAGTAAACTCGTCAAAGTTAAACCAGTTCACATGAACGAAAAATTTTTCGATAATTGCCAACATAGGCCGAATTATGTTACTACAGTCTTACTTTTATATATATTATTACATTGAACGACGTTTGTCATATCTTCAAAACGACTGTCAAAATATTTTCGCAAATTTTTCTCTAAATTGAACAAGAACCACGAAGAAATAATACATGGGAGATGTCAACCCAAATCACTTAGAAGACCGAACCTAGCCATCGGGGCTCTCTCGGTCAAATAGAGAGGGAATTATTTGTTTGAATTTGATCATTGAAGGGATTTTGCGAGATTATAATTCATGATTGGCAAGCAAGAACAAGCAAGTGATTATGTTTCAGGAGACTCACACTGCGACAGAAGAACATCTCCGCGAAAGAGGAAATATAGCTGGTTATGTACAGGTATGATTGTTGAAATATTTTTCTGCGGGTTTTCTTTTTCTTTTATTACAGATTCCTGTCCCAAACCCCCTTCCTTTCACCCTTGTCTTCGTCTGGAAATCATGGAGTGCAAGATGAGAATTCTAGCTGATAAGCAGAAAAATCTTTAGTACTCTTTATGTACACACAACACTAACAAAACATAAACAGATAAGCTATTACTAGTGCAATAGAGACAGAAAAACGAATTTTTTTCCTCAGGTTTTTTCACTCGTTTGATGAATCATACGCAAGATAGTATGGTTCCCCTGTTACATTTTCCTGAGCTCACACTTGTGCTTTTCTGACACACACCAAAATTATATAAATAAGCATTTATTGTAAATACAATTATTCGAATTTTTGTGAATCCTTTCTTTTTCACCTACAACCGTCACTAGTTACAAATAAACATTCCGTATATTAAAATATACTTTCCGAAAGATCTCGGAGCTCGAAGCTCGAAGGCAATATCATTTAGTTTGTTTAGAATGCTCGATTTTATCAGTTCTCACATGTGTGTTTTGCGATTTTTACAATGGATAACTTTTTAACAAATTCATCTCTCTCCCTTTGTTACATTCATGAAGGATTTTAAGGTTGTTTAATGATATCGAGTGGTTGATTGATTATATGTGTTCAAATATTGGCGAATTTTCATCTGAGGAAATATGTTCCTTGAGTCTAGCTTCAAAACTTCTTCCAGTTTGACCGACATAGGCTACCTGACATTCATTGCATTTGATTTGATAAATTCGTGATTGCTTGAGTTTATCGTTCTTTTGTTTGGCATTGAATCTGCTTAAGTTGGTGCCGCTTGAGAATGAAGTAGTTATGTTGAATTTGGAAAAGTAATTACTGATTTTGTTAGAGAGTTGGCCGGTGTATTTAAAACTGGTGTATCTTTTTTTCGGGGTTTCTATATATTAATTGAGAGGTAGCCGGCTTGGTGGCGTAGAGGATATGATGCTCGTCTCCTGCGCAGAGTTTATTGGGTTCAATCCCCACAAAGTCGATGTGATTTTTCGGAATCTGGGAATCGCTTGAGTGTCCATCTTTTGGAGGAGATTTAAAGCTGTCGGTCCTGTCTAACAGAAATGTGTTGAACATTAAAGATCCCTTCCCTCGACACGACAGGGGTTTAGCAAAATTACCGGGTTAGTGAGGTGACAGAATTCCCCGGAGTATCATTAGCCGAAAGGCAGAAATAGAGGAAGGAAAAACAAACAAACACAGACCAATTTCTGGACGGAATGTATATTTCTATATCATTTCAATTTTTTGACTGATGTAAATAAGTTTTTTTTTCGAATGAAATCAAATAAATTCAATACTCTTAGTAGAAAATATTTGATAAAGAAGATACCTTTAGTTATATATTTTTCGATACCAACTCCAGCAAAAGTCAGAGTCATCCTCTCAACTCATTATCACATAAAAAATTAATCAACTTTTCAATCAAAACGGCATGTAAATGGAATCTAACACTCACTCAAATCACGTAACAGAACATGATGATATTGAACTACTTTTAACTCGAATCGGGAGGGTTGAATTCAAACACATCATTCAACCAAATAAAAGCCGTCAGTAACCGTGCAATTCAGCGACCTCGATAGAAAATAACACGATCGTTATTCGCAGGAGTCGGGACCTCGAACAAGCCTGCAGGGGCCTGTAGATTAAGTGGTTTCCATAGGTCTTGGTCGATGTAACCAGAACATGTTCTGAGAATGGAACGGTGGTCCCGTTGATTGGATTTATAGCTGAAAAACCTTGACATCCGGAGGGACGGTGCGGTCTGCAATGTGGCGGATGCGCCGGTACCAATAAACCCGGAATAATATTGATGATTTATTCATTCTATGGAATCCGATTTCAATGAAGATGGAGTAAAATATACTTTATACTTTACACAATTTTATTTAACGGATACGATCGGTTTCGTTTTTTCAGATCATTTTCAAGTGGCCAACTACAGGAATTGAACTCACTTATATAGATACTAGCCTTGATATACAGTAGTGGAACTGTAGTAATGTCTAGCTGGTTATTAAGGTTGGTTTCACTTGAGTTTTTACGAAATTCATTGATTTCCAAACATGCCAACATATTCATTTTCTTTCATTTGTCGAAATTATCAAAAATTTGGATATTATCTAACGTTATCGAATGATTTGTGGTTTCTTTTATGTTCACATGTTGGAGAATTATTGTCAGATGATGAATGTTCTTTGAATATGGTTTCGAAATTCGTACCTGTCTGTCCAACATAAGCTAGCTTACACTTACACACACATTTTGTAAACTCCTGATTTTTTGAATTTGTCTGTTTTTGTCTAGCACTGAATAATAATTCGCTCAAGTTCAGACTACTTGAGGAAGAGGTGATTATTTTAAATTTAGATAAATAGTTGCTCGATTCATTGAGAAGAGAACCAGCGTAGTTGAGATTAGTGTGTTTATTGAAGGAAGTATCTTTTATGGAAAATTATAATTGACTTATTTGATGTCTTTCTATAACAGCCGGGTGAATAGTTGAGTCTGTAAAGGTTTCTCTACTGTAGATGTTTTAAGTCGATTTTGTTATTGTCAGGTATGAAAAATTCATTTAGTTCTCAATTTCTATTTCTGCTGTAAACTTAACGTTGCTATGTACTTCATTCATTAATGCGAAAACTTATCAATTAGCTTGTTTGAGCTGATATACATATCCATACTTGAACGGTAAGGTTTCTTCGCTAAGTGGCTATTTAATATTGCTCTTTCTAGGTTTATCATGAATATATCGGCTGAAAAGGGGCTAAGAGGTGGTCTTATGGGAAATTCTGATTTTTGTTAGTGAAATTTTGATTGAAATTGAACATAAGGAAAATGTGAAGAAACTCTTAGCGAACTCGTAACATCTGTGTCGGACAACAGTTAATCAATGGGAATAAAACTGAATGCGAAAAAGACAAAATGGCTATCAGTAAGTAAGAGACACATAGATTTCCAAGAGAAACTTTTAGTTGGGGACGAAGTTATAGAAGTCTTGCATTTTACAGATACCTCGGATGCCATATAAACAAGAATTGGGACATGGCACATGAAATTAGGAGCCGCATTGAACAAGCTAGATGATCATTCACAAATATGAAAAAGTTCTTATCATTAGACAGCTGAAGGTTTTCCTCAGTGTCAGATTATTGCGGTGTTACGTATTCAGTATCCTCCTATACGGTGTCAAAGCGTGGACCCTTACAGAGGCCATGTGTAAGAGACTGTAAGCCTTCCAAATGTGGGTTTATTGAAGGATGCTAAAAATTTTATGGACCGACCGAAATACAAACAGTGAAGTCTTACATCGACTGAATATGAAACAGAGGTTTTAAATACAATCAAAAAGAGGAAATTGGAATATTTTGGTCATGTTATGCGTAACGACAAATACAATATGTTACAAATAATAATTCAGGGAAAAATCAATGTTACCGTGGGCAGGCCGTAGAACAACACGGCTTAAGAACCTTCGCCAGTGGTTCGGACAAAGTAAGACATCTTTATTTATAACTGCCAACAGAATTCGAGTCATGCTTTTGATCGCCAACGCTCTAGGTGGGATGGCACGTGAAGAAGAGGAAATGACACGAGCCTCGTTTTGAGTAATTGTTGAGTTGTGTGGTATTCAACGTGAACAGATCTTTTTGACAGACAAATATCATGCGATATTGAATGTAGGCTGGTGGAACTAATGTTAAGGGTTGTCTCAATCTCACGGTACGACACATGGCGATCAAAACAATTTATTTCGGATGACCTTCACGAAGTTAGGCACTGAGTGAAGCAAGGACTCGATAGAATTCGTTATACGAGCGTTTCGCAGTGGCCAAGTGTGGAGCTTCATCACAAAAAGTTGAAGCAAGTTGACCGCAGACTGTTGTCGAAAATTGTAAAAAACCATCGCACGAAAATGTTCACGTGTTAATTCCATTGTGTCAAAAACAATATTCAACCTTTCGTAGAATTTAAAATATCCCTCCCTGAAGCAGCTGTCTAACTAATCTACTCTTCATAATCATCCCCAACCAGGGACACCTAGTACTACTACCAGCTACTAGACCCTTTCGACGATCCATTGTCGGGATTTGTCGAACTCGATATTAATGGGCTCGTCTAATCTTCAAAAGGTAGAGAACACTGAACGGAATGGGAACTTTTCTTATTCAGGGGATGTTTGCATTTTATTTCATAGATACTTTTGAAGAGATTAAAACATTTTATCAAATTTTACTTTCCTAAATATTATTGCATAATCTTCATCAGAAGCTCAACATTAGATTTTTCTGTACGTCCGTATTCACACGTTGTTCATGTTTTTTCAATCTGGTTCAATTGATCTTTTAGTTTGTCCAACAAACATCTATCAATATCTAACGTTGATCAACTTGCTTTTGATTAACACTAGATCGTGCTATACTCTCTATGATTTGGTCACTTGTGACTAAGTTTTCGGATGCTAGGTTGATGGTCCGGTCTCGAGAGTGGAAGAATTTTTCAGATAGGACATAATGAGATCTCTTGAGATAGAATTAATTAATTATTATTTCTTATCGTGGACTTATGCACTATCTCAGCTAGTAGCTGGATATGCTTTACCTTTCCCAGATTTAGCAATCAAAGGGAATAGGCTCGATTACAATATACTTGACATAAATTTCCTAACTATCCTACATGTATTAAGAATTACAGCTTTTTGCATTTCTATATAGGTATTCTTATGCAATTCTAATTTCTTAAGGCTATCATGCAGAGTTTTGGGTATTAAACCAGTCGAGGATACGATGACAGGAACAATATCTATTTTATCGAGGTGCCACATCTGCTTGATCTCAATAGCAAGGTCTGTGTATTTGAACTTTTTCTCCTGGAACTTGTTCAGCACGTTGTTATTATTCGGTATGGCGACATCCACCAGCATTGCTGTTCTGGCTCTCTTATCATACACCACTATGTCCGGCCTATTATTCGTCACCATTCTGTCAGTGATAACAGGCCTATCGTAGTATAATCTGATAGAGTCATTTTCCAATACGGGCGCCGGCTGATACTTGTAATATGGCTGGAAGGTGTTCAGAAGTCCGTACTTGTGTGCAAGTTTCTGGTGGATAATGTTGCACACTTGATTATGCCTGTGAAGATACTCCGTATTGGCCAGTTGTTCGCATCCGGACGTAATATGCTGTATAGTCTCCGATCTTATATGGCATTTTCAGCACTTATCTGTTTGTAATGTTCCGTCCTTCATTATAAATTTTTTGTAATTGTTTGTAGCGATCACTTGGTCTTGGATAGCCATAAGGAATCCCTCTGTTTCTGCGAATAATTCTCCTTTCATTAACCATTTGTTGGAGGCTTCTTTGTCGATGTGTGGTTGATTAATCTCATGGTGATGTCGTCCATGCAATTCCTTTCTTGACCATTGCTCTTGTTTTTCAGTATCTGATAGGAACGGTAGATTCAGCAGGTCATCTCTGGTAGCAAGATTCAGAAGTGTATACCCCTTATCAATCAGCCAACGATACCACTCTATGGAGGTCAGACATGAGAGCTTTTGCTGAGAAGAATTCTCTTAGATTTCTTATCTGTTCGGTGTGTAAATTGACAACATCTATTAATCCGCGTCCTCCTTCTATTCTCTTCAAAGTTGTTCGTATCACAGACGATTTTGGATGATGATTGTTGTACTTTGTCAGCATCTTTCGGGTCTGCCTTTGAATATCATCCAGCTCCGTCTTAGTCCATCTGATTATTCCAAATGAGTAAAGCAACACTGGAATGGCGTAGGTGTTAATTGCCTTGACTAGATTCCCCGAGTTCAACATCGATTTCAGCACAGACTTCAGACGCTGACTGTATTCTGAACGAATCTCCTCCTTTGATTGTTTTTGGTCTAATAATCTGGCTTGTTGGTATCCCAGATATTTGTATGTTTCGCCATCTCTCATGCACTGTATAATATGTATAATTATTATTATTATTATCGTTCATGGTAGCAAAACTAATGAAAAACTACTAACGGTACTCGGGCGGACGCACATAGTCCCCCAGAAACAGATGAGAGAAGCCAATTCGCCAATTCGATTTGGATGCACCAACATGAATGTGAGAACAGAGCACCAGCACTTACAAAACTCTAACGGAGACTCAAATAATGCCAACAACAGACACAACATCTCGCTATTTCAATGGCTATGAATTGCACTTAAATCTTCAGTTCGAAAGAAGGCTCTGTGTGTACAGATCGGTCTTTTCACTCTGAAGAGAGGATATGTTCATAACCATGTTGTGTGTGTCGATCCTATAACAATAACAACTACCCTAGGTTGTTTGAGTAACTAGGCAATGATGTACACACGATCCAAATTCAACATCAATTGGGTTCAACTTTCAAATAAAAAAGGCAATCGGTGGCCTCTGAGGTCGACCGTGCGATGAGCCGGCAAGAATTCATGAGAATTTAACCGATTTTTCCAATACTGTCGATCTCTTTCTTGTTTCAAATCTCCATGGTTTCAATTAACAGGTTTCAACAACCTCCGACCACAACCCTGCTTTTGCCACTGATAATTTCGTACAGCAACGCAACAAAAATCCCAACGCCTTCCAGGAAGATATGTCATTACAACCGAACCAGCTGTGGGAAGATGCACTGGAAGTAGCTGCTCTGGTTTTTCTCGTCTTTTTCTTCCTTTTCCTGGTACGCCCCTCATTGAACTTTTGATAATAAGTCCTTGAATTATTATTCAGCGTGACGATTGAATCAATAAACTGAATTCATTTGTATAACCCAGAATACTTCTGAATTGAAGAACTTTATAAACTGCATAGCTTTGAAGAAAAAATCAAAGACTATGGTTCAAGAAATAGAGAGCTCGTCCCGTAACTCGTGACTCATTTTACATAAATATTCGAATCACTTTACATGAAATGAAAATAAAATTTCTGAAAGAATCGAGAGATAAAAAGAGTGAAGCCTAACAGTCCCATTAAATCAAATTTATAAGGGTCCAGTACATTTCTATTCTTTTCCCTAAAATATATGATAGGCCACTAGAGAGGTCTTCTGATATTCTGTAACCACCCGACCAGAATAATGGATTACCAACATATATTTACGCGTTCTCTCCACGGAAAAAAAGCTTTTAACGTTTGAATTTATCGTGACCCTGCGTCGGTTTTCTGAAGTTTATCGTTAATTGATTAACGATAAAATTCGTTCTTTTGTTTCAAATTCAATAGATCTCGATGAGATTTGTTTCACTGCATTCGTTCCTCGTCGGAGTTCATTGAATTTTATGGTACCCCAGCGGCCGTTAATGGGGATAAATGGGCATCTTAGACATCGATTTTTGCGAATTTTCAATACTAGTTAAAATTTATGATAAAAATATTCACATTGTTATATGCAAAATATGTGAGGTGGATTTCGCAGCGAATCTAGATGGTAGTGAAATTATTCTACCTATTCATAAACAATTATTTGGATTTATGAGGTCGTTAGTCTATAAAAATTCATATACAGTTAAAACTCCACATTTGCGCTTCTTACATTTTCGTTTTCACTATTCGCGGATAAAAAAATGCCACTCAATTTCTATATTCTATATAAGCAACGTTGTCATTATAGACAGAAAACTGCAACCATAAATGAATACCCTTGAATCTAACCTAACCTATTATCCAGGAGAAGGCAAAGCATCTGCTGAATGATTTCTCAACAAGAAGTTAATGGTTGAAAATAACGACAGCTCGAAGGAACAGTACAGAATTTATCGTTAAAAGAGCACTGTACACTTTCTTACTTATTATTTAATAAATCCACTAGTACTTCTTCTTCTTCTTCTTCTGAGTGCACGGCGCCCATATGGTCAGCACTCAGGCCGTTTGGCCCATTGTGCTTGCCGTGTGTTGTTGAGTTGTAGGGGGACTCCTGGATCGTCCGGGCGCTGGGTATTTCAGTGCCCAAGGTGTTCAGTCTGGTTCCCGTATGGGCGGGATATTCGAACCGCACGACATTGTGCGATTTCCGATAGTTTCATGACGTGTAGATGTTTGTTGAGTTGGTGCCCCGAGATACGTTCCTGGAAACGATGCTTTCCACAGGAAATGCTGGATCAGCGGATCCTATTTCACGTACACGGCCTCACCGTCTTCACTGATGTTATAAATCATGTTTGTATATCTCATATTATTCAGTCTGACAATAGCTCCCATTTAATTCAGTTTGTAATAAAATAAATGTCTTTAAAAAGACTTTTCCTTAAGTGAAAAACATAAGTCCCGTCAATAGGCCCACTACCATCCAAACAGACTTTTTTTTCGAGGGACAGTAGTTCATGTACCCTCTTCTTTGATTTCGGCCCTTTTATGAGCCTTTTTGACTGTCTCAGTCCCGATATTACTGCCCAGTAATTTTGGGCCCCGGTGGTGGTCCAGTTTTGAAAGAAAGAGAGCATATTGGTCCATGTGATGGTCAGAATTGGTTCTGGTCCCATCGGCCTGATAGCTGTTGCTTTTTTAGCGAGGTTGTCTGCTATCTCGTTTCCTTCGATGCCCTGATGGGCTGGACACCAAATCAGAGTGACTCTGTTTGTAGAACTGAGTTGTCGAAGTGCTGTTCCGAATTCGTCAACCAGTTTGGATGTAACCTTCGTTTCTTCAAGATATCTGAGGGCCTTTTGGCTATCAGAGCCAGAGCTGCGTGTGACGGTGACGTTGTCTCGCAGCGCAATCATAATGATTGCCCTAGGACCATGAACGCCGATGTCTGTATCCGTCCCAGTTTTGGACCCATCCGTAAACCAGGTGTGGTCCTGTGGTGTGAGTAAGGAGTAAGAAGACAGTTCTCTTTCCGTCCTTTTTTTTTCTTTATCCACCAGTACGGAAAAAGAACTGTCTTCCTCAATCACTTTTAGAACTTCCACGTAAACTCCATCAGGTCCAGGTGACTTGGCGCTTTTTGCTACTGCAATAGCATGTTCTACTTTCGCTTCTGTTAAATCGATCCCATCGTTTGAATTGATGTGATGGAATGCAGTTCTATCGTCATTAAAAAGATTCTGAATATACTGACTCCACTTTCAGTTTATCTTCTGTTGATGTAAGAATATTGTCGCTTTTATCCATTAGTAAATTACTTTTGTGTTTATAGTTACCTGCCGTTTCTTTTACTTTTTATGCAAATTGAAAGTGTCGTGTTTTGCATCTGATACTTCAATTTCATCGCATCGTTCAGAGACCCAGTTCTTATTTGCTATTCTTAACTTGGAACGAATTGACTTTTGGACTTTCGAATAATTTTGTGGACGCTTACTTTTAAAAGTTCCTTTCAAATGCATTAATTCCACTTTGTCATCGGTCATCCAAGGGTGTATATTTTTTGTTGTGTTTTGTGCTAGATGTTTATCTCCAACCTGCCTTACAGCTGTTTCAAATCGTTCCCATGTGTGTTCTATATGTTGTTCACCTTCACTTCTTATGTTTGTTAGTTGTTTACTGGGTTCAATTCTGACAACTAACTTTAGTGTTGAATCCTTTAACTTTTGTATTCCTAGTTGGTATGTTTTCTGACCTTTAACAATTCTTTTCAGCCTAATGTTTACAAACGCTGCTACTAGGTTGTGGTCAGTATATACGTTGGCACCAGGGTACGTTTTAGCATTCTGTATAGAGTTCCTGAATCTTCTGTTCACAAGAATACCATATAATCAATTCGGTTTTTCACGTTTTTATCTGCATTGGAGGTCCAAGTATAGAGACGTCTGGGATGTTGCTTAAACAAGGTGTTAGTTATATTAAAATTTTCGTCTAAACAGAACTGAACCAACGGGTCTCCTCTCTCATTCAGAACACCTAACCCGAACTCGCCGACTACATCTTCACGTCGTCCTTTCCCCACTTTGACATTGAAGTCGCGCGTCAGTAGAACAATGTCGGATGATTTAGTAAAATCTGTTGCTTTCTCAATATCACTGTAAAATTTTTCAGTGTCTTCGTCGTGTCGTTTGGTGCAAAGAAATGCTGAAATTCGACTGCGGTGCTGCAAAAGACGTTCACAAAATCGTTACAGGCTTGTTTGGGTTTCCAACTTTCAAGTGTTTAGAGTTGTCTGTAGAAGCGTTCAAATTTACTTTCTGACAATTTGCTAATATAAATTCGGATTTTGAATTCTAGGCAATCTATTTCAATGTTAGGTAGTATGTGAACAAGTTTATATCTTACAGATTTGACGTACAGTTTCGAAATATCACGTAACCTTATAATACTTTTTAATCTCGTATTTCATAATTTCAATCTTTTGGTATGATTATGGATGTTGTTTTATAAGTGGCATAAAACTTAAACTTGATATAGTTGAGAATCACTTTCCGTTGTAGGCACTCTTTGTTGAACCACAATTTGGGGACACTATCTTGTATTTCAACTGAACCCTATAGTACATGGTCATCAATTCTGCTCGATAAACTGATCCATTTCAAAATATAAAAGAAAAAACACACCTTCATCGGTTTTCCACGTTTATTTATACACGACTAGTTCTGACCTTTCAGCAATTTTCAAGTGCTGAAACTGAAACTTGTACTAACTTAGGTACAAAGATGGTAACAAGATTTCTTTCTTCAATGTTCAGTAGGAGGGAATTATTGATTTCAAGTTGTACTTGTAGACTAGTATAATGTGGAGTTTTCCTGAGTCTATTAATTTCCTACAGATTCATTCTACTTATAACATTGCATTTGAGGAAGACTTTGATATTGTTGAAATATTCATTATTATACATTCATTATTATTACATTATACATTCATGGAATTGCTGTTTTTGAATATTTTGATTATTGATATTGTCGAAATGAATACATTCGACAATACTTATGTATTTTTTTGAGTTTTTGCCACATGTGCTCACATTGTTTGCTCTAGATTTCTGGCAGAATAGTTGTTTTGTATGTCTGTCGATTATATTTCATTCGTTTAAGTTTTGAAGGTACAATTGTTGTATTATTATAGGCGATCGTAGGGGGCACTTCAATTGAATTGTATCTACTGGGGTTGTCAATAATTTTTTTTTGTAATGCTTGAGAGGGGGTGTAATACCATTATATCATGTTTTGTACGCTTTCACACAAGCGGGCTTCTCTTGGAGTCCGAGTGTGTGTTTTTAACAATAAATTGAACTGAATTGAATTGTTTGAATTGTGGAAGCCGTTACTTGATGAGATCCATGATATAAATGAGATAAAAAACACAGGGTTTAACTTTAATCTACACTTTATTTGAAAAAATTCGACGACGTTTCGCTGACACAGCAGCTTTATCAAGAATGACAAACAGAATGAAGAGTATGGTATTATAAATAAATCGTAGAACGAGTTGGGTGAATAACAGGAAAAACCCACACCGAGCCACTGTACAGTTAGTATGAAAGGTAATTAAAAACTAATTAAACAAGTTAAGTAGGAGTGAATAATTCACATCTACCTGCTCATTCAAAAGCTTGTCCGAATGTTTTTATCTATTTATTTCTAATGCTTCTAGGAGATCTAATTTTAAACTTTTGATTTTATATGTAATATGTCAAAGTTTTTATTGAATGAATGGTTTTCTTTTATTAAGTGGTTTGAATAATTTGAATCAGATTTATTTTTATCGAAGTTACGTTTATGTTCAGATGTTCTTATGCCAAATCTCCTGATTTACTTGATTTTTCAACACGATATTTATTAGTTTTAATATGTTTACCTAAGTTATTAGAAGTTTCGAAAGTTATATTAAGATTTTGTTTGACGAGAAAGGATTTAATATTTGTACTTGCAGAACCGCAGAATATTAAACTGTTGAATATTTTATAGTCTTTATGAATAGGATATACGTCATTTATTGCTTTCTGATACAGTTTTTACGAATGATTAGATCTATCATATCCGGATTATATGAATAATTAATGGCCATCTGTTTGATGATGTTTAACTCTTTATTATAATCTTCTACTGATAAAGGTAAATTGAGTAACCGATGTACCATGCTGTTTAAAGCTGCAACTTTGTGTAGAATTGGATATAATGAGTAGTTATGTATAACTGTATCAGTATGTGTTGGTTTGCGAAAGACCGAAAAACATGATTATTATTTCATTTAGTGATTTTCAAGTCCAAAAATTAATGGAATCGTTCTGTTCAATTTCTATCGTGAATTTAATGTTCAAATAATTTCTCATTTCCAAATTTCTTTATTGGTATAGATATAATGACGACATCTTAGTATATTTCATTGAACTACTCGTCAATTAGACTTATATCTTAATTTCATTAATTCCATCCATTTGAACATTAAATTCACGATAGAAATTGAACAGAACGATTCCATTAATTTTTGGACTCGAAAATCACTGAACGAAATAATAATCATGTTTTTTCGGTCTTTCGTAAACCAACACACACTGATACAATTATACATAACTACTCATTACATCCAATTCAACACAAAGGTTCAGCTTCAAACAGCATGGTACATCGGTTACTCAATTTACCTTTATCAGTAGATGATTATAATGAAGAGTTAAACATCATCAAACAGATAGCCATTAATAATTCATATAATCCGGATATGATAGATCTAATCATTCGTCAAAAACTGTATCAGAAAGCAATAAATGAAGTATATCCTATTCATAAAGACTATAAAATATTCAACAGTTTAACATTCTGCGGTTCTGCAAGTACAAATATTAAATCCTTTCTCGTCAAACAAAATCTTAATATAACTTTCAAAACTTCTAATAATTTAGGTAAACATATTGAAAATAATAAATCTCGTGTTGAAAAATCAAGTAAATCAGGAATCTATAAACTCAATTGCGGTTCTTGTGATAAAATTTATATCGGTAGGACCTATAGGAGTTTTGGCATAAGAACATCTGAACATAAACGTGGCTTCGATAAAATAAATCTGATTCAAATTATTCAAACCACTTAATAAAAGAAAACCATTCATTCAATAAAACTTTGACATATTACATATAAAATCAAAAGTTTAAAATTAGATCTCCTAGAAGCATTAGAAATAAATAGATACAAACATTCGGACATGTGAATTATTCACCCCTACTTAACTTGTTTAATTAGTTTTTATTACCTTTCATACTAACTGTACAATGGCTCGGTGTGGATTTTCCTGTTATTCATCCAACTTGTTCTACGATTTGTTTATAATACCATACTCTTCATTCTGTTTGTCATTCTCGATAAAGCTGCTGTGTCAGCGAAACGTCGTCGAATTTTTTCAAATAAAGTGTAGATTAAAGTTAAACCTTGTGTTTTTTATCTCATTTATGAATTGAATTGTATGAAAAACTTAAAAAATAAATACGAACCCAACCATCTGTAACTCGATAATGCTGGACTTTTGAATATAAGTTAATACGAGTTTTCATCATGTTTTTAATTGGAAATCTCCTGTAGAAATTCTTGACTGCGTACCTGAAACATTCTGTATATCCGTATAGAGACGCACAATGACTATATGTAGAGAAGAATTCCAGTGGTTATCCCAATAAAAATAAATTCCATTCCATATTTATGATGATTTCTTCGAAGAAGAAAACCTGCAGAATTCAAATCTTCCATATTACTTTCAAACTTGTTATTCAGGACGTCGAGGTAGTTTCCCTATATTATCTGAGGTCTTTTTTCATGTATGACGGGATAGATAAGCAAAATGGAAATAGTCAAATTGGTTTTTCTCCATGAGATATCTTTTTCATATATCCGCTTCGTTTTTGCAGCAGTTTCCTAAGTTTTGAGAATGCGGGATAAATATATGTATGAGTTTGACATATTATTCCAACTCCAACGAAAAAATTAAAATATTCGAGAAGTTTCAGTATGATATCCGAAAAAAACAGGATATTGATTTCAAATTCACATTTTCGGTCGCTACAATATTCTCGGAGAATTTCACATGAAATTAGATGACACGTAGATATGAAGTTTCAACCTTCCGTAGAATGTTAAATATCCTCCCTTGAAGGAGCTAGTTTTCCGATCTACTCTTCATAATCACCGTCAACCGAGGCCACAGCGAAGTGGTACAGCACGGTCAGATGTCACGAATAGGAACAATGGACTGCAGTTTCGGTCTTGTTTGACCTCGTCAGCGTTGTCTACCCATTCGTAACACAATGCTATGTCGTTACCTACTCATCTCAATTCGTTGGGGCGAACGCAGTAATGTAAATGTCACTGCGCCCCCCAACGAACCCAAAGAGAGGCTACCTCACCAACGCTATCAGACACAGAAAGCTCATTGCTTATCTCTCTTGAGCTGAAATGACGATTTTCAAATACCATTTTCTTCCTTTATAGATGTTAACTTCAGTTGTTAACTTTTTGATTATCTCCTCAGTCCTTTTTATGACCTTGCTTGCTATGTAAAATCTTTTCTTAGATTTGTTTGACATATAAGAGGTATGATTGTAGAAATATTTTTCTGCTGGTTTTCTTTTTCCATTGTTACAGATTCCTCTCCAAATCCCCCTTCCTTTCACCCTTGTCTTCATTTGGAAATCATGGAATGCAAGAGGGAATGAAGCGGCCAAGCAGAAAAATCTTTGATACTCTTTATGTACACACGACACTAACACAACATAAACAGACAAGCTATTACTAGTGCAATAGCGACAGGGAAACGAGTTTTTTCCTCAGGTTTTTTCACTCGTTTATTGAATCATATGCAAGATATTATGGTTCCCCTGTTACAGTTCCTGAGCTCACACTTTCTCTCTTTTCAAAAGAATATATATATATATATATATATATATATATATATATATATATATACAGTGTGTTCCAACGAAAATTTGACCCCCCTCTAACTCCGAAATGAGTAACATTAGCGAAAAACACCAAGACACGTCGATTTTTGTTTCGAGGGGAGCATTTTTCAAGTAATTCGAAACTTGTCAGATCAACCCCTACCCCAGCAACCCTAATTTCGAAATTCATCATAGGAATAAGGGTCGAGTGGCACCTTACTGTAAAGGTCTGTCAATTCTCCATTCTGATTTGTCATTTTAGAATTTTAAATCAACATACAGGGTGTCCCAACCGAGGGTAAAGTTGAATTCCTGCAAATCCCAAATACTAAATGAAATCGATTTATTTTGGCATAATGCAAGCGCAGGTTTATGCTCGGTCTAGAAAACGACCTACACTTGTGAATTTGGAGTTGGTGCAATCAACCCCTATTTCCAGCATCCCCAACTCAAAAATCATTCGATCGAAAATAGGTCAAGTGGCACCTCGTTGGAAAGGTATTTCAATTTTCTCTTCGAATTTGGTATTTTCGAAATTCAGAATCAGCATACAGGGTGTCCCGGAGCAGGAACACTGAAAACCCAAATAACTTTTTGAAACTGGTTCATTTCGGTATAATACGAGAACATGTTTATGTTTGATTCGAGAATAAGACTCTCTTGCGTGAATATGGAATTTTTGCAATCAATCTCTTCCATTCAGCATCCCCAACTCAAAATATCATACAAGTGATTACAGGTTGAGTGGCAAAGTTCCAGAAAGATTTTTCTATTTTCTGAATCACTGAGGCATTGGTTTCAGTTTGGCAATCAAGGTTTTCTGGCGTGAGGATCAGGATGAGGGGATGATGGAGAAACTGATTGGATGCTCATCTAAACAGGAAAACGAGATTTATTGAACTTGTATTCAATTGAAAACAAAAACTAACTTGATTATTACAACAATTGTTCAAAATGACCTCCGCCCACCTCCATACAGTTATACAGACGATTTTCGAACTCTCTTCTCACATTAGCGAAAACTTCAGGAGTCAAAAGTCGGCATTCTGTGATAATCCTCATCCGCAGCTCCTCCAGGTTTTCTGGTCTTGTGGCATAAACTTTAGATTTTAGATGGCCCCACAAAAAAATCTAGGGATTTAAATCTGGTGACCTGGCTGGCCACTCAACAGGTCCTCTTCTACCAATCCACCTTCCTGGGAAATTTTCTTCTAAATATTGGCGCACCCGAGCATCATAATGCGGAGGAGCACCGTCTTGTTGAAAACGCATTTCGTCCTCAGAAAGAGTTGGATCGTTCTGTAAAATTTCTGTCAATCTAGGATGTATGTGTTCCTCTAACAACTGTAGGTAGCCATTTCCATTCAGATTACCCTCAATAAAGAAAGGCCGAACTAGATGATTGCCAAAAATTCCTGCCCAAACGTTCAACTTCTGAGGCCTTTGCGTGTCGGCCTCTCTAAACCAATGAGGATTCTGTGTGTCCCAATATCGACAATTATGTCTATTCACTTCACCACTGAGCATAAAGGTGCTTTCATCAGAAAAACAGATGTTATTCAGAAAATTTGGAATAGCGTTTAGGTTTTCACTTAGATTTTCACAAAACTGTAAACGACGATCTGGATCATCTTCGTTTATTTCATGCACTAATTTTACTTTGTAGGGGTGAAATTTGTGATGTTTCACGATTCTATGGACAGTTGTAGCTGATACACCAGTCAGACGAGATAGTTTTCTGATCGAAGTAGTATTCTCCATTTGTAGATGTAGATCCACTACTGCCACTTCCGTTGCCTCATTTCTGACAGGACATGCCACTTCATGTTTTTTGTTTGCCACCGAACCCGTAGCTAGGAATTTGTCAACCAAATATTTAACGTACTGGTGACTGACTCCCCTTTCTCTTTCAGGATGGTTCCTATCGAATATCCTTGCCGTTTCTTTGGCACAACTGTTATTTCGAAAATACGTCGATACAATTTCGACCCTTTCCTCAGTGGAATAAACCATTTTCAGATTAATTTCAACTGACGAACAACAACAATAATGAGGAACTGATCTGAATAATAATAATATTTCATTGCAAAAATGAGAAATAACAGATGACTGCACGCCAGATGGAAATGAAAAAAATGTGAACATTTTCAATGCAGAAATCAGCTTTATTTCTTCGTAATTGATGCTCAACACATCGTACCCCAATACTTTTAACAGTTTCGAATTAATTTTAGTTGATCATTTCAAATGACGATATTGAATTTTTCGAAAGCGACATCCTGTATGGAGAGCCGAACTGAATGAAATGCTTTAATCATTCTGGAATTCAAAAAACCTTTCTGAAGATATGTCACTTGAATTATTTGTATGATTTTCAAGTTGGGGATGCTGAATGGAAGGGGTTGATTGCAAAAATTCTATAACCACACAAGAAAGTCCTATTCTCGGATCAAACATGTTCTCGTATACCGAAATGAACCAGTTTCAAAAAGTTATTTGGATTTTCAATGTTCCTGCTTCGGGACACCCTGTATGATGATTCTGAATTTCGAAAATACCAAATTCGAAGAGAAAATTGCAGTACCTTTCCAACGAGGTGCCACTTGACCTATTATCGATCGAATGATTTTTGAGTTGGGGATGCAGGAAATAGGGGTTGATTGCACCAACTCCAAATTCACAAGTGTAGGTCGTTTTTCTAGACCGAGCATAAACCTGCGCTTGCATTATGCCAAAATAAATCTATTTCATTTAGTATTTGGGATTTCCAGGAATTCAACTTCACCCTTGGTTGGGACACCCTGTATGTTAATTTAAAATTCTAAAATGACAAATCAAGGTGGAGAATTGACAGACCTTTTCAGTAAGGTGCCACTCGACCCTTATTCCTATGATGAATTTCAAAGTTAGGGTTGCTGGGGGTAGGGGTTGATCTGAGAAGTTTCGAATTGTTTCGAAAATGCTCCCCTCGAAACAAAAATCGACGTGTCTTGGTGTTTTTCGCTAATGTTACTCATTTCGGAGTTAGAGAGGGGTCAAATTTTCGTTGAACACACTGTATATATATATATATATATATATATATATATATATATATATATATATATATATATATATATATATATATATATTCTTTTGAAAAGAGAGAATATATATATCGGCTGCTGCTAAATGCACTGTACCAATCATATGCACGTGTTTTCAATAAAGTCGATTCTCTCTAAGCCTTCTGTAATATTTTCGGCAATTCGGCACACGAAATTCCATTTCCAATACAAAATTTGTTCGAAATTGTATCTATTGTAAAAATTGCAAAACACACTTGTGAGGATAGACAGAATCCAGCTCTATAAAAAACTAACTGACAGATCACGTACAAACCCCGCGTATAAAAAACAGTTTTGCCAACTTAGCAACAAATTCTGACAATCGTTTCAAGTGGATTTTTTCAAACAATCAATTGTTTTTGAAAAAATGTACTTCAGATACTTTTGGAATAGCCCCCGTACATAAGAATGAGCATAAAAGCAGTCTTAAGCATACAATCGTTAATGGAAAACTCGAATATCATCCCCGGAACGCCTAATTTCCATTTTGTATTCAGAATTACATGATTCAAATTCGCTCAATCCATAAAACGAAGAAACACTTCAACTGTGACAGTCGTTTGCATGAAAATATCAAATTTCAACTGACTAATCCCTATTTTATGGAGGTCCCTTCATTAATACGTGTCCCGACACTGCAAATGTTGCAATTAATCCGGAGTAATGATTCAAAGTGCTCCGCTTGGGATCAAACAATGGGATGATAGCCATGTTTGAGATCCTATTACCCCTAAAAGTGTGGGTTCAACATTCTCGGGAGAAGTGAATTGCGAATGGCCAATGCTAGCTTGTGTTTCATCTGCGTACAGTATAAATTTACCTCCATTTGAATACGTTCGTGATATATGATCTGTTTTATCATAATCTCCGACGAAGATAGTTTGCTATTCGCCAACATTGAAAAACTGCTATAAATTATGGTCGTCTTTTCAGATGGCGAAAATCATATTTCACTTGATTCAACTGCAACATGTGTATTTTTAATTGATTGAATTGAGAATAACACTTTGCGGGATTTCATTCCATTCATACTTAGGTTGCCTTTTGCGCCTCTAAAACTGATACGTGGATATTTTCGTGCGATCATTTTTTACGATTTTCGACATAGATTAACCCAACAACAGTGCAACAATCAACTTGGTTCGACTTTTCATGATGAAGCTCCACACTTGGCCACTGCGAAACGCTTGTATAACGAATTCTATCGAGTCCTTGCTTCACTCAGTGACCAACTTCGTGAAGGTCGTCCAAAATCAGTTGTTTTGCCACAAAGCTTTGGTACAGTGTGCGAAACGATACACGATGATTGCTATGTCACTTACAGTGAGATTGAGACAACCCCTCAAATTTAGTTCCACCAGCGTACATTCAATATTGCATGAACATTTGGTTGTCAAGAAAACTTATTCGCATTGGATCCCACACAACTTAACTATTGCTCAAAAGAAGGCTCGTTTCGTGCAAAGAAATGTTGAAAAAATATAAGGCGAATAATGGATATATGCGTACAAGCATGAAACTAAACAGACCCATCGTCTTGAAGGCGCCGACCGCTTAGGTGTTTCTTCAAGTGCAGGTGCAGATGCATATAGTAGTCACTACAGCCAGATCAGAGATGTACAGAGGATAATCTAGAGTTTCTCTCAAAAGATGTGATGAGATCGTTGGTCTAATTTGCCACACGCGGACGGGCATTGCCAGGTAGCAAAACGATGCCTTCCTCATTTTGCTTGTTGGATTGAACGGCGCAGATTATTCAATGTCTCACAATAATCTGCTGCGTTTATTATTTCATTACGATGCAGAAATTTCACAAGCAATCCTCCCAAAAAACCTAGTGCATGACTCTTCGAGAAGAAAGTGTTCGCTTGACCTTTTCTTTCTGAGTGAATCTGAATGCTGAAATTCCATGGACTGTTGGTTTGATTCTGGTGTGACCATGTTTCATCGTCCGTAACAATTTGGCTTAAGAAATCATCACTGTTGTTGTGGTACCGCTCAAGGAAAGTCAATGCGCTGCCTAAACGTTTGGTTTTCTGCACATCCGTCAACATTTTCGGTACCCAAGGTGGCACAATTTTCGGTAATTGAAGTTCTCGGTCACAATGCTATACAAAACACTATAAGGAACTTTACAAAAGTTGAAACACAAGGAGGAAATCGTAAAGCGTCTGTTTTCTCTCACCTTATTGTCCACTTCCGAGATCAAAGTTTCATTAAAGACCGAAGAACGCCCCACCACGTTGTTCATCATGCACATTCGTGCGGCCTTCTTTGAATGCTCTCACTCACTTTCAAACCATTCTAACACTCATTTTTTCCATGAACTGCACAAATCTCACGATAAATATCGATCGGTTTTAGGCCATTAGCACTAAGAAATTTTATAACTCACGTACATCCGAGGCATCTTAAAAACTCAGTAAATAACATAAACAGAGAAGAATCACTGCAATGGCCTCATTGGAGAACGCCGACCGCAGCACTACGGCCGCGGTATGACAAAAGTTAGTTACTTAAAAACACACCTCGTATACAGAGTTTTAAAAAAAAGACACTGCAATAGGTCCGTAAATACTTTGATACCGATTTACAAGTTCAATCGAAGGATGCAGTTAAATTTAAGTTTTTCGTGAACCGCTTGAGAGATTGAAGTTAAATCATGAACTTTCAAAACAAAACAATATTTTGAACTCACTAGTGGCGAGCATATGGCCACAACGCAGGTTATTCTCAAAGAAAAAAACTAGGACGCTACTGATTTATTCCAAAATGAATAATATTCTTGAACTTTTTAATCTTTTTTCACGAAAATAGCTTTCCTGATATTTTTTGTACGACTCCAAGTTCTTGAGTATAAAAATGTTGAAAAGAATAAGAGAAGAGTCCAGATATTTCATTGTACGACACGTATATATATATATATATATATATATATATATATATATATATATATATATATATATAGGGGTTTTACACCGACGAGTTGCCCATATATCTGTTCATGCAATCAAACTGATTTCATGAAAAATATAAATCCACCACCCGGTAATTAATACCATTGCCAGGCAATGATTATAATCAAAATATATTCTGGAATAATTATATATTAGGATAACGTTAAATGTTATGAGAATATATCAATCTACCAGAATATATACATACTATAGCATCATCAGACAATGATATCAATGTACCAACGAGTAGTGTCAGAGGCTCTCTCCCCGGAAAAATCCAGTGTACGGACTTTAGTCAAGTAACACTGAATGTTACTCATTAATAGTTTCCTTGGTGTGAAGTGGTGAACGATCGAATAGAATACTGCTCTGAATATAAATATGACAAAATTGTCAGTTTATTATATTACATTTATATAAACAAATAAATAAAATATGAAATGAGATTCTGAGCAGTATAAACTAAAGAGAAAATCTATGACTCTACCTCATAATTTTTTCGGAAAGAAACCTACGAAGAATATTACAAGATTTGATGTCTGTTATCTTTTGTAACTGTTCAAACAAATTTTACTTCAGACCCAAAATCTCAATACTTTTGTGAAGATTTCTAGGAATAACACCTGTTGTGGAAATAATAATCAGTAGAATAAATATTTTCTTCATTTTCCACATTTTTAATCTCGTCTCCAAGCATCATATATTTAGAAATTTTTCATTGTATTTATTTTGTATATTATGTGTGTCGGGTATAGCAATATCAATTATATATGTTATTTGATTCTGTTTATCATTAAGAATGATATCTGGTCTATTGTGTTTTACAGCTCTGTTGCAAAGAATTGTTTTATCAAAATAAAGTTTATATTTATTTATTTTATTTTATATATATATATATATATATATATATATATATATATATATATATATTTATATATATATATATATATATATATATATATATATATATATATATTAGTGTTTCAACATTCCTCGTGGAATTGCACCGATTCAATCTTTCTAGATTCTTCATTTCGGGGTGAATCACTCCCCTTCTTCCGGTTTCAGATTCTTTCTGTAAGTTTCTTCCATGTTTTCCTGTCTAAAGCCTTTCTTTCCATTCTATGATTCCTACCCTGCTGATATTATATTATATAATTATATATTAAACCTGCATTCACTCTCCACACATGTCCCAACCATTTCGCTCGTTGTTGTTTTATTTTTTTTTACCACATCATCATCACCCAGTTCTTCGTAAATCTCATCATTCATTCTCATTCTGAATTCGTTGTACCCAATTTTAACAGGACCTAATATATTCCTCTCTCCACAATTTTGAGTTCTTCTTCTTCCTTTTTCGTCATAGAGATAGTTTCTGCCACATAAATCATACTAGGTCTTATCATTGTCTTATATAATGAATTAAATTGGCGGAATCGAAAAATGAAAGGGATACAGGACATAGAATACTAGTAGTCCAGTCAAAATAGACTAAATTATTATTCCAGTTTGCATTAATATAATAATAAAGATCTCAATACTATTTCTTCTACGGTGCACTGTTCTCGAATTATAGTCATTTTAAACATAGAAAATACAAATATGCACTCATACGTGGTCAGTATGCATCATCGGGGTAACCATGTGAACGAAAAATATTAGTACATGGTTTTATTTGCCCCATGCACACAAGTACGTGAAAAATATACAATTCTGAGTGGGTCATCGCCCGTCCCTAATTCTATTGGGCGGTTGGCCTTGAGAAACATTTGCCTGCGACACTCCATTTTCCCAATGGACATAGCTCTAGTAAATGCAGTAAGTTTTGAACGGTTTTTCGTAGTGAATAGACGTGTTTGTGAATTATATTCTCTTTTTAAACAGTGCTGTTACAAAATTTTGTAGAAATGTTAGAAGTTTGCTTTATTTGCAATGAATCTTTGACTGAATCTGAAATTATGGTTGTTGATCGTGGGCTAAAGACTTTAATGGATTCATGTACTGAAAGGGGTGACGGGTTCAATGAATATTTGAAGGACAAAACATCTGTAACGATACATAAGTAGTGTCGGAAAGTATACACCCGGAAGAGCAGTATCGCTGCTGCTAAAAGATAGCATGAGGCGGAGATAGCTACAACATCTTGGCTTAATCCCCCTCGTACTAGAGCATGAGGTAATGAATCGTCTTTTTGTTTCAAGAAATACTGTTAATTCTGTGGCAATGAAGCAGATAAAACGGCCGAAATTAAAAAAGCGCAGCATCTTCGACGAAGAGTGTCTTAAGTTTCAACCCTTCACTTCTAGAAAACCATCTTGAAGCAAGCTCAGATCCTTGCTGCTGAGGCTAAGTACCACAGTGATTGTTACACTTCATTTCTGAAACCCATTTGTGGAGGATAAATCGGTCGTCCTGAAAGTGATTCTATCACATCAGCGGTGGAAGAAATATTTGCATTTATTGAAATTCATGATGATTGTCAATTTTCAATACAATAATTGAAAGATATTTGCAAAGAACCATCAATCGATAATAAAACAATTAAGTCAAAACTCAAGTTGAAGTATGGTAATAGAATCATTATATTTGAATTGTGGAGGCCGTTACTTGATGTAGATCCATGATATAAATGAGATAAAAACACAAGGTTTAACTTTAATCTACACTTTATTTGAAAAAATTCGACGACGTTTCGCTGACACAGCAGCTTTATCAAGAATGAAAAACAGAATGAAGAGTATGGTATTATAAACAAATTGTAGAACAAGTTGGATGAATAACAGGAAAATCCACACCGAGCCATTGTACAGTTAGTATGAAAGGTAATAAAAACTAATTCAACAAGTTAAGTAGGGTGAGTAATTCACATCTACCTGTTCATTCAAAAGCTTGTCCGAATGTTTGTATCGATTTATTTCTAATGCTTCTAGGAGATCTAATTTTGAACTTTTTGATTTTATATGTAATATGTCAAAGTTTTTATTGAATGATTGGTTTTCTTTTATTAGGTGGTTTGAATAATTTGAATCAGATTTATTTTTATCGAAGCTACGTTTATGTTCAGATGTTCTTATGCCAAAACTCCTCTAGGTCCTACCGATATAAATTTTATCACAAAAACCGCAATTGAGTTTAGATTCCTGATTTACTTGATTTTTCAACACGAGATTTATTATTTTTAATATGTTTACCTAGGTTATTAGAAGTTTTGAAAGTTATATTAAGATTTTGTTTGACGAGAAAGGATTTAATATTTGTACTTGCAGAACCGCAGAATGTTAAACTGTTGAATATTTTATAGTCTTTATGAATAGGATATACTTCATTTATTGCTTTCTGATACAGTTTTTACGAATGATTAGATCTATCATATCCGGATTATATGAATTATTAATGGCTATCTGTTTGATGATGTTTAACTCTTTATTATAATCTTCTACTGATAAAGGTAAATTGAGTAACCGATGTACCATGCTGTTTAAAGCTGCAACTTTGTGTTGAATTGGATGTAATGAGTAGTTATGTATAACTGTATCAGTATGTGTTGGTTTAGAAAGACCGAAAAAACATGATTTCGTTTTTTTTTGTTTAGTGATTTTTAAGTCAAAAAATTAATGGAATCGTTCTGTTCAATTTCTATCGTGAATTTAATGTTCAAATGGATGGAATTAATTAAATTAAGAAATAAGTCTAATTGACGAGTAGTTCAATGAAACATACTAAGATGTCGTCAACATATCTATACCAATAAGGAAATTTGGAAATGAGTGGATGTGTATGAATTTTCTGTTCAATATTATTCATGAAAATCTCTGCTAAAAGTGGACTCAAAAGGATTTCCCATGATCAAACCATTTTCACTCATCAATAGATGTTGTTGAAATTTTCAAAAATAATTTTGAACAATGAACAAATTCATACAGATTCAATATTTCTGAAATTTGTTTATACATGATTCGATATGTTGACGATCTTAATATTTTCATTGAACATCGTCAATTAGACTTATTTCTTAATTTCATTAATTCCATCCATTTGAATATTAAATTCACGATAGAAATTGAACAGAACGATTCCAATAATTTTTGGACTTAAAAATCACTAAACAAAATAATAATCATGTTTTTTCGGTCTTTCGTAAACCAACACATACTGATACAATTATACATAACTACTCATTACATCCAATTCGACACAAAGTTGCAGCTTTAAACAGCATGGTACATCGGTTACTCAATTTACCTTTATCAGTAGAAGATTTTAATAAAGAGTTAAACATCATCAAACAGATAGCCATTAATAATTCATATAATCCGGCTATGATAGATCTAATACTCTACTAATATTCAACAGTTTAACATTCTGCGGTTCTGCAAGTACAAATATTAAATCCTTTCTCGTCAAACAAAATCTTAATATAACTTTCAAAACTTCTAATAACTTAGGTAAACATATTAAAATAATAAATCTCGTGTTGAAAAATCAAGTAAATCAGAAATCTATTAACTCAATTGCGGTTCTTGTGATAAAATTTATATCGGTAGGACCTATAGGAGTTTTGGCATAAGAACATCTGAACATAAACGTAGCTTCGATAAAAATAAATCTGATTCAAATTATTCAAACCACCTAATAAAAGAAAACCATTCATTCAATAAAAATTTTGACATATTACATATAAAATCAAAAGTTCAAAATTAGATCTCCTAGAAGCATTAGAAATAAATAGATACAAACATTCGGACAAGCTTTTGAATGAACAGGTAGATGTGAATTACTCACCCTACTTAACTTGTTTAATTAGTTTTATTACCTTTCATACTAACTGTACAATGGCTCGGTGTGGATTTTCCTGTTATTCATCCAACTTGTTCTACGATTTGTTTATAATACCATACTCTTCATTCTGTTTTTCATTCTTGATAAAGCTGCTGTGTCAGCGAAACGTCGTCGAATTTTTTCAAATAAAGTGTAGATTAAAGTTAAACCTTGTGTTTTTTATCTCATTTAGAATCATTATAACTGAGAAATTGGGAAGTTCAACATTCATTTGCTTCATCGTCATCGGCAAAGCTTGGTATGAGAATAAAAAGCAAAATGAAAAGGAAGAGCGGTTGAGAATACTTGCAGCAGCTGCAGCAGTCGTTTGACAATGATAATTATCCTCATACTTACCACCAGAAACTGGAACAATTATTCAATATGCTGATAGCAATGTACATACTCTAGACGGTCATAACACGCTCCACATCATGCGTATCATTCAAATTATTTATAACTCCAAATATACGCAAAAAACGTAAATTTGTGACCTTTGACCTCGAATAAAAAACAACGCACAAGCTGGATCGATGAGGGTTTTTGACATATCATTTGTAATGACGCCCGCACAAAAATCCAGCTTGTTTTGAATTAATGCAATGAAAAACTCGAATATAAGATCACGGTATCGGAGCAAAATAAATGAAAGTTATGAATTGTATATTAATAGAAGCAACATGTAAAGTGGAGTACGGACGTTACAATCTATGACTGAGCAAAGAACATGTATTTTCAATGAAATCGCAAGGATTCCTAGAAAACATTTCAACATTTTTACTCAAGAACTGAGTACCTCGAAAAAGCGTCAAGAGAACTTTTTTCTTGAAAAATAATTGGAAAATTCAAATATATTTTTTATATTTGAAGAAATCAGTAGAGTCCAATTTTTTCTTCGAGAATAACCTTCGTTGTGCCCATATGCACGCCACTGCTGGGTCGAAAATATTGTTTCGTATTGAAAATTATGCGTCTTTCACCTCTTTTCGACACCTCCCAAATTCAACCTCAGTATCTCAGGCGGTTTACGAAAATTTCAAATTCAGCTGCATCCTTCGATTACACTCAACTCCCTGTAAATCGGAAACGAAGTATTCGCGAACCTATTTTCATATGAACTGTTTTCATGAAATGACTTCAACAATCACCTCCTTGAATATTTCAGTGTCTGTATAAGGCATCATCCTTCTAAATGTAGTACTCATCTCAAAAAGCCACCGTGTTTTGAAACGCGCATAAAGTCCTGAATATAGTGAATTTTTTAATACCTTGGTTGATCTTTTTAAGTATTAAGATAACAGTAGGCATTGAATTCTCTACTCGTGACGTAGATAGCTATTCCCCCTTGTCTATTATAACAGAAATGTGAGCAAACCCCCATATCACATAAATTATTTTTCAAATTCGCTCAGCTGAATACCCCTCCTGTATATCGTAGAAAATGTTTACCGGTCTGGTGTGTACACTTCGTTATACCATAAACGAAATACGTATCGTCCATTAATTTTTAAGGCACAACTGTTCCGAAATCGTATTTCAAAACAATGAATAATTCAGCCAAATCCCTCTGAATAATGCATCGGAAACACAATGTTCCGCATATGAAGATATCTAACTCGCGTTTCAAGGTTTACACGAAAATTTCGCTCCGTAAATTCATCTAAATTCCTGACTCGACTTCGATTTCCAATTTCCTCCGGAGCGATGTCAGAGGGACCTTCAAATTCGTTGAATTGGTACGATTGATTTGCTTCCGCATAGAATTCTGGGTTACTTCAGATGCAAATATGGGCAGATATTGGGAGATTTCAAGATATAGACTGAAGTGAAGGACGGTTTCATTTTAAATTTGCCACCATTTCAGAAATGTCAACATAGAACTGATTTGACAAGTGAAAAGTAGGAGAATTTCAATCATAGGAAGATTAACTCTCGCAAACTCAGTTCGAAAAGTTCGTACTGCTTTTGCTCATCGTCAAGCACCTACTCGCCTACCTATAGTGAATTTAATCCACAAATTTGACTACCCCAATCTGCATGTTCCCTCGCAAACTGAAGCCTTGCAACTCGATGCTCTCTGGTGAGACGCGGGCCGGTAGAAGCCACCCTTGGTCTGATATCGTCTTCTCTGAGCCTGTTCCTAACAGTTTGCAATGAAATATGCACATTTCTGGAAAGTACAAGTTCATTTTGTAGCATTCTAGCCGTACAGTGCCGTAGTCTTAGTGCAGTCAAACGAAACCAACGATCATCAACTGGTGTTGTTATCCGATTTATTCCCTGTCCGGCCCTTCTTCCATATTCCCCTGTTTCGTGGTACCGATTAACTGGGAGGAGGGACGTAACGTCTCTCCTCTAGAAGTGTTACAATTCTTACCACTTCATGATCACTCAAATAGCGTCCAGGACGTTCAGCAGCCATTACAATAAATTCAAAGATTCGAAAATAAACAAGAAATACAGAAAACTTGCATTAATTCAGCGTGAAAACTGAAAAGAAATTGAATGAATACTGATAGTTAAATAAACTCATTCTTGTTTCAGACGTGTTTGAGATCATATGGAAACAAATGTTACTACATAGATAAGATTTTTCCCCTCATATGTCCGAAAACATATGTTGATAAAAAAATTGCTCTCTAGCTGCTTAATCGATTGTGGAATTCAGATTTCCAGGTGATACGACAATTTTTGTGGTGTGTGTATTTGAAACTGATAATAAGTTAATGTATATATTTATAGTTACGTTCACCAGAAATAATTATTTTATGCATACACAACTTACGCTTAATTCTATACGTTGAAATGTATAATAATTAAACCATGTTTATGATCTTTCAAATAACTCAATAATTTCAGTGAATTATGGAAATGAACATTTATTTTATATTATAGTAGACTTAGCTGAATTTTCCACATGAGTTTTAGTATTATCTAACAAATTGTTAAATAATGTTTATAAATAATTTCATGACTTTATAAAACGTCTAGTTCTAAATTCAATTTCTTTCTAACTTAAAATTTATGAACATCAAAATAATTCTTGTCAAAATGCCCATATATATTTTAAGCTGGAATATTTTCATTAAATACACTTGTCTACAATGGTTTTGTTGCCCTAGATATGAAAATGATTTTGGGTCTATTTATGCACACAATTCGTGAAACTATCAATGATTTTGTAGGATTTGCTCTGATTTCTTTTCAAATCTTCATTTTCATTTTACATAACAAAAATCGTAAAATAAGAAACAAAATAACAGATATATTTATAATGTCAGTTATGTTTTGAGAAATTCGGATACATCGAAGTAAATAAAGAGGAAAATGTCGAAAATATATTTCATATTTCCATAAAACGGCTTTTATGAGCTTTTCTTCTATAATTTTTCAGGGGACAATCTCTTTTCAAAGACCAGCAGTAATCTGCCATCATGTGACAATCCCATCGACCTTGATACCTTTCTTCCATCACTTTTAGATCTTGATGAAACCGCTCTCCCTGTTCCTCACTATAATTTCCTAAATTATCCAGAAATTTATCTAGATGATTGCGGAGATAGTGTAACTTAATACTCATATTTGCTCCTAAAGTCTGAAAGTTTGTCAGCATATTTTGCACAATTTCTTCATAATTTGCTGCTTTATGGTTATCTAGGAAATTTTCGACAACCAACACAAAACTTTTCCAAGCTTTACTTTCCGGAACAGTCATAACTTTGATAAAATCTGAGTCTTTCATCAATTGCCGTATTTGAGGACCATCAAATATTCCACCTTTCAATTTTTCGATACTAAGCTTCGGAAATTTTCTGCAAATGTAATTAAAACAATTTCCGTCTTTGTTCAACGCTTTTACAAATTGCTTAATCATACCTAACTTAATATGTAATGGTGGAAGTATGATTTTGTCTCTGCTCACCAGCGGCTCCTTATTACGTTGGCTTTACCGACAGTTAAAGAATTTCTTACAGGCCAAACATCTTGTTCCCAATGAAGTTGCTTTGCTCTACTATCCCACATACAAATAAAGCAAGGGTATTTTGTATATCCACTTTGTTGGGCAAGTAAAAATTAACCATTTTAAATCCACACAGATCGGCCATTGATGCTCAGAGTATTTAATTTTCTCTAAAACTAATTTTACATTTTCATATTCTTCTTTGAGTTTCGTTGAATGGGCAATTGGAATTGATGCAAATTTATTTCCATTGTGCAATAAGACGCATTTTAAACTTCTTTTGCAACTATCAATAAAAAGGCGCCATTCAGTAGATTTGTACTCTTTTAAACCCATGTCTATAAGCAGCTTCGCGATATCATTACAATACACTAATCCTTCATTTTCACTAAAAAATTGTAATAACTCTTTTTCTCGCGTTCTGTATGTTGTAATTGTTACTGTTGGTGCCAATAAATTTTTTTCTTTCAATCTTGAGGCTAACAGTTCTGATCCTTGTTTTGATAAATTGAGATCACGTATTAAATCACTGAGTTCATTTTGAGAAAATAACTTTGGCGTAGATGTTTCACCTTCCCATTCACTTCCACTAGTAGATGGTCCCGATTTCTGTGAATTTGGTAACTTCATTGTTTCTGAGGGCATGCAAATTACTTTTGAAATGTATATGGGCCGAGGGAGATTTTCACTGTGTAGAACCGGACATTTCGTAGACTGTAAGTCTGGGTATCTCCACGTTTGATTTCGATTAAAACCTTTAACATCTACTACGCAAAAGTAACAATCATCTAAATGATTCGTAGGCTCCATCCAGATCATAAGAATACCAAAGTCTAATCCAGAACGTTCACGTTTTTTCCACAACCGTAAATACTCAACACAGGACTTACAAACTTTATTAGGAACCCATGGTTTACCTAATTTGTCCATTTTGAAACCAAAATATTCAACATAAGTCTCCTTGACAAAGTCTGTGATATTTCTTTTTTGTTTTTTTGGTATATAAACACCGCAAATATAACAAAATAAATCACTACAATATTTACACTTTCTTCGTGACGAACTCATATTTTAGACTAGAAGACAAATATATAAGAATGGACATTCAGTAATTGAAACAAAATATTAATCCATGACACTTTATCCAGATTTACGTGTATATGTACCTCAATATTGTCAAATAACTGAGATCTCAGCTGTTCTGTGGAGCAAGGGGTCTGAGAGTGGGGATCAGGTGATGTTTGTATGCGCGAAAAAGTTGCGCAGAAGCCTAATCATGACTGGAAAATTAAATTTTATTTCTAACAAGCTTATAATTGTTCAAAATATAAGAAATGCAAAAATCATGAAAATACGAGCACATTGAGAACTTTCATGAATATATTCGTAATCTGGGCACTTGAAAACATAAAAATTTGCGATGATATCCAGGGCAACAGTAAAAAAATTTTTTTTGTAGAGCTGTGATATTTATGGTGATGTATTTTCATTACCTAAATTCACTATAACAGGATCTGCCATGGCATTCATAATATGATCCAGTCCCCACATTTTATTCTATTCTTTAATGACGTAGTCTAAACAAGTTTTTCAGTTTTGGGATGTGACACTTTTTATTGCTATTGTTGAAATGAAGTTCGACATCTTTCATCTGAAAAATTGTGTTCTTTCTAGACTCTTCACCCTTTACCTGTGCCAATATTAGTTCAATCGGATTCAATTCGCAGTGGTAAGTTGGAAGGGGAAGTATACTAACTTTCCCGTTTTTTGCCACTTCGTCAATCTTTTTATTTATTTATTTAATTCATGCCCAACAGGATTTCTCCCAATTAGGAGACAGAAAATGATACATTAGAAATTATAGTTTGAACGAGCATAAACTAAAAACAATTTGAAATACATACCAAACTACTCAAAGAAGAGTAACATTAGTTTCATTTTATTCTTACAAAAGCTACAGAAATGATTTTGTAGTTCTACCCTTCGTAAGGGTCAGAACTCAAAAGAGACAGGAGTTCTCTCCGAAAATTATTGTTACTGTGCGAAAAGTCCGCAAGGGACGCGATGGTATTGTAGAAATGACAGCTACGATTCATTGGTGAAATGAAATAGATATCTACTGATGCGCTTGTGACGTGAAATACCATTTGGTTCCTTCTCATGGGCCTCGGGACTGAAAACCTTAGCTCTCCAAGCAGGTTTGGACACTTTGTAATGTTATCGACCAGGTTGAACAGGAAGCATGTGGTGAGAATACAATTTGGTATGCCACGGTAGGGACAGACTCCATCAGCCTTGAACGAAATGAATTTCTTTGTCCTCTGGACACTCTCCGATAAAGAAATATATTTAACATGATGGGGATCCCACACCATAGAGGCATACTCTAATCTTGAGCGAACGAAAGCGAAGTAGAGTCCCTTTAGCGTCTCAACATTTTGAAAACTTCTGGAATTTCGTAAAATGAAGCCGCCAGAACAACTTCGACAACATGATCTCCAAAAGTCTACTCAAAGTTGAAAAGTACCATGAGATCCCTACAGCTCAGTATTACCCACTGAATATGGGCAAAGAATCGGAAAGCGCTTGCGCGTGATGGTCATAATCTTACATTTAGACACGTTCAAGGGCAGCCTATTTTCTGTACACCACTCATGAACTCGAGTCAATTCATGCTGAATATTTAGACAGTTTTCGGCTTCTCCTATTTAAGAAAACAATTTGAAGTCGTCTGCGAAGGAGGCTACCTCAACTTGAATGGTTTCTTGTAAATAGAAAAGGACCCAAAACGGATCCTTGAGGAACCCCAGAACGAGCTTCAAATTCATTAGATTTGAATCCATTTTATATCACATACTGTTTTCTGCCAGTCAAATATGAATGAAACAATCTCAATAGTAACGGAGAAAAGCCAATGCGATACATTTTCCTAAGCTGAATCAGATGGTTCAGGCGATCGAATACCTTGGAAAAGTCAGTGAGTAGCACATCTACTTGACCGCCACGATTCGAAACCTCAGTGACATACTCTAGAATCAAACGAGATTTCTGACCGTTGACCGCCTTTCTCTAAACCCATGTTGTCGATCTGAGATGACATGTTCAAGCTGAAAAGATAGTGACTCATGAATGAGGGTTTCAAATATTTTAGAAAACGAATTGAGAAGGGCAATTGGACGATAGTTATATACGTTACACTTATCTACGCTCTTGAAAAGAGGATATCTTATATTTTCTGTATCATTTTTTATGTAAACTTACAATAGATAATAATTCTTTTTTTGCTATATTTTCTTCAGACGAAATATTTTTATCCGTCAGCCATCTGATGATGTCTGCTTTGTACCATGAAGATGTTGGCGTTAATTCAATATGTCGTGAATGGTATCTTGCGTTATCTATTACTGTAACAGATCCTAGTGGAATCAAATCCAATAATTAATAAAGTAATAATCCTGAAACTTCAAATTTTCCGATCACCAATTTAATGATAGGTTCAGTAATCTCTCAGATGCTAATTTTTCCGAAGAAGTTTCAAATTTAGAAAAAGGTTTTAAACACAATTGAGAGTCAAATAACGCTCGTCTCCATTTCGATCTAATAGGAATTTAAACCAAAATAGCCCTAAATTATTCATCGCAAGCCAAATACCTAAAACACTCTTCAGCGTTACTACTTCAAAAAGAGTTCAATTGTTTTCAACCTAAGAAATTCGAAAATACAACTTCAAAGTCCATTAAATCTAAGTCCGCATCTGAAGATATCATATTCACCAAAGCAGATAAAGGTCATACAGTCATAGCATTAAATAAAGCAGATTATTTATTGAAAACCCAAAATTTCATTGAATCAGGTAGTTATGAAAGAAATCGATAAAGATCCAACTAATAAATTTCAATCCATAGTAAAAAACGCTTTAGAGTAAGCCAAGTCTATAATAGCTACCAATCAAAAATATAAACTTTTCATTGACAATCCGCAACCACCAAAACTTTACTCCCTCAAACTCCATAAAACAGGGCATCCCATTAGACCAGTAGTTTCATATTTTCAAGCTCCAGCTGCAAAACTTTCACTCTTTCTCATAGACATCATTCAGCAGTACGCTAATTTTGAACCTAAATTCTCAATAAAAAACTCTTCAGTCCTAATAAATGAAATTCAGCACATCATACTACCACCGAACGGTAAACTTATGTAATGGGATGTGGTAAATCTCTTCCCTAGTGTTCCACCTAGTGATACGGTGAAACTCATCAATACACCATTCAAATTAATGAAGTCAATCCAGTAATTCAATCAGAAATCTTACACCTTTTAGAAATCTGTTCAGAACAAAATTATTTTAACTTCAATAGAGTATTATATAATAGTAAAAAAGTTTGATCATGGGTAATCCTCTGAGCCCTCTATTCGCTGAAATTTTCATGGATAATATTGAAAAAATTATTCAAGAACATCCGTTATTCAAACACTTTATTTATTGGTTTAGATATGTGGACGATATCATTTGTTGTTTCACTGACACAAACAGACAATAAGAGTCATTCAAAACATTCATTAACAAAATTCACGATAATATTAAATTCACGTTAGAGAAACAGAAAACTCCATTAACTTTCTGGATTTAACTATTACTAAAATTAACGGCAAACATGATTTTTCTATTTTTCATAAGCCATCGCATAGATATTACTATTAACAGCTCTTCTACACATCCTTATCCACATAAATTAGCTGCTTACAATAGTATGGTACATAGACTCATTAATATCCCAATGTCACAAAATAATTTTATAAACGAGCTAAATATAATAAAACAAATAGTAGTCAATAACGGTTACAGTCCAAATATGATTGAGAACATGATTTCACGCAAAAAATTTGAAAAAGCAATCCAGGAAGTATTTCAAAGTATAAAAGTTGTAACACAAAATACAACAGCTTAACTTACATTGGTAATCCTAGTATAAAATTAAAATCATTCTTCTCGCACTATAATTTCAAGCATTCCGGACTGATAATTCTTTAGGCCGACATATCAAAAACTGTCTTGCGGGGATTGTAATAAAATTTATATTGGATCATAAATCAGATTCCCATTATTCTAATCACTTACTCGAAGAAAACCATATCTTTAATGATAATTTCAAAATTTTACACAATATATATATATATATATATATATATATATATATATATATATATATATATATATATATATATATATATATACACACCTCTGAACTTGACAATGCAAAAGGTAGATTTTGATATATTTGATGATAATTCTAAAAGAGAAAGTTGGATGCAGAAGGAATTACACGGAAAGCACCCTAAAGAATTGAAAAATGATTATATTGATGAAATTGCATGGAATAAATGGTTAATATCTGGAGAATTGTTTGCTGAAACAGAAGGCTTGGCAATTGCGATCCAGGATCAGATTGTTTTCACAAGGAATTATAGAAAACATATCATCAAACAAAATATAGATGATTCTTGCCGTAGATGTTTCTGTTCTTCAGAAACAGTTTTTCATATATTATCATCTTGCTCAGTCCTTGCTTCAACAGATTATTTAGAAAGACATAATGCCGTCGCTAATATTATTCACTTCAATCTAGGAATTAAACATGACCTAATTCCCAAAAGAAAAAAATTTCAAAAACATGAACCTGAGATTATTTGTGAAAATGACAAATATAAACTTTATTTTGATAAAACAATTCTTTGCAACAGAGCTGTAAAACACAATAGACCAGATATCGTTCTTAATGATGAACAGAATCAAATAACATATATAATTGATATTGCTATACCCGACACACATAATATACAAAATAAATACAATGAAAAAATTTCTAAATATATGATGCTTGGCGACGAGATTAAAAAATGTGGAAGATGAAAAAATATTTATTCTACCGATTATTATTTCTACAACAGGCGTTATTCCTAGAAATCTTCACAAAAGTATTGAGTTTTTGGGTCTGAAGAAAAATTTGTTTGAACAGTTACAAAAGATAACAGTTATCAAATCTTGTAATATTCTTCGTAGGTTTCTTTCCGAAAATAATAATGAGGTAGAGTCATAGGTTTTCTCTTTAGTTTATACTGCTCAGAATCTCATTTCATATTTTATTTATTTGTTTATATAAATGTAATATAATTAACTGACAATTTTGTCATATTTATATTCAGAGCAGTATTCTATTCGATCATTCACCACTTCACACAAAGGAAACTATTAATGAGTAACATTCAGTGTTACTTGACTAAGGTCCGTACACTGGATTTTTCCGGGGAGAAAGCCTCTGACACTACTCGTTGGTACATTGCTATCATTGTCTGATGATGCTATAGTATGTATATATTCTGGTAGATTGATATATTCTCATAACATTTAACGTTATCCTAATATATAATTACTCCAGGATATGTTTTGATTATAATCATTGCCTGGCAATGGTATTAATTACCGGGTGGTGGATTTATATTTTTCATGAAATCAGTTTGATTGCATGAACAGATATATGGGCAACTCGTCGGGTAAAACCCTATATATATATATATATATATATATATATATATATATATATATATATATATATATATATATATATATATATATATATATATATATATGAGGAAAAAAAACTCGTTTCCTGTCGCTATTGCACTAGCAATATGTTGTGTTAGTGCCGTGTGTATATAAAGAATACCAAAGATTTTTCTGCTCAGCCGCTTCATTCTCTCTTGTATTCCATGATTTCCAAACGAAGACAAGGGTGAAAGGAAGGGGTTTGGGACAGGAATCTGTAACAATGGAAAAAGAAAGCCAGCAGAAAATATTTCAACAATCATACTTCTCATATGTCTAAACAAATCTAAGAAGGTTTTTCATAGCAAGCAAGGTCATGAAAAGGACTGAGAAGATGATAAAAAAATACATAACCTGCGATATTTCCTCAAATTCCCTCTCTGTTTGACCGAGAGAGCCCCGATGGCCAGGTTTAGTCTTCCAAGTGATGCCGATTATGATCTATGACAATGAAAATAATAGACTCAATCTATGGAAAATTTTAGAGATTAACAAAGAAAATAATTCAGGTTAACTTAATAGTCAATTGGATCTAAATCCTTCTCCTTTACTCAATATTTTCAATTCATAAAGTAAGCAACTCCGATTTTCCAACATGCCGCTTGTACTTGTACCTATTGTAGTATTAAGTAGGAAATAAAACTAATATAAAAGGAATAACTCTGTTCATTAGTTTGTATCTACCTGATGAAGCCACAATGTGGTGAAACCGGACATAATTTTGTTAATATAGTGATAATCTAAATACCATAGTTTTATTTCATTGAAAATTTCAAATCCAATACTTGTTCAAAATATTCTTCGAAAACATCTGCATTCATGTCCTCATGATAGTCTCCAGTACTTTTACTTTGAAATGATAATAACTCCTCCATCCACAAAACCATTAACACTACCTATATGCGATATTATTATACGTCGTTCTTTTTATAACTAAGTCTAAAATTCTGTAGACAATCCTTGGAGGAAAGCTTGTCGACAGTCTTTTATGTTATTATCATTCCAAGTTTTCTAAACCGTGTACCTTTTATTAACGCAAGTTTCATCCAGATAAAAAACTCTCTTCTTATTAAATTTACATCTATACTGATCTGATATACAGGTTATTGTGTAAGATGCAAACGGTTTACAACTAAATGCTTATGAGTTTTCGAGAAAAATAGAGATGAAACCCACCTGAATTGCTAATTTTATACCCAGGCACCCCTCGGATTATAATATGTAAGAAGAATATAATTAATGGCAAGCCTATAACCATCCTGTCATCAAAAGATTTAATACTCTACGGCTTTACCAAATTGACTAAAACTTTCACCTAGTAACAGCGGAATCAATCAACTAAAAGAAAATCTACACAGAAGAAATGTGAAAATCTATGTTTCCATTTAATATAATTTCACACAGGTTTTTCCGCCACTTGGAAAATTGATGATGTTCCCAATTCATTCAAAGCCATTTAACCAGATGTTTAAATCTTTCAAGTCGAAAGTAAAACAGATGCGTTATTACGAACGGAGTTTCACAAGAAACACAATGTATTTTTTGATTCTATCAATAGTATAAATGAGATAAAAAGCACATGGTTTAACTTTAATCTACACTTTATTTGAAAAAATTCCACGACGTTTCGCTGACACAGCAGCTTTATCAAGAATGACAAACAGAATGAATTGGATGTAATGAGTAGTTATGTATAATTGTATTAGTATGTGTTGGTTTACGAAAGACCGAAAAACATGATTATTATTTCGTTTAGTGATTACGATTACGAAATAATAATCATGTTTTTCGGTCTTTCGTAAACCAACACATACTGATACAATTATACATAACTACTCATTACATCCAATTCAACACAAAGTTGCAGCTTTAAACAGCATGGTACATCGGTTACTCAATTTACCTTTATCAGTAGAAGATTATAATAAAGAGTTAAACATCATCAGACAGATAGCCATTAATAATTCATATAATCCGGATATGATAGATCTAATCATTCGTAAAAACTGTATCAGAAAGCAATAAATGAAGTATATCCTATTCATAAAGACTATAAAATATTCAACAGTTTAACATTCTGCGGTTCTGCAAGTACAAATATTAAATCCTTTCTCGTCAAACAAAATCTTAATATAACTTTCAAAACTTCTAATAACCTAGGTAAACATATTAAAAATTTAAAAATAATAAATCTCGTGTTGATAAATCGAGTAAATCAGAAATCTATAAACTCAATTGCGGTTCTTGTGATAAAATTTATATCGGTAGGACCTATAGGAGTTTTGGCATAAGAACATCTGAACATAAACGTAGCTTCGATAAAAATAAATCTGATTCAAATTATTCAAACCACTTAATAAAAGAAAACCATTCATTCAATAAAAACTTTGACATATTACATATAAAATCAAAAGTTTAAAATTAGATCTCCTAGAAGCATTAGAAATAAATAGATACAAACATTCGGACAAGCTTTTGAATGAGCAGGTAGATGTGAATTACTCACTCCTACTTAACTTGTTTATTTAGTTTTTAATTACCTTTCATACTAACTGTACAATGGCTCGGTGTGGATTGTCCTGTTATTCATCCAACTTGTTCTACGATTTGTTTATAATACCATACTCTTCATTCTGTTTGTCATTCTTGATAAAGCTGCTGTGTCAGCGAAACGTCGTCGAATTTTTTCAAACAAAGTGTAGATTAAAGTTAAACCTTGTGTTTTTTATCTCATTTATATCATGGATCTACATCAAGTAACGGCCTCCACAATTCAAATCTATCAATAGTTTCACAAATATTATGTTTATGCCACGATTTTCCGAAGAACTACTCTTTGTATCACCGCTGAAGGCCAATCACAACGGTAGTCTTCCTCATATCAGCGGTGGGATCATAAGTCATTCGTCACCCTCATAAATTTTTAACCGCATTCAAACGAGGACAAATTGAAAAGAAGTCTATATCCGTTCAAGCGACAGCTTAGGTAAATATTCATCGATGAGTTTTCATCTAACTCGAGAAGGAGATGAGTTCCTACGTTTTATTGAGTCCCGTTGCCGGGGGCAGACGAGGGTGCAAAAGTAGAACATTGCGGTTCGAACAACGGAACTCGGAATCGAACGTGACGCCAAATGGAGGACGGAATAAATCTATTATGATGTTCCCGAAGGTAAAATGTTACATTTTTCTTTCGACATAGAGGTAGGGGTACGATATTACTACGGACAAGTACAGAGACGTATTGACAGAGAAATTATATTGTTTTCAAAAGTATATTTTCATATTACGCAGCTTGAAAAATAATAATGATGTACTTCTCGCTTTAGTACAATCAAGATCTACAACTACAGGTTGTTTAAATAGGTCACGTCAATATTTAAGGGGAAGATTGCTGAAGTCATTTCATGAAGAAGGTTGATATGAACATAGGTCCGCAAATAATACCGATATGCACTTCATGTATGAACGTGCTGATGGAAATGCATTAGAAACTGGGTGGTTGTACATTGAAAGATTTGCAAACCGTTTTGCTCCCGATAGAAAAACTTTGACGCTTATATGAAAAAGACACAGACGATATAAGGGAGCAGAAAGGCCAAGGAAAGTAAGAACAGTAAAGCTGGAAAATGAGGTTTTTGCAATAATTCAAGACGACCCTGGTACTTCCACTCGAAATTCTTTAGAACACAGAATACGTCTCAATATAGGCCAATCACTTGCCTGCCAACATTGTACAAAATACTCACCTCATGCATATCCAATCGAATACACCAACACCTTGACGACAACAAAATATTAGCAGAAGAACAGAAATGATGCAGAAAGAAACACCACGGGCGCAAGGAACAGCTCATCATCGATTCTGTGATAATGAAACAGGCACACGTAGGGCCTCGGAATGTTCATTCAGCTTTTCTCGATTATCTGAAGGCATTCGATAGTACCGCCTATTCTTGGCTTGTTGAAGTATTGCAGATATACAAAATTCATGCAGCCCTGATAGAATTCTTAAAGACAACAATGACACACTGGCGCGTCTTCAGGTCAATATGAACAATAAGTCGATTAAAACCGACAAGATACCCATACGTCCTGGAACTCTTCAAGGAGACTCTTTGAGTCCACTATGGTTCTGTTTAGCTATGAACCCATTGTCATCAATGCTCAACAGAGCAGAATACGGATTCAGGATGAAAACAGAACAGGAACTATCATACAATCTCCCACCTGCTGTATATGGATGACATCAAATTATATGCTTCGAACAAGAAGCAATTGGATGATTTTCTGAAAACTGTCAGTAAGTTCTTGGCAGATGTTCATATGAAATTCGGGATTGAAAAATGTAAGACCCTGAACATTCAAGGAGGGAAAGTCATAGATGGTGAAACACAACTTCCAAACGGTGATATAATACAGTGCATGAGAGATGGCGAAATATACAAATATCTGGGATACCAACAAGCCAGATTGCTAGACCAAAAACAATCAAAGGAGAAGATTCGTTCAGAATACAGTCAGCGTCTGAAGTCTGTGCTGAAATCGATGTTGAACTCGGGGAATCTATTATTATAGATATAGGACAAGTCCTATAAAGCCTAATAAAAAAAAAATAATTTCTATAGTAATGCAAGCACAGCTTAGCCATAATTAAATATGCACACATATATAATAACTAAATTCACTTATGTCAAAAACGAAATCTAATTAAACAAAAGAAAGTCCAACTTATTTTTGAATACATTAACCGAATTTGAGTCCACCACATCACTAGAAAACCTGTTCCAATCATCGAACACCCTATTCACAAGAAAATACTGTCTTTGTCTCGACGAAAATTTTTCTTTTTTCAGCTTCAGATAATGACCACGCAAACGAGTATCAGCACCCAAACTAAACAAACATCTCAGGTTGGCGTAATTGTGTTTAATTATACGATAGCACAAGATTGGATCTCCGCGATGTCTTCGCTGCTCGAAGGTTATGAGACCAGCTCTAGCCAATCTTTCATTATATGAAGGACGAACGACCCCAAAAGTCATACGTGTAGCACGGCGCTGGACACCCTCAAGCATGCTTTTATCCCGAGCGAGCACCGGGCACCAAACCGAGCCTGCATACTCCAAAATAGGACGCACATAAATTTTATAAAGTGTAACCGAACTAGAGAAGGACAACTTAACGAACGATCTACGAATGAGATAAATTAAAGAATTAGCACGTTTACAAACACTTAGGACATGTTCCGACCACGTAAGGTTTGAAGTAACGGTTACTCCTAGATCAACATGTGAAGTAACTGAGCGAAGTGGATGATTGTCAATCGAGTATTGACGGGATGGATTATTGGGTCCTATATGGAGCACAACACATTTATCAACATTTAGTGGTAGGAGCCAGTCGTTGCACCATCGGTTTATTGCGTCAAGATCATCCTGGAGAATCTGTCTCTCGGTGAGCTGGTTTGCATACAACTTGGTGTCGTCAGCGAAGAATAACGAAGAATGACTTGCGAGATTTAATGTGCAATGAAAGATCGCTGGCGAAAATGACAAATAAAAGTGGCCCCAGGACGGATCCCTGAGGCACTCCGCTCACAACCGGTCTTTCCGACGAAAGAACCCCACCAACCCTCACCACGAATGTTCGCTGCGACATATAATTAGTAGTCCAGAGAAGCAACTTCCCGCGATGTCCAATTTGTGAACTAATCTTCTTACTGTGACTCTGTCAAAAGCCTTGGCGAAATCGAGGTAAATGATATCAGTAGGGATCCTTTGATCATAAGCATGCGTCCAATCATTAACGCAAGAGAGAAGATTTGTGGTAGTTGACTTTCCCTTTACGAAGCCATGTTGTTCTGACGGAATGATAAAGTTTTTTGTCAAGAACTCGGTTGTCACTTCGACTATTATGGATTCCATCACTTTTGATGCAACAGACAGAAGGCTTATTGGTCTATAGTTACATGGGTCCAGTTTATCACCTTTTTTAAATATAGGAGTGACACTTGATTTCTTCCAGTCCAGAGGAACGCGGAAGGTCTCGAATGATGTTCTCATAATCAAGGACAAAGGATCTAGTCAAGGCAATTAACACCTACGCCATTCCAGTGTTGCTTTACTCATTTGGAATAATCAGATGGACTAAGGCAGAACTGGATGATATTCAAAGGCAGACCCGAACGATGCTGACAAAGTACAACAATTATCATCCAAAATCGTCTGTGATACGAACAAGTTTGAAGCGAAAAGAAGGAGGACGCGGATTGATAGATGTTGTCAATTCACACACCGAACAGATAAAAAATCTCAGAGAATTCTTCTCTGCAAAAGCTCTCACTTCTGACCTCCATAGAGTGATATCGTTGGCTGATAAGGGATATACACCTCTAAATCTTGCTACCAGAGATGACCTGCTGAATCTACCGTTCCTATCAGATACCGAAAAACAAGAGCAATGGTCAAGAAAGGAATTGCATGGACGACATCACCATGAGATTAATCAACCACACATCGACAAAGAAGCCTCCAACAAATGGTTGATGAAAGGAGAATTATTCGCGGAAACCGAAAGATTCCTTATGGCCATCCAAGACCAATAATACAAGTATCAACCAGATTATACTACGATAGGCCTGTTATCACTGAATAACATAGTGGTGTATGATAAGAGAGCCAGAACAGCAATGCTGGTGGATGTCGCCATACCGAATAATAACAAGGTGCTGAACAAGATCCAGGAGAAAAAGTCCAAATACACAGACCTTGCTATTGAGATCAAGCAGATGTGGCACCTCGATAAAATAAATATTGTTCCTGTCATCGTATTCTCGACTGAGTTAATACCCAAAACTTTGCATGATAGCCTTAAGAAATTAGAATTGCATAAGAATACCTAAATAGAAATGCAAAAGGCTGTAATTCTTGATACATGTCGGATAGTTAGGAAATTTATATCAAGTATTTTGTAATCGAGCCTATTCCCTTTGATTGCTGAATCTGGGAAAGGTAAATTATATCCAGCTAATAGCTAAAATAGTGCATAAGTCCACGATAATAATAATAATATTTTGAAATGGATTTCTACCAAATGAATATGTCATCAATATCATAAATTTAAAAGTTTTCAGCTCTTATCTGAAAACCACAACAATTGTAGAAAGTTGACAAATTTATTCCATTCCCTTTCTGTAATTGTAATTCTCCATGAAAAACTACCTTGACACAAATTGAAAAGAATTCAAAGGAAGTTGATCAATAAGGTAGACGCAGTAATGAATGAAAATGAAATAAGAATGTCCTAATTTCTCAAAGTTATAATCATCCCTGTCTCATCGTTAATGAATATCTAAACGAGCGGAAACGAAAACGTAAAAATAATCAGGGTTTTTTTTTGTTCCAGGCCTACCAACTGACACGGCTTCCCTAATGGCAACTCTCGTTCTCCTCAACGTGTTTTTCATTCTGGCAGACGTTTCGGCTCCTTCTTCTTCCACTAGTTCCAAGTGCAAAAAATCGGAGTTTTCCTGCAACAATAATAGATGCATCCCTTCGAATCTCTACTGCAATAATATGAACGACTGTGGAGATTCAAGCGACGAACCAAGATATTGCACCAGTAAGTATTGTTCAGTTTTCGATTAGCATTTCCAGAATCTACACAGGGTTGGTTTCACGGAATTGATATGGTTATCAAATTCAATAAGATGATTTTCGATATAATTTATTATAAAAGAAATATAAAGGAACCACCTGAAAACCTAACAATTTTTGGAATTAAATTATTAGACGAATTCTTATGAGAAGAATACTCCATTTCAGCAATGCTGTTTCAGGAGTTGGAGTCTGCATTAAGTTGCCTGTGGTTCATCAAGAATTCCTTCAGTTTTTTTATGAATTGTTTGAGATTTTTACTGTCTTTGATCTCTACTAGTAAACTATTATAAGCTTGCGAGCACTTTTTTATAGGATTGTTCAGACCAACCTGTAATTTGAAGTGAAACTACTTTCAAGAATTTATTTTGTAGCCTCTGAAATTTACTGAGTAAAGTATCCTTGTTAATAATTTGTTCAAGTATTTTCAAATCATCTCCGCTGTAAACCAAGATCGTGTCAGCTGCAAATGTGAAGTATCTAGCATACAGACCCGCACTTTTAGAGGTAAAGTTCATACAGCAAGGAACCCAAGAGGGAGCCTTGTGGTAGCCCACAGGTAACATATCCCTCCTTATTAAACAATCGCTCAATGACACGACCTGCCGCCTACCGCTCAAATAAGAACTCAATAGTTTCAATATTTTACCTCTTGTTTGCCTATTTTCTTTATGGTATTCGATTTTATCATACCGGCTGACCGGGTGATTCTTCGCAATCTCTCCCCCCTGAAGGGGTGCCGGGAACTGAGGGCCTTCGTTATTTTGTTTTCAGCCATAATGATATCCTGTGACCCAATTCCTATATTCGTGTCTGAAGATTTCTCTCTTCACACATATGTTTTAATAAATAGGATTCGGTAGCCTTTGTAAACGCGTCGTAAAATAAATTAATAAAAAAGTAAAATAGGCCTTATTACTACTGAGTCTAACGTATGTTATTGAATGGTATCGCCGCTGCATTGGTTGGGCTCTTCCTTCGACATAAGCCGCCCTCGCCGCGGTCTATAGTTTTGAGAATGCAAACAGTCAAAAGGTTTAAGTAAAGCAAATTTATTACTCAATACATAAAGCATCCCGAGTGTACCTGAAACTAGGGCCATCCCCCTATAACCTTTTTCGTAACAGATGCAGGCAGACAATCCTATGCACAGCTTCTGTCAAATAGAGTGAGGTAGATAATAACCAATGATAAACTTTCTAAAGCGGAGCTTGACGCCTTAAAACAGAGCTGCAGTCCAACAACGCTGCCGCCCCAGCAATCTCCCTATAGGTCAGGAATGCTGGAACTCATCTCGCACCAGATAGCCAAAATACCTGTAAAAATTCAGAAACTAACAACATCCTCCAAAAACACATTCTTAAATTCAGCTACATGGTACCGTAATCACGGCCACATATTCCTCGCCGGAAGCTCGATAAGAATATATTGATTATAGTCAAGAAGGTTGACGAGGCACTGGAAGAACGGATGGAAAATACGCAATCCTTGGCCGAAACAGTAGATCTAGTTTACGCGGAGGCTGTCGCAGCATGTGAGATGAGCAGAGTGAGCATGGAGGAACGCGAGAATCGACCGTACGAGAAGATCCACCGTGGAAGAATCGTTTGGAATACAAAATTACCAACTGCAGAAAGAGAATTGGTGTCATGCACACTTACCCCAATACAGATAACCCAAGCAAGAAACTCCTAAAGTCCTTAACAGAGATAGGATCTGAACTCTCGATAAAATTTAAAGACGCCCGGTTCAAAGAAAATATAGGGAAGGTTTATGACACATTAAAGCAAAATATCAAAGCTCTTGGTAATAGACTGACGAAGTATGGTGAAAGAGTGAGGAGATACCGAAATAATTAACTATATCACACCATTCAAAATCAGTTTTATCGGGAACTTGAAGGGCTGAACAAACAGATGGGTCCCCCCACCTGATCCACGAGTAATACAGGACTTTTGGAGCAAGATATGGTCGAAGAAGGTAGAACACGATCATGATGCATACTGGCTTGAGCAGGTGAGGCAGAAAGCGCCACAAGCCAAGATGACAGACATAGTAGTAAGCCCAGAAGATATCACAAAAGTCTTGAAGCGAGCTAGTTACTGCACAACTACTGGGGGGAAATTTTCACCAGTTTCCAATTTTTTCCCGCAGATCTTAGAAGACCTTACCTCGTTGCCTAGCTTCTCTACCCTGTGGACAACGTACATGATACCAAAAACCCGTAGAACGCTTAGAAATCTTTCTATGGCGTGGATTGACTACAAAAATGGCTTTGATTCTGTACCGAACTCCTGGCTCCTTAAGGTACTCAGAATATATGGTATTTCCGAGCATGTGGTTAAGCTCCTGAATCATTTCATGGGATCCTGGAGAACATGCTTAAAAATCGGAGGGGATAATGGAGTGGAAGCTAGAGGACCTATGATCAGTATTGGGCGTGGAATTTTTCAAAGTGACACGCTAAGCCCATTGTGGTTTCGCTTGGTGCTCAAACCTTTGAGTGCAACAAAAATACGTTCTCAAAAATGATGAATGAGATAGATGAACGATTTGAAACTGTATACGGCTAACGCCGACCAGATGAAACATCGATTGGAGATTGTTGCCTCATTCAGCGATGCTATAAAGGTGGAGATGGGCGTGGAAAAATTCGCGGTTATAGATATCCTTAGGGGAAAAATTGTGAATAACAACTCTACAACGCTGATGAATCAAATGGAAATTCCTTCACTAAAACCTGAAGACTCCTACAAGTACTTGGGAATGAGTCAATCACTTGGCATTCATACGGCGGAAAGCTCCTCCATAGGATCAGGCTGGTGCTGCAGAGCAAAATAAACTCAAAGGCAATGTTCACTGCGATAAATAAGTGGGCTATGCCTTGCATGACCTTCACCTTCGGAGTGCTAACATGGTCTGCGACTGGCTTGAAAGGCCTGGATACAAAGGTAAGGACTCTGCTCACCAAGTATGGCGTTCACCATCCTCATGCCTCGGTGAACCGCCTTTATTTGTCCAGGCAGATGGGAGGAAGAGGCCTGCTGAATTTGGAAGTTGCATGTCTCAAAGCTGTCGGGGAATTACGAGGATATTTCCGAAAGGCCCAATCACCTCTCCTGCGTGCAGTCCTGAATAGTTGTTAAATATCTGGTTTTTCCAAGTTCAAGTAACGACCTATTCATATATATTTAATGTTACTTTGTACTTAGTTTTTATACTGTCCGACGATGAACGCGGTAACAGTGATCTATTAATTGGTAGTGAAAATATATTAAAGAATTCCATTTTTTTCAAAATTCAAATAACTTCAATTCATTCAACAAAATTTCAATGAATTTTCGAATTAAGGCACGAAAAATTGCGAAATATTCTAGGTGATTCTCAATGCTGAATAACGAAAATCTTTGAACGTCCCCCATTTCCAGTCGGGTGAAATATTCCCCTTTCAACGAATCAACGAACGAAAATTCTGAAATGTTCGACACCACGTTTCAGAGCAGAATAAAATTACCATTCATAATATCTTTGACGTTTTACGCAACGTTCGTGAATTCCAATCGCGTACAGAAATCTTTTCAGCCATTTCAGTGCGATTGATCGATTAATCCCATTAGGGAAATATGATCGACTCAGACAAGTAGTTTCATATTACGATGATTCTAATGGAATTAGCAACCTCGTTTATAATTCGATGGATTTTATTAGATCGAGTGAAATTAACATAAGACTGAAAAGGAATTTGTTGGTTTATTATCGGGGCGAGTTTACACTGAATGAGTGCTGGTTTCGAGCAAGCATTTTACACAATGCTCTTCTTCTTCTAATGCATAGCCACTAATGGATGTTTGCGATAACATTTTCCATTGCGTCTCCATCTCTTGCAGTGTGTATCAATGACACACAATGCTCGTGCAGTATGAAATCACTGGAGCTGAGCAAGCTCTACTGAGATGTGGAATGTATCCTCGTCAATTCGAAGCTACACTGGGCTCTCTCCCGAGAGTCCGTAGAACTGTAAAAGGTCAAGGCGGAATGTATGCATTGGTGTAGGATGGGAGAGGCAGGAGAGCAACTGCACGCCCCTTTTGAGGATCGAGCAATAAGCACTAGATAGAATGGAATTTCCGGCAAAATTAAGTATAAGGTTGGGTGCAAAAGTAAAACGTGGGTATAAAATAAAACGAAATGAGACACTTTTGTCACTTTTCCACAATTTATTCAATAATTACGACTTGTTTCGACCCTACCGTCATTTTCAAGTGAATAACAATATAATACATGAGTAGGCAAGTACAAGTACAGAATGAAATTTATCCTAAATATTGAGTAGTGGGGATCCAATATGCTCTAGTTGGCTGTTGAGGGTAATAAATTGTAGGTTTTTACATAGTTTGTGAATCTCCAAACTTTCCAACAAATTCATCTCTCTCTCTTTGTTACATTTATGAAATATTTTAAGATTGTTCAATGATATCGAGTGGTCAGTTGATTTTATGTGTCCAAATATTGGCGAATTTTTATCTGAGGAAATGTTCCTTGAATCTAGCTTCAAAACTTCTCCCTGTTTGTCCGACATAGGCTACCTGACATTCATTGCATTTGATTTGATAAATTCCTGATTGCTTGAATTTATCATTCTTTTGTTTGCCATTGAATAATAATCTGCTTAAGTTGGGGCCGCTTGACAATGAAGTAGTTATGCTCACTTTGGAAAAGAAGTTACTGATTTTGTTAGAGAGTTCGCCGGTCGATCTGAGACTAGTGTATCTTTTCTCCGGGGTTTCTACGACGCTATATAGTAATAGAGAGGTAATTCGTTGTTCTTTGCGTTTAATGATTGTATTTAGAAAATGTTGTGGTATGTTGTATGTTGTATGCTTTCTGTCGAAAGGGGAACAGAGTAAGCTCTATGAATCATGGAGCTATATGCAGCTAGTTTGTGGCTTTAATGACTGACCGAGTCCATTGGAATCGATGCGTCTGTGAATGTTTCCTTTCTGTGAATTTAATAAGTGAGTTGGTTTTTTGAATTTGTAATTTTTAAGTCGAGGAAATTGATTGAGTTATTATTTTCTAATTCAGAACTGAAGCTGATGGGGCAATATATTTTATTCAGGAAATTTGAAAATTGCTGAATTTGTCTGCTTGAACCACGAAAACCAACTAAAATGTCATCTACATATCTGTACCAGACAGTAATGTGTTTTTTAGCGGAATTTGTGTTTAATATTGAGTTTTTCTCTAAAATATTTAATGAAGATACCAGCTAGTAGAGGGCTAAGAGGTGAACCCATTGGAAGACCTGAATTTTGTTTAAAGAATTCAGATTGAAAATCAAAGTAACTGAGATAGGCATATTTGAAGAAGATTGCTTAATTCATTAGTGATATATGGCGGTGTGTTAGACTCGGATAAGATTTGAATTGTGGAGGCCGTTACTTGATGTAGATCCATGATATAAATGAGATAAAAAACACAAGGTTTAACTTTGATCTACACTTTATTTGAAAAAAATTTCGACGACGTTTCGCTGACACAGCAGCTTCATCAAGAATGACAAACAGAATGAAGAGTATGGTATTATAAACAAATCGTAGAACAAGTTGGATGAATAACAGGAAAATCCACACCGAGCCATTGTACAGTTAGTATGAAAGGTAATAAAAACTAATTAAACAAGTTAAGTAGGGGTGAATAATTCACATCTACCTGCTCATTCAAAAGCTCGTCCGAATGTTTGTATCTATTTATTTGTAATGCTTCTAGGAGGTCTAATTTTAAACTTTTTGATTTTGTATGTAATATGTCAAAGTTTTCATTGAATGAATGGTTTTCTTCTATTAAGTGGTTTGAATAATTTGAATCAGATTTATTTTTATCGAAGCTACGTTTATGTTCAGATGTTCTTATGCCAAAGTTCCTATAGGCCCTACCGATATAAATTTTATCACAAGAACCGCAATTGAGTTTATAGATTCCTGATTTACTTGATTTTTCAACACGAGATTTACTATTTTTAATATGTTTACCTAAGTTATTAGAAGTTTTGAAAGTTATATTAAGATTTTGTTTGACGAGAAAGGATTTAATATTTGTACTTGCAGAACCGCAGAATGATAAACTGTTGAATATTTTATAGTCTTTATGAATAGGATATACTTCATTTATTGCTTTCTGATACAGTTTTTACGAATGATTAGATCTATCATATCCGGATTATATGAATTATTAATGGCTATCTGTTTGATGATGTTTAACTCTTTATTATAATCTTCTACTGATAAAGGTAAATTGAGTAACCGATGTACCATGCTGTTTAAAGCTGCAACTTTGTGTTGAATTGGATGTAATGAGTAGCAGAGTTGCAGCTTTAAACAGCATGGTACATCGGTTACTCAATTTATCTTTATCAGTAGAAGATTATAAACATCATCTATAAACTCAATTGCGGTTCTTGTGATAAAATTTATATCGGTAGGACCTATAGGAGTTTTGGCATAAGAACATCTGAACATAAACGTAGCTTCGATAAAAATAAATCTGATTCAAATTATTCAAACCACTTAATAAAAGAAAACCATTCATTCAATAGAAACTTTGACATATTACATATAAAATCAAAAAGTTCAAAATTAGATCTCCTAGAAGCATTAGAAATAAATAGATACAAACATTCGGACAAGCTTTTGAATGAGCAGTTAGATGTGAATTATTCACCCCTACTTAACTTGTTTAATTAGTTTTTATTACCTTTCATACTAACTGTACAATGGCTCGGTGTGGATTTTCCTGTTATTCATCCAACTTGTTCTACGATTTGTTTATAATACCATACTCTTCATTCTGTTTGTCATTCTTGATAAAGCTGCTGTGTCAGCGAAACGTCGTCGAAATTTTTTTCAAATAAAGTGTAGATTAAAGTTAAACCTTGTGTTTTTTATCTCACTCGGATAAGATATCAGTAACAAGGGAAGACACTTATTCGTTGGAATTTGTTCCCATAAAATGAAGATTTGATTGAATTTTTCAATTTCTTAGGCAGCCTCTCCTTATCCTTACGAAACAAACGATACTTTTGCACAAGCTGAAAGCCCAAATCTAAAAGGAATTCTCTTCTTTTTATTTATTCTTAGTGTTGCTTTGAAATATCATTCTAGCATTGATAGCCCCGACGTTCATCATTGAAAAAAAAAATGGTTAGTGGCCATCTTCTACTGTTACGTGACACGTCATAATTTCCGCATAGTTCGTCGACCATATCTACTCCGCATTTGGTGAAATTATAAAAATCTATTATCTCAGGGTTTTTCGCTGCCCCAGTTCTTACAGCTATTTTATCATAGTGGTGAAGCGTGGAGGCAACCAGTACTACTTTTTTCTTCTTCGGTATATATGATAATATGGTAGTGTCCTTTTGAAAACCAAATTTGGTAGAAAAGACTTCTCGATTTCTAGTATCTACAAACGCAGGTGGAAGCTCAGCTTAATTTTTCTTATGGTGCCAACGGAAAGTTTGTGATTTTTCAACAGATGGGTCATCAGCGGAAAACTGGCAAACCAGTTGTCGAAATTCATATTTCGGTTAGTTTGACTGATGGGTGCCACTAATCTGTCAACAACATCGAACGGTGAATAGGATACTTTGAATGGACCATCTTGTTGTTGACCCGCATATGGTTCCATATTCACCACGTAATATGATTTTGCATCAACTAAAACGAATATTTTCAATCCGTATTTTGAAGGTTTATTTGGCATATATACTCGAAAAGGACATCGACCACGAAATGCGGGCAGCATCTATGATGACATACTCGCTAGAAGAATAAGCACCTTGACAGTTTTCAACAAACTTAGTGAGCAATGCTCTAATGTGGGTGAATTCATCAATTTGTAGCCTAATTTGTCTGTTTTCAGAGTTATCAAAACGCAAGTATCTGAGTAGTAATTGAAATCTTTACAGAGACATAACTCTTCTGAATATATCAATACCCAAACCATTAGTTTTCAAGATAGGCTGGATCGGAAGGCGCCCAAACAAATGCGGAGAGCTGTATCCTGAACTACGTCAAGGGATTCTAAATTTGGCTTTGAAGCAGACAAGTAAAGTAAGCTTCCATAATCGATTTTAGGAAGTATTATAGCCTTATATATTCTGAGTAGTATTTCCTCTTCAGCCCTAGTGGTGGTGTGATAGAGTTTTCAGGATATTTAGTCTATCCACACAGATCTTTTTGATCTCCTGAATGTGGAGTTTCCCGGTGAGTCAAAGGTTACTTCTAGAAATTTGTAATGATATACGGCATCCAGGAGCATGCCATTTCGTGTAATGCATGATTCATGGATGTTGCTGTGTCTTCTGCTGAACTTCATGACTTTGGACTTAGTTGGTGACAAATTGGAACCAGTTTGTATCGACTATTGAGAAAGGCTGTTCACTGCATTTTGAAGAAGAATACAAGTACTTGTCGTATTTTTCCCTTGACAGTCATCTGCGTAGAATGCGTATTTTATGGGTGCTCGTATAGAGGAACAGATATCGTTTATACCTAAGAAGAATAATATTGGGCTTATTATGGATCCCTGAGGTACCCCGCCTTCAGTGAAATAGGAAGCGGAAAAGGTGGACGCTTGAGGTCAGGTATAGGCTGAGGGCGCAATAGGTATAGCGCAGCTGCAGCTCATCTATTGTTAGCCGTAATTATTGTCCCTTTTTTTCTTTATAATAAGGTAAACTACTGGAAAATATTTCATTTGGTGATTTCTCGTTAAACTACGAAGTTCATTTTGAGTTTATAAGTGTTTGTTGTGAATTTTATTCGATAAAAATGCCGTTTGAAGTGTCTAGAACCCAGATAACGGAAGGTGTTTGTAGAAAAGATAGACTTAAGAAGAGGAAACAATCGTTTAATCCAAAAATCCTGAGGTAGATGATAATTCTTTCACGAGTACGTCGGCAAAAAATTAAAAGGCGATGACAAACAGCACGTGCCAGAGGAAGCCACGCTACAATATTCGATCATTGACTTTGCTCTGGTTTTTCTACACTTTCGTGTTTTGTACGGTGTTCCAACGTTATTGAAAGTGGAGGTGAAGAAAAATTTTGTAATGGAAAAGTAATTTTTAAACAATGCTCCAAATTCGGTCTGGGATTTAAACTTGTGGTAGAATGTGAACGATGTATGCCAAAATATATTTCATCATGTCAACAAATTGGCAGAATGTATGAACTGAATCGGCGGTTCATTTTTGTTATGCGAGTATTGGGTTTGGGTCTTGCTGGATGCAAGAAGTTTTGCGGTTTGATGGATCTAAGCAGCTCCTTTTTGAATCAATCAACATACGACTTTTATATTAATAAAATACATGAATGTATTACCATAGTTACTGAGAAACTGTTCTCCTCTGCTGCTACAGAGGAAAAGCAATTGACAAGTTTAGCAAACAACATGGAAGATACGACAGATGTGACTGTCTCCGGTGATGGGACGTGGAAAAAGCGTGGTTTTGCATCACTTTATGGTGTCAGTTCTCTAATCCGGATATCGCTCAGGAAAAGTCTTGGATGTCATTGTTAAATGTTCATACTGTAAACTATGTGAGCCTTGGAAAAAAAATTAGATACGGCAGAATTTGAAGAGTGGAAAGAAGAACACATCAAAAATGAACCATGTACCGCCAATCACACTGGAGCATCTGGAAACATGGAAGTATCTTCAATTATTGAAATATTTAAACGTTCTATTGTAAAACATGGCTTGAGGTACGTAAATTATATAGGAGATGGAGATTCTAAAACATACTCTGGTATTTTCAAAGCCAAACCTTATGGTGAAAATTTTGTTGTCAACAAGAAAGAATGCGTTGGCCACGTACAGAAGAGGATGGGAACCCGGTTGCGTGAATTAGTGAAGAAAACTGTTGAGGAAAAAATAGTCAATGGCAAAAACTCAAAAAAAATTCTTTCTGGTAAAGGTAAATTGACTAGTAAATTGATTGACAAATTAACTGTATATTACGGCTTAGCGATAAGAAGAACAGTGATTCAGCTGAAAAAATGAGGGATGCGATATGGGCAACTTACTACCACTACAGTTCTACAGACAAAAGCCCGCAGCATCAAAATTGCCCTGAAGATCCAGACACGTGGTGCACCTGGCAGCGAGCATCAGCATCAGGTACTCTCTCATCGTTCAAACACCAATATACTCCATTACCAGATGATGTTTTGACTGCAATGAAACCAATTTATGAAGACCTGAGTAAGGATGAGCTTCTGGATCGGTGTGTTGGAGAATTTACACAAAATAACAATGAAAGTTTCAATCAGTTGATTTGGAAAATTACTCCCAAAATACTTCCAGCTGGGTCGATAATCGTTCAAAATGCTTCATTAATCGCTGCTTGTGTTTTCAATGAAGGGATATCAGCATTATTATTAATTATGCACGGTATGGACCTAAAACTTGGTCCAAATTCCATGAATATGCCCGAAACATGGATGAGAACCGGGTGACTGCAGCCGAAAAGAAATCTACCAGCGAGACTCGTGAAGCCAGGATTCGTCATAGACTGGAGCAAAAGGATGCCCTGGACATTGCAGCTGCAGCAGGTTCTCTACTTTATGGCCCAGGAATCGACGATTCAATGTAAGTTAGAAAAAAAATTTTTCCCACTTTTATTGTCTCTTAAAACTTTAAACGCGTTTTTCTCAAAACTATGTTTTCAAAGTCGGTTGTCAAGATTTCTCGCGAACTACTCAACCGATCTTGATAAAATTTCACACAGGTCTTCGAGATATCATTTACAAGGTCTTGAACGAAGGTTTTTTTCAATTACAACTATTTTAAAAAAAATTTCGAGAAATTTTCATCGAAAAAAACGCCTGCCAAAAATCCAATTTTCATTTTTTTTTCCTTCGTCCAATACCTAGTTTATTGTCTTCACTAAAACACGTATTTTTTATTTTTAGTTTAGATGATCCAGAAAGAAGTTCTGCTGACAACGCGAAGGCACCTTTTTTCCGAGGGACTGCCGGAAATGGCGTCGTAATGACCGCCATTTTGATATTTTTTTTTGAAAATTTCACAAAATGTTTATTAAATATGTATCTTTTAAATAAAAAAAAATTCATTAAAATATTTCATTTTTTATATATAAAAAAAATTATTGAAAAAAGGCCGTTTTTTGCCCGAGGAAACCCATGTAACCCTTATAATCCGTGCTTGGATTGACTTATCTGAGAGAAAGTTCTTTATGAAGCCATAAACATTTCCAGTGAGATTAAGTTCTTCTAGTTTCTTGAGTATGACTGCATTAGGCATTGTGTCGAAAGCGCTTATTATATCTATGGTCTAAAGCCCAGATTGAGCAGGTGTTTAAATGTTTCGGCTTTCTAGGTACCATAGGAGGCGCTTGTTGACCATTTTTTCGAATAATTTACACGAAGTTAGTGAAATTGGTCTCAGGAAATATGGAGAAATTTCTGTTCATTTAGTATTCTTTTTATTGGAAATATGATTGATTTTCGTCAAAGAGAAGGAAATTGATGGCAATCGATGATGTTCGGTTCAATTGCAGAATATTTATTCCGTATCTAGTTATAGAATGAAAATACATGAAAAGCACATAAGGGTCAAGTGTTTTAGAATAAATATTCGTATTCAAGGGTAAGAATGTTTAAATTCTATAATCAAAACTGATTTCAAAATTATTACATCCAGTTATGATCGTGGACAAAAGATTCTATTTGTTACTTAGTTACCAAATACAGTGCAATGAATTAAATTATTGAAACCATAATGATATTTCGTTCTTGCAGGGTGCAACAGAACGTATTTAGGCATGAGAAGTAGAACATACGAACTAGAACTCCACCGACCAAAATCGGACAAAATTCCGTTCATTTGTCATTTAACGTTCACTGCCGCCGGTGGGGAATATGGAGATCTCGTTCAGGTAAGTGGATATGAATTCAGAAACGATTCACTTGAATTTCCGCGCATCGGCGACGTCATAAGGAAATGTCTACTTGACCCATCAGCTTATTGCAAATCCTACGTTTGACTGAAATCGTATATTGTTTGACTTACCACTTCATAATCAATCCAATTAGTTTCGAAATAGTACACAGGAGAGGTTGATTTCCAATCGAGAATTATTAGCAATCGGTCAATATTGTTGACACTGTTAGGCGTTAATTGCTCTATAGTCCTCTTGGGGGAATAACAATGTCAACCGTTACGATTTGATATATACTACTTGAAGAAATTATAGCACCACTTACTTTTCAGCAAATTATTTGAGAACATTTTTTTTTCTTCATTGTTTTTATTGCATATCATGTTTTGAGGATGGAAAAAGTAGAAGTGGATGAAGAAAATGGGTCTACAAAGACGTATGTTATGATTTATTTTGTGGAAATCCATTCCAAAATATGAAAGGGCAAAAACACTCATTTATTTGTTATTACACGACCGGTTTCCATCCTTCGGTCATTTTCAATTGCTAAACACAAACTAAGGTACAAAGATGATTACAAGATATATTTTTTCCTTGAATGTTAAGAAGAGGGGAATTATTGATTTCAAAATAGCTGCTATCTATTGTGGTGACTTCAATTGCCATCACAATCAATGGGGTTGTACAGAAAACAACAGAAGTGGTATTTCATTAGTTGAATGGATGGAAACAAATGATTTTCAACTTTTATTCGATTCGAAGGCAAAGGGCACTTTTCATTCTGCCAGATGGAATCGGGACTATAATCCTGATCTTTGTCTGGTTTCTAACGACTCTGAATTGTTTCCTCTACCTGTTCGTCGTTAAGTAAGTACTTTTAGATTTTCCTCACAGTCAACACAGGTCAGTTATTTTTTCGTTAGGTTTTCAATTTACATTTGCAGATTCATTAGAAAAACCAAGATGGAATTTCAAAAAAGCTCGTTGGAATGATTTCACTAAACAGGTAGATAGTGATTTGAGATAGGTTCCCCCTTTGAGTTAAAAATTATTCCCGGTTTATAGGAGTTGTCAAAAATGCTGCTAAAAACATATTCCCAGAGGCTTTCGAAAGGATTATATACCTGGGTGGTCAGAAGAATCAAATGTTTTCCATAAGGATTTCCAGCGAAATCATTCCATAGAGAAAGCCGATGCATTCCTTAGTTCTTTGAATGATAGCAGAAAGAATAAATGGAATGAGTTGATGAATGGTATGAATTTTCGTCATTCTAGTAGAAGTTTCAAAAACTCCGTCTGATATGAATCCGAATTCTGTAGCATCTAGGCTTGTTAATGTCTCTAAAAGTGTGAAGATTAGAAGATATGACATGAATAGAATGAAACGAATCTTACATAATCATAGAAGGAGGAAGAATGCTATCACGGTTGAGGATTTATCGAATCCTTTTGAGGAAGAATAATCAATAAAATCTACTAAAGTTTGTAAAGCTCCAGGATTTGATGGTATTTGCCCTGAATGTTTTTAACATCTAGGAAATAACGCTAAAAGGTGGTTACTATCCTTTTACAATGACATACTCAGTTCATGTAGTATTCCCGTTGAATCTAGAAAGGCTAAAGTTATTGCCATTCTCAAACCTGAGAAAAATCCAGAACTTCCTAGTAGTTATCGACCTGTCAGCTTACTTTCTGTTTCTTTAAAAATTGTAGGAAGACTTCTTCATCAGAGGTTAGAACTAATCATTGACAGAGCTCTGTCCACTTCTCAGGGAGGTTTTCGAAAAAACTGGAACTGTTCTGATCATGTTTCAGGTTTATCCACTTTCATTGAGACATTATTTCAGGATAAACTTAAAATAGACGCTGTATTTGTAGATCTCTCTTCGGCATATGTCTCAATTTCGAAGGATGGTTTAGTTCATAAATTCTTTGAAGTAGTTCAATGTGGAAAAATTGTGAAGTTGATTGAAAATATGTTATCTGATGGAAGATTTCGAGTTTTATCGGTGATTAAAGATTTTACACTCTAAATGATGGAGTACGTCAGGGATCTGTTCTTGCACTTCTTCTCTTCAATTTATATATGTCTGACATCCCTGAAACTTCCTCTACAAAGTTCATTTATGCTGATGATATAACTTCGGTTTTTCGATACTATGATTTCGAAACAATTGAGCAAACACTGACTTGATTGATAAATTATGTCAGAAGTTGAAAACAAGAAACAATATACTACATAAACTAGCTGGATCTAATTGGGTCGCCGAAGTCTCTACTTTGCGAACTACTGCTTTAGCTTTAGTATATTAAGCAGCAGAATATTGCTGTCAGGTGTGGTTGAATAGTGCTCATGTCAATAAGATTGATTCTCAGTTGAACTGTTTTATGAAAGTTATAAGTGGATGTATCAGTTCAACTGCTACCCCATGGCTCCCGGTTAGATTTGTTATATAGTTTCTTTCCATATTCGCAGGAAATTAGCTCTTAAATTATCTTGGGATGAGTATCACTCATTTTCAGAAATTTTACCGATAATAAACGATATTCAAAATCCACCTAACCTGAGAGTGAAATCTAGGAAACCTATTTGGTCCATTGACTTTTTGCGTACACGGGTGAAGGCTGTTGATCTTAGGAAAACTGAATGGTAGGAAGTTGATGTTTTCAATATAGTTCTCATAGAGGATACTTCCAAAAGGGTTGCAGGTTTCGATTTAAGTAGGAAAAATTAGTGTACATTAAATCGTCTCAAGACAGGACATGGTCGTAGTAATAGTATGTTGTTCAAATGGAATACTGTAGAAAGTCCAGCATGTGAATGTGGCGCAGCTGAAGAAACAATAAGACATTTAATCCTCGATTGTCCTATTTACCATTTTATGGGTGGTTTTCAAGAACTTCAAGTCTATTTAGGAGATTAGTTTTTGAATCTTGAGGTTATTTTGGGCTACACCCCCGAATGGTGTATGATATGCTCTCTGTTGAAAAACAGCGGAGCATTAGTTAAGTTCTTAGTTGAGGCTAGGACTGCTCCCCCTTAGGGCTTCATTCTCATGGTGTATGTTGATAAGGCAAGGGCTACACCCTTGTAGGGCTTCATTCCCAAAAGGTGTATGAGATGTTCCCTGATGAAAAACAGAGGAACATTAGTTAATTCTTAGATTCAAGTGAGTTTAGATATATAATAGTTAGTTATATTTGATGAAATATTTTTCTGCTGGTTTTCTTTTTCCATTGTCACAGATTTTTCCTGCCCCAAACACCGTTCGTATCCAAGCTTGTCTTCGTGAAGAAGTCCTGGAAATCATAGAGTGCAAGATGAGAATGAGAGAATGAAGCTGCTGAGCAGAAAAATTTTTGGTACTCTTTTTATACACACGACACTAACACAACATAAACAGACAAGCTATTGCTAGTGCAATAGCGACAGGGAAACGAGTTTTTTCCACAGGATTTTTCACTCGTTTATTGAATCATACGCAAGATAGTATGGTTCCCCTGTTACATTTCCTGTTCTTACACTTCGTAGGAGGCATGATGCGAGTTTAGATGCCTGATTGAGGAAAGGGCATGATCTGTTTTTTGTTTGGAATCCGCTGGTTATCTATTCATTCGCTTGTTTTTTACGATTGTGTTTTTCTAACACGCACCAAAGTATGTATATTAATTTGTCAAAATATACGCTCAAATATTTTATTCACATTGGAAAGCAATGATATTGGCCTATATATATATATATATATATATATATATATATATATATATATATATATATATATATATATATATATATATATATATATATATATATATATATATATATATATATATATATATATATATATATATATATATATATATATATATATATATCAGGGGACTCTCTAAGTCCAATCTGGTTCTGTCTAGCTTTGAACTCCCTGAGCTGCCTTCTTAACAACAGCACAGACAGCTACGTTCATGACAGAGGGAGCAATACCCGGATAAGCCACCAATTATACTAAGATGACCTTAAACTATATACAGGTACAGTAGATCAAATGAATAGGCAGCTGGAAACTGTGGCAGCCTTTAGCGAGGGTGTTCGCATGCAACTCGGAGTAGAAAAATGTGCGGCGATTTGTGTCAGGAGAGGCAACATGGTTGAGATTGGGCCTGGAATTCAGCTCTTCAATGAGGAAATGTTCCCTGCACTTGGACCCCAGGAAACCTACAAATACCTGGGCATACGGCAAGCCTTGGACCTCAAAACTTCAGAAGTCAGAGAGGCATTCAAAAAGAAGTTGTTCGGACGAATCAAACTTGTACTCCAGTCGAAACTGAATTCCAAGGCAATGGTGACAGCCCTTAACACCTGGGCATTCCCGAGCATAACCTACTCGTTCGGAGTTGTTAACTGGTCAACGACTGAGCTGCGGAATTTAGATAATAAAGTTAGAGGGATGCTGACAAAATATGGCATGCACCACCCTCATGCGTCGGTGAACGGACTCTACCTTAGACGAGACCAGGGAGGCAGAGGAATATCAAACATAGAAAGCGCCCACGATAAAATTATCCTTAGCCTAAGGAAGCACTTCTCGGCAAGTAACACGTCGTTTCACAGATCCATCCGTGCATTCGATGATGTGACTCCTCTGAAACTGATGAGGGCCGAAGTAGCACAAGGAAGCCGCACTCCTGAAGAAAGGATGAATAAGTGGAAGGCGATGAAATTACATGGCCGCTATCCCAGGGTCCTTGAGAGTGATAACGTTGACAAGCGTGATTCGGTGAACTTTCTTATGGCAGGATATTTACACCCGGAAACTGAAGGCAGGCTGCTGGCCATACAAGATCAGGTTGTGCCAACAAGGGCCTATGACAAGCATATCGCTAAAATTAATACCCCTTCAGACCAATGTCACCGCTGCTCCAGGGCCTGGAATCAATCCACGTCCTCATGCCCGATCTTGGCCCCAAGAATTACCTCAACAGGCACAACAGCATGGCCAAAATATACCACCAGGAGATAGCGTTGAAGCTCGGATTTCTGAAGGACAGAGTACCGAATTACAAATATACGCCTGAAACTGTCCTTGAAGATGAGGAGCACAAAGTATACTGGGATAATACTATAATCTGTGATCGGCCTATATCGCACAATAGGCCGGATATCGTTGTATTCTATAAGCAAAAGAAAAAAGCTGTACTCTTGGATGTGACGATACCGGCTGATGATAATATACCGAGGGCGTATTCGGAGAAGATCGATAAGTACAGAGATCTGGCCATTGAAATGAAGCAAATTCACGAGCTGAGCACCACTGTAATTATGCCTATGATTATATCCGTCAACGGCCTCGTGGAGGGGCACCTATTGCAAACCACCCAAAGATTGGGTCTCGATAGAGCAGTTGTCACTAGATCGCAGCGAGAAGTTGTTCTCAGCACCACCAGAATTGTACGCGGCTTTCTCAACAATGAATGAGCCACGAGATGTTAAGATGACTACCTTGGCCACAAAGCCCGGTAGTTATTGGAGTTACCCGCAACTGTCGGTGAAAAAATAAGAAAAAAAAAAAATATATATATATATGTATATATGATGTATGATTTGCCTGAGTTTATTAAGTTTCAAACTTTCCAACAGATCCATTCTACGTTCTTTATTACTTTTGAAATGTCTAAAATTATTGTCTGGTTTAATGAAAAATGCACTAGAATATTGGAAACTTCTTATCAGAAGATATACAGGCTCTTTAAGAAGACACGGCAATATTTAAGGAGGTGATTGCTGAAGTAATTTCATGAGAGAAGTTCACACAAACATAGGTCCGAAAATACTTCGTTACCGGTTTACAGGGTGTTAAACTTTGATCGAAAGATAAATTCGAATTTTTCGTAAATCTCTTGAGATATTGAGGTAAAATTTTGGGGGTGTTGAAAGCTTTCATGACGCAGGTTACAAAAAAAAACTAGAATGCTACTGATTTTTCCGAAAATAAAAAATATCTTTGAATTTTCCAATTATTTTTCGAAAAAAGTTCTCCTGACGTTTATCGTACGACGCCGAGTTTAAGAGTGGGAAAAAATTTGAAATGAATAAGTAAAGAAAGTACAGACATTTCATTCATTTCATTGTATAACACGTGTCTTCGATTAAAGAACCATCGTAGTGTATTTCTTTTTATCATTTAATAACATATGTTCGAAAACCAAAAGTTCAATTCAACGCAAAACAAGAACCTTTGACTATCACCAATAACTTTCAAAAAATTATAAAAGCTGTTCAAAATCTCCTCCTCGGATGCAAGATTCCAGTCTTCTCAAACTTTTTCAAAAACAAAAAATATGTTCTAATCGAGTTGCACCCAGCAATGATTTTATTTCTTAAGTCCCCAACATTTGTCACGGGGGTAGTGTAAACCAAAAACTTCAAATGACCCCTCAGGAAGAAGAATTATACTACTCACAATAGCAAACTTGAAATAATCCCCACCTACTTAACATTTAAGAAAAAATATATCTTGTTATCCTCTTCGTATCTAAGCTAGTTTTCAGCACTTGAAAATGACCGAAGTGACGAAACCAGTGGTGTATCAAAGAATAAAATAATTGTGGAAAACTGACAAAAGTGTGTTTTCTCTTTCATACTTTTACAATTCTTTTCATTAGGTTCATTTTTAATTCTACTTTCTCAAGCATTTCTTAGTGCTGTTGGATTACTGGAAAAATAATTCTTGAACATATCTAAACATCAATGGAAAAACCGATTCGAATTATTCAAATCATCTTAGGGAACATAGTCATTCTTTCAATTCAGAATTTAAAATCCTATATTCTGAGAATAGAAGTATAAAACTCAACTTTCTGAAAGTATTTTAGATTAATAGATTAAGCTATTCACCAAAAATTCTTAATTATCAGTTAGACATTAATAACTCACCCTTATTGAACTTTTTCCTAAAGACTAGTTCAAATGCCGATAACTGTGAGTGGATTGCCTCTTTGGTCTATATAAGTATATGTTAATAAGATATTTTTGTAGCATTCATTCTCTATAATAAAAAATAAGTACTGTGTTTTAAGGAATTTTACTTAATAATTGCGATTCGTAACGCGTTTCACTACACCGTAGCTTCTTCAGACGAATGAATATACAGAAAAATATAAATGAGAATAAAACTATAAATGTTTATTGATTTCTAAAGTTTCCCAAAGATCTACCGTCCAATATTTATTATCTGTGTGCAAAATTTCAAACTGTGGGTCGAAAGAATGATTATTTTCTAAGAGATGATTCGCGTAATTTGAATCTGATTTTTATTCGAAAAACTGCGTTTATGTTCCGATATTCTAATATTAAAATTTCTATGTGTTCTACCAATGTAGAAATTATCACAGTCATTGCAATTCAATCGATAAACACCTGATTTATTGTTTTTACCTGGTTTGGTTTTATTATTTTTATATATTTGCCTAAATTATTATTAGTTTGGAAAGCTATGTTGAAATTATTGCTACTTAAGAATGATTTCAGTTTCTCACTTGTAATGCCAACGTAGGTTAAGGTGTTGAATTTTTGTTTCAATTTATCGACAGGGTAAACTTCATTCAATGCGATTCTACTTTGTTTTTATTTAAAATATTATTTATTAGTTTGGGATTGTAACCATTATTTTTGGCTATTTGTTTAATCAAATTTAGTTCTTTGTTGGAATTTTCTGGTGATAACGGGATGTTAATCAATCTATGAATAAAACTATTGAATGCTGACATTTTATGTTGATATGGATGACACGGCGAGTTATGTATTATAATATCTATATGTGACGGCTTATGGTAAATTGCGAAAACATGTTTTCCATTTTCATTCGAAATTGTTACGTCTAAGAAATTTATCGAATTATTGCTTTCTATTTCGGTTGTGAATGCAATTTTTGGATGTAATGAATTTATATGATTTTCGAAAATTTTCAACTGTCTATCTGTTCCTGTGAAGCAAATAATGATATCGTCTACATAGCGATACCAGTATAAACAATATTTACTGAGTGGATGATTATGAATTAATTTCTCTAAGTTATTCATGAATATTTCTGCTAACAAAGGACTTAACGGATTGCCCATAATCAACCCGTCTTCAACAGTATAATATTTGTTATTGAAATGGAAATAATTTTGATCTAAACAAATTGTAATAAAGAAAGAATATCTGATTTAATGATAGTATTGACATGATTCTTTTCTAACAATTCTTCAACTAAGTAATACGTATCTTTCGGAGGAATGTTGGGAAATCGATTCTTGACATCTTAACCTTTATATTTTTCTGTATATTCATTCGTCTGAAGAAGCTACGGTGTAGTGAAACGCGTTACGAATCGCAATTATCAAGTAAAATTCCTTGAAACACAGTACTTGTTGTTTATTATTGATAATGGAATTTTACCAAGTAAAAGCCTCCCAAATTCAAACATTCATTCTCTCTTGGCAAATATAGTGTGTATCGAAAAGCGTCGAGCATTTATTAATATATTTTAGTGAAAATCATTGTATTTGAAATTGGATTTTTATCATGTAAAAGCCTCATCAAATGAATTTTTGAATTATGGATTTAAAACCTAAATATTTTTGGGACGATGTAGATGCGACTTAGAAACATCAACATTATTTCATAGGAAAATTTGCTTCTTATATTCAGATGGTACCATATTCTTACCTCAGAAAATATACCAGTCTCCCGATAGATACACAAATGCTTTCAGTTAATTTATGGATTCTTTTCATCAATTTCTGTTGTTACGAAATAAGCATTCTCTCCTCGTCTTTTCTTTCTAGTTGACGTTCGATAGTTTCACACTTGGCCGCTTCGAGTCGTTCACGTCGGACGGTTGCCCAGATGGTGCCCTACAGATAGCAGAGGTTGAACGGCCACAAGTAGGAGGTTCCTGGTGCGGTACCACTTGGACGCCTGCCATCTACTATAGCGAGACCAACAGTGTGGTGGTATCAATTCAGCTGCTACGTTTGGCCAAGGATCAAGCCGGATACAATTTCGACTTTCGCATGGAATATAAGTTCCTGAGAAAGCAAGTCGCGATTGTAAGGTATGGAGGAGGTGAGTTTTGAAAGAATATATTACACTGGCCAACTGTAGTTTTGTTGCCCTTGATATAAGATTGATTTTGGTTATACTGGGTTACCCAAATTTTTTTAATTCAGTGGTATTAAGTTTCATTATTCCTTAAATATTTTACTTATGCTTTATACTTTTTACTAATTAAAGTGTAAGTATATCAAACTTTGAATTGAGACTACTAACTGAACATCATATTTTTGACTCATTCATTAAATTGTGTATCAATCTCAGAAGCTTCATCAAAATTATGTTCTGTTAGTCCATTGATCGTTTTACCGTATTCTGCGGATTTCCTTAGGAAGCTAATACGGATTGAAACGTTTCTATAGAATGGTTGGTGAAAATTATAAATTATTCGCATTCATGTAAGAGCCATGTAAAAAAGGCATGCTAAAGCGAAGCGACGTCATACACGAATCATTAATTAGTGAAAATGTGACTGAGCCTAAAATATCTTATTTAATTTAATTCAAATATGAGTTTTCATCAATTATCACCTTGGCTATTCACTACTTGAAAAGATTCTGAATATCATTTGCCCTGGCGCATTCGCCATTTTGTAGAAAAGATTCGAGAAAGTTTGCTTTAAATAAAATAATGGTAATCTATGAATAATTAGGAACAATAATATTTTCCAAGCAAATATCGTTTCCGATTTATTTTGTAACCTCTTCACATATGCTGTTCTCAAACATTAAATGATATAAACACAGAAATACGTCAATTCAATCATTCTAAACTAGTATTGATGACCTATTTATTTTATGGAATTTCATCTTCACAGTAAAACCAAATTAGACACTTTTGTCACTTTCCCACAATTTATTTAATTATCAAGACCGGTTTCGACCTTACGGTCATTTTCAAGTGAATTTCAATATAACAAATGAGTATGTAAGTACAAGTACAGTGTGAAAGTTATCCTAGATATTGAGTAGTGGGGATGCATAAAACTCTAGTTGGCTGTTAAGGGTAGTAAATTGTGGGTTTTTACATAGTTTGTTAATCTCCAAACTTTCCAACAAATTCATCTCTTTCCCCTTGTTACATTTATAAAGGATTTCAAGGTTGTTTAATGATATCGAATGGTTGGTAGTACATATATATTCAAGTATATACAGGGTGTTTCCTGGGTACGCGACTTCAAGTTAAAATTTCTCAGCTAAAATGAGAAAAATTAGTCCGAGAAGATATCTTTCTGACTCATTTTCCAGATATAGTGGCTGAAACTGAAGATGAAATTTGTTTTTTGATTCAATTTAATTCTGCCTCATACTCTTTTGGAATTGCTCGAAATCCACATCGTTTTGTTGCGTTTTTATTAGAACTTTTTCAGAAAGTATAACTTCACTATGACATAATTATTTTCAGCAATCATATCTGGAAAAAATCTAACCAAAAAAAAATTGTAACAAATCTCCCTTAATTCAACTGAGTAATCATCACCTCTGGTATGTAAACGTACTTATGGAGTGCTATGTGAAATAACTTTCTAGATTTAACCATAACTAAAATCAATAATGATATCAGTTTCAGAATATTCAGAAAAGACACATTCAGAGAAGCTATAATACCTTTTGATTCACTTAATCCCCTGATTCATAAACTTGAAGCCTTTAACCACAGAGTGTTTACAGTACCAATGTCAGAGGGTAACTTTATGCCAAAAATTAATTTATTCAAACAAATAGTCATGAACAATCATTAACCAACACAATTGATTGAAAAAACTATCAATAAACATAATAACCTGATTTTGAAACTTCGAAACCCTATTATAGACAAACTAATAGCGAAATATATCTCTCCGAGTTATAATGGACATTTATCCACTCTAATACAGAATTATTTTTCCAAATTCAATATAGAAACTGCCTTCAACTAGGAACAATACTTAATTCAAAAGTCAAACTGAAGAGTACAGAATCGAATTCAGTGAATGTACTGCATATTATATATACCAAACCGGTAGAGACTTCCAGACTCGTTTCAAAGAGCTAACATATACGCACAAAAATTCCTCCGTTTTCGAAGATATCATAAATACAAACCATATTATAAATTCTGAAACCCTCAAACTACTATATATAAGTAATGCAGGAAAGGAATTGAACCTCCTGGAGTGTTTGGAAATTAACAAAATTATAAAAAACCCATATTATCGAACAGTCAACAATCAATTAGATGGAAATAATTCCCTGTTACTTAATCTATAATAACCCCTTTCTGAGCCTAGCTTTAATGTAAATACCAAAATTGTAATGTGGTATCAACGCTTAAAATGAAGTATTAGCCGTGTAAACAGTAAATAGTGAAAATTTGATTTTCACAACGTAAATCAAACAACAATAATTTCAATTATAATTTATTGGGATACGCAGAATCCTTATTAGTTTACACAGCCATACACACAAACGAATTAGAAATTGAATGTTTGAGCTGGAATTTATGGAAACCTTATTCTAGAACCTTCCTTCATCGAAGTTGATCTTAATGGAGACACTCATTTACAGTTGTTTGAAGAATTATTTAATCCAAGGCTAACACAAATTTTGGAAAATGATGAAACTCTTTAAGAGAATGAGTTACGTTTCCATCAACATGGTGATCCTGCACATTTCGATGTTCGTGTGCAACAATATTTGGATGCAAATTTCCCAAGTATAAACATGATAGGATAGGGAATTTTTCTTATATAATACCATGAACAGTTTTTAATTGAATTTCTCCTGGCGCATTCGCCATTTTACATAAAATGATTAAAAACTACAGCAGGATGTTTATACTTTTTTTTTATATTTGTCATTCATTTGTGAGTATTTTATCCACATCAACATTCTACACTTTGGCTGGCCAGTAGGCTTATGTGTTTTAGTACTACCACATATATTTTTTATGAGCGCTCCCCAGGAATAGGCGAACATGTTACACCACAAGAGTGGGCACCTGGGAAGAATTGAGGTGTCCGTTTACTCGCTTCTTGAAGAGGGTCAAATTGTAGGATGTTGGGAAGATGTTGGACGGAAGCGAGTTCCACAGCTCACCGGCCCTGTAAACAAAGGAATTCTTATAGAGAAAGGTTTGAGGGGTCGCTAAATGTACCGCCATATGATGAGAACTCCTTGTCAGCCTAGTTGTGCGGCAAAACAGTTTTCTCGGAACAAGGTCTTTCAGCTCCTTCAATCATCTTTCGTAGAAGTATCTGTAAAACAGAGAAAGGTCAGCAACTTGTCTTCTGAGAGCCAGCAGTTCGAGATCGCGGGTGACCTCCGGGTGGTCGAGGAGACGCACGGCCCTTTTTTACACTCTATCCAACATCTGCAACTGATGTTTGGGAGCGGATCCCCATACATGGGAACAAATCTGCGCCTTATATAGAAGCAACAGCTGAGATGACGTAAAGTATCGCTTGGCTCTGAAAAGAAAACTAAGTTTAGCTGATGCCAACTTAGCTATTGCTGATACATGTTCATGCCAGCAAAAACCGGAGTTGACAGTTATTCCGAGAAGGTGCATCGAGTCTTTGGATGCAATTTATTGGCCTTGCATCGTTAGAGGAGGTTCTCCAGCGGGAACCTTCCTAGAAAACGTAGTTGCTTGCGTCTAGCTCACCAGGTTCAACTGACCCGACTCCGATATCCTCTGTAAGTCAGAGATTAAGTTAATAATTGGTTGACATCTACAACGCTGATATTCCGCAGCTGTAATCGGCCGCAGACTACTAAACGACGAAACCAGGGTACAATCGTCTGCGAAGATCTTGTTTTCTGTAGATGACAGAAGATCGTTTATCTGTAACAGAAACAGACGTTGAGATTACGCAGCTATAATCGGCCGCAGACTATTAAACAACGAAACCAGGGTACCATCATCTGCAAGAAAGAAGACCTTGTTCTCTGTAAATGACAGAAGATCGTTTATCTGCAACTGAAACAAGGTTGGCGAAAGATCCCTGAGGTACTCCTGCTTGCAACTGGAAACAATCAGATGTTATACCTTCGACCACAACTTGTATGATATCAAATAAACAAAAAAATATCGATATGTTCCTCCATAATGGATATTATCATTTCTATATCTACTAGGATGTCATATTCATCTACATATATACGGAAAATCCCGAAAATCTCAACATAATCTTCAGTAAAAGTTTTCATTAAATATGCCTACATCCCCCTCGTCTGTACACATGCATTCCCTCTAAACCGCAGGACCTGTTACATCAAAGGAAATACCGAAAACTTAGTTAGTGAAATTTAGTGAACTACCCGAAATTAAACTGCCATATCTTTCCCTACAGTTTGTTGCCCGTGTCAAAGGTGGGAACTTACTCGAATTAATAATCTTTCCATGTCAACGAATGGAACATAATTATTTCGAATTTCTATTAAGATGTTTCGTAACACCGTAGCCATTTTCAGATAATATAAGCGAACAAAATATTATACTGTATGTTCACCCTGAAGGAAAGTATCTGAGGAACATCTTCTACAACTTAGCTATTTCAAGTGACATAATATACATTTCGAAATTTTTTTCTAAGGGACATCCTTCTTCTTGTATCCGTTCTTAGGATTTGTGCTATCTGAAATTAACCGCATTTTTCAGGGAGTTTCTTTGAGTTGTCTTTGGTTTTGTCTTTGCCTCAATCTATTATTAATTTAAACAAACAAAATGTATGAGTAAAGCGACCTTTTCATTTTCATTTTTCCATTCGTTACAAAAATTGTTTCATAAATACGTCTCTACCGTTTTTCTCCTAATTCATAATATCGCCTAAAAAAATTAAAAACGAGTTTCAATATTAAAATATCAGGTTTGACGCATAAAGTGAAAATTGAAATACTTGATCGTTCACGCATTGGAGACTCGTTTGCATCCATATCATACTCCTACAACTGTATTCAACGATTCAACTGTACGATCGATTAAAAAACAACAGAAGATGAAATACGGTCGTCTATATCTTCAACTTCACTATCAGTGAAAATTGTTTGTGATCCAGCAGTAAAAAAATTGAAGTGACGTCGTCGTTATAGATCGAAGACCGTAACCAAAAAGAGTACCTCTGAGTGGTCCAATGATCTGAGAGAAAGCAAAGCGTCTCTACGCACATTTTAATGAACCTTGTGGTATTTGAATCTGGGGAGCTTTTGCTTGGCAGAATTTCATTATCAATAACATGAACAAGTAATATTTTTCGAGGAATTTTACTGAATAATTGTGATTCGTAACGCGTTTCACTACACCGTAGCTTTTCCAGACGAATGAATGTACGGAAATTATGACAATTATATATAGATACAATAGGGAATATAAATACCAATGTTTTAAGTAATTGAAAGCTTATTGAGTTGCTTCTTCTTAAGTGGTTATTGATGAAGGGTATATACAATAAAATTAAGGAACAGATTGCTCCTGAAGAGATTCAATAGAGGTGAAGGGCTTAAATCGACATGTTCATTAATGAGTCTACCTGAGTGTTTGTATTTGTTGATTTCTATAGTTTTCCAAAGATCTACTTTCCAAAATTTATTATCTGTATGCAAAATTTCAAACTGTGGGTCGAAAGAGTGATTATTTTCTGGGAGATTATTCGCGTAATTTGAATATGATTTTTCATTTGAAAAACTGCAGTTCGATATTCTAATATTGCAATTTCTATGTGTTCTACCAATGTAGAGATTATCACAGTCATTGCAATCCAATATATGAACACCTGGTTTATTATTTTTATCTGATTTGGTTTTATTTCAATGAGAGATTTAGGGGTTTTTAATGCCTCAGAAAGTATCAAATTCCAAGGTGTCTAAATGGACCAAAAACTAAGCTGGTCTTATCAGTGTTATGGGGTGGTTTAAAATGGAGGCGTGAGCTACTTATGCACAACGTCAGGGGTGCTCAAACGGTGGTTTTTTAATTTCATAGGTATTTCGATGAAGTTTCCGATCTTTGCTACATTTGATTGTTTTTATTATTAAAGTTTAATAATTTTCCAATAATTCTATGTAGTTTTCATTCAGACTTCCCATTCATTTTTACATTTATTCTCAATAAATAAACTAGTATTCCTGCAGTTCCTCTATAGCAGAGGTGCTCAAACGGTCGATTCCGAGTGCTTTTTGAGTAGATCTCTAGAGAAAAAAAAAAATTAATAGGTAGGTAACTAATCTACATAAATTTATTACGTACTAAAATAACACTCTCCTAGCGGTAAAAGGCGGCTTTATCAAAGCAACGCGCGCTACTTGTCAAAGAAAAGCCGCGTTTTTATTCTTGCCGCTTTTTTTTAAAATTTGGGGCGGCGCGTTTGACGGAACATTCGAGACTTTCGTTCACGCCGATATAAATGTTGCGCATGCAGGAATTGGAGTCATTCTGAATTGTAACTTGAAGGCAACACTTCGTCGATACAAAGTTTATTATTGAATGATACAAAATGAGCGCACCGAAGAAATCGAAAACGTATCATTTTAATTACGATTGTGAGGGAGAATTCTTCTTTTGTATGGTGAAGGAGAAATGCATTTGTCTTATTTGTCATGCGTCAGTTGCAATACCTAAGCGTGGTAACTTAGAGAAGCATCATAAAACGGTTCATAAAAACTATGAAAAGGATTTTCCGCCACAGAGTGAATTGAGAAAACGAAAAGAACGTGATTTGATATCTTGTTTGAAAAAAGAACAAACCGTGTTCACAAGACCAGCCAAAAATTCAGAAGCTGCTACGATCGCGTTATTTAAAATATCTCGTATATTGACGAAACACAGGAAACCATTCGAAGATGGATTGGTTGTGAAGGAAGCATTTATTGAAGCGGGTGAGCCTTTATTTAGAGATTCCAAAAATAAAACAGAAATCATGTCTGTTATTAGAGAACTTCAGTTATCTCGTCCGACTGTCACAAGGCGTCTTGAAGTCATGAGTTAGGACATGGCAGATAAACTTAAACAAGATATCATGAAATGTACACACTTGTCTTTACATTTCGACGAAGCCACCCATATGACAGACACCCCAGCTGTGGTATTCAACTATATGTTGGCTAAGGAAGAATTTTTGACGTGGCGAAGATACATATGACGTATTCATCAATTTTGTAAAAAACAACAAGCTACCAATATATAAATTAGTGTGCATCGTCATCGACGGAGCACTAGCATTGACTGGAAACAAAACGGTTTTGCGGTATTGTGTCGAGCTAATGAAGATTTCTCTTGAGATAAAAAACACAAGGTTAAACTTTAATCTACACTTTATTTGAAAAAATTCGACGACATTTCGCTGACACAGCAGCTTTATCAAGAATGAAAAACAGAATGAAGAGTATGGTATTATAAACAAATCGTAGAACAAGTTGGATGAATAACAGGAAAATCCACACCGAGCCATTGTACAGTTAGTATGAAAGGTAATAAAAACTAATTAAATAAGTTAAGTAGGGGTGAATAATTCACATCTACCTGCTCATTCAAAAGCTTGTCCGAATGTTTGTATCTATTTATTTCTAATGCTTCTAGGAGATCTAATTTTGAACTTTTTGATTTTATATGTAATATGTCAAAGTTTTTATTGAATGAATGGTTTTCTTTTATTAAGTGGTTTGAATAATTTGAATTCGATTTATTTTTATCGAAGCTACGTTTATGTTCAGATGTTCTTATGCCAAAACTCCTATAGGTCCTACCGATATAAATTTTATCACAAGAACCGCAATTGAGTTTATAGATTCCTGATTTACTTGATTTTTCAACACGAGATTTATTATTTTAATATGTTTACCTAAGTTATTAGAAGTTTTGAAAGTTATATTAAGATTTTGTTTGACGAGAAAGGATTTAATATTTGTACTTGCAGAACCGCAGAATGTTAAACTGTTGAATATTTTATAGTCTTTATGAATAGGATATACTTCATTTATTGCTTTCTGATACAGTTTTTACGAATGATTAGATCTATCATATCCGGATTATATGAATTATTAATGGCTATCTGTTTGATGATGTTTAACTCTTTATTATAATCTTCTACTGATAAAGGTAAATTGAGTAACCGATGTACCATGCTGTTTAAAGCTGCAACTTTGTGTTGAATTGGATGTAATGAGTAGTTATGTATAATTGTATCAGTATGTGTTGGTTTACGAAAGACCGAAAAACATGATTATTATTTTGTTTAGTGATTTTTAAGTCCAAAAATTTATGGAATCGTTCTGTTCAATTTCTATCGTGAATTTAATGTTCAAATGGATGGAATTAATGAAATTAAGAAATAAGTCTAATTGACGAGTAGTTCCAATGAAACATACTAAGATGTCGTCAACATATCTATATCAATAAAGAAATTTGGAAATGAGTGGATGTGTATGAATTTTCTGTTCAATATTATTCATAGAAATCTCTGCTAAAAGTCGACTCAAAGGATTTCCCATGATCAAACCATTTTCACTACTGTAATAGATGTTGTTGAAAGAAAAATAATTTTGTTCATTGCAAACGTCCAACAGATTCAATATTTCTGATTTAATTATGTGGTTAACATGATTCGAATTCAACATGTTTTCGATTAATATATATAATAATTCATATAATAATTCGAATGAAGATTTCTGTTCATTTTTTCATTCATTGCATTATCCATCAACAATTATTCAAATTTTTGTAAATTCTCTCTTTTCAAAAGAATATATATATCCATCAACAAGTTTTGTGTTCAGAAGTATTAAACACGGAGGAAAATATGGGCATTGCAACGAAAATTGTGAATTCCATCCGTGCACGTAGCTTGCAACGGCGGCTCTTTAAGTTGCAATTGGAAGATAGGAGTCAGCTGAACACACTGATTTAGTTCTTCACTCGGGCGTCAGGTGGTTGAGTCGCGGAAAATTTTTTTCAATAATTATTGCTCGAAATAACAGTTTTTCTAGACGAAAGAGGTGATGACACTCAGATGTTGAAAAACGAAAACTGACTGACTGATTTGGCATTTTTCCCTGACATCACAATGCACTAAAACACCATTAACTTGGAGCTACAAGGTAGAGGAAAAACTATTATTGAGATGTTTAGCTCAGTAAACGCATTCGAAAGTAAATTGCAACTTATGAGACATCAACTGAAAAGAAAGGATCTGAAACATTTTCCGTTTTTGAAAGCAAGGAGACACACAATCGGTGCAGATTTATCGCCACTTCTAACGATCAATCACAACAGACGTCTACGAGGCCACAGACTGAAATTGTATCGAGAAAACTTCAAATCCATCCCAAGACAGAATTTTCTTTCCAATCGTGTATTTACGGCATGGAATGATCTATCACCACATGTAATTTGTTCTTCTTCTGTCAGTGCTCTCAAGAATGCCTATGATTCATGGATATTATCTGAAACAGGCAACTGAAGATTTCTAAGTACCTACAACATGTTTTTGATGAGCAATCATTGTATTTCATTTGAGTTTCCTGTAGGTAGGTTAAATGTTTGATCTACTTGCTTTTGAGAATCTTTTTATTTTGTTTTCACCAGATTAGAATAGCCTAACCTATTTTTAAGTCATTTTGTGTTACTTTGTTTTCACTGCTTTGCAACCTGTTAGACATAATGTATATTATGATTTTTGAGTTATATAGGCATCACGCCTCAACTCTAATTTATATTAAATAATAATAATAATAATAATAATAATTCCTATTACAAGATTACAAACTTGGAATCGGAAATGACAGCATACAGATACGCGTTACATCTTGCGTTCGTAGAAAAATATCCTGAATTACAGCACATATCCGAGCAGAGAATTTCGGATCAAAGAAGAACAATCGTTAAAAACAGGCTACTTTCTTCAGAAACGCTGCAAAGCATACGAGAAGAGGTCATAATGGAACTTAGAAGCGAAAATGATACTCATAACGGTATACCTGCTGGAGTCAATGAAAGTGTTACAGATAACATCGAAGCCACGGAAACGAATATTAACATGGAACGCCCTCCTGAGCAGAATCAGCAGGACGAATATACGTATTTAGCAAGATCAGAACTCAACAGAGCAATAACTGAATTCAGTGGTAGTAACCCAACTAAAAGACCTAAACTGCCCAAACTCAAGACGAACAAGAACACCAATATCATCCTAGCAAGTGTAAACTCAATGTTTGAAGAATATACCGACCAGAACACCTTGGAGAAGATTCACACTTTGATTTACTGTGGAGCAGTAGCGGTTCTTCGACTTCACAAACAACAAATCTCCACAACTCTGATTCAAGCTGAGCAAAAAGCGTCAGAAAACCACAATGGCAAAAACGACTGGAGAAGGATATTGATAATATTAGAGCAGAAATCGGTCGCCTCACAGAATTCCTGAGAAACAGAAAACCCTCAAGGCGCTTGAAATCACATATACGCAAAATTTATAGGAAAATTGGTACGAACACAAAACACCCTGATCACAAACAACACATCGACGTGTATATGGACACTTTGAAACAGAAACTCCAAGCAAAAGCAAAGAGGCTTTCAAGATACGTCAAGTGTACTGAAAGGAAACACCAAAACCAAAGGTTCCTCCAAAACGCTGCCAATTTTCATAAGGGAAATAACAAAACTGCGACCAACAATAACAGAGAAGTACCTGACGCACAGTGCTTGACCGACTATTGGTCATCACTATGGTCGAACCCCAAAGAACACAATAGAGATGCGGAATGGATCATGAATGAAAAAGAACGCCTCGATATCAGACATATGGACTTCGATGGAATAACGGAGGAAGAAATCACAACAGTAATTAGAGCGACCAACAATTGGAAGGCCACAGGTATAGATAATATCCACAACTACTGGTACAAGAAGTTTGATAAGCTCCATGGAGCCCTAGCGAAACAGCTCACGTATGTTCTTCAACATCCCAAGAAAACACCCACCTTCCTAACGCAAGGCTTAACATATATGCTACCTAAGAGCGATAGAACACAGGATCCGTCTCAATATAGGCCAATCACTTGCCTGCCAACACTCTACAAAATACTCACCTCATGCATATCCAATCGAATATACCAACACTTTGACGACAACAATATATTAGCAGAGGAGCAGAAAGGATGCAGAAAGAAACACCACGGGTGCAAGGAACAACTCATCATCGATTCTGTGATAATGAAACAGGCACACGTAGGGCATCGCAATGTTCATTCAGCTTTTCTCGATTATCTGAAGGCATTCGATAGTACCGCCCATTCTTGGCTTGTTGAAGTGTTGCAGATATACAAAATTCATCCAGCCCTGGTAGAGTTCTTAAAGACAACAATGACACACTGGCGCACGTCTCTGCAGGTCAACATGAACAATAAATCAATTAAAACCGACGAGATACCCATACGTCGTGGAATTTTTCAAGGAGACTCTTTGAGTCCACTATGGTTCTGTTTAGCAATGAACCCATTGTCCTCAATGCTCAATAGAACTGGATACGGATTTAGGATAAAAGCAGAAAGGAATTATCATACAATCTCCCACCTGCTGTATATGGATGACATCAAATTATATGCTTCGAACAAGAAGCAATTGGATGATTTGCTGAAAACTGTCAGTGAGTTCTCGGCAGATGTTCATATGAAATTCGGGATTGAAAATGTAAGACCCTGAACATTCAAAGAGGAAAGTCATAGATGGTGAAACACAACTTCCAAACGGTGACATTATACAGTGCATGAGAGATGGCGAAACATACAAATATCTGGGATACCAACAAGCCAGATTGTTAGACCAAAAACAATCAAAGGAGAAGATTCGTTCAGAATACAGTCAGCGTCTGAAGTCTGTGCTGAAATCGATGTTGAACTCGGGGAATCTAGTCAAGGCAATTAACACCTACGCCATTCCAGTGTTGCTTTACTCATTTGGAATAATCAGATGGACTAAGACGGAGCTAGATGATATTCAAAGGCAGACCCGAACGATGCTGACAAAGTACAATAATCATCATCCAAAATCGTCTGTGATACGAACAACTTTGAAGCGGAAAGAAGGAGGACGCGGATTAATAGATGTTGTCAATTTACACACGGAACAGATAAGAAATCTCAGAGAATTCTTCTCAGCAAAAGCTCTCACTTCTGACCTACATAGAGTGGTATCGTTGGCTGATAAGGGATATACACCTCTAAATCTTGCTACCAGAGATGACCTGCTGAAACTACCATTCCTATCAGATACTGAAAAACAAGAGCAATGGTCAAGAAAGGAATTGCATGGACGACATCACCATGAGATTAATCAACCACACATCGACAAAGAAGCCTCCAACAAATGGTTGATGAAAGGAGAATTATTCGCGGAAACAGAGGATTCCTTATGGCCATCCAAGACCAAGTGATCGCTACAAACAACTACAAAAATTTATTATGAAGGACGGAACATTACAAACAGATAGGTGCAGAAAATGCCATAAAAGATCGGAGACGATACAGCATATTACGTCCGGATGCGAACAACTTGCCAATACAGACTATCTTCACAGGCATAATCAAGTGTGCAACATTATCCATCAGAAACTTGCACACAAGTACTGACTTCTGAATAGCTTCCAGCTATATTACAAGTATCAACCGGCGCCCGTATTGGAAAATGACTCTATCAGATTATACTACGATAGGCCTGTTATCACTAACAGAATGGTGACGAATAATAGGCCGGACATAGTGGTGTATGATAAGAGAGCCAGAACAGCAATGCTGGTGGATGTCGCCATACCGAATAATAACAACGTGCTGAACAAGTTCCTGGAGAAAAAGTCCAAATACACAGACCTTGCTATTGAGATCAAGCAGATGTGGCACCTCGAGAAAATAGATATTGTTCCTGTCATCGTATCCTCGACTGGTTTAATACCCAAAACTTTGCATGATAGCCTTAAGAAATTAGAATTGCATAAGAATACCTATATAGAAATGCAAAAAGCTGTAATTCTTAATACATGTAGGATAGTTAGGAAATTTATGTCAAGTTTATTGTAATCGAGCCGATTCCCTTTGATTGCTGAATCTGGGAAAGGTAAATTATATCCAGCTAACAGCTGAGATAGTGCATAAGTCCACGATAATAAATAATAATAATAAGGATTCCTCAGTTGAAATATGATACGTATGAGGCTGAATTATCCAATATTTTGGGACAATTCGAAAAGCGTTTTTATGATTGAAGTTAATTGGCAATTAAAGTAATTTAATTAATTGAGTAATTAGCTACTGAAAAAGCAAGTCAGTTTAATATGAACTCATGCTCTGTTGAAAATGAGTTGGTGCAGATTATATCAGATATACATCTCAAAGCTACAACATCTAATTTTCTGGTGTCTTATATCTGAAGATAAATATACTCATCTAAGGCAAATCGCTTTTTAACTGACTGCAATGTATTGGTCAACTTGTGGGAGTCTGCATTTTCCGAAATGAAAATTATAATTAAGCGAGACCTGGATCGAGTACCTAACTGATCTATATTCGACAGAGGATACAGAAGAAGACCTAAGTACATCGGAAATAATAGTGAGCGAAGATGCTGAGGTGAATGTGGATGACGTACAGTTAGCTCTACAAAAATTAAAGAATAGGAAAAGTGCCGGACAGGACGGAATTAGCAACGAACTACTCAAGTATGGCGGACAACGTCTTACTCAAGAGTTGACAATTTTAATTCAAAAAATCCTTTACCATCACAGGATCCCAGATGAATGGCGTACAAGCGCACTACTATTCTTATGTTTAAGAAAGGAGACAAGAAAGTACCTTCGAATTATAGAGGAATAAATCTGTTGAGCACCACGCTGAAACTTACTACGAAGTGTATAACAAACAAAAAAATAGCCTCACCTCTTTCGCTGATGAACAACAAGGATTCAGATCTGGAAGATCTTGCACCGACGCCGTATTTGTCATAAGACAAGTAACAGAAAAGTCGATAGAATATAATAAGCCAGCATTTATGTGTTTTGTTGACTTGCTCAAAGCTTTCGACCGGGTTCAATTATCAGACATTATACATCTGCTCTACAACAGGCAAATCCCACGTAATATAATAAAGACTATCGAAAATATATATACTGCGAACAAGATCCAGGCAAGATTAGACGGGGAGCTTACCACACAGATACCAGTGAGAAGTGGTATTCGTCAAGGAGATTCGTTAAGCCCCCTTCTGTTCAACATCATCATGGACGAGATAATCAAAAAAGTAAGAGGAATGAGGGGCTACAAAATGGGAGACAAAGAGATAACTATCCTGTGTTACGCCGATGACGCTGTGTTGATTGCAGAAAATGAAGACGATTTACAGCGCCTCCTACACCAGTTCAACCGTACAGCCAAATCGTTTAATATGATAATTTCTGCCTCTAAAACAAAATGCATGACTACATCGAAAACACCATTGAGATGCAAGCTTGAGGTTGATGGTAAATCTATCCAGCAGGAAATGAAATTTAAATATCTCGGCATAGAGATTTCGGGCTACGGAGATGTCGAAGCGGAGGTAAGGAGCAAGCAACAAAAGCAACAAGAGTAGCAGGATGTCTGAATGACACAATATGGCGCAATAAGCATATCGGAATTGAAGCCAAGGCACGAATCTACAAAGCAACTGTAAGGCCCATTATGACATACACTGCAGAAACTAGACCAGAAACAACGAAAACCAGGCGACTACTGGAGACAACCGAAATGAAGGTACTTCGCAGGATAGCCGGGAAAACACTGCTCAACAGAGAGAGGAGTGAGAATATTAGAAACATGTGCAAGGTGGACAACATTAACAACTGGGTATTGAACAGAAAACAGGAGTGGAATGACCATATAAACAGAATGGATGACAGAAGAATAGTGATAGATCTCCACTGGGGCGCAGAAGCGTGGGACGACCACGAAAAAGGTGGAGTGACAACTTGAACGTTCCGTAACAGACAAACGACCGGAGAATAAACAGGCGGTATCGCCTAAAATAAAGTTGGAAGAAGAAGAAGAAGAAAATAATTAAGTCAAAATATCGCAATCGACTGACTGACGATCATATGTTATCATGCTTGCGATTATCACTCAGTGGTTACGTACCATCTTATGAAAAGTATGCTGAGGACATGCAGTGCCATGCTTCATCATTCAAAGACACTCCTCAGTTAAGTTTAACACCATATGTAACTCTTTTGATTTGAAACAACTAATAAACTCGCAATTTTCAAACCTAACCCAAAGCAAAAACTAAAATAATGTTTATTGTGCTGGAAGCTAATATCTATATATAATAATATAATAATAATAATATGTGTTTATTTGCAAGTTTCAACAAAAATCTTTACAAATATTCCTGACAGATGCCATTGCATTCCTCAGGATACTTAATTCTACAAATAAACAAATGGTTGAGGTAATACCTCAGAAAAGGTATTACCTGTAGTTGGTGTACATTTCACTAATTACAAGACAGCCTTTAGTATGATGTAAACAGAAATTGCTGTCAGCACTGTATATAACATTCGAGAATGAATTGATTTAATGAAAGGGCCCATATCGGGTTACAATCGAAAAGTTCAAATTATCTTTCGAAACTAGGTTGGAAGGTCACTATAGGGTCTCAATATCACAATCGGGTTTCAATATCACAATCGGGTTTCAAAGTCAAAATCGAGTTTGTTTGTCAAAATCTGGTATAAATGTCACAGTTTGGTATATTACAGTAGTTCATGTAGCCCAAGGTTAATTTCATATAGCCGATGCATTTATAATGTTATGAAAAACACTACGGTCATTATTCAATATCCAAGACTTCAGCACATATTTAAAAGTTTTTGGGTTATTAATGGTTTTAATATGGACAGGAATGATTCTGTACATTCTAGGTCCCAAGTAATCTAAATTTCTTGTTCCGATAGTCTTATCTGCTCGCAGAGTGACATAGTTCATATTTTTATTCCTCGTGCCATAATTATGATCAACAGAACACATAGTGTCTCTATTTCTGTTCAAATCGCAAATTATCCTGAAACTATACAGTTGTATTACATCTAGTATACCAGATTCCCCAAACAATGCATCACTTGGGTAAGTTCTACACTTATGCATCATTAGTTTCAAGAACCATTTTGTATAACATCAATTTTTTCAGATGACAGTCGTATGCGCCACCCCATGCTAGAATACCATATATTAATTGAGACTGGACAAGAGAGTAATAGAGTATTTTCAGTTGTGGCATTCAAGAAAGTCCTTTAGATATTTAAATGTACTCAATAAAGGTCTTATTTTGTCAACTATAAATTTAGTCTGAAGGTCCCACCTCAGATGCTGATCCAAAACAATGCAAAGATATTTGATTGATTTTCCCTCGCTAACTTGTGTTTCAGAATCAATGAAAAGAGGCCCCAACTCAGGTAATCCGCTGCTGTAAGATGTAAAAGGCAGATATTTTGTTTTCTCAGAATTCAGGGTTAACTTGTTATACTGAAACCATTTTTTTATTATTTTTAAGTCGTTCTCTGCTTTATCCTTTACATCTAGCCAGTTACTAGCCTGATATAGTATAGCAGTGTCGTCTGCGTAGCTTACAATTTCGCCCTCAATTTTCAACATCAATAGCGAGTTGATGTAGATGGTGAAAAGAATGGGTCCAAGAACAGTTCCCTGTGGCACCCCATAAGTAATATGTCGAATTTCACTCACCTGCCCATCAATATCGACGACTTGTTCACGATTCGACAAATAACTTTTCAACAAATCATAAGAGGAGCCCCGAAATCCGTAACTATTCAGCTTCTCCAGTAATCTTTTATGGCATACGGTGTCAAATGCCTTCCACAGATCGATAAACACACATAATGACGGCAACTTTTTATCCATATATTTATACACATTCGAAGTGATCTTTTTAATGGCATCCTCTGTAGATTTTCCTGGTCGAAAGCCAAATTGATTAGGAGAAACAATATGAAACTTCTCGAGATACGAATTTATTCGATATGCCATGATTTTCTCCACTATTTTAGCAATAGAAGATATAATTGATATTGGCCTATAGTTTACCACATTGAATTTTGAACCACTTTTGTATAGTGGTTTGATTATACCAAGTTTCAGAGCATCGGGGAAAACGCCCTTCTCAAAATAAAGGTTGATCAGGTGTGCAATTGGTTCTGAAATTTCCTGTGCGATTTCCTTAAAGTTATATGCTACGGTACACCCTACCTAGATAGGTAGGTAGGTAGAGTGTATATAGTGTATGTACGACAACCCTGCATCACACATACTTGCAGGCTCTGAGAGTCGATCGTAAGCAGTCTAAAAATATTGAGATAGATCTCCAGCAGTTCAAGTTTGAGCACCCCAGCTCTATAGGGTGTCTGTTATTTCGAGGATAGATCTTATTTTTTCAGTCCGGCCCTGGAATTTGATTTTTGTATACAAACAATATTGTCAATATCCGCCATGTTGTTTTTGGTACGAAATATCGAGGAGATCGATCTATGCGTTCAAAAGCGATTAGAAAATTCGATCAAATCCATAAAACAGCCTGTATATCGAAAACGAATAGCGTTACCTCGTATTCTTAGTGTCTTATAGAACTCCCCTAGGTGTACTATAACTATAGTTCACGAGTTAATTGTAGATTTCTGTCATAGTTTTAAAGATTCACATGTTGAAAATAACATAATTGGTAGTACATGCGGTATGAAATAAATATTCGGATGAAATATTCTCACAACAATAGAAGTTAATTTAAACTCTTACAATACGTCGCATTCAGCAAGCATAATATATATTTCTGTTTTCAGGTCCTCCTCTAACGCCTCCGCTTCCAAACGCCACCTTAGCCACACCGTTCGAACCCGAACCGGAGTATTATTTAGGCGACCTGATCACAGGAACATACTGCTCCAGAATATTCAGCGACTGTGATAGAAAACACTGCCGTTTACAGTCCCCAAATTTTCCAGGGGTGTATCCCCGAAATTTAACGTGCTACTACGCCGTCAGACAGCACGAAATTCCTCCGGGCAAGCACGCCCTCATAACTGTGAGACAACCGAAGGGCCAGCTGGTATATATAAGGAGCCAGTCTGCCTTATATGGCACGGCTAGTACCAGAGAGTTAAAAGTGAGTATTCGTATGATTTCTTATTCGATGAACTCCACAATTTCAAGTTTATGAAAGAAAAATTAAAGTAAAACGAAATAAGACACTTTTGTCACTTTTCCACAATTTATTCAATAATCACGAACAGTTTCGACCCTACGATCATTTTCAAGTGAATAATAATATAATACATGAGTAGGAAAGTACAAGTACAGAATGAAATTTATCCTAAATATTGAGTAGTGAGGATCCATTATGCTCTAGTTAGCTGTTGGTGGTAATAAATTGTGGGTTTTTACATTGTTTGTAATCTCCAAACTTTCCAACAAATTCATCTCTCTGCCTTTGTTACATTCATGAAGGATTTTAAAATTGTTCAGTTATATCGAGTGGTTAGTTGATTTTATGTGTTCAAATATTGGCGAATTTTTATCTGAGGAAATATTTTCCTTGAATCTAGCTTCAAAACTTCTCCCTGTTTGTTCGACATAGACTACCTGACATTCATTGCATTTGATTTGATAAATTCCTGATTGCTTGAACGTTCTTTTGTTTGGCATTGAATAATAATCTGCTTAAGTTGGGGCCGCTTGAGAATGAAGTAGTTATGTTCACTTTGGAAAAGAAGTTACTGATTTTGTTAGAGTTCGCCGGTGTATCAGAGACTAGTGTATCTTTTTTCCGGGATTCTACGATGCTATATAGTAATTGGTAGGTAATACGTTGTTCTTTGCATTTAATGATTGTATTTAGAGAATGTTGTGGTATGTTGTTATTTGAGGAAATTTTTCTGATGACATTAAGTTCGGTTTAAAAATTTTCTTCAGAAAAGAGAACAGAGTAAGCTCTATAAATCATGGAGTTATATGCAGCTAGTTTGTGGCTTAAATGACTGAACTAGCCCATTGGAATTGATGCGTCTGTGAATGTTTCCTATCTGTAAATTTTATAATTGAGTTGGTTATTTGTTCTGTAATGGTTAAGTCGAGGAAATTCATCGAGTTATTATTTTCTAATTCAGATGTGAAGCTGATGCGGCAATGTATTTTATTCAGGAAATTTAAAAATTGCTGAATTGGTCTGTTCGAACCACGAAAACCAACTAAAATGTCATCTACATATCTGTACCGGAAAGTAATGTGTTTTTCAGCGAAATCTGTGTTTAATATTGAGTTTTTCTCTTAATTATTCATGAAAATGTCGGCTAGTAGAGGGCTAAGAGGTGAACCCATTGGAAGACCTGAATTTTGTTTGAAGAATTTAGATTGAAATTGAAAGTAACTCTGAGATAGGCATATTTGAAGAAGATTTCTAAATTCATTAGTGATATATGGCGGTGTGTTAGACTCGGATCAGATATCTGTAACAAGGGGAAGACACTCATTCGTTGGAATGTTCGGGTACATATTTTCGACATCGAAAGAGAGATTAACTTAATATCTTGGGAGATTGTGAGATTGGAAAGTTTATGTTTGAGATCTACAGAATTAGAGATAGTGTATTGTGCTTGAAAATTCGAGAGTTTTAAAAATTTTTGATTCAAGAATTTTGCTAGTTTACCTGATGGTGTGTTTATACAGTGTGTTCCAACGAAAATTTGACCCCCTATAACTCCGAAATGAGTAACATTAGCGAAAAACACCAAGACACGTCGATTTTTGTTTCGAGGGGAGCATTTTCGAAATAATTCGAAACTTGTCAGATCAACCCCCTACCCCCAGCAACCCTAATTTCGAAATTCATCATAGGGAATAAGGGTCGAGTGGCACCTTACTGTAAAGGTCTGTCAATTCTCCATTCTGATTTGTCATTTTTAGAATTTTAAATTAACATACCGGGTGTCCCAACCGAGGGTAAAGTTGAATTCCTGCAAATCCCAAATACTAAATGAAATCGATTTATTTTGGCATAATGCAAGCGCAGGTTTATGCTCGGTCTAGAAAAACGACCTACACTTGTGAATTTGGAGTTGGTGCAATCAACCCCTATTTCCAGCATCCCCAACTCAAAAATCATTCGATCGAAAATAGGTCAAGTGGCACCACGTTGGAAAGGTATCTCAATTTTCTCTTCGAATTTGGTATTTTCGAAATTCAGAATCAGCATACAGGGTGTCCCGGAGCAGGAACACTGAAAACCCAAATAACTTTTTGAAACTGGTTCATTTCGGTATAATACGAGAACATGTTTATGTTTGATTCGAGAATAAGACTCTCTTGCGTAAATATGGAATTTTTGCAATCAATCTCTTCCATTCAGCATCCCCAACTCAAAAATCATACAAGTGATTACAGGTTGAGTGGCAAAGTTCCAGAAAGATTTTTCTATTTTCTGAATCACTGAGGCATTGGTTTCAGTTTGGCAATCGAGGTTTTCTGGCGTGAGGATCAGGATGAGGGATGATGGAGAAACTGATTGGATGCTCATCTAAACAGGAAAACGAGATTTATTGAACTTGTATTCAATTGAAAACAAAAACTAACTTGATTATTACAACAATTGTTCAAAATGACCTCCACCCACCTCCATACAGTTATACAGACGATTTTCGAACTCTCTTCTCACATTAGCGAAAACTTCAGGAGTCAAAAGTCGGCATTCTGTGATAATCCTCATCCGCAGCTCCTCCAGGTTTTCTGGTCTTGTGGCATAAACTTTAGATTTTAGATGGCCCCACAAAAAAAAATCTAGGGGATTTAAATCTGGTGACCTGGCTGGCCACTCAACAGGTCCTCTTCTACCAATCCACCTTCCTGGGAAATTTTCGTCTAAATATTGGCGCACCCGAGCATCATAATGCGGAGGAGCACCGTCTTGTTGAAAACGCATTTCGTCCTCAGAAAGAGTTGGATCGTTCTGTAAAATTTCTGTCAATCTAGGATGTATGTGTTCCTCTAACAACTGTAGGTAGCCATTTCCATTCAGATTACCTTCAATAAAGAAAGGCCCAACTAGATGATTGCCAAAATTCCTGCCCAAACGTTCAACTTCTGAGGCCTTTGCGTGTGGGCCTCTCTAAACCAATGAGGATTCTGTGTGTCCCAATATCGACAATTATGTCTATTCACTTCACCACTGAGCATAAAGGTGCTTTCATCAGAAAAACAGATGTTATTCAGAAAATTTTGATTAGCGTTTAGGTTTTCACTTAGATTTTCACAAAACTGTAAACGACGATCTGGATCATCTTCGTTTATTTCATGCACTAATTTTACCTTGTAGGGGTGAAATTTGTGATGTTTCACGATTCTATGGACAGTTGTAGCTGATACACCAGTCAGACGAGATAGTTTTCTGATCGAAGTAGTATTCTCCATTTGTAGATGACCCACTACTGCCACTTCCGTTGCCTCATTTCTGACAGGACATGCCACTTCATGTTTTTGTTTGCCACCGAACCCGTAGCTAGGAATTTGTAAACGAAATATTTAACGTACTGGTGACTGACTCCCTTTCTCTTTCAGGATGGTTCCTATCGAATATCCTTGCCGTTTCTTTGGCACAACTGTTATTTCGAAAATACGTCGATACAATTTCGACCCTTTCCTCAGTGGAATAAACCATTTTCAGATTAATTTCAACTGACGAACAACAACAATTATGAGGAACTGATCTGAATAATAATAATATTTCATTGCAAAATGAGAAATAACAGATGACTGCACGCCAGATGGAAATGAAAAAATGTGAACATTTTCAATGCAGAAATCAGCTTTATTTCTTCGTAATTGATGCTCAACACATCGTACCCCAATACTTTTAACAGTTTCGAATTAATTTTAGTTGATAATTTCAAATGACGATATTGAATTTTTCGAAAGCGACATCCTGTATGGAGAGCCGAACTGAATGAAATGCTTTAATCATTCTGGAATTCAAAAACCTTTCTGAAGATATGCCACTTGAATTATTTGTATGATTTTCAAGTTGGGGATGCTGAATGGAAGGGGTTGATTGCATAAATTCTATAACCACACAAGAAAGTCCTATTCTCGGATCAAACATGTTCTCGTATACCGAAATGAACCAGTTTCAAAAAGTTATTTGGATTTTCAATGTTCCTGCTTCGGGACACCCTGTATGATGATTCTGAATTTCGAAAATACCAAATTCGAAGAGAAAATTGCAGTACCTTTTCAACGGGGTGCCACTTGACCTATTATCGATCGAATGATTTTTGAGTTGGGGATGCTGGAAATAGGGGTTGATTGCACCAACTCCAAATTCACAAGTGTAGGTCGTTTTTCTAGACCGAGCATAAACCTGCGCTTGCATTATGCCAAAATAAATCTATTTCATTTAGTATTTGGGATTTCCAGGAATTCAACTTCACCCTTGGTTGGGACACCCTGTATGTTAATTTAAAATCCTAAAATGACAAATCAAGGTGGAGAATTGACAGACCTTTTCAGTAAGGTGCCACTCGACCCTTATTCCCTATGATGAATTTCAAAGTTAGGGTTGCTGGGGGTAGGGGGTTGATCTGAGAAGTTTCGAATTATTTCGAAAAATGCTCCCCCTCGAAACAAAAATCGACGTGTCTTGGTGTTTTCGCTAATGTTACTCATTTCGGAGTTATTGGGGGTCAAATTTTCGTTGGAACACACTGTATATAACACTACAAGTCTTGCAGATTTTTCTTCCTTATGTAGTTTAATCAATCCGTACATTTTGGAGCTTGAAAATTCATTGGAATCAGTTTCCTCTTCTCCCATTCCGTGTGTGCTAGGTGTTCTGACAAACTTAGCTCTTCTTTGATTTCTTTTGTGAAAAGTTTGATTGGATCTTTTGGTATTTCGGTTATATCCATTGTTTTCAGTACATCCTGTATCTTTCCTTCGAATAGGTCTTTATTGAGACATACTATACTATTGCCTTTGTCAGCTTTTGTCATTATGAGATCTTCGGATTGGATTTTGCTTGATATGAACTTTCTGTGAGGCTTGGATTGGTGATGATATGTTTATGTTTTTGGATGGCCAGCTCTGCTTGTACTCCAGTTATTTTCTTCTCTGTTTTGAATTTGCCGTTTTCTGGGGTGAATTTTGATCCTTTGTTCAGCAGATCCGTTTGAACTTCATCAAAGAAATTGTTTGATAGATTTATGTATTTAGTGTAGTATGACTCAATAAAGACCTATACGAAGAAAAGATGCAGGATGTACTGAGAACAATGGATATCACCGAATTACCAAAAGATCCAACCAAACTTCTCACAGAAGAAATCGACGAAGAGCTAAGTTTGTCAGAAGAAATAGTACACGCTGAATGGGAGAAGAGGAAACTGATTCCAATGAATGTTCGAGCTCCAAAAATGTTTTGAAGCTAGATTCAAGGAACATAATTCCTCAGATAAAAATTCGCCAATATTTGGACACATAAAATCAACTAACCACTAGATATCATTGAAGAATCTCAAAATCCTCCATGAATGTAACAAAGGGAGAGAGATGAATTTGTTGGAAAGTTTGGAGATTAATAAACTATGTAAAAACCCACAATTTATTACCCTCATTAGCCAACTAGACCATAATGGATCCCTACTACTCAATATTCAGGATAAATTTCATTTTGTACTTGTACTTGCCTACTCATGTATTATATTGTTATTCACTAGAAAATGACCGTAGGGTCGAAACCGGCCGTGATTATTGATTAAATTGTAGAAGAGTGACAAAAGTATCTCATTTCCTTTTACTTTAAAAATGAATTTCCATAAAATGAATAAATCATCAATACTATTAAAAAGTAAATTTATTTGCATACTTTCACATAGAGATGTTTACATTTTTCACAATTGATACAATATTCATCACTCAAAATATTACATATTATCCTTGACTCTCACAAAACTCCAACAATCTATCAATATCGCTCTGGAGATTCTGACAATCCTTATAATCAGTTATTTCAAGAAAAACTTTGAGGTCGTCTGCATAGAGTAGAAACCTGCTGAATTTGAAGCAACTCTTAATGTTATTCACATATACTATAAACAGAAGAGGACCTAAATGAGAGCCTTGCGGCACTTCAGATGACTGCGATGAATATCCAGCAACCTCGACAAGCTGTGATCTATTTCTGAGGTATGATTCCATCCATCTCAGCAACGTTCCCCCAATACCAGCTTCAGCAAACGCCGCAGCATAACATTATGACTACACTTGTCGAACGCCTTGGTAAAGTCTGTATAAACGGAATCCACTTGTCCCCCGTTATCATTGCGTAGGTACTCTGAGTAGCAAACAAGGTTAGACTTTAACGTTCTGCCCCTGATGAACCCGTGCTGCTCCGGTATTATCATTTGTTTGACTAGATGCAGTAGATACTTGTATACTGAAGATTCAAACAATTTAGAAATGATGGATAACAAACTGATTGGACGATAACTTTGTACTTCGTCTCTGTGTCCACTCTTGAATATTGGTTTTATAATAGCAGTTTTCCATCTTCGTGGAAAATATCCGGACTTCAGAGATTGATTGAACAGGAGCAGGAGTGGTGCATAAACTACGCGAATCCATCTCCTAGAAAATAATCACTCCTTCGACCCACAGTTTGAAATTTTGCATACAGATAATAAATATTGAAAAGTAGACCTTTGGGAAACTTTAGAAATCAACAAACACAAACACTCAGGTAGATTTGAATTTGGGAGGCTTTTACTTGGTAAAATTCCATTATCAATAATAAAAACAAGTACTGTGTTTTAAGGAATTTTACTTAATAATTGCGATTCGTAACGCGTTTCACTACACCGTAGCTTCTTCAGACGAATGATTATGCAGAAAATGTAAATGAGAATATAACTATAAATGTTCTTGAGTAATTAAAAGCTTATTGGTCGCTTCCTCCTAAGTGGTTATTTATGACAGGTATATCCAATAAAATTAAGGAATAGATTGCTCCCGAAAAGATTCAATAGAGGTGAAGGGCTTAAATCGACTTGTTCATTGATGAGTCTACCTGAGTGTTTGTATTTATTTATTTCTAAAGTTTCCCAAAGATCTACCTTCCAATATTTATTAGCTGTATGCAAAATTTCAAACTGTGGGTCGAAAGAATGATTATTTTCTAAGAGATGATTCGCGTAATTTGAATCTGATTTTTATTTGAAAAACTGCGTTTATGTTCCGATATTCTAATATTAAAATTTCTATGTGTTCTACCAATGTAGAAATTATCACAGTCATTGCAATTCAATCTATAAACACCTGATTTATTGTTTTCACCTGGTTTGGTTTTATTATTTTTATATATTTGCCTAAATTATTATTAGTTTGGAAAGCTATATTGAAATTATTGCTACTTGAGAATGATTTCAGTTTCTCACTTGTAATGCCAACGTAGGTTAAGGTGTTGAATTTTTGTTTCAATTTATCGACAGGGTAAACTTCATTCAATGCGATTCTACTTTGTTTTTATTTAAAATATTATTTATTAGTTTGGGATTGTAACCATTATTTTTGGCTATTTGTTTAATCAAATTTAGTTCTTTGTTGAAATTTTCTGGTGATAGCGGGATGTTAATCAATCTATGAATAAAACTATTGAATGCTGACATTTTATGTTGATATGGATGACACGACGAATTATGTATTATAATATATGTATGTGACGGCTTATGGTAAATTGCGAAAACATGTTTTCCATTTTCATTCGAAATTGTTACGTCTAAGAAATTTATCGAATTATTGCTTTCTATTTCGGTTGTGAATGCAATTTTTGGATGTAATGAATTTATATGATTTTCGAAAATTTTTAACTGTCTATCTGTTCCTGTGAAGCAAATAATGATATCGTCTGCATAGCGATACCAGTATAAACAATATTTACTGAGTGGATGATTATGAATTAATTTCTCTAAGTTATTCATGAAAATTTCAGCTAACAAAGGACTTAACGGATTGCCCATAATCAAGCCGTCTTCAATAGTATAATATTTGTAATTGAAATGGAAATAATTTTGATCTAAACAAATTTTAAATAATGAAAGAATATCTGATTTAATGATAGTATTGACATGATTCCTTTCTAATAATTCTTCAACTAAGTAATACGTATCTTTTGGAGGAATGTTGGGAAATAGATTCTTAACATCGAAAGAAATAAGTTTGGAATTAGGTGGTATAGTGGTATCTTTGATATTGGCAATAAGTTCGTATGAATTTTGACCGAAAATTCAGATTTAAAATTGCAATGTTTTATTAGCAAGTCGTTGAGGAATTTTGAAAGTTTGAACGAAGGTGCCGTTACATAAGAAACAACAGGTCTAATAGGGTAATTAGGTTTATGAAGTTTTATCAACGAATATAATTCGGGGATTGTGGATTGGAGTTAATGAATTTATATTTTCTTGGTCTGTAATTAATGATTTTGCTGTCGAAATTATGTTTTTAACAACTTTCTGAAATTTTGCGGTAGGATCCTTAGTTGATGTTATATAGTTTCCGGCTGTTAAGAATTCTTCAGTTTTAGAAATATAATCGGTTTTACTAATCGCAATGACGGTGTTACCTTTATCTGCTTTAGTGAATACTAAATCGTTCTTGGTACTATTTTCACGAATTGTTTTATTATCTTATAATCGGAATTGCAATGAGGTGATAATTTCGAAAAGTCTTCTTTGATGATTTTTGCTGTTTGATGTTTGGCTAAAATATTATCTTTGGAGTTTTTGAGAATAATTTCGGAGTCTATGCCTAACTGTTCAAAATTAGTTTTATTATGTTTTGGATGTAAATTATGTTTGAATCCTTTTTCTAATAGATCTTTTTGTGGTTGTGCAAAATCGGTATCAGTTAAATTAGTGAATCTTTCAAAAATTCATGGTCTGAAAATTTATCAGTTGAAGGTTTGGGTGGAGAAATTTTGAATTTAAGTGAATTCAACTTTTCTGTTGTTGCTGAAACTTTTATGAATTAAAATTTTGACATCGTATCTGGATTCAGAGTCTAAAATATCAAACTCAACAGGGTGCAATCTAAACAATAATTCCGTATGGATTACCTTCAACTATATGTTTGCAACGTCCCTCCTGTTGTACTGGATCTTCATATCCTCTTTGAGCCATATGCGTTGGGAAACTTTAGAAATAAATAAATACAAACACTCAGGTAGACTCATCAATGAACAAGTCGATTTAAGCCCTTCACCTCTATTGAATCTTTTCGGGAGCAATCTATTCCTTAATTTTATTGGATATACCTGTCATAAATAACCACTTAGGAGGAGGCGACCAATAAGCTTTTAATTACTCAAGAACATTTATAGTTATATTCTCATTTACATTTTTCTGCATAATCATTCGTCTGAAGAAGCTACGGTGTAGTGAAACGCGTTACGAATCGCAATTATTAAGTAAAATTCCTTAAAACACAGTACTTGTTTTTTATCACTCAGGTAGACTCACACTCAGACAATGCACAAGTCGATAATCAAAGAAAGCAGTCGAGATTTCCATGACTTGTGACTTCATTTTTAATTTTTCGTTTGAAAATACTCGTGACGATCCCTAAACGTCAATATCACATTCTAAAAAAAATATATCTATGCAAATGTACCCCAACAACATTTAAAAAAAATATTTGTGAACAAATAAGGACCACCCTAGTAGAGATAATGATAATTTCAGTGATTTTTCGCTTGTTTCAGGTCTGGGACGATTGCAACGACGTCCAAGATTACGTCACCGTATACGACGGTTACACGACGCGTGATCCGATAATTTTAAAATTTTGCGGCGGCGGTGAAGCTGTACCGGAAGCTGTCTCGAGTGGTCACGAACTGCTCGTCGAATTTTCCACTAGTCCGTACGGGACGTTTTCTCATCCTGTACCGACACAATCGCTTTACGGATTTCAATTGGAGGTTGAGGTAAGATCATAATTTGCTACATTCCATGTTGAAATGCGCAAGATGATGAAGAAATATTATATGGCTTCTTTTGCTTATGAAACATTTATTAAGTTCAAGAATTTTCATTGAAAAATCAGTTCAGATGTTACACGTTTTACTATAAATTAGCTCCAGATGATTGAATATGCAACAGTGATGGTTATTTCATGAGTGAACTGAAAATATGTACAGTATAATCTTTTTATTCGCGTGGAATATGTTCGGTAAATATGCCGTGAATACGGAAAACGTTCCCAGGTGACAAATAAAAATAGAGTTATAGGGTGGGCCAGAGAAAACCGAACAATTTTTTTTCTTAAAAACTTTCGCAATAGTAGAGCTAGATCATTCGTTATTGCTTCATTGGAAAGCCAAAGGACTAGGTTTTTCAGAAATTGTACCGAAATTTCCCTTCCGGTGAAATCCAGTATGGCTCATTCCAAAATGAGCAATGTTTCAAGATCGCTGGAACGTTTTTTTCACTGAAAAATTCGAATGGGACATTCAGTCTGTTTGAACCATTCGACATATTGTTTTTTCTTTCTGATTTTCAGCAGAAATCGAAATATTTTTTTCAGCTCATGACGTTGGCACTCTTGAAGTTGTTCTAGGAAGACAAAGAACCATTTTTTACTGAAACCAACCTAAAATTTGATTTCCGTTCGAATTCAAAATGGCCGACTTCCTCAAATATTAACAATTTTCCCCGCGCATTAAAAAAGTTTTCGTTGTGTTAATGAATCAACTGCATAATTCAATCACTAGATTGAACCTTTCCCATCATTTGGAGGGGTCGAACACGAATATTGATTCAGAATTGTGCCAATTGTCGTCAATAATGTTTCTCTTTTACACCATCTTATGCACCTCCCGTTGTGAAACCTCTGAACATAGACTGCATGTATTAAGGGGTTACATGGGTTTCCTCGGGCAAAAAACGGCCTCTTTTCAATAATTTTTTTACATATAAAAAATGGAATATTTTAATGAAATTTTTTTTTATTTAAAAGATACATATTTAATGAACATTTTGTGAAATTTTCGAAAAAAAATATCAAAATGGCGGTCATTACGACGCCATTTCCGGCAGTCCCTCAGAAAAAAGGTGCCTTCGCGTTGTCAGCAGAACTTCTCTCAGGATCATCTGAAATGAAAATAAAAAATACGTGTTTTAGTAAAGACAATGAACTAGTTATTGGACGAAGGAAAAAAAAAATGAAAATTGGATTTTTGGCAGCCGTTTTTATAAAAAAATGCAAATTGCGATGAAAATTTCTCGACATTTTTTTCAATAGTTGTAATTAAAAAATCCTTCGTTCAAGACCTTGTAAATGATATCTCGAAGACCTGTGTAAAATTTTATCAAGATTGGTTGAGTAGTTCGCGAGAAATCTTGACAACCGACTTTGAAAACATAGTTTTCAGAAAAACGCGTTTAAAGTTTTAAGAGACAATAAAATGGGAAAAAAAATTTTTTGTAACTTACATTGAATCGTCGATTCCTGGGCCATTGAGTAGAGAACCTGCTGCAGCTGCAATATCCAGGACATCCTTTTGCTCCAGTCTATGACGAATCCTGGCTTCACGAGTCTCGCTGGTAGATTTCTTTTCGGCTGCGGTCACCCGGTTCTCATCCATGTTTCGGGCATATTCATGGGAATTTGGACCAAGTTTTAGGTCCATACCGTGCATAATTAATAATAATGCTGATATCCCTTCATTGGAAACACAAGCAGCGATTAATGCAGCATTTTGAACGATTATCGACCCAGCTGGAAGTATTTTGGGAGTAATTTTCGAAATCAACTGATTGGAACTTTCATTGTTATTTTGTGTAAATCCTCCAACACACCGATCCAGAAGCTCATCCTTACTCAGGTCTTCATAAATTGGTTTCATTGCAGTCAAAACATCATCTGGTAATGGAGTATATTGGTGTTTGAACGATGAGAGAGTACCTGATGCTGATGCTCGCTGCCAGGTGCACCACGTGGCTGGATCTTCAGGGCAATTTTGATGCTGCGGGTTTTTGTCTGTAGAACTGTAGTGGTAGTAAGTTGCCCATATCGCATCCCTCATTTTATCAGCTGAATCACTGTTTCTTCTTATCGCTAAGCCGTAATTTACAGTTAATTTGTCAATCAATTTACTAGTCAATTTACCTTTACCAGAAAGAATTTTTTTCGAGATTTTTTGCCATGGACTATTTTTTCCTCAACGGTTTTCTTAGCTAAATCACGCAACCGGGTTCCCATCCTCTTTAGTACGTGGCCAACGCATTCTTTCTTGTTGACAACAAAATTTTCACCATAAGGTTTGGCTTTGAAAATACCAGAGTATGTTTTAGAATCTCCATCTCCTATATAATTTACGTACCTCAAGCCATGTTTTACAATAGAACGTTTAAATATTTCAATAATTGAAGATACTTCCATGTTTCCAGATGCTCCAGTGTGATTGGCGGTACATTGTTCATTTTTGATGTGTTCTTCTTTCCACTCTTCAAATTCTGCCGTATCTAATTTTTTTTTCCAAGACTCACATAGTTTACAGTATGAACATTTAACAATGACATCCAAGACTTTTCCTGAGTGATATCCGATTAGAGAACTGACACCATAAAGTGATGCAAAACCACGCTTTTTCCACGTCCCATCACCGGAGACAGTCACATCTGTCGTATCTTCCAGTTTCTCAGTAACTATGGTAATACATTCATGTATTTTATCAATATAAAAGTCGTATGTTGATTGATTCAAAAGGAGCTGCTTAGATCCATCAAACCGCAAAACTTCTTGCATCCAGCAAGACCCAAACCCAATACTCGCATAACAAAATGAACCGCCGATTTAGTTCATACATTCTGCCAATTTGTTGACATGTTAAAATATATTTTGGCATACATCGTTCACATTCTACCACAAGTTTAAATCCCAGACCGAATTTGGAGCATTGTTTAAAATTTACTTTTCCATTACAAAATTTTTCTTCACCTCCACTTTCAATAATGTTTGAACACCGTGCAAAACACGAAAGTGTAGAAAAACCAGAGCAAAGTCAACGATCGAATATTGGAGCGTGGCTTCCTCTGGCACGTGCTGTTTGTCATCGCCTTTCAATTTTTTTTGCCGACGTACTCGTGAAAGAATTATCATCTACCTCAGGATTTTTGGATTAAACGATTGTTCCTCTTCTTGAGTCTATCTTTTCTACGAACACCTTCCGTTATCTGGGTTCTAGACACTTCAAACGGCATTTTTATCGAATAAAATTCACAACAAACACTTATAAACTCAAAATGAACTTCGTAGTTTAACGAGAAATCACCAAATGAAATATTTTCCAGTAGTTTACCTTATTATAAAGAAAAAAAGGGACAATAATTACGGCTAACAATAGATGAGCTGCAGCTGCGCTATACCTATTGCGCCCTCGGCCTATACCTGACCTCAAGCGTCCACCTTTTCAAGGCTGTATCTCCGAAACGATTAGTCGGATCTACTTGAAAATTTAGGACAATTTTCTTGAGATGTTATAGAATTTAATAAGACAAAAAAATTTCGATTTTTTCAAACCGTGAAACCCATGTAACCCCTTAACTCTATGATAAACGAAAAATAATGGAATGTCATCGAGTTTTAAACGTTGCTTGTTTTTGACGTTTAATATTGTTAACAAAGGTTTTAACAAATGAGGATATGCCTTTCGTTGAATGTTTATTTGTACGTGGCTATACTGCTAGGCAAATATTACGCCAATTTCCCGCCCCTATTTACAAAGGATGTACAATCTCTGATCTTCAGGAAAAATTTCGGACAACAGGGTCATCAGGAAGAAGACCAGGTACTGGTGCAGATAGAACTGTTCGAACACAGGTACTCGCCTTTTTCATAATCTGTTTCAAGCATCAACGCTACATTTTTTGTATTACAAACTCAATTGACAATTTCAGGATAACATTCAGCGAATTTCTGCATTAGCAGTCAGCCCTATCAGAACTCCAGGAACCTCTTGGCTGTTTTCCAAATGTCTCAGAGATGCCAAATCTCGAGAACCTCTGTGAGAAGAATAATAAAACACGATTTGGGTCTTAAGTATTTTCGGAGACACTACAATTTTCAATTGACTCAAGCTGTCAAAAAGCGCAGATTCGAGCGATGCAGAAATTTATGATATAGATTTCGAACACGTAGACAAATTGAAAATATCTGGTTCACAGACAAAAAATTTTCAGTGTTGACTCACCAAAAAACAGCCAGAATGACAGAATTTGTGTTCCAACGAATGAAATCAAGAGGAATGTGCCTTTAATTCGTTTGCAGAGGGAAAGATAAAAATTTTCCAGGCGTGTAATGGTCTCTGCCCGTATTTCGAGGAACTTCAAATCAAATATCATTTTCATAGAACCAGGCATAAGATTAGATTCGGAAAATTATTGTCACATAATTCTCGATCATATGTTAGCAACTATTGAGGCGTCAACTCCTCAGTTCACTCTCATGCAGGTGAATGATTGTTTTTGTATGACTTGAATGAGTACAGTTGCCACCAGCTAAAAACGAACGGTTGAGAAATTGGGTAGCTTTTTGGATGATTTTTATTGTTTCAAATCTTCTTTGGAAATCTACAATTTTTTGTATATTCTTCTGACAAGGTTTGTCAAAGAAATGAACAACTACAAACAATGGCCCCCAAATAGTCCCAATCTTAATCCGTGTGACTTTTTTCTGTGGAGTCATTCGGAAGAAATAGTGTATAAAAATGGTATTATTTTCAATAATTGTGAAGAGCTGAGGCAAAAAATTCAAGAATGTTGGAACAATCTTGATCAAGTAATTTCGAGATCCTTAGAGAGCTGGAGAAGACGGATGCAGATGGTTGTGGATGCCAATGGAGGTCATATTCCATTCTGAGTACTTGATCCTTTTTGTTGAATATTTTTACTCTTGTAATTTGTTGAACAAAATCATGTCGTATTATTATTCTCGCAGATGTTTTTAACAGTTGGTATCTCTGAGATATTCGGTAAACAGTCATCTTGATCTTCTTCCTAATAACACTGTTGTCCGAAACTTCTTCCTCAAGATCGTAGATTGTACTTCTTTTGTGATAAGGAACGGGAAATTGGCATAATATTTGCCTAGCAGTATCACATCATCACACATCAAGCAGCTCGTTCTGTCCACTGCTGGACATAAGCCTCCCGTAAACTATGCCACATCCTTCTGTTCTGTGCCGTCTGTATCCAATTCGTCTGGATGCGTTTTATATCGTCAGACCACCTTGTTGGGGGACGTCCTATACTTCTTTTTGCTTCATGTCTTGGTCGCCATTCTAGAATTTTCTTGGTCCATCTTCCGTCGTTGGTTCTTGCCAGATGTCCGGCCCATTTCCACTTAAGTGTGGCGATCCTACCAATAGCATCCTCAACCCCACTTCTTTGCCTGATTATGTCATTTGATATTCGGTCTCTAAGGTATAATCCGAGCATGCATCTCTCCATGGCACGCTGGGCCACTCGAACTTTATTGGCCGATTTCTTGGTCAGAGTTAAAGTTTCCGCGCCGTAAGTCATGACAGGCAACACACACTGGTTGTAAACTTTTCGTTTCAAACAAATTGGGATATCTGATTTTAAGATATTGCTCAGTTTACCAAACGCTGCCCAAGTAAGGCCAATTCTTCTAAAGATTTCACAAGTTTGGTTGTCTCGTCTTATTTTGATTTCATGTCCAAGATATTTGTAGGCTTGGACTTGTTCAATTTCAGCATCACCTATCTGAATATTTCCACTTGTAACGAGATTGGTCATATATTGTGTTTTAGACGCGTTCAGCTTTAGTCCAACCCTTTCAGAAGCTTGTTTGAGCCTTTCAAGCATTTCTTGTTGTCGGATATGAGGACGATGTCGTCGGCAAACCTAAGGTGGTTCAAGTATTCCCCATTAATATTTATACCCATATTTTCCCAGTCTATCCTTTTGCACATATACTCGAGTAGGGTTATAAAGAGTTTTGGCGAAATCGGATCTCCCTGTCGCACGCCCCTCTGTATTTCGAATGTTTCTGTTTTTGCGTGAAGTTTCACACAAGCTGTGGCATGATCATATATGTACTTTATCTGTGCCATGTATCGATGGTCTATGCGACACTCAGCTAGAGCCTCTAACATTTTACGTTGGTTTATGGTATCGAATGCCTTTTCATAATCTACAAAGATGAGAACCAGGGGTTTATTGTATTCGAGGCATTTTTCAATTAAGGTTTTGATAGTTTGTAGATGATCATTCGTACCAAATCCGCTCCGGAAACCAGCCTGCTCGTAGGGCTGGTAGAAGTCAAGCTTGACTGTTAACCTTTTTGTAATAATTTTCATATAGAGTTTGTATATGTGCGATTAAAGGCTGATGGGTCTATAGTTGTTAAAGTCAGTGATGTTTCCCTTTTTGTGCATTATCACCACCACGGCGTTGTTCCATTGGGTTGGAGTTACACCCTCCGTTAGGCATGCATTGAACAACTTCTGGATCTCTCGCAGCAGAGTCCCTCCTCCTGCTTTCAGAGATTCTACCACAACCTCATCATCACCAGGTGCTTTATTATTTTTCATCTCTGCTAATGCCGTTGATATCTCATCTATTGTTATATCTGGTATATCTTCTGACCCAACGTTTAGTATTTTTGGTAAAGGGTTTTCTTCTGTTTGGTTTCCTCTTAGTCGATAGAGCTATTGGTAGAAACCTTTGGTAATTTCAAGGATTTCATCTTTATTCGTTGTTACGTTCCCTTCCTTGTCCGCCAACTGCCAAATATTTTTCTTTCCTGGACCCAATCTTCGTCTTAGTACTTTCAAACTCCTGTTCTCCTCAATCACTCTCGTAATCATCTCTGTATTGTAGTTTCGTGTGTCTCTTTTGATAGCTTTCGAAATATCTTTGTTCACTTGTTTTAATTCGCCTGTATTTGTTGTTTGTTTATTTTTAAGTTGTCTTCTCCTTCCATAAGTGTCTTTGTTGTCTGACTTAATTTTCCCTTGTCTCTCGATGTTTTGGAACTACAACCTTTTTCGGCACTTTTAATGATCTCAGTTAGTTGTTGGTTTTGTTCGTCAACAGTTTTATATGTTTCGTTTTCTAGGTTTTCCAGGTTTGTTTCTATCAGCTTTTGGAATTTGTTGATATCGTTAGGAGATGTCCATTTCATGTATTGTCCTATTTATCGTTCTTGATCTTGCTGTCTTAGTATTTATCACTACTTTTGCTCTGACCAATCTATGGTCGCTTCCTATAGAGCAACTATTCAAAACGGTAACATCATGGACTATTTCTTTTTTGTTGGCTATTATGAAATCTATTTCGTTTTTGGTCCTACCATCGGGGCTTTGCCAAGTCCATTTGCGTTGGAATTTCTTTTGGAAAAAGGTGTTCATCACATAAAGTTGATGCTGCTGCAAGAAATTTAGGAGAACATTGCCCTTTTATTTCTTCTGCCGATCCCATGGTTTCCAATCGGTGTCTCTGAAGGGTCTTCACTGCGTCCGACTTTTGCATTGAAATCTCCCATCACAATCGTATACTGTGTTGCTGCTTTCTGATGCATAGCTATAAAGAGATCTTCATAGAAGGTTTCAAGCTCTTCGTCAGTATGGAATGTTGTTGGGGCGTAGGCTTGTATAATTTTAAGGCAATATCTTTTGTTTAGTCTAAGTATCAGATAAATGACTCTTTCGCTGATACTGTCCACTTGTACAATGTTTTGAGAGTGTCTTTTGTAGATAAGGAAACCAACTCCGTCATCTGAAGAGTTTTCTTGTCCCTTGAAGTGGAACACGTGACCCGCCTCCAGAGTTAATTGGCTTTCTCCTCTTCTTCTGATTTCACTGAGTCCTATTATGTCCCAACGTACGTGGGTAACTTCTTCCTCAAGTTCAAGCAATTTATGTACCGTTGATAATGTTCTCGTATTGTAAGTAGCTATTTGCAGTGTCCGTCTCCGTTGGTAGCCTGATCCAACCCGGATATTCTTAGCACCCTCTACTCGCTGTCTTGACTGGCTGCTACCGTAGCCAGGAACATTTGAGTCGCCGGGGACTGAGGGCCTTTGATAGGTTTTGTCTTTCATAGTAGTAAACGGGGATTTTAAGCCTTACCTCCACCACGCTGGCCATTGCGTCTTGGTAGGGGGTCAATTTAGAGAGATACATTTCCTTAACTCTCGATACAACGGTTATACCGCCGTGACTCGGTCGCCAGAGCCTCGTCAGTTGTACAGCAGGGTGTACCGGATGACAATTTTTTGTCATCTCTCGTGCAGGTGAGGTTGACATTTGGGTTGGCATAGACCATCTCGCCATCACCCCTTACACCCCGCCTAGCAGTATAACCACGCACAAATAAACATTTTAATACTATGGAATCATTGTTGCTCTTTATATTTATTGAACCAACCTTCCGATGCTTGAAATCCTCCACAACCAGGTTCTGTAAAATGTACGTACAGACGTTTTTGCTTGTATCGGATAATTGGATCACTTAGGGGATTCTTTTTGGTTGCGGTCTTCCATCCATAATGGCAACAGCACTTTCATTTTTCTGATTGCTGGATCACGAACAATTTTCGTTTTCAGTGAAGTTTAAGCTACAGACGACCTCATTTCATCTTCGAATTTTTTTATCGATCATACAAATGTGTGGCCGCCTGAGATGATTGAATGTGTTTACTCACTTCTTGAAGAGGACCAAATTATAGGTTCCTGGAAGTTAGAAGTTAGGAGTTAGGAGCCGAGATGTGTACCGCCTGATAGATTTAAACTGCTCAAGTCTGGTAATTCAGCTAAACACTCAACCGTGAGTTTCAATTCAATTATCTTCGATATTAGCATTCAAAAAGCTTGGAGCTAAAGGTTTGTTGTGGGCTGACAATTAAACTTTTTTTATTGATTAAGTTAACTTCCAACAAATGTTTACAAATTCTATATTAAAACTTTTGGAGTTTATTCATGAATGTTGGTGTGAAGAAAAAGGCTGATAAACGAATAACTTTAACTCAAAACCCGGAATAAAAACTGGAATCTCAGAGGAATTCACTTTGGGAACCGAAAAGCGACATTCAGTGAAATACTCAGGGACATAATACCTATTATACTTTTCTCCCTTGCGAATTATTCAAAACCTTTTAGTCTAATAATACGACGCCATGCTTCGAAAGCCTCTTGTTGTTTACTTTTCGGCAAACGATGTCGCTTGCTGTGCTTATTTTCGCAGTTCGATACACAACACACATTGAGTGGCGAATAAGTTTGACTGACTTCGCGAGATCAAGAGAAATACTGAAATGTTGCTCTAAATTTAGATATATTTGTACTTTCGATTGCATGAATACAAGGTATCCCCCAAAGCTCTATGAACTACTTTAAAAGGTAGTTTCTGAAGCAAGCTCCGACTCTTTTTGAATTCGGAGATATACATACTGTCAAAAAAGTATAGGAAATGGGTCAATAAAATACAGAATATTCATTTTTCATCCAAATTCTTATCATCCCTTCCTTATATTGAATTGACGATTTCTAAGTTTATATCATTTTCCATTTAAGAACAGCATATGTAAAGAGAAGTTACAAAATAAATCGTATACGATATTTGCTTGGAGAATATAATTGTCCCTATTTCTTCATGGATTATCATTAATTTATGAAAAGCGAACAACTTTCTCATTTTCTACAAAATGGCGAATGCGCCGGGACAAATGCTATTCAATATCTTTCCAAGTAGTGTGAGCAGCCAAGGCCGATACTTGATGAAAATCCATATTTGATTTGAATGAAATAAAAAATTGAAAAAACAGTTACGTTTCCACTAATTAATGATTCGCGTATGACGGCGCTTGGCTTTCGAATGCCTTTTTTATATGGGTCTTACATGAATGCGAATAATTTATAATTTTCACTTACCATCCGATAGAAAACTATCTATGGACTAACAGAACATAATTTTGATGAAGCTTCTGAGACTGATACACAGTTTAATGAATAAGTCAAAAATATTATGTTCAGTTAGTACATTCTGTCTAAATTGTACCGGGAATTGGTTAACGAAACACAAAATGTTTATTTTTCATCCAAGTTTATTGTATCGCCTTCAAAGTAGGCCTCTTCCCTTTAAAGAAAGATTGAATTGACGAGTTCTAAGTTTATATCATTTCACATTCAAGAACAGCTTATGTCAATGGAAGTTACAAAATAAATCGTATGCGATATTTGCTTGGAGAAAAAAGTTGTCCCTATTTTTTCAAAGATTATAATTATTTCATGCGAAGCGAACAACTTTCTCGAATTATTTTCTACAAAATGGCGAATGCACCAGGGCAAATGCTATTCAGAATCTTTCCAAATAGTGTGAATAGCCAAGGCCGATACTTGATGATAATCCATATTTGAATCGAGTGAAATAAAACATTGAAAACACAGTTACGTTTTCACTAATTAATGATTCGCGTATGACGGCGCTTGGCTTTAGAATGCATTTTTATATTGCTCTTACATGAACGGAATAATTTATAATTTTCACTAACCATTCTATAGAAAACTATCAATGGACTAACACAACATTTTTTTGATGAGGCTTCTGAGACTGATACACAGTTTAATAAAAGTCAAAAATATGATGTTCAGTTGGTAAATTCTGTCAAAAATGTACCGGGAATTGGTTAACGAAACACAAAATGTTTATTTTTCATGTAAGTTTATTGTATCGTCTTCAAAGTACGCCCGTTCCCTTTAAAGAAAGATTTAATTGACGATTTCGGAGTCTATATCATTTTACATTTAAGAACAGCATATGTGAAGAGGTTACAAAATAAATCGTATACGATATTTGCTTAGAGAATCTAATTGTATCTATTTTTTCATGGATTATCATTCTTTTATGAAAAGCAAACAACTTTCTCGAATCATTCTCTACAAAATGGCAAATGCACCAGGGCAAATGTTATTCAGAATCTTTCCAAGTAGTGTGAATAGCCAAGATGATACTTGATGAAAATCCATATTTGAATTGAATGAAATAAAACATTAAAAGAACAGTTACGTTTCCACTAATTGATGATTCGCGTATGAAGGCGCTTGGCTTTAGAATGCCTTTTTTATATGGCTCTTAGATGAATGCGAATAATTTATAATTTTCACTAACCATTCGATCGAAATCCATCAATGGACCAACAGAACATAAATTCGATCAAGCTTCTGAAAATGATACACAGTTTAATAAATAAGTCAAAAATATGATGTTCAGTTAGTACTTTCTGTCAAAAATGTACCGGGAAATGGTTCACGAAACACAAAATGTTCATTTTTCATCCAAGTTTATCGTATCGCCTTCAAAGTAGGCCCCTTCCCTCTAAAGAAAGATTGAATTGACGATTTCTAAGTTTATATCATCTTACATTTAAGAACAGCATATGTAAAGAAAAGTTACAATGAACAAGTTTTGCTAGGATGGACAATGACGCCTTTAGAATTCAAGAAAAATTGAAACCAAAATTTGTCTTTTTGGCAAACTGTTGAGATCCATTTACATCCATTTACAAGTTTGAATTTAACATAAATGTTCTTCGAGATACTTATATAGACATGAGAGAATGGTCCAAAGAATCATTATAATTAATGGTTTCGTTCTCTAGGTAGATAGTTGTAAATTAGGACCTCAATATACTCTTTATTTACCAGCTCCACTTCTAAACGACGGATTTAATACTATATTAGTCTTCGAACACTTTGAATCCGCTGATTATTTAAAGTTTACTGATTCTCCCATATGGAATATTATCAAGGAATAAATCGTATACGATATTTGCTTGGAGAATATAATTGTCTCTATTCCTTCATAGATTATCATTATTTTATGAAAAGCGAACAACTTTCTCGAACCATTTTTACAAAATGGCGAATGCGCCGGGTCAAATCCTATTCAAAATTTTTCAAAGTAGTGTGAATAGCCAAGGCCGATACTTGATGAAAATCCATATTTGAATTGAATGAAATGAAACATTGAAAGCACAGTTACGTTTTCACTAATTAAATGATTCGCTTATGACGGCGCTTCGCTTTAGAATCCCTTTTCTATGTGGGTCTTACATGAATGCGAATAATTTATAATTTTCACTTACCAGTAAATAGAAAACTATCAATGGACTAACAGAAGATAATTTTCATGAAGCTTCTAAGACTGATACACAGTTTAATGAATAAGTCGAAAATATTATGTTCAGTTAGTACATTCTGTCTAAAATGTACCCGGAATGGGTTAACGAAACACAAAATGTTTATTTCTCATCCATGTTTACTGTATCGCCTTCTAAGTAGGCCCCTTCCCTTTAAAGGAAGATTGAATTAGCGATTTCTGAGTTTATATCAATTTACATTTAAGAACAGCATATGCAAAGAGAAGTTAAAAAACAAAGGGTATACGATATTTGCTTGGCAAATATAATTGTCCCTATTTTTTTATAGATTATCATTATTTTATGAAAAGCCAACAACTTTCTCGAATCATTTTCTACAAAATGGCGAATGCGCCAGGCAAATGTTATTCGAAATCTTTCCTGGTGTGAATAGCCAAGGCCGATACTCGATGAAAATCCATATTTGAATTGAATGAAATAAAACTTTGAAAGCCCAGTTAGGTTTTCACCAATTAATGATTCGCGTATCAAGGCGCTTCGCTTTAGAATGCTTTTTTTATATTGCTCTTACATGAATGCGAATAATTTATAATTTTCACTTACCAGTAAATAGAAAACTATGAATGGACTAACAGAACATAATTCTGATAAAGCTACTAAGACTGATGCACAGTTCAATAAATAAGTCAAAAATATGATGTTCAGTTGTCAAAAATGTACCGGGAATTGTTAAACGAAACACAAAATGTTTATTTTTCATCCAAGTTTATTGTATCGCCTTCAAAGTAGGCCCCTTCCCTTAAAGAAAGATCATTTCAGCAATTTTTACAATCACTACGACTACGAAATATACAGGGTGGCTCGTTTGAAATGAGAAACCCTGTAAATTGAATCTGTTATTTATGCATAAGATTTCCAATGTTCCGATACTTGACAAACGGTCAGTGTTCATATCTAACCAGTCGTTAACGAAAGGATTGTCAATTACCTTCCTGGCTACCTTCCATACTAATGTATTATTCTAGCGAGCTTTCCGTCCATTCTCTAATTCTGGTGCAGGCTGTAAAACAATTAACAACCACCACCGCTATTAGGGCTTAATTAATTATCATTCTGCTACATATTAAAACTGATGCAAATCAGTGCGAAACATTGTGTACGAACATGTGCCGGTCTGAACATGTGGACTAGTCAGATCAAACAGGTACAAACTGAATAATGGATGCGGTGTGAAATAGAATGGACAACGCAACAATATAGAATTCTTGATGTAATGATAGACGAGACGAGTGAATGATTCCTGCATTTCGAATTGTATTTCAGTATGAATTTCATACAGTTTGGAACGATAACAATGGTATTTTAATTGATAACATTCGGAGCTGCATAAAAGTCAATTAACAGTTGGTAGAAATGATGAATGATGAAATTTACTTAGGTTGAACCAGGGCACAGGGTGTCCGAGTGAAAACAATTGGAGAATTGTGCCCTAAAAGGTAACATCTAAATTACTACTACTAAGTTATTACACTCATTTCATCCGGTAATGTAAATGTTATATTTTATGCGTAACTAACTTGCTGACCACTTATATATGAAACAATAAATAATTCTGATCGATATTGACCCGAGAGAAGCTGCCTCCCATACAAAATTTAATAAAAGCTCTCGCAGTATCTCGGAATGTGATAGACCCACAAAAACACTCAATCCAAATTTGCAAGTTTATTTTTGGTTCAGATACGAACAGTCAAGTTTGGTCCACTGCGTTCTTTAGAATTTCAATTGTTGAATGAGCGTACATTGGTTTTGGGATAATTGGAATTGTTATTGTACTACTCACAAGTTCGTTGATTTTTCATTCAAATTGTTTATTCGACACACCGTTTTTCTGCGGATTCAAAAGTATTCTTCAATTGAGCGAAGGAGGATCTTGAAAGATGTAAGTTCATATTTTTTTTAAATGAATGGTGTCTGAGAAAATGCTTCCAAATGTTCATGAATAGATTTCGGTTTCAACCTCTTTCCTTTGGGCATTGGTTTGCGTTAAGTAAGCAAGTAGAATTTCGGCAAAATTCAGTGGAAAAAATCACAACAGAAAGACTAGACGCAATAGATCAAAGTAAAGCCATCTTATTCAGCACATGATGAACTGCTGCATTTGGTACCGACATCCATCATCACTATAAGAGAAAAACTTGACTATTTCTATAGTACAATGATTACATTACATTACATTCGTGAGGGTTGATTGGATGTGCTAGCCTTTCCGAACTGCGACCAAATTGATCTTTTGTTCGTAACCCTACTTATTCATTTCCCTGTAGGTCTAGATCCCTCACAAAATTTGTTAAATATTCTTCCAAAATGTGGACAAGTAGAAAGAGTAGAAGTTTGGTACTATTACATTACATTACATTGGAAGGGCTCGCTTGGCTTCAAAGAGCAAGTTGGTGTTTCGTTCGTAATCCTTCTTTATTCATTTCCCTGTAGATCTGGTTCCCTTACAAAACTAAGAATCTCCCTGGGAGCTTTCGCTTTCACTTTTTTTGCTAGATTCTTCCCATCGTTCCAGTTACTGTCGTCTGTGCGGCTTACTCAGACCGCAGAACGATTCAGCTTCGTGGCCAGGCACGAACCGCTGTGTATAACCAGTAGGTTATTTTTGGCTGTAGCCCCCAGGTCTTTCCGAAGAGTCTACAGCACGTCCATAGGCACGATGTAGCCTTGGAAAGAGTTTTGTCAATGTGTAAATTCCAGTTGAGTCTTTGATCTAGGGTTAACCCTAGATACTTAGCCTGTTCCGAAAATTTCAGAGTATGTCCATTCAGAAAGGGGGGCTTTAAGTTCAACTTTCTACGTCTTGTGAATGGAATTAGAATGGTTTTGTCTGGATGAATGCTGAGCTCCTCTTCAGCACACCATTTACGATGTTAAGGGCTTTTTGCATCAGGTTCGATAAGATTCCATCATGCTTTCCCCTAATGATGATAACTAGATCATCAGCATAGCCTTGCGCGTTGAAGCCAGCGTTGTTCAGTCTTTCTAAGAGGGCATCAACATTTACTGACCATAGAAGCGGCGATGGGTCACCTACTTTCACTACTGACGCCAATATTTCGGTGTCTCCAAAAGTGGCCGTTATGATCTGGCCCTTGAGCATTTCTTTGATCCATTTGATGGTGAGTGTTTTGACACCCTTGTTGTTTGCACCATTGCTAATGGATGTATAGGAGGTATTATCAAAGTCTTCTTCAATTACTACAAATAGAACTAAGGCTATTTCTTTAGCCTCTAGTGCTCCTTCCACTTCTTTGACTAGATCGTGTAGGGCATCAATAGTAGACTTGCCGGTTAGTAGCCAATATTTTTTTTAAGCAGTTTTATGAAACTTCTCATATGGTTGTCGTGAATTTTCTCCATTGATTTTAGGAGAAAGGAAGTTAAGCTTATCGGGCGATATGATTTAAGCTCATCCGGAGACCTCTTGCCCATTTTCTGTATAAATAATACTTTGACTTTCCTCCATGACTGGGGTATAAAGCCCAGTGAGTAGCTGGCTTTGTATTTAGCTCTCAGACATGGGGCTGTATATGTGTTGCCTCTTTGCAACATGACCGGATAGATTCCGTCCGCCCCTGGTGATTTGTAGGGTTTGAAGCTTTTGGTGGCCCACTTTACCTCATCTAGGGTGAAGATTCGGCCCGCTAGATTTCTGCTTTCCCTACATGAGCTATACAGTTCTAGCTCCTGTTGTTGGGTGCTATTGATGGGGAGTATTTTCGAGTCCAGGAAGTGGGTATTTAAAAGTATCCTCAAGCTTCCGCCGAAGTCTTTAGAATACTCTCCTTCAGGCTCCTTAATGAGACCAAGTGCATTCGAATGGCCTTTGACTAAAACCATTTCAATTCGTGCAGCTGGGGCAAGAGCTATGGGATCATAGCACCTAGCAACCGTGGATAATATAACTCTTTTCGTACATTTCGAATCCGATAAATTCAATTTAAAACTCAACAGATCGGAATGAGAATTCCACTGCATACCCAAGATTTTTGTGTTTATTTGAAACACTACATCCTTCACCAATCGTTCATTCTCTGGAATAGTTAGACGAAGAGATTCACAATTCGTCGACCACTTAGTCAAATGAAACCCACCGCTAGGAAACATTTTATAAGATTCTTTGTACAATAATAACGCTTTATCTGCAGATCTTACGCTAGACACCAAATTATCCATATATAAATCTCGAGCTACCAACTCAGGGGCGAGCCTATATTTTTCTTTTTCTTCTTTTATTAACGAACCCACCGTCCGTAAACCTAAGTAAGGAGAAGACTTTATCCCGAAAGCCACCGTTACAACTTCGTAAGTCTTAACTTCTTGTGAAGTATCAAAAATCTACAATTATCCTATATTATCCGAACCTGTCTATACATTTGAAAAGGCGAAAATTAATTAAAAGAATGAAAATACTTGTTTGCAATTTAGGCCTGCTATACAGAATATCATTTTAAGAAATACTAGACGTAGATGGCGCGATCGCATCTAGCACAACCCTAACTGGTGTACTCAGTGAACACAGTGAAATTGATTCTTCACTTACAATAACCGCATATGACCCTGTACTAGAAAATCTTGCATTATTTCATTATAAGTTTTCCGTAATGCAGGAAATTTTGCAAACCTTTTTCCAAGGAATATAAACAGAGTTCTGCCAATTCTTTCGAATCTCCTAAACACTTGGGAGACGTTATTTTAATTCGGGACGGAACAAGAGTCAAAAGGGCAAAGAAAGGTAGGAGGCACAGTGTTTAAGGCGATAGAACACCAGGTTCTGCAAAAAAAGTGATTTTTAGTGAAATAAGTTTCGCCAGGAAAAGGTCTAAGCTTGAAATTGAAACAACTTGAGTAAATTATGGTAAAGAAGTCACAAAATATTTTAGCAGTACCAGAATCTACTCTTGTTAAAACACTGTTCTGCGCTTTCACTCTGGGAAGGGTGACAGGAGAGAATAGAGATCACATAGCCGAAGAAATGCTTTTTATTATTTGAATCAATGAATTTTTACTTCCATACCACGAACAAGCATGGATAATTTTTCGATTTAGACGATTTTTATCCAAAGCTTTTTAGGATTCTGCTTGAAGAAAGTTTTTTTGTACAAGAAAACCCCATCAGTGAAAGCAAACTTCCAAAGTGAGTTCAATGAAAAGTTATATGAAGTACAAATATTCCATAAGAGAAAACTGCCGAGTTTCAAATTTAAATTGTTGGGTGCTGACCCTCTGGCTAAACCCTTGAAGGTAATCTATAGATACAACAGGTGGCGTCGAAGCTATTTGAACTTGGAAATTTCATTACTGAAGACAAATATTTGTCTCAGACTGAACAAACGCCCAATCTTGCTAACGTCCTATTTAATAGTACAGCTCATGAAGGGGAGAAAGCACTAACTCCGGGTGATAAAATGGCTCCACATATGGCCAGCCATGCAAGTGCTAACCTTAAATGATTATTTCGTTTCGTATTATATTCTAGTCGATAACTTAAGTTGAATTTTATCTCTATGTCTCAACAGTTATGTCGATCTCACTTTCTATAAATATGTTTGATTGAAAGATGCAGTTAAATTTTTATTTTTCAAACCCGCTTGTGCTATTGATACTTTGAGGGCGTCGAAAACTTTTAAAGACGTATAATATTCAATACGAAACAATATTTTGGACTCATCAGTGGTGCGGAGAGGCTCAACGCAGGTTATTCTCAAAGAAAAAACTAGGACGCTACTGTTTTTTCAGAATGAAAAACATTTCTTAATTCTCCAATCATTTTTCAAGAAGAAAAAGATCTCTCAACATTTTTTCGCACGACGCCCAGTTTTTGAGTAGAAAAAATGTTGAAGTTTTCTAGGAATCCTTGCGATTCCATTGATAATAAATGTTCAGTACATAGAATGTCCAGTCGAAAATGATTAACGTCAGTATTATTTAACTGTTCCTGTTTTTCAATATTTTTGAAACTATTGAATTTAAAATTCAAATCGGCTATCTTGAATCGTTATACGAGTGCTGAGATGACCGACATGCACTCCATCTATGGACGTGCTGAAGGAAATGCATTAGAAGCTCGACGGTTGCACATTGAAAGATTTCCAAACCTCATTGCAGCCGATAGAAAATCTTTTAGAAGCATTCATCGACGCCTATATGAAAAAGTCACATCAAGACGATATAAAGGAGCAGAAAGGCCAAAGGAAGAAAGGTAGAACTGAAAAATGAGGTTCTCGCAATAATTCAATACGATCTTGGTACCTTCACTCGAAAAATTGCTAGAACTTTAGTTGTCAGTAATGGAACTGTTTGGCAAATTCTTCATGAAAATTTGTTATATCCATTCCACCTTGAATGCGTACAAGCACTTATTTTTCCTGCTCGTACTGCATATTCTCAATGTCTTGCGTAAGTTGATTCAAATTCCTCAATTTCTTATGCTGATCCTGTTTACTGATGAAGCAAGTTTTCCAAGAAATTCCATGAGGAATTTTCATAATATTCATTTGTAATGTGAAGAAATTCCACATCAAGATGAAGATCGATTTCAACTTCAGTTCTTGTTGAACTTTGGATCGACATTGTGGGTGCCAAATCAGATCAATATTTCTACCAGAGAGACTGACGCGGCTAGTGTACCGCCACTTGTTAGAACACACGCTTCCAGAATTTTTGGAGGATGTACCTTCGGCAATAAGACAAACGATGTGGTTTATGCACGATGGCGCACCTGGCCATTTTAGTCAGTTCGATCGTGGCTTCCTAATTCAAGAGTATAGGATTGGCTGAATTGGTCAAGGGTGGACCCCAATTTCAGCCTTCATGGTCCCCAGACTTAAACACTCTCGTTTTCTTCCTGTGTGATCATTTGAAGTCTTTGATTTAGACTACCCCCTTGATGTGTTGAAGACTTGAGAAATAGAATCATCGCTGGGTGCAGTTCGATCAAAACAGATCCTGGTGTTTTTGAAAGAGTTCGCCCATCAATGAGGAGAAGACTGGAGGAAGTCACTTTGAACAGCTTTTGTAATGTTTTAAGAGTGATACTCAAAAGTCTTTGTTTCGTCCTTGAATTGAACTTTCAATTTTCAAGCATTGATTATTTAATTATAAAAAGAAAACCATTTTCATTTTTGAAAAAATTAGTAGCGTCCTAGTTTTTTCATTTAGAATAACCTGCCCATACGCACGTCTCTGGTGAATTCAAAATATTGTTTCGTATTGAAAGTTATGCGTTTTTGAAAGTTTTCGACATCTCCAAAATCTTTAATATCTAAAGCTCTTAGAAAAATTCAAATCTAACTATTTTATCATTTTTAAACACCTTGTATACACAAACAGAGTGCAGTTTTGTAAAATCTAGTTGATTAAATTTGGAAAATGGAATATAAATATCTCTTTATTCCGTACCAAGCATACTGTATTGGTATTTCTTTATATTATACAGATGACGTCACACGCAAGTAAACAATTCAATGAAACAATGCAGATGAAATGAATTTCACCATTTTTCCTCAAATTTATCGACTAAGATAGTGAAAAACTGCAGTGTTTCAACTAGCCTAATTTTATCGGCATCACCCACTTCTAGGGAAGACTTGCTGGTCGAAAATTCGATTTTCAAGGAAGATATACTTATATCGCATTATACATCTCATCGAAAAGAGTTGTCTATACGACAATAGGATGAAAGATTCTTTTCTATGAAGACATATCATTAGATACCATCAGTATACTTGGATACAAAGTAACATTCAATATATTGTAACGATATCCAATCGTCCCTGAAGCCGACCCCGCCCGGCGGAATGCCGAATTGCCACGCACTTTCGAGAGAATTCTAAAGATCTAAAAACTACCAGCGCGCCGAAATACTGAGAAACCAGGTTACTGTTCAGAGAAGGCTCTTGAACGAAGATCTGGAACAAAGCGGAAGGTTTTCGAACTTCAGTGCTTGTATATAAAAAGAGAGCACGAAGCGCAGGGAATTCAGTTTGAATAAAGAGCGCGAATAAGTCGAAAACGTGTGGAGAATAAATTAAGCAGTATTTATTGTTATTCGTTTAGTTTAGTGTTTTAATTGTTCAATTTATGTGTAAATAAATTAGTTAGTGTTTTTGTAACGTTGAATTGTTTAATTTGAACCCACCAATAATTTCAAAAACTAAGAAATGTTACAAGATCTTATCCATTCCCTTCTTTTTTTCATTCATCTAGTCCCAATAGTCTTTTTTTTATATATTTAATAGTAAAATCATATTACAGGTGAAATTTGTCGACCAACAAGCCCCTAGTTTCGTCAAAACGAAGCGTCAGTGTGAATTCTGGGTGAGGGGTACCAACAAAGGGGTCTTGGAGAGCCCCATGCACTCTCTTCCTGCAAACACCACCTGCCTTTACCATCTCCAAGGTATAGATACTTCAGTATCTGCGTCTCCAATGCCCTTCAGACCCATGTCTGGACGGTTTCCTGACTGGAGGCACGTTGGGATCATTTTACCTCCGGCTAGGTATCGAGTATGGCTTTCCATCGTCAAGTTCCACGTGTCCGGACTGAAAAAATCGGACAAACCTGATCAGGAGATTTGCAGGAGTTATTTGAACGTTTGGGATGGTCAACTGTGGGCTCCGACGAACTGCAATGATTTGTATTGGTGAGTTTTACTTCTAATGGATTTATGTTACTACTGTCAAGGATGTGTTTTACAACGAGAAGACTTTCATCTCATGATATGTTTGGATACATGTTTTTATTGTCAGAAGACACCAATTTGAAGAGGATGATGTTGTTGCCTATAACATATGATAATGTCTGTACTAAGTCTAAGGAATTAATTAACAGAGTGTCTGGGGAACAATTTAGACATTTCTTTGAAAGTAATGTTGAGATATTTAGCCAATTTACCTGAGGTAACTGTAATGTATGAAACAACAGATCGTTTCAGATAACCTTCTCTGTGGATTTCGTACATTTCGGGAGTGTTGATATTCATGGGGGTCTCTGTGCTTCCTATGTTGTTTTGAGAAGGTTGTTGCAATTGTTGATGTTGTTTTATAAATGTTCAACACATGTTTTTGCAGGGTCCTTTTTGAGAGTTGAGACATCTGACTTTCTGATTATATCTTGTATTTTATTTTCGTATTGTTTTTTGCTTATACAAATTATGCATTTTCCTTATCTTTGTTGGCGAACACTAGGTTTTAATTTTCCCTTTTGGATGAAAGTTGTTTGATTACCTTTTGTAATTGTTATTTTTTGTTTTTTTGTTCGGTTTTTGAATGATGTCTGTTATTTTGTGTGTGTGGATGTTTGGGTTATTTGAGATGTTAAATTCTGTTTTCACGCCGATGATTTCTTATTCCAATTTATGCAGTGTTATTGCAAGTGTGTATTTTAGCCCTTTGTTAAGTAGTTTTTCCTCTTGGTCCGATAATTGAATCTCTAAAAGGTTCACAAATCTTGGATAAAACTTATGTTCTGCATTGTTATTATTGGGTGTGGTAATTTCATTGGACGTATTTCTTCCTCTTGTTTTGTTTAGTTTGGATAATTTCTTTTGTAACTTCTTATATGGTTTCTCGGATCTGATGTTAATTTGTTGTTAGATTTTGTATTCAACGCAATCAAATTCTACATTATAAAGAGTGTATCCCAGTTCGTCTTGTAAACATTTTAAATAATTGTTCGTAATATCTCTTTTTTTGTATATCTCACTCATTTCCTCTTTGATTCAGAGTTTTTCAAATATGGGTCTCAATGCTTCAGTTTCTTGGTTGTGTTATTGGTTAAACAGAAATTGAGTAGTTAGCAATTTGGGTTACTCCACTTTTTACGCACTAATTATTGAGCCATAAACTTAACGACACTTTCTTGTATTTAACTTCTAGTTTGTAGTATAGTTTAATCAACATAGCTCTATCTGCACATCTAATTGAAAGTATTGTTGAATGATTTATTTTATAAAAATCCGTCACTAAATTTTATCAGATTGTCACTATTTATTATTTAGGTAAACGACTAGATTCGAACAAATTCAAACATGAACATGAATAATAACCGGATTTCGAAACTTCTATTCCCCATATAGACAAGGAAATAGCCAAATGTATCTCTCTGAGTTATAGAGGACATTTATCCACTGAAGTACAGAATTATTTTTATAAATTTAATATAAAAACTTCCTTCACCATTACACCTAACGAAAGCCAAACTGAATAAATTCAAGAAATCTGGAGTGTACAAAATCGAATGCACTGCATTATGCAGGTCAAACCAGTAGAGACTTCCAGACTCGTTTCAGAGAGTATACACCTACAGACACGACTCTGGAGTGTTTAAAAATTAACAAAACTAGAAAAAACCGCATTATCAAACTCTCAACAATCAGAATGAATCAATTCCCTATAACTAAATCCATAATAGTCTCACCTCTTTCTGAGCCTAGCAAATATATAAATACCGAAACTGTAATGTAGTATAAACACTTTCAAATAAACAAATGAATAGTGAAAATTTGTTGAAATATAATGCATTTTCCAGTTGCTCTTCCAAAATATCACCTAAAGATAAAAGATTGAGCAACAGAGCCCCCAGAAAATAAATTCGAACTTTTTCAGTACCAGTCTCAGGGGTAAATCAAAGGGTCCAACAAGAACAAATTCTTTACCTTCTGGTGGTATATCTGGAAAGAAAAACGTGACCCTTCTGACGCGATATTGCAAAGAGCATGTTCCACGAAGCTGTGACCATTCGTTGCTGGCCAACGCTACTAGATTTCCACGACCTTGCAGCCTAGCAGAGAGTTTTTTATCTTCGGGAGATAGTTTGACTCTGGAACTAAAATTAGCTGATTCCACTGCCTTAAGGTAAGAAGAATATATAAATAAATATCTTGATTGATCAGAAGTAGGTTTGGCATTGGTAATTTTTGGGCAAGAGCTTTGAGAGAATTTTAATCATCGAAGATGAAGTAAAATATATTATGTACTTTCCACGATTTTACTTTTACGAACACGACCGGTTTCCCGTTAAGTCGTTTTCAAGTGAACAACTACAGAAAATGAACTTACTTATATAGATACTAGCCTAATTTGATATTAAGTAGTGAAGAGGTATAAATGTCTGGCTGGCTATTAAGGATGATTTCACTTGGGTTCTTACAAAGTTTAATGATTTCCAAAGATTTCATCAGATTCATTTTCTATCCTTTGTCGCAATTATGATTAATGTTGATGTTTTCTAATGGTATTGGATGTTTTGTGGTTTTTATATGTTCACATATTGGAGAATTCTTGTCAGAGAATAAATGTTCTTTAAATCTGGTTTCGAAATTTCTATCTGTCAATCCAACACCTACCGTACACTCATTGCAAGTAATTTTGTTAACTCCTGATTTTTTGAAATTGTCTGTTTTTTGTTCAGAACATTGAATAATAATTTTCTCGAGTTCAGACCACTTCACAAGAAGGTGGTTTATTTTTAATTTAGAAAATTAGTTGCTCAAGCGATTGGAGAGAGGACCAGCATAGTTGAAACTAGCGTATTTTCTCAAGCACGTACCTTTTCTTTTGTGGAATATAATAATTGTGTTATTTGATGTTTTTCTTTACGTTAGGTATTATTTTCTATAAAAACCGGGATAATTTTGTTAATTATTTTAGTGGTATGGAAAAGGCCCTATGGATCATTGAATTATAAGCTGCTAGTTTAGTGATTCAAGTGATTGAATGTATCCATGGGAATAGTTAAGTCTGTGACGATTTCTTTTCTGTAGATGTCATAAATGAAATTGTTAGTCGATTTTATTATTATTATCGTGGACACTATCTCAGCTGTTAGCTGGATATAATTTACCTTTCCCAGATTCAGCAATCAAAGGGAATAGGCTCGATACAATATACTTGACATAAATTTCCTGACTATCCTACATGTATTAAGAATTACAGCATTTTGCAATTCTATATAGGTATTCTTATGCAATTTTAAATTCTTAAGGCTTGATCTCAATAGCAAGGTCTGTGTATTTGGACTTTTTCTCCTGGAACTTGTTCAGCACGTTGTTATTATTCGGTATGGCGACATCCATTGCTGTTCTGGCTCTCTTATCATACACCACTATGTCCGGCCTATTATTCGTCACCATTCTGTCAGTTATTATTATTATTATTATTAATACATGGATAAGAGTCGAGGCAACGCCTATAAGACTCAATCACAAAACGACTTAAATAATGTGTACTGAATACATAGTATATAAACATAAAAAAAATAATTAAAAAATTGTGAAATAATGGAGAAAAAAGAGAAAAAATTGAATTTTCATCAGCAAACGAAAAAGATCAGGAACGTGTCTCATCTGCAGGCAACCTCACATGCTGGTCATATTCATTCTTGAAGGTGTTCACAGAGTAAGAATTAACCACCTCACATGAGAGATAATTTCATGTCAAAAATATCTGATTGGGCAGGAAATGTTGACGCTGAATTGTTTTGAAATTTTCTTGTACCACTTGAAACCATGTCCACGGAGTGGTCGGTCACAATTCAGCAGAAATAAAGGAGTTCGATGTTGAATAACCCATGGAGTGATCGATAAGTTATTATAAGGTCACCTCTAAGACGTCTGGATTCGAACGAAGATAGCTTGAAAATGTTAAGTCTGTCAGAGTAGCATGGCCTATATCGGCCAAATGGGATCCTAGTAAATCTTCTCTGTATAGCTTCCAGCGACTCCATATCCTTACGAAGGATTGGGGACCAGACATGGCCTGCGTACTCCATTAGACCGAGTTAAATATCAGAAATCTTCACTCCCAGGTCAACGTGCGTACGGCAGGTGGCAATGACTCTAACATCCAAGAAGTATTGCAAGCGAGGATTGTTTTTGCCTAGATAAAAGAGACAGCATTTTTCGAAATTGAGGGGTATCAGCCAATCAGAACACCATTCAGAACGACGACAAGAGAGAGGGAAGATCGGCAATGTATAGCTGGAACAACAAGGAACCCAATACCGAGCCCTGAGGCACACCACTAGTGACAGGTCTGGTCGAAGATTTCGAAGATCCCACTCGGTTGAAGTAGCTCCTATCAGTCAAAAAAGCTCTCATCCAGGACAACAGATCGCCTCTGATACCAAAATGTTCCAGTTCAAAAAGCAAACGCTGCAATGGAACCCGTTCGAACGCACGAGAGAAATCCAAATAGATTACATCTCAATAGGTGTTCCACGATCTAGCTCTTTAGTCCAGTCATTGAGACAAAGAAGGAGATTAGTTATGACAGACCCACCAGGAACAAAGCCGTGCTGATTTGAAGGAATTAGGTTGTTGTTAGCTACTTTAGTAGTAGAACAGGACAATATGGGAGATTTAATTTTCTCACGAAAGAGGTTCCATTTCTGATCTATGTTACCATCAACAAATAGGTCCGGCCAATTGGTACTATCAATAGCCTCATTGAGTTTTTCATAATCTATTAGAGTGATAGTTTTCTTGAATTTCCTTGAACGGATTATCGGTACAAACTGAATGGTCGACTTCAAAACTACGTGATCCGACAATCCGATGGGGGGTAAATGTTCAATTGGGGCCAAGGCATATGAACTAGATCCAATTGAAGGTATTGAAGAAGTATGAATAGGCCACCTAATATAAGGGCAATAGAAGTCACCAACAAATAAAGTATGTTTTTGGATGAAGATGTGGCAGCAAAATGGCTGAAAATCAAATGGTCGAAGGGTGAGGATCTGGGTCGATAAATACATTTCAAATAGATACTGAATGTATCTATTTGATGTAACTATTGATGAAGTAGTATCAGTAAAATCACTCATAATGTCATCATGAACAAAAACACAAACACCACCATAACCGCGTGTAGTAACACTATCTCTTCGGATAATAGAGTGATTTTTTATTGCGTACAAATTACTTTTCTGCTATGGTTGCAACCAGGATACGGTTATATGTTATTTGAATTTGGGAGGCTTTTACTTAGTAAAATTCCATTATCTATAATAAAAAACAAGTACTGTGTTTTAAGGAATTTTACTTAATAATTGCGATTCGTAACGCGTTTCACTACACCGTAGCTTCTTCAGACGAATGAATATACAGAAAAATATAAATGAGAATATAACTATAAATGTTCTTGAGTAATTAAAAGCTTATTGGGTTGCTTCTTCTTAAGTGGTTATTTATGACAGGTATATCCAATAAAATTAAAGAATAGATTGCTCTCCGAAAAGATTCAATAGAGGTGAAGGGCTTAAATCGACTTGTTCATTGATGAGTCTACCTGAATGTTTATATTTATTGATTTCTAAAGTTTCCCAAAGATCTACCTTCCAATATTTATTATCTGTATGCAAAATTTCAAACTGTGGGTCGAAAGAATGATTATTTTCTAAGAGATGATTCGCGTTATTTGAATCTGATTTTTATTTGAAAAACTGCGTTCATATTCCGATATTCTCTAATATTAAAATTTCTATGTGTTCTACCAATGTAGAACTTATCACATTCATTGCAATTCAAGAACATTTATAGTTATATTCTCATTTATATTTTTCTGTATATTCATTCGTCTGAAGAAGCTACGGTGTAGTGAAACGCGTTACGAATCGCAATTATTAAGTAAAATTCCTTAAAACACAGTACTTGTTTTTTATTATTTATATGTTATTGTCAGAATTAAAGAATTTATTCAGTTATAACTCATTTCTGCTATAAACTTAATGTTGGTATGAAAATCATTCAGAAATTGCGATATCATGTACATATTGGTACCAGAACACTATATGTTTTTATTTATATTACTCTTCTTTCTAAGTTATCCATTAATATAATGACCAAAAGGAGACTAAGAGGTAATCCAATGGGAAGTTCTGATGGTTGTAGGTAAAACTTTGATTGAAATTGAGAATAATCTTGAGATAGGCAGGTTTTTAGAAGGTTACAAAACTCATTAGCAATGTGTGACAGCGTCTTATTTTTGGTAAATATTTCTATCTATCGAGGTCATTCGTCTTTTGGAATATTTGGATACATGTTCTTTATATCAAATGAAACTGACTTGAGATTTTGTGTGTTTTTTGAGCCTAGAAGGTTTTTCTACATGGTCATAGAATTCAAAATGGTGTTGGGAACGGAATTCTGTGAGATAAATAAATTTCTGATTTAACAAGTTTGCTATATAACCTGAAGGTGTATTATATATAATACTACTGGTCTAGTGGATTTATCTTCTTAGTGTAGTTTTATTCGTTTGTATAACTTTGAAGATTGAGTGTTCATTCGAATCAGTTTTCTTTTCTCCCATTTTGTACGAGCTAGGTAATCTGTATGTTCCAATCCTTGTTTTATGTCTTGTCATGAAGGATTAGGTAGAATCCTTAAGTATTTTCATTATATGAGTATTCAGTGTTTTCAAGATATTCCAATATCTTATTACTCATCCACTCTTTATACATCATCTCCAGAACAATTCTTTAATTTAAACAAGTTCCAGGGAGAAATAATATATTGGCGACGTCAACCCAAATTATTGGGACCATAATGATTCTAAAACATCTATAGATCATAATCAGCATCACTTGGAAGACTGAACCTGGCCATCGGGGCTCTATCGATCAGAGAGGGAATTTTAGGAAATATCGCAGGTTATGTATTTTTTCATTACCTCCTTAGATGACCTTGTTGCTATGTAAAATCTTTTCTTAGATTCGTTTAGACGTATAAGAAGTATGACTGTTGAAATATTTTTCTGCTGGTTTTTCTTTTTCCATTATTACAGATTCCTGTCCCAAGCCCTCTTCCTTTCACCCTTATCTTTGGAAATCATGGAATTCAAGAGAGAATGAAGCGACTAAGCAGAGAAACCTTTGGTACTCTTTATGTACACACGACACTAACACAACATAAACAGACAAGCTATTGCTAGTGCAATAGCGACAGGGAAACGAGTTTTTTCCTCAGGTTTTTTCACTCGTATTGAACCATATACAAGATATTATGGTTCCCCTGTTACATTTTCTGAGCTCACACTAGTGTTTTTTCTGACACACACCGAAATTATAGATAGAAGCATTTATTGTAAATATAAATTTTTGTAAATCCTCTCTTTTCAAAAGAATATATAGAGCACATGTATCGATAGAATCATGTATTTCAGCTACTAGCAATTAATTGAGATTTCCATCTTTGTAAAATCATAGTAGCCTCCAGAAAAAAGTCTAACGAGTTTACTAGTGCCACATTAAATCTTTAAATACTTTTCTCTGGTATTCGGTATTCCACTGATCAGGTTTATACCTCGCTCATTCAATTCTCAAAACTGATTTCACCACTATCCACTCTTTTGTTTCTACAACTCTCCGTTACGAATATTCGAGAACGGAACTCCGTCCTTTCCACTTTTCATTCCCATGAATATGAAACACGAAATTTCATATCCATTCATCGGTATCAACTTGTTTCTAACTTCAAACAAACATCGGGGGAATAACCGGTATCTCGGATGAGAATCTGGACGAATTTGAAATTTAAATGAACACCGATGCGAGGCGTAAAACTTTGTAGTTACAAATAGAACTTTCGCAACGTGAAATATCTCAAAAGTAAGGAGATGCGTGAAAACGAAAAGGTAGGTCATATAGAAGGTTTTCCGATAGAGACTTGGCAGCTTTGATCTTTCATTGTAAACGCAGCCGCAAAGAACGTATCTTATAGAATTATCATGGTGACGTACACGAACACATCTCCGGATATAAAAAGAAAGAACAACTTTTTTTAAGGTTGAGGTTATGTGTTATTCAATTTTTCAACTTTTTATCTCGATATCTGATAACACGTGGAATTTATTGCGATTTGTGTGAACACATCGAATAAGCAATTAAATTTTTAGATACAATCTTGTATTTTCGTGATAGGAGATGTTGAGCTGAACCAATTGTTCATGGCCTTCTAGAACGAAAGATGTTAATTCCAAAAACAAAGATTGTGTTTTGTTTTTCTTTGAAAAAATAAGTCAAAAGGTCGTAGAATGAGACGAACAATTAGAATAAGCAAGTCCATTTGAAAAACAAAAGTTGATATCGTTTCCGGCATAACTGAAGAAGAAATTTCGAAAATATTGATGTTATCAAATTCAAAATGTTGTCTTCTATCCGATTCCCAAATTTCATTGAAATATTCCAAATAGAAAAAAAAGTTACAGGAGTGGCCTTAGTTTTAATTATATATGAAAATTTTGAGTTGCATTATTTTGTTTTTTATAATTTTAAAGTGCAAGAGTCATCTAAGCATTCTTATAACGAGTCATAATAACCGATTTGAAATTGAATTCAACAGATTTAAAATTGTTGGAAAACAGAAACACTCAAATGGCATTGAAGTAAATTATTTTTTAACACATCCATCAGCGGGGGTTGCAATCCTTGAACATTTTGAATAGGGAAGATGGGTCGAGTGATGACTCAAAAGAAAGGTGGTATCTTTGCCTACATCGCCTTGAACGAATTTCCATTTTTAATTGAAAACTGTAAAAGATACAGGGTAAGCAACTGAAAAATAGAGAAGACTATCTATCGCCCTGAGCTATTCAAGTATTAGTGCAAAAAAATGGAAAAGATTTATTCCAGATCAAAGGCTGTCATCTTTCGAAACACCATTCAAATTTCAACTGTTCCATTTTTTTGCACTAATACTTGAATAGCTCAGGGCGATAGATAGTCTCCCCTAGTTTTCAGTAGCTCACTCTGTATCTTCTACAGTTTTCAATCAAAAATGAAAATTCGTTCACGGGGATGCAGACAAAGATTTTCAAGGGTGGTCACCCCTGGTCTAGGGATTGAAATTCGAGATGAGAATGCTACTTGATGATGACTGCCATTGATCAGCACGGATCTGTTCCATTTTACTTTACGGAAACTTGAATAGTCTCAGGTTAATAGTCTTCCCTATCTTTCAGTTGCTCACACTGTATCTTTTACAGTTTTCAATTAAAAATGGAAATTCGTTCAAAGCGATATAGACGAAGATACCACCTTTCTTGTGAGTCATCACTCGACCCATTTCCCTTTTCAAAATGTTCAAGGATTGCAACCCCCACTTGGGGCAACAGGCAAGTTTTGTACCCCAAAACTTGTCCCCTTTGAAACAAAAATTGACCTGTTTTTGCAGGCTATATCTTGGTAGATATAGCCTCTGTTTAGTTTTCGTTTAAGCACCCTGTATATATATATATATATATATATATATATGACGAGATTAAAAAATGTGGAAAATGAAGAAAATATTTATTCTACCGATTATTATTTCCACAATAGGTGTTATTCCTAGAAATCTTCACAAAATTATTGATATTTTGGGTCTGAAGAAAAATTTGTTTGAACAGTTACAGAAGATAACAGTCATCAAATCTTGTAATATTCTTCATAGGTTTCTTTCCGAAAAAATAATGAGGTAAAGTCATAGGTTTTCTCTTTAGTTTATACTGCTCAGAATCTCATTTCATATTTTATTTATTTGTTTATATAAATATAATATAATTAACTGACAATTTGTTCATATTCATATTCAGAGCAGTATTCTATTCGATCGTTCACCACTTCACACAAAGGAAACTATTAATGAGTAACATTCAGTGTTACTTGACTAAGGTCCGTACACTGGATTTTTCCGGGGAGAAAGCCTCTGACACTACTCGTTGGTACATTGATATCATTGTCTGATGATGCTATAGTATGTATATATTCTGGTAGATTGATATATTCTCATAACATTTAACGTTATCCTAATATATAATTATTCCAGGATATGTTTTGATTATAATCATTGCCTGGCAATGGTATTAATTACCGGGTGGTGGATTTATATTTTTCATGAAATCAGTAATCAGTTTGATTGCATGAACAAATATATGGGCAACTCGTCAGGGTAAAACCCCTATATATATATATATATATATATATATATATATATATATATATATATATATATATATATATATATATATATATATATATATATATATATATATATATATATATATATATATATATATATATATATATATATATATATATATATATATATATATATATATATATATATATATATATATAGGTAGATTTTGATGAAGGCTTGGCAATTGCGATCCAGGATCAGGTTGTTTTCACGAGGAATTATAGAAAACACATCATTAAACAAAATATAGATGATTCTTGCCGTAGATGTTTCTGTTCTTCAGAAACAGTTTTTCATATATTATCATCTTGCTCAGTCCTTGCCTCAACAGATTATTTAGAAAGACATAATGCCGTCGCTAATATTATTCACTTTAATCTAGGAATTAAACATGACCTAATTCCCAAAGAAAAAATTTCACAAATATGCACCTGAGATTATTTGTGAAAATGACAAATATAAACTTTATTTTGATAAAACAATTCTTTGCAACAGAGCTGTAAAAACAATAGACCAGATATCGTTCTTAATGATAAACAGAATCAAATAACATATATAATTGATATTGCTATACCCGACACACATAATATACAAAATAAATACAATGAAAAATTTCTAAATATATGATGCTTGGCGACGAGATTAAAAAATGTGGAAAATGAAGAAAATATTTATTCTACCGATTATTATTTCTACAACAGGCGTTATTCCTAGAAATCTTCACAAAAGTATTGAGATTTTGGGTCTGAAGAAAAATTTGTTTGAACAGTTACAAAAGATAACAGTCATCAAATCTTGTAATATTCTTCGTAGGTTTCTTTCCGAAAATAATAATGAGGTAGAGTCATAGGTTTTCTCTTTAGTTTATACTGCTCAGAATCTCAATTCATATTTTATTTATTTGTTTATATAAATGTAATATAATTAACTGACAATTTTGTCATATTTATATTCAGAGCAGTATTCTATTCGATCGTTCACACTTCACACAAAGGAAACTATTAATGAGTATCATTCAGTGTTACTTGACTAAGGTCCTACACTGGATTTTTCCGGGGAGAAAGCCTCTGACACTACTCGTTGGTACATTGATATCATTGTCTGATGATGCTATAGTATGTATATATTCTGGTAGATTGATATATTTTCATAACATTTAACGTTATCCTAATATATAATTACTCCAGGATATGTTTCGATTATAATCATTGCCGGGCAATGGTATTAATTACCGGGTGGTGGATTTATATTTTTTCATGAAATCAGTTTGATTGCATGAACAGATATATGGGCAACTCGTCGGGGTAAAACCCCCTATATATATATTTTCTTTTGAAAAGAGAGGATTTACAAAAATTTGAATAATTGTATTTACAAAAATTTGAATAATTGTATTTACAATAAATGCTTATATCTATAATTTTGGTGTGTGTCAGTTAAAACACAAGTGTAAGCTCAGGAAATGTAACAGGGGAACCATAATATCTTGTATATGATTCAATAAACGAGTGAAAAAACCTGAGGAAAAAACTCGTTTCCCTGTCGCTATTGCACTAGCAATAGCTTGTCTGTTTATGTTGTGTTAGTGTCGTGTGTACATAAATTAATTACTGATTGGTTTCTTCTCATTTAAATGCGAAGATATTTTCGAGTAGTTCTATATCAAATATTCTTGAAGAAACTCATTGACCTTCTCTGATACCATCAAGTTCACACCTGTATATATATTTTCACTTTTCTAATTCTAACTTTTATCACTTCATCATTTCTCGATTTAAGGTGAGGTGTTACTTAAATTTTTTTTTAAATCAAGTGGCACTCATATAAAAAAAAATTTGCACTGGTACAAAAAAAATAGACTCACAACCCAGCTCACCTCTCAAAACACGAGTGGCCGTCAGCACAGTAATCCTCAATTAATTTTGAATAACTTAAGGTTACAATAAAAAATGCTAAAATGTCATCGACATATCTATATCAAAATAGTCTTTTAGATAGGTTAGTTTAGATTTGGGAAGACGTCAAAATAAGATTGCTAGAGTTTTATCTGATAAAAAAAAGTTCATATTGCATTCAAACCAGTTGGCAAATTGTCAAGCCTCATTGTCAACACAAAAGATAAAACCGATGGATTTGAAAAGTCTGGAGTATACCAATTAACATGTTCTGTGTGCAATTCCTTTTATATAGGTCAAACAGGATGCTCTTTAAAGGCTAGATACAAAGAACATTTCCGGTCATTCCTACATCAGAAATATAATTCAGCTTTAGCTGCACATTGTCTGAATGAATGTCATCATTTTCCAGAACTTCAACAGCTGAAAATCCTTCATTCTTGTGATAAATCTTATAAACTCAACTTGTCTGAATCGATGGAAATTTTGAAAGCATCTAGGGTAGAAAGAGATAAGCTCCTCAACGACCAGGTAGACTTAATCACCTACCAATCACCATTATTCAAGTTGCTGTGAACCTTACTGTCATTATCTTGATGATAGTTCCTGTATTGTACATGAGTATTCAGTTTTCATTAGCTTCTTGTTGATAATGTCCGAAATCGGTCCAACCAATGTAATTTTTCATTCTTTACATCAACAAATTGATGATAGTTAAAACATACTAACTTCTTTTATTTCATTATTCATTATGTTAAACTTTAATCGAAAGATGCAGAATTTTCCGCTAATCGGTTGAGATATTGGATTTAAGTTTTGGGGGTGGCGAAAACTTTCAAAGGCTCAAAATTTTCAATTCGAAACAATATGTTGGACTCATCAGTGGCGCCACGAAACCGGTCTTTACATCAATATATATGATAGCTAAAACATAGTAACTTATTTTATTTCATTATTCATTATGACTATCGACTATCACATAGTTCAGGCTTAATCGATCAATTATTTACACTTTGACACCTTGTTAATCGGTAAAGAACATAATAGAATAGAATAGATTTATTGCGTGCTTTCACTGGTTTCACAAAGTATTTTGCACAGGTCATAAGCTACAAATAATTAGTGTAAAAATGAAAAAAGTATAGACAACACAAATACAATTAAAAATCACAACTTGAAAGAGTTTAGTGTAAGCGGACAATTTCAAAACTCAACAGTGGAGTAAAAGGGGTTCACAAGCAAAAGTTTTCTTCAAATTATCGATTAAAAGTGATCTTATAGTCACCGGCAACTTGTTAAGACATATCTTATTATAATAGTTTCTACTAAATCTACTCGATTCCAGACGTAGAAAGTCTCCACGTATGTCACAGCCTCTCATGGTAGGATAATCATGAAAATCTCTATTTAATGAATGGCTATTATCTCTTTTTCCCTCCAATAAACATTGCAATATATACAATGAAGGAAATGTCATGATTTTGAGAGAGACAAAAGTGTCTCTAACATCCTCTCGGTATTGTTTATTTGAAATAATTCGTATGACTTTGCGTTGTAAACCAAATATTCGACTAGCATGTGTTGAATGGCCCCAGCTTGTCAAAGCATGACACATGTGGGATTGGATGAATAAGTGAAGAATAGGCAGAACGAATCACATCTCCCGGGAGCATCTTAATCAGGTTTCGAAGCAGAAAAATTCCTCCAGAAATCCGAGCCGCTAGGCAATCGACATGCTCCTCCCAGCTCAATTTAGAATCGAGTCTTACCCCAAGGAACTTAACGCTTGGTGGACTAACAAAATCGGCTTACCTGTAATATAATCTTAGAGGTTTCATCAATGTTGACATTCAGTTCGTTAGCACAAAACCAATAAAAGAGCGGGGCTTGAGTGGCATTCATTTTAGATAAAAGTTCTATCTCACTAGAGTCTTCCTCGATCACGGTAGTGTCATCCGCAAACAACAGAAGATCTACAGCGCATATAGATTCTACCTAGTCATTGATTAAAATAATGAATAATAGGGGACCCAATACAGATCCCTGCGGGACGCCGCTGACGACCATTAACCAACGTGTACTGTACTCTGTTAGTGAGAAAAGAATCAATTAAATCGGAACTGGATGTACTAAAATTGTAGTGACCCAGTTTTTTGGTAAGAATGAAGACGCTTATTAGATCAAAGGCCTTTCTCAGGTCATAGAAGTATTTACCCACAACGAACCCCTTCTCCATGCCGCGAACTATGTACTAAAGTAGCCTGTTTATTGCATCACACGTAGATTTAGACTTCAGAAAACCAAACTGATTCACAGAAAAGAGCCCAGATGATTCGAAATATTCAGTTATTTGAATCTGGAGACATGTTTCAAATATTTTGGAAAACACAGGAACGAACGCAATTGGTCTGAAGTTATTCATATCGGTTGTTGGGCCGCTTTTGTGAATCGGAATGATCCTCGAAATCTTCAAGGAATCAGGAAACACTCCTTCGTCAATGCAACAATTAATCAACTTTGTAAGCGGATATATGATAGAATTCAGAACAAGTTTGATCAAACCTATATTCAAGTTGTAATGATCTGTGCTGCTCTCATTTTTCATTTGATCAATAATATCTCTAACCTGAATATACGAAACGTGATTGAAAGAGAAGTTGAAATTTCTTTTCTATCTTTTGAAGTATATGCGGACCTATGTTTATAAGAACTTCTTTCATATAATGACTTCAGCAATCACTTCCTTAGATATTGATGTGTCTCTTTTGAACACCCTGTATATTTCATATCATTTTGTACTCGGTTTTTATACTGTCCTACGATGAAAGATAATTCGAAACAGTAATCTATTGAATTAATTTATTTGATGATGGTAAAAACATAGTGAAAATTACCAATTACGTTTTAATCAAGCAACAAATCATTGATTAAATAAAACCACAAGAGAAGCCATTTATTCTGTCTCTAAAGAAAACAGCGGTACAATAATTTCAACCCTTCCCTAACATTTTATAACTTTTATACATATCAAAAAAAAGTATGATTCGATTAGTCCCAGAAATATGCATTTCAACTCTGAATCTATAATGTTGTATACAAATGATAACTCTGGTAACTCATATAGTGGCGGAAAGAAGGTTGAGAGAACTGAAGGATTAGATAACGGATGGGAGGAAGTTCTCGAAGAATAAAGGATTTCCCAAGTGGAATAAAGCAACGAATAATTTGTTGCGTGAAAAAATAAATGCGAAAGTCGGATCTCGTGAGAGAACGGTATAATACCTTGAAGTCTGAAACGATGGTTTCAGATGCAATTTTTATCCCTTTGTTGATGGATATCCGACACATTTCGTTCGTACGCGAGAAGCTCGTGTTGTAGATCTGATGGTGTGCTATTATTATCTCCGAGATCATGCGGCTATGTTTGGGAGATCGAAAAATATGTTTTTTTCCTGAAATTGTGTTCATTCAGCAAAGACACCTACAGGGTGTCGAAGGAGCCTCTCTGTGATTGAGAAAAGATATCAAAGATTTTGTTTGGGTTAGATCTATTGAAGTATGATTGAGGTTTCAACAAGCAAACCCCTAGGAGGGGACGCTTCAACCCCTCAAAACTTAATATGGCAAATATTGAATAATATTTAATATTCCCCCTCTCCAGGGACTGCTGTGGTTTGGGCATCAGTAGATAACCTGCATAACTTTGAAAGAGGTCTGCTGCAGTGTCCTCTCTTGGTTTTCAATATCACAACCCAAACCACTCCATCTTTTCCGGGAAATACATCAGTGACCTGCCACAGCAACCAATCATTTATTGGCAGTATTAGGTTAGATCTATTGAAGTATGATTGAGGTTTCAACAAGCAAACCCCTAGGAGGGGACGCTTCAACCCCTCAAAACTTAATATGGCAAATATTGAATAATATTAAACATTCTCCCTCCCCAAGGACTGCTGTGGTTTTCGCATCAGTAGATAACCTGCATAACTTTGAAAGAGGTCTGGTGTAGTGTCCTCTCTTGGTTTTCAATGTCACAACCCGAACCACTCCATCTTTTCCGGGAAGTACATCAGTGACCTGCCCCAGCAACCAATCATTTATTGGCAGTAATAAGTTTTTTGATGAGTTATTTCGTCACAATATTTCTTCCATAGAAATTCAAGAAAATAGGCTCTCACACCATCGCATGCTCCTTCGGCCAGAGAGGGTGAATACCTTTTTCCCTTCGTTTTCTTATTGCCCAAGGATAGCTTTATTGATGAATTGAAATAGATTATCCTCATTTTATAAAGGAGTGACTCAAAAAAATTATTGAATATTGTAATTTTGAAAATATCATATCTTGATTTTTTCAAATGTATTTTATCATTCATGTCAACGCATAAAATATTGTGCCATATTTTTCAGAAGTAACCTTATCTTTATCTTCGACCATTTTCGAAATAAAAAAATAAACTAAAATAATATAATCAGAATTTGCGAAGGAAGAGTATATTAGTACATATCACTATACTTGATCAGAGAAATGGAGATATTAATTAAGTTAATCCTAATAAAGCTATCCTTGGGCAATAAGAAAACGAAAGGAAAAAAGTATTCATCATCTCTGGCCGAAGGAGCATGCGATGATGTGAGAGCATATTTTCTTGAATTTTACACGAAAAAAATATTGTGACGAAACTACTCACCAAAAATTTTATTACTTAAAGACATTATAGCAGAGTTTAGGACGCTCTTGAATATTCAACAAAAAAGTCGTCTTCTTCTAATCTGAAAAAACCTCCCAAGATTTTTAATAGAAGATTCGGACACCCTGTTTATTGCAAAACAAATTGCTGAAGTAGATTTTTACTTTCTAAATACAATACCGTTCGAACAAAAATGAAATCTTCAAGAGTCTACGAGCTACAGAGCACCGCGCCACTGGTGAATCACCCAGTATATTCACAATTTTATGGTAGAACAGGTTCGTCTGTGTGTGACAAAGATTCCATTCATTTGTGTGTCCACGCCTTAGAACATAGAGTTTTTTGTTGAAAAATTTATATTTTGTCCCTGACATTTTGTTTTAGATCATCGAGGTTATTTGTCATTTGAATTTGGGAGGCTTTTACTTGGTAAAATTCCATTATCAATGATAAAAAACAAGTACTGTTTTAAGGAATTTTACTTAATAATTGCGATTCGTAACGCGTTCCACTACACTGTAGCTTCTTCAGACGAATGAATGTACAGAAAATATAAATATAAATGTTCTTGACTAATTAAAAGCTTATTGGGATGCTTCTTCTTAAGTGGTTATTTATGACAGGTATATCCAATAAAATTAAGGAATAGATCACAACCGAAATAGAAAGCAATAATTCGATAAATTACTTAGACGTAACAATTTCGAATGAAAATGGAAAACATGTTTTCGCAATCTACCATAAGCCGTCACATACAGATATTATAATACATAACTCGTCGTGTCATCCATATCAACATAAAATGTCAGCATTCAATAGTTTCATTCATAGATTGATTAACATCCCGTTATCACCAGAAAATTTTAACAAAGAATTAAATTTGATTAAACAAATAGCCAAAAATAATGGTTACAATCCCAAACTAATAAATAATATTTTAAATAAAAACAAAGTAGAATCGCATTGAATGAAGTTTACCCTGTCGATAAATTGAAACAAAATTCAACACCTTAACCTACGTTGGCATTACAAGTGAGAAACTGAAATCATTCTTGAGTACCAATAATTTCAACATAGCTTTTCAAACTAATAATAATCTAGGCAAATATATAAAAATAATGAAACCAAACCAGGTAAAAACAATAAATCAGGTGTTTATAGATCGAATTGCAATGACTGTGATAATTTCTACATTGGTAGAACACATAGAAATTTTAATATTAGAATATCGGAACATAAACGCAGTTTTTCAAATAAAAATCAGATTCCAATTACGCGAATCATCTCTTAGAAAATAATCACTCTTTCGACCCACAGTTTGAAATTTTGCATACAGATAATAAATATTGGAATGTATATCTTTGGGAAACTTTAGAAATCAATAAATACAAACACTCAGGTAGACTCATCAATGAATAATCTATTCCTTAATTTTATTGGATGTCATAAATGTCATAAATAACCACTTAAGAAGAAGCATCCCAATATGCTTTTAATTAGTCAAGAACATATTTATATTTTCTGTACATTCATTCGTCTGAAGAAGCTACGGTGTAGTGAAACGCGTTACGAATCGCAATTATTAAGTGAAATTCCTTAAAACACAGTACTTGTTTCTTATCATTGAGGTTATTTGTCTTTTTTTTGATTTAATAAATTCTCAACATGCCCTCAGTGGAAGAAATTGAGGCAGTCTGACATAGGGAACGGACTGGCCATTTCACAGGTCCCCTGATTTCTACCCAGTGATCCAGTACACCAGTTGATATACGATTTGTTTGCCCGAAAGAATCCAGAATTCCGAGGTAACTTGAAAACTAAAGAAGACAGCTGAATTATATTGCCACCAATGAGGTTTTCTCCAAAATCGAGCTCAAGAGATGGATGATTTTTCTTTATTTACAATATATCACATATCTGCCGTACTAACACATCCAGGTTTTTAGTACTTCATATTTTTATTTGGTTCTCAAAAGAACCAGTGGAATTATCGTGTTAGTAGTATCTTTTCTGCCATCATCGAGCTATGTGAAGCAAAACATACTACAAATAAGTAAGGGCTGAATACCAAAGATCACAAGTTCACAGATGCCTTCTAGATCACAGATGACTAACTGTTAACACAATTTAATATGGAATGAAAATGCACAAGGAGTACCTCAGCAAGAATTTGCAGATGAAGAAAGTCTTTTTTCTAGTTGTTAATTCAGCTAATGAAACATCAATGCCTAATTAATCTCCTTCCCGTTTCGCATCAATTTTGATACTCTCCATAATGGCCTTCCGGCAAGGTATCGACTTTTGCTCTTAATTTGCCAGGAAATTCAAGCGTATAAACGGAAAAGAATAACTCACTGTCAGTGTAAATATCATAATGGAAATTTTCTGAAGGAAGGATGGGATTGCTTGGAAGTCGGTTTGTTCAACTGGCACATCTGGCCTTTAAAGAACTTAATTAGTTCAAGCTTAAAGCGTTGGGGCTCCATTTCTACTGAATCCTCTGTCGTTGTTTATCCTGACAGTAGATTATCGTGAAATAATGTGTACAAACATTCGATTATTGTACATTGCAATCCGGGTCATATCCGAAGGAATAGGCCTATGAATCAGCGGAATAATGAAAATATGGCGCAAACCTGAGACCCACATTATTCTACTAAATATAAACAACATTTAATATAATGGGCGAGGGCAGGTGAGCTAACTCTGGGGTAGAATCAATTTCATCTGCTACGGTGATTGTTAAATATTTTACTAATAAAAAACAACAAGTACTGTGTTTTAAGGAATTTTACTTAATAATTGCGATTCGTAACGCGTTTCACTACACCGTAGCTTCTTCAGAGGAATGATTATGCAGAAAAATGTAAATGAGAATATAACTATAAATGTTCTTGAGTAATTAAAAGCTTATTGGTCGCCTCCTCCTAAGTGGTTATTTATGACAGGTATATCCAATAAAATTAAGGAATAGATTGCTCCCCGAAAAGATTCAATAGAGGTGAAGAGCTTAAATCGACTTGTTCATTGATGAGTCTACCTGAGTGTTTGTATTTATTTATTTCTAAAGTTTCCCAAAGATCTACCTTCCAATATTTATTATCTGTATGCAAAATCTCAAACTGTGGGTCGAAAGAATGATTATTTTCTAAGAGATGATTCGCGTAATTTGAATCTGTTTTTTATTTGAAAAACTGCGTTTATGTTCCGATATTCTAATATTAAAATTTCTATGTGTTCTACCAATGTAGAAATTATCACAGTCATTGCAATTCAATCTATAAACACCTGATTTATTGTTTTTACCTGGTTTGGTTTTATTATTTTTATATATTTGCCTAAATTATTATTAGTTTGGAAAGCTAAGTTGAAATTATTGCTACTTAAGAATGATTTCAGTTTCTCACTTGTAATGCCAACGTAGGTTAAGGTGTTGAATTTTTGTTTCAATTCATCGACAGGGTAAACTTCATTCAATGCGATTCTACTATGTTTTTATTTAAATTAACCATTATTTTTGGCTATTTGTTTAATCAAATTTAGTTCTTTGTTGAAATTTTCTGGTGATAGCGGGATGTTAATCAATCTATGAATAAAACTATTGAATGCTGACATTTTATGTTGATATGAAATCTGAAATCATTCTTAAGTAGCAATAATTTCAACATAGCTTTCCAAACTAATAATAATTTAGGCAAATATATAAAAATAATAAAACCAAACCAGGTAAAAACAATAAATCAGGTGTTTATAGATTGAATTGCAATGACTGTGATAATTTCTACATTGGTAGAACACATAGAAATTTTAATATTAGAATATCGGAACATAAACGCAGTTTTCAAATAAAAAACAGATTCAAATTACGCGAATCATCTCTTAGAAAATAATCATTCTTTCGACCCACAGTTTGAAATTTTGCATACAGATAATAAATATTGGAAGGTAGATCTTTGGGAAACTTTAGAAATAAATAAATACAAACACTCAGGTAGACTCATCAATGAACAAGTCGATTTAAGCTCTTCACCTCTATTGAATCTTTTCGGGGAGCAATCTATTCCTTAATTTCATTGGATATACCTGTCATAAATAACCACTTAGGAGGAGGCGACCAATAAGCTTCTAATTACTCAAGAACATTTATAGTTATATTTCATTTACATTTTTCTGCATAATCATTCGTCTGAAGAAGCTACGGTGTAGTGAAACGCGTTACGAATCGCAATTATTAAGTAAAATTCCTTAAAACACAGTACTTGTTGTTTTTTATTATTGATAATGGAATTTTACCAAGTAAAAGCCTCCCAAATTCAAATATTTTACTGGCAATCTTATAGAGATTTCGTCAAGGAAGATTCGCTTTTAATGACGACATACAAGAAATGTTATATCAGGTTATAATCCAGAAGCAAGATCGATGCAGTCAACATTTCTTGTGGCGTAGAGGAAACAAGAATGCAAAGCCAGAAGTATGTCAGATGAATGCCATGATATTCGGCGCAGTATGTTCTCCTTCCATGGTACAGTTCGTAAAAAATAGAAATGCAGAGAATTATTTTGACACTTATCTCGATGTTTCCAGAGCGATAACAAAACAGCATTATGTTGATGATTATTTGTTGACCAAGCTGAAAAAAGAATCAGAGAAGTCCCGACTATTCACAAGAAAGGAGGTTTAGAAATGGTAATGTGGATAACCAATTCTGAAGAAATTTTAAATTCTATTCCGGAAAGTCTACGAGGTGGAAGAAATTTGAAAAGTTTACAGGATTCTGTAGATACTGCTGAAAGGATTTTGGGTCTGCATTGGTTGGGAGTTGAGGACATTTTCATATTCACTCTTAATTGCCGTAAAATTCCTGATGATATCTCGAGCGGAGTTGAAGTGCCATCCAAGAGAGAAGTTCTTCGTATGGTTATGTCTGTTTTCGATCCCTTGGGATTTCTAGCGTCACTTATGGTGAAAGCAAAAAATTTGGCTAAGCATGATTGATTGGGATGACCAAATTGGAGATACTCTTTCTTAGAATGGCGGCAAGTCTTAAATATCTGCACCAATAAAAATTCCAAGATATTACTTCCTCAGCGTGTTCTCTATCAACGAAGTGGACGTACATTTATTTGCAGTGACAAATTTTATCAATAAAAAACAAGTACTGTGTTTTAAGGAATTTTACAGAAAAGAAAGAAAGAAATGTACAGAAAAAAAAATTTTTTGATAAAACTTCATAAACCTAATTACTCTATTAAACCTGTTGTTTCTTATGTAACGGCACCTTCGTTCAAATTTTCAAAATTCTCAACGACTTGATAATAAAACATTGCAATTTTAAATCTAAATTTTCGGTCAAAAATTCATACGAACATATTGCCAATATCAAAGATACCACTATACCACCTAATTCCAAACTCATTTCTTTCGATGTTAAGAATCTATTTCCCAACATTCCTCTGAAAGATACGTATTACTTAGTTGAAGAATTATTAGAAAAGAATCATGTCAATACTATCCATAAATCAGATATTCTTTCATTATAACAAATTTGTTTAGATCAAAATTATTTCCATTTCAATAACAAATATTATACTATTGAAGAAGGCTTGATTATGGGCAATCCGTTAAGTCCTTTGCAGAAATATTCATGAATAACTTAGAGAAATTAATTCATAATCATCCACTCAGTAAATATTGTTTATACTGGTATCCCTATGCAGACGATATCATTATTTGCTTCACAGGAACACATAGACAGTTGAAAATTTTCGGAAAATCATATGAATTCATTACATCCAAAAATTGCATTCACAACCGAAATAGAAAGCAATAATTCGATAAATTTCTTAGACATAACAATTTCTAATGAAAATGGAAAACATGTTTTCGCAATTTACCATAAGCCGTCACATACAGATATTATAATACATAACTCGTCGTGTCATCCATATCAACATAAAATGTCAGGATTCAATAGTTTTATTCATAGATTGATTAACATCCCGTTATCACCAGAAAATTTCAACAAAGAACTAAATTTGATTAAACAAATATCCAAAAATAATGGTTACAATCCCAAACTAATAAATAATATTTTAAATAAAAACAAAGTAGAATCGCATTGAATGAAGTTTACCCTGTCGATAAATTGAAACAAAATTCAACACCTTAACCTACGTTGGCATTACAAGTGAGAACCTGAAATCATTCTTAAGTAGCAATAATTTCAACATAGCTTTCCAAACTAATAATAATTTAGGCAAATATATAAAAATAATAAAACCAAACCAGGTAAAAACAATAAATCAGGTGTTTATAGATTGAATTGCAATGACTGTGATAATTTCTACATTGGTAGAACACAGAAATTTTAATATTAGAATATCGGAACATAAACGCAGTTTTTCAAATAAAAATCAGATTCAAATTACGCGAATCATCTCTTAGAAAATAATCATTCTTTCGACCCACAGTTTGAAATTTTGTATACAGATTATAAATCTACGAATCGCAATTATTAAGTAAAATTCCTTAAAACACAGTACTTGTTTTTTATTATTTCTATCTGACAAGTTTTTAGAATTAGCGCCTGCGATCCGGTAGCATTAATCAATCCTTTTGTATACATTACAAATTCCATTTATATTTGAACCTTTTCTGATGTATTCATGAATGGCAGCCATAACCATATCAGGAGAAACAAGGCGATAAAACAGAGAAATTATAAAAGCTCGCATTCTCTCCAGTCACTTATTATTTTCACCTGAATTCAACCGAAAAAACGAACACCAGAACCTCAGGATTTATGGCGGTTCCTTTCGTTTGCGTCGCCCTCTAGACTTGAGACCACTCAGTTTATTACTCGAAAAATGTATCCGAATCTACAGCAAAGATCATTTTTATGTATATGGCTGATATACGACCGCTCGGGGGTGACATCTCCGTAAAATATATCATCGGAATATTCTAAGGTCTGAACTGAATACTCCAACTTGAATGGTAGATTATTTTTCAGTTCCGTTAAAATGGGTCACATATTTTCATCAATAAATTTAGGGCAATTCGATAACTTGATATGTTTTAGGGTCTATTCGGAGAAATACTCATGAAGTTTTATGTTTGACAGATGCTTCCGAATATAATATTACTTTCGTGTTTTACTAGATACACTTAGTGTATTTTCATTTTGCGATATCTGGGAAACCGTTCAACCAGAATGATTTAATTTAATTTTTATTTTGAAGAACAGATATTCAGGATTATTATTTCATTCATAAATTTTTTCTATTTTTTTACTGATGGTGGAAAGACTCGCTACTTCTGCTCGAGCGTCGGTTATCTACCGGCAAGTGTGGGGTTCGGGTATAATTACTGCCCCACCCACTGAAAAACCCCTACACCAGTTTACTCCCCTAAGTGGAGTGGCATCGCTGATTAACATTCATCGCTCCACCAGGTGTCATCAGCTGTTCAGTTGTTTCTTTCAATTTCTTGTCTTATGATCTTCACATCGTCTCTTTTCTGCATTATTGCTTTTATATAGTTTTATATAGTTTTATATAGTTTCCCACTTAGTTTCGTCTTCTAACATGAGACCTATAAGGTTTTCAGGGATGATTCTTTCTTCCATAACTATTTCTAGTATGGTCCTCTCTCTGATAGAGGAGGCACATCGAAAGATAGCATGATTCGTATCACCATAATATTCACAATAATGGCATATTCCAGTTGTCCCTTAGATATGCTTTAAAGCAGCCATGTCCAAGCAATACCTGGCTCAGGTGGTAGTCTACCTCCCCATGTGGTCCCTGTGTCCACTTCTTTACATCTCTGATTAGCCTATACGTCCATCTACCCTTGCTTGATTCATCCCATCTTCGTTGCAACTCATCTATTATATTAAAGCTCAGTCCCAGTCTATTTTCTCTGTGAAAGGGGTCATTCGCCCTTTCTTTTATTAAAAGTTCTATAGGGGGATGCTCGCCACTATGTTTATCGCCTCAGTGGATGCTGTTTTATAGGCTCTACAGACAATAAGTGCCATCCTCCTTTGGGCTTTCACCATATTTTCCAAATATTTCTCTATTCTAGTACGATCTTTCCAGACGGGGGACCTATATAGCACTTCCGCCAATATTCTCTTCCTCTTTTCTCCTGCGTTTCGTGTCCTGGGTAGTAAGCGTTTCAGTTGTTCTGCTTTCTCTATTGCTTTTCCAGCTGCCTCCATCATGTATGTCCCAAGGTTGAGGTGTGGGTCCAAGGTAAAGCCGAGGTACTTCAGGGTTTTGGTTAGTTTGATTTTACTATTTCCTACTTCAAACTCTATATCTTCATGTTTTTTCCTTCCTGACAGCATGATAGCCTCTGATTTCATCTCCGACAGTTTGAGTCCTCTAGAGTTCAAATAGTAGGAAACTCTGTGTACCGTTTCATCTATAGCTGCTTTTAGGTATTCGCTTGTTCGGGACTTGGCCACTATTGTCAGGTCGTCGGCATAGGCTACAATTTCGACACCTTTTGTGGAACTCCACTTGTTATTTCGAAAGTAGTTCCGTCATATGTAACCCTTATTTTCCTGAGGTAACCGTTTAGTGTAGCTCTGAGGTATGGGGATATTTCTCTTCTTTTGAGTTCCTCCAAATGTGTCTCCACTCTGCGCTGTTAAAAGCATCGTGAATATCTAGTGTGTTAAGCGCGCAGAGCTTTCTTGTTTTCATAGTCTTTTTTCTCCTCTTTGGCTATTTGGACAATCCTCTGTGTGGCGTCCACAGTGGACCTTTCTATGCGGAAGCCATATTGGTTATCCGAGAGTTATTTAGAATTATCTGATTACAGTGAACGAATTTTCAAATCCGATTACATTTCAATGAGGATACAGGGTGGATCATGTAGAAATTCATACACAGTATAAGAGCCTCTACTTGAAGAACTAATCAATCCGGCCATATTGACATATATGAAATTTTGGAAAATGATCCTAGCTTTTGAGAAGAGGATGTTGTGTTTCAGCAGGATGGTGCCCCCCCGCATTTTGCACTTCCTGTTCGACAATATCTGGATCGAGAAGTTCATGATCGATGGATCGGAAGAAGAGGCGCTACAGAATGGCCCCCATGTTCTCCCGACTTGTGACCATTGAATTTTTTTATGGAGCCACTTAAAACAACTTAAAAATCAAATTTATAAAACTGATCCAGCAGATTTGGTTGGTTTACGACAACGGATTGTAGTCGAGTCTAATCGTATAACCCCTGAAATGCTACGTAATGTCCGGGAACGTTTCGAGCAAAATCTGTATTTTTGTTTGGAAGTTGGCGGCGAACATTTTGAATATTTGTTCGATTGATACCGAGTTGACCTATAAAATGTATCAGGTATAATTCAATTGGTTTTTCAATTATCAATTTTTCCCTAATCACGTAGGTAATTCTATGAATGAGCTCTATTATTTGAAAACCAAACAAACGTGTTCTGAATCTCCATCAAAAACCAGCAGACCTCGTAAACACTGTATCGCTCTCTATTAATTCACCCTGTATCTTCATCACAATGCAGATGGAACAAAAATTTTTTCTACAATATTTTAGAAATTCTAAAACCTTTCTTATGAGTTATTACTCAAACTAACTGATCAATTGATGTTCCGAGAAAATCCAAATGATGAAAACCTGAAAGAAAATTACATGCATTACAAAAATAAACTTTAGAAACTTATAAATATCTCAAAAAGAGAATACTTATACAGATGTATCGAAAAAAGTGGTGGTGAGTCCAAAGCTCTCTGGAACCACGTGAATAAAAATTTGCAAAAAAATTTCAAATCTGAAAAAGATATTGAGATGATTAGAAGCCCGAAAAATGGGATGATAGGAGATAAAATCTCGATAGCAAATAGCTTCAATGAGTACTATAGGCGCAGAATATGCTAATAAGATAGAAGAGCCAACTGATATTAAAGAGTATAAATTTTGTTTGAGGGAAACTTTTTTTTTATCTCCCACTGATCCAATGGAGGTTGCAAAAGTTATATCTGAGCTTAAATCAAATAAAGCTCCGGGATTTGATGGGTTACGCTCTGAGACGCTGAAAGATATAAGAAAGGAGATATCCACTCCACTTTCTGATCTCATAAATGAATGTTTTAGTATAGGATATTTTCCAGAGTGTTTGAAACACGGCATCATCAGGCCACTACATAAAAATGGAGACAGAACTAAAATGTCGAATTATAGACCAGTTACCCTCATTTCCAATATTGCAAAAATTTTTGAGAAAACCATTAAACAGCGAATGGTAAGCTTTCTGGACAAACACAATCTATTGTCGGAGAGCCAATATGGGTTCAGGAAACACAGATCGACTGAGGACGCAATAAAGGAGTTAACTACGTATATTTACGATCGCATAGATTGAAACGTACCGCTGCTTTGCATATTTATAGACTTATCTAAAGCCTTCGATACCATTCCCCATGATAAACTACTTACTAAGTTGCAGAAATATGGATTCAGAGGTGTGGCATTGAAGTTATTAACAAGTTATTTAAATGGTAGGAAACAAGTGGTTAAAATTGGAACTGTTTTAAGCGATGAAAGGCAGATTACTTACGGCGTTCCCCAGGGAACGGTATTGGGCCCGTTATTATTCATATTATACGTGAACGACCTTCTTCAAATGGAACTTCGTGGAAGTATTTTGAGTTTCGCTGACGATACCACAGTACTTTATGAGGCCAGCACATGGGAAAATCTACAAAAAATAGCGGAAGAAGATTTCGCGGAAATAGGGAAGTGGTTGAAACATCATAAACTAACACTAAATGCAGAAAAATCAGTATACTTACCTTCCACCTCTTACGAATCTAATCTTCCAAAGCAAGGCGCACTGAATATCGACAAGGACACTATCATCAGTGAGGCCACTTCAGGCACAGTAAAATTTTTGGGCATTGTGCTTGACCGACATATGAGGTGGGATCACCACTGTAGTTATGTGGCAAAAAACTTCGGAGGTTACTGGGCATTTTCAAATACTACAAAAGTGAAATGAATATAAACCATCTGAAAATATTATATCACGCATTCGTGCAAGTACATCTTACATATGGGAATGTTGGGTGGGGAGGAGTGTATGACTGCCATGTTGAACAACTAAATATTTTGCAGAAATGGATCCTGAAAATCATGTATGGTAAAGGGCGCATATTTTCGAGTGAAGAGATTTTTGATTTGTCAGGAATGCTTGACATTAAACAGTTGTATGCTCTGAAACTAGTAACTCAAGTATTTACGAGTAAGATGAATGTAAACTCCATTGATCATAAATAAGATACAAGGGGAAAAGACTCAGACTACAAAACACTACGCTCGAATAAAAGAATGGGACAAAGATCCAGCAAATATCTGGCACCACGAGTATATTCGCGTATACCAGTAGACTTGCGAATCTTGAAAAACTACAATTGTTTCAAAAAGAAAGTGGAACTTTGGATTCTTTGTGCCGAAAGAACAGAAATGAACAACTTAATTAATCAGCGGATAAACGAAAGTGCCTAATTTAAATACTGAGTTCAGAAATTTCGCGGAGTGACTTAAAAAAAAAGAGGAGGAAAAAATATCTAAAATGTGAGAAAAAAAACCTAAATTGTGACTTAAATACCCTGAATTGTGACTAAAATACCGGATTTGACTAACGCCCGATTGTGAAAAAAAAATAAATCTATAGTGACGAACAATTCAAGAAACATAGTGACTTTTTGTTTCGTAATAACGCGCTGTGAAACTAACTTTACTTTCAAATAGAAAAAAAACATTCGACGCAAATGAAGTTATTATAAATTTAAATTTAACAAAATATACCTATCTCAAAGGCGAATAGGCGGGACATTCTTCGGAATGATTAAGCCTCTGCTTTTTCATTGTTTATTACTCTGTATATGTATATTAGATTCGAAGATGTGTGGGATTGACACCCTCATCTGAGGGGGTTCAGTGGAAGCACCACTGCTTAAAGATATTTTTCCACAAAATCCAACAGTATTTCGGTGAATGTTCATTCGAAATCGACAGATTTTACAATCACTGAAAATAACTCATCTTTTGACGAACCAGCCTGTATTTTCTTCCGAATATGTCAAAACTGAAAAATTGTTACACATTTATGTTGAGAATTGAAAGAGCTTTCCAATGAGGTATCACTCGACCTATCTTCCCTATTCAAAAAATCGAGTTTTGTGCACCCCTACTTAGGGGGTTGAAAAAAATCACCGTATGTTAAAAGATGTCCCCCTTAAGACCTGTTTTGCTTTCTGTCTAGAAACGAATAGTTGAGCAGTTATTGAGTCTTTTTTTTTAGTTGCCCCACCCGCTATAGGTCAAACAGGTAGAAATTTTAAATGCAGGTTCAAGGAACAAAAATCATCGAACAAGAAATCCCCATCATTTGAACAGATTCAATTTACAAACCACACAATAATTTTAGACAATCTCACATCCAACTTGAAATCAATAATATATATTTGTACCTAAGTTAGTATTCAGAACTTAAAATGACCGGAGTGTCGAAACCAGTGGTGTATTAACAAATAAACGTGGAGAACTGACAAAATGTTTTTCGCTTTCATATTGTGAAATGGGTTTCCACAAAATAAGTATGTTATCAATATCATTAATAAGTGTTCATTTTCATTGTTAACCTGCTAACTGATGTATAAAAACTTATATGCCATTTTGAGTTAAAAAGTAATACACCTTATTGATATTTTAGTTGAGGCTCTACATCCTTACAGTCGGAAAAAGTGTTAAAGAACAACAAAAACAAGAAAATCTTGTATGTACAAAGCACATAAATAACTAATTTTCCAGTGGTGTATTAACAAATAAACGTGGAGAACTGACAAAAATGTTTTTTCTTTCATATTGTGAAATGGGGTTCCACAAAATAAGTATGTTATCAATATCATTAATGTGTTCATTTTCATTGTTAACCTGCTAACTGATGTATAAAAACTTATATGCCATTTTGAGTTATTGAAAAAACAATATTTTAGTTGAGGCTCTACATCCTTACAGTCGGAAAAAGTGTTAAAGAACAACAAAAACAAGAAAATCTTGTATGTACAAAGCACATAAATAACTAATTTGATAATTCACAGGGGGATAGAAATGCGCAATAACAAAACGCACCTGTCAATATGGCCGCCCACTTCTCATGGCATCATTTTCGTTTCCCCCATCAATAGCTTATTTTACCTTTATAGTTTCAATATCTGAAAGGCATAAACCGAGATTGAAGTACATAAACGTCAACTCCTTAGAGTAATTCACAATTTATGTTCTCTTTTCAGGCCGGTTCGATTCAGAGCTTTATACGAATTCGTAGATTTACACTTGGATGGGGAGCCGTGGGGCCCAGGACCTTGTTCTAGGAGATTTACCACATCGTCGACTCAGGATAACGCTCCCCAGAAGTTTGTAGCGCCGAAGGATATATTTTTGTATGGAAGAGGAGGTGCCAAAAACATAAGGTATTAGTTCTTCATCCATTCTATCTTTCTTATACGTGTTTCAGCATGGTCTCACCTGTGATTGACGTCAACTCTCAAATCGCATAACGCACTCAAATTCAAATGGTACATGGCGTCAAGTAATAACTTTATGAAATGTTAAATTTAATTTAATTCATAACTGCTTACTTAATCTACGAGCAGGCTTGCGAGATGTCCCTTTAGATTAATTCGGAAAAAGGAACGGAAATTAAACTTCCTTCTAGAATAAAGGGAAGAAATTAGAATACATCTTTATCTTTAAGTATACCAAGAATTTTTGAGTGCTTTGCAGTACATGTATTTGTTCTTTTTAAACTAACTGTTGTTTGTATACTGGGTGGCGCGGTGATTTCATTTTGTTCCAACGGTATTGTATTTAAAAAGTAAAAATCGACTTCAGCAATTTATTTTGAAGCAGACAGGGTATTCCAATTTTCTATTAAAAAATCTTGGCAGGTTTTTTCACATTGGAAGACCACTTTTTCGTTGAAGATTCAAGAGCGTCCTAACTCTGCTTTAATGTCTTTAAGTAATAAGTTTTTTTGGTGAGTAGTTTAGTCACAATTTTTCTTTCCGTAAAAATTCATGAAAATAGGCTCTCACATTATAGCATGCTCCTTCGGCCAGAGAGGATGAATACTTTTTTCCTTTCGATTTCTTATTACCCAAGTATTGCTTTATTGATGAATTGAAATAGATTATCTTCATCTATATATACATCCTGTATTTTATTATTCATGTCAAAACATAAAATATTGTGCCATATTTTTGCAGAAGTAACCTTATCTTCATCTTCGACCATTTTCGAAATAAAAAAAAATAAACTAAAATAATAAAATCAGAGGTTGCGAAAGAAGAGTTTATTAGCACATATCATTATACTAGATCAGAGAGATGGAGATATTTTAAGGTAGTCGTGTATGAAATACGTAATAGATTGGTTTTTGGTGGGATGATCTACAACAAGTTGTAGACACAACTCAATCCTTCTGAGGAAAGACCCTTGAACTCTCGAGAACATTTGCGGATTAATTGACTGAAAGGCGCCGACTATTCTCTGTCTCATATCCAACTATGTTGTAGAAGGAATATGGTAAACGATGCCCTTAATATAACCCCACAAAGAATAATCTAGACTTGTGAGGTCCGGAGACCTAGCTGGCCATCTTACAGGACCACAACGTCCTATCCATTTGTTTGGAAATACACCATTCAAATGCTTTCTAACCTGATGTGAGTAATGTGCCGGTGCTCCATACTGTTGAAACCACAAAGTTTGTCTTATATGCTCTGGTACATCGGCAAGTAACATTGGTAGATGATTTTGCAGAAAATCTAAATACATTTCACTAGTGAGGTGCCCGTCGAAAAAGTGCGGCCCAATTAGATATCCATCTACTAAAGCGGCCCATACATTCAAGGACCAACGATGCTGGTGATCTATTTGTCTCATGAGGTGTGGATTTTCCGTGGCTTAATTATGAAAGTTGTGCCTGTTAACAAGCCCATTCTTGTGGAAAGTTGCCTCGTCCGAGAAAAGAACTCTGCTGAACATATTTGGATTTTCCGCTACTTTGTCACTTGCCCAATTGCAAAAATTGATTCGATTTTCATAGTCTTGATTGTTCATTTCTTGGTTCAGCTGTACATGATATGCATGAAATTTATTCACTTTCAAGATTCTCTGGACGGAAGTTTCTGTGCGGAGAAATCTCTCTTTGGCTTTTCTATGGGTCCTCTGTCACTGTCAACAAAACTGAGTAGCAGTTTTTGGTGTTTCATGTTTTTTGTAAGCGATAATACCCGTTTAGATAAATCTAATTAGAAGTTTTTCAAAGCATCTTGCATCAGGATGCCTCTTATCAGGAAACCTTTGTGCATAAACTCTACTCACTAACAAAGAATTTCTATCACACTCACCCAGAATAAAAATCATATCAATCATTTCTTCTTTGGAGAACTTCATGGCAGTCAATTGAAAAAATTGGGTTCAAACCTCACTTTAACAATGTTTAAGAACGAAACACTGATAAGTTCACCATGTAAAATGCAGAAGATGATATGTCCGGACACCTGTCAGAAGGCACAAATAAAAAAATGTCAACACATACCTCGATATACGTTTTAATCATCTTAATTTTATCATTCGTTAAAAGAATTATCTTGTTTAGGTTTCATTTTTTACTACTTGAATAATTATACAGAAAAAATCTTCTGTGCGAATAATGATGAGTTTGATACGGTTTGTAGAATTTTCCTCAAAATGTTTAAAAATAATCGAATATTTCAAAAATGATCGAAGATAAAGATAAGGTTACTTCTGCAAAAATATATTACAATATTTTATGCGTTGACATGACTAATAAAATACATTTGAAAAAATCAAGATATGATATTTTTAAAATTACAATATTCAATAATTTTTTGAGTCACTACTGTATAAAATGAGGATAATCTATTTCAATTCATCAATAAAGCTATCCTTGGGCAATAAGAAAACGAAAGGAAAAAGTATTCATCCTCATAATGTGAGAGCCTATTTTCATGAATTTTCACGGAAAAAAAATATTGTGACAAAACTACTCACCAAAAAAACTTATTACTTAAAGGCATTATAACAGAGTTTAGGCCGCTCCTAAATCTTGAACAAAAAAGTGGTCTTCCAATCTGAAAAAACCACCCAAGATTTTCTATAGAAAATTGGGACACCCTGTTTAATGCAAGATAAGTTGCTGAAGTAGATTCTTACTTTCTAAATACAATACCGTTCGAACATCTGAAATCTTCAAGAGTGTACGAGCCGCAGAGCACCGCGCCACTGGTGAATCACCCAGTATATAGCCCTAGCTTGCCTCCTTGTTGTGATTGTGATGATAATTATGTGAACATGAAATATATTATTGAGTCCAAAAAGTATGGTAACTCAACATTTATTTTGAAAACCCTTCATTTTTCTTTCGAGTCAATTTTATCACCTTCAAAATAATCCCCTCCAAATACAAATGCACTTATGCCAACGGATCTTACAATATTCTAAACAGTTGTTAAAGTCGATTTGCGGAATGGCCTTCAGCTCTCTCTTCGATATCTCTTTTATTGAGTCAAAGCGGTGTTCCCGGAACGGTCTTTTGAATTTACTGAATAACCAGAAGTCACACGGTACCAAATCAGGTAAATGCGGCGGTTATGGAACAATATGAGTCGACTTTCTGGCGAAATTGTCTCGCCACAATTCCTTTTCAGGCGAATAGTTTCACGCATAACCTTCAAATAATGATGCTAACATGATCAAGAAGATCTCTAATTATTAATCGATGATTTACAAGCATCAAATCTTTGATTTTATGGACGTGAGCTTCATCGGTCGAGGTTGATGGTTGGCCGGGACGTTTTTCGTCTTCTACACTTTCTCGACCTTTTTACCACTTTTGAACAATAGTGTTTTCGATATATGATCATCATCAAAGGCTTTCTGCACCATCCCCAATTAATCAGCAACGGATAATTCATTCCGTAAACAAAATTTAATGCAAATTATTTGCTCAACAAATACAGACATTATAAAAAATAGAAAAGTTCACTTCTATGAACTAACAAAACGGAGCGTATCTCAAATATTTTGATGTGAACCTTGGCACAGCTTTCAAAGACAGTCCTACCAACGTAAAAATAAGAGCACTGCCGCAAATCCATTAGCTAGCGCAGTTTGAATTCAAATGTCACCTTACTTTTTGGACACAGTAGTATGTAGCATATGGAAGAAGGACCGGACAGGGAAGAAATCCGATAACAACACCAGTTGATGATCGTTGGGTTAGTTAAACTGCACTAAGAGTTCGGCACTGTACGGCTAGAATACTACAAAATGAACTTGCACTTTCCGGAAATGTGCATATTTCATTGCAAACTGTTAGGAACAGGCTCAGAGAAGACGATATCAGGCCAAGGGTGGCTTCTACCGGCCCGCGTCTCACCAGAGAGCATCGAGTTGCAAGACTTCAGTTTGCGAGGGAACATGCAAATTGGGGTATTCCAGAATGGTCGAATGTTCTCTTTTCCGACGAGTCCAGGTTCTGTCTAGTATCGAATGAGAGACGCATGCCTGTATACAGACGACCTGGGGAACGGTATCAGCAATGCAATATCCGGCAAACCTAAAACTTCGTTGGGAGCTAAGTAATGGTGTGGGAAGGCATTTCTTTCCATGGTCGAACTGAGTTAGTCCTAATGAATAATGGAAGAATGACAGCGGCCAGATACATCGCAGATATCCTTGAACCCCATGTTGCACCCTTTGGCCCATTGATTGGCGAAAACTTCATTTATATGCATGATAATGCTCGGTCTCATGCAGCTAGAGTAGTTACAGAATTTCTGCAAAATGCCGAAATTGATATTTTAAGAGTCAGTCAGAAGTCTCTACTTAAACCCCATAGAACATGTTTGGGACAACATGGGGTGGCAAAATCAGCAACGTAAGATGCCTTGTAGAACACTCCAACAATTAGAAAATCTGCTTGCTGAAATTTGGAACTCAGTGACTCAAGAGTACATCCAAAATTTGTTTGAGGGGCTTCCGAGATGTATACTGGCAGTAATTAGGGCCCGGGGTGGAAACACTCGATTTTGAAAATGATTAGTAACCACCATTGAAGATGGTTGAATTTTTCATTAACTCGAAAATTGTTGATATTTTTCATAAACTTATCTCTATTGAATGATATCTCCTTATGTTACACTTCTGAAAGTATTATATATAGTATTGTCGTAAAAGTAGGGTGATGCGACCATTTTTGTGGGGAGTGACAGAATTTGGGGAAGAATCAAGATCTGAACTTGACTGTAGAATGAATTTTGAAAGAATGAGAACTGAATAATTGAGTCTGAGTGAATATATTTCTTCTTTGTAAATGACACCTATATATACCACAGACTGAATTGACCTGGACAAAGTATATTTTGAAATACATATGGTTCTCGCAAAATGTGGGGTCAACTTGCGCCACATAATAAATGATTGATGAGATGACAAGAATTCTAAAGAATTGTCTAGTTCTAGAAAGTTCTGGATTTTATGTTTCCCTCACTCTAAGACCATTAAAATATTGTGAGTAGTTCGATTTCACATGTTATGCCACGTAATATGATAACGGGACAAATTCAATGAAAGTAAGATTCCTTTTCATTACATAGTAGGTAGGTGATCCAAGTCCGAAGATATGATAATGTAGATTTGTTGTTTGTTTAATTCCTATGGCAAATCATAGGCCTAACATAGAATTGAAAGAGTGATGTATAAATGAGTACATATACATTATAACATAAACAGCCATTACTTTAAAGTCGAAACCTTATTTAATGATGGTTTTACTTTTATAAAATAAAATAATTCACTGGCAAAAAAAATTATTAAATATCGTCTTTGTTTCATATATCTGACTACACATAACCCCTTAAAACCCGTCTGAACAAAAATACGATAGTTCATTCCTTCATTGTCTCGACTATTTCGATTTATGGTCTATCATTGAGTAGCACCCTGTAGATTTCATTTTTCATCTATCGCAGTAAAATCTGAAATGAAATGTATTAAAGCCCTTCAATTCCAATTACAGCTGCGTCTATCGATTCGAAGCACAAAAGGACGAGAAAGTAAAGTTGACATTAAACTCGGTGATTATCAAGAACCGAAATTGTCGCACCACAGTCAGCAAAGACACCGACCGCCTCGTCTGCGACGGAAGCTCTTCGGCGGCGATCAGAATATTCGAGATACCGTGGCCAGACGTACCGGGCGTCCCGAGGGACTGTCTCTGTTCCATGGACAAAGACAAATTCATGCCTTTCACCTACGTTTCGTCGACGAACGTGATAGAGCTGAGATTTGACGTGACGGGAATGAATGCGACTGACGATTTCACCACCCTCTTTTTCGAGGGCACTTGGAAATTCATAAGAACGCCTACTTGTAAGAGGAATTTGAAGATGCGAGGGGCCAACGGAGAAGTGACGTTTAGTCATCCCAGCGAGACGCCAGATGAGGTAAGAAAATGTTCAAATATCAAAAAAAATAAGTGCGAAAATATGAAACGAGTTTTTCAATTTTCAGGCTGTTAATTTTTATTGAATCATTAATTTTCCGACGTTTTAATACTTGCAGCTATGTGAAATATTTTAATCAAATAAAATCAAATCATCCTCAATGTGCTATTGTCCTAAGGCTCACACGAGTCAATACAGAAGGTCAATCATAAAAATCACATTTAAAAAAGATAAAATATGAAATAGACAATGCAAGATGAAAATACAGTCGGATCTATAAAACACAAAAAAAACACATAACAGCACTACATGCCATCACTAAATTCAAATTGGAAACGTCATCATTCAATATGTTTCTTGTACTGTAAAATGCTCTTTGAATAAAATACTTTTTGAGAGTCTTCAATATGTTTGTCTGGCTCTGAACCCAGATGGCAGCTTGTTATGGATATGGGGACCATAATAATTTTTTGAATTACGTTCCCTTGTGATTCTATCTAACATCTCTCGGTAGTATGTAATATTGTTTAAGACGCAACATAAAGATGCAAAGCAATGTCAACATTCGAAGTTTCTTGAACCTACCACTGCAATCATCGCTATATTTTAATCCATAAAAGTTATGTACTTTTTAATTATCTCCTTAGTCCTTTTTATGGCCTTGCTTGCCATGTGAAATCTTTTCTTAAATTCAAGTGAGTTTAGACATATAAGAGTCAGGTATGATTGTTGAAATATTTTTCTGCTGGTTTTCTTTTTCCATTGTTACAGATTCCTGTCCCAAACCGTCCTTTCACCCTTGTCTTCGTCTGGACATCATAGAGTGCAAGATGAGTATCGAAGCTGCTAAGCAGAAAAATCTTTGGCACTCTTTATGTACATACGACACTAACACAACATAAACAGACAATCTATCACTAGTGCAATAGCGACAGGGAAACGAGTTTTTTCCTAAGGTTTTTTCACTCGTTTATTGAATCATACGCAAGATAGTACGTTTTCCCTGTTACATTTTCCTGAGCTCACACTTGTGTGTGTTTTTCTGACACACACCGAAATTATAGATATAAGCATTTATTGTAAATACAATTATTCGAATTTTTATAACTCCTCTTTTTCATATATATATATATATATATATATATATATATATATATATATATATATATATATATATATATATATATATGATCCATCTAAAATTTTCATGGCCCTCCTTTGCATTGAAAAAACTCTGTACATGTGTGAGGAGTGACCCCAGCAAACGATAGCATAGCTCAATGAACATTTGAAAAGTAGACTACTCTGAGAATCTCTGCCGACACACTGTTGGAGATATTACGTAGTGCATAAGTGGCTCGCGCAACCCCTTCAACCACCCCATCACACTGATAAGACCAGGTTAGTTTTGGTCCATTTGGACACCTAGGAATCTGATACTTTCTGAGGCATTAAGAACCTCTGAATCTCTTACTGAAAAATAAAATTCTTCAGTTTTTGACTGATTTAAACACAGGCTGTTTGCAGCAAACCATTGTCTCCTCACTATGCACACCCTGCAAACTGTCCAAGCTACTCAGGTGTTTAGTTATGGCGGTATCATCCGCAAACAGAATAAAACTGTTTTCTCTGTTGCTCCGGATGAGTTCATTTATATACAGGAGAAAGTGGAGAGGACCCAGGATAGAGCCATGTGGTACACCCTCCTCCACCACCAGTACCCCAGAACAATTTCCACCTGTACAAACGTTCAGTACCCTATTATGGACATATGAAGCAATCAGATCTCATGCCGAGTAATGAAATCTGTCATACCAAAGCTTCAATAATAACTTATCATGCACGACACAATTGAAGACTTTTTTGAGATCACAGAAGAGTATTTCTTATGAAAGCACTCGCCTTCTCTACTAGTTTATTAACGGCACTAACGGTGGACATCCCTGACCTGAATTCGAACTGCGAGCTGTTAAGTACATTTCTTTCCTGAAAATATTTATTTGAGTATCTAAAGGAAAATAACTTACTTTCCCATGTTCTTTTGCGTGAATAATTCATTGCCCCAGATTCAAGGTAGCTTTCATCGTTTTCGAGAAATTTTGAATATTTTAGGATTCAATCAATCACTAATAACGCGGTTGTTTCTTGAAGTTGTGTAAAAATGGCTTTGACATTGTGCTGGCATTTTTTGCTCAGAATCGAAATACAGGCGAAATTTTCTTCATTCAACTGTTTTTGAGTTATAATGCAAACTGAATATGCTTCATAGGTGAGTTTTTTCTCCTCAAAAATATAACACATGTGTACCCAATTTTTTTTATACATGAAAAGTTTACATAACACCCAAAAATTTCATAATGTTCATTCGCACAATTTACAATGAACGACTTAAATAGCTTAAATACATTCTGTCATACTGGGAATTGATTATTTGAAAAATCTGCTCAAAACGATTTTTGTTGTTGCTAAGTTGGCAAAACTGTTTTCTATACTGACGTGGAGTTTAAACGCGGTCTGTCATTTAGATTGTTTACAATGCTCGATTTTGGGTTCTCATAAGTGTGTTTGGCGATTTTTACAATGTATATATCGAACAAAGAATTTGTCTCAAATTTTGTACTGCAAATGGAATTTCGTGTGCCGAAGCGCTGAAAATGTTACAGAAGCCTCACGGTGAAGTCATTTTATCGAGAACACGTGCATTCAACAGCGGCCGAGATGTGGTCGAAGATTTTCCCTGCTCTGGTCGACCATCAATATCTTTAACTGAAGTTAGCATCCATAAAGCGAAGGAAATTGTAACGGAAAATCTTCATTTAATTTTGGAAGAGATAGGCAATGAACTCTCTGTGTCTCACGATTGAATCTGTATCATTTTAAAACGATTGTGTGGGAATGAAACGAGTTGCCGCTCCCACTAGTTCTAGGAGGCCTCAATTTTCTTCAAAAATTGAATCGCGTAAAGATCGCTGAACGAGTCAGTTACGACCCCACATTCATAAGACGCATTGTAAATGGTGATGAGGCATGCGTTTATGAGTTTGACGTGCAAAACAGTCAACAAGCTTCGGAATGGCGGCTTCCAACTAAACCGGAACCAAGGAAACCACGTCAAAGTCGATCAAATGTCAAGGTAATGTTGACTGTTTTCTTTGATTATCGCGGTGTTGTGCACTCGGAATTCTCACCAGAAGGTCAGACGGTGAATAAAGAATATCAATTCAGCGTTATGCGATGTTAGCGAGAGCAAATTCGTCAAAATATGCCAGATTTGTTGGAAGAAAACATGGATTTTGCACCATCTCACAAGGCTATCATCGTGAATGAATTTCTGACCAAGAACTCAACAAATACCATCGAGCAACCACCCTATTCACCTGATATGGGTCCGGCCGACTTTTTTCTTCTTCCAAAACTCAAATTACCACTTCGAGGTAACCGTTCTGAATCGGAGTGGATCGGAAAAAGCGTTTGAAAATTGTTTTAATGATAGGATTATTCATAGGCGTAAATGTATTATATTGAAAGGGGCCTTCTTTGAAGGCGATAATAAATTTGAATAAAAATAAATATTTTGTGTTCCGCAGCTTTTTTGTAATGTGGCGGCGTGAAGACTTGAAGTTAAATGACAATCCACCAACTTTACTCAATAATAAAAAACAAGTACTGTGTTTTAAGGAATTTTACTCAATAATTGCGATTCGTAACGCGTTTCACTACACCGTAGCTTCTTCAGACGAATGAATATGCAGAAAATATAAATGAGAATATAACTATAAATGTTCCTGAGTAATATTAAAAGCTTATTGAGTTGCTTCTTCTTAAGTGGTTATTTATGACAGATATATCCAATAAAATTAAGGAATAGATTGCTCCCCGAAAAGATTCAATAGAGGTGAAGGGCTTAAATCGACTTGTTCATTGATGAGTCTACCTGAGTGTTTGTATTTATTGATTTCTAAAGTTTCCCAAAGATCTACCCTTTAATATTTATTATCTGTATGCAAAATTTAAAACTGTGGGTAGAAGGAATGATTATTTTCTAAGAGATGATTCGCGTAATTTGAATCTGATTTTTATTTGAAAAATGTTCTGCGTTTATGTTCCGATATTCTAATATTAAAATTTCTATGTGTTCTACCAATGTAGAAATTATCACAGTCATTGCAATCCAATCGATAAACACCTGATTTATTGTTTTTTATGTTGATATGGATGACACGACGAGTTACCTGGTTTGGTTTTTCCATTTTCATTCGTCTATTATTTCGATTTAAGCCCTTCACCTCTATTGAATCTTTTCGAATATTTCTGCTAACAAAGGACTTAACGGACTGCCCATAATCAAGCCGTCTTCAATAGTATAATATTTGTTATTGAAATGGAAATAATTTTGATCTAAACAAATTTGTAATAATGAAAGAATATCTGATTTAATGATACTATTGCAATCTATTCCTTCATTTTATTGGATATACCTGTCATAAATAACCACTTAATAATTTAGGCAAGAAGGTGTTTATCGATTGAATTGCAATGACTGTGATAATTTCTACATTGGTAGAATACATAGAAATTTTAATATTAGAATATCGGAACATAAACGCAGTTTTTCAACTCAATAAGCTTTTAATTACTCATTCGTCTGAAGAAGTTACGGTCTAGTGAAACGCGTTACGAATCGCAAATATTAAGTAAAATTCCTTAAATCACAGTACTTGTTTTTTATTATTGATAATGGAATTTTACCAAGTAAAAGCCTCCCAAATTCAAACTTTACTCAACCTCGTTTACGCGCTAGTGGCTTAGCAGTAGAAGGACTGTCAACCACAATTTCAGATGAAATGCTTGTGTTTGTGTCTGTGCTGATAGTTGCGGACGATTAAAGCAAAAGTTGTGTTTTCAAAGAGTTGATGCGTTCTGCTTCACGCTCGCGAATTTTCCTAAGCCGTTCTTGTTTCTTCTGAACTTATGCCTCTTCAATTTAACTTACTTTGTCCACTACACCAATTGGACCCCTACGATCTTCTTCTCGTTGTGCGAGCAAAAACTGTCTAATTTCTCCAATCTTCATGATATTTAAGGCATAAGCATGTGCAATATCAATAAATCTGTCTATTTTTTAATGTCATAGCTTCTGTTTTTGTCTCATTGCTTGCGAACGTTTCTCCTAACTCTTTTTGAGATTTTGCCACTCTTTGTGGTAATTTTCCACTTTATCAATAGCATGTTTCTTCAACCTGTTCGATACTCCAGCATTTTCCCATATTGCCAACACGTCCCAGGCAGTCAAAGTAGCAGAATCATGAGTATATTTATAGTTTTCGTTTTTATAGTAATAAATTAACTGCAACACTTCTTTGATTGATGGCAACTTCGTTGCACTCAAACTAGGCGTCAATTGACCAAGTAACGAAATGTTGGTTTTATTTCTTGTGGAAACAGATCTAACCTTTTTTACTTTTTGACGACATAATAACACAATAAGCGACGAAAACAAAACCGACGACGTCCAGTCTCGCTTGCAGCCTATACAGAACTAACTTGAGCGAGTTGCATAGCGTGCCCTCGAAAGGGGGGGGGTGAGGATCAAATAGAGAACAAGTGCTCGTTAACGAGTTATATAAACAAACAAAACGTATACTTTTGTAGATTCCTTCCTGAAAATTTTTTTTTGATCATTTATCTCCTTTCCTTTCAATTCCAAAATGTCGGTCGCGACCCCAAAACGTCATTCAAAAAACAAATAAAAATCTGTAATCATATTGAAGCATAGAGAACATAATCAGAAAGGTCCTTGTTGATATTTTTCACTTTGAAAGATAAGGACCATCCTAATTTCCATCCTAAGAAATTCTTATTAATATCATCGATCGATCCAAGAGATGCGGCATTTAGGATTAATTTACAACGAAATTATTATCTAACTTTCAAGAAAACCCAGGTTTCTTACAGAATATGATATAGACTGATGAGTCCAAATCCTCAAGAGACGGTATTTTTAATTGGGATAATTCTCATATCTTGGCCGTTATAACTTCACATCAAACATAGGAGCGAAATTTCCAACATCGTTTTAGCCTCAATGTATTCAGTTTAATGTACAGAAACCAATGTCTATACTTAATTCATGAAGAGATTATAAATGGTATATTTAGAGATTACAACTACACTTGTTTCGGAATTCCTGCACAATCTCGTCTTAAATGCACCTGTTTCATTTTGGTACCAATAAATGGTGCCCCTGCCCATTGCTTACCGCAGGTATCGGAAGAATTAACCAGCTTGTTTGTCGACAGTGGGATAAGAAGTTGGATCCATGGATTTGGCCTGCAAGATATCTAGATCTTACATCTTCAGATTTTATCTATGCAGAGGATTCCTAATTAAAAATGGGACGTGTCTTTGACATCATCGATCTCGATAAAGTGCAAAAAGCAACTATTACTGAGGTGCGCTCGTTGATAGAAACATGTTTAGAAGACAATGTAGGACGATTTGTACCCTTAATTTGATTTTAAAAATATACCGGGTGTTCCATTAAAAATTTCCTCTTCAGTTGTATTGTTTTCGAAAAATGCATAGTTTGTAGAGTAAAAATAAATTTGTAAACAACTGCAACATCTAGGAATGCTGTCGTTCACAACGATGTTCACATAATCAAATTTTTTTCAAAGAATTATGTATTCGTTTCAATATCATCATTTCGATAATTTGAAAGAAATAACTTAATAGATAATAGGTCATGTTGTCATCTTTATATGAACAAATGAAAAAATTGCGTGGCTATTAAAATTAATTTTTTTTCAGTTAAACTGTGAGAGTAACGCTAGAGTTATCGTTCCGGCTCCTGGAAAATATCTGTACGTCAAAATCAGTGGCGTCATCTTGCGTCACTCAAGTCGACTAGGCAACGGAACGTCCCGTATAGTTACTCCCGTAACCTGTGGGACATCGAACCGAATAATCGTTCACACGGCGCTTTATTCGGCGCTCGTTTGTCCCTACGAGTCCAACAGGAGGCACAGCCTAGTAGAAGTCTTCTCCGAGGGATGGACCATTGGGGGATCACCCGATCACGCAGTGGGCCAAATGGTTTTGGACAGAGTGGAAATAGATAGGTTAGGAAAGGAACTGTCTAGGACTGTAATCGTGGAGTTTCTCGGGCGGGAGGATGGTTCCTACTCGGTTATGTGGTTGGAATTGGCAAGAAGGTGAGATTGTAGTTGAAAATTTAAATGAAATGAATGTATTTTTACTTCGATCTTTTTTAGGCGCGATATACCACCAAACGGACAAGGCTTGTTCCTCATGAAACCTGATGAATGTCAGTATCGTTGTCCCGAACTAGACGCTTGCATTAACGCTTCCGTATGGTGTGATGGTCAAGACGATTGTCCTTCAGGAGTGGACGAGGCCCTCACCCATTGTTCCATTATCCTTCAGCTTCCCGGCGTCTACCTCTTTTTCGGTACTTTGGCCGTAATGGCCGCCGGATTCGGCGCTTTTGTTCTGTTGTACAGAGCGTGCAAACGAAGACCGCGTTCCATATTACAAACTCGCCTTAAGAGCTTGTCATCTTCGGACACTGCCATAATCGACGACAAAGGAGTGATTTGCTGACAAAGCGACAATTCTGTCCGTTACGTGGAGGTGGATAGGGTGACTACGGTTTGACGAAAACCTGACGCTTCCACGAAACGGACAGAATTGTTAGACGTGTTTTCTATTGTCGATAGATATTTTTTATTCTCAATTTAGTCAAGGACCAATTGATGTACGCTGAACTGCCATCTTGAAATGGAAAACTGGTAATACTTCCGAAAGAAAGCTTTCAGTAAATGATGGTATTGTGTGTTTGTGATGATTCAGACATCATTCAAGGTTTAAGAATATACTTATGATTAGGTTGATCAAAAATCCTACAGATATTATAAACGTGAAAATTACTCAATCAAGCAAAAACGCCTCAGATTTAGCATGACAACGTGTTCTCCAGGAAATATATAAGGCTCCTGTGGAATCATCACAAGAATAATATAAATGTACTTACTACATTAATAGGGGTGTATATTATAGACTGAGAATTATCATCAAGAGTCATTTAATTAGTAAAAACCTTTGCAGTGGTATCCTATACGGTTCTTATTCTAGCATCCTCTTTTAGTATTATTAAATGGTCTGAAACTGATCTAAATGAACTACAATGTGAAACAGAGAAAATGTTTTGTGAATATCATGAGCACCACTCAAAGTCAGCAATTCAGAGAGTTACACCACCTTGACATCTTGGAGGTTGTGGACGAACTGATTTAAACATTCTTCATAGTAAACAGATTTTTCTTCTACGTTCTCATTGTCATGGTGGGGTGCTTGTTATCAACCACCCTTAAGGCTACTGAAGGAAGGTTCTGAAGTGTCCGTGCCCTTTGTGAAGAACAAACAAGGTCACCTGTAGCTCTTCTTCATTTTCCACCACAAATGTATTATTTGAAACGTTCGTAGCTTCTTTCACAGACGAGCCAGACATTCTTCCTAATCCAACACCAGTTCCGTTCCTGCTTTAAATGATATCCAATTTTCCACCAGTGAAGTTAAAAAACATCTTGATCAGCTCAAAACATCTTCCACACAGGGTTGCGATATTTCTGTCGCAACCTTGAAAAACTGTGCTTCGTCACTGGCTCTACCTTTGTCCCTTATTTTTTCAAAATCCTTCTCATACCAAACCAAGCCTTCACCTTGGCTCTGTACTCTGGTGACACCTATTTTCAAAAAGTGAGATGAATTAGATACAACTACCGTTCAATCAGGTTGGTCCCTATCTAACCTCACCAGACTTTTGTGTCTATACAAATTTTTCTATCGAGTTCGATCGTTTCGATACCGGGGCGAGGACGAAGCCTCGAGTTTCGCATATTGCGCTGCGATATTTTGGTCCTCGTGAAACACTGGGAAAACGGGAAATCGATCCAACGAAGGGCCATCGGCGAATACATCTTGCAATCATCAGCAAAAATCAAAAACATGCAATCTCTGAACACTTTATGCAGATCATTTATAAACAAATGGATTAAAAATTGGACCGACGTGAGTACCATTTTTAATTTTTTTTATACACCTGACTCGAGTATACAATGAAACTAAGAAAGATCAGAATTACAGATTATTTCCCACCTTGAATGATGTCTATTTCGTTTTTGCATATGTTTACGGGGAAAAATTATAATCACTGCCATCGAATGATAAATAAAAAATTCTTAGAGACATCATATCTTGGCGATTTGCGATTCCATTTCAATTTGGATTGAGTGTATTCCTTAGAGTTGTGATTTAATAAGGGTATCTTGTAGAAATTTATCAATCTAGAGCTTTCGATGAAAAATAGTTTTATAATTCCTCGATTCAGTTAGTATTGAATATTTATCATTCATTATTTGATCATCTTTATTGAGTTGTGGAATTGTTTTCATTTTCAATCGTAAAACGCCTTCTTTGATGCACAAAACGAGATGGTGGATGATAAATTTTCATAAAAATAGATTGAAATCTAGAATAATATTTTAAGAGTATGCTGAGTCTTTTATAATTACGTAGCACAAGGTGAAAAAATAATTTCATGATAAACAGACGTGCCAGAACTAGGTGTGAGTTCACGTCATAAAAGATCAAAGAATATTCATACTTTGTTCATTATAATTCAACAAAATGGATGATTTTCTATTTTTCTTTAAATCTAAATTTTATGAAGAAAATATCAATATTTTTAAATATTTATGAAGTGTTTTCTTCAACTATGTATTCAAGAAGGACTCCAAGAATTCGTTGTTAATTTCATTAAATCTATCAACAATTGTGGGTGCTATAGCTTGGGGCAAATTTCATGAAACACTGAAAATCAGGATTATATAATTAATACATTTAAGTGTTTGCCTTTTTTGCAATAAACAAATAATGAAAACGTTCAGTTGAAATTATAATAGTGATAAATTTTCGGAGCTGAACGTTTTTATAGTAAATTTTGTTGTCTTTCACAATCTCTTTTATTCTTTGAAATTATGGACGGTTGCTGCGAAAGGCTGAAAGCTTTTTTCATTCATCTTAATTTTCAATAGCTTTTACAATTTTGTATCTGCTGATGAAATATCTGAATATATTTTTCTAGACATCTGTAACATATTACAGCTCTTTTTTTTTGTTCTCAACTCTTGGATGCAGGCGGTGTGTATCATGCCACAGATGTGGCCAGCCAAGATGATTCAATGTGTGAGTTCACTTTCGACGGCTTACCATCGATATTGATAAAGAAAAATAAATCTCATATTTCCACCAACTATACTTCTTAATTTATATATCAATAGTCATTATCAATCATCAAAAAGCGCTAAAACCCTTCACAATACTCCTCCACGATCTTCCATTATATTTGGATCATCATCATCAAAGGGCTATTCAATTAAGACAGATCTGCTTTCATATTATCCAGCCAACGCAATAGTGGACGTTCTGGTAGACGAAAGCTTCACAAGCCTTTCGTTCCCCAACCTCTGGACATGATCTGCCCACCTCAACCGCTGCGCCTTGATTTTCTGGATGATGTTACTGTCTCTGTATAGCTCTTTTAGTTCCGCATTATATCTTGTACGGTATTGATCTATAGTGGGGTCGTGGTGGGGGCCGTAGATTTTCCGCAGAATCCTACGCTCGAACCGTCTAAGCTTTTCCTCATTGTCTTTGGTTAGTGTTCAGATTTCACACCCGTAGGTGACAATAGGTCTTATTATCGATTTATAAACCTTTAGCTTCGGTATTCTAGATAGACCTTGGATCTCAGAAGCTTCTCCAGAGCATACATGCATCGGTTGGCCGATTGGATTCTACCTTTTATCTCTTCTGTCATGGCATTATTGTAACTCCAAGGTATTTGAATTGCTTTACCCTTTCGAAATTATAAGCTTCGATCGTTATATTTTGTCCTAGCCTATCTCTACGTCCAGTGTGGCCACTGTATTTCCAACGAGGTCTATATCATCTGCATACGTAACCAATAGTTTGGGACCCGTATCTGTGAGAAACTCCGCTCTTATTCGTGCTGCTCGTATGTCTTTTCCAGGACTATATTGAATAGTTAAGGGGACAGTGCATGCTTGAGACCATTTTTGATTCTGAAATCTTCAGAGGTCTTAGTTCTTAGTCGAACTTTTGCTTTGGTTGCGTCCATACAAAGCTTTGTCATATTAATGAACTTTTTCGGTATAGAGAGCTCCGTCATTTGTGCCCTTATTATGCTGTCGGACGCCTGCCGGAAGTCCATGAAGAGGTTTTGTACTTTTTCTGATAATCACCTCTAGAGTTTTCCACAAAGTGGGTCAGCCTATCCAGTAGGATATTTGAGCTCATTGCTCATATGCTTCATATATGTTTCGTGCATCTATAATACTTCCAAACTTCCTTAAGATATCAAAGGTTATACCACTTTTCAAAAATGAACATGTGGATCATTGGACCAATACCCCCGACTACCATATTTTCGAAAGTACTTGAGCAGCTACTGTGTCTTAAATTAGTGCAGTATTTTGTTAATAAGTTAATAACTCATTCTGTTCACCCCAATTTGGTTTCAGAAAGGGAAAAGTGCGGTAAACGCCGTTCTGAGTTTTATTGATCCGACCTTGAAGTATCATTTTCATTGTTTCGGGACCAAAGAAGCATTTGATTGCGTTGCGCTCTCGATATTGTTGGGCAACCTAGAGGTGTACAGTTATTCCAGCGTTAGTTGTACTCATACATTCATACCTCGACGTCAGATGGTTCTTTATTATGGCGGCTGGTGTTATAGTACATTGATCCCACTGGGTGTCCCGCAAGGCGCCGTGCTCGGACCATTGTTGTTTTCCATTTATGTTAACGATTTTCCAAATTCTCGTAGCAGGTACACTACAATGACTTTGCAGTGGCTTCCTCAAACTTAGATGCAGTGCTTAGGAAGGGAACTCCCGACAGAGCGAGGGATTTAGACTTATTCACTTCAAATAAAGACTATGGAGCAGCTTTTCCTCTCAGGCAAGGTTGATGATGAGGAGTTTATAGGTGACCATATATTCTGGCAGTGACTTGTCTTCGGTGGGAATGTTCATGCCGATCAGCTTGCTGTGAGATTGTTCAAGGGTATGTTCCTGATCAGGTCAATGTGGAATCAGTTATCGAGTGCAATACTGAAGGTGGTTTATGTCTTAGTGGTTGAGTCGTGGTTGCGATATGGAATAGTGGGGTAATTCCTCCTTTGGGCAGCGGACTTTTCTCATTCAAAGAAGGTTTGGATTATAGGAAAAACTGTAAACCATCATCTTGTAAATTCAAGATGTTAAGCTTTCGTAGTCTTTATATTTATGATCTTAGGGATGGCTACGCCACGGAGACTATGATGATTATTGTAACAATTACAACAAATATAAACTTCTCTCTGTGAAGACATGCAAATAATGACCTAGCTGGATAATATGGTGAAAAATGCCCCCAACTCGGATCGAACTGCGTATAGTACATATAGAGAAACTCACTCTCTGAAATTTTCAGCCCCCTACCTGGTCATGTGACTCGCCTAGAGCTTCTTTGATTTTCATTTTATATCTCAGCCACATCGAGAGCTATCGAAAAACTTTGAACAGAGAAATTGTAGTTCTAAAAAGTAATATCTGAAAAAATTTATTTTTTAATTTTTGGCGGGAAATTTGAATTTTTAGAACGATTTCAAAATTTCAAATGCTTCTAAAAAACCAAGACGCTAAATGTTCAGATAAAAATATATAATGTGTATTTTCGCACAATATTTCACCCTGAATTTTTTCAAATTTGTGAAACGTACTTTTTGAAATGAAAACCCGCGTTTTTTCTTTGTTTCCGCTTTCCCTTGAGAAAAACCTATATTGAAAATCAGACAATTTATTTTCGCATATTGACACAAAATATTGCTCATAATGTTTCCTTAGTCACTAATATAGTCACAGATATATATAAAAACCGATTTTTCAAATATTTGTTTACTTTTTTCAAAGGAAAACAGCATTTACTGAGCGGAATATTTTTGAAATATATTGTAACATTTCTTAGTTCTCAAAATTATTATTGAGTTCTAACCTAATACTTCAACGTTACAAAAACACTAACTAATTTATTTACACGTGAACTGAACAATTAAAAAACTAAACGATTAATTTCTATAACTAATTTATATAACACAATCAATACTGCTTAATTTATTTCCCACACTTTGTCCACTTATTCGCGCTCTTTATTCAAACTGAATTATCCGCGCTTGGCGATGTCTCTTCTTACATTCAAGCACCAATGTTCGAGAACATTCGCGTAATTTCTGCGTTGTTCCAGATCTTCATTCGGGAGACTTCTGTGAACGGTAACACTGGTTTCTCGGTAATTCGACGCCCTAGAACTTTTAGATCTTTCTCGAATTCTCTCGAAAATGTATCGCAATTCGTCATTCCGCCGGGTAGTGACAGGGTCGGCTTCAGGGACGATTGGATATCGTTACAATATTATGCATAAAAATCTATCATTTCGAATTTCCCTAATATTTAATATTTTTTTGAATATCGTTTATAAAAATATTTCATTTAAGAATTATTTCTCGATTTTTAAAAATCAGAAGATAGTTTAGCGAAAGATGCAATGATTAGACGTACAGTCGACGCTCGGAAACTGTAACAAGTCGGGATCTAGCCACTGCAATGCTTGGCATAGGAGGTGATGACGTCACAATGTTTGAACACTGTTGATTTAACATTAGAGAGTCATGTCGAAATAATTGTTTGTTTTCACATTCTAACATTGAAAAAAGTAGTTGCAATAGTATTCTGATTACCATTTATGACAGATATGGCATTGAAATCGAAGATTTTTGTTAATATTTTGGCTGGCTCTACAATTTCAGATAGGTATCTGGTATATGATAAATAGTAGATGATAGCGGCTATATGCAAGCAAAATCCTACTGTTCTGAGCCCATTTGCGCACGCGCAATAATGGCAGTTGATTCCGCTAGAACCAATTGAATTAGACTGATAATTAATGTAGCAGTTTTGGCCTTCATATGTTCCAACGAACTTGTATTGTAATTATTTCTGGAGTTTCTTTCAAAAACTGTAGATCCACTTCATTATTTTCAGTAGTTCACTCAGCCAAATATGAAATTGATTGTTTGAGTTAATATGAGTCTATGAAGAAGGTTATTTAATCTTTTTTCGGTCATTTCGGGGAAATCAAGAACATCAGTTGATTGATGTGGTTGAAATAAACTTTTTCGCCTATCCCTTCTACTTTCTTCGGATTTTTGAAGCAGCATATTCTCTAAACTTTTCCTTTTTTTTTGTGCAATTACTACGCTGCTACTTGAAATATCAGAAACGTTCGCTTTCCAAACTATTGTTATTCTTTATAGCGGACTAAATACACGAAACGGTACTTTAACAATATCAAAAGATATCCATACTTTATCAGATAAATTGCAATATGATAATTACGCCTGAAGATCCGGAAGGAAAAGAAAGTCTTCATAATAAATCTCACGCTGGCTATCAATCGTCAATCATTCTTGCGTCGCTACGAATAACGCTAAATTACAAATGCAGTGGCGTGACAAGAAGTTATTCTTCGTTTTAAAGAGTGGAATGAGAGAATAGAAAACATTGATCTAAAATACAGTTACATAAACTATGTGAATATTAACAAAAATTTATCGCATCAATGAACTATAATGGTCATTGGAAATGAGGTCATTGGAAAGACTCAGCATTTTCTTTGTCGAGATAATTAGGTAAAAACATGTAATATTAAACAAATTGTACAAGAAAATTTCTTGGAGAAATTATGAAAATTCCTGCTGTTTAATTATTTTTGCATTATTTTTTCCTCAATTTTGTTATATTTTCCCAAGAAATATTCTTAGTGAAATGTACATAAAATCGATAGTTTATTAGGTAGATCATGGAATAATGAAAACGTAACTCGAATTCTTTTACATTTACATCAAATTAAATAAAATTCGCGGCGAGGAGAATGTGGAAATTCCTATTATTTCGAAAGGCACTGTGCTTTAAAAGTACAATGACTGATGACACGTTATCCAAAATAGAAGATTAGAGTTAGATAGAAATGAAAATCAGTTGTATATACCTATAAAGAATTTTCAGATATAAGAAATTCTTGTGTTGGAGCTTAAGTATTTTTTAATGTTTGTATAACTTATTTTATATTCGAGAACAGTTCTGATGCCTTCATGTATTTGTATATGAATTGTAGTTATTTTTGTTGATTTTTCAAAACAATTTCCTCAATTTTTCTATGAATTTTTCAAAGGTAAGGCTTCTCGAGATGTATTTTAACTATACTTTGAAAAACTAAGGATTATTGAAATTTATAAATTTGTGGAAAGCCAACGAATTTTAGATCCGTTAGGTAATCGATTCATGGTTTTATTCCTGTTGAATCTCTTGAAGAAGTATATGCAGGGTGGTCAAGTTTCTAGAGCGAAAAATTCGGAGATCAATATAGAATCAAAAAATTATATGAGTTTGATATACAGGTTGTAAATGAATGAATACGAAAGAATTCGCAAGGTAATTCCTCAAGCCATTTCATGACGAAAACTTGCCATGAACGCTTCGTTACGAAAATACAGGATGTTTAAAAGTCTTCAGTTTTTTTAGTTTGTTCCTTAGGATTACTACATTTTTTCAGTTGCAAAGAAGTGAGTAACAGATTCATCACAAGTTAGACTACAGGAAATTTTCGAAGCAGGAGTTTCTCTAACTGAACCTTCATAATAAGTACTATAGTTTTCTCCTTATAATTCAAATTTTCAAGAATACCTGGAATCTGTACAATAGGATGAAATTTAGTAATTGAAGTTTGATATTCAATAGGGATTTGAGGCAAAGGATTAGTAACTATTTGTTTCCTAAGTACCTAGTATCTTTGTGATACCTCGATGAGTTTATATAGGATTTGAATTGTGGAGGCCGTTACTTGATGTAGATCCATGATATAAATGAGATAAAAAACACAAGGTTTAACTTTAATCTACACTTTATTTGAAAAAATTCGACGACGTTTCGCTGACACAGCAGCTTTATCAAGAATGACAAACAGAATGAAGAGTATGGTATTATAAACAAATCGTAGAACAAGTTGGATGAATAACAGGAAAATCCACACCGAGCCATTGTACAGTTAGTATGAAAGGTAATAAAAACTAATTAAACAAGTTGAGTAGGGGTGAATAATTCACATCTACCTGCTCATTCAAAAGCTTGTCCGAATGTTTGTATCTATTTATTTCTAATGCTTCTAGGAGATCTAATTTTAAACTTTTTGATTTTATATGTAATATGTCAAAGTTTTTATTGAATGAATGGTTTTCTTTTATTAAGTGGTTTGAATAATTTGAATCAGATTTATTTTTATCGAAGCTACGTTTATGTTCAGATGTTCTTATGCCAAAACTCCTATAGGTCCTACCGATATAAATTTTATCACAAGAACCGCAATTGAGTTTATAGATTCCTGATTTACTTGATTTTTCAACACGAGATTTATTATTTTTAATATGTTTACCTAAGTTATTAGAAGTTTTGAAAGTTATATTAAGATTTTGTTTGACGAGAAAGGATTCAATATTTGTACTTGCAGAACCGCAGAATGTTAAACTGTTGAATATTTTATAGTCTTTATGAATAGGATATACTTCATTTATTGCTTTAATTAAAGCAATAGATAAATACAAATTAATTTTACCAAACCCTCAACCACCTCAACTGTATTCACTCATTAAATTGCATAAAGTAAATAACCCCGTTAGACTAGTCGTATCTTACGTTACAGCCCCAGCCGTGAAATTGTCGCACTACCTTATAGATATCATTAAAAATTATTGTTCATTCAAATCAAAATTTTCTATAAAAAATTCTTTCGAATTGATAAATAACATAAAAACGTTAACCTACCACCTAACACAAAACTTATTTCGTTTGATGTTGAGAATTTATACCCAAGTGTTCCTCCAGGTGATGTCAAAATATTAATCGAAAACATGTTGAATTCGAATTATGTTAACCACATAATTGAATCAGAAATATTGAACTGTTGGACGTTTGCATTGAACAAAATTATTTTTCTTTCAACAACATCTATTACAGTAGTGAAAATGGTTTGATCATGGGAAATCCTTTGAGTCCACTTTTAGCAGAGATTTTATGAATAATATTGAACAGAAAATTCATACACATCCACTCATTTCCAAATTTCTTTATTGGTATAGATATGTTGACGACATCTTAGTATGTTTCATTGGAACTACTCGTCAATTAGACTTATTTCTTAATTTCATTATTTCCATCCATTTGAACATTAAATTCACGATAGAAATTGAACAAAACGATTCCATTAATTTTTGGACTTGAAAATCACTAAACGAAATAATAATCATGTTTTTCGGTCTTTCGTAAACCAACACATACTGATACAATTATACATAACTACTCATTACATCCAATTCAACACAAAGTTGCAGCTTTAAACAGCATGGTACATCGGTTACTCAATTTACCTTTATCAGTAGAAGATTATAATAAAGAGTTAAACATCATCAAACAGATAGCCATTAATAATTCATATAATCTATATGATAGATCTATCATCGTAAAAACTGTATCAGAAAGCAATAAATGAAGTATATCCTATTCATAAAGACTATAAAATATTCAACAGTTTAACATTCTGCGGTTCTGCAAGTACAAATATTAAATCCTTTCTCGTCAAACAAAATCTTAATATAACTTTCAAAACTTCTAATAACTTAGGTAAACATATTAAAAATAATAAATCTCGTGTTGAAAAATCAAGTAAATCAGGAATCTATAAACTCAATTGCGGTTCTTGTGATAAAATTTATATCGGTAGGACCTATAGGAGTTTTGGCATAAGAACATCTGAACATAAACGTAGCTTCGATAAAAATAAATCTGATTCAAATTATTCAAACCACTTAATAAAAGAAAACCATTCATTCAATAAAAACTTTGACATATTACATATAAAATCAAAAGTTTAAAATTAGATCTCCTAGAAGCATTAGAAATAAATAGATACAAACATTCGGACAAGCTTTTGAATGAGCAGGTAGATGTGAATTATTCACCCCTACTTAACTTGTTTAATTAGTTTTTATTACCTTTCATACTAACTGTACAATGGCTCGGTGTGGATTTTCCTGTTATTCATCCAACTTATTCTACGATTTGTTTATAATACCATACTCTTGATTCTGTTTGTCATTCTTGATAAAGCTGCTGTGTCAGCGAAACGTCGTCGAATTTTTTCAAATAAAGTGTAGATTAAAGTTAAACCTTGTGTTTTTTATCTCATTTATATAGGATTAACGACGTAACAAAAGAAAACGTGAATTTCAAGAGGTACAATCGTATTGCGCTATTGTGAAAACGAATGATTCGGATTCACTTAGTTGTCAGTTCTGTGATACAAATTCATATTCATTAAAAATGGTAAAAACTCTATTTATCTAGATAACTTTTGCAAACAATTTAAATATGAAACACAAAATGAGTTGAATAACGAAAAATTAAAAACTTTCTGTCAGATAGTTCTTCATCAGAACTAGAAGACTCGCTGTTGCTGTCACTATCGTCTGCTTGTAAAGTAATTATGAAATTGTCTATAACGTCATCCAGCATAGGTTCTTGCACCATGAAATATCGTTCAATTTTCTGCTTATTGTCTCATAATGATTCCCACTGATCTGGAGAAAAAGAAAAGAAACACTCACACAGTTTTTCCACATTTTTCATTGAGAAATCAGCATTCCTGTCAGCTTCTTCTTCTTCTCAGGGGTGCCTTATCCGTTCCGGACATTGGCTAACATCATGGCAATTCTCACTTTGTTAACAGCTGAGTTGTAGTCAATCCGAACCAATCGCACAAGTTCTTCATCCACGAGTGACGTCTTCTTCCAGGGCCTCTTTTCGCCTCAAGTTTTGCCTGGAGGATTAATTGTAGTAGTCGATATTTGTCGTGTCGCATTATGTGGCCAAGATATTGAAGCTTCCGTTCCTTCAGTGTTTGAACAATTTCCCTCTTCTTGCCCATTCTATTTATGATCTCCTCGTTAGTAACATGCTGCGTTCATGAAACTTTGTAGCACCACAACTCGAAAGCGTTCAGTTTATTAATAATTGTCTCATTGACAGTCCACGACTCTACTCCATACAACGAAACAGAGAAAACATAGCACCTGAGCATTCTGATCTTAAGATTAAGTGTTAGGTCTCTGGCAATAAACATCTTTTTCATTCTTAAAAATATCGCTCTGGCCTTCTCAATTCGGCACAATACCTCTCCCTTGTAGTCCCACGAATCATAAACAGTCGTTCCCAAATAGCTAAATGTGTGGACCTGCTGTACTCTCTCCCATTGACAGTGAGATATCCCTGTATGCCTATTCTTTTGGTTACGAACATATATTTTGTTTTTGATATATTTAGATTCAGGCCGTATCGTTCTGAGTGTTCTTTAACCCTTTCTACTAGTTGTTGCAGATCTGTTAAGCTACTGGCTATGATAGCAGTATCATCTGCGTAGCGGATGTTGTTTATAGGAAATCCATTAACTTTTATGACCTTCTAGGGCTTCACGAAAGATTCCTCTGAGTACAGGTTGAACAGTGTTTGAGAGAGAACACATCCCTGTCGTACTCCACGACATATTTACATTTCCTCCGAGATGTTCACATTATCCAATTTCCTGTCAGCTACATAAACTTTCATGGCTTTTTCAATCTGATTTAAGTCGGGATGATATGGGGAATGTCTAAGTACATCATGGCTCTGATCATTCAGGAGGATACGTTTTATATCTGGGTTTGTACAATTTAATCAGATTATAAAGTTCTGCTTTGAACATCCCATCTACAAAGGCAATATTTCGACGTTGCAGACACCTTTTCATTTTTTCTTTTCGGGAAGTTCGGGTCTTTTCCTGTTTGTACATTGTAATATGGGTTATCGATCACTAACACTTTTGTTGGTAAATTTGGAATAAGTTTTTCTCTCTACCATTTTTCGTAGTTTGCGAAATTCATATCATCGTGATAATCAACGGTTTTACAATTGGACTTGAAGGCCAGATATGCATTTCGTACAAATCCACCTTCACTACGGCGTTATCAGTCTTGGTCTTTTTGAAACATGCTGATGTAGGCGGTCGTTTGTCTCGCCCCTTCAAACCTTCTTGTGTGTATGGGAGGAATGAATATATATTTCGTCCATTTAAATTATTGGTCTCTTTTCTTGTTTGATGCTTATTAAATAATTCAAACGTAGTTGTTGTATTTCAGGTTTTTCCATGAGTAGCTTTCTATTCGTTTTCGTCTTAATCCAACGGAACCCCATTCCTCCATATTCATTCTCATCGACGAACTTTTGATGGATTCGCTTTAATGTGGATACGATTTTAAGAATTGACGACATACCTACGAAGCAGAGCTCTATCGAAGTCATGGAGATCTGTTTTCTCCGCTGATTATCTTCTCCTTTTATCGGGAGTTGAAAAACTGTTACTTTCGCCATCTTCGAAATTTTTAGCACAGTCCGGAAACCTACTCCTGTTGCGACAGCTACACGTTCTTGAACCTTTTTCAAAGAAATTGCAGGTTCATTCTGCATCCCACTCGTTTCATGAAATGAATAACATTCGCAATTATTTCCCTAGATTGCCCTCTCAATTTTTTCCCTTTCAAATTGGAAACGAACTCCATCCTCATCAAAACTTAGAAAAATTGAAATGAAATTGGCAAGATTCGGTCCTGTTCGCTTGGCTCTTCTTAAAGCTTCAAAGGTTCGTTGAGAACTGAGCTCTTGGCCACGTGACCGGCAACAAGGGGAGGGGCTATTGCACCCGCACAGATGTTCTTGACAACCAGTATTTTAAATAGAATACCTTGTATATTTTTCCACAATTGAATTGCGTTCTCAATAGAGATTTAAAAATGTACCACTTCATAGGAATAAATTGTACGGTTTTAAAAAAATTTCACTTTTTGTCAAAAAAATTAATCCACGCAGATAAAGTATCACAACTCCAAAATTACACAACATAAAAAAAAATTTCAGACACTTTCATTATGAGAAAAAATATCGACGTTATAAACGCATTCACAAAAAATCTTGGAAATATACAGGATGTACCAAAATCAATTGAGAAGTTCGAACCAAAAAGAGTGGAAAAATTTCATGTTTTCAAATTACAACGTATGTTTTGTATTGTTCAAGTGAATTCCTTTTGTAATTGATAAACCCCCAAAACATTGCTTATACCTAAATTTCAATCCAGTCGAAGTTATTACGGGAAAACTAAAAATCGTCCGTTTTTTTCTAAACACTTCCAAATTCTGCTTTCAAAAGCAGTTGTACGACTTCAATAACGCAATTCTGCAACTCATCTCAAGTATTCACAATTATTGGCCATGAATAATAATGTAGTGGGTTCAAGTCGAGGGACCTTGGGAGCCAATTTCAAGGTCCTTTTCGACTAAACCACTTGAATTCGAAAAACCCAGTGTGTGCTGCAATTTGTCTTGTTGAATGTGCAAGATCACCGTCAAGTGAAGGTGAAAGTGAAATATATTGAAGACAATTATTTACATGCCATGTCAGAAAAAAGATGAGAAAGTTTAACATACATATCAATACGAGATTTCCATTAATTCTTTCAAACTATAAACTGTTTCATTTAATAGTAGCTTTTTAAATTCCCTCTTGTATCCTTTAGCTGTTGTAATCTTCATCCTCTCAGGCAAATGATTATACAGCTTAGACCTCCAAAAGTCGACTGCTCGCTGCAACATTGCCCTGTTATGAAGGGGGATACTGAATTAGTCTCTCCTTCGGGTGTTACATTCATGAAATTTGCCGTTGATAGTGAATTTTCGTTGTTGGTATGTACATAAAAAGTGCACTTACAGATATAGATTGCAGGTAGGGTTAATATTTTCAGTTTCTTGAAGGCGTCTCTTCAGGTATCTGTCGGTCTCATACCAAGGAGGACTCTTATTGCTCTCTTTTGTTGCAGTAGAAGATCAGCAGCATGCGTTGAGACTTCCCAAAGTAGTATACCGTATGAAAGTATAGAGTGGAAATTTGCGAAGTACGTTGTTAATGCTGCTTCATAAGTACAGACTCTCTTTACTGTCCTTAATGAAAAAATGGCGGCAGACAATTTCCTCCTAGTCGCCTCAATGTGCTTCTCCCATGATAATCTAGGGTCTAAGTGTACTCCCAGAAATTTCACAGTGGATCCTTGGTCGATATTTGCTCCAAAGGTGATATATTGAGTCTTACTGTCATTCAGTTGGAGTGAGTTACTCTTGAACCAATCATCAGATCTGTCGAGTATATCTTTTCTCAATTGACTCAGGGAATTTGTGTTCGATGCCCTACTGAATGAAATACTGTGTGTCGTCTGCAAACAGGAACGTTTCAGCATATATATCGTTATTAGTGGGAACCAACGATTATTCTGCATAAGCAGAGGCGAAATATTTTCAAACGCACGAAAAAACTTCACAAAATTGATTCTCCTTGGAGGATCTTTTGGAAACAATGATTAGACTTTGAAAAATTTGTAGGCATGCTCCTTGAATTAACCCATTCGATCCTATAATTTTTTTTTAATTGAATCATGAACATGAAAATAAAATCTTTTCATGCCTTTTTTTCGAAAAATTGGTAGATTCATTTGGATACACTGGAACATTTAGGGTTTTAACGAAAACTTCTTATTTAACAAAAGTTTTTTGAAGGTCAACCAAACAAATACTGCTAACAGGACGTGTGGTATAATTCAAAACAGTGGCATTACATTTGGCACATCTCCAACGTGCTTTGAAATGTTAAACTTTACACCATAATCATCAGTTTTTTCAATTTCACTGGAAAATGACCGACTTCTTCTTGTATAATACTCTTGGGTCTAGAACCAGAAAGTCTGCTCCTCAAGTGTACTGATTCAGGCTCCGCAGATAATGGCGGGTAATCCCCGAACTTCTTCTTCTTCTTCTTCCTGCACGGCGCCCATATTTGCAGCACTCAGGCCGTTTGGCCCATTGTGTTTGCCGTGTTTTGTTGAGTTGTTATTTGTCTTGCAAAAACTTCCTGATGAACTTGCAAGACTATTGTTTCAGGTGTTCAGTCTTGTTTCCTTATGAGCGGGACATTCGAAGAGTATATGTTCCATTGTTTCGTCCTTTTCTAGGCAACCACGACATTGTGTGGTTTCCGATAGTTTAATGATGTGTAAATGTTTGTTGAGTTGGTGTCCCGTTGAAAGGCTACCATCCCAACGTACTTTTTTCACGGGACAGTAGTTCATGTACGCTCTTTTTTGATTGCGGCCCTTTTATGAGCCTTTTTGAATGTCTCAGTCCCGAGATGTCTGCCCAGTAGTTTTTTGCCTCGGTGGTAGTTTAGTTTTGAAAGAAAGAGTGCACATAGGTCCATGGGATGGTCAGAATTGGTTCTAGTCCCATCGGCCTGACAGCTGTTGCCTTTTTAGCGAGGCTTTCTGCTATCTCGTTTCTTTCGATGCCCTTATGGACTGGGCACCAGATCAGAGTGACACTGTTTATAGCACTTAGTTGTCGAAGTACTGGTCTGCATTCGTCAACCAGTTTGGATGTAACCTTCGTATCTTTAAGATATCTACGGGCTCTATAGTTCCTATGTAGGTTTTCCTGTAAGCACCGGAGAATAGCAAATATTTCTGCGTGTGTTACGGTGATTTTATCCCCCAGCGCAATCATAATGTTTGCCCTAGGTCCGTGAACACCGATGCCTGTACCCGGTTTGGACCCATCCGTAAACCAGGTGGGGCCCTGTTGGATTAGTAAGGCGTGGGGTGTGGTCCAAATTTCTTCTTGTAGGGTTCGTCAAAGTAGTAGGTGGCTTTTGTTTGATCTCCTCTTGTGAGAAGGTCTGATCGGAGTTCTCTGATTTTGTTCAGGGGTGTGTAGTATCTAGAGATTGAATTTCTATCCTTCCACATACCTCTCTTCCATAGTCTCAAAGAGGCCCTCATGGCCACCTCCTCCACCACTATGTGTAGTGGAGGGATGCCCAGAAGACACTCCATGGAGGCCATGGGTGTGGATCTCAAGGCTCCCGTGACTGCCAGACATGCTTGCCTTTGGATCTTGTTGATTTTGTTCCGTTTTATCCCTGTTTCCAGTGCAGGCCACCATACCATGGCGGCATAGGTCAGGAGCGGTCTTATCACTGTTGTGTATATCCAGTATATTATCTTTGGTTCAAGTCCTCATCTCGGGCCTAATAGTCTCCGGCACGCCCAGAGTGTTTTGAGCTATTTGCGCTTGTCCTTCGATGTGATAGTCCCAATTTAGTTTGGCATCAAGCATTACACCTAGGTATTTCACTCGTTTTACTAGTGTTAGTTCCTCGTTGAAAAGAATGGGTGCCTTACCCCCGAACAAAAGTTAACAAATCGACTTCATCTTCACAAACCACTGTATGATTTTCCAAGCATTAACGGCAGCCACGTTGACCATATGTGCAAAAAGAGACAATCACAATTTTTCCCCCCGAACAGATAGTCTGTAGATGTTAACACTTTGATCCAGGAGATCAACACTCCCACAAAAATATTATATTTGGAAAAGAGAAAATCAATCTTTTGCTTCTAATTGAAGAGTATATTATTACTTTTGTCAATGGTCCAACTGAATCATAATTTGTTCCCATTGTCAGAATATTGTTGTCTTTTTATTTGACTACTAACAATTCATTTATTGAGTCATAAATGTATTGAAAACACTCACGTTCTTCTTTTGTTATCTGGGGAAATGATGAGAATGGGCACTTTTCGAGGATATTATCCCTAATGGTGCATGTTGCCTTAAAACCTCTTCCTGTCAATGTTCTTAAAAGGGCTGTTAAAATAATTATCCAAAAATGCAATAAGATCTAACGGATTAGATCACATTCTATTAGTTCAAAACGATGAACTTTTCACTATATCTTCCTCGCTAACAGTTGATGGTTTTGCACCACAGTATGTTTCAAATTTATGACAATATCCAGTGGAGCAGCAGATCGTCCAGTCTTTAAAGGCAAATCGCACAGGCTTTCCTCTAATAGACTGTTAATAAACGATGACCAAAATATTTGATCATAGCTTCATCCATAGACAACTGAAAATGAAAAATTCCTTACTGTTGAAAGTTTTCAATAAGAATTTCGATAAGAGGTCTCACTTTGTACATTTTGTCATTTCTATCAAGTTTTGAATTATAAGCAAAATGCATGAATTTTATTATTTCCTGAAAGCGATTTCTTGACATAGCTTTGGACACTAATGGTATAGACATATCCTCATCTAGATTCCAAAACAAACACCCTAGGTAGCCTGTGGTATCCACTAAGGAGTAATATTCCGACAAAAATCTTGAATCTTGTGCAAAACACAAAACGAATGAATGTTGTTCCCGAATTGCATATAATTGTGATTGTTCTGCTATGTTTCAAAATATCTTCATCCATCAGCTTTTCAAAGATTTTTAAGGTAGTTTCGTTTTCCAATTGTGCTTTCAGGATATCTAGACGGTTGATATACCAAGAGCAATTAAATCCTAAATCCACTATGGTTGAACTTTTGTAGTTATCTTCTTTTTTTTAGATAGATTAGGTTGAAAGCTGTTGTGTTGTTTTATCCATTCTAAAAGGGACATATTGTCTTCATCGTTGCTGTCTTGAAATTTGTCATAATAAAACTCAATTTCCCCCTCAAGCCGTTTAAAGCGCTTTCCATAAAAAGATGCAGTAATAAGCACACCAAATTTATCAGGATCAATTATAAACTGAGTCTACCATAAATTGAATTCGAATTACTTCGACTTCACAAAAATCCATTGTCCTCAAACGAGGACAGCAGCAAAATACGAGCAAAACATCATAAAAAAAATAAAAGGAACTCCTAATTATTTACATAAAGTATTGGACTACATACCTGAGAAAATGTTCACAACCTCAGAACCAAAAAAATATAAATAAACAATTAGCACAGTCAACTGTTACACAATAAAATCTAACAGTTGGGAATCCCAGATTTACCTCTTTTAAATAGTCATCTAGTGTATGGACGCATAAGTTATCTTAGTATGTATCTGTAAAGTCCCTTTATATTGACTTGGTATCAAATTTCACAACTAGGTGTCTCTAGTAATATTATTTATGAAGTGTCACCATGTAAATACAGTGGGACTAAAAAACTGAGAATCTTCTGAATTGTGGACCTTCAGTGCAACCCACCGACAATTGTGGATGAGTATTAAAGTAAGTTAGTCTTCTGTCCTCATGGGTTTCGAAAAAACCTTACCTTTCAAAATGTGGCCAAGATTTATGTAATTTGTCTCTCTCTCTAATCTCCTGTATTTCTTGTCATTCAACGGACTTTCGTTTGGGTTTCTTTCCTTGAAAGTACTGCTGATCTGACAAATATTCTTATGACACAGGTCATGAATCACAAAAATATTAATGATTTGTTCATCTGTGTATTCCATATTTCCTCAACTCAATCAAATACCGCAAATAAGAATTATTTTCACTCATTTTAAAACGTCAAAAGCATTATAGCATTGTCTGTGTTCCTTCTTTCCACAGAAGGAAGAAAGGGTCTTCGTTACCAAAGTAGCAATAATTTTAAGTTTTAGTTTTAGCGTTATAACTCCGACTGAATTGAAATTTAGGTATAGACGAAGTTTTTTGGAGTTTGTCTATTTTTTCAAGAGGAATCCTCTTTAACAATACAAAACACGCTGTGATCGAAAAAACGTAATTTTTCCACATTTTTCGGTTCGAACTTCTACATTGATTTTGGCACATCTGTATATTTTTAAGATTATTTTCGCGAAGTCATTTTTAATGCCGAAATGTTTTTCTATGAATGTGTCGGAACTAACTTTTTTATCTCATCTCCATTGTTTTTCTTAGTATGGTTATAACCGGGAAGCAAGTCAACAATTGTATTGAAAAGTTCTGTAAAGCCTAAGGCTATATTATCACCTTAATGTTTACTTCTTCCTCTTTTAATTGCTTATTGTAAATTTCTTGTAATATCAAAAGAAGAACATATTGCTGCCAGAAAGATATTATTGATCATACCAGTCTGTATTCATTGAAAAATTTAAATAATTATTTCTGTACCTGACGTGTTAAATAATTCATTTTAGACCAATCGATGTTGATATTGATTATGTTTAACATATCTATATTTTATTGATTGTTATCGAAGATGAAAATATTATGATGTTGTGAAAAACTGATGAATGTAGATATGTCAAAGTTTCTGACAATAAAAGAAAATTTGGAAATTGGACATGATTCTTTGTAAATTTTGGTTTAGACTTCACTGTTGATCTTGCAATAAATTATACAATATTCGAGTGTTTTTTTTCTGATATTTCATTGAAAAATATTCTTCAAACAGGGTGTTCCTAGATATCTTGTACCAAGTAAATCGGGTATTGCATAATTTGATGGATGCGAAAATCATTTGCCCTGTAAACTTTCAACAGAAATTATATGGTATCCTTTCTTTTGATTTATAATCAATATTGAATGGAAATTCGATTTTGGTATTCAGAAAACCTTGTGTTGGAACTATAGAAAAATTTCAATATTTCAACAAATATCCATATTTCAACCTGTATATCCGTACCAAAGTGTTTGCAGATCTAAGTTTACCAGAAGCTTTAGTCATAAAATTGAACAAAAAAGTTATCCCATTCAATGATACGTTTTGTTCAGGAACACTCTGTGTAATAGCGCCCTCATAATATTTAAAATATTCATGAATGAAATGGAATAACCAAAGCAGTTAAAATTTTATGTTAAAAATTCGGCGTTTCCATTTACTTATTTGGAAATTTTAGAGATGAAAAGAGAATTGAGAAGAATCAGAGGTACCGTTTGAAACTGATTGATGTAGTATTTATTGTATTTCCGAACAAATTTTGAGACTAACTCAAAATCCTCTTAATATGAAGTAAGCTTAATGTTTTCTTTTCATATGCTAATGTTCAAGGAATTGCATAATTTGGTGGATGCGCAAATTATGTGCCCTGCAAACTTTCAAACTAAATAATGTGATTATTCATTTTAATATTATCAATATGCCATAACTAATGATCATTCAAGGAATTCCCAATTTGTTTACAGACGTCATAAATTACTCACATACTCTTTAAGAAATCTTGAATCAAATGAATGATTCATGATTCATCTAGTTTAACGTCATCAACAACGTGGCAATATGGAGTCTTGTATATCGGCCTAGAAATGATCTACACTGTTGCCAAATCTTCTTTACATGTACATGTACGTCACTAAACTCCACATTGGATTTTGATGTTTTTTTGGTGTTTGTAGGAAAAGGTTCCTGGATGGTTAAGACTCTCAATCAAACCCAGTTATGACTTTGCAGTTGGGTTCCAGGAAGTATTTGCCGCCATGTTCCTGACGTCCTTTATTTTATGAAAAAATAATCGTCAAACGTTCGTTATTCTTGATCTGAAATGTGAATTTATATTTGTTTAAAGTTTTAATTGATATACAAAGTATTGATTAATATTACTTACATTAAAGTGATTTTCGCAAAAATACATATGAGTTTGGATAGCCAATTATTGGATTTCTTTTCTCAAGTTTTAGACACTGTTTCGCTATATAAAGGAGCACTTGGACTAAAACTACCTGGAGTCTTCATTGATATATTTTTCCATTCCTGTATAAGACAGAATATAGTAATTACTATATTTTCCGTGAGATCTATCAGAAATTTTTACTGTGAAATCCTGGAGTTTATTTCTGACCAATTTTTTAACAAAATGACAGCATTTCAACAGTATAATGAAATCTTCATGTTACATTATGAACAAAAACGAGCGCAAGTTCGCAAGAGCAATTCAGGAAAGTAAAAATTGTAATTGGTCTGTAGAGTAAATTGAATAATAAATAAAAGAATGATGTGTAAAAAGATATACTGCAGGACATCTTCCACGCTTGTTCTATAAATATAAACGTAAAAATAGTTAATAAATTAATTTCCAATAATAATTTCGCTTAACATTAACTTTATTTCTAATTTATATGGTGTTTAGGTAACTGAAATTTGCCGGATACATTTCACAATTTTGACGTTATTAACCGTGTCATCAACATTTTCTTGAAGATGCTTAGTATGGTAAAACTAACTTCTTCCAATGTTCCTTCAGCAAAACGGATCGAATGTTTAATACGTTTGGAACCATTCTGCAAAATGACCGACGGGGTCATGGAGATGATCCTGTTAATATTTATTTAAAATAATTAATTTTATCCAAGATGCCTTATATTATTCTTGAACAATTGAATTCTATATTATTTGTTTAGATAATAATTCAGCAGACTAACATACTTAATACTTGAAAAGTAGTCCAAAACTTATTCTATTTTCCGCTATCGGCGCTAGTAGATTTCGTACACAGACATGAATGATATTGACTTTGGTTAGTAATAATACCTTTTAACCTTACAAAGTTCCGGACGTGACAATCCTGCAAAGATATCTTATTGTTAACCACATTCCCCACCATAAGATAGGACAATCTATTTTTAAATTTCATGGAAACTGAATTTGTCTCTATTCTTAATTAAATTACAGTTGAGTAAGAACCGGGTGTCGTCATATGATTAATTGTTAAATCAAGTTTGCTCTTATTGCAATTAATTTGATTCTAGACGTCATACGTAATAACATCAATATATTCCTTACATTTAGGTAAGTTATTTGAAATAATTAACCTGATATCTAATAAAATATATGAAGCTACTGTATATCGACCTACCTACCTACAAATTATGCATGTGATAATGTTGGTTGTTTGATCCAGAGTATAAAGATATTATATATTGAACAACAGTGTAAGTAAAGTGGATTGCCTGAATATTATCAGATTTAATTGCTGCAAACATATTAAATACTTGCTTATCGCTTTCACAAGTGTTTCATGGAGATTAATATCAGTAGGAAAAACCTAGATAACTGATATACTTTTATCAAAAACTATATTAGGTATAAATTTTCCGTCTTGTCGTGCAAAAGGTATAAAATACAGTTGCAAGATTCTATCTGTTCATAGTGTATTTATTTACCTGAATTTTTGAAATCAACTGTAAGTCTGGCCAAACTTCAAAAGTATCTGCATATTCTAACTAATAGTTTTAAATACTTCTTAACTATGATAATTAAATTGTTTTCTTGCTCATACATCTAATTATGGCACAGCAACATATTTAAATCAATTGTCCCCTTTCAAACTATCAGTAGCAGTTTGAGAAAAATAAAATCAAAACAAAATAATGTCAGAATTGTTCACCTTCACTAAGCTATTGAATAAAAAGTATTTAATTTATTTTTCAAATTAGTATTGATAGTAGACCTATCTTCATTAAAATGTAGCCATTCCAATATACTAGTTGAATTAGGAATGTATATAAATTTTTCAAAATTTTATATAGGAAAGCATAACTTCTTCAATATTAGCAAAACCAATAGAAGGCCTTGAGAAAATAATTGAAGCTCTGAAAGATGTTAAGCATTCTTAGCACTAATAAATAATGATGAAATCTTAAATTATTAACCTATAGATTGTATATTTTGTTGAAAAGTTCATAGAGTATAAAAATACCTGTCTATTCATAGAAATATCAACATACTGTATTAGGTATATTTCTTTGAATCAAAATAGATTCACTGAAAAGATAAGATCTAGATCTTGATAGTTTCCAATAACTAACTTGTGCTTCACAGTATTAATTTGTAACCACTCAGGTATTTCGAGTAATTTCATGGTACAATAAGTTTTCATTGATAAGAAATTAGAATGTAAACTGAGTTGTTTTATCAATGCCTATAACTGTAACAAGAATAGAAGACAGAAAAAGGTTATTCTAGGAAGATTGAGTAAAATATATTTTATACTTTCCACAATTTTATTTTCACAAACCCAACCGGTTTGGACTATCATCAAATAAATAAATTATTATATTCCATAAAAGATACTTCCTTGAGAAAAAAAAATTGTTTCAACTACCCTGGCCCTCTGCAATGACTTGATCAACTATTTTTCTAAATTTAAAATAACCACCTTCTAAGTGGTCTGAACTTGACCAAATTATTATTATTCAGTGTTAAACAAGAACTCAGAGAAATTTAAAAATCAGAAGTGTACAGTAGCTTATGTTGGACAGACTGGTAGCAATTTTGAAACCAGATTTAAAGAACATTTATCTTCTGACAATAATTATCGAATATGTGAACCAAAACCACAAAACATTCAATAGCCTTAGATAATATGAAAATTCTTCAAAATTGCCACAAAGGAAAGAAAATGAATCTGTTGGAATGTTTGGAAATCAATAAACCCAAGTGAAATCAAATTAATAAATATTAATACCCCTTCACTACTTAATATCGAATTAGGCTAGTATTTATATAAGTGGGTAATTTCTTGTAGTTGACCACTTGAAAATGACCTGACGGTCGAAAAACCGGTCATGTTTGTAAAAATGAGATTGTGGAGATATAAAATATATTTGACTTCATCTTCGTTGAAAATTGATTTCCATAAAATAAATAAATCATCAATATTACTCATCAAGTTATTCTAGTCCAGTATCTAAAGATTTCTCTGAGATATATTAAATAAATAGCATTTTATCTACTGGATTTGGATCAATGGCATTGTTGAAGGCTATCTACTTCATAATGTTTTTTTATGAGAGTTGACTGAATATTCTTCGATAGAAAGTTATACGATTTCAGATACATATAATGAACATTATATATTTTGTATTGAACTAAGAGAGCATAAAGGATATAATTAAGGAAAAATATGCCTGTTTTGTTGGAATTTTCAAAAGGCCAAAAGTACTCACCATATTGATAAAGATACAACAGACACTTGAATATGTATAAGCCACAGTCTGTTCCATTACTCTTAAAAACATCTCTGCATGACTCTAAAATCCATTTGGAGCATTGTTCTCAAAGCAAGTTCCTGTGTCAGGAATATCTGTTCTGAGGATACTGAGTTTCCTCAAAAGATTCCATAAGATAGAATGAAGTATCTCAACAAGTAAAGAGAATGCACAACTGCACACAACCTCCCTCTTAGGCTATTTACCTGCAGGGCCCACTTCAGGTTAGAATTTGTCTTAACCCCTCAATAACTTGGTTGCACTACTGAGCATTAGGTTGACCTCGACTGTACTGAGAGAAGTGTGCTTTCCTCTAGGGATTGGGAAGGCATGGCAAAGAGTTAATCAAGTTGGTACAAGAGAAAGATCATTTATATGTATTAGAAAGTGGAGGAGTCCCAAAAGACTGCCTTGTGGTACAATCATTGTTATATCCCTCTGATGTAGATACAACAGACACTTGAATATGTATAAGCCAGAGTCTGTCCCATTACTCTTAAAAACATCTTTGCATGACTCTAAAATCCATTTGGAGCATTGTTTTCAAGGCAAGTTCCTGTGTCAGGAATATCTGTTCTGAGGATACTAAGTTTCCTCAAAAGATTATTCCATAAAATAGAATGATGTATCTCAACAAGTAAAGAGAATGCACAACTGCACACAACCTCCCTCTTAGGCTATTTACCTGCAGTACCCACTTCAAGTTAGAATTTGTCTTAACCCCTCAGTAACTTGGTTACACTACTGACCATTAGGTTAGCCTTGACTTGAATATTGATGTAATCTGGCACTCTATGATTAAATCTGTCTATATTCAAAACCACCAATTCATTCAGGAGAAGCTGACTGTTAAGGCACCAATTCTGGAATATACTGAGAGAAGTGTGCTTTCTTCTCGGGATTGGAAAGGCATGGCAAAAAGTTAATCAAGTTGTTACAAGAGAATGGTAATTTATATGTGTTAGAAAGAGGAAGGTCCCAAAATACTGCCTTGTGGTACAACCATTGTTATACCCCTCTGTTGTAGATACAACAGACACTTGAATATGTATAAGCCAGAGTTTGTCCCATTACTCTTAAAAACATCTCTGCATGACTCTAAAATACATTTGGAGCATTGTTCTCAAGGAAGTTCCTGTGTCAGGAATATCTGTTCTGAGGATACTGAGTTTCCTCAAAATATTATTCCATAAGATAGAATGATGTATCTCAACAAGTAAAGAGAATGCACAACTGCACACAACCTCCCTCTTAGGCTGTTCACCTGCAGGACCCACCTCAAGTTAGAATTTATCTCAACCCCTCAGTAACTTGGTCGAGCTCCTGACCATTAGGTTGACCTTGACTTGAATATTGATGTAATCTGGCACTGTATGATTAAATCTGTCTATCTTCAAAACCACCAATTCATTCAGGAGAAGCTGATTGTTCAGGCACCAATTCTGGACTGTACTGAGAAAAGTGTGCCTTCCTCTCAGGATAAGGGAAGGTATGACAAAGAGTTGATCAAGTTGGTACAAGAGAAAGGTCATTTATATGTATTAGAAGAAGGAGGGGACCCAAAACACTGCCTTGTGGTACAACCATTCTTATATCACTCTGAGATGTTAAATATGAGTGTTCATCTATGCATAAGTACAATGTCTGCTTTATCCTCTAAGTAACTTTTGAGCAGCTTCAATTGATTTTCTTTGTACCCACAAGCTTCCAGCTTAGCCAGCAAAATTTCGATGTACAACACAATCAAATGCCTTAGTAAGGTCCAAAAAACTCTCAGATCTAGCCTAGGGAGTTTTAACCAAGCCTTAGCTATGTCCTAAGACACCAATCTTTTGCATAAGACTATAAGACATTGCAATAAACTAAATTTCATGATTATTTTTCATGAGTTAAATAAAATATAATTTATGTATCTGTTCTAAGTAAATTTTTTCTTTCATACAAGATGCCAAAATTTTAGAAAACGACAGATTTAAATCCAATACCGAGTTTAATTCACTCATTGAAGATTTGTCTCTTTACTAAGATTGGAATCAGATTCAGATTCATGATTTTCTTTTTCAATTTTCATATTATTAGGTTTGGAACATGTGCTCGACATCAATGGTTCTGATAATGGTGACTGATTAGAATGTTTAAGAGGCCCGAGGGTAGAAGACAATTTCAGATATAACTATTTATCCTGATTTGCAGAGTTTATGCCTGTAATGTTAACCATTCGAAAATAATTCATCATGATGATTACGAGGTTTCTGCCAAATTATAGCTCAATAGCACATGCATATATTTTTCCACATGATTGTAGCATAAAGACAAAATATTTTTTGCATACATTATCAGGCGCTCTGTTTTGCAAATATACACTCCAAAGTAGTTAAAGTATACAAATAAGTCCTTGATCAATTCAATATACTTTGTATAGATATATTCGCCACAAATACCAGGTGGGCTGAAAACTTCGTAGGCTGATATACAGATGGCGTTGATAGGGTCATTACTACATTCCACAAAGAAATCGACAGTCAGCCGAGTGCAGTGAACAAGATGAACTACATCCAAAGCGTGCAAAAACGCAGCAGTTAGCTGGCAGGACCTGTTTTCGGGGATGCGCAGGGTATTATATTCATTAAATTACCTCAAAAAGGGCCAGACGATAAACAGCGACTAGTAGATTAAGTTATTGAATCACTGAGTGGAGGAGAGCAGGGACATCACGAAGTATTGAATGATATTAATACATTTTTTTGTGAATCAGAGCTCCGAGTCGTCCAGCAATATTGGTGATTCGAGGGAGCAAGGCTCTGGTCTGGGACAAACTGGTTCTTACCTGTGTAACAGCCTTGTGCTCTTGTCAACGAATTCTGGAGAGGTCATCAATCTAATCAGCTCTTTGAAGAACACAAAATCTGTGGGACTGAATGGAATTCCTGTCAAATTTATTAGGATGGTTGCAGATGAGATCTCGCCTGTTCTGGCATATCTGATAAGTCTCACTCTTGACAGTGGTGTATATCCTGATAAACTTAAGATGGCCAATGTAAGAGCAGTGTACAAGAGGGAGAGCAAACAGCTTATGGGGAATTACAGACCTATATCTATACTCAGTAACATTGGCAAGATATTTGAAAGAGCTATTTACAACAGAATTGTCGACTTTTTTGAGACTTACAGGGTACTCTCAGAATACCAAAATGGCTTTAGAAAGGTTAGGACTACGACAAGAGCTATATATCAGGCTGTAAAAAAGATTCTCTCCTGCTTAAACAGTGGTAAAATAACAGCACTGATGTGTATCAATCTTAGAAAAGCCTCAGACTCCGTCAACCAAGACAAGTTGGTTGAGAAGATGTATGCAGTTGGAATTACAGGCAGGCCTTTGGATCTGCTTCGGTCTTATTTATCAGGAAGATCTCAATGTGTTGCTGAAAAAGAGCCTACAACTGGGAAGACACTGCAGTCAACGATGTTGGCTATTGATAGGGGGTTCCGCAGGGGTCGGTTTTGGGTCCCATCCTTTACCTGATTTATACCAATGACTTACCTGGTTGTACAACTGAATTCATGGTCCAATTGGCAGACGACACTTCTCTGGTGCTCGCCGATCCGGTTTCTCTGGATTCGGTAGTGGACGATGTGCTTGCTGATCTTGATGCCTTGTTTTCTCGAAATGAGTTGAAAATGAACAGTCAAAAGACCAAACTTGTCAGGTTTGCATATGGAAGAGAACACATACCCATATCTCATGGATATAAGACTGCCATGGTTTCATCTAATAGCCTTAAATTCCTGGGTGTTTCGGTTGACTATCGACTGGATTGGGGTGATCATGTAGACCAACTTGCAAATGATATGGCCAGATATGCGTATGCACTAAGAACACTGTCCGAACTTGTGAAAGTCTCTACAGCATTTACCGCATACAATGCATACATTGATAGTAGGCTGAGATACGGGATAGTTATGTGGGGCAGTTCATCGGATATCTTGAGGCTCCTTTTGTTGCAGAAAAGATTTATTCGTGAGATTCTTAAGCTGAGCAAAACACAGTCATGCAGGGCTTACTTTGTGGAAAGATCAGTGCTAACTGTTGTGAGTCTATATGTTTATGAAGCAATTATGTTCATAGTTAATAATAGAGACCTGTTTGTGGAGACTAAGCGTGAACATGAGCATAACAGGAGAGCTAAGAACGATATGAGGCTACCCGGATTTAAGCATACTTACCTTCAGAACAACTCTGTTTATGCTTTGGTAAAAATTTATAATCACATTCCACAGGAGGCACGAGGGTGGCCACAAAATAATTTGAGAAGAGGATTAAATACTTACCTTAGGAGGACACCATACTACACTCTCCAGGAGTATTTTGAGGCCAATATTTGTGTCAGCTGATTTCGTCTCTTATTGTTAGGTCTTTATTCTGTTTAAACTGTTTGTTTTTTATGTATTTTATGTTTATGGTGACGTGTTCTACAACAATTTATGTTTATATATAACAAATAAATGGATTGATTGATTGAATTGAAGGACCAAATCACGAAGAAACGGCCCAATTTAAAACAAAGAAAGTGCTATTTCATCAAGACAATGTACCTTGCCACAAATCAGTCAAAACAATGGCAAAATTGTACGAATTAGGCAACGAATTACTTCCCCATCCACCTTATTCACCAGATCTTTTCCCCAGCGACTTTTTTCTGTTTTCAGACTAGAAAAGAATGCTCGCTGTAAAAAATTCGCCGAAACTGAAACCTATTTTGAAGTTAAAGAGAAATCTTATAAAAATAGCTTCGAAAAATAATTGATCATTACAGTCGCTGTATCTTCCACGAAGATGACTATATTGATCAAAAAAATGTGTTTTACTATGTTAGTCTATGAACTTTTCAGCCCACTTGGTAATACGAAAACTACTACACAAATACTTGTGTGGTTTTTTTAATAACGCCGCCACCACACATCAAATATGATTATAATATTCTTGGAAAATTCTATGAAGTACATATTTATTGGCAGTGTTATTATTCTGAAATCTTCCTCAGCAAGCTAGATAATGCAGACCTAAGTATTTTTTACGTTGAGTTAGACAAGTTTTCAATCCCACATAGATATTATATTCAGTGTAGTTAACACAATTGAATAATGTTTATGAAACTCTTATATCTAACAATTTTCTTCTTTGTTTTGCAGATTTACTTAAAATGAGTTATCCAGGATATCCTCAGGTAATAAGAATTGATATTTATTTTTGTTTTTCCATTTGTGTTCATTAATGCTAGAATTAAAATGTGTAACCACATGCTCAATATTATTTTCCATAAATTATTTTGTAATTTATGGTCAGCTTTGTTATCTGTTATGGTGCTCTCTTGGGGTAATACATTAGTAAATTAAATATTCTAAGTATAAACTAGACAGGACTGGATCAATAACATAAGAACTACTTTAATTACTGTGGTACACAATTTCATTTTATATGAAATTATTCTTCAATTTCTGAACATTCTAAGAGTTTATTTGATAATAAATAGAATATTATATGGAAACTTTTATCGAATTCAGCTTGATAAATAAATTAAAATTGAATAATTTGATTGAAGAGGCTGTTACTTGATGAAAATTGATATGATATATACTGATTATTTATCATCGGTTTTTCTGGATACAAGGGTAACAATTTCACCAATTAATTATAAATTCACTAATTAATTAATAACAATTCCCTCAAATGATTAAATATTAAGAAGCATTATGTGAATAGTGCAACCTCGGCTTTGGAGCCTTTATGTTCACTGATCAACCAAAAGGAATAAATTAAGAATATATCGAGTGAATACAACAAACTTCCATCTTATAAAGTCTGCCTTAATACTATAATAGTTTACTGAGCTTGAAAAATTGCTGAGAATTTGCCTAAAATACCATAGTGCCAGGGGGACAATCATACCTTATCTAATTAATTTAGTTTTAATTTTTTTTTTGTCTTTAGCTTTGAAGAATTTCATGAAATTTGGGATACCTTCCACCATAAAAGTTTTAATTTCCTTTCTATGATTTTTGTTTTTTAATGTTAATATTTTTCCGATGTGAGCTGAGAAGGTTGTAGAATTTTGGTCCGAAATAAAAGAAACTTCTTTATAAATGAGTTCCATGGAACCTGTATAGAGTTCTTAGCTTTATGCCTTGTCGTATATTCATGATTTACCTTTAACTTGTCTAGTTTTATCGTCTTAAACAAGCACTGAGTGACATAGAGCTGCCTCATATCTAAACGCTCAGTCTCTGGAAAAAATTTATGCCTGCTGTACATCTTGTTTTTTTAAGAATTATTTTGAGTATAGCTTTTTGAACAATTTCCAAGTGGCCCAATACATTCCCACAAACCACCCCACACAGTCAGCCCATAATTCAAGATCGATTCAACTAATGAATCATAAATCAGGAGCATGCTGCTCCTGTTCAAGATGTCTCTTAGATTATAGAATATATAAAATAGGCTCCTAAGTCTCTCAATCAAATACCCATCTTAGATGTTGGTCGATATAAACGCCTAAGTACTTAAATTGCATTTATTTGGTAATTGCAGGGCAGTTGCAAAAATTTTTGTGACAATCTGATTCGTGAATGAGCATACTCTTTTGAACAGGTTGAGTAGCTGATGAAATTGTAAAAGTAGAACCTCTGTTTTTTTTTCGGGTTTTAGTTAGCATGCTGTCCCCTAGCCAACCACCCATAATTGCTAAACCAAATTCCGTAACCGAATATACTTCTTCCCATGTATCATATAATTTAGTCAGGCTATCATTACTAAACAGCATGGTTTCCTCAGAGGCAGAACAACTGTGACTAACTTAGCTCTTTTTACTCAGTTCTTACTTGAGACCATTCAAGAGGGAAGTCAAGTGGATACTGTCTATACTGATTTGGTTAAAGCATTTGATCGAGTGAGCCATTCAATTTTGGATGCAAAGTTAGAATCAATGGGTTCTGTTGGTAAACTTTTGAAGTGGTTTAATAGCTATTATAGGTCTCGTTCACAAATCGTTAGAATAAAAAGCTTCAAAACTTTTCTAATATCTGTATCTTCTGGTGTCCCACAGGGACCTGGGACCTTTGCTTTTTACTATATTTATAAATGATTTGGGTTCAGTAATTAGACATTCCCGTTTTCTACTCTTTGCTGACGATTTGAAGATTTTCAAAATAATTCATTGCATTGATGATGCGATTGCACTACAATCAGATTTAGATAGAGTTGTTGAGTGGTTTTCAAAAAATGGCTTGGAAATAAACATCAATAAATGCCACTGTATTTCCTTTACTAGAATTGAGGATACTATTAAATTCGACTATAGCGTGCATAATATTATGTTAAATAGGATTTGTGTTGTGAAGGATCTTGGAGTTCTCATTGACTCAAAGGTGAGCTTCAGGACACATATCGAAAAAGTGGTCGGTCATGCCTTCAAAGTATTGGGTTATATAAACTCCTTCTTTATGCCTCATATAAAATGTCTATCCCTAGAAAAGAATTATCTGTCTCAGCTATGAGATCTAAAGCAAATTTCAGAACTTTGGCGGACCGAAAAGTAATAGCTGACCTTTTTTTGTACAAATGCTTGAATAATGAAATTTTCTGACCTGATATTTTATATCAAATAGATGTACCTGGTAGAATCACAAGATCTGAAAATCTATTTGATGAACCTTCATACGGAACTAATTATTACGGCAATGCTCCAGTATGTCGAATATTTATGTTCGGCAACAAATATATGAACGCAGACTGGTGCTTTAATATTTCCCTTGGGGAATTGAATGGAAGAATTTATGCGCTTAGTTTTTCTAGCTGAATGTAGTATGTACCTATATTATTCTGAATTCTTGTCCAGTAGTAAAATACCATTAACACTGTTATGATTTTATATTTTCAAGTGGTTGTAAAATGTTGTTTGTTGTAAAGGTTTGTACCGTAAATAAATCAAATCAAATCACCATTAAATATCAGATGACAGCATAAGATATAATGTCGCAGTTTGGTATTCCCAAATTAGTTATTTGGTTGATTTGATGAATATTAAAAATAATATTGGTCCCAATACCGTCCCCTGAGGAACATGTTTACTGTGAGAGGATCCCTTATGATTCCATTTATTTTAACTCTATGTTTTCTCCCCGTAATATAGCATTTGAAAAGTTTCAGATTTTCAAAGCCTTTTCAAAAATTTTAGCGAAATTACCAATAAGCGAGATAGGGATTCTTTCCACTCGGAAGGCATTAGTCGACTGCAAAAGGTGCGATTAATAATATGCGTTAATGGTATCACAACGTGTGGATGGATCCCCTTTATCATCAAGGAGCTCACATTGTCGGGTCCGGGTGATGTATTGTTTTTCGAAGAAGCAATCAAGGAAACCTCTTCATGCGTAACAGGTCTTAAATACATTGAGGCAGCATTAGACGCAATTTGTGGGATTAATATTTGGTTATTCAATTTGATATTGCTTGCCATTTTTGACCAACATTTATGAAAAACTCATTGAATTTATTAGCTTTTTCATTATCATTGATAATGAGGTTACCCTCCTCATCAACAATTTCACCTATAACAGTATCCCGTTTTTTTTTTTATTTATTTTAATTTCATTGATTGAGTTCCATAGTTTTCTAGTGTTGTTACTATTTTCTTTTATTTTTGAGCATGATAGTTTATTTTTGCCTTTTTGATCAACCTATTCAACAAATTTTTGTAAGTAGTGAAATGTTTCCTATTTTCAATTGAGTTATTTTGTTTCATTTTCAATTTATCTCTATGTTTCGTCGAAATAACTAGCCCCTTGGTTATCCATGGTTTAACCTCTTTCGATGATGCGACGATATATGCTTTTTCCCATATATTCATTGATTTTCCTGAAAAATAAGGAATATGATTTTTGAGGATCCTTTATATGTAAAACATCACTCCATTGTTCCTCTGACAACAATAATTCCAATTTTCCGTAGTCAATGAAACTTTTCCTTAGAGGTTCTTTAAAACTGCTGTTTTCTACCTCAGCTAAAGGCGATTTTATTAATAGGAGCACGGCATAAGGATCTGTGATTGACGCGTGTACTATACCGGAGTTGAATGATAAATTACTTACTTACTGACGGTTATTTTTCCTGACATAGATATGGTCAATTGTGGTAGAAGAAATATATGTTTCTCTCGTTGGCTTGTTTATATACGAGATGAAACCTTGTTCACCAAGGATACACTGATAGTTATTGACATCGTAAGAATATCGACCTTTCAAATTTATATTTGTCACCCATGTATATCTCAACATCTAGTTTTTTTAAATTTGTAACATAATTGCCTAATTCTATCAGATAGGTGGATGATGAAAATTTATATATATTTTTTAATTCAATAAAACTTATGTTCAAATTTTCACTATATCTACAAAGTTATGACACCTTTCACTACATTGGGGCTTCTTCAGATCAGTAGTATATTTAAAATGATGATGTGAGAACCTTCCGGAGACGTAATACCTTCAAATCTTTTCTCGAATTCTCCCGAAAGTGGCCCATATTCTTCATCCTGCCAGCCGTGACAGGGTCGGCTTCAGGGACGATTGGATATCGTTACACTTCATAATTCGTTTTAACAAAGATTTCAATTTTATATATTTTGAAATATCGATATCGTGTCTTACATTTATAGTTGCTTTTAGTATTCAATGAATTTTCCATAGAGTTGAGAATTCCCAATTCTATTTAATAAAACTACTAAATATGCAAATAAAACATTTCTCTGAACAGTGCATAAAACTTTTCGTCTTCATAATTTGATTTTGCAGCAGCAAGTTCTAGATTATATTATTGGCATAATTTGTAATTTCAGGTGGAATATTTTCAAGTTCTATATCTACTGCACTCGATTTCTTACTCATAATCTTATTTAAACTTTTTCGAAATAATGATTATGATGTTGACATTTACATCAGACACTGATGCTGTTTGTTTTGAAATTCGTGGCAATCGATGATGTTTGGTTGATTGCGGAATATTCTAGTTATAGAATAATATATATATATATATATATATATATATATATATATATATATATATATATATATATATATATATATATATATATATATCAAAATCCATTTCACCATATGAAATGGTGTAGGGTCTACAATTCTACAATATATTAACATTTCATGACAATTCGACATATCAACAATATTGTTTATATATGAAATTTCTCCATTCAATCTTCTGTCTTGCGATTGTTTTAGCCTCTCTCCAATTTTTGCCCTGTTGTCCCAATATTTCCGCTATTACTCCATCCCATGTTTGTCGTGGTCTACCTCTTTTCATCATTCCGTCAGTCTTTGTCTCCCATATACGTTTGACTTACCGTGTATTATTCATTCTCTGAAGATGTCTCCACCAGCTGAGCTGCCTTTTCTCTATAAATTTCAAAGTCGATTCAATTCCTAATTCCTTTCTTATGACAATGTTTGTTCTTTAGCTTATCTCTCTTTGTGACTCCTCTTACCCCCCTAAGATATTTCATTTCGACAGCTTGAATTTTAGTTTTTTGGTTTTTATCTAGAACCCATGACTCACATCCAAATGTCAGTATTGGCCTATAGATAGATGTGAATACTTTCATTTTTGTGGCTGTTGACACTTCTTTCTTATTCATGAAATTGTTGCTGATAGCATAATATGTCTTCATGGTCTTTTTGATCCTATCATTGATTTCAGCATCTTGCTTTCCTGATTCTTCGAGTTCAACTCCTAAGTACTCATATTTTTCCACTTGTTCTATTTTTGTCTCCTCTATCTGTATATTTGTCTTCTTTTTCTGTTCCAATCACCATTACCTTAGTTTTTTCTTTGTTCATTTTCATACCACTCTTCTCTAATTCTCTGTTCCATATATTCGAGTTTTTCTGAAGATCTTTTTCATTGCTGGCCATTATCATTATATCATCCGCGTATGCCCCTTCTGATACTTCTACTTGCTGTAAGTTTCTATATCCAATCTGGATTTTCCTCACTTCTGTCGAGCAATTTTTTATTATTTCATCCATAAATCAGTCTTATAATTTTTGCTTTGATTCCTCTTTTACGTAGTATTTCTCATAATCTTCGTCTAGGCGCCCTATCAAAATCTTTTTCCAAGTCCATGAACGCTAGGTATATTTTCTTCTGCATCCTGTTAGATTTTTCCATCAATATCTTTATGCTGAATATATGATCTTGAAGACATCTTCCTTTTCGAAATCGACTCAGCTTCATATCTATTATTTGTTCATATAATTTCATAGCCGTGCATTTCTCTGTAGTTGCTACATTCATGTTTGTCTCCTGATTTGTAAATTGGGATTTTCATTGAAATCTGCCAGTCTTTCGGGATTTGTTCTTCTTGCCGTACCCTATTATATATTTTCAAAAGCACGTCTTCTCCATATTGTCCCATATTCTTGATCATCATCTTGTCATAGCCTGGGACTTTTCCATTTTTCGAGTGTTTTATAGCTTCCTGTAACTGCGGTTTTGTTATCTTTTCTTGGTCTCTATCTTCTTCTATGCAAACTTCACTATGCTCTAATCCATTTCCTCCGCTCCCAAGTAGCTCTTGAAAATATTGCTTCCATCTTTCCGTTACTTCCTGTCATCTATGAGTATTTCTCCACTTTTGTCCTTGATGTTATAGATGTCAGAGTTCTTTTTCTTTCTACATGATTTAACTATTTTATAGAATAGCTTTTGGTTTGCTTTGCTCTCGGCTTCTATTTTTTCTCCGAATTCGACCCATTTTCTTCTTTTAGATGACAAGACTAGATCTTTCCCTCGTTTTCTTGCTTGTTTGTATAACTCATATTTCTCTATAGTTTTACACTATTAATAATTTGCCCATTCTCTCTTCTTAATCCTAACTTCCTCTCTAATTGCATCTGTCTACTATGCCGTTTGTTTTGCGTTATTTCTCTTTCTGCTGCTTCCACATACTTCTTTAGCAGAATCGAGAAGAGTGCTTTTGAAATACTTCCATAAGTCTTCTGTGCTCATATTGTCTGTTGCATCTTCTATATCTTCTACTTTCCTTGATATGGTTTGCTCGAAAATTTTGGCGTATTCTGGATAAGCGAGTTTGTAAGCCTTTATCGATTCATATTCAATCTTTGTTTTTACTGGTTATAGAATAAAAATACATAGAAACTCAGGAATGAGAATGTTTAAATTCTATTATTATAAATGATTTCAGAATTATTACATTTAGTGATGGTCGTGGAGGAATTATTTTCTGGTATATAATTCAGATTAAATATTTTCAAGGTTTATATTTCAACGATAACTAAATTTTCTAAGGAAAGCTTTTAATTCATCTCAAATAGCATCTCATTTTCTCCACTTCAATATCTTCCGGTTGGTAACATGCTTTTTTATTTTTTCATTTCTTTGTTTGCATTAACGATAATAAAACAATATACTATATTTTTCTAACAAAACATAATGTGTTAAACAAGAGCATTCCAATTATGTAATATATAACATTTATAGCTAATTGGAAAATATATTTCTTAGTTGATGTCAATAAAAAGAAACTCTTTCTGGGAATGGAAAATAAAAATAAATTGATCTACTCGAGCAATTTACATAAAATTAACGATTTTGATTGATTGGACAGTTAGTTTTTCCACACTGAATGTACTAAAAATGAAATATTATTCAGTTTTCAATAATAGGATCATTCAATAAAATTTGTTATGAAATTCTTCAGCAAATATGTTATTCATTGAAATTTCTCAGTGAAAAATACCAATTTGATTAGATATATATGATGAAAATCAAGATATAAATGATAAAATTGAAACTCACAATAACGAAGTGAAATTATTTAATGAATCATAAATTATAGAATAATGATGATGATGATGAGTGTATAATGAGTTTCCCCATAAAAATATATTTTTTAATTAAATAAAATACAATGTATTTGTGATAAAACTTCTTTTATATTTTAATGCGCAGCTTATGGCAAGTAAGTTTTTAGTAACACTTCATTCAATTGTTTCTCTTGGTTTGCAGAGTCTACTTTGATGAACCAATTTTTTGTATCATTTGCCAATCAATTATAATTACTTGTTGAAACATCCATTGTTTACACACACCATTCGTCTCTGTTATATTGTATATTTAACAACTTTTTATGGATGCATGGAATGCCATTCTTGAATCTCTCATAGATTTCTTTTACAACTAAACCAAAATTTTGCTTGTTAACGAAACCGTTTAGCCAAAAATATATTTTTTCCGAGATAATGTATTAAAAATATTGATATCAATTTCAAGCCAATCTAGTGCCCAATCAGCAAACATACATTATGTTGACAAGTAGATTCAATTCTTGATAAGATAAGATAATTCAAATAGTTAATTGATTTCGCGGTTACTACATGATAGTAAACTATGTATTATTCCTATCACAAGAGATTTATTGAAATTCAGGGTTACAATTTCGGTCATTCGACCCTCTTCAGTTGGCAACAACTACTGAACTAAAATTGAAATACATACATATATAAACGGGTACAAAATTAATAAGGGTGTAAACAAGGTATCTACTTTTGAATGAAGGACTAGTCTGACCTATATAAACGCCTTCACATCCCATGCAGGACAACTTATACACCCCAGTATTGTCAAATCTATCAGTTTTAACTCTACTATTGAAAAATTCTTGGGAGAGTTTCATGTGGGTTTCGAAAGCTACTTTTTATGCTGTTTTGAAAAGATATTTGCAATCTTTTCGGTGATAGGACCAAAATATGTTAATGATATATATTCATCTGTATTAGTTGATTCTATACTTGGTTAAATATTATAATATGCTATTTGTGTTGGTTTCTTTTTGATTTACAGTTTAAAAATCTATCAGCACGCCCTCAAGTTAAGATATCGTAACTGCATATTGATAGATAAATAAATTGTATATTTGTTCCATAAAAAATTAAAGAAAAAACGAAATTTACAGTCCTATAGACTCACAAAGAATCACCTGCTCCTTATAATATGCTTTTTGCAGAAGAAAGTCTTTCAACTTCAATTTGAGAGTTTTCTTCAAAGGTAGACATAATTAAATCTATATATCTTAAATCTGGATTTGAACCTTGTAATGTATGAGCCACCTTCATTATTTAGTGTGTGAGTTTTTCTTTACAAAAACTGAACAGTCATGTATATAAAGACTTTAAGGCAATGAAGTGCAGCTCTCCTTACAGCTCAAACTCAACATCGATCTGAGACACCTCTGTAAAATATTCTTTCTACACCTTGTGAATCTAGTCTAGATTCAACCAGTACTGAGTAGGCGAGAAAAATTGTTTCAGCATTTACAAGAGAAGAAAAGGTATAACAGGTATTACTTGCGTGCCAAAAAAAACAATCTCTGCTCTTTCTCCCAAATCTTCACTGCCATATGGAAACTCTTGGGTATTATTAGTACTATAGTATTTGAAATGCACACACTTAGTTTTTACAACATTTAAATTCAGATTGTTTGAAACAAACCATGTTTCCAGTATGTGCATATTTTTTGCGCTTTTTTCTTTGGGGCTTCAATATCCGATCTTGTAAGAGGACGTATCATCAGCATACTGGATGACACAGTCTTTGATTTCGTTCGGTATGTCGTTTGCATATATTATGTATAAAAGGGGGCCCAGAATGGAATCCTGTGGCACACCTCTAAGTATTTTAATTTAACCTCTCTGCCCCTCTTATCCAGTTCACATACATACTGCAATCTATTAGGCAGATAAGATTCCAGTAGCATATCTGTCCAGTTTTCCGATCAACGTTTTATACTTCACACTATCAAATGCGTTTTTCGAGTCTAAAAATATTGCAGCTGTTTCTTTCCCTTCATTCAAAATCTGAATTATTTTACTGATAGCTGCGTAGATAGCTCCAATAATTGATTTGCCTTTTCTGGGATAACAGTAGAATTGAGAGTATCTCTAGGAATTATGTGATTCTATTGGCAATTACTAATTCGAAAATTTTGCTGAAATTTGGTTGAATTGCTATTAGACTATAGTTGTTGAAGTCATTTGTGCCTCGTTCTTTGTATATAGCTTTAATTTTCGTAATTTTGAGATCCTCTGGATATATCAGAGACCACACTCAGACTGATTATATGACTCAGAGGCAAAGGTATTTCTAACTGACTTTTCATTTTTCAGAGATTTAATGATGTCTTAACTTTGTTTATTATTTCTATTAAAGTATGCATACATTTGTTGCTTTAGAACAGCTCCAAATACCCCCTGCAGGCTCCAGTGCTATTAACTATTAATTTCCCATCTCAGTGCAGTCCTCCATATTGACACTCTGACCTCTACAAAAGTAACCTACCGAAAAGTAGTAGTAGTCGGCACAATCTCGTATGCATACATCATCATATTCTTGAGAACATCGATTAGCATCTTCTGCAATACTCTCTCTTACTGCATCAAAATATTCTCAGCCTCTGAAATTTAAAGTACATAATTTCTGTAAGAACTTTTCACGGTTATGAATGTGGGAGATGTACCCTTGAAATCAACACATGGACACACAAATGTTTGCCTCAAATTGCACACAATGAACTAACGTAGTTATCTTGGTTGAAAGACCTGAAAACTTGTGTAATGGAACTCCTTTGTTCCGAATGAAAAGTCGAGGGCGGTTTTACAACAATTTATTAATTATTCACTTACACTAGTTTCACACTTGTTTCTATAAGGATGTGAAAAATGAGTTATAGAGGTCTATCTCTGTAACTATATAACTAAATCTAACTATATGTCTAGCTTAATAATAATAATTCCCTAACTGACTTTGTGCAGAATAATTTATATGTTTTACTATTCTAAAGCGGTGCACAAAGTTCTGTTTACAATTGATAATGAATGATGATGATAAATGTAACAGAGACTTTGTTGATGAGTAATACAGAATGAAAATATTCGGATAGTTTCTAAATCTTGTAATCTTCTATTAAGAAAATATTAGTATTGATATGAAATGCTTTTCTTTCTGTATCTATGGAATTGTACTCTTGGGAATAAAGTTGAATAGAAATATAATATGTTTATACAATGGTTATTTAGGTTTAGGTACATTACACTTGCACTCTTGGAGTGATAAAATGAATTACAAAAATCGATCTCATAATTTCATTCAACAAAATTATATTTTAAGGAAATAATATTTGAATGTTATTTCTTAGTTTCCGTAATATTCAGAGAGTTTATTTTATCTGCGTGTATAAAATTTTTCTTAATAGGAGTCGTTAAATATCTCATTAAAATGATATTTTCTAGTTGCATTCATATCATGAAGTTATATTAATTTTATTATTATTTCAACATTTACTGTGATTTGTTTGAAGGTAGGGAAACATAAAATATGAACAAACAATACTCACCAAATCGATAGTTGCCAGTTTTAGATGTTTTTCAACTGCATTTCATATTACAATAAACTGTGGAGATATGTTTGTAAGTTAATAATTTTAAAACACATTCCCTCATTTCATTTAATTCGACTAATTCGCCGTATCAATATAAAATATCAAAAGCTTAAGCTTACCTGAATTAATTCTTAGCCAAGCTGATTCGATTAAAAGTTTCCACGTTTATGATTTTTAATTCTAAAACCAAAATGAATCATTCCTCTTACTAACACAGGGTGGTTCTGGTTACCCTCGACAACAGTGTTCGGAAGGGGGAGCACCTTATCCTTCTAGCAATCCGTCTTATCCTCAAGGGGGTGGTGTATTCCCCCCTAGTGTTGGATTTAGTATGAATACACCAATGTATATGCCAAATCAACCTTATCCTTCTGGAAACCCCTCATATCCCCAAGGTGGAGCCACCTATCCTCCACAAGGAGGGGCTGGTTATCCAAGTCAAGGAGGAGCAAATTATCCTACTCAAGGAGGGGCGGGTTATCCGCCTCAAGGAGGTAACTCAGGTTATCCTCCACAAGGAGGTAACACAGGTTATCCTCCACAAGGAGGTGCAGCAGGTTATCCTCCTCAAGGAGGGGCCAGTTATCCTCCACAAGGAGGAGCAAGCTATCCGCCCCAAAGCGGAAGGTATCCTCCACAATCTGGATCTGGCTATCCACCATCTGTGGGGGCACCCCCATCTGCTTCCCCTTATCCTAGTACTGGAGGTGCTCCCTTATATGGAGGTGGGCATCATCAGGGAAGTTCTCATAGGCCTGGTGGACATCACGGGAACTACTATCCTAACTCTCCTCATCATGTTAGTATTCCAAAGTATAAGGTATTTAAAATTACATATGCTCATCCAATAAGAGATGATGAATCTTGGTTAAGATGTGATATTATCTTTTTAAGTCGCCCAGGCTCGTGACAATGACAATTCTTTCACCAAAATGTTCATTGTAGAATTCGAGAAACGACTGGTTTATGAATGATAAATGGAAAAAAATATATTTCAACTATTTTTGATAATTTCCACTCAAAATTACCAGTTTCAACTAATTATACAAGCCTTTAAATAGTTTGGACTTGAAGGAACCATCTTTTCAGTTGATAAAGTGGATATAAAATTCTCTAATTTTGTTTTATAAGATTGGGTTGGGTTAGGCCTTTGTTATGTTGAAGTTTTCTTTGTACAATTTGACTCATCATATAAAGTAGAAATATATTGAATTCACGTTTTATTAAAGATGCTTTATTTTGTTTTAACGCAAAATATTTTGGATTGTTGTGCTGTTGTGTAGTTCTTTCAATGCTAGTCTATTTATTAGTGTGCTCTTAATTACAAGCTATAGCTATTATTAATGTTTCTATATTTTACAAATTTGAAAATCATATAATACATAATATAAATTATTCACTTCATTCTACTAAGCCCCGAACAGGTGTGGCGTTTCTTCAACTTATGTAATTATGTATTGATTAATGTTGAATTGATGCTAAGAATAAAACAACCTTAAAGTTATCAACTCCATATATTTGAACACTGTTTTCATTTTACAGAAAATTATTAGAAATTCAATTAAACCAATTTTCATTTGCAATTGTCAAAAATTCTAATTTAGTAAAAAATCACGAAGAGTAAGAGTGAACAAGAATTGAATGTAAAATAATTTCAGGGTACACCCACGGTGGTTCCAGCTCATCCTTTCGATCCCAGACATGATGCAGAAGTCTTACGGAAAGCCATGAAAGGGTTTGGTACCGATGAAAAAGCAATCATTGAATGCCTTACTAGAAGGTCTAATGTACAAAGATTGGAAATTATTGTGCAGTTCAAAACTTTATATGGAAAGGTAAGATGGCTATCAGCAATTAAAAATATCCATGAATTTTAGATTCATGTTTTTAATCAAAGATTCATAGTATATTGTATCATGAATTATTATTTGAGCTCTACTTCAGTCTTATGCTTTATCTCTATATAGATAACAAATTTTGACTTAATAATTAAATAAATGATTTATTAAGGAATGCATAACATGTTTTTAACATGATATTAATTCCTTCTTCTTCTTCTTCTTATGACGCCGTCTCCAAACGAAGGTTGGCGATCCAATTGGCAATAATTGTTTTCGACACTGCAGCTCTAAAAATTTCAGTGGACGTTCTTCCAAACCACCTCCGTAGATCTTTCAGCCATGAGTTCTGGCGTCGTCCAACTGATCTTTTTCCTTGGACTTTCCTCTCAATAATCAGGCGAAGGATCTCATATTTTTTGCCGCGCATGATGTGCCCGATGTACTGGAGCTTTCTTTCTTTGATGGTTCTCATCAACTCTCGTGATTTTCCCATTGTATTTAGGACGTCGATGTTTGTCCGTCTTTCCATCCAAGAGATACGCAATATTCTACGGTATAGATACATTTCGAAAGCGTCTATGCGTCTCTCCATTTCTGGATTAAAAGTCCAACTTTCACATCCATAAGTAAGGACAGGAAAAACATAACAACGAAGTAGTCGCATACGAAGCTGAAGATTAAGTCCGCGGTTGACGAAAAGGTCTCTCATGCCAACGAAAGTTTTACGGGCTTGTTCGATTCGAGATTTGATCTCTATTTTCGGGTCACTTTGGTCGTTCGCCGTGGCTCCTAAATACCGAAACGAATGCACTTGTTCCACAGGTTGGTTGTTAATGCGTATTACAGCCTCCACTGCTTGCTTAGAAAACACCATACTTTTAGTTTTGTTAACGTTAACAGATAGTCCAAAGCGTTGGCTATGCTCTACAATAAGGTTCATGGCTCTCTGCAAGTTTTGAAGGTTGTTAGCTAGTACCACGGTGTCGTCTGCGTAGCGGATATTACTAAGTAGTTTTCCATTTATTCTAATGCCTGTGTCTATGTTTTCAAGTGCTTCTTTGAATATTGCTTCTGAGTAAATGTTAAACAATAGAGGTAACAGCACACAGCCTTGACGTACACCTTTCCGTATTGCAACCTGTTCAGATGTTAGCCTATTAACTCTCACTTGTGCAGTTTGGTGCCAATAAAGGTTTGTAATAATGCGTAAGTCTTCTGCATCAACCTCGGTATTTTTTAGAATTTCCGCCATTTTTTTATGTGAAACGCAGTCAAAAGCCTTCCGATAGTCAACAAAGCAGGCGTAAACATCGACATTCATGTCTCTACATCTTTGGGTGAGTACATTAAGAGAAAAGAGAGCCTCACGCGTTCCTAGGCCATTTCTGAAACCGAACTGAACTGGATCGCTCGCATTTGGTGTAGATTCGAGTATGTATAATTCGTAGAAAGGTTTTCAGAACATGCGACATTAGGCACAATTTGTCGCATTGGTCTTTTTGGGCAGGGTGACAAACACAGATTTGAGCCAGTCTGCTGGGATTTTACTGGCTCTATAGATGTTATTAAACAGTGCTGTTAAGAGCTTAAGGCCGGCCCCTTCTTGCTGTGTCATTAGCTTAAGCGTCTCTACATAGATTCCGTCGGGGCCAATAGCTTTACCATTTTTTTGAAGCTTTATTGCTCGTATAACTTCTTCCGATGTAATGCAAGGACTAGTTTCATTAAATTCTTCAGGTTGCGGGCTTTCCGTTCAATCTTCCCCAAAAAGTTATTCAATATAGTCCTTCCATCGTTTCAGCTTTTCTTCGACCCCGATCAGTAACTCGTTGTTGGCCCCCTTTAACATTCCACTGTTAGCTTTGTGTTGTCTTCCTGTTATCTCCCTGATCTTTTTGTGCATGTTGAATAGATCATGCTTTTTTTGGAGATTTTCAATTTCTGTGCATTGGTTAATTAGCCAATGCTCTTTGGCCTCCCTACGGATAATTCCTTCTATCATAAGAAAACATTCTCAAAATGATTATCTATTACCTATAATAATTTAAAACTTTCTTTTTGCAGGATTTAATTCATGATTTGAAGAGTGAATTGAGTGGACATTTTGAAGATGTTATAGTGGCAATGATGACACCTCTTCCTCAATATTATGCCAAAGAATTACATAGAGCTATCTCTGGTTTGGGAACTGATGAAGAGATACTAATTGAGGTTCTGTGTACAATGTCAAATAATGAAATAAGAACGATAAGACAGGCCTATTTAGAGAGTGAGTATTTAACAAAGCCATTTCACATTAATGTTATCCACATTAACAATTGATAGAATGGAAATTGACTACTTCAACCTGAAGACTTTGAATCTCAAAATTTCACAGAGTGTTTATAAAATAATCTGACTGATTGTTGTTACTTGTTACGTTACTTGATTGCAAGGCGAAAATTTTCTATATGCGATAAGATTTGCTGTCAACCGCCAGTATTCGCGCTTATTTTTGTTACACCTCAATAGTCGCATGTAGCTCGGACATATTAGGTTGGTTTGAAAGTTTGCAGAGCGACACCTATAATAATAATAATAATAATAATATTTATTTATCCAACAAGATACATCGGTATATAGGACATGTCATGAGAGAGTATCATCCTCCATAAATTCTTTAATAGAATAATATGCCTTTCTCAGAAGAAAAGACTTAAGAACAGATTTGAACACTTTTGTAGGCTTAACTCTCAGATGGTGAGGTAAAGTATTGAAAAATTTGATACTCTGGTATGTTGGAGAGTTCTCAAATTTTGAAGTACGATGTTTCGCAAGAGAAGAGTTGACTGACTTCTAGTTGCATAATCGTGATACATAGAGAGTTTCAAAAGTTAGCCTCATTATCCTTTAAATACACTAAACATCTATAAATATACACACATGGAAATGTCAAAATGGCATTCTCAATGAAAACAGGTTTACATGACATTCTGGGGTTTATATTGAACATCATTCTCAGAATTCGTTTCTGAAGAATGAGAACCCTATTTACATCCACTGAATTCCCCCATAATACAACATTATAAGACAAATGACTATGAACAAGACTGTAATACACTGTCATCAGGGACGTAACTGGCAGCGAATCTTTTATTTTACATAAAGCAAAATAAGCTTTATTCAATTTCCTACACACATGCTCAACCTGTTCTGACCATGTCAGTCCACTGTCGACATGAATACCAAGAAATTTTGTGCATGATTTAGATGTTAAAGCACTGTCCACAATCAGATGTCTCTCATCAGCATTTCTCAAACCAAAGAACAAACATTCAGTTTTACCAACATTTAAAATTAGAGCATTATCATGACACCAACAGTTGAAAGAGTTAACAATTTTTTACAAGCACTTGCCAGCTCCTCAGGACTCGCTGTGACACCAAATGAAGTGTCATCAACAAAAATAATGATTAGCATTAATATCTCTACTATAATATGATCTGGTAGATCATTAATGAAAAGAAGAAACAACAAAGGTCCCAGCACGGACCCCTGAGGAACCCCCAAATTTACATTGTAATCACTGGACCAACTGTCCTGTACCTTAACCCGAAAAACTCTGTCTGACAGGTAACTTTTTATCCAATCCAGAAAAATACCTCTAAATCCTCAGTTGTACAGTTTATTCAGAATGAAATTTAAGTTGAGGGTATCAAACGCTCTGGAAAGATCAAAAAACAGGCCTGCTACATGTAGCCCCTCATTCAGGCTTTTATAAACATGATCTACGAAAGAAATCGCAGCTGACTGCGTAGATCTGCCTTGCCTGTAACCATGTTGACAGTCTGTCACAAGCTTGAACTTATTTATGAAGTCCATCATCCGATCAAGAACAATCCTCTCAAACACTTTAGAAAACACACTCAAAATAGATATAGGTCTATAATTGGAAATATTACTGGTGTCGTTCCTTTTGAATACTGGAATAACAGTTGATACCTTAAGTGCAGTTGGAAACTTACCTGTAGAGATAGAGAGATTTAGAATGAAAGACAAATGGGGAGCAATCTGCTCAGCTATACACTTCAAAATTTTTGAAGAAATACAATCAATACCAGTACTTTTTTTTGATTTAAGTAGTCTAATGGTTGATATAATCTCACCTTCCGTAACCGGAAAAAAAAAAAAATTGCAACTTTTCATTATTGACGATGTGCAGCATTGTGAAATGTTATTCCGAAATGCTGATGAAGACATTTGTTATTTACTGATGAGAAGTATTCTCCAAGCGCTGATACAATCATTTTAGGTTCTGAACAGATTACACCATCAATACATAATGAAAATTGGTTTTTATATGACGACGATTTACCTAATTCTTCATTAACAATGCTCCATACAGTTTTATTCTTGTTGTGAGCTGTATTCAAACGGTTTTCCATGTACTCATATTTGGTTTCCTTAATAAACATCTATAATTTTTCTTTGCCTGCCTGTACTCTAGATCTAAGCTCGTGGAATTTAAGTTCACCTTTAACCAGTATAAATTTTTCAAGTCCATACTTGCTCGCTTAACTACATCAGATACCCAAGTTTTTTTACAGTTACCAATCGTGAGACGTTTTAAGGGGCAACATTGATCCAGTGAATCCTGTATAATGAGGAAAAATTCCCTGAAGCACGCATCCACGTCAGAAAAACAATAAATTTCACTGAAACTCAAGTTGGAAATCATACTCTAGCATTGAAAACTAATTTATAAATATCAAAGGAATTCATCTTTACTACAAATGCAACCAGTTCCATTCCCTGTTTATATATCAAAAAAGTACCGCGAATTCATTATTTTAAAAATTTCTTGAACGATTGTAAAAAATTTTCGTTGTTGCGAAGTTGGCACAAATGTTTTCTTTACTGACGTGGAGTCTGAACGCGATCTGTCATTTAGTTTTCACAGTGCTCGATTTTCTCAATTCTCACAAGTGTGTTTTGCGATTTTTACAATGATACTTTGAAGGCGATACAATAAATGATGGATGAAAAATAAACATTTCATGTTTTACTGACCAATTCTCGGTACTTTTTTTGACAGGATGTGTAAATAAAAGGGCACAACTTGATCTTTTACATCAAGGTGGAATGTCATGTAATGAAGCAGAAGAAAACTCGTCGCCTCTGTCTTGAGCAACTGAAAAACCATGTTCAATCGGGTTGTAATTAGAAAAACTATTTTTCGACGTTATGAGCTCTTTCTGCGAAGCTCCTTAGATATAGTATACTTCCTCTCTAAATATTAGTAGTAATATTTAAAATTCAATGAATATTGAAATACTTTCTCTTCAAATGGAGTGGTTATTGAATAAAATGATGGCAATGCTAGGTTTGTTAGGTTTTATCCCAAATTTTGCATCGATAATAACAGATACAATGTACCAGTGTGACTGAAACTAATGCCACCGCTGTAACTTTTTTCTATTTGGAATATTTTGATGAAATTTGAGAATCGGATAGAATACAACATTTTGAATTCAATTACATTAATATGTTTGACATTTCGTTTCCAGTTATGCCGGAATCGATACCAACTTTCGATTTTCAAATGGGACACCCTGTATTTTTGTGTTTATTTTAATTGTTCATCTCATCCTACGACCTTCTGACATATTTTGAAAACTATTGAAATTGATTTACGACCAATAATGAGTTCTTCAGTTGAATGAGTGGATATTAGGTCGAATGACTAAAACCAGATCAGTCAATTGCCGACGTTTCGATTTATTTGAAATCTTCTTCATGTCTATAAGAATGAAAAAGGATTCATAAAAAATTAAAATTGTACATCTCGAAGCAATATTAAAAATATAAGCGATGTGAAGGATGTTGAATTTTACGAGAAAAACTAATTTTCTCTAAAACTTTCAAGAAAACCAGAGAACATTCTAAAAATCATGTAAATCATACATAAAAATGACTTATGGCTTTATAAATAAAAATTCAGTAAAAACATTTATGATTGACGAGGACAGTTACTAATTATAAAGATTTGAAAAGCAGAATTACTTACATAACAAGTTGGTTTTATGAGTCACTATTAATAATAAAAGAACGAACGGTGCATTTACTCTCTTCTACCAAACGCAGCATGATACACACTGAATTATCATGTCGCCCGTCTGCAGGAGATGGCTACGTATCGCGTCGACAAGACAATCAATGATAAAATAAAAACGTGACAATAACAATTAATTTCAGACTCTAATCGAAGGTTAACACTTATTCTACCTCTTAATTTTTCGAATTAAATTAAAATAAGAACTATTTAGGTTAACGATATCTGATCTTTCGTTGAGGAAGTTTTCTTCTTTCTTAATTTCAATCATTCCATGAACCAACCTTTTCTGTAAATTCGATTTTGTCTGACGGAACTGAAGTACAAATATCATCGACATACCTTCGGAACTCACTCGGGACGAATTTTTAATGTTGTTCAAGTTTTATGTAGAGAGCAGTTATTTTATGTTTGGTGACGAGTATTATAGGCAAACGTTTGGTTTGGAAATGGGCAATTGTCTCGCTCCCATCATTTCTGATATAGTTATGATAGAATTACAAAATAATTGTCTTATCCAGTTATTTTCTTTTCCATTTTTCCGAAGCTATGTCGATGATATTCATATTTCTGTGCCGTCAGACAAAATCGATGAACTGCTTCAAGTATTTCATCAATTCCATCCTCGACTTCAATTTACTGTTGAAGTGGAAGTAAGAAATGAACTACCATTCTTTGATGTTCTCCTCATTAGAGACGAAAACAAAATTAAAACAGATTGGTACCACAAACCCACTTTTCCAGTCGACGCGATACGTAGCCATCCCCTGCAGACGGGCGGCATGATAATTCAGTCTGTATCATGCTGTGTTTGGTAGAAGAGAGTAAATGCACTGTTCGTTCGTCCTTTTATTATTAATACTAACTCATAAAACCAACTTGTTATGTAAATAACTCTGCTTTTCAAATATTTATAATTAGTAACTGTCCTCGTCAGTCATAAATGTTTTTACTGAATTTTTATTTATACAGCCATCAGTCATTTTTATGTATGATTTACATGATTTTTAGACTGCTCTCTGGTTTTCTTGAAAGTTTTAGAGAAAATTAGTTTTTTCTCGTAAAAATTCAACATCCTTCACATCGCTTATATTCTTAACATTGTTTCGAGATGTACAATTTTAAATTTTTTTTATGAATCCTTTTTCATTCTTAGAGCCTTGAAGAAGATTTCAAATAAATCGAAACGTCGGCTATTAACTGATCTGGTTTAAGTCATTCGACCTGATATCCACTCATTCAACTGAAAATATTTTTGAAAGAAAAACAAACACAATCTTTTTTTTTGCAATTTTCATCTTTCGTTCTAGAAGGCCATGAACAGTGACAATTGACTTAGCTCAACATCTCCTATCACGAAAATACAAGATTGTATCTAAAAATTCAATTGCTCATTTTTTACGGGGTGTCGAAAGTTAATAACACAAGAGCGAACAACGAAAACGAAATAATTATAATGAATGTTCAAAAATACCACCATTCTCACGAATACAACATTCCCACCACAACATTATTTAACTGTTTGGGTGTAATGCCTGCAATAGCCTGTCTCAAACGGTTCTCTAGTTCTTGCTGGGTTCAAATATTTGTTTCGTAAACTTAATTCTTCAAATGGCCCCATAGGAAGAAATCTAGTGACTCAAATCTGGCGATCTAGCTGGCCATCTTATGGGACCATTTGTACCTATCCATTTTTCGGAAAAAATTTCGGCAAGATATCGCGAGACCTCCCTTGTGTTATGAGGAGGTGCACCATCTTATTGAAAATATATTTCATTCACAACAGATGATAGAAACTCGTCCAATTCATCTTGTATCTGGGTCCTCAAAAATTCCAAATATCTCTCCCCTGTCAATGAACCTTCAAAAATTATAGACCCTATTAAATATCTTCCCATCATTCCCATCCAGACATTGAACCCAAAACGTTCTTGGAAGTTTCCATCTTGATATCTGTGCTCATTTTATTGCGACCAGTACCTGGTATTTTGCCTATCAAACATCCCATTGTTTGTGAAACGTGATTCGTCACCAAATAAAATCTTTGTAGGATATTGTGGATCCCCCTCTCACATTCAAATTATTTCCAGGTTATGGCAGATCTTTAGAAAGCGATTTGAAGGGTGATAGTTCAGGAACTTTCAGAAGGCTGATGGTATCACTGTGTTGTGCAGGACGCGATGAAAGCATGGTGACTGATCCACAACAAGCTATGTTCGATGCCCAACAACTCCTAAGGGCTGGTAAGTTTCAATACTATACTGCCGCCTTAAATTGAAAGGCAGTATCTCCACATTAGACCATTTTACAGCTAACACCATTGGCGTATTGTCTCATAAAAAGAAAGAATGTCTTAAGATCACTCTTTCATATTATTTTAATATGATCTTAGGACTTTTTTACTTTACACAATAGCTGATACATACTGGCAATATGCTATGTATGTGTTAGCTACAATACGGTCGCATTTGGTAATACTACCTATTGGGTTAGAAGAACAATACATAAGTCTTATTTTTTCCACTGCACATCGGGTTTTTTACTTCATGTTGGTTTTTCCAGGGGAACTTCGTTTAGGAACAGATGAATCCACTTTCAACATGATTTTGTGTCAACGTAACTATGCTCAATTGAGACTGATTTTCGACCAGTACCTCCATTTAACAGGACACGATATCGAGAAAGCCATCAAGAATGAGTTTTCAGGAAATTCGGAAGAATGCATGTTGGGCATTGTACGTGCTGTGAAAAGTAAGCCTGCTTTCTTCGCCAAATGCATTCACAACTACGTGAAGGGCTTAGGAACTCGAGACAAGAATCTTATTCGCGTTATTGTTACAAGGTCAGAAATTGATATGCAAGAAATTAAGAGGGAGTTCCACACGATGTATGGTCATTCTTTGAAAGATACATTGAGGGTAAGCAAGTTTAATATTTTCAAGTTGAGATATAGAAAGTTCCAAAACTCAATCGAGAATATTAGAATTTTAATAGAAGTAATATTCGTGGATAACTTAGGCATTAAAAGATGAGTTTTGTATTGTTCATTTAAACTGTCTGTCTCGTCAAGAAAACAGGCTATATAAGAATTGTAGATTATGCAATTTTCTACTAATATTGATTTCAAAGTTTTTATAGCAATTTCAGTGGATACCTATTTTCATGATGAAACAAATTGTTATACGGAAAAATTGGGAAAAAATCATTTTTAGCAACCTTAACTTTGAATTACGTTTTTTTTAGTTATATGGGATTGATGGTGACTTTAGAATTGTCATTTGTGATGTTTCCAAAATCTATCTATTTTAGAGCTAATTTGACCGCGCTTTATATACCGTTAAAGCTCTTTATTCGCGCTTCCGCTATTTGCGTTTTCACTATTCAAGAATGGAAAAAATGTGACATAATTCCTGTATTCGCGGATCTAATCAGTACATCTTTGCATACATACAGTGTGTTCCAACGAAAATTTGACCCCCCCTATAACTCCGAAATGAGTAACATTAGCGAAAAACACCAAGACACGTCGATTTTTGTTTCGAGGGGGAGCATTTTTCGAAATAATTCGAAACTTGTCAGATCAACCCCCTACCCCCAGCAACCCTAATTTCGAAATTCATCATAGGGAATAAGGGTCGAGTGGCACCTTACTGTAAAGGTCTGTCAATTCTCCATTCTGATTTGTCATTTTTAGAATTTTAAATTAACATACAGGGTGTCCCAACCGAGGGTAAAGTTGAATTCCTTGCAAATCCCAAATACTAAATGAAATCGATTTATTTTGGCATAATGCAAGCGCAGGTTTATGCTCGGTCTAGAAAAACGACCTACACTTGTGAATTTGGAGTTGGTGCAATCAACCCCCTATTTCCAGCATCCCCAACTCGAAAATCATTCGATCGAAAATAGGTCAAGTGGCACCTCGTTGGAAAGGTATTTCAATTTTCTCTTCGAATTTGGTATTTTCGAAATTCAGAATCATCATACAGGGTGTCCCGGAGCAGGAACACTGAAAACCCAAATAACTTTTTGAAACTGGTTCATTTCGGTATAATACGAGAACATGTTTATGTTTGATTCGAGAATAAGACTCTCTTGCGTGAATATGGAATTTTTGCAATCAATCTCTTCCATTCAGCATCCCCAACTCAAAAATCATACAAGTGATTACAGGTTGAGTGGCAAAGTTCCAGAAAGATTTTTCTATTTTCTGAATCACTGAGGCATTGGTTTCAGTTTGGCAATCGAGGTTTTCTGGCGTGAGGATCAGGATGAGGGGATGATGGAGAAACTGATTGGATGCTCATCTAAACAGGAAAACGAGATTTATTGAACTTGTATTCAATTGAAAACAAAAACTAACTTGATTATTACAACAATTGTTCAAAATGACCTCCGCCCACCTCCATACAGTTATACAGACGATTTTCGAACTCTCTTCTCACATTAGCGAAAACTTCAGGAGTCAAAAGTCGGCATTCTGTGATAATCCTCATCCGCAGCTCCTCCAGGTTTTCTGGTCTTGTGGCATAAACTTTAGATTTTAGATGGCCCCACAAAAAAAAATCTAGGGGATTTAAATCTGGTGACCTGGCTGGCCACTCAACAGGTCCTCTTCTACCAATCCACCTTCCTGGGAAATTTTCGTCTAAATATTGGCGCACCCGAGCATCATAATGCGGAGGAGCACCGTCTTGTTGAAAACGCATTTCGTCCTCAGAAAGAGTTGGATCGTTCTGTAAAATTTCTGTCAATCTAGGATGTATGTGTTCCTCTAACAACTGTAGGTAGCCATTTCCATTCAGATTACCCTCAATAAAGAAAGGCCCAACTAGATGATTGCCAAAAATTCCTGCCCAAACGTTCAACTTCTGAGGCCTTTGCGTGTGAGCCTCTCTAAACCAATGAGGATTCTGTGTGTCCCAATATCGACAATTATGTCTATTCACTTCACCACTGAGCATAAAGGTGCTTTCATCACAAAAACAGATGTTATTCAGAAAATTTGGAGTAGCGTTTAGGTTTTCACTTAGATTTTCACAAAACTGTAAACGACGATCTGGATCATCTTCGTTTATTTCATGCACTAATTTTACCTTGTAGGGTGAAATTTGTGATGTTTCACGATTCTATGGACATTTGTAGCTGATACACCAGTCAGACAAGATAGTTTTCTGATCGAAGTAGTATTCTCCATTTGTAGATGACCCACTACTGCCACTTCCGTTGCCTCATTTCTGACAGGACATGCCACTTCATGTTTTTGTTTGCCACCGAACCCGTAGCTAGGAATTTGTCAACCAAATATTTAACGTACTGGTGACTGACTCCTTTCTCTTTCAGGATGGTTCCTATCGAATATCCTTGCCGTTTCTTTGGCACAACTGTTATTTCGAAAATACGTCGATACAATTTCGACCCTTTCCTCAGTGGAATAAACCATTTTCAGATTAATTTCAACTGACGAACAACAACAATAATGAGGAACTGATCTGAATAATAATAATATTTCATTGCAAAATGAGAAATAACAGATGACTGCACGCCAGATGGAAATGAAAAAATGTGAACATTTTCAATGCAGAAATCAGCTTTATTTCTTCGTAATTGATGCTCAACACATCGTACCCCAATACTTTTAACAGTTTCGAATTAATTTTAGTTGATAATTTCAAATGACGATATTGAATTTTTCGAAAGCGACATCCTGTATGGAGAGCCGAACTGAATGAAATGCTTTAATCATTCTGGAATTCAAAAACCTTTCTGAAGATATGCCACTTGAATTATTTGTATGATTTTCAAGTTGGGGATGCTGAATGGAAGGGTTGATTGCAAAAATTCTATAACCACACAAGAAAGTCCTATTCTCGGATCAAACATGTTCTCGTATACCGAAATGAACCAGTTTCAAAAAGTTATTTGGGTTTTCAGTGTTCCTGCTCCGGGACACCCTGTATGATGATTCTGAATTTCGAAAATACCAAATTCGAAGAGAAAATTGCAGTACCTTTTCAACGAGGTGCCACTTGACCTATTTTCGATCGAATGATTTTTGAGTTGGGGATGCTGGAAATAGGGGGTTGATTGCACCAACTCCAAATTCACAAGTGTAGGTCGTTTTTCTAGACCGAGCTTAAACCTGCGCTTGCATTATGCCAAAATAAATCGATTTCATTTAGTATTTAGGATTTGCAGGAATTCAACTTTACCCTCGGTTGGGACACCCTGTATGTTAATTTAAAATTCTAAAAATGACAAATCAGAATGGAGAATTGACAGACCTTTACAGTAAGGTGCCACTCGACCCTTATTCCCTATGATGAATTTCGAAATTAGGGTTGCTGGGGGTAGGGGGTTGATCTGAGAAGTTTCGAATTATTTCGAAAAATGCTCCCCCTCGAAACAAAAATCGACGTGTCTTGGTGTTTTTCGCTAATGTTACTCATTTCGGAGTTATAGGGGGGGTCAAATTTTCGTTGGAACACACTGTATGTGTTAATGAAGAAGATTCGGTATGAAACTTTCTTGCAGTATGCCACTGATCAGCGTACAACCAATTTTCGTCATCTTCGTTCAACTTAGAAACTTTTTTGACACTTGTAATTTTTTCATATCTCCAACCCTTTTGTAGTGAAAAATTATTAAATTAGAATTATTTGAATTGTATGTTATTCGCTAAATAAAAAAAAATACTAGAAATACTCGATAGGTATGCCCAAAATTTGCTTTTATTTTGATAACTCGTCTTCTGATACTCAACTTATACTTATTCAATATCAAACTAAAAAAAAGAACAATTAAAAACTAAATAAATTGCTGGAAGTGTCCACCACCTGCAAGAATACAGGCCTCTGTCCTTCGCATATTATCACACACTCTTCGAAATATTCCTGGGGTATTTCTTAACGTGTCACAAGAGGTTATTATTCGATTTCTCAATTCTTCTACAGTGTTCACTGGAGTGATATAAACTGAACTTTTGAAATATCCTCATAAGAAAAAGTCTGAATTATTTAAGTCTGAGGACCTAGAAGTCCATGGTTCTGGCTCACCCCAACCTATTCATCGGTTGTTGAATGTATTATTCAAGAATTCCCCAGCTTCTCCACTGTAATGTGCTGGTACCCGTCATGCATGAACCACGTTATGTTTCTCACCGAAAGTGGCACATCTCGAGAAATAAAGGTAACTCCTCAAGAAATTGCCGATAAATGGGACCCTTTAGTCTGTTGGGCAAAAAAGTGGCCCAATCAAATAATTTCCAATTATTCCGACCCAGACATTCAGTGAGAATTGTTCTTGATGATGAGATTCTTCAATTAAATGGGGATTTTCCTCAGCCAAATAATGATTATTGTGAAAATTTGTGATAGCAATTCTCGAAAAGTTAGCTTCATCTGTGAACATTATTTCACTATCAAAATGAGCATTTTCTCTAATTTCATCTAAGAACCATCGACAGAAATTCAGTCTTGAAGGAAAATCTCGAGGAAGTAGAGTTTGGACTGTCTGGTGTTACTGGATTCGGAAAGCGCACCTGATATAATCGCCTAGCTTCTGTTGTGTTTCCGTTAGCCGTTCCGTTAGTACATGTAATGGATATCAGCCAATTCGGCGTTAGTAAAATTAGCCATTTTTTCTTACAGCAATAACTTCAAAAGTCTTAAAACTAATCGTTAATTTAATAAACAATTCGAGCAGATACTGGTTCACTTTTAGCAGCTGTCAAAATAAATAAGTAAATAAATGAAAAGAATCAAAGCCTACTAGTCATTTTTTTCAATTAGAAGTGCTTTCAATTCAGCGAATGCATACAATCGTTTAATAATTTTTTTCTCGAGAACGGTTGGAGATACAAAAAAATTACAAGTGTCAAAAAGAAGATGACGAAAATGGATTGTACGCTGATAGTGGCGTACTGCAAAAAAGTTTGAAAGGGCAAACGAAAAAGAAAACACCTTGAATATCTCAAAAACTGCCGAAGTTTTGAAGAAAAAAACAATTTTTTCCGGAAATTTCAACACCCTGTAGCTTCGTAACGAAGCTTTTGCGAACCTATGTTTATATGAAATTTGTTTCTTAAAATTGCACGTAGATTTTCCCCCTCAAGTCAATTATGTAACATAATATAATTATGTAAGAAATGCTTGATCGTTATCGCCTTAAAGAGTCGTTTGCATCCATATCATGCTCATTCAATGTTAACGAATCAACTCTACGATCGATAAAAGAATCCGAAGATAAAATATCATCTGTAGCTTCAACTTTACTATCTGTAATAGAAAAAATAGAGGTGGCGTTGTCATTATAGACCGAAGACTGCAACCAAAAAAGAGTGCACCTGAGTGATCTAATTATCCGGGGGAAGGCAAAGCGTCTTTATACATATTTTAAAGAAGCTGGTGGTAGTTGTGATAGTGGAGAATTCCAAGCATCAAAGGTTGGTTCAATAAATTTAAGATGCGACAATCAATGCATAGCATTAAAATCGTTGGAGAAGCTGCATCTGTGCAGACCTGCTGCAGCAGAAAGATGTCCAGAAGAATTTGCAAACCTAGAAGCTGATGGAGGATACAAACCTGAACTAGTATTTAATGCAGAAGAAACTGCATTGTTTTGGAAGAGAATGCCAAACAAAACATTCATTTTCAAAAGCGAAAAAATCTGCTCCTGGATTTAAGGCAGCAAAGGATAGAGTTACACTGCTGCTATGTTCTTATACATCTGGAGATTGTGTCATTAAACCACTGATGCTTTACGGATCTTTAATCCTCACGCTTTAAAAATCAAAACAAGAACGACTTGCCAGTGTTTTGGCGTGCTACCATGTGTAGTTTGTAGCATTTGGTGCGTTGCTGTTTGCGCTGACCTCATCCACTTCGCGCAACCAGTACCGAGGGAAATGTTTCCAGAACGATTTTAATTTCAGCCAGTTTTGCCAGATGCCTTTTCCTGGTGTTTTGTTTTTTCAATTTCACATTCAAATAAAAGAATAAATGTTTGATCTCGGTCGGTCGGTGTTGGATAAGCGCCATATGCTATTTGAGCTTTATCATTCAAATAATTTGGAATTTGTTAACCAATTAGTTCTTCTCGACATTGGAGACCCACACTGTACAGTATATCCAATTTTGAAAGCCACTTATGGCATCTCTGTTGTTATTGACACTAGAGAGTTAGAGATTTTTTCAACTTCAGTGGTATACCGGTTATCATTATTGAAGTTACGTAAAAAGTTGTTTGTTTGTTTTTCCTTTAACGTGCTCTATTTCCGCCTTTCGGCCAATGACACGCCGGGGAATTCTGTCACCCACTAACCCGGGAATTTTGCCGAACCCCTCTCGTGTCGAAGGAAGAGATCTTTGTGTCCAACACATCTCTGTTAGACAGGACCGACGGTTTTACATCTCCTCCTGAAGATGGATACTCAAGCGATTCCCAGAATCCGATAAATAGCACCGACTTTGTAGGGATTGAACCCAGGTAACTCTGCGCAGGAGACAAGTATCATATCCCCTACGCCACCGAGCCGGCTTACGTAAAAAGTATTTTCACTTTGTTCTGCCACTTTTTTGAATAGATTGCAGTGGCAGAGCCGAAATTCTTTTTTTCTATTTGACTTGACAGACAAAAGTGTAATTTCAATTGTTGTCATTGAATTTCCGGTTTCTGGCTTGTTCACGGTCATCTCGAAAGATTTTCACTTGACATTCAACCTCTAGCTAGGGTGTTGATGCTCAATTGTTACTCCATCTTGGTATGCAAAATAAAACTGAAAGAAGATGAAATATGTATCTTCCCGAGAAGTTACGCCTCTGATTAGGAGTTTTTTGCTATCGGTTTCACTTCAATAGTTTATCTTATCCTTCACTATTTCATTTTCAACGATAGGTAATCAAATCTCCGACGTGAGATAAATTGTGGCAACATTGGCTACGAATTCTTTCGGAAAACATCAGATCGACTCTGTACGGGATGCGCGAAAGTGGTCAACGTAAACAGCAGGATTACCCGTTTCGGTAAAAGATTTACCAAATTTACCACAAAACTCAATTGCAGCTCTATATTTAAATTTCAAACAGCTTTCAATTAGGTACCAAGTTATCGAGAGATAAAATATTACAACAGATCACATATTTGTGATACCTTATGCATTAAAATACGCATTTTTGCATTCTCAACCAGTTTGTCTCGTAATAAAAATAGGCCATAAATGAATTGTAGATCATGCAACTTTCTACTAATAGTGATTTCGCTTTTTTCCCAAGAATCGCCATTTATGAGATTGCAGTTTTAATGAAGACCTATTTTCATGATGAAACATATTGTTCGGGTGAAAATTTAAAACAAAACTGTTTTTAGCAACCTTAACTTCGAATAACACTTTTTTAACAATATGAGATTGTGACTTTGGAATTTTCATTGTTGGTGTTTCCAAAATCTGCAAAATTTTCGCTACATGTGAAATTTTCATCCTCAATTTTATGCTAATTTGACCACACTTTATTTCTAAATTTATTTTCAGGATGAGTGTTCTGGAGACTACAAAAGGTGCTTGTATGCTTTAATCGGTGAACCTTAAACTGACTGAGCCTTCTACTGTGACCATTTACCTAATATTTTACTATTTTTGAAATGTTAGAATATATTTTTTAAAATATTTATATAACTGTCTACTTTACATATATTATTATTAATGTTGAATTTTTGCCATTTTGATGTTTTCAAGTTTTAATGTTTATAATCGTTCAACAAATTATATTTTCTCGTTGTAGAAAACATTCAGTATATGAAATACAATTTTTAATATATGGTATGTTTTAATTGTATTTACATTTTATTCAGCAAAAACTTCGTTTTTGATCAGTTGCATGTTCAGAATCAATAATAATAATGCTTTAATGTGCGAAATAACAAATACAAGATTAAGAAATATTCATACAAATAATCTCAACTCATTTTAACATTAACATAATAAATACATAATCCACGCAACATCAAAGTAGGATAATCTGCGAAGCCCCTTTTGAGATCTGTTTGTGGATTATGTATACCTTGAATTGAGGAGAAAAACCCTAACCAAAAACATTCTCAAACTTACAACAATTTACCAACTGGAAATTAAAATATAAACCACAATTTCTTCTTCTATAATATGCATCAAAGAGAAAGAAAATTTCAGTTACAAGCTGAAGTTATTTATACTTTTTTCTCAACAATATCATGAATTTTCAATCGGTCAGTTGTTCTCAACCAATATTTGATTTTCGATTTAAACACAACCAATTTTTCATATTCTGCTGGGATCATATTAGGACCCAAGTATAGGTAGCTCTTTTGAGTGAGTACTATTCTCAGTTATCGGTACCTGATTTGACGTAGCCTTACCACGGGTCATATAGACGTGATCAATTTTTCGTAAGGTATTTCGATTTCGATATTGCCTTATTATAAGAGAATAGCAAAAAAGCACCCTCATATCGAATAAACCAGTTTCCTGAAAAAGAAGGTCTATTGGGTAAGTGTACTCTTCCGTAAATAATTTTTAGAATGAGTTTCTGTGTATTTTGAAGGTATCGAAGATGATTCTGAGAGACTCCACCCCATGCTACTATACCATATGCTAAATGAGATTCGACGAATGATAAGTAGATAATGATGTTCTTAAATATATTAGCACTTTTCGTTTGATTGAATATATCCCAGAAAAGTATTTTTCAATAAGTTAAACAACAGATCAAAATCATCATAATTTCGTTAAATACATTTCCTTGCCGAAATTATGGATATTTATATACTGGCTGAAAACAACCTTAAAAACGGTAAGCTCTACGGAAGTGTGAAGTAGAGCTAAGCTCAACTGTAGGCATCTACTCAGGGAAGCTAAACTTAAATACACACACCACAAAAATTTTCGCATCACCTGGTATTCTGAATTCCACAATCGATTAGGCAGCTCGGTCGCAGTTTCTTTGTCGACATATGAGGGGAAAAAATCTTTTCAATGTAGTAAAATTTGTTTCCATATGATCTCAAACGAGAATGAGTTTATTTGACGCAGTATTCATTCAATTTCTTTTCAGTTTTCACGCTAAATTAATGCAAGTTTTCTGTGTTTCTTGTTGATTTTCGAATCTTTGAATTTATTGTAATGGCTGCTGAACGTCCTGGACGCTATTTGAGTGATCATGAGAAGGTAAGAATTGTAACACTTCTAGAAGAGGGGCGAAGCCAACGCTACGTGGCTAACTTGTTTAATGTTAACCAAAGCACTATTTCAAGAGCAATTAGTCGGTACCACGAAACAGGGGAATATGGAAGAAGGGCCGGACAGGGAAGAAATCGGATAACAACAGCAGTCGATGATCGTTGGCTTCGTTTAACTGCACTAAGAGTTCGGCACTGTATGGCTAGAATGCTACAAAATGAACTTGCACTTTTCAGAAATGTGCATATTTCATTGCAAACTGTTAGGAACAGGTTCAGAGAAGACGATATCAGACCAAGGGTGGCTTCTAACGGCCCGCGTCTCACCAGAGAGTATCGAGTTGCAAGAATTCAGTTTGCGAGGAAACATGTAAATTGGGGTATTCCAGAATGGTAGAATGTTCTCTTTTCCGACGAGTCCAGGTTCTGTCTAGTATCAAATGGTAGACGCATGCCTATATACAGACGACCTGAAGAACGGTATCAGCAATGTAATATCCGGCAAACCGAAAACTTCGATTGACAGCGGCCAGATACATCGTAGATATCCTTGAACCCCATGTTGTACCCTTTGGCCCATTGATTGACGATTGAGTAGTTAAAAAATTTCTGCAAAATTCCAAAATTGATATTTAAAGATGGTCAACCAGAAGTCCCGACTTGAATCCCATAGGACATGTTTGGGACAACATGGGGTGGCAAATTCAGCAACGAGGATGCCTTGTAGAACACACCAACAAATAGAAAATCTGCTTCCTGAAATTTGGAACTCGGTGACTCAAGAGTACATCCAAAATTTGTTTGAGGGGCTTCCGAGACGTATACTAACCATTCGATGCTAGTCGATTGGTCTCTTCGCGAATGTTTGAAGATGGTAGAATTTTTCAACAATTCGAAAATTGTTGATATTTTCCATCATAAACTCATCTATTTTCAATGATTTCTTATTTTACACTTCTGAAAGTTACCAAGCGACTCTCGAATGACCAACCTAAAAGTTTATATAGTATTGTCGTAAAAGTAGGGTGATGCGACAATTTTTGTGGGGAGTGTATTACGAGGACCTAGTAGCATCTTCCGTGAATAAAAACAAAACTGTATGGAACATAGTTAAACGGGAAACGGGCAGGAAAATCGAGCCGCGTCAGTCTATCACTCTTAACTTGGATGGAACCCTCTGCTTTGAGTGTCTATGCAGACACTATGGTAATGTCTCATCTCAATCCTGCACTGTATCTGCTCTATCAGATCTCACTTTTTCTTCTTTCCTGTGATCGTGAAAGTGGATTTCAGTGCAATAATGTCAATTAAAGAGGGGGGAACTGGGGTTGACTCCGTTTGTGCAAGAGTTTTAAAGGCAATTGCTCATTAACCTTTCTGACACATCGGGGATATTTCCTTCTCTTCTGAAAATAACAACAGTTATAGCTGTGCATAAAAATAACGATGCTGTTAACAGGTAATTATCGGTTCTGTTTCAATTTTGAGTCATTGAGAAGGTCGTGGTTAATCGTATGGCTGGCTTTTTAAATAGATTTGGAATCATCACATATAGTAAACATTGTTTTAGGGCCGGACGTTAACTCAAACAGCTGCCTTTGATTTTGTTGAGTTTGTCTATAAAAGCTTGGATGGAGGTCTTCTTGTGGCTGGACTTTTTTTGACTTATCGCGGCCGTTTGACTGCCTAACCAGAAGTTTCATGGAAAGTAAAATCTATAATTCAGGTTTTAGAGATATGTTCCTTGGTTGGATATGTAGTTTCATTTCGAGCCATTCTTTGTCTGTCAAAATTCGGGAGGTTTCTTCTTATTCAAGAGCCCTGCCCGGTCCCCCAAACGTTGGCGATTACTGTGGAGAGTGCATCTCGTTCTTCTGCCATTCTAAAAAGGTCACCTGCATTTCGAATGCCGATACACGCTCTTATGTTTGTAAGCTGTGACATCTGTTTTCGACCTACACCACGTTTTCCTTCTATTTTCACCTTCATGATCAACTGAAGCAAGCGGTATTTGTCTCCTCGGATTATATGACCCAGATAAGATATTTTGCGGCATTTTACCGTAGTGAATAGTTGTCTTTCTGTTCTTGCACGACCGAGAACATCTTCGTTAGCAATTAAATCAGTCCAGTGTTCGGAGCATTCTTTTGTGGATCCACATCTCAAAGCTCTCCAGACGATTAATCGTATGTACTTTCCAGGATCCAGCTCTCTGCATCGTACAAAATAACTGGCCAGATGTAGCATTTGACCATTCGTTGTCGAAGCTTGAGGTTAATGGTGTCATTACAAAAGAGCGTTCTTAGATCTGAAAGCAATTTCTGGCTGTCTGAATGCGACACTTTGTTTCAATATCGGGATCTTATTGCTCTGTCAGATTACTTTCCAAATACTTATTTTTCTCAACTCTTTCAATTTGGGAATTATTTAGAAACAGCTTGGTGTCTTTGTGTGGATCGCGGCTAAATATGAATTTTGTTTTATTGGTATTTATGTTAAGACCGTAACTTGTTCCCACTGTATTGATTTTATTTAATAATTCTTGAAGATCCTCAATTTTGTCACATGAGACAACTGTGTCGTCTGCGTATCTAATAGTATTAAGCAGGACGCCATTTACCTTCACTTCATGGTGCACATCCTCCAAAGCCTCCTTAAATATTCGGTCTGAGTAGAGGTTGAAAAGTAAGGGTGAGAGGATACAACCCTGCCGGACTCCCCGTCGTATCTGAAGACCAGATGTTATTTTTCCTTCTATACGCACCTCCGCCGTTTGTCCCCACTATAGGTTCTCATTTATTCGTTATCTCGGCTGTTCAGTTGTATTTCCCGACGCACCGACATCAGCTTAGTTTGAAGCACTGTGTCGAATGCCTTCTCATAATCTATGAAACAGGCGAAAACATTTTACGCTGATCTCGACATTTCTGGAAAAGGACATTAATACCAAACAAAGCCTCACGAGTTCCGAAAGCATTCCTGAAACCCATCTCAGCGTCATCAAGATCGAATTCACACTTCCGGGAGGTTTGGTCTGAGAAATTTGGGATTAAGTCAGGGGTTCCTCAGTGCTCCATGTTGGAACCACTATTTATAAATGATTTGCGTGATCATATAAATGAAGATAAAATACAATATATGCTGATGATACTTCCATAGCGATATCACCGCGGACTAATGCGAAGTTCTCCTAGACTTATAAGGAGGTAGTAAACGTTTTCAACTCATGGTGTTTTGAAAATTCATTCATACTAAATGTGGCTAAAACAGAATGTATATACTTTGGATTAAGAAATTCTAACAGAGTACCTCTGTTAAACAACTGGAAAGAAAATATGCTGGGGTCTAGTTGTGATTGTGATTGTGTCAGGTTTCTTATGGTTTACTTGGATAAAGGTTTGAGATGGAATCAACATGTAGACCAGCTATGCAAAAAACTGAACAAATCGTGTTATGCAATCAGTTCAATAAGGAACTTTTTGGGTATCGAATCTGTCATTAGTGTATACTACAGCCTTGCCTTCAGTCATCTAAGTAAAAATGTACTTCTATGGGGTAATTCCGTGGACTCTCAAAGATCAGTTGTTTCTCAGAAAAGAATTATACGCATGATCTTCAAACTTAACCCACGTGAATCGTGTAAGCCAGTTTTTATTTCACACAACATTCTCACTCTTTCCTGCATTTACATCTAAAGAAGTCTTCTTCTCATAAGAGATACCGAACATGAATATTACACTATTTAGCTTTCATGATCGTTCCACTCGAAGTGCAACCACTTTCTTCATCCCCTATATATAAAACCAGGAAATATGAACTTTCTACCTATCACCAAGGGATCTTGCTATTTAACCATCTTCCTCATCCATTGAAGCGATTAGCAAGACCGGCGTTTGAAAAAATCATTGATGCCATGCTATTACGCAAGGCTCACTTCACTATTGGGACAAGTTGACTAGTTTTCAGCTTCAAGAAACTATGTGCCTAGTTCATAGAACAATATTTTATTAATTGCTAAATTGAAATAACTTTTGGGAGATAAATAATAAAAAACAAGTACTGTGTTTTAAGGAATTTTACTTAATAATTGCGATTCGTAACGCGTTTCACTACACCGTAGCTTCTTCAGACGAATGATTATGCAGAAAAATGTAAATGAGAATATAACTATAAATGTTCTTGAGTAATTAAAAGCTTATTGGTCGCCTCCTCCTAAGTGGTTATTTATGACAGGTATATCCAATAAAATTAAGGAATAGATTGCTCCCCGAAAAGATTCAATAGAGGTGAAGGGCTTAAATCGACTTGTTCATTGATGAGTCTACCTGAGTGTTTGTATTTATTTATTTCTAAAGTTTCCCAAAGATCTACCTTCCAATATTTATTATCTGTATGCAAAATTTCAAACTGTGGGTCGAAAGAATGATTATTTTCTAAGAGATGATTCGTGTAATTTGAATCTGATTTTTATTTGAAAAACTGCGTTTGTGTTCCGATATTCTAATATTAAAATTTCTATGTGTTCTACCAATGTAGAAATTATCACAGTCATTGCAATTCAATCTATAAACACCTGATTTATTGTTTTTACCTGGTTTGGTTTTATTATTTTCTATATATTTGCCTAAATTATTATTAGTTTGGAAAGCTATGTTGAAAATATTGCTACTTAAGAATGATTTCAGTTTCTTTGTTTTTATTATTGATAATGGAATTTTACCAAGTAAAAGCCTTCCAAATTCAAATGTTTGGGAGATAACTTTATACAAATAAGATGTCAAATTATCTAAAGAGATTTATTGGAAAAAATAAATTCTCCAAAAGTAGATGTCAGAAAATAATCAGACTGCATAGAAAGAGAAAGACAGGGGATAAAAATTTTTCGACAGAGACGTGAAAAGCATTCAAAATGGATGAAAATTATAAAAAGTCACGAATGTGTTGCGTGTGAAAAGATTTGGGGCGAAGAGGACTTTGTGGAGTATGATATTCACTATTCATTTAAAATATAAGAGATGTATGTACAGGTATGCGCTTAGTGAAAACAAAAAAATGGACGATAATGGAATTGTGGCAGAATAAGTATAGAAAAAGCTATTGCCTATAAGTTTTTGGCGACTACAAAAATTTGCTATATTAAAACAAGTAAGTTCCAATATTTGTTATTGTTTTGAGTTTTTGATGAGAATGTGAGCTTGTTTGATTATTTTCATATTCTCCTTAAGAAATACATCAGCGACATACTGAAAGCACAGAATTTATAATTATTAATGTGAATTCACTAAATAACTAATGTGAGTGAATAATTATTATTAGCAATATGATTTATTTTCATAATCTCTTCAAGAAAATACATTTGTAATACAGAATAGTATGTATATTTAACCACACCATAGATTGGTAAATTTAAATTTGAAAATATATATGATCTGCAAAAATCATCGAAGAGTATCTCTGCGCAAGTCAGAATCAGACTACGTCTAATACAATTATTTCAAGTGTTTTGGGAATTCACTTTTCGCGAACGAAATTGTGGAAAATGTAAGAGGTGACGATACTACAATAAATTTGTTTTCAAGCAAGAAATTATATATTTTAATTGGGACCAAAAGTATTTTTCTATAAGTAGGTGAAGGTGAATGCATCTTTGAAAAAGTTTCTTGACATAGATGCGAAAAGTATACAAAATGGATGAAAATTAAAGTCTTGAATGAGTTTATAAATGCTTTTGGAAACATTTAGGGCGAAGATGAATTTGTTAAGTATGATATTAACTATTTATTTAAAATATGATTACAAGAGAGATATTGTCACGTACGCGCAAAGTGCAGATCTAGAATTGACTGATGGAATTGAGAAAGAATCAGTAAAGCAGGAAATTATTTTCGGTGACTGAAAAAGTATGCTATAATGTAACAATGTAAGTTCGATTATTTGATATTGTTTTAAGTTTTTTATGAGAATGTGAATGAATATATTTTAATAGCTTGTGCAACTTTTTCAATATAATTAGATTATTTCCATAGTCTCCTCAAGAAATATATCTGCGACATAGAATGGTATGTTAATTTATTCATGCCACAGATTTTATAATTAGAGAAGATTGGTACATTAGAAAGGAAAGTATTTCCTGGATGAAACTATACGCATTTATTCAATATTGAATAGAAGTTTCATCAATATCAAAGCTTTATTTATTATTATTCGATTGGTGTGAGGATTGGAAAATAAAATTGATTTATCTTTCGTCCGCGACTTCTATCTTCTCTTCTAACGTCATATGTCTCATTATTAATAATAAAAACAAGTACTGTGTTTTAAGGAATTTTACTTAATAATTGCGATTAGTAACGCGTTTTACTACACCGTAGCTTCTTCAGACGAATGAATATACAGAAAAATATAAATGAGAATATAACTATAAATGTTCTTGAGTAATTAAAAGCTTATTGGGTTGCTTATTCTTAAGTGGTTATTTATGACAGGTATATCCAATAAAATTAAGGAATAGATTGCTCCCCGAAAAGATTCAATAGAGGTGAAGGGCTTAAATCTACTTGTAAATTGATGAGTCTACCTGAGTGTTTGTATTTATTAATTTCTAAAGTTTCCCAAAGATCTACCTTCCAATATTTATTATCTGTATGCAAAATTTCAAACTGTGGGTCGAAAGAATGATTATTTTCTAAGAGATGATTCGCGTAATTTGAATCTGATTTTTTATTTGAAAAACTGCGTTTGTGTTCCGATATTCTAATATTAAAATTTCTATGTGTTCTACCAATGTAGAAATTATCACAGTCATTGCAATTCAATCGATAAACACCTGATTTATTGTTTTTACCTGGTTTGGTTTTATTATTTTTTATATATTTGCCTAAATTATTATTAGTTTGGAAAGCTATGTTGAAATTATTGCTACTTAAGAATGATTTCAGTTTCTCACTTGTAATGCCAACGTAGGTTAAGGTATTGAATTTTTGTTTCAATTTATCGACAGGGTAAACTTCATTCAATGCGATTCTACTTTGTTTTTATTCAAAATATTATTTATTAGTTTGGGATTGTAACCATTATTTTGGCTATTTGTTTAATCAAATTTAGTTCTTTGTTGAAATTTTCTGGTGATAACGGGATGTTAATCAATCTATGAATAAAATTATTGAATGCTGACATTTTATGTTGATATGGATGACACGACGAGTTATGTATTATAATATCTGTATGTGACGGCTTATGGTAAATTGCGAAAACATGATTTCCATTTTCATTTGAAATTGTTACGTCTAAGAAATTTATTGAATTATTGCTTTCTATTTCGGTTGTGAATGCAATTTTGGATGTAATGAATTTATATGATTTTCGAAAATTTTCAACTGTCTATCTGTTCCTGTGAAGCAAATAATGATATCGTCTACATAGCGATACCAGTATAAACAATATTTACTGAGTGGATGATTACGAATTAATTTCGTCTTCAATAGTATAATATTTGTTATTGAAATGGAAATAAGTTAAGAATCTATTTCCCAACATTCCTCCGAAAGATACGTATTACTTAGTTGAAGAATTATTAGAGAGGGAAAAGACAACGGAGTCGAAGATGAGATCACGGTATAGTTTGATCGGAGCAAAGAAAATGAAAGTTAGGAATTGAAGAACGATAGAAGTAACATGTAAAGTGCAGTTAGCAAGCTTTAGATGTTCAACTATTGTGATAGTAATTATTGTTGCTTGAAGATATGACACATTTCGTTGATCTACGTTACCCAGGGTGTTCGAAAACGATTTTTGAAGTTTGGGTTCATTCAAAACTCATTTCACTGTTTTTTTTTTTCAAATGTCATACCCTATATCTAAATACACAAATACATTCTGTATACACTTCTTCTACTAATTGCCGTTTGATCGGCCATCTTCCGCTGACTTGTAGTTTGATTTTCAACGTCAGTCGCTACAATTGTTACTTCGTTTTTTCCATCTTCGGTCACCCGCTTTTGTCTGTTCGTTTTTGGATAAGCTACGTTGCCGGTTTGCCGATTTGTTTGTGGTAGTTTTGTAGGGAATTTCGGTCTGGATGTCTTCGATTCGGGTATCTTTCGATGTAAACACTTGACGCTAAAACTCAGTTTTGTTGACACTCGCCGATGACAAAAATCATATCAATTTGTTGTTGTATTGGATAAGTCCTTATTCTGAAATGTAAATCAAATAACAAAATTGCTTAAAATTGGAAATTTCCAACCGATAGTGAAACAAAAAACCACCTTTTCTAGGAATTTATAGATACCAAATGTATTGAGCTCCTAATATTAAAGAGCAACTTTAGAATGATGAAGATTAGATGGGTACCAACTGAGTACAAGAAATGTGATAAAGAGATCGCGATTGTTTAATTACCTTGATGTGATTTGCCGGTATTGCGTATCATACATTCATTGAAATTAAGTCGATAATGGAATTTGATTTAGTGAATGCAGGTAACACTGTGGTATTCGCCGATTCTGTTGAAGGTCATCAAAAACTAATGTCCCGCATCACTAGAGTCAATACTTATATGGTTTAGATCTGAACATCAAAAAGACTAAGTTCATAATCATTAGCAAGAATTCCAATACAAATCGTCAAATAATAATCGATAATCAACAAATTGAAAGAGTATCCTTTTACACATATCTGGGTACAACTATTGAGGACACAAACTTTTTTAAAGTCTTTGAATTTCGGAAAATGTCAAATGTTTCGGAAACTACAAGATGGGTATAAGGAAAAATGAAACAAAATATAGGTTGTCCCATTTAAAAATCTTCACTTTGATATTTAACTTTATAATAATAAAAAACAAGTACTGTGTTTTAAGGAATTTCATGTCAATACTATCATTAAATCAGATATTCTTTCATTATTACAAATTTGTTTAGATCAAAATTATTTCCATTTCAATAACAAATATTATACTATTGAAGACGGCTTGATTATGGGCAATCCGTTAAGTCCTCTGTTAGCAGAAATATTCATGAATAACTTAGAGAAATTAATTCATAATCATCCACTCAGTAAATATTGTTTATACTGGTATCGCTATGCAGACGATATCATTATTTGCTTCACAGGAACAGATAGACAGTTGAAAATTTTCGAAAATCATTTAAATTCATTACATCCAAAAATTGCATTCACAACCGAAATAGAAAGCAATAATTCGATAAATTTCTTAGACGTAACAATTTCGAATGAAAATGGAAAACATGTTTTCGCAATTTACCATAAGCCGTCACATACAGATATTATAATACATAACTCGTCGTGTCATCCATATCAACATAAAATGTCAGCATTCAATAGTTTTATTCATAGAGTGATTAACATCCCGTTATCACCAGAAAATTTCAACAAAGAACTAAATTTGATTAAACAAATAGCCAAAAATATTGGTTACAATCCCAAACTAATAAATAATATTTTGAATAAAAACAAAGTAGAATCGCATTGAATGAAGTTTACCCTGTCGATAAATTGAAACAAAAATTCAATACCTTAACCTACGTTGGCATTACAAGTGAGAAACTGAAATCATTCTTAAGTAGCAATAATTTCAACATAGCTTTCCAAACTAATAATAATTTAGGCAAATATATAAAAATAATAAAACCAAACCAGGTAAAAACAATAAATCAGGTTTTTATCGATTGAATTGCAATGACTGTGATAATTTCTACATTGGTAGAACACATAGAAATTTTAATATTAGAATATCGGAACACAAACGCAGTTTTTCAAATAAAAATCAGATTCAAATTACGCGAATCATCTCTTAGAAAATAATCATTCTTTCGACCCACAGTTTGAAATTTTGCATATAGATAATAAATATTGGAAGGTAGATCTTTGGGAAACTTTAGAAATTAATAAATACAAACACTCAGGTAGACTCATCAATGAACAAGTAGATTTAAGCCCTTCACCTCTATTGAATCTTTTCGGGGAGCAATCTATTCCTTAATTTTATTGGATATACCTGTCATAAATAACCACTTAAGAATAAGCAACCCAATAAGCTTTTAATTACTCAAGAACATTCATAGTTATATTCTCATTTATATTTTTCTGTATATTCATTCGTCTGAAGAAGCTACGGTGTAGTGAAACGCGTTACGAATCGCAATTATTAAGTAAAATTCCTTAAAACACAGTACTTGTTTTTTATTATTGATAATGGAATTTTACCAAGTAAAAGCCTCCCAAATTCAAATGTCTCATTATTATCCCACGTTGTCCTCAGACGGTGTATACTTGTGAAGATATGAAGATCTTAGTCAGGAAAAAATTCTTGATAGTAAACTAGAATACTTTAGCAACGGCTTTGTCCTAAGTTGTTGGTACGTCAAAGTCATCTTTAAAGGATTAACTATATTTGTGGGATATTCGAGAAATTGCATTAAAAAACTCAAAAACTTCTGCTCGTCCTTGCTTGAATTACTTGTAATGTATAATACATCAATCATATTGCTACAATTCGACAGAATAATATTGGCCTAATGTTTTCTGTGGCGAAATACTAGAAACTTTCTGCTCTAATTCTTTGCAAAGTCCTAAATAATATCTCATATTCCTCTCAATCTTACTTCCCGAGCCAAAACCAAGAACATATATACGATATACGATATCACCCCTCAACCAGTTTTCACCCCTAATCTCAATGAAAGCATGTTGAACTCAATCTTCCTATCTAATGCCAATGCTTCCTATATGGAGGCTATAGCCTGAGGTCTGGAACCCTGTTGATAGGTTGCATTTTTTCGAAGATTTTTCTACTCCTAATCATGAAACGAAAACCCTTGAAATCTCATTGGATTACTCTTACGAGGGTGAAGTACCAATCCCAGCATCACCAGTTACAATGCGTTTTATGCGTTCATGTGGAGTCGGAATTGGATCATTCTAACATGTTTTCAGCAACCTTTACGCGATTCAATGTTTGAAGAAAATTCAGGTTTTTTGGAAATAGTCGAATGGCAACGCGTTTCATGCCCAAACACAGGGCCCCGCAACCATATGGGCAAAGTGTGCAACGCACACGGGCGCCATCATTTAGGGGCGCCAAAACCCAGGGTCCTAAAAAATATTAAAATAAAAGTTGAGAAATTAAATAGGATTAAGTATAAATACACACGAAATTTTATTAGTATATCATCCTGTTACTGCCGATTCATATGTTGCGAGAACATGTCAGGCGGCAGTTTCTTGATTTTTCCTGTTCAGACATGAATAACGAACGCCTGAAGCGCTATAAAAGCGATGCATCGCCACAGGCGTTTTTAAATCAGTTAGTTCACTGGACCGTGTAATCCTTTTAATTTTACATATAAAGTTATTTTTATTTTGTCAAGTGTGGTGTTGTGTTGTGTAATATTTTATTTACTACTTTTTTTTTAAATCAAGTGCCGAATACCTGCTGACTGCAATTTCAACGGCTTGATTTTTATAAAATGGTAAGTGTTCCCTACTTTATACTATCAACATTAACCCTTTATAGGATACTGGTTATAATTTATTTTTTTAGCCAAATATCTTTTTATTGATTGAAATGTCATGTACGAGTTTGAAAAAGTAACTGGTTTTATCCATAACTCGGTTAGTTTGATCTTTTTAAAAAACCATTTTGTAGGGTTTTCAAGGGCTATAAGATCAAATTAGTTTAATATCTTTTATGCCTTTATTTTTGAAAGGATTGAAGCTGAAAGGGCTCGAACAAATTGCTTTTTACTCAAATATGCAAAGTTTAATCGGCCATATCTCACTTTATAATAATCTGCCCTATAAAGGGTTGAAAACTATTGGCTACTTAGTTAACTTTTTAAGAATATTTCCTACCGTACCCACATAGTGCTTATTATTGTGGTTACTTTAGAAGTTAATTCCTAATTCCTATGAGTACTAATTATTGATTTGTTTTTTCAGGATAAAAGACAGAGACCTTCAGATGCAAAGTTTCGCGAGCAAAAGAAACTGAGACTACAAGAAAGGGAAAAAATGGTTGGATCTTTAAAGCATTTCTTGCAAAACAATCGAGATTCCACGGAGACTATCGATATTGGTGCGACCGAATCGTCCGAATCTCAAGATTCTAAATCCGTAATATCAATAGCCGTGAGTGGACCATCTGAAATTTCAGCAGTAACATCAGGTCCTGCAACAAGTGGCAGCGGTTATAGCAGCAAAACAGCTTCTACTGATGCAGAGCCCGATGAAGCGATGACACCATCCTCATCTATACAGCACTTGAACTTCAGGTTATTCAGCTTGTGTAGAAAGTTCGGTAATGTCAGCTACCGAAATACCTGCTGCAAGTGACACTTTCGATGAAGGCTGTAATGAGGCCAGTATTGATATAATTCCGTCCTACCCCGGTTTGTGGCCCGAAAGAATCACCAATGAGATGGCTAGAATATTGGTTAAACGTGGTCCGCCCTTGATAGACATCAGTTTTAGCTTTCCTAGTAATAAAGATAAGAGAAAGTTTTCGTGCAAATACTTTGAAAGAAATCTAGCAAATGGAGAAAAAGTCGAAAGGGCTTGGCTTATTTACTCTATTTCTAAAGATTCAGTATTTTGTTTTTGTTGTAAGTTGTTTTGTAAATGTAAAACTCCTAACGCTTTTTGTGATACAAATGGAGTATCTGATTGGCAACACTTGTCTTTGCTAATTAAGAGACACGAAACGTCAATTTTACACAACACTTATATAAACACTTGGGTAAATTTTAAAAAAATGTTGGAGACATCTATGACTGTTAATGCTCATCATCTACGGATTTTAGGAACGGAAAAAAAATATTGGCTAGACGTGTTGGAAAGAATTATTGCGATTGTTAAGTATTTATCTACACAATGCTTGGCATTTCAAGGTTCTTCTCAATTGCTTTTCGAACATGATAATGGAAATTTTCTAAAAACTGTTGAGATGATTGCCTCTTTTGATTCAGTGATGAGACAGCACGTTAGCCGAGTGTATAACACCCAAAAAAATCTGTTAAAATGGCGTGCAAATATAGAATGAAATAATTGAATTATTGTCATCCAAAGTAAAAAATAATATTTTAGAAATGGTTCGCAGTTCAGAAACTTTTTCAATAATATTAGATTGTATACCAGACACTAGTCATACTGAGCAAATTAGTCTTGTTCTGAGGTATTTTGTCCTTAACACCACTTCAAAAAAGGTTGAAGTTAAGGAAAGTCTTATTGCGTTTAATCCAATACAGGACTCTACAGGAGAAGGGATATATAAAAAAATTAAATTTAGAGTTAAAACACATTAGGGGACAAGGTTATGAAAATGGGACAAATATGAAGGGAAAACATGTTGGGCTTCAAAAACGCATCGTACCTTGTGCGGCTCACACTTTGAACTTAACAGTAAATGACGCTTCTAAGGTGTAAGGTACTACAATAAACTTTTTTAATCTTGTGCAAGAGTTATCTCTTGGTGATGGAGTCGCTTCGCGGCGTGGGCCTAGACGGGAAGGACATTACTCTGATACAGAACCTATATTGGAACCAGAGAGCTAGAATCAGAATAGAGGGATCCATATCCGAGCAAATCGGAATCGGCAGGGGAGTCAGGCAGGGCTGCGTCTTGTCCCCTTTGCTGTTCAATCTGTATTCAGAGCTAATATTTGACAGATCTTTAGCAGATATCTCAGAGGGAGTCAAAATTAACGGCGTAAACATAAACAGCATCAGATACGCTGACGATACTGTCTTGATCGCTGACTCGGATGAGGGTCTACAGCGACTCCTCAACAGCGTTAGCAATACCTGCAATGAGTTCGGTATGAAAATAAACGTGAAGAAAACCAAGGTAATGATAATCAAAAAGTCAAAGAATGTTCCACAACCAATCCAAATAAACGGAAATATATTAGAAGAAGTGGATAGGTTTCAATACTTGGGATGCTGGATAGACAACAAACTAGATCCAGACACAGAAATAAGATCGAGGATAGAACAAGCCAGAAACTGTTTTGTATGACTCAGAAAGCTCCTCTGCGACTCACGAATCAGTCTCGACCTGCGTTTAAGACTCTCAAAATGTTATGTATGGTCTACTCTCTTGTACGGAGTCGAAACATGGACCCTAAAAACACAAACAATCAACAAACTAGAAGCTTTCGAGATGTGGACATATTGCAGAATTCTCAAAATACCATGGATATCGCATACCACGAACGAAGAAGTCTTGCGCAGGATTGGAACAGAACGAGAACTATTCAAATTTGTAAAAGTCCGTAAAACTGCATACCTAGGTCACATCCTGAGAAACGACAAATACCGTTACGCACAGCTCATCATCAAGGGAAAGATCGAGGGCAAACGGGATCTAGGACGGAAAAACTGTCATGGCTGAGGAACATACGTCAGTGGACTGGCATGAACTTCGAAGAGCTCATCAGAACCGCTGAAGACAGAGAGAGATTTGCCGTTGTGATATCCAACCTTCATTGATGGAGATGGCACGTCGAGAAGAAGAAGAAGAAGCAAGAGTTATATAATTTTTTTTCGTCATCCACAAAAAGGTGGTATGTTTTGAGAAAAAATGTCCCCGGGTTAAGTTTAAAGCCTCTAAGTGAGACAAGAAGGTCCAGCAGAATTGACGCAATAAAGCCTCTTAAAGTTTATTTAATTAAGGTTTGCGAAAGTCTTCTAGAAGTGGCTGAAGATAATTCCTTTCACATTGATGCAAGACATAAAACGAGTTCCCTCTTAACGTCTGTACAAAATTTTCAATTTATTTGTGGAATTATTATTTGGCATGACGTTTTATTTCATATAAATATTGTCACCAAACAAATGCAAAGTGCTACAATTAATATTAAAGTATGCCAAACCTACCTAAAAAATTTAGTTGATCACTTCCAGCAATATAGATCTAACCAATCATTTCAAGAAATTCTTGTGCAAACGAAAGAAGTAGCATCCTCTCTCGAAATTGAAGAAGACTTTCCACCTTTACCAACGGTTAGAAGGAAAATTAAACCGAATTAAGTGACAGCGATCTTTTAAAACATTGTTCTATTCTTGAAGAGCGACTGACAGATCAGGATAATAAGGATCTATACTTCAATGATCTGTTTAACGAAATTAAAGCGTTAAAGTTGTGTTCATTATGTGAGATCTTTTTCAAAGTTAAAAGTCATTAAAAATTATTTAAAATCGACAATGATTCAAGAAAGATTGTCTGGGTTAACGATATTATCAATTGAACAAGAAATTTTTGACGGTATAAATTTTAGCGATGTAATTAATGAATTTGCAACAGCAAAATCTCGGAAAATATCGCTACTGCAATAGCTATCTTTTATTTTACTATTGCACCTAGACCTAGCTATCAATTTTGATTTTAAAACGAAGTTCCTAGGTATTTGTTATTAGAATTATCTGCATATTTTTTAAAATATCTAAGTATAAGTAGAAAGTAGTACTATGTATATATATATATATATATATATATATATATATATATATATATATATATATATATATATATATATAGTATTTATAAACAACGAGTCAACGTGTCTGTATCCCATTACTTAAGTAAATTTTTAAAATGGGTGTGAACAAGAATTTATTTTGTTATGATTTTGTTCTGTTTGTTTCATTTTGATATTTTAGTCTACAAATAAATATGACTTCTAAAGTTCCGTTCCTTGCTTTACTTCAAGTACCTACCTACCTCCTACCTTAAAAAAAAATAAAAAACATGATCCAAAAATGCCTCAAGGGGCATAAAATAAAATAAATACCTTTTTTGCACACAAGCGCCAGTAGCCCTCACGGGGGCCCTGCATATTTTTCAGATAATCAATTGCACTTTTGTGACAGAATGTAGCAATGGTATTAATTACCGGGAGGTGGATTAATATTTTTTCATGAAATCGGGGGTAACTCGGGGTAAATCCTTAGAATGTTTCGATACTTGGCTCGATAACTACATAGTAAGAAAATCATTCTAATTCGACTGAATTTCTAAACAGAAGAAAACTCGAAAAAAATTTAATTTCATCATAACAAGGTCGATTTTTCATAAAATGGTTTTTTTTGTACACCCTTATTTCTATCAATAGTTTTAAATGAAGCAGGTACGCAGTAATACCCATTCGTGAAAAAGTGAAACCTTATATCTCAATTCTTCAAATTTTTCTGAAAATGGTGCCAGCAAACAACGAATTCATTATAAGCGCACGAACAGTTTTATAAATAAACCTTAAAATTATCGGATAATGTGGCAATTTCGTAAAACACACGTTTTATTTCATCTTTCAACCATAACATCTAAAAATATAACGAAACCTCTTGATTTTGCTGCTGTTTTCCGAAACAGCGCTTTCCATTGGTTGAAAAGTGTAAACATTTGAATTGCGGCGGATGTTAGTCTAGTGTGCTCTGAAAAAGAGCTTGATGCTCGTGTGGGTGGAGGTTAAATGGTAGAAATCCACTATAATGCGATTAGGATGATATTTCGGGCGTCCAGACGCAAGATCTCCAGTTCGTCTCCAAATCTCTTGATTTTAACGTAAATTTTGTTACGTGAACGGTCAAGTTATTAAAATAATATCAATATGGTACGTCAACATCCCAATATTAAAAGCTACAAAATTTTCAAAAAGTGTTTTGAAGGTCTATATCGATTTATTTGAATTTTCTTATTTTTTCAGGATGAACTCCTCCAGAACAAATCGCTGGTAAGTTTTTTGGAATTCTTTATATAAGAAAGAATATGGATGAAAGTGTTATGAAATATTCTTACATAGAATTATTAATTGCGTTTGTACAACTTATTATTTCCTGAAATGTTTTTCTATTTGAAATTATAAATTTTTGATGTTTTGCGTAAATCATCAAATAAAATCCACAAAAAGATATTCTGTAACCAGCTTAGAAAGAAGGCATTCAATACGGGTAGAAAAAAACAAAAATATAGATTCTTTTCATTCTTTCCGAGTAACAGACCGATTTTCTCCACGACTGCAAAGTATAAATCGAAAACAAATAACATAAACTGAAAAACAATGAAACAAATTATTTATTGGGACATTTGTATTTACATTTCATTAATATTAATTTTATAGTATTTGAACAATTATTGAAATCAAAATTGGAGCATTGAACACATTTTCAATTGTATTTTCAAAACGGCCTGATTATTTGAGATAGATTGAACAGTCGTGTAACATAATTGAAATTGTTATTTGAATTATAATTTTTTACCTTTGTCGCTAAATCTATCTCATTCGAAGCATTTTCTAAATATTGTTTAATATTTTCTACTGTAAAAATCTTCGATTTCTCAGCTATACGGGGGTGTTACATAATAGTATGTCACAACTTGAGGGGGTAAATCTACGTGCAATTTTAAGTAAAAAAGTTTATATAAACATAGGTCCGCAAAAGCTTGGTTACGGAGCTACAGGGTGTTAAAATTTGCGGAAAAAATTGTTTTTTTCTTCAAAACTCCTGCAGTTTTTGAGATATTCAGCCCAAATTTGGAATGCAAGCTATTATTTACAGTCCTAGATTTTAACTTAAATTCACAACGTGTTTTCTTTTCCGAGGCCATGTCTCCTTTTGTCCTTTCAAACTTTTTCGCAGTACGCCACTGATCAGCGTGCAATCAATTTTCGTCATTCTCGTTCAATTTAGAAACTTTTTTGACGGTTGTAATTTTTTCGAATCTTCAACCGTTTTCGAGTGGAAAATTATTGAATTTGAAATGTATGTTATTCGGCAAATAAAAAAAATAATAGAAATTCTCGATAGGTATGTCCAAAATTTGCTTTTATTTCTGAGACTCAACTTATACTTATTCAATATCAAAAATATTATTTCAGGTGGAGGACACTTCCAGCAATTTATTTAGTTTTTAATTGTTCTTTTTTAAGTTTGATATTGAATAAGTATAAGTTGAGTCTCCGAAGACGAGCTATCAAAATAAAATCAAATTTTGGGCATATCTATCGAGTATTTCTATTGTTTTTTTTATTTAGCGAATAACTTACAATTCAAATAATTCAAAATCAACCATTTTTCACTCGAAAACGGTTGGAGATACGAAAAAAGTACAAGTGTCAAAAAAGTTTCTAAATTGAACGAAAATGACAAAAATTGATTGAACGCTGATCAGTGGTGTACTGCAAAACAGTTTGAAACGCAAAAGGATACATGGCCTCGGAAAAGAAAACACCTTGTGAATTTCAATTAAAATCTAGGACGTGTAATGATGAAGGCTGTAAAAATAGCTTGCATTTCAAATTTGGACAGAATATCTCAAAAACTGCAGGAGTTTTGAAGAAAAAACCAATTTTTTCCGGAAATTTCAACACCCTGTATCTCCGTAACGAAGCTTTTGCGCACCTATGTTTATATAATTTTTTTTGCAAAAATTGCAGGTTCTCGATTATATCATTTGCATACGTAGGTTGCATTTCAACTTTTGCACCTCTGGCACTTTTACCATTGATAGCTTCCATCCGACAACTGCGTCGTTTATTTTGACATTTTTTAACCTAAACGTACTTAAAACACGTTGACGTACGTGAATAAATTTGCAATAAAACAAAAAAGCTAGCTTGAATCTGTTTGCGGTAATGAATTTTTTACGCAAGAAGAACACTGGGAAGAGCGAGTCATTTTCCTATATTCACAATATTTCACTAATTTACTAAAACGTCGAAACGTCCACTCTGTACATTCTTTTCAAAATTGGGTAAAGTATTATAGTAACAAAAATCTAATATTTCATCACGTCTCGTACATAAGAACGGTTGGTCCGTTCAAAAATAGCTGAGTTAACTTTCTCATAATTATTTTTTTCAAAGATCAAAAGTTCCTCGATATTTTTGAAAATTAAATGCACAATACAAGTATTGTTATTAAAATTAGTTTTCCAGTCCTTAATAACCAAACAATAGTGCTACACAGAAGTTAAAGTAACCTGATACTATAAAGATTTTATTTTTCCAACATAAAAATAACTATTTGAACAGCTGCGGAACATCGGCTATTTTTCGAACAGATATACGTCCTGTCAACAGACACGCACTATATTTGTATTCAAATAATGAGGTAATTCATAACACTTACACAGATGTATTAAATTAGCAGTATGATTGGAGTTCTTTTAATGAATATGTGTAATTTTCGGCAGTCCTCCGCAAGGCCTTCGAAGCCTTCGACAACCAGAAATCTGGCAGCATTCCCTGCGATATGGTAGCTGATATTCTCCGTCTTATGGGTCAACCTTTCGACAAGAAAATTTTGGAGGAACTGATCGAGGAAGTAGATGCAGACAGTAAGTATCCTTTTATTTCAGAGGAATACATATTTATCATCTATAATTATGCAGTTATTACTATCTGGAAACATAATTTTGGTTGATAATCTTTTGTCTCAAAATTCTACTTGTAGATAGACAATATTTTCAAGTTATAGTTATAGTTATCACATCTACAACATCTGATATCACATCTCATCATCTGATATCACATCTCAATATCCTATATCACGCAAAATTTTTACTATCAACACATAAGTTCTTAGCCAAATATTTCCAACTATAAATACCAACAAATAAAAAAAATTAGTTGAGGAGTTTTTCAATAAATGTTTAGCTGAAGCAAAAGTACCAGAGTCTTGGCATAATGCTATAATAATAATTATGTACAAGAAAGGAGACCCCACAAATCTCTCAAACTATAGACCTATAAGCCTTCTATCGCACTTATACAAACTCTTCACCAAAATAATAACAAAGCGCCTCACAAACAAACTGGACACCTACCAACCTCGAGAGCAGGCCGGATTTCGGGCAACATTTGGTGTTAATGATCATCTCCAAACTCTCAAGACTTTGATTGAAAAGAGCATAGAATACAACTTGCCTCTGGTTGTCATATTCGTGGATTACGAGAAAGCCTTCGATACCGTGATACAGGCGATTATGCTTAAAGCGTTGGCTGACTGTAGAATAGATCATAGATACACTGCCATCATTAAATATATATATGAGCATGCCACTTCACAAGTGTGCCTTCACAATTCTACAAGACAGGGTGATACTATTTCCCCGAAGTTGTTCACAAACCTATTGCAATATATGTTCAAGCAATTGGAATGGGATCAGAGGGGAGTAAATGTGGATGGTGAGCGATTAAGTCATCTTCGTTTCGCCGACGACATCGTCATTATAGCAAACAGATTAGATGATGCAAATGAGATGCTCTTGCAGTTGTCTAAGGAATCCAGTAAAATCGGATTGAAGATAAATATGTCGAAAACTAAGATGATGACCAACTTAGTACCAAGCCAACCAGTTTCCATCGATGGTGAAATTGTTGAACAAGTAACGTCATACAAATATCTGGGGCATAATAAGGCTGACATGGGCTGCATTTGGAAAGCTGAGAGATCTGTTCAAATCAGAGATATCGATTTGTTTGAAACGTAAAGTATACAATCAATGCGTTTTACCAGTTTTGACGTACGGTGCAGAAACCCTGACCCTAAGAAAGAAATCAGCTAATGAAATATGTGTTGCTCAGCGTAAGATGGAGAGAGCTATGTTAGGCATAACACTACGGGACAGAATTCCCAACCATATCATACGCCAACGAACTAGAGTCCAGGATGCTCTCGAGAGAGTTGCTAATTTAAAGTGGAACTGGGCCGGTCATCTAGCAAGAACCACGGACGGTAGATGGACAAAGCGTCTTTTGGAGTGGCGTCCCAGAGATGAAGCCCACAGAAGTAGAGGACGTCCACCAGCTCGTTGGAAAGACGATATCAAGCGAGTGTGTACGAACTGGATAAATCCGGCCCAAAATCGCGAGGAATGGAGATCGTTGAGGAAGACCTATGTTCAGCAGTGGACTAGGATGGTTGACAGATGATGATGATGATGAAAAAAAATGATCGAGGACGTACTTGATATATATTTTTCAATTAAATAAAACAATGATATTGAAATTTTCACTACATTGACAAACTTAAGATGCGTTTCACCACCTTGTGACTTCTTCAGATAAGTATTACATTTGAAAGGATGATGTGCCGTATATATTAATCACTTCATCAAGCCATAAAAAGAATACTCTGTTCCAAAAATTAATTATAGAGAAATAAGCCCAAAATTTCGAGAACAAAATAATATTCAAATTCTCAATACACATTTTTCGATAAATTCAGTATTTTTTTTAGAGAACTAATCGCGTTTTCCAGAAGGGTTTCTAACACAATTTAGAATCAAATAATTCCAGCTAAAATGGCCATATATTATTCATCGCAATCCAACATTTTTTAACATTTAGCAGAATCATTACAAAACAAGACCTTCCACTTCAAACCTACGAAATTTGAATACATAACCTTTATTAAATCAAAGTGTAAATCAGATAATATAGTATTTATTTAGGCAGATAGCAGTCATACTGTTATTGAATTGAACAAGGCATTACATAGCATTAAACTCGTTGGTAGAGGTGTATCTTCACTGTTGTAGCAGAAAGATCCAGAAGAATTAGCAAGCCATTACATTCCTTTCCAGAAGTCTGCCCCTGGATTTAAGGCAGAAAAGTATAGTTACACTGTTGTTCTTATACATCTGGAGATTGTGTCATTGAACCACAGATGCTTGTGCTTTAAAAAATCAAAATTTGGCGTGCTAATAAGAAAACGCTATTTGTTGTGACTGGTTCCAGAATTGTTTCATTTCAGTTGGAACTTATTTAAAAAGAAGAATTTAGGCTTTAATGCTGTTCTAGTATTGCACAATGCACCAGGTCATTCTCACGAACTTTAAACTATGCATCCAAATATAAAAGTGACATTTTTACCTCACAACACGACGTTTTTGCTTCAACGTATGGATCAAGGAATAATCCAGGCTTTTAAGCTCTATTACATTAGAAGATCCTTCACAATCATATTAGATAATATGGAATGTGATCTCGATTTAATTGTTATGAAATGCTGAAAGAAATTTGACATTGAAAATGTATCGTAAACGTAAAAGAATCATAGGAAGAATTAAACCCATACACATCATTATAAAAAAACTGTGGTCTGTCCTGACTGTGGAAAATGAATAAGAATCTGTGCAAATCTTTCCAAATAATCTTATGAGGCAAGAATTATGACATTATGACATAAAACCAGGATTGGCTTGAATCGCAAGATGATGATTTGACTGAAACATTTAATTTGGAAAATACTAGTGAAGGTTTAAGAATGTTAAATGAGCTAAATGATTTCTCTGATGAAAATTGATCCGTCTATGAAAGTCTTATTTTTTAAGAAAATTGTTAAAGCCAATGCTGAATATCAGCCTGATCTGAAGGAGCTTTCAAAAACAACCAAGCAAGAAAAAATTACAAAACTCTTTGAACCATTGCCTAAGCCTTAGATAATAATTAATCCATATAGTTAAAAACTTTAAATGAATTGACTTTTTTATAGATTTATGAATTACCATTCCATATTCACAGTTACTGTATTCGCGGGATATATTTTAACATATATCCCGCGAATGAAGAGCTTATACTGTATAGTGAAAATTCGAACATCATAGTTTTATTTAATTCGAAAATGTATATGAATTCTCTTCAAAAATGATTTCCTCAATCAAACTACAATATATTCTATACTTTCGTTCGTCCAATAGTTCAAGTAACTTACATTGAGAAAAATTTATTAAATTACATTTATGTGTGAAAATAATTAAGTACCACTTTGTACTTCACCGGCAAAACTCCGAATAGAATTTGGCAGTGTAACGAAGTGGGTGCAGAAAAATGAATAAAATATGATTGAATGATTGTCCTAGAATTTCAGAGCTGCCAAGATTTGTCAAATAAATTTCATGCTTTTGTCGTATTGTGACATATAGTTGGATCTGCTCCAGAATGTTACACCCAAATTATTTACTTTTATAAACATTATACATACAACATACTAGGTGGATAAGTTTTTTCATTTTATTCAATGTAGTTCTTTTCAAGCTCGATACACTTATAAAGATATAACGCAGCAAGTCCAAACACTCACTTGTGCGCCGGCGCATTGTTTTTCAGAAACAAACTTTGTTTTCGCTTCGTGTGATGCCGTTTTGCAGCGATTTCGTCCTTCAATCGCTCCAACAGTGCACAGTAATACTCACTGTTGATGGTTTTTCCTTTTTCGAAGTAGTCCACGAAGAGTATGCCATGATAATCCCAGAAAGCCTACGCCATAAACTTTCCGACCCATTGAGCCTCCCTCGGAGCACTCGTGCCGGCTTCAGTCTATTTTGTTTTCTGCTATTTAATAGTGGTTTCATCAACAGTTACCCATCGACGCCAAAAAAAAGTAACACTCTGTCGAAGTGCTCACGCGTTCGTGTTTTTGTTCCGGATTCAGCATACGCGACAAAATAACTTTTTCATATGCAGCTCGCGTATCTTAACTTTCAAATCAGCTAACACTATTTCATGTATTTTTTTGACATTGTCCTCTAAAACCGCATCGGAGGGCCTGCGGCTGTGGACTTCATCGGTAGTGGAGTTGCAGCCACCACGATACTTTCGAAACCAATATTTGACGGTTTAATCTGACAGAGCATTAACCGCATAATAATTATCCAACTTTTTTTTTGTTCCTTTCGACGTATTACTTCTCTAAAAATAGTCTCATGAAAGAACGAAAATCGTTTTTGTCCATACTCAACATCTGTCAAAACAAGTCTAGGGCCAGTATCGCACTGAAATTTGGTATGTCTGCCTATATATGAACGGATTACAAGGCACCATAAACTTTTTCTGCAGTAGCAGCGCATTCTAGCGGTAAATGAGGTTACTTCTCACCCCACCTAATAGTTACAAGTCAGCTTGACTAAAACTTTATTAATTTCTCTTTCAGAGTCTGGTAGGTTAGAATTTGAAGAATTCGTAACCTTGGCAGCTAAATTCATCGTTGAAGAAGATGATGAAGCTATGCAAAAGGAACTCAAGGAAGCCTTCAGGTTATATGACAAAGAAGGTGAGATATACAAAGTTCAATCCGTCTACTGAATTATTTTTTTGATCCACAAATTCCAGTGT